>JAUCMO010000507.1:6515000-8915000 GCA_032399605.1 Melipona beecheii
TTCATTGTTACTTACATAAATATTGGAGAAAATAGCTAAAATAAAACATACATTTAATATAAACAAATTTTTATTGATTAACCAATTATAGAATGTTTTTATGCTATTGATTCACATACTTTTAATTTCTCAAATATTGATCATGAAATGTTAATATTTACAATATATCGATGCATTTTAAATAAACTATTAATAAACCGCTAATTTGTACAGGGGAATTGATTAATCTTTTAAATTTTATCATTTGTATATTTATATTAATATCATTCTATTAATGGATGTATGGATTCTATATTTTCTAAACGTTACAAAATATATATATATATATATATATATGCACATACACATACATGTGTACATACATGTGTACATACAAAATATATATATATATACATACATATATGTGTATATGTATATATATATATATATTTATATTTATATTTATATATATATATATATTTATATATATATATATATATATATTTTTATTTTCATTGACTTTAATAAAATTATTCGTTATAACAATGTATATTAATTAAAGACTTTTTAAATTCGATTTCACACTCTTTAATGATTCATCCATTTAAAAACTAATAAATATTTTTTTAATAAAATTAATATTATATATTTTTATAATTATTATATCAACAATAGAGGATGTTAAATTTCACTCTGTACCTTTCCCTTTCTGATTGGTGGTATTCCTCGACGTTCGTGAGCATACCTCGGACTTGTTCCTACTCTCGTACGTGGGGAGGGAGGGAGAGAGAGAGAAAATAATGGCAGGTCGCCGGGAGCAATTCGAAGTTAAAACCCCGATGGATTCGGGCATTTTCGCCGGCGCGGTTGCGAGGAGGGCCGGTAGAGAGAAAAAATAGTTAAGAGGCTGGCACAGTAGAGGGCGGACGGATGGGGTGGGGGCACCGACTTGAGGGACAGGTGTCAACAGCACACACATAGAGCGGGGGGATCTTTTTACGAAGATTCTCGGCTTTTCGTGAAAATTCTTGACCAGGCGAACGCAAGCTAATCACTAAATGGTAAGGTGGACTTTCTACTAGATTTTTCGAATTGCGTTGACTTAACGTTCGTGATGTTCCGTATTCAGTACGGCCATTTTCTGCTGAATTTCGTGCGAATTCGGCCCCCGCGTATCGACTAGAGGTGCCGAGAGGGGAAAGTCTCGGGGTCTCTCCCCTCACGCTCCATCCCACTGCGCACATACTACCCATCCTTCTGCCACCAGATCATCCCCCCTGCGTCCTCCCCCGTTCTCCTTCATTCTTCTCGTCCTCTGATTCCCGTTCTCCGCGCCGCCGTCCCTCTACAGCCACCCTTCCCCCGCATCGCGACGATCCTCGGCCGCTTACAATATTCGTTTTTTAACGTCTTTTTTCGATCTTCTACCCTTTTCTATAATCAGTGTATACCGTTCGTAATCCTTGTTACATGAACGCGGTGCGGCGCGTTCACTGGCATATTACATCGCGAAGATTTACGTCTTTTTTGTATAACAATCGTGCGGTTTAAGAAGGGAAACGCGACTGTTTCCCCGTGTGTATCTCCTCGTGACAGACGGCTGACGCAGCGGCGGCAGCGGCGGTGGCGGCGGCGGTGGCGTGCTGTGTTCTTGCTCATCTTGTGTCTCTCGTGTTGTAAAAATCTGCCCCTACGCTCACTCTCACCTCTCGGAGACCCCCCTCCGAAGAAAGGATTCGATTCCACGGCGAGGAAACATGGGGAGAGGGACGTCGCTGTGAGTAAATACACGGGCGTCGTTTGAGCAAGACGCGCCAGATATTTTTGTAGGCGGTGTATCATGTATCCTCAAGACATGTTCGTCCGTTGTTACCGCGGATGTTACCGACAACTTACTTTTCGCGTTTCTCTTCGACATTTCCCTTCGGACAACGGCATGATCTTTGTCTAAGCGGCTGTCTGACGTGTTTCATGGCCACATGTCACTGGCTGATATCGACGATCCGCTCAACGTTTATTCGCGTGTCGGCGACGACAACGCGTCGTGCTCGTGAATTTTGGAAAGATGTTGAAAGATGTTGGTTGACCAAAACATCTTTCCTTCCGCGAGATCACTCTGTAACTCGTAGTATGTGTAAGTGTTGATAAGCGTGATCGTATCGATTCTAACATTTTAATGATTTTTTAGGTATTTGATTGACGGTTTGCAATGAATTTCCCGCCGTTCGGAAGCCATTTTCCCGGTACTATTCCGAGTATTCATCAGTTCGCAACCGACGGCTCCGGCGGTGCAGGTGGACGTTACGCCAATCATTTTCCCAACCAGCCTCCAATTGGAGTGCCGGTTATGGGAAAGTACCGTCCTGAAAGCAACGGCGTGCAATCTGCTCAGTCACAAGTGATGATGAACAATAAGACAAGTTATCCCAACAGCAATGTTCATCATTATCCAAATGTGCCATATTCCCAAGCTCAACCAGTCCAACAACGACCCTCTAATTCGCCTGGAATGCCAGAGAAGCGTTCTTATCACCAGGTCAGCTGCTTTGTCTTTCAATGCTAAAATCTAAAAGCGTAGGATAATGTAGAAATATTTCATAGAAAATTAAAACTTTTCAGCAAGCGACCGAAACTATAAATCAACAAGATGTTTGCAATCTCCTACAGGATAAAGATAAAAATAAAGAAAAGAAAGCGGACGAGCAACAGCGCAATGGAGAAACAACAACAAATGGTAGCCAGCAAGATTACACGATGCATCAACACCATCAGCAGCATGCTCATACTCAAACTCCTGCAACTATGCCTGCTACGTGGCAATCTTTGGCTACTCCTGGATCCACAGTGGCAGATTACCTCAGTCATTTACCAGCTAGTACTTTACCATTAAGTTTACATCATTTCTTAAAATATTCTGCAGAAAGTATTAAAAAAGAATCGGAGATGGCACAGACCACTTCGGTAGCTGTAGCAACTACAACAACGCCTAATATAATGATGTCTCCAAACAATAAGAAGAAGAAAAAGAAGAAGGCTCCTAAGGAGAAAAAGCCACGTCCGAAACCTGGTGAAATTCGCCTAACAACAGCTTTAGATGGTTCTACGTTATATTGCTGTCCAGAATGTCATATGGCATACCCAGAACGTGAATTATTGGAACAACATCTACTTGGACATACTTTGGAACGAAGATTCGTGTGCGACATTTGTGGAGCAGGATTGAAAAGAAAGGATCACCTTACACGTCACAAACAGAGTCACAACCCTGAACGTCCATACGTTTGTACTGTTTGTTTGAAAGCTTTCAAAAGGAAAGAGCAGTTAACGTTACATTTTGTTATACATTCTGGCGAGAAGCGACATGTATGCACAGAGTGCGGAAAAGGATTTTATCGTAAAGATCATTTAAGAAAGCACACCAGAAGTCACATTGCAAGAAGGGTGAAAGCCGAGCTCAGTCAAAATGCTAGTAAGGATATTTCATTTTATCTATGTAACAGCAAACAAAAGTAAGATATTTCTGTTAATGTAATGAAATCTTTCTGCCTCTAGGTACACAGCAAAATCAGCAACAAAATAATGTTTCGAATATGCAGACAACAGCTGTTACAGCGTCATCTGTTCTTTCTGGTGGACATCCAGGACCTCTCCTGTCCTGAGCCCCGCCACCAGGGAACTTCCAAGTTCCCCATCCTAATAATATTCTTCACTCGCATACTTCTCATCATTCGTTGCATCATCATCCTTTGTCGGCCGTTAATGTGGCGCATCAATCGAGTGTCACGCCACTTGCTACGTCCAGCCACTATCAAACGCATGACCTCAGTTTTTTGGGACACGTTAAAGATTTCTGAGAGCAGGGGAAGACCTCAATTAAGAGGTAACAAAACTGACAAATTGTACGAGTACTCTTAGCCAGTGAGAATTGATTCGACCGCTTTTCTTGATTTTGGCTTTGCTAGTGAGTTTTCTACAATAATGAACGATTATTCGTGATTCTGCTGACTCTCTATGTCCTAGTACAATAGTGCAAAAGCTGTGACAGTTGCGTAAATTTTTCAACAGTATGCACAGTTTTTATTACCTGTATGTCGGGTGTTGTTTTTGAGATGTGTACCCATAGATCTTGTCTCTAAAAAGTGTGCCATATGTGTATGTACATGATCAAAAATAAAAAAAAAGTAGAGAAAGACATAGAGAGCGTTTCCATGCACACAGGAAAGGGAAACTATAATTTTCTCTAGGAGTGTTAGATTAGAACTTGATATAAGAGTCTTGCCATACTACTGTATGTATGAGAAACAAAACATATTTTTATGAAGGCTTGGTATAAAACACAAAGAAGCTACTTATTATCAAGCTAAGCTTATTGTCAAGAGAAAAAAAGAGATATTACTCTTTTCCAAATAATTCGATCTAATTTATAAATTTATTTTCAGTCATTCAACCTAAAAATTGTTGAACACAATTTACAAGAATATAGAATTTGTGCGAATGGAGCCATGTATATAAGGGTGCAAACGAATCATCCCACCGATTAATATGTAATGTCTTTCAATTCCTAAAAAGCATGTTTCTTTTTATCATATCGATACATTTTATGTTACGTTTTTAATTTTTCTGACGAAAATTTTTCATTTGTTAAAATATTGAGTTATTTAATGTTTTAGCGAAGCATTACAAAACGGTAGTTAAAAAAAACATGTGGCAATATTTTAGTCAGTAAAAAACGAAAAAAAAGATTATTTCTCGCTTTTGTTTTTATAAATTCATTTCGTATATATACAAAGTTGACAGTATTTTATATTTTACAATATATAGTTCCAAATTTTTGCTTGTATCTATACATTTATATATAATTGCGTACATATATTTATACACATCTATTTCATCGAGAATTGTGCTAAATCCCACATTTTTTTATATACGTAAGTTTTTTTTAGGAGTTTATATCGTTTTTTATATCGTTTTTTTTACATTGTTTTTTTTATACATATTTTTTTCGTTAAATCTGTTTAACTTTCGTTGAATACTGATACGTGTTAGTAAACGTTTTTCGTTAGACTCCATGTACTTTTGATTTTCTTTGTTTATTATTATTATAATTTTTATACGTACATATATTATAGTAAATATCCAAGTAATCGTCGTTAAAAAAAGAACGTTAGTTTTGTAATCTTTTTTTTTATGTCTTATTTATCCGCATTGTGAAAATGAATTATCCTCCGCGGACTGTGATCGTTTCAAACAAAAATGACATTTGTTTGAATTGTCTAACATGTTCTTTTCAACCATTTCTTCCTCGTTTTAGTATTATTCAGTGTGCCATTTTTTCCTTCGAAATCTCTACGCCGATACTTCTTTGCCACAGGTATTAATATTCAATCTGTCGTCGATGTCCGTTCTTTTTTTTTTCTTTTTTTAATAAATCAATTCTTTTGTATTCTTGAAACATTACGCGCAATAATGATTCAATATGTTTACATTTCGATGTACATCGCGTGAGAGAAACAAAATGCAAAAGAAATATAACGTACGAAGATATAGTTAGGAACGTGATGCGTTGTTACAAGGGATGAGGAAGAGAAAAAAAGAGAAAAGGGAAAAATATCGAAAGCATTGTATTCGTTGGAAGGACGACGCGTTTCGGCGATCCATTACTGCTTACAAGAATAGACTATAAAGTATTTTGTAAAGAGCATTAGGATATGCAAATAGAATAGACGTACAAATCCATCGTTGACATATATATTTTTTAATTATTTCCTCGATGCGTTCGATCGTAAATATGTACACAATACTTATTTTCTAATACGGTCTCTCTCGAGTTTTGTTCCAGTTGTAATTGCGAGTTTCCGGTCTTCTTCCAATTGATCCTCACCGACTTTTTTGCATCGTATTTCTAGCAAAAGTCGTATATACATACGTTCTATAGCAGGTAATATGAAAAATTCAGGATTCGTCAGACCTCAACTATAAGAGAATGTACTAAAAATATTATATATACAAATATATATGTATATATATATATATATATATATATATTAAAAGCCATATATATATATACATAAAAAAAAAGTATAAAAGAACGAGCTGTATTAAAATACTCTACCGCCATGTACTTGTAATCACATGAAAAAGAAAAAAAAAAGAAAAGAAGAAAGAGAACAGAGAGTACACCTTAGGATATATGTTTTAGCGAATAAGTTTGTATACAAGATGAAGAAAACAAAAAGTAAGATTATTACAATATGTATGTTGAAAGGCGAAGAAAGAAGCATAAAAGACGTATGTACGATGTATGTGTATGTGTATGTGCGTGTGCATTTGCGTATGTGTGTGTACGTTGCGTATGGCTTGTGCGTACGTGTGTGTGCACGCGCGCGCCGAATCGGAGAGAGAAAATACATACGTTGGAACGTGTGTACTTGCCTGCGTGTGTTTTATGCGTGCATGTATAATCCGAAAGGTATAAAAGAAAGAGAGAAAGAGCCTGTGAGAGAATTAAACAAAAGGAAAGAAAAAGAAAAAAAGAAAGAACGTTAATATGTGGGTAGTTATATATATACTATGAAACAGAGAAAGATATCAAATTTTTCCGGAACAGGAAATCGATGGACTACGTGTGGAAAGAGAAAGAGAGAGAGAGAAAAATTAAAATAATGACAAATAGCTTTACAATTTATAATAAAGAAAATAAAACAACAGTGAGCGCGCGCGCGCGAGAGAGAGAGAGAGAGAGAGAGAGAAAGAGAGTTTTCAGAAGTTTGACATATGATTTTTTTGAGAGATTAAACAAATGAGAGGCTCAAGAAGCGGTCTATTTTCAAGGATAGCCAAAAAGAAAAACGAAAAAAAAAAAATGAAGAAAGAACCTAATATTCCACGCTCGACGAAGCGGACAGTTTTGTCTCCTTTGATATTTCAAGAAACCGACCACTTCGTCGAGGTATAATAGGCATAGTTGGTGTTCCTAGAGAAAAAAAAAAGAAAAAAAAAGAAAAATGAGAGAGAGAGAGAAAGAGAGAGAAAAGGGAGGAATAAAATAGTTAACGCGCCTCTATAAAGAGAAAAGAGAAGAAGAAAAAAAAATAACAATTCTCCGGTGCCTTTGCATAGCGCTGGACTTTTAACCGCACCTGCATACTTTTTCCACCTTATAAGTCAAAGTCCATGGAAATGGCCTCGTGCATCTTTTTCAGGACACCCTGTGTATGCTCCTTTCCTCTTTCGTCTCCCGTTCGCAACATTTTTTTTTGCCATTTTTGTCGCCATCCGACACTCTTTTTGCGCCGCGAACAAGCTAAAGAAAGAAAAAAAAAAGAAAAAGAAAAGGAAGGAAAGAAAGAAAGAAAGAAAGAAAGAAAGAAAGAAAGAGGGACGAACAGAAAGCGGTTCAACGGGCGATCGAGAGAGGAAGAAGATGAAATATTTTTTAATAATGCGAAAATGATGATTGAAAGATTGAGAGAGAAGAAGTAGGGCGTGTTTTTAAAAAAACAAAGAAAAGAAAAGAAAAAAAAAGTGGATTCTGATGCGAGTTGTTGACAAAGGGGAAGGGGGAGGGGGGAGTGGCAGTGAACAGAATGAAGAAACACGTTTTTTCTGTACTTTTCTTTTTTTAATTACGATCCTTCCGTTTCAATTTTTTAGCAAAGATCAAATGATCTCCGTTTTATCAAACAACAAAGGCTAAGCGTGAAAAGAATGTCGAAAATCTGTTATTTTGTGTTATGAAATGAAAAATATTTATTTTTTATGTGATTTTCAAGATTGAAATTTTGTCAGTAGCGCTGTGTGTACTTATATATATATATCGAGTATCACATGTGTATTTTAGTTTGATGTCGATTGAGGCGGAACTACAGTTTCATATTGTGAATGAACTGTGTTTCGCAAACTTGCGTTGGTCGAGGATGATTTAATTTTACGTTCCATTTCCAATGTTGGCTATAGATACTTTTTTTTTCCGTTCTTGTAATCGATAGTAGTGTCTAATGATTAACTGAGCATAAATATCGCGTTTCATAGAGCATAAGTAGTAATAAGGTATAGGCCTTTATTGCCTAAGTTGCACGAGCTAAGTGAATGAAAGATTGCGAGTGAAACCGAGAACGAGAGAATGGAAAGAAATAACAAAATGATAATAACAGATTGAATTTGCGTACGTCTCGTTTTACAGTTTATCTAGAAACTGTAGAAAGGAAAGATCTTAAATCTTGCAAAAGAAAAAAAAAAAAGGAAAAGAAAATTCACAGAAATTTGTACGATTTCTTTTTTTTTACGCGCGATAAAAACTCGTTTCGTACTCGTGTTTGTTTAATCCTCTATGAGCTATTGCGACGAGTATGTAATGGCTTTTGATTTGAAACGTCAGAAACCTTCGCTCGAGATAAACAAAATTTGTAACAAAAGTCAGTGGAATTTTTAAAAGAAAAATTTTTCAAAGCTTCGTCTTGGACAATATACATTGAATTATAGAGGATTAATTGCACGAAATGATAATTATTTTATTACTTTTTTGTATCATTTGTACACTATCATTTACAGCGATACAATTAGACATTACTGAATACTATTTCTGTAGTAAGTTCAAAGATAATCATTGCTCGAAATGAAACGTGTCGTGTTAAGCTAACGATATTCCAATATTTATCACTGGATTGTTTGAAATAACTTTATCGAAACGATGAAGAAGAAAAATTAAAGAACCGATGAGAAAAAAATATTATGGTGAGAAGAGGAGCAAAATTTCGAGCATTGATGTCTCATTAATTTACAGCGTAGTTATTGTAAAAACTGATTGTTTTCGACGAACGATCAGACGTAAAGATAATTGCTCGAACAGGGAAGATACAGAAGAAAAAAAAAAAGAGAAACTAAAAGTTTAAAAGATAACAATTTGTTGTAAATCAAACGCGATTCACTGAGAGATATGAGGGTGACAATGAAAACCATATTTTTCTACGCAGTGTCGAAAAGAAACTCTTAATCGTACTAATTCAGAATAGAGCCGAAGATGAATTCGATTAAAGAAAAAAAAAGAAAAAAATAAATAAATAAATAGCTTCGCCGCGTGAAGCGTGTAATAATTCTACTTCACGCGCGAACTACTTTTAGTTAGTTCATGCAAAACTGAATGAAAAGAAGAAAAAAAAAAAATACACAGAACGGAGGAGAAAAAGTACAATAAATGAAACCTGAGATTCGCGCTGGCATATTTAGAGGAACCAAAGGGTTCTTCCCCGTGCACTTTTCTCCTTGTAAATAGAACGAAACCGAAAATGAAATAAATAAAGGAGGATAGACTTAAGACGAACACTAAGTAAAAATTAATCGTTTTCGAGTAAAGCATAAATAATGATTTCTCGAGAAGTGCATAATTTTTTATAAAATTCGTCGAGTAGCCGTTGATTTTTTAAGTAACCTTAGACATAAGACGCTAGCACTACGTGTTATACATGTGATTCTTTACGGTCTGGCTTTGTCTCTCCTTCAACAGGAGTACAAATTTTGAAATTTTGTAATTCACAATATCGAGCTAGAATCGATAGTAAATTAGTATCGTTATTGATTTCTGAAAAATTAAATTACCATTATCGTTTTATCTTTTAAAATCAGTTAAAAATCAGTTAAAAGTCGAAGGAGTTAACCGTTTCCTTGGTTTAATCGATTCTTAATTGTCTAAATTCATCGGAAAAATAGCTGCAGACCGAAAGAGAAACGTAGAGGAGCTGCTAGACCGTAAAGGACTCAATATCGAGACAGAAGAAGAAGTTTTGCATGAACCAACGGGCGCTGTTCTTACGTGTATATTTTATCAGAGAATCCAGCTGCCGCGCGGTTCAGTTTCACGGCTTGGTCCAGTCCGGCGTGGTGTGTGTGCTTGCGTTTTTTGCGTGCGTCCTCTGTGCGCGTGTGCGTAAATGTGATTACCGGTTTTTCAAACAGAGACGTCAGAGCACAACAGGCGAGTAACGACGAAAGGGAAAATATGGAAAGATATACAAATTCCTCGACATAGTACAAAGCATTTAAACTCCTCTTTTTCCAATAGCCTAGGGAATATAATAAGTACGCATTGCACATAAGTCATTACGCGTAAAAAAAATAGAAATCTACCGAGTAGCCGGAGAGTCCGCGACGCAACAAGGCAAATTCATTTTTCTTCTTCTTTTTGTTCCTCTCCCTTCCGTTAATTTATATCCGAAGTGTGATGACCTGATAGGAAAACCACTTGAGAACTAACAATTATCTCAACTCTTTGCACTCGTGAATCTCTTTTTCCCGCGCGGCGAAACGGGCTTGAATGTAATCTACGATTTTTCCAATATTTTGTGAAAATCTTACTGGAGAAGAGAGAAAAACAAATGTATAAAGAAGTGTGAAAACTTTCTTAGTTTGGTAGTTTATCTCTTTTTCTTTTTTCTTATTTCGAGAATTTAAGTGCAGAGGGTGTCAACAAATCGTGTATGCAATTTATTTAAGTCGAATTTACGAAAGATTTTTTTCTTTTTTTTTTTTCGAAGAAACTCTTTTTTATTGAACACACGAACGCAATACTAAAGATCCGTAAGAGAGATATTCTTACAAACTTTTGTACGAAACTGCAAAGGCTGACGTTTTATAGATTACTCGAAATAGCGCAAGGTACTTATATTGCGACCGATCAAATGTTAGCAAGGTACTATATACTTTTATAATAGACTAGCCAAATTGTGAATGGTGAATATTTTATATAAACCGTGTAGAACTCTCCGAGATATAATTTCGACACCGCTTAATGCACGAATAATAGGATGTATTATTCTTTGGAAAATTTGATGTTTCGGTAGCCCTGTCTCGAACTGAATTACATATTCTCCCCTTGTTTTGAGAAACAAGTCTCTTTGTTAAACATTCGTCGATTCGTTCACCATGTTCGTTCAGCGTGTTACGATAAACCGTATGTTTAAAAAGCGTATAGATACTGCCACGATTGCGATTATTAGTAGCTTGAATCACGAAAAAAAAAAAAATATTTAACAAAAATACGACGTCAATGAACAATGTACTTCCTTTGAGAAAGAAATTCACTCGTTCTTCATTTCTCACGACATATAAGATCGCGTTTCCGATTGTGGATTTTCCGGACATCCGATAGATAATAAAGGAGAAAGGAAGAAAGGGAAATAGTCAAATTAAACAAACTTATTTTACTCGAGATACATGTATGTAGAAGATACGAGTCGTTTCGTTCGAATCCACCATGTTTTCTTTCCTCTCCATTTCCGTTTGTTCCTCATCGAAATATTTGTACCACAGTCTTCCAGGGTACAAAGAAAAGAGTAAAGTAATACTGTTCGTTCGTCATGGTACGTAAATCAAAAAGAGAAAGAGCAGGCAAAAAAGTAAAAAAGGGGAGAGACAGAGTGTGTGTGTGAGAGAGAGAGAGGAGAAAAGGAAAGCGAAAAAAGAGAAATAGAAAATGAAAGAAAAATAAGCTGAAACAAAAAGAAGAAAGGACTAAAGAAATTGTGTGTATAACTATGCGAACCCTCTGATGATCTCAGCGTTTTATTTTTGTATAGAGTGCATAAAAAACATGTAATCTTCAGGAATGTAAGATCGAGGAAAGAGGTACGCTATTCAAGAGAAACAAAGAAAAGAAAGAAAGCAAGACTTACGTAGTAGACGAGAAGAGGAAACGTGTAAAAGGGAGCTGTAGGTATACAAAAAAAATACAGACAGACGAATTTAGGTTGCGAGGATAGAAGTTTAAAGTTTGTGAACGTTTTTTCGGACATTTCCCAGTGCTGCTTTATGTAATACCCTATATATATAATATATATATATCTATATATATATAAAAAAAATTGTATGAAAAATCATTTAAGAAAATATGCCAATTTTTTATTATTCATTCAATTCCTTCTTTTTCCACATCCTACTGTTAAAACAAACAAACACACACTCGTATACGAGCTGTGAAATATTACTATGATTCAATTTAAAACAATTTATAATTTTATGTCACAATGATTTATTAGTTTAATTATAATTGCTACAACCGATAACAAAACACTGATGTTCTTCAACCATATTTCATGTAATATGTCCGATTATGTACACTTTGGAAGCATTACACAAGTCGATATTATAGTTCTTCCTGATAAATATAAATAATGTACAGGAGCAATTTAACGTAACATTTCACGTGTAAATGCGCGTATAATATACAATATATTAATATAATAAAAACACACAACATATTATACGTGTATCTATGCACTTGTTTATAGCACACGCATGCTTTTGTTAATAAACACATACTCACATTGTAAACTACAATATTAAATCATTATTTAACATGACATATCATTTAAACATTAAGGAACATTGCTCTTATCCTAACTTGGACTAAAGTTTCTTTAATTCTACATATTTACAATGTATAGTATGAAATAAGGTAAAAATATATAAATAAAGAATAACATAAAAATTAATATTATATGATAAACAATAATTATGCAACAATTTGTCCTTATTTTAAAACAACTATATTCTGTGCAATGTTCCTTTCCAGCATTTCGTCGATTAATTTTATTTTCTTGATGTTACTTTTATATCCCTTTTTCATAATTATGTGCAAAGATAGATGTCATTATCCTGTTTCTTTTAGGCACATGATACAAGATGATTGATACCGTTATTTTAGCAGAAAACAAAGTCATGTATTCTCATTTCCCTTTTACACATCATATATATAACAAATACACATCTTGAGCATAACAAGAAATATTTGTGCACTGCATTACAAATTATTAGCATCACTTTTGGTTTAAAAATAAAAGTATTTAAAAGCTTGTCTTTCAAACGCTGTTTTAATTTAGAATACAATAAGATTCATCTAATCAATAGATTGATATTTATTTATAAAATTTAAAATTAAAACTTTCATTATTAAATTAGCTATATTTTTGTCGTTTTTATATATTTCAAACCTCATTTTAAATGTAAAATCTAAGGAAAAAATTTTAACAATAGGCTTATGCCCAGTTGTAATTTATATAAAAGCTTAAATAATTTATATAAATATTTCTTTAAATAAAATTGTTTAAAGTATCTAAATATATATATATGTATATATATATATATATATATATATATATATTATTTTTCAAAAAACTGCTCTTAACAGGTACATTCTTACTTTAAGAATATTGTGCATATTAGAGGCGCATTAAAAAGAGAAATATAAAATTTGCAGAATTATTTTAGAGCCCATTTGTTTCTTACAATTAGCTACATTACAAGTAGCGTTCACAGACTAATATACACATGTAACCGCAAAATTCTGAACCATCAACAACTATTCTGTTACATCATGAATGTGTCTCTGATAAAGCTCGCTGTATCAATCTCTTAGATTTAAATTGCCTAAGTTTTAAGATTAAAGTAAAACAACTTTGCTTTAAGATTAAAATAAAAATGTATTAAGTTCTCAAAATAGAAAACGGAGGTGGCCCAGCCTGCCTCATCATCATTGCAAAACTACTTAATCCTCCTTCATCACTATTATTTTGATTATTCTGTGAACTATTTAAATTTTTACCTCTGCTACTATTATGACTTTGCAAATGCTTCTTCAAATGATCTTTTCTGTAAAATGCTTTGCCACATTCTGTACAAACTTGATTTTTTCTACCTGAGTGTATAATCATGTGACGTGCAAGATGTTCATTGCGTTTAAATGCTTTACGGCACATATTACACTGATAAGGCCTATCTTTATTGTGTCCTTGTTTGTGACGATCTAGGTGCTCCTTGCGTTTTAAACTTGCACCACAAATATCACAGATGTGAGGTCGTTGCCTGTGATCTTCTAAGTGTTCATGCAATACCTCTCTGTCTTCACATCTGTATGCACACTCCGGACAATGATAGATTAACATGCCTGAAATAAAAGATTTGATAACAAATTTCTTCTCTAGACAGATAATTTCTGTTGTATCCTGTTATATGTATTTACCATTGATATGTTGTGGCTCAACTTCATATTCAATTTCTGATTGAATTTCTTGACAATTATGTGTTGAATTATTGCTATTTTCTTCATATTTTGTTACATAAGGTAGATCTAATGTACTAGAACATCGTGCTAAGTACTCAGAAGTAAGTTTAAAGTCTATTTGCAACGGATCAGTCATAGTTGCTGCATCTACTTTTTGAATGGTCTGTGTACCCGAAGACTGATGAGATATTTGTGGGCACGTTTCCTTATTTCCACAATTATTTTCATTTCTGTTTTCATCTGTTTGTTGAACGTGAGATACCGAATGTCCAGAATATGTGTATCCATTCATATTAGGCTGATTATGCTGATGGCTGTGCATGTCTGATGGAAATTTTAGATTGCGTGGATCATAAGCCATCTTTTAATGTGCAAAATAAATGTCCTTATCATTTGCCTATAAATATAAAAATACTCCAATATAAAATTAACAGGACATAAAGTATAATCCAAAATTATAAATGTAAAAATTGTCAGTTAAAAACAACAAGAAAGGATCGTTTAAAAAAAAAACATTGCATTGGTGATTTAAGAGATTGAATTTCACACCTTTGGCTTGAAAAGGCCAAATTAAAAAATACGATAGGCTCTGTAATTTATCAGAGAGGCCTTGATAAAACAGCAAACAGCATATCAGTACAAGATTAATTCAGAACCAGTTGAAAAGAGTCGATTAGCAAAAATCTCCATGTGGAGACAATGCTGTCGTATAAATTCGATGTGAATGAGTTTTATTGAGCAGGTCAGGACAGATGTCATTTATCATTCGATATTTCCGAGATTTCTAAATACCTTTTAGAAAATATTACGACAAATGCAGAATGGTACTGTTTATCCGTGTTATTTACGCGAGTCAAATTTACTCACCCTTTACGCGCAGTCAATTATAAAACCAGCACATCACTGACCATTATTTGTTTGTATTGATGAGCTTGGCCATCTTTACACATCAGCTGCTGCGCAAATTCTGAATCCTTCCTCTTAATAGGCTATTTATTTTACAAAAATGTAATCCAATTGTGCACGAGTGGTTCGTTTATTTTCAAAATTCGTTGCAAAATAAATTAACCATTCGAATAATATATTTGCTACAGTTTCGTTTCGAAATACGTAACGATACGACGATCACAGAGTAGAAAAGTATATCGCATTTAAAAGAGGCGGCTATTTAAGGGATTCACCAGAAAAAAAATCGTTCCTTGTGCCAATTTATATTTGTTTCAATTCAATAAGTAACAATTAAGTAAATTATTGTTTTAGTAATATCTGTAACAATTCCAATCGATAAATCTTTCAACGATTTCAAATGTATCATTTATTCTATTGTAAAGATAATAATAATAATACTAATACTAATAATAATAATAATAACAACAACAATAACAACAACAACAACAACAATAATAATAACAATAATTATTATAATGATAATAACATTTATTTAATTGGTATTGTTTTTACGTATTGAAATGTATATCAGACTCTTGTATTTTATAATCTTTTCCTAACAACATTAAAAATATAATTACTCATTCGTCTTTATGTGCATATTATAACATTTGATAGATCCTATATTCTACGCGTGGTAAAATATTATTTCATTGTTCTTTTTTTTTAAATCCTTATTAGAAAAATTTATAATCAACGACTGGTTATCAACGTATGTATACAAGAGTTATGGTTCTTTTATTTAAATTTAAAAGCTGGATATGACCAGAACGTATGCATTTTCGCAACGATGACATCTTGCGGAAAAAAAATCGACGTTTTCGAGAACTATAACTCGTTCTTTGTGTGATAATGAAATATATTTATATTATCATTGACTACACATAAAATAGATCAGAAATGGGACTTTGTATCTCAGAGTCTGAAATACCGACCAAAGAATCAGTGGTTTTTTAGCGCACTCTACGTTTAAACACAGACGTCTGTGGTTTAAGCAACGGTAAATTGGAGAACTGTACCAAGTAAAATGATACATGCAAGCACAAACAAGGAGTATAGAAGAAGTTAAACTTGTTTAATTATTACAAACAAGTGAAACAAATGTCGAAAAATCTTTAAGAATATAAAAAGTAATTTAATGGTCATAAATGAATTATTGAAAATTTTATAAGCGGCAATATCTCGAGAGCCAGAAAGCTCTTTTGGCTGAAATTTCGAATTTTGAATCAGGAGCATATCGGTATTGAGGAAGTGGCGTGACAGGTCCCCCCCTCCCCCCTCCGCCGTCAAGCATTTCTCTTAATACAGAGGTTTTTCAAAAAAATTTCAAATGGGAATATCTCGAAAGCAAGAAGGTGCTTCTCGCTGAGGTTTCTAATTTTGTATCAGGAGCATATGAATATCGAGGAGATGGCACGAGACCCCCCAGTCAAGCGGTTCTCCTGATACAGAGGTTTTTCAAAAAAATTTCAAATGGGAATAACTCAAAGCCAGTTATTCCCGCTGAATATTCGAATTTTTTCCAATAATTTACTTATCATTTAATTATTCCTACAGTCCCATTTATTTGATTATATGAAAAAGTTTTGCACAGTGTAAACTGCATTGTATGTTGCGTAGTTCTTAGCTTAATATCGTTTTTTAAACTTTTATGTTTGGGAAACGATATCAATTACCAGATCTCACCACGAGGAGGTGACTACGTGCGAAACTCGTCCTGGCGTAGTCTCATCCACTCTCCATTACATGCAGGACTTGTTTTTCAAAGATATATATAGAGAAAAATTATGTAGTCAAAAATCAAATTGAGCAGTGATTGTCGCTACTAATTTCAGAGAGCATAAAATATATATTATGTAACTCTCTTTTCTATTATTGTAAATAAAGTAATTTAATTGTTATAATTAAATTATTCAAACTATGAAATAATGTGTAAATATACGGAAATTCAATCACTGATTCAATTGTTGCATCTAAATATTTGAAATGGTTTAATAATATACAAAAATATCAGAGGAATGCATAATTTTGTAGTTTGAATAATTCATTTAAAACAATTATATTATTGTATTTCTATATATTATTTATTATAATTTTCATAATCTATTACGATTAAACAATTAACTTAATTATTTCATTCAATAATTCACGTCATTTGTCTTAAATACATTGCTGAATTCGATTGTTATAAATTGTTAGTTAAAATTTAATAGCACTGCCGTGCAGAATTTGCCTAAATCAACATTGTAGAACGTGACACAAAAATGGTAGGGGATCAAACGAACCCCAAAACATGGGACACGAAAAAGCATTGGTTGTCTAGTCTATCCTAGTTAGTGAATAATATTATACATGTTCGCGCGCGTGTGTAGCGAGACGAGATCGTGATTACCAAGTGGACTGTATTTATGTTCGCGCGCTGAAATATCAGGAGGTTGTCCCCTCGTGGTAACCTTTTGTCGCGAGAGAGTGAAGTTTATTACTCAAAAGTCGAATTGATTCTGACTTGCAAGCCGAAGGAAAGCACGAACGCTTTCTCGGTTCCCCTTCTTTCGGCTTCGGAAAATCGCAGGTCCAGGGTGGGGCACGAAGGGCGGATACCTTTTGCCGTCTTGGGTGATCTCGTTGCCCCGTGTTTCGCACATGTTCGGGAAAGTTGGTGCCATGCTTCAATCTACGGTCGAGGGCCTTGTCTGCTTAGAACAAACTTCAGCCATGTGACCAGGGTTTTCTGGCAACACAGGCCTGCTAAGAACACTTAAAAACCAATAAATTTTCCCCGATGTGCCTGCACCCAGACCGTAGGTATTATAGCATGAAAACTCTCCCGAACAATACATAAGCACATAAATAAATCGATAAATAGATTTATTAAATTTTGAATTTTAAATACTGATAGGAAAGTACAAATGGTTTATGTAATGCAAGAAACTTAAGAATTTAAAGAGATCAAATATTTTTCCTTGACGAATTGTAAGAAGTAACCTAATTAGAATATATTTTAATCCCGTCGCATTTCATACAAATTACAGTTTGATACATGATACATGATACATACAGATGACAAATTATAATTTGCTCAAAAAATAGCAGAAATGAAAAAACGAAAAAATTCAAGTTTAAAATCAACTTCTCTTTGGAAAGATGTTGAAAGTAAAGAATGGGGAGAATTAAGTATACAGGGCTTAATGTACACATAGTGAACCAGATGTTTGTATATTTAAACTTATTATGTACAAGGGGTTATGTTATAGTAAAACAACGATTTGCTATATACGTATTTGCCTATAAGAACTCGTAACATCGGTACAGTATATTTATTAATGACATGACCACTATATGACCACGGGGGTGGTCACATGTAACAAAACTCAATCATACACTCGGTATTTCTTCCTTTTTCTTTCTTTTTTTTTTTCATCGAGAAAAACGAGACAGCGGGTATATAGGCGTGTATATCCGATTCGTAAAAGTTAATTTGAAGTATTTGAGTATTATTTTATTCAGTTCCACGTACGTGATTGCAATTAACAGCACTATCGAGGTTCTTCGATATTTGCGAAAATATAGAAGCAACGTATTGTAAACGAACGAAGATTGATAACAATGCGAAACAAATTTCGAAATTAACGACGATGAACAAGCGTCGAAACATTTCCCTGCGTTTCAACGAATTTCCTTGATACAATTGTCGAAATGCAGTTACCACGTCAAATATTCGTCAAATATTCACGCTTGCAATGACTCGATGAGAGATCGTCAATTACTAGTTCATTCGAAAAAATCACGTCGAACGTGAACGATGTTTAACGCGAGTGATGATAATAAATTAGTAGCCGCATACGCTTTAGCAGCGAACAACAGATTATCTTCGTTACCAGCTAAATAGCGAGCGTTCAGAAATATTTAGAGCGTACAACAGTGCATCTCGAACGATCGGATCTCTAATTGATTATGCAATGTTACAGCACAGAAATCAGTAAATCATATATATTTTTTAATACATTTTTACGAAATAGAAATAGATATCTTACGCGATAGTTAAACGTTGAGCAAAGGTACTTAACACGATCAATACCGTAAGAAATGTAACACTTTGAAGAATATCCTCAACATCGTATCAACATCGTTCAATCATTCTAATTGTCGTAATACCACGTAGCGAAATACTGTTTCTTCTTTTTTTTTTATTTTTTTTTTTTAAGTTTTAGTTTAATATTGAATGTTTTTACTTTAAAACGAATGCCTTTCTAGATTATGCTTATGAATGATCGTCATCTCGTACGGTATGGAGCATGTCTCGCTGAAATTATTGAAGTCGGCTACGACATTATCAACGAAAGAGGAACATAACACCTTTCACGCAACTTGCAACTCATCAACGAATAATAACAAGAACTTACGATTTCGTTGCGTCGTTGTGTAAAAGAATATTCTTTATCTTTTTTTTTTTTTTTTTTTCGTTTTCGAAGAGTATTATTTCACACAACAGATTATTTCACCGCGCTTCAAATTTTAAAGACAGCGGAATACGCAGTAGATAGCAATAAAGTAGTATTGATGATATACAATATTTCCTCTACTTTCGCGATATACATGAAAAACTCGAGGGTACGATCTCGGCGTGTGATTTCACCTACATACGTATACACATGTGCGACAGCGTTCTTCGGTTTTCGATGTTAAAAGCAAAACAGCAAACAAATCTTGGTAGCTCTTACGCGATTACGCATTTTAAATCTCGTTTTATCTACGACAGACACTCTCGAGAAACTTGAAGTTCGCGTTTCATTTTGGGAAGAGGAGAGAGTGGGAAATACTTTTCAATTTCTCTAGTGAGCTTTGAAAAGAATGTGTCGTCGAAAGCAAAACGCAGCCTTCTTTTCTTCTAATCGATCGACGGTGCAACATTTTCTCAAGCTTTTTACACTTTTGTCGCATCTCAGGATTCGAAAATAACGTAGACTCGCGATGTGTGTATTGCGAGATACGTAGCGGAGGCAACACCTAAAAACACGAGAATCTTGTCCTCGAAGATACAAAAGTCGCGCGTGAAAGAAATCTTTCCTACTCGAAGTTCCCGTCGTCTTTCGAAGGGCGATCTTCTACGATTGTTCAGTCTCTCTGGGGGGAAATTTGTTTACCGAAAATACGTACATTTATGTGTATTTATATAATGAATGCAACGTATGACGTTATCGTAAATGTTTTGTCGCTGATTACACACAAAGAACAGGATGATTTACGCGATATCTTCTTTTACTACCGAGGGGAGAGGTGTGAGGTAGAGTCGCGAGCATAAAATTAACAAAGCATCGCTACTCCCTTTTTTTTTCTTTCTCACGTAGTTTTTATGTTTCTCGAATTGCTAAGTGTATGTTTATATATTATATATTATATATATAAACCAGTGACTATATATAAACTTTGTGCACAGTACAAAGTACGTATATAAGTCGAATTCCGTTACCGCGCACCAGTTGGGGGATTAATAGCTTGAAGTTAATTATACGTAGTCCAAGTACATTTACATACACAGCTTTATCACATATTATTCGAAAAACTCGTGTTACTTGCACGTGAATTGTAACAATTTCGATATGGATTATATTATATTATATATTATATTCTTTAGTCAGGTATGCCTGGGTGACACTCTTCGCGATGTTATCCACATTCTCGACGTGAATTTTTGATCAGAAGCGTTTTGGCAAGTAAAATTTCTTTCCACGAAGACGATAAGAAAAAGACGAGGTGACATAATGTTGAAGTATTGAAATAATAAAGTTATACAGAGTAATATTATGTTTAATGATACGTGATACAATAATTTATATTATCGTAGCCGATCGTTTCGACAATTACGTTAGAGACAAAGGATACTGTCGAGAATATTGAAACAACGTCGAGGAGTATGATGGTACTGATAAATGAATTTATAGTCATATTTTTCGCATAATGTTCCATGAATGGTGCTCTGTTGCTTCGAATAAATCAGCGGGATAAATTTAAGCTTGAACGAAAAGTATAGCTCGATACAATTTTGCACACCTGTAACAACGGTTTTATCAACGGTTCTTATCTATCAATAACGATATTAATGATTCCATTTTAGTTGCATTACTCTAACGTAATTTTACATTGTTAGAACTTAATGGACGACTTCGTTTTTTTTTAATTTCGTTAAGAAATTTCATATCATTATACAACAAATTACAACTTAATTACATAATAAGACGTAAAATGAATTTTTCTTTAAAGTTCTCTTCTAAATTTACCAATAGGAGGAAAGTTTCGAAATTTTTCTCACATTTGTATAGAAATTTAAGCGACTGAAATGAAGTGATTGAAAAGTAAGTGTTATAAATTGGCGCAACTTGCGTATGTTCATCGTCCCTTAAGTATTAACAAAAATAAAATGGAACAAAGCGTTTTCTATTTATACATAGTCTAAATATGTCGCAGTCACATTCCCTAATGCACATTCTAAACACGCTATCTAGTAGTGCTTGCTTATATAGTTCGATTTATTTCATGTATATTTCATGTATTCATCTTTCCTTCTAGTATATTTCATCATGTGTGTGACATATGCAACAGAATGCGTTAAATACATCCACGGAGAAAGTATAAAATTCATTGAATTTTATTTCTTTCCACTTTGTTTCTAATTTCCTTCCATCAGTCATTATCAAATAAATATCTTCTAAGAATCTAAAGACTACGCAGTTTACACACAAAATTTACAGGAAGAATAGCAATCACTTGTGAAAAAAATGGAACATTTTTGAACGATCGTGATACATTCGCTTTTTCTTTTTCTTTTTTCATTAAATAAAACATCATAAATTAATATACAAGAAATGTAACCACTCAATTACAACAGCAAGAAAAGACTAATATCAATTTGTAAAATACACAGAAGTAAACACTCAATGACTTCTCTCAACGGAGAGAGGTATATAATGAAATTTTATGAAACAACGTATCACTCGCTAATAAAATGATAGTTGATATCAACCGAAGATTAATTCGACTCTTTGGACGAGGCCTTCTAAATTATTTGAATTAAGCGTGACATTAGGTCATTTGGTTAATATTCGTTCTGGCACACACGTCTTCAATTCCCGCGAGTTGCTACTTATTTGCCACCGTGTAATATATGTATGCATACTCTCGAAGCATCCAAACAACAAAAATCTCGATTACACAATAATACCGTATTCATGAATAACACATAATGTAATACGATTTTACAGTTATTTACTTCTTTCACTGTTTGTTCACTGGTAAATGATATATTGACAGCGCCTGGTGTTTTCTATGACATAGTTATTACACTAATCAGTGATGATGATGATGATGATGATGATGATGATGATGATGATGATGATGATGATGATGATGATGATGATAATGATAATGATAATGATAATGATAATAATAGTAATTGTAATAGCGATGTAACAATAATAATGTTATAATTATAATAACTACCATAAAATAATACAGATAGAAATATATACAGCATGCGTAATACGTTGTCGTTGTAAAGTTATGATTAAATAGTAAAAGTAAAGATAGACGCAGCCCTTTGTGTTTGATTCGAATGATTCCATGCTGTGCAAGATTATTCGGAGGCAAACACGGACCTACGCTTTATCTGAACACCTTGTTTCTTTGGGACGTACTAAGACCGAAGGCTGAATCAGACGGCATTCTCACAAACATTATTGGAACGGTTCATTTACACTACTACAACATAATAAATACCATTCTTTACTATTCGTACCCTTTATTCATCATCATTTGTTCATTAAATCCAGACTCTATTGAACAAAACCAGAAATTTTAACTTGGTTTCTATTGCGATTTTAAGATTATTTAAAGAAAGACAACATGTTAATCAGTAGCTGATCTTTCTTACACGCAATAACAACATATTGGAAAAAGATACTAACGTATGGTAGTTTCCTTTTTAATAATTGTTATATATTATATGCCTTGTGTATTTCTATCTATCAACGTTTATATAGCCAGAATGTTTTCTCTTTTATGTAGCTTGCTCAATGCCTTCTGGTAAATATGCATTGGCAAAGAGTTAGAGCATCATGCATAAGACATCGTTTGTAGTGCAGATGAAACAAACAGAAATGTTACACTCCACTGCTTTTCGCAAATGTACAGATGTATATCTTATATATATTAAAGTGTACTTCATATAACGATGTTGAGGATTTTTTATCTATTCGAATGTTGATAATCATTTATATTACTATTCCCCACACTTTGAACTCACGGAATACGTGTACATAACATTTTTTTTATTGTCAATCCAATAATCTGCCATTATATTTTGCTTTTATACATGCTAATTTAACATTAGCGATAGTGTACAACCAACTACGAGTATATAAGTAAGTGTCATTATCTTAGAATTCGATATTGCAAGGCAATGATTAATCTTTCTTCCATCTCTTTTACTTTTTTTTACAAAATCGATTTCTCTGTGATAAACCAGAGTATCGAAAAGAGCGCGCGATTTAACATAATTTATATATATATATATATATATATATATATATATTCAGATAGTATTCAATGCATCAATTTGGTTGTAACTATGTAGCTGAATAGTCAAATGTATCCTGTGTCAAATGAAAACCAAAAAGATCATATCCAAAATTGAATTCATATACGGTGAAATGTTTCTTGACATTGCATAATTAATATACTTCTACAAATTTTTAGATACGCGTATGCTTGATTCAATTTCTGTCTCTTTTCCTTTTTCTAAATATCATTTTGTTTTCGTGTCACAGCGATCATGATATGCTAAATAGTATTAAAAATAAGCATTACAGTTTTACGCGGTTATCTTAGCCTTCATTAGCACAGATCTCATAGTTATTAATAATAAATTAATGTATCATATATCCTTCAGTTCTGATTTCGTTATCAAGGTTCGTAAAGTCGTTGTGCCCGAAAATATATGTATATATGTATATGTTTCAATTTAATCAAATAAATCAAACAAAAGGTGCTTTTTTTACCGACGTAAAATTTATAATTTCCTGGATTTTTCTTGCTTACTTAGTTCAAGAGCTAAAGCTAATTCCGCCTCTTCTTGCTGTTTACGTCTACGCCTTTCCTCCTCGGTTTTCAAACTTTGTTGTGATGCCCAAACAAATTGCTCTTCCTCGCTTAACGAGAGAGGTGTGTTATTGCCGTTCCAAATTCTGCCCATCTCACTTTTCGACTTTTTATCGTTAAAACTAGTTTTAGATCTATTGTGTGCTAAATCTTGTCCGTGTCTCCTGGCAGATTTTTCAGTTTTAGTGGAAAATGCTTCATCTATATCGGTCGTTTTTATCTTGATGTTCGAAAACGCATCGGTGTTGATGGTTTTTATATTTCTGTTGTCGTCGGAGAATGCTTTTACAAAATCAGCATCGAATTTAACATTGTCCTTCTCAATTTTGTTTTTAGTCAGAGAAAAAGTATTTGAGAAATCAGTGTCGAAGCTTTTCGTGAATGAATTTTTACGTGAAAGTACTGAGCTTGTCCCGTAACTAAATGGATCTATATTGCCAGCCGTTGTTTCACTCTTATTCGCATTATGATCTGCATCATCGGCGAAAGGATCCGGTATGTTAAAGGGATCTTCATAACGATAGTCTCTGAAGGGATCTTCCGTAAAGTCCGGCAGCTTTGGAGTTACGGTTGATACTGTATGCGTTCTGCTGGTTGGTCTGGGTGGTGCCGTTCGATTCAGTGTTGGTTCCGGCTGAAGCAGGTTTTTTTCAGTGGTCAATTTTCGTTTACTGAAAAGGTAGAAAGAATAGCGCAAAAACCGCTGGTTATCGTCAGACTGCTGGACCATACATAGTTGCTGTTGAATACTAGAATACATTGAATTGCAAGCGAGTCAAAATATTCAAGTTAATTCGCTTCAAATTCGTTATAAAAAACGTTAACAGTGAAAGTTTATCAACTTGTAATCGATTTCAACCGAAAAAAAAAAAGAACAACAAATGATAAATAGAAATAAAATGATAGATGCTTTTTAAATAAATATTCGCAAATAAATAAACATGTTCAGATTCTATAGATATTTAATTAGTCAAATTAACTCGAATATTTTATTTAAATATGAATAATTAAACAATTGCCATGCAATAGTATAAAATGAAAATATAATACTGGAACAAAGAGAACAAATGAATTAATTTGTAGACAGCATGCTCCAGGAGTCAGATCAATGAATAAACTGAAAATTGTGCAGCTTCTACCTAAATATAAAACAAAAAATATAATTAATCTTTTTTTGATATAAATGTATTTTACAAAATTATAATATATTGAAATGACGCATTATGTTATGATATTAAGTATCTTGCATTTTAGAAATCCGAGTTGAAAATTATATCACTACGTAAATAATATTTTACTTATATAAGTCATATCAATATATATCACTTTTTGCTAAAAATAGCTGTATTTAAAACATAAACATATAACATACTAAACATTGATAAAACTGAGGAAGGAAAGGATATGCCCAGGACGATATAGAAAAAAACTTAAACAAAAAAAAGGGAAATTGTTACAATCCAAAGTGCTAAAAGAATGATTCTTCTACTAATAAAACTAATAAAATAAGAGCATAATTTTCAACGATATTGTACGATACTTCAAAACATGAAAATACATACCTTGGAATCAAAATTACTAAAATCTGCAAATCCAGTAGACGTATTAAAATTATTGCTATTATTGTTGTCCATAATTCCCTGTTGAGCAGAGAAAGCATTTGCAAATGGATCAGGTGTAGGTGAAGGTGTAGGCGGTGCTGGTGCTGCTCGTAGGGGACCAGTAGGTCCTTGAGCCGGCCGTGGAGGTGCTGGTCGTGGTGGTGGTTGTTTCGCTTTTTTAGGAGGAAGAGCAGGACTAGGGCTTTCCGGACGAGGTGGTGCATGAAGATTTGCAAATGGATCATCTCCAAATGGATCTTTTGTCGCCTAAAAAAAGAAAATGAAGAAAAAAAGAATTAATAAATAAATCAAATAGTTATTTTATTTTATGAAATTTATTATTCCTGTGATAACTTACTGCTGTTGCAGCAGTGATTTTAGTATCAGCTCTTTTTCCATCTCCAAATGGATCAAATGGATCTTGTTTTACAGCATTGCTATCATCAAATGCACTAAATGGATCAGATGTGAATCCTCCTCCTCCACCTACACCTCCTCCCTATAATCGTAAATATATTATTAAATTAGAAATTATACAAATAACACGGATAATTTTTTTATAAAAAGATCTTACAGTAGTACTTGGAGATGAAAATGCACTTCCAAATGGGTCTGGTGTTGATGCATTATTAAATGCTTCTGCAAAAGGATCTTGTTCAAACCCGTCCAATGTCGTTCCATTTGCATTAGTGAATGAAATGTTTTTCTTGTTCTTATCTTCTTCAGTTTTTTCGTATCTATTATGAATTTTACGTAGGAATAGTGAAATAAAATTGTCATAAAAATAATTAGGAAATATGTGTATTAAATACATACTCTATATTTTCAATTTCGGGATTAAATTGCAGACTAGTATCAGGTACAAGAGTGGCATCCCCAGCTGCAAGTGCAGAGTCGTAGAGCGCAATTGCATCACTCATTTGCCGTTGTTGTTCTTGTAAGTGAGTGATCTTCGCTTTCGCTTGACAAATTTGCAATTGAGTGTCCTGCAAATTTTTCGTGAGTTCATTTAATTGGTCCCTGCTTTTATTTTGTTGCTGTTCTAATTGCTGTTCTTCTTGTTTCAAGCCTTCTAATTCTTGTCGTTTAAAGTTCAATTCTTCTTCTTGAGTACGCAATACTGATTCCTGCTCTTCTGCTTGTTGACGCAATTTATCCACCTGTTGTTACATTACAACAATTAATTTGTTATGAAGTAAATTTGAAAGCATATTTCTATAATGTGTTAATTATATTTATACAGAGACACAGACATATATATATAACTTATGGATTATATGTGTGTACTTAAATATGTAACTTAATAAAATTTATTATCTTAATAAATATATTAATCACATATTGTTAATATACAGCATATAATATTATATTACATTATAAATTTAATTATTTGCAAATATTGATTTTTGAATGTGAGAAAGTATTATATACAATTATACAAATTTAAGACTCAAATCTAAATTAAATAATTGTATTTTTATCAATTCTATTATAGATAAAATGAAATTTAATACACAGATTTATATAAAATATAAAATTAAGACATAATTTTGTAATTTTTACTAGACTGGAGTCTCAAACGAAGTTATAAGCAAGTATAATATTTTTGGTTGCAATCTGTGCTACTAGTTTATCATGCAATGCAGCAAAGCACTAACATAACTATGCAAATGTAACAAAAACAAATAAAGCCTTTTCCATAATATAATAAATAAATATAGATATATATATATATTATATAATTAGTTTATATATTTATATTTTTTA
Source organism: Melipona beecheii (assembly GCA_032399605.1). Lineage (NCBI taxonomy): Eukaryota > Metazoa > Arthropoda > Insecta > Hymenoptera > Apidae > Melipona > Melipona beecheii. The sequence continues at coordinate 6,542,502 of JAUCMO010000507.1, forward strand.
CATATTGTTATATAGATTTAGATAAAATTCCATGTAATTATTTTCTGCACATAATTAATATGTGAAATGAAGTCATAAAACATTTATTTTAAATTTTCGTAATTTTATTATTACTATCATAAAAAGTTGTTGTAATGTAATAGTATCACATTCAATGAAGTTAGAAATGCTAACGAATTGTAATTACTATCTTGTAGAAGTGAGAAATAAAATCTGTATACCGCAATCGTACCTGCCCTTTATTAAAAGTAGGAACTTTTTATGTACCTTTTTTTGTTCTTCACGTATCTTCTGCTCGATCTCACTCAAATCTTTATCTACTTCTGTTTTCTATAAGCCAAACATAATAAAACTAAATCATAATGAAGGAACTAAACATATTATAAAATAAATAGAAAATAAATTGATATATATTTTTTTATATGAAATACAAATTATATTTAAATAAAAAAAATAACTTTAAAAAATCATAAATAAATTAATTAATATATATATGAAGAAATAATTATATGATATTAAATATAATAACTTGAAATATTGCTTATAACGTATATCATAAAATATAAAAATCACTAAAATAATATATTAAATACATTTCACTTATTATATTACATTTCATTGTACCTCTTTCCAATCGTTGACTATTTTAAGATGTATGATAATGTAATAATATGCATTGTTAAATTATATTATTAAACGTTAATTTATATCAAATAATAATTTCTATATCACAAAAATTATAGTACACTTAATTATTTACACATCTTAATAAAAGCATTATATACAATTCACAAATCCATTTCTAATATCATATGAAAGCAAAGCTGTACATTCAACAAGCAGATCATCTAAACATATTAAACTAAAATTTACCTGAGCTTTTAAATCATTCAATCGCTTTTGTGCTTCACCTTTCTGATTTTCTAATTGCTTTAATGTAGCAGCAAGCGTATCCAGTTCACTCTGCAAACTTTTAATTTCACCATTTTTTATCTTGATATCAGCTTCCTTTTGTGCTATATCTTGTTCCATACTTTGCCTTTCTTTTACAAGTTCTGCTATATCTTTACTTATCATGTCCAATTCTGGATTTGAATAACCAGAAACATTATTGTTCTCCTAAAAATTAAAATACATCTTATTGAAAATAAAACGAAAAATACAAATAAATTCTATGAAAAATGATAATTTATATATGCAATATTTTATAAATGATAGGAATATAAAAATTAATATACATTAAATCGAAATTCAAATATCATCTATAATTCGAAAATATAATATTTACATTTGTATAATTTCGAATTTAAAAACTAAACATTTTAAATAATTTTAAAGAATTTAGAAATATCTTTTATTGATATAATCCTTTACAGTAATTAAAATGCTACATCGTTTATAGAAAACCACTGAATAATTTAAACTCAATACAATTGTTACAAAAAGTTAACTTTTTCTTGCTATTATTCATTAAAGAAGTCATTTTCTGAAATTTTCCAATGAATTATACATCCAATATTAAATTAGTTTATAGGTATAAAATTATTATCATTTAGTGTGTTCATTATGAATTCTTCTATATATTTACGACGAGTTTTAAGCTTGATTTTTTCAGGATCATCGGTATCATATAGAGATTGTAATTTTGCTTTTTTTGCTGCTGTTCGTAATTGTTTTGCAAATATAACATTTTTTGCTTTTTGTCTTTCGAAAGCAACTATTGGTGATATATTATTTATTATAAGAGGTGCAACTTTTATACAATCTGCCATATCCGAATGATTTTTCTTTTTACATAATGAACATATTTCCAATGCAGTTATATTATATTTATCTCCTTTTGACATATCTCTTGATTTTAATGTGAAGAAATGAATTTCAAATAAATAAAAAATTGAAAATCATATGTCAAGTTCCATAAAGAATATAAATTAAACAGATATGCAGTTAAGATTACTATTAAATGTTTATTATTTACTAAGTATAATGTCTAATTTTATAATAGGAATAAATTTATGGAAAAAATACGATGAACTTCGTAAAAAAATAAATAAAAAATTAAATAAACAAAAAGGTAATAATTTTTGCCATCTTTTAGCAAAAATATAATGGTCTTTTATCTTATATGAAGAGAGTGAACTTCTCCTTGATATTAATGAATATGAATATCCAAGAGCAAATGAAACACTTAGAAAGATACACAAAGAGTTGTGGCAGGAATATTATGAATGCTTAGAAAAAACATATAACAAAATTGGATCAGAAAAGATAATGTATCCAATAGCATTTGAAGCTCTAAAAGGAACATTAATCAAGTGTGATAAAAACATTTTTGTTACTCATGACATTTTTATTATTTATATTTTAATAAAATGATTATATCAATTTTAGATTAAAATGTAAAATATGTATCTCTCCAATAGAGATATATACTAGTGAAGATGTAGAATGGTATTTCAATAATACTTTTAGTAATGAAACAAGTAAACTTATAGATGAATCAGATAATGTATTCATTTCACCAGAAGACAGATCATTAATAATACATGACATTAAGGTATAATTTAATAACTAAACCTCTTTTATCATAATAATGTAGAAGTCTTTACAGTCTGAACAAGCTGGACAATACTGGTGTAAATATGGAGATACATTATCAATATATTATTATATATCCATTGATACCGATCTTAAAGGAGTAAAAACTGTATATCCTGCCACAGCACCCAATATGCCCCATGCAATATCACAAAAAGTTATATCAGAATATAATTTAAATATTTATACAACGTGGACTAAATGGTCCCTTTGTTCTAAATGTAATGCAGTTGGTAAAAAAATTCGGTATGGATACTGTACTCTTTCTTCACGTGCAAATGTCCTCAAGGAAAATAAAATAAAAGAAAAACAATTTCAAGATTACAAAGAACAAAGTATACTTGCTTTCTGTACTATGCATTACTTGCTTTAAGATTTTAAAATATTATGTATATGATATATAATATTTAGCTACAGAAAACGAACAAAATGAAATAATGGAAACTACGATTCAAAATCAAATTATAGATAAAAGTGTGAACGATAAAATAAAAATGGTTTTACGTGTATTTAGAAATAAAATACCTTGTAAAAGTAAATATTTGCCAAAAGCTCTGAATATTTCAGATATTAAAGATAGAAAAACAGAAATTATGGTGCGCTATTGCAAGGTATTATTAAATATTATGTAATGAAAATATTATGTAATGAAATCTCGTGTAACATTCAATATCTATACATACAACTAAATTAAACAAACGCCATGTAGATAAAGTGTCCACAAGATGTAATCTTTGAAGTACGAGATAAGAAAGGAAATGTGCTCGAAAGTGCAAATAACAGTGCTGGTATATATTCTATGGTTCAAGGAATGCCCACTCTATCGCCACCAGTTATACGTACGACGATTTATCAAAAATATGATAAAAAAGCAGTTCTTGTATGTCCAGGGTAAAATAACATATTAAAAATTAAAGAATTTTGTTCACATTTTTTTCAAACTTTTCAGAAATTTAAATATCAATATACCAATTACTTGGAAAGTGGATGATAAAATTTTAAATCCATCGATTGTTGAAGATCAATCTGAAGGAAGAATTTATTTTAATTCACAAATGCATATAATTTTCAAATCATTAAAATTTCAAGATACAAATATCTATAGGTAATTAGTAATTGCTTCAAATTGAATTAAATAATATTTACAATTAAAATTCACAATCATCTTGTTTCTAGTTGTTGGCAAAGAAATGAAATCGTTGGTGTAATAAAATTAAATGTAACTGGAGAAATAGAATTACAAACAAATTATAGTGTAATTATGGTTGGTGGAATGTTAATAATTGTTGTATTTATGATTGTGTTTTGGAGAGCATTTCAAGGTCGTAAACGTTATACAATACATTGACTGTATTGCACATTTGTCATATTTAAAACAAAGCAATAATGTCTCAAAAAAAGTATAAATAATTAAAGAAAAAGAAATTATTTGAATATTTACCACAACAGACTCGGATGGTTTTCGCATGGAAGGTGGTATCATATCAGAACTCAAAGTTGCAGGTGGTTCAACACCTCTAAGTTTTTGTTTAATAAGCCACATTGCTAAAGCAAATTGTTCTTTATTTAACTTCCCACTTTGACATGTGTCACAAAGACTCCTGAAAAATAAATAAGAACAAATAAATAAAAATTTTCTCTTTTAATTAAAATTAACAAACAATATAATCATGATACATATGTACCATATATGAGCTAATATAGTCTGTGAAAGTCCACTTTGAAGGAAGACATCTTTGATTTCAATACCTGAGACATACCCATCCATATCTAGATCAGCTTGCAAAAATAATTTGTCTGCTGCTATTTGATCTTCAGATGAAACTACCCACTGAACATTCGTTTATATTATATGTTTTTATATCAGAGTTAAAATTTTATAATTTTAATTTTACAATTAAGATACCTTTATCGTATCCAAACCAGCCATACTCTTTACTGAAGGTACATTAGGTAAAGGTGGAATAGGTGGTGGTACTGTTGTAATTACACTCATTGGTGCAGGAGACTTTGGTACTGGTGTTGTAGAATCTTTCCTTTTTCCTGGTGGCATTAACTCTGGTGGAAGTACACTTGGTATAGCATATTTCTCTAAAGCTTTATACACTAAATGCACAGCCTGTGTTAAATAGATACATCAAATTATATTATAGAAATAAAAAACTTAATTTATTATGAGTATTTTGAATGCCATATAGCTAGTTTTACTTACAACAACAAATTCATGTCTATCCAGCATACCATCTTTATCCATATCTGCAAGATCCCAAATCTTTCCAAGTGTATCCAAAGGAAGTTTACTATCCATAAGAACATCTTTTACTTTATTCCCAGGTATATATCCATTCGAAGGTTGCAAACTGTCAAAAAGTTGGTCATATTTGGCTCTTTCTGAAGGTTTAATAGACCAGTCTCCATTACTAACAGATGTTATTACTGGTACAGTATTTACTATATTTTTCTGTGGTATTACAGGAATATCACCCTAAGAATAAATAACAATTGTAAGTAAAATAATTTATTTTATGTGTTAAATAATATAACAGTTTACCATTTTCGGAGGTGGCAATTCTATATTTAAATTTGACATACTAAGGTCTCTTCCTGCTTGGGCCAATGCACAAAGTTTCAGAGCAACAAAAAGACCAGATTTGTCTAATGATCCACGAGATTGTGGATCTGCCATATCCCATATCTTACTTAATATAACATCACTCAGCTGGGATTTCTTAAGAAATCTCGCAGCTTCCATCGCACCAATTCGTCCATATCCATTTGGGTCCACCTTTAAATATAATTAATTTTATTATTTTTGTAATGATACAATCAAGTGTAAATTTATAAACATGTAAGAAATTATGAAGATACATAGAACTGATAATACCTGATTATAATAAGCTTCATATATAGCAGTATGGCTTCCAGCCACCTGGATGAAAACAAATTTATTGTATATATTTTTATTAAATTATAAATCGTTAATTTTAACACTATGCATAAATAATTAAATAACATAAATTTTAATCGCCAGAAATGTATAACATTCTAACATCAATAAATATGTGAATAAAACTTTCACATTATTATCTTTTATGATATATTAATTATGACAATTTTATTAAGAAGTTCGTCAAGAAATATATGAAGAAGATAATGTATTTATTGCAGATTTATCGGCAGATTATTTGTACTGTCAAAGAAGTTCAAGTAATCGACGATACAAGAACGATTGTATTCAGAATACGTGTGGCAAAAGATGATACTGTTCTGCACGAAAAAAAGAGGAGTTTTTTAAAAAATCTAGTCAACAATAGATCTAATATATCGAATATTATAGTCTGATAAAGTTATAAAAATTATAATATACCTGCGTGGGTGATGGCAGGGCGGCCATACTTGCATTGAACACTGTCTTAACCAATCAGACTATGAATCGATAGTATGTCATATTAACTATTTTACTTAACATTTTGTGGAAGAATTTTTATTGTCGGATACGCACTAACAAAACACAGAACGATGATTATACTTTTTCTGTCAAATTAGTCAGACGAACAAAACAAAGTAAATGAAATTTATCAACAATACGAATCACTTCTACCGCTTGTAGCGCTCGATTGCCGTCTTATATTCTCACATTTCACCTTGTTTTCATTAACCGATAATCATGCAAACTGGACTGAATACGCACTATGTATACTTATGACTTGAATAGAGTATCTACTTTCTAGATTTTTAGAAGTTTTAAATAAGCGTATACGTACAAAAATGTTTTCATTAATATCTTAATCTTATAATTATAATTTATATTATCATTGACTGTACTAAAATTAATGAAAAGATTAAATTTGAAATAAAAATGACAATTTTACTAAATTCGAATTTATTTCTTTAAAAAAACGTACATGTAATCTAAACGTAATTAGGGTATAGTCGAGAGTCTTGGAAAAGGATTTTGTTTAGAGATGACTAATTTTTTATGTTGATGAGATATGTAACCTTTAATTTTTCCTTCATATATTAAATTTGCAACAATACACTCTACTTCGTCCATATCTACATCATCAATTCCTTGCATTTCCAAAGCTGAGAGTAAATCTTGAATAGGAATCTGATGTATATTTAATACTAAATACACTTTCTTAAATAAATTTCTATATGCTATTATCTTCAATTTTTCCACAATCAAATATATTCCTGCTCCTATAAAAAATGATTCATGTTTTTCCATCACTTTTTCAAGATTGCGTAAATTTCCCCTTTTGACAGCTTCCATTAATTCTCCAAATTCCATTAAGTTATATTTTTCTAATAAACTGTGTTTAGGCATATATCCTAATAACATTTTTACTGGCACCAGATAAGTCAGAATTAATCGTTTATTTTTTGAAGATCGTTTATGACAATGTTCAAAGGCATAAGTAAGATGTTCATCAGCTACAAAATGAGAAAAATGGTTATTTTGAGAATGACTGAAATGTCAAGTTTATTATAAATATTAAATTTTAATAGTTACCAGCTTTATAATCACTGTCAAACATTGCTTTACGACCCACAAAGAACTTATAAGTTATTTTTTGTGCCAATGTAAAAAGTGCTTTATATGGGGATGATTCTATCGCCCTTATTAAAGGTCTACACAGATGTAATTTATTTATTCTAAAATAAATTTTTAATAATTGATTAACCAATGTCAACATTCCCCATCTTTTTGTATCATCTTCTGAACTACGATTATCACAAGCACACACACGGAAACACCCCATTAAACAATCTGCACATTTTTCTAAAATTTCACCAGGTTTCATATTCTTGCTGGTTCTTGTATTTTCAACACAAACTGCTAATAGTCGTAACTCTAAACACATTGTATTCATAACAGGTAACATCCAATTTTCTTCTTTTTGCATTTGAAGAATCTTTGTCAGAGATTGAACTGCAGAACTTTGGTAATTATACATAGATAATGGATCATTTTTGTTCATTGCTGCTATAGCTCTAAGGATACAAATATTATATTTGATTAAATGACATTTAGAATAATAATAGTGAAAATGCAATAATGTTTATTATAATTAATTACTTCAAGTGATAAAGTACTAAGTCATCAAGAGGGGCAGATAAATGTTCCATTGCTTTTGTTATTGCAGTTTCAGATCCAATTTGTGAAATTGAGACATGATCATGTCGTAAAGACAATAAATTCTTAAATAAAAAGATTACATGAAGTTTATATATAAAATTTGTATGTACATAAATCTATACTTTCATATAAATATATATTATTTACCGCTAGGAATCTACCCTCCTGACTTAACCACACACGTCTGATCTGTAAACGTACATATAACCTCAAAATAAATGTTTCCTTTAATTAATGTAAATTATATATCATTACCTGCATTATATACGAATCCATTGTATACATGATTTTATATATGAAATTCTGAAAATCTCTTTATTTTTAAACTGGTTACATTTCATAATATCACAAATTATAAATTATGTAGCTTAAATACAGTTAAATTCGTAGACGTCTCTGTTATTTAATATTATTCAATAAAATGAGAAAAAAAACATTTCATAAATGGAAAGGAAAACTTATTAAATATATATATGATAGTAATTATTTTATATACAGATAAATATATCAACACATGTACATGTACATAATAACGCAAGATTACACTGAACTCGACTAGTTCATCAAGCCGAGGTAAACAAAAATGGTCACATGATGCACATATGCAGTAACTTCAAGTATCAACTTATAGTCGTTAGTGAATTATGATTTTTAGGGATATTTATATCACTATAGAAAATATTCTAAGAGACTGAATATAATATATTAAACGGCAATAAAAATATTTGATTAATCTTCAGCGAACATATCTGATTTTACTACTTTTATTTTATAATATATCAAGATCTTAAATTTCAAACACGTTTGGTGGTTTTATTTATTTCTTCTAGATCAATCGGAGAAAATATGTTCCTAGATTCTAGAGGAAAACATATTTCGATATTAATAAAGTCTTATCATGCCACTTGTTCCACATTAGAATATATAGAATATATAGATAAGTTTTAACTATACATCTAACTATATGAATTTGCGATTTCACACTAAATGAAAGTATATTTTCTTTTACGTCTAACACGTGCATTAAACATTTAGATAAAATAAACAATGTGCAATGTAATAATTATTACACATTCAATATTACAATTGATAATAAGTTTACATTCGTTGTAGAAATCTAGAGAATTTTTGATTTATTGGTTAGTAGGCCTGAGCGTTCTAGTATAAAATTGGCCAGCCGTATGGAACCCGATAAAACATAGAGGCGGTGGTGCCAAGTTAGGGAGGGGGGTCCGCGGTCACGTGACCGAGCTGCGTTTTGAGCGCACTAACCAGGTACGAGTAAATTCGTTGTTTTTTTCGTGGTTTTTCGCGCGCCACGGCCGAAAAAGCCGAGGCGTCGTGAATTTCGCTTGTTTCTGACTCCAGACGTGTCCTCCGAATACGCAAACAACGCTTATAATAACTGTGAGTTACTTACAAATACTTTGACTCGATCGTCTTACGGAGATCTATCGATGCTCCACCGCGGCGATGGTTGACAAGCCTTCCTCGCAAAACCAGAAATGGCGTCTACCGTGCACATGGTCTGCGGAAAATATCCTACATCAACGTCGTAGTACCGATTCAGAAGTATAACAAATCCTACACGGCCGATTTCTTTGTCGTCTGTTTGAAGAATTTTTACAACTCACTTACGAACAACAACACAACGGACAAGGTGTTTTTTGTGATGCGCCCGATAATCCTTCTTCGTCACATTCTCACCGCGCACGTCAAAATTTGTCTCTTTTATTTTTTTTTTTCTTCATTTCCTCTCCTGTTGCCTCATCGTCTTTTGAAATCTTTTATGTTGCAGAAAAATGCTCGCGAATCTCTGGTGTTCTCGGGTGAATTTAATCGTTTTGTATCAAACAGCATGATCCTTGGAAATCTTGCAAAATTTGCAGACAAAGTTTAAATCATTCTGCATATCGCCCTGACGCTTAGTTATTCGTTCTTCTTCTAGACAATCGTTTTAGGAAAAACGTGACTATTTTAAGAGACACTTGTTAAATCGCTTGATTTTGTATTTATCGTCGTTAGTCGACCCTAACCTTTCCATCGTTGCTTAAGAGGTAGAAATGAAACTGTATTTCGTTTATTTAATCGATTGTATACTATTAATTCTTTATGTACGTTTTCGTAATTGTGATTTGATATTATGCAAGACATATTTTATAATCATAAAATTGTTTTCTAAATGTGGATTGTTTTTTTATTTAGGTTATTTTCAAAACCCATATTAGTGGTATAATTGTTAGTATCATTGATAACGAAGACGTCTTAGAAATCACAGAACTCTATAAGATATATCTGACTCTTTTGTTACTAATTTTTACAAAATCTATAATTTTACTGAATATTAGTACGTGTGATAATCATGGTTATACAATCTATGATATCTGAAAATAATATACATGCAAATACATAATTTACAATTGTATCTTTTTATAAGTATTAATTTGTGAATTATTTATGCTTTTATTGTTGATATATTTAATCACATATCTTGATATAAAATTAACATTTCATTATATTGTTCCAAATATTATATTAATTAATTCCTCTTCAGAAAAAATTATATTAATCTTTGAATTGCATTATTCATTTGAAAATTGATTTTGGATCAGTTTTTTAACTTCTTAGTTAATTTTATTATGTAATTTTTTTCATATATTGTTTCATAAGATTTTGTTACTTTCAGAAAATTAACTATTTCAGAAGTATGTGTGTTATTTATAATATTATAAGTTACATTTTATCATTTGAAATTAATATTTTTGTGTAGTGTTTATGACTTAATCACCATTAGTAAAAAATAACTAATTAGACTGTGTAATTTTGTCATATATTATGAGAGTAATAATAATTTTGGTATTTGCAGATATTACTGTTGATTTACAATCAATGTTAAACAGTTTTAATGTGAAATTTATAAAAGAATTATATGTAGCTTTGTTATTTTGCAATATGTTATATGTTGCAATAAAATACCATGTTTTTCATTTCTTACACTTGGTTAATAAAACATGTTTAAAATAATAGATGTATTTATGATTTATATAAGTATTTTCAACATGTCATATTAGATATACACAATTAATTGTTTCGTTTGTTACAGACTGTAAATAGAGAGTGTATATAGTGTGATAGGTGAGTGATATAGGTGTGTGGATTTAGTTGGCAATGAGTTCAAGCAACAAATCGGTGTCCTCTGGGGGGAGAGGCACCAATAAAAATAAATCATCACAACAACATGGAAAATCGGACCATCATCAAACTAAATCATCGGATTCAATTAAGCATGAAAAATCACAGGTCAGTGTATATACTTCATTATTTTATTATTATTGTAATAGAAAAGTATTTGCAAAAGTATGCATTTTTTATTTTGTATTAATACTTCATTAAAAACTGTGGCATTGTAGCCAAACACTGTTCAGATGCGGCATGCACAAATCATTGACACTAGAATGGGTAGCGGTGAAGATCCTGTTTTGAAGGAACGCATTAAGCAAGTTATGGATATGACTAGACGGTCAGAAGATGAAGTTGTTATGGCTTTACATGATAGTGACGGAGACTTGGATCGTGCTGTTAATGATCTTTTGGAAGGAGTAAAAACAGAATGGGAAGTGAAAAAAAAGAAGCCTCGTCAACCTAGTGGTTCGAAACAAAATATGGATACCTCCGGTGGTCAAGATGAAGGTGGTGATTGGGATGAAAGACGCAATCAACGAGGAGGTGGCCCTCCACGTATGCGAGGTCGTGCTAATCATGATAATCGTGGATGTATGTTAAGAAAAATATTGTACATTTTATTACATATTCATATACATTACTAATATCATATATCTAATCTTCAATTTAGGGCGCGGTCGAGAAAACAAAGAGAATGAAAGAAATATGGAGGATGGTGTTCGTGATGGAAGTTACAGTGGTAACAGAAGAGGAAGAGGTGGTCCAGGAAGACCAGGACGAGGAGGAAGAGGTGGAGGAAGAGGACTTGGTTCGCGAACATTTGCCAATCGTAATGATCCATCTTCTACTTCATCTGCTCATAGCTTCAATCGATCAATTGATACATGGACAGGAAATGAAGAACAACAAACTTCTCAGGAACCAAAGATGGGTAAGTTTTTTCGTAAATTTTAATTACTTAAATTTTATTTAAACTTATTATTTTACATGACGAAAATATGTGGATAGATGCATGGAATAATTTGGATTCTGCAGAAGACTGGGATAATGAGGAGTATACAGGTTCATTGGCAGATACAAAAGTTTTTACGCCGAGCACTTCTGTAGCAGAACCTACATCAGCTATAGAAGAACCAAAAACTCAAGATCTGCAACCAGTGCAATCTAACCAGACTGTAAATTTATCATTACTGCAACAGGAAGTATGTAACATTGTTTTTTATGCTACTTTTATCTACTACATATAATAAAAAATATTCTTTTGTATAAGGAATTACCAAAATTATCGGAGATACCACCAATACAACAGCAAACTTTAATTCAACAAACTCAGCAACAACAACCTGTGTTGAGCTTACCTACGATGCAGTTAACGCAACAACCAAATGCTATAAGCGGTGGAGTATTAACAGCTGCTCAAACACAATATTTAACACAACTCACCCAACAAACAAGTGAAAATTTGAAAGCTGCTGGACAAAATACATTCTCTACATCGATATCCAGTCAGGTAGCTAAATAACATATATACAAACTATTTTATGATATAGTATGCAAATTAGAATATAGTTGTATTTAAATATGTTAAATATTTCTTCAATATATCAGCCTCAGAGGCAGACAAAACAACGTCCAAGGGTGCCACCACCATCAAAAATACCATCTACTGCTGTAGAAATGCCCGGAGATGCTGTTAATAGTGGCATTGGATTTCTTGATGTCCAATTTGGTGCACTTGAATTTGGTAGCGATTCAAGCTCTCTTGATGGGTCTGCAAATGAAAAATACAATTCAGCTAATAATACAATAGCTGGTGTAGATGTGTCTTCTACTACAAATACTGTAAACACTGCCAATACAAATAGCTCTTTGGACATCGAAACAACGCAACCATCATCAACGACACCTTTCAATACTACTTCCCAAATGGTTATTTTATTATATTTAAATATTAGTAAAAGTACTTATTACTTTGATCTTTGCAAATTATTGAATAATTCTATTATTTATTTACAGTTACCAAATAGTGACAACTTACCGGTATCAAGCGAACATTCGATAAACGCTCAAACATTTACTGCTCGTGGTAGCAGTACTGGACAAACTTTAGATATAACTAAACAAGATTTCACTTCGCAAGTATCACCAGGAAATGCACCTCCTTATGGTACAACTACAACGTACCAGTCTCAGAAGTCATCATTTCAAGCACCTACAGCGACTCCGAGCACTTACAATGCATATTCTACAAATGCTCAATCTGCTCAATCATCTTTTCAAACTGCGTCCGGCACGAGTGCTAATAGTTATTCTGCAACAGCGACTGTTTCACAAGCAAGTTATAATTCTTCATCATCATTTCCGCAATCTAATACATCAACCTTTAGCCAAGCTTCTCCTTCTGCATCTGCGTCAGCAACTTCGGGTTATAATCAAACAACAACTACAAATCAGGTAACTACTGTGTTATATAATACTACAATGATTTATATTACATGAAATACTTTTGTTAAATAGGTGTATCAATCTGCGACTGGATATGTACCTACCACGACATCTCAATATCAAGCACAGTCTGTAGCTACGAACACCGTATCAAATAGTAGTACAGGCTATCAAACAAGTGGATATCAAGGATCGTCTTCGTTTCAATCCACTCCACAAGCTTACCAACCATCTGTTACTACATTTACTTCACCTATTACTCAAACATCTGGGGTTTATCAAAGTGCAGCACAATCTGTAAATATTTCATTTATTTCATTTCTTGAATTTTATTTAAACGCAAAAAATTGATAAATTATATATATTAAATTATATATATATATATAAATTATATAATTATATTTGTAGGTATATGCAAGTGCATATGGCACATATGCCAGTCAACAACAAACAACGTCTCACAATCATAAATTGAACAGTAATACAACAAAAGATTCTCAGTATGATAGTAACACGACGACTTCAAATAGTTCTCTTGCAACTACAACGGCGCCTACGTTAGGTCTTAGTTCTGCTTCCGTAAATAGTTCACAAACTAAAGTAACAAATTCTAATGGTAAGTAGAGTATAAATTTTAAGAATTGAAGTTATTTACACGATCGAATAAAAATGATCAATCGTAATGTGATTTTTAAAGCGGTACCAAAAAGTACATCGAGTGGTGTAGTAACGGGTAGTAGTGGAACTGGAAATATGACAGGTGGTGGTGCAGCTGGTAGCATGACACCAATGCTAGGTCATCAGTATATTATGGGCCAAGGGGTACCTTATGCGTTCCAACAACCAATGTACAGTTATGAGGAATTACAGCTTATGCAACAAAGAATACCGCATATGGTCAGTTACTATTCAATTGCTCACTTTATTTATCAAGGATCAAGTACAACTTACTATGCTAATTGTAAAAGTAATTTGTACTTGATTCCATTAAAATGCTTCGTTAGAGTAATGTACACTTTAAAGAAAAGTATATCATTTTGTTTTACATGATGTAACAGATGTCATTAGTACTTATATTGGAAATGACAAATTTATATTTCGAGTGTACTACTCTGGAGCGTGCTATTCTATTTTGTCATGATTATCTAGTAAGAATGCTGAAGTAATCATTTTTTTAATGCTTGGTAGCTGCTCGTTATTTCTATATTCTTTTTTCTGTTTAAAGAATTATGAATTTCTTATTCACGTTTTTAAGATGGCACAAGAAATTTGTTGTATTTTTTTTATAGTGAGATGTTTCGCATCAGATGAATTATTGAAAACATTTTATTTCTGAAATATTTTTTAGTAGAAAAGTAAAACTGTCTGTGATCAATCTGGAAAAATATTGTGAAAGATTAGTCTAATCTAAATAAATAAAAATCTAAATTTCTATTGATAATATAAAATACCGTTTTGATCACAGATTAATTGTAGTTTTTATATATATTTTCCTCCATTATTGGTTTCATTTGCTCTATACTTAATGTTACGTATTTGAAAATGTACAAAAATATATAATATAATTTTCAAGTGGTTAAGTTGTACCCTATTTTATAAACTTTGTTAAAAAGAAATAGATTGCATTAATATATTTGTTAATATTAAAGATAAAAATTTGCAATAAAATAGTAATATTTTAAAATATAAAAAGATGAATTTTGAATTGAAGCATCCAAAGAAATTTCAATCTAAAACATACGATAAAAATTTAGTTAAAATTTAAGGAGGTACAACGAAACCGCATGTTATCTGCCCCAAACCTAGTTCGCGTAGACTTAGATATTAGTTAGCCTTCTTGTATTTGGAGTACACAGTGTATGCATGTAGTTTTGTGTTTGGCCTTCCTGACTAACCTGCAGCCAACTACTGGTTACTATGACGCGGCTTTGGGGTATCAGACAACCGGCCCTGCTACCAGTCTCGGAGGGGGACGAGGAGATGCACTTTCCGGTGTACAAGGCGTTCAAGGAGTACAAGGTGTCCAAGGAGCCTATACCAGTATTAGTGACGCCAGGTTCACCAGAAACGACAGCAATGCATCTCCAGTTCCATCTACTATGTCACAACAGGTGAGGTTTATAAGCATTTAGTAGACATGACAACCAGCTTAACAGTGTTGTTGCAATACTTTACAACATTATTTTGACTAAGTTGTAGATTTGTGTTATGTTCAATTTTTTTTTTATTTATATTATTTACAGACTGCTACACAGCATCAGCAACCGATGATGAATCCTACACTTCCTCCAACGTATGCATACTTTGCATATGGCGGTGGAATAATGCCAGGTGGCTTCCAATATGGAACTCCTGCTATTTATCCTGTAAGTTAATCAAATTATAGGATTAAAACTGTATTTCTTCATTTATTTCTTGTATTTATTAATATATATTAATAAAAATTCATATTTCATTTATTAAAATTATTATAGCAGATAGCAACTGCTGGTAACGCAGGTACGAACAGTGGTGCGTACAGTGCTAAACCAGGAAGTTATGGATCTGGATATGGAGGTGGAGCAAGTTATGATGCATTAGCATCTGCTGGTCCTTCTGCCGAATACAAAGGTGCAGGAAATAGCTATACCAGTACACAAACTGGTAAAACAGGAACATCTACTGGAAATACTAATACTGGTGGATCGTCCGCGACCGACATAAGCGCCACAATGTACGCTAAAAGTCATGTAGCGCTTAGTAAAGTCAATGTAAGTATTCATATAAAATAAATTAGATAAAAATTGGTTATTTTCAGCGAAAATGAATAACAATTAATGTTATTTTAGTCCTATGACAAACAAACTTTTCACTCGGCAACACCTCCGCCATTTAGTCTGACTGGAAGTCAAAATGCTGGGTTGCCTGGTGCATATGGAACACCGCATTTGTTTATCCCAACTATGCCTCATCAATTACATCAACCACTTCATCAAGATGGAGGTAGTAGTACAGGCCAAAGGTCTAACGCAAGCTCCCAGAACAAAGCCCAAGCAAAGCCTGGTTATAGTCCTAGTTACTGGACTGGGAGTAATTAAAGAATTGGACTGCGCGGGGAAAAAGAGAGGAAAAACAAAAATGCACCATTTTAGACAAACTACCATTTCGCCATTGTGATACACGGTGGTGTGAAATAAGGACATTGACATAAATGATATAAAGGACACGAGACAAGACGATTCTTTTTCTTTTTTTTCTTTCTTTTTTTTTTTTTTTTTTTTTCTTTGTGAAACTAAATGATTCTAGTATGACACGAGTTAATGTAAAATATAAAACGAATCTTAAAATGTGGAAGGATTAAGCAATTTTTAACGATTTTGTGTTAACGAGGTGGTAATATTTCTTTTCCACATAAATCTTTTACAGTGATTAGTTAGAAAAAAACGTTATACTCGTTTTAATTAGTCGTATTAATTTCTGTATTTTTATATCTTGAAATATTATGTTGAATTATAAAGAAATCTTTTGACATGTTATTATTATACTTATAATAATATGTAATTCATTAACTGTATTAAAAAGTTTTTGGTGTGTATAATGCAATTATATATATATTTATGTATAAATATATTTCCTTAAAACAAAATGTAATACATAAAAGAGAAAAGGGAGTAGTCAAATGCAGCATGAAAAATTGCATAGTTCTTCCAAACGTGAGGCGCATTCGTGCCAAATGAATTTATAGCGTTTATAACGTATAAAACTGCGGAACGAATGATCGTACATATTTGTCAAGGTGAAGAACAGAATTTATTATGATATGCTATAAAACGCTATAAAAAAACAAAGAAAAATCAAGATTTGTGAGTAGCTCTCGTGTGAAATACTGGAAAAATGATCTTAGATGAGTAATTGACTGTTAAATTTACTCCCGATCTCCTATCTGTATACTACTGTGCAATTGCGAATATACTGCATCGACTGCAAAGGGTGATAGTTTTTTTGTATGATGTAGGCATTTCGGCTATTAACATCTAAAGTGCTTCTTTACATGAAAACAAAGCACCCCGTACGTGATGAAACGTAAAACTATACTATGTAAATTACAATTATTGTATGTATTTAATCACGGAACATCAGGTATATAAAGTTATAATACATAATCATAATGTTGTCATTTTTGGTATTTAAAAACGAATGTATAATCGCACTAGTTTCGCATTCTTGCGCGCACCCATATATACATATTTGATTTGGTCGCCTTGCATTTCTTTTAGTTACCAGAATTTATGGACGTTATATTTTATTAACAAAAAGCTATTAAACCAAAAAGAAGATACCGTCATACCATGTTTTCAAAGAATGTTGATTTCAAAATGAGAGCGGTACTTATTTAATATATTTTATGTTTATAAAAGCGGCATTGCAGATTAAATAGTGCCACAAAGTACTAAGAAACAAAGCAGAATTCAGTAATTTTCTTGTGGTGCCTTGAATAAAATTCAAATAATAGAGTTCAAATATCTGCTTTTTGCAGGAACTTCTCATATGACTTTTTACAATCCTTTCATACTGTAAGTTATATTATCTAAAACGTACATTACCTTATTCATATATTAACTTTTACTAATTACTCTATATCATCCATGTAATTTATCTTCTAGAGAATAATAGTTTATGCTTTAGTTTAATAACAATTCTAAAGTTTTCGTTTGTGGAGTATTGTTTATCCTTTTCAAATTTAATGAAATCCAAATGATTTTTGGATCGGTAATTGCATTATACAAATACATGGAAATATCTGGAAACAGATAAAAAATTAATTTATAATTATTATGGGATAGTTATACCAGCTTTAAAACTACATTTTTGAAACTTATAATGTAAGGAAGTTCTTCGGATATAGAAGAAAATTAAGATACATATGACATTCTATTTGATGTTTACAAAATGTATAGTTCAAATAATAATCTTATATCGCTACGTTGTAAGTTCTTCAATTTTTTTTTACTTTTTGCTTTTAATTCATACTCATTTCTAGGATCTGCTTAAAAATTGTAATATTTGTTAATAATACATAAATAAAAATGAAATTTAGTTGATCAAAGTATTGAGTATTAAATATTGAATAAATTTACGTTCAATATCATGTATTGATTTCAATTACATATATAACGAGAACAACCTGCACTATTTACATTTTTTTAAATTTGATATTAACATAAGTTTTTAACAAATGTAACAAAAAAAAAAACAAATGTCGATGTTAGTGTACCGCTAATAAGTATTCACAATGACCTGTATCATTTTAATTAGATTATAATAAAGAGAAAAATGTAATTGTCGATTCCGTCTGATAAAACAATATTCGTACTGTTGTATTATTTATGCTGATTAGAAACATATTGTACAGTTATAAAATAATCAGACAGAAAGGAATACAATGACACATTAATTAACGCAAATCATTTTAGGAGGCATACTTTACATTTTTGCATTGTGGATAGCAATCATTACAAATGATTATACCTATCATTAAGAATAAACAAAGATATGAGTAAAGTATTTTCACGAGACGCTCTTAAAATCCTTACGACCTAGCATGTATTATACTTTGGGAATAAATTGTTTTATTGCAAAACTATTCTGAGTACCACTGATATGAAAAAGAAGTACATAATTGTAAGTAAAATCTTGTTAGCAATTGCATTATACATATACATATATAAATATATACAAAATTGAATAACATGGATATGGATAAGATATGTTTGAAAATCATGGGAGACCAAGTGTAGAATAGTTCTTTGTAGAAGGACAAGGAAAATGTAAATCTGTAACCATAAATTGCCGATTTTGATTTGAAACGAATGAATCGAAATGATCGATTTTGTCGACAAAATCATTCCCGAATATGGATCATTTGATCATCCTGACTATACAGGATACTTCGAAACTTTATTGTGTAACACTATTAACTTAATAACTTTGAAATATTGTGCTATACAAAAGAAGCTTTACAAATATACGTATGATTTTAAATGGTTGCTAAATATATTGTCATTAAAATGTTTTGAAATTAATTTGAAGATTAATTTTATTTTCAATTTAAGGAACTTAAACTTATATTAATTGTGTATTGTCTATTCTGTATTGTTTTCTAAACGAATTTTCTTCCGAAGAACATTATTTACTACAAACATACAATTCAATTAAGATTTGGCAATTAATATTTTAAATAAATGTTTCATTTTTTCTTTTTTTTTATGATAAAGAAAAAATTACTTTTAATTACTTTTGTACTCACGTCTGAAGTAAAAATTAATTTAAAGTTGAAAGTACGTTTAGAGCGTTTATGTTAGTCATATGAATATTTTAATAAGTTAACAAATTTATATCAAATATTTTTGGAACATCTTCATGCATCCAAAGCACGCATATTTATATAAATACACTCATGTAAACATTCGAACAATTGGTAATAATTGAAAAATCATGTATCTTTTTATTTTTTATTTTCTATAAATGTAAATTTTTGAACGTTTCACAGTTTGTGTGTTTGAAGAAATGAATTAGGGACAAGTATATTAAATGTAATGTACTACTAAAATAAAGGAAAATGCAAGATATTCTAGAGAATGAAAAAGAAAAATGTAAACGAAATTTAAGAACTTAAATCAAACAGTTTGTTATGATGATTATTAAACATTAATAATTTTTGTATTTTTGTCAACTAATAATCTATCGAGAAATGCAGAATGCATTGCGCCATTATCGCTATTATATAATTATTAAAAAGAATAGCTACTACTGTGTATAAATATGAATATCTAAGAATAAATGTATTTAAAAAAACCCTATAACATTCATACATAAATATATATCTTGTTTATAATATTTTAATTCAACCAATGCTATATAATTTTGATAGTTTTCAGTTATTTAAATAAAAGTTAACTTAATTAACAAAATACTCACTATGAAATAATTCATTTATAATTGTTAATCAAATTCAGTTCTGAAGAATTTGCTTGATTCTGAAATTATTGACAATTATTTAAATTATTAATCTTATCAGTTACTTATTACAATGGAACACGAATGCGTATAAATATATTTTAGCAACATGAAAGTAAAGAAAATTACATTAAAAATTTTTGTTTTAACAATTTTTTGTTTATGTTAATCATATAAAGAATCATAAAGAAAACAACGCAACATTTGAAAAATAATTCATATAATTGAAACGAAATTCAAATGATTTAATATAGAAGTATTGTTTGTATGTACATATATGTGTATATATTTTTATATGCAAGCATTTCAAGTAACATATACATGTACGTATAGCATGCATATTTTATAACGAAGAATGAAAATGAATGACAGTGAACTCGACACTTTTAAAAACAATATATCTAGTAAAATTTTCATCAACGGCATTTATACAAACTTTTAATTACAGTACAAGTAAAAACGTGCCGATTAATTTTGTTTGAAAAATGTTACAAACGTCAGTAGAAAGGCAAGAAAATTGACGTAAAATGCGTTTTATTACATATTATGAACAAATCGAGGAAGAAAAATGTATAGAAAAATAACAAATAAAAACATTTTCAAATTATGTTATGTATCTTTTTATAAAGCTTAAGTTATTTAATAGGTTAAACGTGTATGTAGCGTTTTACTTTAAGCTACTATATTTATTTTAATAAATCGATTAATACTTGATATTGTTACATTTATATAATACATAAAATTGTTACTATGTGGCATCAACAAGTCTTTGCTCTTGATGCTAAATATAATGCACAACGTGTAAACAAATTACCTACTTTAGGTTTGTATGTGTATTTCATAATCCAATATATTGTAATATCAGTGATATTGTTACAGGGATGCTGTATATTCGTCGCAGAAATCAGTTGTTAAAAGAGAAGTTTAGCAAAGATCCAAAAATTAGAGAAAATTATTTAAAGTTAAGAGCAAAGTTGTTATTTTTACGATATGGCGAAAACTTGGAACAAAATAGTTTTAGTAACTATACAACTGAAGAAGAAAAATCTGAAATTAAAACAAAGTTCTACAGTATACAAAGAAAATCAATTGCAGAAAGCTTTGCCTTCGATGGAATGCATCATGTTTTTGATCAGCACAATGCACCTGTAATGATGCTTAAATTTGCAAATAATGATAGATCAAAGCTATGTTGTGCATCATTAGATGGATTACTATCTATATGTGATGCTATTAGCACTCCACCAAAAGTAATAGCTTTATTGGAGGGTCATAAGAAAGGTGTCACTGCATTAGATTGGAGTATTAGTAATGATCTTATAGTTTCATCTTCTTTGGATGGTACAATAAGACTGTGGAATGTCCTAAACACTGAAAATAGCCCAACTTGTTTACGAGTAGTTAATGATCAACAACGAGCAGAAGTCCTATGCTGTGGATTTATACCAATAAATAATAATTTAATTGTTGCTGGTAATTCTCAAGGACTAGTGCAGATTTTAAATATATCTACTGGTATATATACTCGCAATGGATCTTGCAAAATTGGTGGAAAAGTTAGTATTCTATAACTCTTAATAATAGTAAATATGTATCAGGAAATTAATTATATATGATCCTAACAAAATATTTTTTAAAATTATTATTATTTTTATTTATAATAAGTTCTGTGAGAACTTATTATGAGACACTTTCTATTTTCAATTTTATAAAATTTAATTATAAAAGAAAACACTATTTCAGATTTTGTCATTAACTTGTGAGGGTAGTGGTGGTTCGATAATATGGGTTGGAAACGATAGAGGAATTATTATGTCATTTCAATTAGAACCAGCATCAGGACGATTAACGAAATTAAAAAGAGTACAAGAAACTGGTGGTATGATAAGTAGCCTTTCTTGGCGTTCGTGGCTTTCAAAGGATGCTCCGTGGCCGGCACTTTTAGTGAGCAGTGCTTGTAATGTAATACTATTATATCATATTGTCGACAATCAAGGTTCTTTATCTCTGTGGACAAAATATCCAATAAAGCATAAGTAATTTAGTTTGAATATTATTACAAAAATAATGATGTTTTTAATATAAAAAATTTGTAAAATTGTAACAATATGCGATTTACAAATCATTGCAGACAGTATTTTGTGAGATCTACTTTTTGCCCACAAATGGAAACATGTTTAATAGCCACTGGTTCTGAGGATGGTACGATACATCTATTGGATTCAGCTAGGAAAGGCAAAGCAGGAAAGATCAATCGACTGGAAGGTCATGCTACACCGACAATTGCTTTATCTTTTAATTACGACGAATCTCTTCTTGCATCTGCGGATCATCAAGGACTTATTATTTTATGGCGTAACCGTCAACGTCATATATAAACTTTTAATAATGTACAAACATAAAATGATATTATACAAACATTTTATAAAAATAATTATAAGTAAAATATTTATAATAAAATTTTTAATGTTTAATTTATCTCTTTTGGAACTTTGAGCAAATTATTTCATTTATATGTTATTCAGTATATTAAATTTTTCTGATTTTCTGCAAAAATAAACTAAAATTAGTGAAATTAATCCAAATACATAAAATTAAAATATTTCATGTATAAATGTGTAAAACAATACTAAATGTGTGTGTGTATGTGATAACGGTATAGGAAATAATAACAATGAAACACATACTCTGCTTAAACCAATGTCTGCTTTGTATAACAATATATTAATTGTTCTCTATTAATATCCTATGTATTATAATGAGCACAGAGTTAGCATTATCAATAATGATAATAATAATTGTAATGGTAGTAAAACTGCATAATAATTGCAGTGCCATTAATAGTCATAACATATACATTTTCGATTTTACATATGTTAATGAAATTATATATTGGTGCATGTATCGAGTATGTTGATATTATTTGTATTTTTAAATATTTTTTATTAATCTAATCTATTCTGCCGTTATGTTTTGTTGTAGCAATATGAAAACTTTGGAAGATATTTTCGCAAAAATTGTACAATATTAATATTATTAACATATTTTTGTTGTTCATTTTCATACTCAAATAAATTTGCGTATTGTGAATTTAATAGTTAATAACTTTCTTTTTTGTGCACTTATATTTCATGTAATATTCTTCTGTAAAAAATTATCTAAATATTAAAAATTGTTAAAAAGACTACGAGAGGTGCTCAAAAATATTTAAAAATATTGAAAATAGTGTGCAAAAAAGTACGGCAGCATGTTTCCTGTGCTACTTTATCTGCAGTTTTACTAATTTGAATCATCAAATTAACTGAAATAAAAGTACACAAATTGTGCCCATCACAGCTCTAGTAAAAGTAACAATACAATACAATTTATAAAAACTTATTCGTGCATCAATCGCTATACACGTTTAGCTAAATGTTGAGACTTGATTATAGTACCGTCCCTTGATTGACACTATAATACTTTGAGTAGAGAGCTGTTTTTTCTACTAATATGATTTTAATACCAAAAAAGATACCATATTTAAAAATAACAACAATTAAAAATCAGTATGAATAATTATCATATATCATTAATGAAAGTAATAACATTAGCTTACGCAAATTCTACTTCTCTGATAACGATTATGTACTGAACGACGTTTAATAAATATTTACAGATACGAAACGAAATTATTCAATAGTTTTGATGTAGCTTTTAAAAATCGATTGTCTGCTATTTAATTAACATTTTCGTTTCTTTGTCGTCGAGAAGCTAATCGTATCAAAAATTATATAAACATTAAGCTCTATTTATATTACTGTTTCTATACAAACCAAAATTTAATATAATACTATAGACAATCGATTGAATCTCAGTCATAATAAAAATTTGCTACATCTTATGTACAATAATTCGAGATTCAATTAATAGTGAACTCTGAGTAGTCACTATATTTTTGCAACGAAATTAATTCGGACGGACTTCAGCTAAATTATCTTTTTTAACATTTTACTATCGTTGAAACATATTAGTTCTGCGTCAAAACACTACACTTGTCGACAGGTTCAATTTTTTGTTGACTATCACATTGGGCACTTTTTGAAGAAGTCGGATCAAGACTTTCTTTTTCTTGAATGTCTTTGGGAGGCACCGTTGGTAACATATTGTAATTCGAGGAGTTTGATAGAATATGTTGGTCCTGCGTAAAGTCTATATTTTCTGAAAATTCTGACACGTTTTCTGTATCCTGCTCTACATTATCCTCTTTCATTTGTTTAATAGAAACAAAAGATGCGTCAGTTATAGATAAATTCAATTTTAAGCGATCTCTAGTATGTCTCAGCTCTCCTAATTGATATTGTTGATTCTGACTACAATCAGTTAACAAGTCTATTCCGTTTTGTGGTATTCCTTGTTGATCACCATCTATTTCATCTCGTTCTTCAGTCATTGATGTAGACGCACCAGGAAAGAATTGACTTACATATTTACTTTCGCTTGTTTGAAATTGAAACGGACGATTTGAACTGCTCACAAAAAATTCTTCACTTCCTATAATCAAAATAAAT
Organism: Melipona beecheii; assembly: GCA_032399605.1. Classification (NCBI taxonomy): domain Eukaryota; kingdom Metazoa; phylum Arthropoda; class Insecta; order Hymenoptera; family Apidae; genus Melipona; species Melipona beecheii. The sequence continues at coordinate 6,567,414 of JAUCMO010000507.1, forward strand.
TTTATGATATACGATAAAATATACATGTTTATAAATGTTTCATACATGTCATATTAATTATCTAAAAATATATGTATAATATTAAAGCATACCAGTATGATTGGTATCGTCATAATCAAGAGAATATAAATCTAATCGTGGTTCATCTATCATTTCCTCCCAATCTAAAATAAAAAAAAATTATACCTTATTTATTTTTTAATTATCCTTCTATATATAAATGTATTTTTTAAATATAATTTTTATTTATAATATTCAAAATATTTAAAGAGTTTACCACTATATGAAGTTGGCTCCCACGTAGTAGTTGGTTCTCCTTGAGTTTCTATAGCCATTGTTTCCTTTGGATATTCATATACACAGTGATAGCGTTGTTTCTTAAACCATACACTCTTTTTTTGATCCTAACAAATAATATATTATCAATGTAATTAAATTTATTATTATGTACATAGTTTATTATAATATATATATTATATAAAAAAAATACTGCTAAATACTCACCGATTCATCCTAGCAGCAAAAATAAATATAAACAAATATAACTATTCATGTTACGTTTAAATAAATATAAAAATATATAAATCTTACATTAGATTTTAATGTTTTATCTGGAGATCTTAATGCAGAACGATGAGGCTCTAATGTTGCATTCCAAGCTGATGGTGTAAATTCTTCTTCCTCCTCTTCTTCTTCTCCTTCATCCTCCCCTTCTTCCTCTGCATCCATTTCATCCTCTACATCAGCATTTATTATTGCTTCTTCATTATTACTTACACTCCGAATTTGAACTTGCTCAACATGGGATTCATTATATCTCTGTAAAACAATATAAAATTATTACATGTATAAAAAATAAATTTACATATAACATGTTTGATTTTTTATTTATAATATGCTTACTTTCCAGACAAATTCTCCAGAACTAGAGCTATTATTTTCATCCTCTTCTTCTTCATCTTCTTCCTCTTCTTCTTCATCATCTTCATCCTGACTACCCCATTCATGCTCTGTTCCAAAACTTGTTGACATTAAATCATCTTCTAATGGTAGAGGCAATGGTAACGGAAATGATGGAGGTAATTGTTGCCATTTAGTCTCTTCCTCTGGACTTGGTAAAGGTGCTCCACCACTCGCAACCATAATATGCGATTTGTCATCACGAGAACGAACTACCGAACAATTATAGTCCAAATTTTCTTCTTCAGATAAATCTCCATTAGTTGTATCTCGTTCATCATCTTGCAATTTTTCTCCTAATCCTTCTAACAAAATCATTTTATTTGTTCGAGTATCAACTAATAAGACGTCATCTGAAGCAACAGATTCTTTTGAAGCAATTGATGTATCTATAGAATTTGATATTAAAGACTCTGAGGTCAAAGTACTTTCTCGTTCTTCTTGGATTGGACTGAGTGGAGAATCATACACATTATACCTAAATATAAATGATAAACCTTTATATCTGTTTTTGAATAATAGATAAACTATAATTATTACTAAATAATCTTATATTGTTAGGAAGTAAAAAGTTACCTTATTGAGATGCCTACTCCTCCACTACCTTGATTAGAAGAATCTTCGCTATCATCATCATCCCAATGTTTACAATCGATATCACTAGATATAGAAGGATTATCATCATCATGAGCTTCTAATGGTTCTACAACAGACATCTGCGCACAAGGCAATTTCTCTCTAAGCTCATTTCGAATTGCAGTTACAAACTCTTCTTCTATGTCAAATGATACATAAGAATTATCACTACGTAAACTCATTGTAGAACTATCTTCATCTTCAATGTCGTTTTCATTCTTTTTTTCTATTTCTTTTTCATTTTCACTTTCATTACTATTTTCAATATTATTTTCATGTTTGTCACTTCTACCTTCATTTTCTTCATCATTTTTATCTTCAACTTTATTTTCATTTTTATTTACACTTACATTTTCATTTTCTTCACTTTTTTCAATATCATTTTCACATTTACTTTTATTTTCAATTATTTCAGATTCTCTTATATTAATAATATCATTTTCATTTTTATTTTCAATTTCATTTTTAGTTTTAATTTTAATTTCATTTTCATCTTTATTTTGTAAATATTTTAATCCATCTTGTTCTTTGAAATGTTTGACATTTATTTCTATATTATGTTGTTGTAAATCTATTTCTTGAGAAAGAGAATTGATATCACTTGAATTTTTTAGTTCCATAGTTTCAGTAACATTTGTTGTTTGTATTTCTTGTTTATCTTCTGATATTGATTTAATAATATTATCTTCTACTAAATTAACACTGGGAGTATTTTCATTATTCTCTATTTCAACTATAGTGTCTATAGTATGAATAGAATCAGATTCGTCTTCATTCGTACAAAGAATTTTATTTTCTATATGATTAATTGAAGTTAAATTTTCTGTTATTTTTTCAGAACTAGGAAGTGTTGCATAGTATTCTGCATCAAGAATAGTATCCAGTTCGAATAAAATTTGTAACTGTTCTTCTTCAGTACATGTTGGTATATTTGCTGTAGAATTATCAGTAGAGGTGGAAGGAATTAAAGCATAAACATTTTCTTCTTCTTCACAGGATTCTTTATCTCTAAATCCAGAATCAGAACTTTGTTCATCATCAGGTGTGGATAATTGTTTTCTTTCTTCTTCATCTTCATTTGGTATACATCTTCTGTTTATATCTGTATCTTCTTCATTAGAAAATTTATCACTTGCGTTATATGTAGAGTGTTTCTGAGATTGCAAAGTATCTGACATAGATTCAATAGTTACAGTTAATGATGGGGCATTCTCTTGTTTAGATGAAGATTCTATATATTCATTAAATTCACCTTCATCCAAGAAACCAGGTACCTTTTTTTCTAAAGCAGAATCTAATACATGATTCCAAAGTGCAACATCAACTACATTGCTTTCACTAGTTCCAAAAGTAACTGACATGTTATTAGGAAAACAAATATTATTGCTGTTTTCATAATTAGATGTATCATTAGATTGGAATTTGTTGTTTTCTTTCAGCATTTCACAAGATGTGTCATCAGGTACATAACGTAAAAGAGGAAGATTAGGATCTCCTTTTGATAAAAGTCTTAATACATGTTTTTCATTACGTGTTTCTGTTGTTGCATTTGCAATAGGTCTAATATCAGATTCTTTATCATTTAAAGATAATCTCAAAATCGGAGTTTGAGCTTGATCCATGGTTAATGTCAATAATTTTGGCTTTTCTGAAATATCTAGCATTCTGATTTTATTACAAGTATTATTTGGCAAAGGATCGCGTAATTTTCTTAATGTTTCATCAAATTCATCTGTATGGAGGCTATGCCTAAGATCACTATCACTGCCGGTAGCAGGTAATTTCTTTTTCCCATATTTTTCCGATATTTGAGCACCCATCGATAATTCTGCATCAGAATCAAAATCGATATGTACAAGTACCATTAAGTCAGTAACAGATTTGGATTTTTGTTTGACTTTCTCTGTATAAACTCCTTGCTCAATTCGTCCTTTCCAACTTTCTTCTTCGGTTTCGGAACTAGATTCATGATGAATAATATTTTTAACATTTGGTACATTTTTCACTAGTTCATTGGGTCCGAGTCGAAATGACGACTGTCGTGGTGTATCATCAACAATAGTGGTCCAATAATCTGAATCAATACTTCCTCGAAGATCTTGTAAACTAGCACTTCGAACATGTTTAGCATTAACTCGTAAATTCTCCCACCTTTGTTCAAAATCCAAGTATTCTGTATATTCATTCAAAAGAAGTTGCTTAATTTCGTCCAAATTTGGTCTTTTCTGCGGATTTAAATTCAAACATAAATGAATTGCTTGATATATGTTTGACGGACAATTTTCTAGGTATGTTTGCAGCACTTGTATACCATTTGATAAAAGATCAGTTCTTAAAGGTAAAAGCATTTGAATTACTTGTTCATCACTCTTATCATGGTATGGTCTGTTTCCCCATGTAATAATTTCCCAAAGAAAAATAGCGTAACTCCACATATTTGCTTGAGATGTAATTTCTCTTGTTTCAATCGTAGTATCAGTACACTCTACACTTTCTGGTGCTGACCATCTAATAGGCAATGCACGATCTCCAACTACGTAATAATCTTCAGGATATTTCTCTACACCAGTCCCATAATCTCCCAATTTTGCTGATAAGTCTGATGCCACTAAACAATTTCTAGCAGATAAATCTGTATGTACAAATCCATGACTATGCATATGTTTTAAGCCAGCAACAATATCCAATGCCATCCGAATTGGTATATTTTCTTTATTAAGTGCTTCTTGAGATTTTCTATCATGATTTGATAATAAAAAACCTTTAAGATCACCTGCTGAACACGATTCAAATAATAACAGATATGGATCAGTTTCCAAACAAAAACCGAGTAAAGCCAAGATATTTTGATGATGTAGTTTCAAATATGGAGTTGCCTCTCCAAGAAACCAAGCCTTTTCCTTCATAGTAGCTTCTTCTGTAAGAATTCTCACAACAACACCACCATTTTTAGAAGTCCTTTTGTGACCTTCTAAGTCTGCACGACCTTCAACAACTTTTCCAAACCAACCATGACCAATTTCTCTTAAATACTTTAATTTCTCTCTAGGTATGCATAAATCCTGTGCATCAAACCACTCATGACAATGTTCTGGGAGAGTATTAGAATCAGAATCATGTTCTTCAAAAAAAGACGTTGATAAAGGTAATGGTTTAGGTTTTGAAACATTTCTAGGTCCAGATATAATATGCTCTACAGGCAAAGGTTCAAATTGTACTCTCTCTGAAATAGCTAACATATGTGGAACATTCAATTCCAAACCTTCGAAAGAATGTTCGAATACTGATTCTTGACCAATGTTGTTTCCATCTTTGAACTCCTATAACATAAAACCACAATTATATTTTCTAAATTCTGTCACGAAAGACAAAAAAAAATATTTTAAAAAACAAGTATTAAAGTGTATTAAATTATATTCAATACTACAATTACTGGCACATACACATGCATCTATATTTAAATATTTAAAAAAAGAAAAGAAAAAATATACATGATACATTTATTACTTTCTTTTTATGTAAAAAAAATGATATGGTTATCTCATGATATACTTTAATATAATAAATAAATATTAATGATTTTTTTCTGTCAAAATTATATAAACTCGACGAATAACAATGATGATATTTAAAACAAACAAATAGTACCAAATATTAATGAAATCTTTTTTTGTTTATATTCATATACATATAATATCGAATATATATTTGAAAAAGAACAATTATAATTTTCTTTGCTTTTCGATATGATCTTCTAATGAAATGATCTTCTTAACTCTTTTCATTCTAAGAACTTTAATTTTACCTGATTGCACTTTCCTGCTTTGTCCTATAATTAGTAACATATAAGTTATTACTCTCATAATAAAGAGTTTATTAGAGATTTTTATTTGTTACATATGACATATGATAAATCACCTGAAATCCCTTAGGTCTTCTAGGTCTTCGACAACAAAGGCAACCGACCAAAGTAAATGCTGTAGCAGTAACGCTCAAAAGGCCAAGGATATATTGTATCCAATATCGTTCCCATTTTGATGAAGCATAGGAGTATGGCAAATCTGTTACAAGCGAAATAACCTCTCACTGGCAGCTTTGTTATCAAAATAGACATTCAAATGTGCAATTAACATACCCGTCCGCACAGAGGATGATACAGGATAGGCCGTGAGTGTTGGAAGACCCGCCCAAAACAGCCAACATATCCAACATAATAATATGATATTCAGCATCGCGCTTCGATAGTGATGGTGATCTATTTAAGTCATTCTTAAAAAAAGTCTATTACTTCTCAAAAGGAATACATGACTGCTGAAAACTGAAAGATATCTAGCAGATCGTAGTACGTTCTAATTTTACGACACGCGTATCACGACTGTCTGTAATCTCATATTTCTGATATTTGCAATCTGTCGGGAACTAGCTTCGGCAAAGGATGCTGTTAGATAAATGTTTCACGGCAATGATGAAGTGTTGCAACAGTATGTAAAATAGAAATACACTCTTCTTAGGGAAACCAGTTGGGCCAAGCATGATACGTATCGTTAAAATGAATACAATACAATACGGCCACGGTCCGGTTAAAAGGTAGGTGTAAAATCACCACGCTTGCCAAACCCAATTCTATTCTTGCCCCTTTATTCCGTTTGTTGCTCTCTTTCTATCTTCAGTACACGCTGCATAAACGGTATACTTATCCTGACTAGACAGTCGCTTTAGGTTGCGACATTTTGATAAGTACAATATTATACGTATGTTTGATTGTTTAATAAATTCTGAACACAACTGAATGAATCCCTTCTTGTGTTTACCATTATGTACATATACATTTGTGACGATGTGCAATGGTAATACAGCAAACATAAAATTTATCTCAAATTTACTAATTTTGCAAAAGTGCTACATTCCGTTTCAAAATATGTAATTATATTTTTCTTGCAACTATTATGCTTATATTTTTGTAATATTAAATGTAAAAATTATATCTATATATTATACGTAACAAACATAATATAACGAATACGTAATTAGTGCTAAGTAAATAAAAAATAATTCTAGGGGAAAAATACATCTTTTTCCAAACATTTCTTTTCTTGAGATTATTATTATTTGTAAATAAAAAATTATTATTGAAATGTTTCAGTATGGAAATAAATTTGAAACAATTCTAATTGTGTATAAAACGATGTTGAATTTTTTTTCTGATTCCTTTTATTTTTTTTCTTATTATTTAGGCCTATCTTTATTATCCTCATATAAAAACTTTTTATTTTAACTTAATATTTCATATGTACTTTATTAAAAATGTTCCTTTAATTGAGAAACTTTTATTAGAAACTTGCAAATCATTAAAAAGCTTATGTAGAAGATTATTTATTGATGATTGTATACAGTCAAGTTAGTTTTTAAATTGAACTATATATAAATAATAATAAATAAGTATATTTACAGTAACCTATGATATACTCTTTAATATATTTATTTAATATATAATGTAAAATACGTAAAATAACATATAATATATAAACATAACTCACAATTTTTTGATATAACAAATAATTTAACAAAAACATACAAATTAATATATTTATAAATATTGAAATAATTAATTGGACCACAAAATCCACATAATAGAAACGCTTAATATGAACGGTCCCATGGTGTAATGGTTAGCACTCTGGACTTTGAATCCAGCGATCCGAGTTCAAATCTCGGTGGGACCTGCGAAATATATATATTTTTTTTTCTAAAATTGTAAAATGTACTATACTTAATAGAAATTAAAAATTTGATGACAAAATATTAAAAAAAAAAAAAAATGAAAATAGTTTCATAATAATTACATGAATGATATATTCAGTAATAATTTGGATAATTGATTATAATGTTATTTAATATTCAGAATAATAGTAATGATAACAATAATTATTATTTGCACTAATTTTTTATAAAATATCTATTTTCTTTTGTTGCAAATCGAAAGAGATGAAATACTGTTATTCATTAATCATATACATACAAACTGAGAGCACTACCAACTGTAACAACTAGTTCGTTCTATTTCAAAGGTTAGGATACCTTATAACCTTTCTAGGATTTGTACAGAAATAAATAAAAATTAAAATTGTAAATTATGAATACTATATGTTGTATATAAAATAAATGAATTATGTTCATGTAATTTGTCAATGTATTAAACATTTTGAGTAAAAACATCGTCGATATAAATTTTAAGATTAATAATATTATTGAAAGAAATTACAATCATGAACGAAGAATGTAATTCTGTTGTAATAGTTAAAGCAAAGCCTGTTCGTAAAGTATTCAAAGCCCCAGTTAAAATGAATAAAATACCTGAAGAAATCTTGAATGATCCTTTGTTAAATGCAGCAATTGCTGCATTACCTTTTAATTACAATTTTGAAGTACATAAATCAGTATGGAGAATTAAAGAAGCAAAAGCAAAAAGAGTTGCATTGCAAATGCCTGAAGGGCTTTTGATGTATGCCACAACTATAGCTGATATTATAGAAGGTTTTACAGATGCAGAAACTATTATAATGGGAGATGTTACGTATGGTAAGTAATTAAGCTGTTGTGTAGTAAAAAAAAGATACTTTGCAATTCTAAAAACACATAATTTAAATATTATTTTAATGTATATATGTATATTATTACTGTATATCAAATGAATATTATATATGTATATGTAATTTTAAATTAAAATTAACATAACTGATACAGGAGCATGTTGTGTGGATGATTATACTGCAAAAGCATTAGGTGCAGATTTCTTAATTCATTATGGTCATTCGTGTTTAATACCAATTGATCGGACTGTTGGTATTAAAGTACTTTATGTGTTTGTTAACATAAAAATTGATACATCTCATTGCATTGAATGTTTACAAGCTACATTGCCAATTACAACAAAAATTGGGCTTGTAAGCACTATACAGTTTGCTGGTACGTTACAAGCAATTGCAATGGAAATGAGAAAAAATGGTTACGAAGTATCTACTCCACAAAGTAAACCATTAAGTCCTGGCGAGGTATTGATATTTATGTATCTTATTAAATTCAAATTATATAAGTACATGTATTGTAATCTCATCATTATTTAAAGATTTTAGGTTGTACAGCGCCACAGATTCGATGCGCTGATGCAGTTATCTATATAGGAGATGGTAGGTTTCATTTAGAAGCAGTGATGATTGCTAATCCAAAATTACGGGCATTTCGATACGATCCCTACGAGAAGAAATTGACAGAAGAATTTTATGATCATGAACAGATGCTAAAAACTAGATTAGCAGCAATTGAACACGCAAAAGAGACGGGAAGATTTGGATTGATACTTGGTACTTTAGGTAGACAAGGAAATCTCAATGTTTTAAAAAATTTAGAAACCAAAATTAATTTATTGGGCAAGGAAAACATTATTATATTGCTCTCGGAAATATTTCCAGATAAAATTAAGTTATTTAAAGGCATTGATGCTTTTATACAGGTTATTTACAAAATTTTCTCTGTTAATTATGCAATATATAATTATTACTGTACGTTAAATAATTTCTATATTACAGATTGCATGTCCGCGGTTAAGTATAGACTGGGGTACAGCTTTTGAAAAACCTTTTCTTACCCCATATGAAGGAGCTGTTGCTTTAAAAATGATAAATTTTAACAATGATAAACCATATCCTATGGATTTTTATGCTTCAGCTAGTCTCGGACCATGGACTCCTAATTATAAAGAATCTGAATTAGAAAAACAAACTAACATTTGTTGTGGTAAATGTAAAGATAAAACATAAATAATAAAAATTAATTTATATTTAATTTAATATTGTTGAAAATTTTATCCCTTATCTATTATTTAAAAAATAGATAGTAATAAGATCGAAACCTCAATAATTTACAATGTTTTTTCTTATATTTTGATCCTATATGAATTTATTATAATTAATAACAAAAGTGACTATTTATTGTATAGTTTTTAATACATTGTATAAATAAAATTTGTGTAACAAAATTTAAATTAATATGACATATATTTAAATGTATTTCATGCTACTTCAATCAGTAGTATTGTGATTATAGAAATGCCGCGTGGGCGAATTACGTCATACGCCCACCTGTAGCCGCACAACTATATAGAATCTTTTATGCATGTGTACAAAAGGTGTGTAACACAAATATTGTTGCATAAATTTTTCTATCCTAGAATTTTCAAATTATTAAGGATTTACTCATATTCTATTAAGTTATTCTTATTTTTAATTTATTATTTACACAACATGTTATAAATAAAATTTCATAGAATATAATTTAATTTTTACTTTTGTTGATATACGTTACCATTATAAGAAAAATAAAAATACCATTTTTTTCATATAATTACGCGATAAATTAGTTTTGTTACATAAATGAAAATTTACAGAAAATAAATAACGTTTTATGGAAAAGTTATTAAGAAAAGGTCACGGGGTAGATCGCATAGTTCCCGGGGGTGGAAGGCTGTTTCGGCCGCACCCCGGTATCGCGACGTCAGTCGTCATTCCAACGTGGCTCAACAAGTACACGCGGCAGTGTACAGTTGATTCAAATATTTGAAAATGTACCGTATAATATAATATAATCACAATCGTATTTCGCTTATAAATATATTGAAAAAAGGGAAGGAGAAACTCGTGTTTCAAAAATATTAACAAATTGAGATATATTCATTATCCTTATACTTTATTTCTTCATTGATCTGTTAATAGTGAAACAAACTATCTTACTAAATTGTAAGTATATAACTATTATTTCAATTATATTCTTGAGTACTAAAATTTTCAATCGAATTTGCATATCAAAAATATTATTTCTTTTTTTTTAAATTAAGGACATTTATTTATATATATCATTGACTTTGGAACTTTATTAATTAATTATTTAAATCATTTAACATTAAAAGAAAAAAAGAAAAAAATAATTAAGATGTGAAATACTTGTACTATAAATAATACGTGATATTTTTAAAAAGGACAATTCTGAATGACATCCAAGATAATGAACGGGAATAATTGGGAGGGAAAATGGCCTAAACAACAATCACAGGCGTGTAATAAGACAGTACGCAGAAACAGTAAACGAACTGAAAAATCTGGTTTAAAATTATTAAATTCATCTAAGCGGACAACACCTAGAGAAAGAACTCTTAGAAGATTAGAAAGTAATGAAAGAGAAAGAATGAGAATGCATAGTTTAAATGATGCTTTTCAGGTAGATGTAATTTATAGCAAACATTATCTATAGAAAAATATAAATGATTGTATTTTGTAGTCTTTACGTGAAGTAATTCCACATGTATCAAAGGAAAGACGATTGTCCAAAATTGAAACTTTAACTTTGGCAAAAAATTATATAGTTGCTCTCACAGATGTGATATGTGCTATGAGAAGTGAAGAGAAAGCAGATCCTCAATCAGAAGTTTCTGAATCTCAAGAATCATCTAAGAACATAAATATTTGTCTAAATATGAATATTCCAATACCTTCAAAATCTTGTAGTTAGAATATGAATATTTATTGAAATATAAATCAATCACACGTATAAAGAAACAATTTTAAAAATACTTTACAGGTGTCAGAATTAATAAAAAATATTTTACATTACGGTCAATATCAAAGAATTGTTCAGTTTTACTTTATGTAAATTTTTTCATTCAGTGTTTATTTTCATATCTCATTAAATATATTGAGATAATTTAAAATAAATCGAAGAATTAATAAATTTATATCTAATTCCAATTTAATATATATATTTAATTCTGCTTATATTTTTTAGCAGTATTATTGAAGATATAGTGCCAAATATTTTCATAAAACGAAGCAGTATTATAGTACTTATCATATGTAATATACATTATAGTATTAAAAAAATTATTATACTAAAGTATTTTATTTATATTGTTTTATAATTTAAATTGCATGGTATATTGTTCCACATTGAATTAAATATTGTTAATATAATAATTAAGAATGCTTATACTGTGTATGTATGAACATCTAAGAATACTATAAATGTTAACAAATATAAACGATTTATAGAATACATATTATAATTTGTTAAACAGTATTTGATTTTTCATATATTTATGTATAAATGAAAAACGTAAATAAAAATATATTTTACTTATATACTTATTTTCATGTTTTTTTCTTTTTACTTCCATAAGTAAAAATTATATAAAAATATGAAAGACTACACAAATAAATACATTTTATTAGAAGAATAATATTTGTTATATACAAATTATGTAAAAATCACTTAAGAAAATTAATTATTTTCTTAGATGAACTTGTATATTGCATTATCTAATGTCACAGTTTTAAAATAATTTAAATATTTTAATAAATTAATTTGCAGTGAAAGAAATAGGGCAGGTTTCTAAAGTTTCTAAATCAACTAACACACCTGTTTGTGTCTTAGAAAATTTTGGGATACAAATCAATCTTATTGTTTGTCCTTCACCTGCTGTGGATAAATATTTTATTTTACCAATACTATTTCCTCACTATAAATACAGAAATAAGAAATAATAAAGAACATACTTACCTGTGAATAATTTGGTATCATATTTATCCATATTACCAACAAAATATATATCAGGACACTCTGTTATAATAAATGGATCAATGTTGTTAGATGGATAAGCTGGTATGGTATCTGGTGCAGTTGGTGCATAATGTTGCCAAAGTAGTGTACGTTCCAACCACATTAAAGGTGAAATATCAACAAGTCCAGCAACTTTCATGATATCTGTAATGGGTTGGGCACTGGATCCAGCTACAATACGAGAATTTATACTACCAATCCATGGATTAGTAACTCCATGAAAACTTTTAAACCTATGTAATATGAATATTAATAATATTATGATGTTTTGTTATAAATATATGTTTTAAATTACCTCGAACATTGTGGTAAAATACATGGATGAAGTGGTTGTTGAGGTAATGTGTGAGAAGTTGGATCAAATTCTCCAGGCATCAATATTACAGGACAACATTTTACAAGAGGACAAAGCAAATTGTCCAATTTATGTGTTACGTTTGCAGTCTCTTTAAATATAGCTTCATCATGAGCTTTTGTTTCAAAATATTTTTTATAATTATGTGTCTCCACAGATCCTCTTATACTATTTCCTATTGATATAGTTGTTATTCATTGTAAATATTATTATGATTAATATACATTAAATACCTGCTACAATAACACACACAATAGATGCTATATCTTTATGAACTTCTTCACAACCAATCATTCCAGTGATCCATTCAAATAATAGATTTATATTTAATAATTGTAAATTATTTGCTAAATCTAGACCTGAAATTATTAAAATCTTTCCTTGTGTTTCTAGCGGCTGATCAAGAATTGATAATTTTGGACAGCATCCTGGTAAACACCAATCTATTACCTGGAATCGATATATTTTATCAAAAAATGAAAGGATACAAAACCTATCAAATTAAATCTAAATTACAATTCTTGCTTTAATGACACAATGAATTTTTTATAATTCTAGTTATTTTCATAAATTATATAAAAGAGGATAATATTTACTAAGAATTCACCATTCTCCAATTCATGTCCACATACAGCACAAACAATACCAGTAACTACATCTTGAATATTTATATGATTTCCAATTAATTTAATACGTAATGTTTCATCTTCTAAATACAATATATCCTTGAACGATGCATAATTTATTCTAGCTGGTTGGATTTGTAATTGAAGTTCGTTACTGAGTTCATGTAATATTGATGGTCTTAATTCTTGATGTTTGTACAAAGTGCCTATTATAACACAAGTATCGCTTTTATTTCTTTCAAAAAGTTCTGCCAGCGTAATTATTTCATTATGTGCTATAACAAAATATTAGATATTAAAAGATATAACCTTAACAATAATATCCTTACAACAGAATTTACCCCATTTAATTTTTGCTTTCTCCAAAAGGTAATCTTTCAGCACTCTCAATCTTGCTTTATAAATGTTACAATATTGTTGTTCAAAACATTGTTTAGAAATATCAAATTTTTTAAAATCTTTGAATTGAAATGACTTGCGACGATACGTCAGTTGCGGTTGAATTTCCATTTCAGAGAACACTTTTTGTTAAATATTTACAATACACTTATTTCAACGAATTTAATATATTATTATATTCATTAAAATTAAATAATCACAGTAACAATTGAAATACAATTGAGGAATCAATTAAGAATCATTTAAACAATTAACAATTAATCTAATTTTTTTTCAGTCGTCGATTTTTAATATTTCTATGGCAAAGCCATGAATAACAAAATATTGAAGCTATATACATTTTCGTATGCACGTACATGCGTATGTACGTATGGACGTAGGCGTATCACGTATAATATATATACATGTATATATGTGTATATAATGGATGTATAATCATGTGCACATGTATATGTATATATGTATATATATTATATGTCACATATATATATATATATATATGTGCACACGCGCGCGCGCACGCACACGTATCTACAGTCAAAAAATTTCTTGTAGATATGATTTTACAAAAATGGATATTAAATCTTAATTACTAACGATGTATGTAAAACAATTTATTTTATGCTGATATCAATATTTGTCATGTGCTGACTATGTTATAAATAAAAAATTATGCACAACCTCAAATACATAAATATTGCATGAACAAATAAAAGAAAATACATCTTATATATTAAATATTAATTATATTAAATTAAGTATTACCCAATATTCTACAACGTATAAAATATGACAGATTAATTAAATAATTACGCTGGATTTGGTGGCAAACCCATTGACCAAGTATCTAATAATTCTTTATCGTGAGGTCCAGCACCTAAACTAAGCATAAGCCCAGAAAGATCTCCACTATGACCACGTCCTCGCATGGCATGAACTACTTTGGCAATGCTACAATTATAGTAAAAATAATTTTAATTTACAATCGTTAAATATTAATACAAATTACACAATATAATTATACTTTGCCCATTCTTCTTGCAATGCAGCAAAATGTGCTTTCAGGGTAGAGTTTCCAAGTTTCTCATTCTCAAGTGACTTTTCAATTTTTATTAATAAAGTTGGCAACTTTAATGGTAATATTCCTGTCCATCTAACAATATGGGAATTTGAATTTTCAACTTTGTGTTCATCGACAACAATATCTAATCTACATACATTTGCACAAGGTAAAGGAACAGCTACCGATGTATCAACACCTGAAATTAATCTAATTATTTGTAAAATATTATCAATATTTATCAATATTTTAATAGTTTTATAACAATAACATAAATACCAATAAAGTTACACTTGTTAGGATCCATATATTCTGTTGCTTGAGTCTTAACTCTTCTACATGCACGTGGAATAAGAGAACTAAGACCATATAAAGATTCCAATCTTTGAATATTTGGACCTCTTACCAAAATTTGAACACCCGTTAAACTAGAATATAAAAGTTGCCTAAATTGATCTTTTCCTAATACAGCTCTTAAATCCTTAAGTATCACTGTAGTAGATTTCCCCGAGACCTCTGAGAACTCGTGTGGCGTGTCTGGTTCAGTTGAGTTCAAAGTTAAATTTACAGGTAATTTGGCATTTACCAAAGTAAATCCATCTTCATTTTCTGAACAACAGAAAATGCTATTTGATATAACATATTCAAAAATAAATATTTCTTATAAATATGGAATTTTTTTTTTAAATGATACTAACCGATTTGATCCTCCAAATTATAATTTAATTCAGCATCTAATAAGCTCATGGGAAAAATTTCTATAAAATGTCTTGCTCCAGCACTAAGAATCCATACCAACCACATGTGGATTCTGATATAATTATAATTTATTAATATTTTATTTTATAAGTTATATCATAATTATAAAACAAACCTTATAAAAACATGCTTCTCGTTGGTTATATCACTAAAGGTTCTAGGTTGCTTATTTGAATTATTATATGCTCCTGATCCATTGGCTGTTGATAAACGAACAATTCTCTGCGGACACTCTGCTTCTTCTGCATTATATTTTTTTTCAGCAAAATCTTGTAATTCCCGAATTACTTCTTTTAAATTATCTACTAAAAAGGGCCACATATTTAATAAAAATTGTTTATCTCTCATGAAAACAATAAAACTACACCATTTACGAAAACCTCTTGCCTGTAAAAAGAAAAAAAAAAGATTTCTCAGTATTACTGAATATTTTTTTAAATTCCTTTCTAGAGATTTAAAATTGTATAATTAATGACATGATTTGAATAATTTATTGTAATAGCTACCAAACATGCTTTTTCGTTGCATAATTCACCTGGGCATCTTTTAATGTAAATGTATGACTTAAAACATGCCCCCTATATTCATCTCCAAAGTAGCAAACACCTTCTTTACCAGGATGTACTTCACAGCTTAAACTCCTTAAACAATTGAAGCAGATATAATAAAATTTTATGCATAATATATGAATAAAAAAATCCAAAGGAAGAGTTTATGATCGTTATACCTAAAGCATGCATGCTTCAATAAGCACCAAACATCTTGAGTTAATGATTGCTGTGCAGAAAGAAATGATGTCCTAGTTTCATGTTCGTTACTTAAATATTTCACATTACCAATACTTTGACATCCTTCACATTCATGTTGTCCATCTTCCATAACACTTTGACTCCTTCGTAATATTTCCTTTGGTCCATAGAATTTTAATTTCTCTGTACTTTGATTATCGTAATTACGATATGTCTGAGTTGTAAATATCACTTTAGGTCCATGTGATTCACAGAAAATACATAAAGCAATCACAGCATTCATTTTTAATATTTCTTTCTTTTTATATGAGTATTATAAAATTTATTGTGCATATAATTTTATATTTTTATCATTGCACATATTATTATGTATCATTGATATGTACATATATATAAATAATGCAATATATTCGTAATATTCAAGTAAAATAACTACATATCATGCATATCTGATTATTTAAAAAGTTGAAATTATAATTTTAAACATAACCTCTGTTCATAATGTCAAATATAAAATACAATACGAGTATATTATTATTCAATTTTTAACTCACGTTTTGAAAACAATGAAATTAACTTTTTTCAGCTTTTTCACGTGATAAGACAGAAATGAAGAGAAGCCAAGAACACGTGACATTATGATACTCTTTTATACGTATCTGAACATACATTTATATCATTCGTTTATACAAAGCGTGTTCACACATACACTCATACTTTTAATGACCTCGTGCATATAAGTAAAAACAAAAATATATTTACATAGCATAATGAATCGCTTAGTGTAAATTATAATATATAACATTATTAAATGACAATTTTTTTATGTATTAATATATTTAATAATTAATATAACTAATTTTTATGTACTGATAAATTTAATAATTAATATAATTAATTTTTATGTATTAATATACTTAATAATTAATATAACTAATAATACAAATGAAACATATAATTATTATTAATATATATACAATATATTTTTGCATAATATGAATTATGACAAATTAGATATTTGTTGTAAATTTATTATTCTGTATTGTAATAAATTAATTTTAACTTAGTGCCTTCATATGCAGCTCTCATCCATATACCTACTGAATGTGCATGAGGATTAGGATATTCAAATTCCTAAAAAATATATATATATATGTATATATATATATATATATAGTTAATAAATTTCTTCTTTTTTTGACTTATCGGTACAAATTAAATTTATATAATAATAAAGTGTAAATTTATATAATAGTAAAGTATTCCATATTCCTTACATAAAAATATTGTCCGTATAAAACATTCGTAGTAAAGCTTTCAGCAGCTTTCACAGCTATTCCAAATGCATCAATGGGATCCATATTTTTGCTTAATGCATTTTGCAAATCTATTTGTACTGCTGTTAAAGTTGTTAATAGAGTTTGATCACCTTCAGAAGATACTTTAAACGATTCAATTGCTTTATTTGCAGTAGTTAACACATGTAACCATACATCTACTGTTATTTTCTGATCACTTTGATATTTCGAAAAAGCCTAAAGCATGTGTTTAAAAAGTTAACTGTATATGCAGTTAAAAAATTAATTAATGCATTATATTTTACCTGAGCAACATAGTAGAAAAATAAAGAATATAATCCTCCTTGTATACCACTCACTGTTTTATGAATGATGTGACTAATTTGTGAAAATGTTACATATAAGTTTATTCCCAATATTTCATTTTTCTGCAAAAAATTTTATTTATGATTTCATTATGCATTTTGTTTTTTAAATATTTAATAACCAACCTGAATAGCATTTTTTATCGCTTCAGCTCCACGTGCAAGATTTGTACCATACTCTCCATTACCATATTTTTTTTGGTCCATTTTATTCAGTTGTTTTTCACATGTTAATATTGCTTCACATGCCATTGATATAATTGATAAAAATGCTTGACTGGTTTTATAATTCATTATTGGTCCTTGTAAATTTAAAACATTATAGTCTATATTCTGTATTAAAATTTTACTGTATTAGATTTTCTGTAATCTCAAGTATAAATACATTAATAAAATTTAATTACCTTGTGATGTTTTCTTAATGTAAATAAATTTGTTTCATCATTCTAGAAGTTAATTTATATTTCAAGTTAAAAATACAATACAACTTGAAAAATATAATACAAAGAAAAATAAATGATTTTATGAACTTTATTACTTTTTTAGTTTCTATTGCTATTGGCCAAGTAGATGCAGATGTTGGAAAATCCAAATATTCAGTTAATATTGCAGTGAGTGAAAGATTTAATAAACAAATGTGAAATTCACTATTATTTGAATTTTTCATAAATTCTTTCACATATATCCTTTTTACTGTTAATCCATTTATTTCTATTTGATGCAAAAGTTCTAAGATAAATATATTTTCTTTTATTTGATTACAGCCTAAGAAATAAAAGATGTTTTAAACTAACAGTCAACAGTTTCAAAGATAAATAAAATTTTTGAACATTGAGTCATTTTACAATACCAAAGTTGCTTATTAAAATTGCAATTTCATGACCAACACAAAATGATTTTGTTCTGTGCATATTTGTTTTAGTTAGATCTTGTGATGTCATATTTAATATATTTATCAATGGTTCGAGCAGTTGTTTAACTATATTTGAAAGCATTTCTTCATATTCTTCGTGAATTACATTTTCAATGCAACCATCTGCAAAATAATTTTTCCTTTATATTTATATTAATATATAATTAAATTTTTAAAAAATTATAACCTTTTTTTAAAAATATCATTTCTCCACTGTTTGCAATAGAATTGCAAAATGAATAAATCTCATCTATATTTTTTCCTTTTTCTGCCATAGCTCCAGCTATTTTATATATAAAAAATGTAGGTAAAAAATTATGTTCTTTAATACTATTACCAAAATGTAAATATGACATATTATTATTTATTGTCATTAGTTTAACAACATATCCTTTCAATTCAGCATGTAATTTTGCCAGAGTAAAGTTTATAGAATATTCTGCACAATTTTGAATAATTAACAGTAAACCTATACATAAATATTTTATTTAATCATACAATAATTCACTAATGTGATTCATAACTATTAATAATGATATAAAATAAAATTATATTTTATTACCTGAGGTATTATTGGTTCCAATTTCTTCAATAACCCTTAATATATTATCAACTGAAGGTGCAGACAAAATATTTCCCAAAACTGCAGCTGTTAACATGCCAGGACCTACACATCCTGGATATATTAATTCATCTTCAGCTGTACCACCAGATATTAATTTCACCTACATATTACTACAGTATCATATAATATTACATGTAAAATATTTTTATTTAATTATAACAAATTGCATACCTTTCCAATCATATTTGTATAATCTTTACGTAAGATTGCATTACATCCTTCCAATGCAATTAAACCATTATGTATTCTTGCCATTCCCATAAGACTTTTATTTACTATTGTATCAAAGTAATATTTTTGTTTTTTTGATTCACACATCCTTCTGCATAAAAATATTACTTACATATGCAAATATTTATGATAAATATGTTATACTACATTATTTTTATAATTTTAAAAAATTTGTTTTAAATAAATTATATTTATAAATTTTAAAGGTTACTTAACCCTTGTATAGGTAATCAAAACGTTCATGGGTGCAACTGGAGTACCTCAAACGTTCTATATTGGTCAGTATATATATATGTATATATGTGTGTGTGTGTGTGGTGTGCGTGTGTGTATACACATACGATAATTCTGTTTCTCTGTAATTTTTTTTTTCCTACAACATATGAAACTGTTTTAAGTTATTTGAATAAAAAAATTATTCGAAACTACAATATAATTTGGTATTAAAATCAATCATTCATATTATCTATTTATTCTATTTTTGGCTTTCTGTTCCTATATAGTTTAGTAATAAACAGGATTTATTTTATTAGAAGACAATATATAAATTTTTATAAATTCAAGCACCAATGTAAGCAATTTAAAAACTTATACATAACTTATTTTACATTTTACATTAATACCTATTATCTTTTTAAATAAAATATATAATAAATTTATTTTTCAAATAAAATGATATAAAAAAATAAATAATATGAAATTTAAAACGCCTTTAATCAAAATTCATGTAATAAGACTAAGAAAAAAGTGATAATACGTATAAAGATGTATTTATTTATAACTGCTTGATTCAGCCTAAAATGGCCAAATGTTGCACTACATTTTGACTACTTTTGCAAACTCTGCTTTTCAACAGTATCAAGATCTCATATTAAAATCTTTGATAATCAGGTTTTTACTGCAACTAAAGCTAAAATCAAAAAATTAGAAAAGATTAACTCAGATTAATATGAAATAAGAACTTTAAAAGCAAAGTTTGCAAATACATTGCTGACAAGTTTTCTCTTGTCTTTTAATCATATAACAATCTTAAACATTATCAGTCTACAAAGTTATACTAAAATTTGCTTACGTAAACGTATTTAGATACAATTGTCATAACAATATTGGCAATGTATTCATGCATTCACACAAACGATGCGTGTAATATGTACATCATTCTATGATTAAAAATTCATTATTTTCACGCTACATTCATACCACACAAGATATACAAGTTATATCTTTATCTGCGTTATTTTAAAAACCTACAAACGAAAATAGCGATCGTATTTTGTATCACATTAATTATTACCGATAGATTTAAGGTTGCATTATCCTTCGACTTCAAATAAAATTTCTGTACACTTCTACACTGATTTCGAAACAGCTTCGAAGAGAATTATATAATTTATGTGCATTATTATATCACATATTCAAGGATACTGTTGATGATAATATTTCACCCATGCATATCATTACCAACAAGAATCCATTACAATATTTAGGAAAATGCTGTTACATACATGTGTTTAAAATTTTTAATACATAAATTTATCTTCAAAGCTGCGCACGCAATAAAAAATTAATATTTTACGCAATAAGAAATATACATGTTCACAATTAAATGTATTAATTGTTCATTAAATTTATTAATTTTTATATATTAAATTCATCAATTATAACTTTGTGATAGCTCTTAGGTTCGTTTCTAGTCTCCAGATTCAATTCTACAGTTATTCACTGGTTCTTAGATTACTTTTAAAACCCAAAACAGGCTTTTAGCACTGTAATTTGTCATTCGGTACTACTTCAAGATTTATCTTCATAACTTTTACAAATTTCTCTTTATTTCAAAGTGATTTTGTGATATTATTAAATAACCGTTTACCCCACCATGATTCCAAATCAAATGGTTTAAAGTCTGAAATAATATATTTATTTAATCCACATTTATATAATATTTTAAAAAAAAGGTAAATGTAACTCACCTTGAAGAGTGTCGTTTGGTTCACCATCATTATAATATACTATAGAACTAGGACCTGAAGTTAACAAAACGTTTTAACTGAATTATAAATATTTAATTAAATTTTTGTTGAATTTAGTTATTTATGAATTTGTATAAATCATTATATATGTATGTATATGTATCTTTAGTTTAAAAACATTAAATAAAAGTTATTTAATATAAAGTTTATAGTCTATCTTAATTAATTTTAAAAGACTTACTGGAAGGTTCTGAACAATCTGAACCATCAGAGGACTCACTTCTTTGCCGCGTACTGACTTGATTCCAAGCTAATAAATAAAAAACATACAATATATTCTTTTGCACATTACGAAATAAAAACTTTTGGATAACTTTCATAAGCAAGTAATAAACATCTTCAACCTACATTCATAGACAAATTTAATAAGTTCTTCATGTTGAGGTGTAATAACTTCTTGCATTTGATGCCTCTGCGAATTGAATTTAGATTTCCCATTCATGTGAAAAACTGGTTTAGGCACATGGCTGTGGAATAAGTATTTTACTGTGTACATTAAAATTAAGAAGAACACTATTCATAATACATCATTTAACATTTTTGAAGCACATGATAACTGCATGTAATACTTTATAAATTATAATTGATAAGTCACTGGGAATATAACACAGGAATTACACGTGCT
Source organism: Melipona beecheii (assembly GCA_032399605.1). Lineage (NCBI taxonomy): Eukaryota > Metazoa > Arthropoda > Insecta > Hymenoptera > Apidae > Melipona > Melipona beecheii. The sequence continues at coordinate 6,589,710 of JAUCMO010000507.1, forward strand.
TACTTTCAATGGAGAATTATGAATTGCGTAATATCGAAATGCTGAAGTTACAAAAAGAGAGAGAAATGCAACGATGGGAACAAGCATTACTTACCGGGTGGTCTCGTAGTCATCGTCAGGATCTGCTTTTCTCGTTAAATCACGTAGAGTTTCCAGCCTTTCAAGGTTTTGACTGATTCCTAAAGAATGATAATATTCAATAAAATTGAGATTAATTGTTTATAAATACAGCTAAAAATTGTTCTTGTATCAGTACCTCTTCGTGTTTTAGCAACTATCTTGCTAGGTCCTTTTGATACAGTGTACATGTTTCTTATGAGAAAAGCACAACAATAATTTCGAGCTATATTTGTGGTACCAGATCATCCGAGATTAATCTTGAAATTTTAGTATGCAATCAAGCAAATTGTGCGCTGTGACTTAAACTGGTACCGATTAGATCAACCGCACTGGTTGAAATGATCAACGTGAAATACACGATGAGTGAACCACGTGATCTTAGCTTGTGGTATCGCAGTGATATTCATATGTAATATGTTCGCGAATAAACCTAACTCATATCTAACTGAAACCTAACTCAAACCGATGGATTAATACAAAAAAAATTTGAATGCGATGATCATAAATGATAGAAAGAAATAATTTATGTATATTGTATCTGATATACTCACAAAGAAAATTTATTTATTAAGCATTTGATATCAATATTTACTTTATTACAAAGCAGGTCATGTGATTGTATAATTTTGATTAACAAAAATAGAAATTTATTTAACAAATAGAATTCCAAATAGAGGACCTACAATATTATATAATTTTCTTTGTCATTATGTTATATTTGATCATTTTTTTGCAAATATCAAAATAATTTAAAATATGCAAGTATTGATACAAATACTATCCAATGTTTAATTGTAATATTAACATAAATATAAAATTCTAATTTATGTAATTACGTTACGAAAAATCTTAATAAATAAATAATAGCGTAACAGTTTTCATAATTGTCATCAAAGTATTGTATATTGTAATTTTATATTAGTTTTATAAGGATTAGAATTTTTCAATACAATTATCAATATATTGGAACATTAGAAAAGTTTATTATAAAACGAAAAAGTTATAATTTTAAAAGTATAAAGAAATTATTGAAAATATAAAATTAATTCTTTTTCATAACAATAATAATTGCAATGATCACATAAAATAAAAGAACAATTTTTTACGTTATTACTCACATGGAAATTGATTACACGTGTTTACGTGTAAGAATTATTAAATATAATTTATACAAATAAGCAAATTTAGTTTTTCTTTTACCTGGTTTTAAACATCTATTTGAAATATTTTTAAGCATTTTATATATTCTAGAATAAAAGAATTAATGTTTAGTGCTATACAACTTGCACTATCTGTCAAAAGTAATACATCTTTAGTAAAAATATTTTACTATTTGATATTAAAATAAAATATTCATTGGTAGAAGGATACAACTTTACAAAATCAAATATTTAAACATAGTTTGTAGTGATTTATCACATTTTTAAAATTCTATAAAGAACCTCGATTTTTGTCAAAGTACTCAATATGCCTGCCTTCGAAATAAAACAATAATTTAAAATCATAACGTTCCTTATTACCAATGATTCCTATAATATAGTTTTAGAATATATTAATTATCTGCAATATCGATACATAATTATAACAACTATTGATAAATTTACATTACTCTATAATGATAATACTTTATAAGAATCAAAAAATTGCTACAATGAACATATCATATTTATACAGAATATCAAATGATCAAGACGCAAATTTAATATAGACAAGTACTTCAATCTATAGCATAATAAAATTAATAGCATAATGAAATATTTATTTTTTGCATTTAAATTCGCGAATTTGAGAACTGCAATTGCATAAATTAATAATTTTTATATAGTTCCAAGGCATGAGACGACACATTGTAATATGAATATTATTTTGCATACAATGTGCTTTTTATATACAAATAACATAAGTTAATATTTTCTCCTATTTCTGTATTACATAATATTTACGCGTAACGATTATTTTAAAATAAGTTATTCATTGTTATCAAATTTTTACAACGTAATAAAATGCTAATTTATGATCATCCAGTATCAATTATATTCTTAAGTACATATAAGCGCAAAGCATTTCATTTTTATTTATTTTTCTTTTTATATCATTTTCTTTAATTTATTTTACCAATGTTTCTAATATTCAGATTATTATTAGAAGCATTGATTTATTAGAAAGGTGATCGAATTAGAACAAATTCAATTTTCATCAGTTTTCTAAAATGTAAATGTGAAAATTACGTTTAAAGAGCAAATAAAGATTTATCTTGATCCTTATTAATTTGGCGTTGAATGTTAGAGTTTTCAGAATTTGTAGTACTTCCAGTATTAATAGTATTCCCAGTAGTAGTTGTGGGTAGAGTTGGTAAAGCTTCAGCAGCAGCTGCTCGTTCTGCTAAGAAACGTTCAAATTCTGAAGATGTTAGAGATTCTTGATCACCATGTGCTCCTGGCTGAAAAAAAAAAGATGTTTTAATAACTATGAATTATAATTAAAAGTAATTTAGTGAGAATTAAATATTTTGAAGGAAAGTGTAATCATGTGTTAAATGATTATATTACATATTTCTAATCTCATTGCTATGTATAACTCACCGTATGATCTAACCAAGCTGCCATCTCATTAAACTCAGATTCCCGGTTCAGCTGAATGTTAAAAGAAAAAACAAAAAATAAAAATAAACATATCAAAAAAAAAGTAAAGTAAGTATCTAAACATATGCATATATGTAGGCAAAAATAAGGCAAAAAGGAACATAAGAGAAAATTAATTACTTCATGCTATAGAAAGCAGTAAAGGAAAGCAACTTCTAAGTAAATCTACTTAATGAATGAGAATATAATGTTTTAATATTATAAAGTGTAATAAGTATGACATTCTTACCTTTATGGAGGTAACTTTAAGCTCATTGTATATAATCGTAACTATGTTGCTTACAAAAGTAGTTTTGCAATAATATGTAATTAAATTTGTGAAAAGTATTTTAATGTTTGTAATAATCTTGCTCTTTTCAATAATTAGTACTTATATTATTCATGATATCTACTAAATGCTTAGCAATAATTAGTATAGGAACAGGGATTACGCACAGAAGTAGCAGTAGTAGAAGCAATTGTAGAAGCAGTCTGCTGGGAATGCTTAGGATTATTGCGATTGAGAATCGCTGTACTGAGACTTCCTCCGCTCACCTGCTCCAAATTATCCTCATACTTGCTACCACTATAATAAAAATAGGTGGATATATATCACATATTATTAATTTAGTATTATTATTATACATTATTAATATATAATATATTATCATATGTTATTAATCTAATAGTAAAATAATAATATTAATAATAATAATTGATTGAATATTAGAAACCTGTTTTTCGCAGTTTCGTAAGATGTATTTCGTGATTGTGCAAACATATCAAATTCATCACCTTCCTTTTTCTCCTTTCGATCTATCCTATTTTTGTCTATGTTATCAGCTATACCTGCAATTTAATATAAAAGGTTTAATATAATACATTGTTTACTTATTACAAATATAATACCTACCCATTTCTGTCATTTTTTCCCCCAAATTATCAGTTTCATCAGACAAATCAATAAGAGAATCAGCTTCTTGCTTATTAACCGATGAAGCTGAATCTATGTTTGCAGGATGACCAATTGTTTGTGCCAGAATAGTACTTGCAGCAACAGCTTTGTTTTTTGTATAACGTGAATAACGTAAAAATAAATTATTCAATTCATCATTAATACGTAGCAGTTCTGCTGTCATTTCATCATGTGCCAGCTTCCCAATTAAATCAACAACCCGCTCTTGCATTGCTTTACATGTAGAGTGAAGTTCCTACGAATATTATAATTTATACATAAAATAAATTTATTATAATACAAGATAAATAATGAAATATAGGATAAATAGGTAAATAATTATATACATTATATTACATACACTCAGAAGTTCAAGATCTGCAGGATCAGGTTGTTGACTATTACTCTGATCTGAGCTTGTAAAATATGCCAACATTTCCGATAAGACACGCATATTTCCTTGCACAACATCAAGTTCACTTTGTAATTTAGCCATTTGTTGTTCATTTAATAAAGTTACTTGTCCAGAAGATTGAGTTTGAGGTTGTTGGATTTGTGATGTTATAGGAGTTGCTGACTGTTGTTCAGCTGTAGGTACGTTCACGACATTTTGTTCTGACTCAGGTACACTCTGTAGTTATATTGATAATCTAATTAAACATATCTATAACATACTTATTAATTATATATTAATTATATATGAAAAATTCTTACTCGCTCTGGCGTAATAATGGGTGCCATGGCATCTAAGTCTGTCATTGGAAATTGTATACCTTTTAGTTTTAATTCTTGATATACTTGAACAACCCCTTGAGTATGTGGCTGATGACGGAATGTATCTGCCCATGTTTGAATTAAACTTAAAACTTTTTCTTGCACTGCTGTTGGAGGTTCATTTTTTGGTCCGATTAATTTAACCAATTCTTGTACGAATTCTCGCGAACAGGCAAGAGCATGAAAACGTTTTCCACAATTTTTTACACACGTCTCCAATACCTATTTCATTAACATAACATAATTGTATGATATAATAACATCTCATGAATATTTAATAAAAATAAATAAGTTATTTAATAGAAATGGACGAACTCAACAAAAAAAGTTAATCTAGCTATTTAAATTATAGTTCAAGTATAATTCAATTAACTGAACAAAGAAATAGATTACTTTAAAAAATTAATTTAAAAAGTTAAGAAATAAATATTTTATATTTCATCTAATTGCATAAAATAATTTTAAAACATTGCCTGTGTCTTGTAAAAATATAAGTATTACCAAATGTACAAGTACTAACTGTTAGGGTGTACATGACTATAGTGTAATTCTTTCCAGCAGCCTGATTGAGTCTACGCTTAATTGCTTTAATTGCATCTCTTGGCCCTTCCTCTGTTTCATTTATAATATCACATATTTCCATATTAAGTGTCCAATTTTCACTTGGCAAACTACCGTCTGTAGCTTGCTCTGAAAGATACATAAATAAAGATGTAACATATTAATTGTAATAAAAGGTGTTAGATAAGTTATGATTCATGTGTCTGATTAAGCTGAAGACATATATATACATGGAGAGGAATTTATAAGTATTTATATGTTCATTAATATTAACGTACAAATGGCTGTTCATATAAAAAAAGAAAAAAAAAATTTGTTAACCAATTATTGATATTACAATAAAATAACCAACATGATGTATTTCAAAAAGGTAAATAAAGGAACTTGCCTATCTTCTGGCCTACTGGTGTTGAAAACGGATTGACATTTACTCCAAAAAATGACATTGTTCAGGTTATACGAAACTGTTTCTATAATAATACTTTGATTCACTTGTGCATATGTAAGGCACGTAACGAATTTTGACAGGAACAATATATTTGATAATAAATTAAAAACTTCTTATACAGAGTGACAATATCATATGATCCGTGCGACGATAAAGGCAGACGTCAAATACAAAGTGACATGAAACTCTAACCAATCAGGTACAACATTCTGCGAATGCTATTCTGATTGGATCGCAACATTCGTAGCAAATTCATTTATTTCGCTTAATTAACACAATTTCCAACAGGAGACAAATTTATTAACGACTTCTTCGAATATAAAAGAAATGAAATATATTTATGTATTCCGTGTACTCTCTGAAAATAGGTTTATCGAAATTTTAATATCTATCTGTCTACACCTCCTTGTTTGAAGCAACATTTTTCTTTGGGAAAAAAGAGCAACTAAATAAATTGGCGAGGAGACGATTCGTAACATATAAAATTCGTTACTAATTTTTTTTTTGTTCGTAACTTGTGACAGGAAAAGCATAATTTAATTTTACAGTTTATCAATAATAATTAGCTTAGGAATCATTTGGCATAGAGTATACAATTTCTAGATACCTTTTATCAATAGATAAAGATATCTATTTATATCCCTGCAATTACATTATCAAACACTAGGAGCGTTATGAAAGAAAAATTGATAAATCAGCGTTGCGCGGCAACCGAGCGAAGTACAAATTAAATATTTTCAATATAAAGCGGTATATAATTGTATGTTTGATTCTCTATAGAATCTACTTGCGAAATATTTAGAGATGATTCAGGAAAACATTCCTACTATATTGCAAGAATTTGTACAACCTCGTGTAATAAATCAGGATATGTTAATAAACTTGGTAATTGAACAAGGACCAAAAGGAGAGGCTGGTAAACTCTTTTATGAAGACGGTATTAACTTGCACGAAACAAGAAAGATTCGAATCGAGTTTCTTAGTACGTACATTGTATGTAAATTTAAAAATAGCTTGTTCAACTTGTTAAATAACACATCTGTCGTGTTATTTCTTCTTTTAGATATTTTAAAAATCGATTTTTTGTGGGTGATGCCAAATTTGATAAAATTGAAATTGTCCAATAACATAATTGAAAAGATAGAAAATCTAGATGCTCTTATCAATTTGAAAGAATTAGATCTTTCCTTCAATCGTATCAAAACAATGGAGAACTTAAACCATTTAACAAAATTAGAAATATTACTTCTATTTAACAATGAAATTAGTGAAATAGAAAACATAGATGACTTAAGTAATCTAACAATTTTTAGTATTGGTAATAATATTGTAACGGATTCGAAACATGTATGTAATATGGAACATTCTATATGAACATTTTATATTTTCGTGCCTTTATTTATGTGCATTATCATTTAGGTACTGTATTTAAGGAAATTTAAAAAGTTACGTAGTTTAAATATGAGTGGAAATCCATGCACTAGGGAAGATGGATATTTGGATTATGTATTTGCATTTATACCTCAAATAACTTATTATGAATACAAAATGATAACTAATGAACAAAGAAAGGATGCAAGAGAAAAGCATTAGTAATTACGTAATACATATATGTACATATATGTGATATATATATATATATATGTATCATGATGATATATGATAATATATATACACATACATATATACATGTATAAAATAATATTATATATATTTATAATTTAGTAGGACTCTGAATACTTTAGAAGAAACAGAAATGAAAGAAAAAGAAGAGCTGGATGCAGAAGAAGAATATAAAAAGAAATTAGCTTTCTTCACTGCTGCATATGTAGAATATCTTGATGATGATTATCTCTTCCATCAAATGTTTGAAGATGATAAAGGTTTATTAATTTATTTATATATATAATTATTTAATTTTATTACACATAAGAATTTATATATAAGACTAGACGTTTACATATAAAAATTTATCAAGTGTATCTTATATTTATTATAGAAGGAAAAGATTTGTCTATGGTAAATGAAGATACACAAAATGCACTTGAAGAATACAAGATAAATTTTTCTGCTTTATGCAAAGAGTTTTGTGAAATAGGTTTGAAAGAACACGATAAACGAATAAATGAAATAAATCTTTATGATATCGCTGTAAATGAAGGTAAAAGTATTTCAGAAAATCGAGGTAGAATGTAAGTAATATATTTGTGCAAATATGAAGTATAGAACATCAATAGTAATTTGTATTATTTCAAATTATAGGATTGTAAATGAAATCTTGCATAAGAAAACTGATATTTTGGCAACTATCAAGCAATTGATAAAGAAATTAACTGGAAATGTGGATGCTATTACATTAGAAAACATAACTAAAGAAGCACATCAATTATTTGAAGAATTTAATGATATAATAACTGATGCATGGACAAAATTGATGTCTATTGAAGTGGACTTACATGAACAAATGGAGGTATATTTCAATTAATATGAGTTGTCTAGAGAAAAATTAGATTGAAAATAATATCAAACTTATTTAACAAAGGATATAAATGAAGTATTTAGAATTAACATGTCTGATATGATGGATTCTTTTCTAACAATTGCACGAGGATATTTTTCACAATTACGTAATTGTGAAGCAGAATATAATGATACTATTAATGGATTAATTTTATATTATCTTAGCGGTTTTGGAGATGATGTAAAGTTGCCACGTCATTTATTAAATTTATGTGAAGATAAAGACATGTTAAATTATAATCTTAATAATTCTCATGAAAGACATTTGCAAGTAAGTACATGCGTTTACATACATTTCTATTATTTGCACTTTAAAAACTGATATGTATTTTTTCATTACAGATAATAGATGCTAGAGAAGATACCATGGTAAATCGAGTAAAAAATTGGCTTGAAGAATATAATGAACAATTAATAAAGTAAGTTATTTCTTCCTTTATGTATTTTTATATTTTTTAAATAATTATAGCAAATTTTTATTTCGGTTTAATAGATATGAGAGAGAAAGAAATAATCAGCAAATACTAGAAATATCACACTTCGCGGATTCTCAACAACAAGAATTCTCACAACTATTGCAACAATTAAACTTAAATACTGATGATACAGAAGTTATACTAGCACTTGATGAATGATTTAATAATATAGTTAACAACAATTTAAAAATTATATTATAAACCAAGTGGAAATTTTTGGAAATCAATACAGAAGTAAATATTTTTACTAAATGATATATATTTATCGAATAATATAACGTCTTTCAGTATATATATATATTTTTATGTAAAATATTTTATTTCTATAAAATACCTATAAAAATATTAAATGTTTAACATAACGGTTTAAAAAAGCATCATTTAATTAAAGTTTTTTATTTTTTTTTTAAAGTTTCGATATATAATTTTAGACCAGCTTGTACCTCTGGTAACTGAACAAGTGTTACAAATTGATTAAGATCCACAGCTCTGTTTACTTTCAACCATAGCGAATTACGTTTTCTTAATTCCATTTTTGTTGATTGTCTACCTTTGGCTTCATAAATATTTTAAATGGTAAATATTAAAAGTGTTTATCTTCTAATCAATTAAATAAATAATGTACTTACACGGTATAAGTTTAAAACTTTCAATATAATCTTTACACTTTTTGATTGCATTTGCTTTATCAGAAGCTAATTCGTCTACAAGTCCAATTTCCAATGCTTCTGTTGGATGAAACAGAGTTCCTCTATTAAATCAATAGTTTTCAATTAATAATAGATGTTATTAAATATTAATAATATAGATATTACTAAATATAATGTTCTATACATTTATATATTTATTAATAATTACTTTAACAATGCTATTTCAGCTCTTCTATATCCTATTATGTCAACATAAAGACTTCTAAACCATTCAGGAGCAATAATTCCTAATCGTGTTTCATTTAATCCTATGCTGTGTTTTCCTTCAACTAAAACTCTGTATTCGCAAGACATTGCTAATAAACATCCTCCAGCAGGACTGGCGCCCTTCATAAATGAAATTACAAATATTCATATATTCTTAAAAACATAATTATATATATCGTTATCACTATTATCTTAATCATTTTATTAATAATGTCTAAAATAATACACTGATTGCAGCAGCTACTGGTATCTTCAAATTATATAAAGTTAACCATGTATCCTGCAATGTTTGCCAATATTCAGTTAGTTGTTTTTCAGTCCGATTATACATTTCTTTTATGTCAAGTCCTGCTGAAAATACATTTGGTAATGATGATGTTAATATAATACCTCGATATTTCTCTTTCTGTACATCCATTAAGGACATGTTTAAAGCATTTAATAATTCTTTGTTTAAACTATTTACAGGTGGATGCGCCATTGAAATTATAGCAATATCTGTCAGATAATAATGTTATTAAATAAAAACTGCTTCATGAAACTTTGGATTATGGTATTACCTGTGTCATGTTTTGTAATTTCAACTAATTTTGCGTTCGTAGCATATGTTTGGAATAGAGGAATTTGCGTTCCTCTAAATACATTTAAAATTGTCCTTACAGCAAGCATATTTAATCAAATTTGGATTCAATTCTGAAATTATATAAAATAATATGCATGTACAGATACAAATGTAAATGAATTTATTTTATTTTTCTATTTATTATGAATTATGAACTACTGAAATATCGTTCTATGAGATTTTGTAACTGAATATTAATTAACTTGCAAGTAATGTATCTATTATCTATCTATATATAACATATATGGAATATGTACCTATTAATAACAATCAATTCAGTATTACTTACATGTATTAATTATATACATACAAAATGTGTGATAACGATAAAGTAAACGATAACGTTGTTTTATTGTATCACTTTACGAGATGTATTTAAAAATGCCAAATAAGATGATTATCAAAAAGATGATTTTGAAAAAAAATACAATTGTCAGAATGGAACGGCCGGACCGGAATGGACCAGAATGGACTGCGGGCAGGTGCTAATATGGCGGCTATGCAGCTTCATAGTTTCGTGACATCGCCCTTTATCTTAACATTTTTTTAAGCAAGTTAGAAAACTTTGGTCACCGTGTGACGGAAACAACAATGTCTTGAATGGATTCATCGATGTTCGAAAGATAAACCAGCTAACAAAATGTCAACTAGATCGCAGCTTACGAAAGATTTAAACGGTTTGTCTTCTATTGAATGTTTACGTTCATATCGTAGAACTGTCATACGTTAAAAAAAGATACCTCTCTTGTTAAATTAAGTTATTCTCTAAGGATCTTTCCAAGAATTTCTTTAGTATCCATTTTATTTCATAAGTGTGCAAAATGGAATGCAACAGAATTTTGTAAATCTTCTCATTAATTTTGCACGTTTTGCAAATTGTTCTTAACTTAAAGTGTTTTCATAAATTATTCATTATTTGTAGAATCGGTGAAAGCGTTACTGGGTAAGCATGTAAAGATTTTGTTAAAGAATGTTGTAAAATTGGAAACGAAACAAGATAAACAGGAAAATCGTGTTTTGGTAAGTGATGTTACCAGTATTAAGATATTGCAGTACAAAGTAAATTTGAAGTTGTTCAGTGTAATAGTTTAAATTAATAGAAAAATTAAATTTTTATTGTTTTGATTTAAGGTTTTTTCACCATGCCGTTTGTTTCTTTTAACGGCCAAAGTACCCACAAGAGTAAGATGATAGATTATTTTATTCTTACGAATAAGCAGTGTGATTCTTTTGATAGTTACATTTTAATTATTTTCTTACAGATCGACTGCCATTTTCATTATTTAGAAATAACATCTATAGAGTCCAAAAGAGCAAATCAGTTATCTTTAAGTGTTGGGGAAAGATATTACAATTTTACTACCACAGGAGCAGGTGCAGATACTACGGAAGTAGATGCAATGATTGAGGCCTTACATACTGCAATTCGAAATATCTTTCCCACTGTACCATTAAAGTATGTGTTTTTTTTATCTTATATTTATTTTTTCTGTTATATTGTATTACAACGGTAACATTGAAATAACTAATACTAAAATTATAATTTTTATTATAGTTATATTATAAGAAAAATAGAAGTAATACCAGCTAGTAGACTGCAAAGTATAAGAGGTAGTGAATTAGCTAGAAGTACGGAAGCTACAAGACATACTGGACCTTGTGGGGGGTTTTCAACCCAGTATGCATGTATGTGTGATTTACACGGTGTACCATATAGAGAAGAAGTAGCCTGGGTAACTTGTTAAAGTATATGAAGATGTACTACTATTATTGGGCGTTTCTCAAAAAAATTATATTTATAGGATGTTGATACAATATACCTTTCTCATGATACAAGAGAGTTAAATTTAAGAGATTTTGATCATTTAGATCAAAAAGATTTGGTGCCAATCATTTCCGCCTTGGAATATAATACTTGGTTTACAAAATTGAGGGCATCTCATCTTAAATTAAGTCATGAACCTTTGGAAAGATTGTTACATGTTATGCGTAGATCTCTTTCCATTCAGGAACTTTATCTAGATAATCTTGGAATAAAATGGTAAAGATAAAATAAATATAATTTTAACAAGATATTAGATGATAAATTAAATGTTTTTTCTTTTTAGGGATTTTGCACACAAATTATCATTAGCTTTAATTTCTAATGCTAATACAATGTTACAGACTATTGATCTGTCACATAATACAATTGAAGATAAAGGCAAGTATTAACTATAAAGACTTTTATTTTAAATAGTTTTCCTTAGTAGATTCATTTTTCTTATTTTCAATTTTTTTTTTTTTTTTTTTTACTTTCGAAGTATCCCTATACAATTTTTTTGTTTTATATTTTTGTAGGAGCCTCTAGCTTGTGTGGAATAATAGCCAAGTTACAAGGTGTGCAAATAACCATTAATCATATTTGTTTCTCCTTATCCTTTTATGTTCAAAAGCAATCCTCCATTCATAATTTCATAAAATTAAATATCATTGATAGTATATAATTATTATATTAATTTATTATATTAATTTATAATTAATATGTACATTTATTAATATTAATTTATAGTATTATTATTAAATATGTTGAATTAGTACATGTATATCTGTTTTTATCAATAACATTGTTTAGGATAATATTATTTTTAAGGAGGTGCACATTTAAGTGGACCTATCGGAAAATTGCCTAAAGGTTTACAAAAATTAAATTTGGCACATTGTGGATTAACTGGAAAAGGAATAAGTCAAATTGCACATGCATTAAGTTTAAATAGAAGCATGCCAACTAGTTTGCAATATTTAAATCTTTCAGAGAACTGTTTAAAAGATGACATCAATGTAAGTTTTTAAATATCATTTTAAAATTTAATATAATAAGTAGTTGTATTAATGATATATTAGGTATAAATAAAATGTAAATAATATAATTATTATATACTTGCAGAATTTATGTAATTTTTTGGCACAACCTAATAGTCTAACTCATTTAGATCTAAGTGGTACAGATACAACGCTAGAATGTGTAAGTGTTTTAATTTTCTATATATAAAGTTCTAATATAAATAAACTTCATATTCTGCATTTATTTTATTCAGCTGTTTGGTGCTCTACTACGGGGTTGTGCAACTAATCTAGTCCATTTAAATGTTGCTCGCAACTCTTTTTCAAGTAAAAAGACCAAAGAAATACCTCCCAGCTTTAAACAGTTCTTTACAGCTACACTTTCATTAAAGTACTTAAATATATCTTGTTGTAAATTGCCGCTAGAAGCATTGAAACACTTGTTACTTGGTTTGGCATGTAATGAAAGTACAGTTGGTTTAGAACTTGATATGAGTGGAAACAATTTGGGCTCTATGGGTGCTCATGTACTGGAATCATGCATTCATGGTGTACGTTGTATAGCATCATTGGATATATCAGATAGCAGTAAGTACATTGCACTGAAAGTAAATTAGTTATATTAATATTTGAATTTCATACCTTGTATATGTCTTTTCACAGATATGGATGTTGATTTAGCACAAGTGATAACTGCTGTAGGGAAAAACAAATCGATCAAACAATTATATATGGGTCGGAATACTGTTAGTATGAAAAGCAAACATATTGCTGTGGTAATGGATGCCCTTGTGCAAATGCTTCAAGAAGATGATTGCGTTTTGCAAGCATTACATTTACCAGATTCTCGATTGAAATCTGATCTTTATAATCTTATCAATGCCCTTGGTAGTAATACTTGTCTTCATACTTTAGATATTAGTGGTAATCAAATTGGAGATCCTGGTGCCAGATTATTAGCAAAGGCATTACAAATTAATAATCATTTACGGACTATTATTTATGACAAAAATAATATCACTCTTCAAGGTTATGCTGATATTGTTCATGCTTTAGAAAAGTATGTAATTTTTAACTTTAATAACAAAATGTTGATATATTTTTCTCATGTATAATATCTTCTTGTAGGAATTGTAGTGTAAGACACATGCCATTTCCAATTTATGATTTACAACCATGTATGAAAACTTCAGCTGAAAAAACTGAACAATTAGCTAAAAAAATTCAAGATTTGTTACAAAGAAATGTTACACCATGTAAATATAGTCATGGACAAGCATTTAGATTACAACAGGGATTTTTGCTAAGCTCTACACAACAAATGGTTGATAGATTGGTTGTACAAACTCAAGACACTATTAAAGCTATTGCTGCAGAAAGCTGTGATGCTAATAATGACATTAATTATGCAACTGGACTTATACAGGATGCAGATAATTCAAAACAGGTATAAAATATTGAATAATAAATAAATTTTTAATAAATTTTTACGCAAATGATATTCTTTTAGCTCTTACCGAGATTACATGAAGTTCTTCAACGACGAGACGAAAATAATCCAATAGAATTGAAATTACACGAAATGGCAAATGAGCTTCATAAAGTTATAACTATATATTTACAGGTATTTGTTTTGTTAAATATATGTATATTATTCTCATGCAAGAGGTAATAAGTTTTAATTATTAAAATTTAAATACAGGATTCCTTAGATGCTATGATAAAGTGTGCAAATGAACAATGTCCCACGATACTTTCACAAACGGTAATTAGAGGCGATGAAAGTGAATCAGTTGCAGTGGAAGATGATCTACGAAATAGTTGCAAGGAAAAGAATCAGATTAGTAATGAATTCATACATACTACTATCACAGAACAAGCTGGAGCAGATATAGTAAATAGAGTCAAGTATGAATCATAATTACTTATTCATTTTGACTTTCTACACATTACGTGTTAAATGATCACTAATGTGTTTTATTTTTTCATAGTGAATTAAATTTGGCAGTTGCTGCGCACGTATCCGACAGAATAACAGATGAAGTAATTGAATCATTGTCAAGAAGCTATAAAAACTTAGTATGTATAATATACTTCACTATGTGTTAAATACATGCTAAAAGGTATTACACTGAAAGATTAATATTAAAGTTTTTTAATTTTGATATTGATATTCATATTGATATTTTCAGATTGGTGATTGTGATAGTAGAACAAGAAGCAGTACACCTGACGTATTACGGCCTAGTGCTGGTTCAATGAGTAGTGGAAGTGTTATAGGAGTTACAAGCACCGTAGGTGTGTCTACAGCATTACCAATTGGTAGAACGAGTATTACTTCAGAAGAAGACTGTCCACCAGAAACTTATTCACTTGTGAATTCTATTGGTCAATGTTCCAGTGATCAATCTCCGATGGTAAAAACGCATAATTTATTTATATTTATATAATTCAATTTATATTTATAACAAACTTTACTATAATAACTATGATATAAAACTTCCATGTCTGTCTAGAAATTGGATTATTTAAATCTTGTAAGTAAAATAAATACATACTTGGAAACTTTCTATTCAAAAATTTGATTGAATTTTATGAAATTTTTTTGTTATTCTATGCGATAATAAATAAGTGTATTACAATTATTTAAAAGAATGTATGTAGTAAAATTATATTAATGATTGTTTTTTTACATAGGCTACGCCACATCTATCAAATAAACGAAAAAGTTTACATGGAAGGAAATTACGACCGAAATCTGTAGTTGATTCTGTAGAAGGACTTTCGGCCGATGACATTCCAGATTTATTACCATCCTTACCAAAAAGTCAAGCAGAAGGTTCGTATTCTTTTAACATAAAAAATATGTAATTAATAAATTTATTATTTCTGATATCATTGTATTTTTTCAGCTATTTCAGAAACAGAACATTCTTTAACAGAATCACTAGACTCTGTTTCTGAATTACCTAATACTGTAGGACAACAATTGCAACATTTAGTAAAATCTAGACCACGTAGAACAAAGACTAGAGCACCTACAAGACCAATGTTGAGACCTGATCAGCCAGTAGATGGTCTTGCTCTTGGCGAAGGCCTCGATGTATTTTTCAGACCAACTACACCGACAACACCTCTTATATCTCCTACAAGTGATGATAGGTAAGTGATAATATTCAAAACTATATCAACTTTAAGAGAAACAGAAATTATATAAATTAATTTACCTTTATTTTGCTGTAGCTCCTTGCATACTTTTCCAACTGATGGTAGTCCAAATTTATCTCTTACAAGTCACAAAAGTATTCCACCTGAGACGGATAAAAAACCTGGTTGTAGTTCGCCAATGTTAAAAACACTTCTTGAGCCTGCACCGCGATCACGATCTAGTGATAATTTAGAAAAATTTTCCCCTCTTGTTGGCAGAAGGTCTCAAGGTGATTCACCGTTAACTGCATCTCCATTAACTCGACGAAATACAACAGACAATGCACAAAATCATGAAAGAAGTGTTACAAAATCTGATAATAGTAAAGATACAAGTAACAACGTATGCAATAATTGTGTCAGTAATACTGCTGATACATCAAAACGTAGTACACTACCTATTATTGGTTCTGGTACAAGTACACGCAGTTTGCGAGATTCGGATGAAAATAATAAAATGTTACAACACCAAATTGTTATAAATTCCTCAGATAAAGATGTAATGACTGTTCCTAAGGATTACGAAAACAAAAAAAGTTTAACTAAAAGATCTGCGGTAGATACAGATAAGACTGCAAATCAATCTTTGCCTTCTCTTAAATTAAGATCGACAGGTTTTGATCTTCGTAGTCCAACAAACGGTAGCAGTACAAAAACTAATTCAGAAGCATCGAAATCTCCAGTATTAAAGTCTTTAACCAAAGGAAATAGTTCAATTACAGATGGAAAAAATAATGGTGCTCTTTCCAAGACTAAACCTGTTCCACCTGTAACAGCTCCGAAACCGAGACCTTGGAGTATGGCTACTGATAGAAAATCTGGTAAAAGAATCAAATTGTTTAACAATAAAATCTTGGCCTACGTTATATTACATATTTATATTACATATTTAATGTTTTAGGAGAATTTAATTTATTAAGCGATGGTTCTAGTCCAAATACTTCAGCTGGAAATACACCTGATTCTGGAGATGCACTTGATGAATCAACAGATAGTGGTGTAAGTGGTCCTGCTTCCTTACCGCCGACGTTATCAGCAAGTAGTACTGCTAGTTCTTTAAGCAACGCAAGCGTAGAGAAAAGATCAGTCAGAGAACTGGCAGCTAGTTTAAACAAAAGTAAAACGGAAAGGAAAGAGAATGGTAAGAGCCAAAAATATATTTTTCTGTTTGCATGTTGTTGTATATAGTAACATCATAGACATCATTCACGATTCACGCATAGTTTTTAATTAAATAATTTCAATTCCTGGTTAATTCCAAATATATATTGTAAATATGCATGTTGAACCCTTTAATTAAGAAGCCTTGCTGTATATATTATTTTAGAGCATACCGCACCTGCAGCATGGAGGTCGGTGCTTCAACGTTCTATCAACCAACCAGATGTCAAGGTACCTTATGTAACGTCCGTTTTTTTTTCTTTTTTTTTCTTTTTTAAATCACTTAATATAATTTTTAATAAGAATGCAGTGTCCTAAGTCCTTTTGTGTTGTTTTGTGCTTGAAATCCATTAATGTAAATTTCTATTTTTACTTTTTTTTAAAACAGTTTCTGTGCTTAGCATTACACAAAGACATTTTAAAAATATTATAAAGATGCCTTGAAGTATTATTTTGGGTGAGACAATTCTATATATATAATTGTTATATTTTTAGGTAACGGAAGTGCCGAAAACGGTTGAAGAAAATCGTATAAGTTTTAAACTCCGACGTACTTCATTTTTACGTGATTCAAATTTCAATTACAATAACGACGTAGTTGATGTTTGATCGTGACTTAATGCAGTAATAATTTATAAATTAATGTCAATGACTGGATACTTATTAAGATATCTTTCATCGAAATATTTTATATTGGGTACAAAAATATACAATTTGACACGTTTGTATTTGTGCCATATAAAGTCAAATGCAAAAGCAAGTGCTAACACAATATTTAGGGACAGGGTATTGGGGGTCTCTATAGAAGTACCAATTTATTATTAAGGTGGCATTAAAAATTTTATAGTTTTTTATGAAACTGTAATTTTAATGCAGTTTATCTTAATTTAGGAATAAGTATTTTGTATTTAATATACTAAAATCATTTAATATTTTCAATGCAATAAGTTAAAACACTTACTTCCATAAAAAACGCATTAAATGCTTCTACATTCCTCCAGATTTTTAAAAAGAGGTCTGATATTGTCAATGATATTATTTGGAAGATGAACCATGTTATGTTTGTTTTAACATTTAAATATTTATATATTGTTTGTCTGTATATTTAAACTGATAGAATCTAATATAAATCATAAACTATATGATTTTAATTAATTTAAATGTATGCCAATCTGTTACCAAAAAACAAACACAATATATTTTTAGCAACATTAAACAACCTTCCTATTATTTAATCAAAGTCGGGATGTCTTCCGAAATTAATTTTTGTAATTTCATGATAGTTATTTTGATTTGTTTCTTAACCAACCAGTTGTAACAGACCTGTGATTACTAAAAGATTCGATTCTATTTAGATTGAATTGATTATTGTTCATAATTTTTTATACTTGTTTCCATACAATTTTTATTAAATTATGTTACATTTTATTTAACATTTAAATACAATTGGAATTGATAAGTGCACAAAGCAAATACCAAGAATCATAAAATGTATGAAGCGTGCCATATAATATAACGTAAAATAATAAATGCTTTGTTTTCCACGTAACAAGGACAAAGTTGAAAGATTTTTATATAAAAGATACGATATTATCAATGACTTATCATTGATTTAAAAACAATTAGTAACAAAATACATAAACATTATATAATGCATATATAACATATATGATACGTAAATAAAAAAAAAACTAAACTAAACTTTCAATTAAATTAATTAGAAGAAAGATATTGCAGACTATTATTATATCTCAAGAATTTTTTTGCGATATTTGTAAGTTGTATTTGCTATTTTATATCTTGTTAAAGATGTATTATAATTAAGAATAATTTAGCAAAGTCTTTCTGCTATGTGCATTTTCCTATAAAGGAGCAGCTTTTTTACAAACAATTTTTTTATATGGTATAAAACTATATTGCAAAATACATAACGTAAAATTCAAATTAAGTATATTAAAAACTAGTTTTTGAATAGCAAACAACTTCTGTACATATACGTGTAAAAAAAGTTACACATAGATAAATTAGTCATTATTACAGTTGCAGTTCTCATAGATAAATAAATATTTGAACATCTATTTGATATTGGGTTTATGTATTAATAACTGTGACTAACGAAATATGTAAATCCTTTTGGATACAGATATTTAGCAACATATGTCATATAACAATATTAGATGGTAAATTGAAAATATTCTTTTTAAATATAATAATTAAACCATTTGTGAAATGTGATTGTTATATTTTAACAAACACATTCGACATTCATCTTTACATTTAAAATCATAGATTGAACATCAAATCATAAAATTAAAGCCTTTCTTTTTATCAGGCAATTATTTATTTTAAATCTAGCGCAATGCAGATTGAATTTATAATTCGTCAAATTATACATTTTGTTAAATCAGTATGAGATTTTCAAATAATGTAAACAAATCAGTATCTTGAACGGTAGCTAATAATAATGTTTATTTAATAATTTTATTTGTTATTCGCCGACAGAATTGTAATTTAATTATTTCCATAATAAATATAGTATTTGTAAACATGTACGTATGTACTTGTAGTTTTGCATAAATGCAAACTAATTAACAATTTGTATACACATTACATTGCAGGTGATTTTTAAGACATAAAAATACATATAAATTAATTGTATATTTTAATAAGAAAAATATTGCATTGGATTCTATACGAACGTCACATAAGATTTAAAATTTAAATAACTGTGCCAAAAACGGAATCATTTTGTATGTATAATTGTTAAAGTTTGTTCAGTTTGTTTTACTCCCTCTTTGAAGTTCAAAATGTAATTGTTTTACATTGTATTAGTTGTCACTTTGCATACTACTAAAGATCACCTGTAATAAATCATACTTTTGTGTGTAAATATATTAAATATAATTACGGTATGTATGTATTAATGAATGAGTGGTACAATCACGCGATCGTACGATGCGCGCAGAGAAACTCAGACAGCACGTATAGGCATTCTTTCTTCATTACATTC
Source organism: Melipona beecheii (assembly GCA_032399605.1). Classification (NCBI taxonomy): domain Eukaryota; kingdom Metazoa; phylum Arthropoda; class Insecta; order Hymenoptera; family Apidae; genus Melipona; species Melipona beecheii. The sequence goes on from JAUCMO010000507.1 coordinate 6,609,925, forward strand.
CCGTATTTATATTTACATATGTACGTATACATATGTTGCAATGAAGCACGTTTTAAAATCTGCTATTAATTTTATTATATATATGTATTATCATCCAATAAATATCAGTATTTGCAGATTTCGATACGTTGCTCATTAACCATGCAATATAATTTACTAGTAAATAAAAACTCCTATTACATATGCAGTGTCCAGTGTTTTTCTTATTTTATACATTAGTAATTTTGTGTACTGAAAGAGACTGTTGCCAAGATGGAAAGATTGAAATGATAGATTTTTATAATAAAATCAAAAACAACACTCATCACATACGATATCTTGCTGAAATAATTTTATAGCAATATAATATAATATAATATAATATTAAAATTTAAATATATAAAATATATATATTAGCAAAGTTGAATCAATAATGTATCTTAGAAATGTATTGTTACTCGTAACGTTTTTGGAATATTGAACACCGAATTAGTAAAATATGGCATACATAATATGTATTTATTAAGTCGAAAAATATAAAATACATATAATAGAATTAGTGCGCATGCGTGAGAAATTGTATGAAATCTAACACTGGCACATTTCCATAACCCAAGAAATGAAAGTATAGCAACGGAAGATTTAAGGAAATAAAGTCTATGGAATCCGTTCTACATAGGAGATGTTAATGAGTTTTTTTACATGTTTTATATTATTAAGTTGAGAAGGTGTAGAAATGTCACGTTCAAAATCTGAAAAGATTGGAAATGGTGGTAAATGCGAACTAAGTGTATGGACACGTGCGATAACAGCGAACTCCGAATGGCCAGATAAAGTAAACATAACCATATTTTACTTAAGTATCTCTATTTTTTTCTTATAATTTCGCTCATAAGTTTCAATGATTTATTATAGGAAGAATTTCTTGATGTTATATACTGGGCCAGACAAGCAATTGGTATTATAGTTGGTATAGGATGGGGTCTTATACCTTTAAAAGGTTTCATAGCTCTACTATTGTAAGTTAAAATATAATACTACTGTAAGTTGCAATACATAAAATTGCGAAATTATAATTATACATTTTCTGATTCAATGTTTCAGATTTGTATTAGTTAACGCAGGTGTCACGTATTTGTATTTTAGCAACTTTCAACAAATTGATGAGGAAGAATTTGGTGGTATATGGGAATTAACTAAAGAAGGTTTCATGACATCATTTGCTGGTTTTTTGGTAATTCAAAATTATCTAATATTATTTGTTTTAGTGTATTTATCTTATAAGTTTATAATAAAATTTTTCTTCATAGGTCACTTGGATTATTATATATTCAGGGTTACATTTTGATTGATTAGTTGCTGTATCAGTGATGATTTTACTGATAAGGACATTAATATATTAATATTTTTCAAAAATCAAGTGCATATATGCAATTGACCTCGTAAGAATTTTTGTGAAGAGCAATTACTTTTCACAGTTCATATGAGCTTTAGACTTGTAGCGCAATAAATACATAGAAGAATTACTAATCACTTGGATAATTTGTTATATAGAATTAAACATTATCACATAAAAAATATATATCTATCGAAAAATTCCTTTTTGCATAAAAATGTATTCATTATATTAAAAGACCTATTATTTATTACCAGAAACAATGTTTTTAAATATTAATTATAAAATATTTTTATTTTAAACTTAATTTCTTTATTACATATCATTGATATACTAAGTATTGTAAATCGCGCTATGAAAACATATATGTTGCATATGCCAAATCAGAATATATATATATATATATATATATATATATATGTGCAGATAATTAAACATTTTGAATAACTATATTGCTCAATATTTGATCAGACTTAATACTTAATGTATTACTTGTGAAATTTTTATACTGGTATTATTTCCACTATCTAAATATATTAACAGCCTTAGCTTTTGCCTTAACAAGTACAAGGCAAAAAATATAAAAAAATAGATTTGGAATATTAATGTAGTTCTGTATACATCAAATTTTACTGATAACAATTTATTTGAACCTCTTTCAAAAAAGTAAATAATAGTGATTGAAAAAAATTTTGTCACATAAAATTACTAGTATTTAAGTAAAAATAATCTGGATGAAAAAACTAATCAATATACAATTTTAAAATCATGGATATCGACTAAAATAGTAGAGCTCAAACTTCATGTAAGCTTATATAAGATTTATTTAAGGTATATTTAACATGTATAAATTATTGAAAATATGGTAATAAAATGTGTTTAATATATTCATAAAAAATGCATCGAAATCAACCGATCATTAATCGTTTCCGCCCTCGTAATTGTACTTCTTTATATTTAGAAACAATTTCTTTACATTGATTTTTATTTGCGTAATGTTTCTGATAAATATCAAATATCTTTGAAAACAAAAGAGGTGTTTCTGAATGTGCACTTAGTAATGATCGTTCAAGAACATACAAATCGACTGCTTTGTCTTCTACGCTTGATTCTATACGAGCTAATCCAAAATCTATTATAACAAAATTGTTCGCAGCTACAAGAAAAAATGAAAAAATAAATATTTCGTTATTAAAAAAGTAATATTAATTGATATGATAATGGCATACCATTTTTATATTTTTTAATGTGATCATCGTCAATGTTTTTCAAAAGTACATTCGAAGTAGTCAAGTCTCCGTGAATTATGTTTTTCAAATGTAATTTCGCAATTATTGTTCCGAGTCCTTGTGCTATAAAATTTAATAAACGATCGTCATTTGTTTCTTCCGAAACCTTTTTATCAATAAACTCTTTTAGTATTACTGCGTTTTCTATATATTCCATATAGATACATCGTCGTTCCAAATTTGCCAAATATATGGCTGGTGTTGCGATTCCTTAAAAAAAAAGAAATTAACTTATTCTTAGAAAAAGAACAAGAAATTAGGAAAACAAGAAATTCATATTATTTTACCTGCGGCTTTAGCACGAATTATAGCACGACATTCAGCTTTTATACGATCTTTCGTAAGACGCTTATCTAAATCTGCATGTCTGTATTTTTTTTCAAATCTCTCTTTGATTAACGTTGGTTTTCCTAAATAAATACCTTTATATACGCGTGCTTCGGCGCCTTGTGCTATTAATTCGAAATCATTCATATTGTTCAATATCTAAAATATATATCCCAAAATATAGATTTCGCATACGTGTATCATTTATGCCATTTACACCATTTTTTTTTTTTTTGTTATATGAGTTACTTTATTAAATTTGAAAAAAAATAATATATAATTGCGTTGAAATTTACTTCTAATAGTAACTCGTATAATTTGAAGAATAGATTACGTTACAGAAATTATATTTTTCGTGTGCAATAAATGCTTGAACGGCAAGTTACTATTTGTGAAAAGGGAAAGATAAAGTTATTCGCGCTAGCAAGGGCAAGATGAGGGCGAAATGTGAATCGATCGTTACCCGAGAGCGTCCTGCGCGCTAATCGCTATCCCAGCGCTAGTATTCGCCTGTACTTTGTTCCTATCGGATTGACAAGCTAATACTGTGTTTTCTTGCCTTGTTAAAATTACAAAGAAAACGCTTTTTCATTTAACTGGCAAAAATGAGGGACGAAGTGAAAATGGACGCGAATCGGCTAATCGCCGAAGTCTATAAGCGGCCAGCGCTTTGGAATCAAAGGCATATCTCTTATCACAATCGCGAGGTGACGAACCGCGTTTGGATGGAGATTGCATCGATATTCAAGTTGCCCAGTAGGTGCATTGATGAAATCGTTTTTCAATCGTATGTCATTCGCGCGCGCATTTTTACCATTCGTTCTAACTGTCAAAATTTACTCATTTCCAGCATAGTACAATCATTCTGAATGTGAACTGTTAACATCGTTGATACAATAAAATAATTATCAAATCATTTGTTCTCATGTCTGAAAATGTTTTTTGTTATAATCATTATAAATTTAAATAGCTAATTTGAACTTGAAGAGCGTCGAACTGATAGCACAAAGTTTTACTCGTATACAGAAAATATTTATCATGGTTATGTATTATATATTATTTTTCATGATTGTCTTACTATTTCTCGAAATTATATACTGTTTCTCTTACTGAAATTTTTTATGTATAAATGCTAATGTACTCGCTAATACGAATCGCCGTCTAGTTAACCTCACTTTTTTGCAGGTTGACATTACCAAATATATCGTACTTTAAATCAATTTGCATGTTCACTGTTTAATATATGAATCTTACAGTCACAAAAAAATTGCCATTAATAACCATCAATAACTTACAATTTATGTTGTTTACAGTATTAAAGCTCGGAAAGATTTAAATTGCAGGTGCAAACTTGTTAGGTGAAGACGCATGCGTACAGGCAGTCAATAAATTTCGACCATCGTACTTACGAATTACTTCCGTTATATTTATGATTTTCATCGCGTAAACTTTAGTTTACAACTACATTTTACGAATATCATTGCATTTATATAATTTTATACGTGTATGCGATAATTTTGTACTAAACCCACTAATTCAACTAAATGTACATAATCAAATTCAGTTAATGTAGAACTGATTAAAGTGTCAAAAATGTAAATTATTAAATTAGAAATATGTAAGTATCTTTATAAGTAAGCCACGATAAACATATTGTTTGTTATTTTTATGTTTTTCAGAACCAGTATTAAAAGCAAAATGGAAAGGGTTACGAGATACTTTTCGGGCGGAGTTGAAGAAGGACCAAGTTTATCGGAAAAGCAAATTTCATCGAAACAGACCAGTATGGATACATTTCAAAAGTCTACAATTTTTGAAAGAACAAATGTTACCCCGTCCCCCTATTTGGGAACGAAGCAATTCTTGCCAAGATGACGATCGGGTGCCTAGCGAAGGTGAGAATGATGGGGCGCTGATGCAGAATGGCTCGTCGATAACAAATAGAAACATGGAGGATCGAAATACGATTGCAAATCATCTGTTGTCAATGAACAACGATAACGGACTAAAGATCGACGCCGTAAATCACATAGACGTAAAGCAGGAGCCCGAAGAGAATTTTGATAATCTCGAGTTTCAAAGTGTCTCCGACAATCTGACTGAAAATGAAATGATGCTGCAAAACATTTCTCCCGAGCAGGTGCTCATGGGAGACAATGACACTAACATTGGCATCCCAGTAGATCCTTTGGAAGGCAACCGTTTCGATGATAATTATTATTTCCTTATGAGTCTCCTACCTCATATAAGAACGTTGTCCGCTGACAAACGAATGTTACTTAGAATGCAAATGCAAGAACTGGTTTATAAGGAAGTTTACAAGAAAAATTCGGATAGCGTCACAGCATCGTAAACAGAGTTATTAAAAGGAGTATTTTTAACAGAGATATACATATAAACATACAAGTGTGTTTCGTTGGAATCGGCTACAAATTCACCAGAATTGTTTTATATTATATCGAGACACGAAAAGCAACTCAGGCTTTATTTATAAAAATTAATCAAATAACTAGTAAAGTCGAACACGCGATGTTAAAGAGGGGAGGGGGGAGAAGAAGTGTAGGTTTTGTTAAACTTGAAACAAGTCAATACTCCGTAGGTTGAGAAACACTGGTGCTTTCTCGTACCTGCGGGTACGACCGTGATGTTTAGTGTGATGTATATAAGTGTAGTAAACGTATTCGTGTATTCAGGAACATTCCTGTTTCGTTGCGCATGCGTACCTGCCGCGGCTCCTCTTAGCTGATCGTCTCGTTCGTTTTCACGTTACGTTTCGGTTGTGCTTTCGTTTAGTTTGCTCGCGATTGCCACAAGACGGTTGTGTTCTATCTGTCGTTTCGAATTCGATATTGTGTATTAACTACGTGTTCTCGCGGGCGTACCTGCCTGCACCAAGGATAGTTACTGTGACATTTTTTTCTGTGCGTCTATTACCTGATCATGACTTAGTGTGCACAGGTGTTTACCTCAGGTGACAGCTAGAAAGGTGCATCTGCCTCGGATTTTTCATTCTCTTTTGTGTTCTACACGTTCCGCATTCAAGCGTATATAATTAACTCGTTCACTCCATTGCGACTGATTTCAAGTCGAAAAATTTCATCTCGTATAGCATCAGTGCAACGTAATTTCTTTACATTTTTGGGGGGCAGGGAGGGGGGAAACTAAATTATCGTTTAGTTCAAGGTGAGTCAACGAACGAAACAACAATGCAAAGAATATCTGTTTCTCTCGAAAATTCTTATTCTTTTTGAGAACATCACCAAACGTACATTATGCGAAACAATTACTAACAGGAACGAAACGCTGACAATTTCACGATGAATTAAATAAAATTCAATATAGTATTTCAGCTTTATTCTTAAATACCAAAGTTTGTATCGATCCTTCATAGGTTAACAAATAAATAAGTTCTGTGCAATAGTCGATCATTAAGTAACACTAAGTTCAAGGAGGGCAGGATAAACGTGATATTCTCATTTTCTCTTTTCATTAACTAACAAATATGATATTTTTAATAATGTTTCGTACGTGAAACAATATTGGAGCGAGTAATTGTTAGAAACAGATTATCGTCGTAACTGCAAAAAAAGGTTGAATATTCACGTTGTTTGTTATGAAGCAGATACATATTGTCTAAATTAAGAGAGTTTGTAAAAAAAAGAGCCGCGTTACTTTCATCAGAGGGCCGAACAATGACAAAGCTATCGATACTCCTGTGTCATTATAATAAGGTTAGAGGTATCGTACGCTGTTGAGCGTTAAATATATTCTTCATCTACACTTTCGAGCTTGCTCTAAAATAGCGTACTGGAATCTCCTGGCGATTCGAAACGCATCTACGCATTCCGTTCCGAGTGACAAGTACCTGGAAACCGAGACGCCAGTTACCTCGTGGATAATTTTCGTAACTAGTCGTAATAATGCTAATAAAGATCTTTGTATTCAAAGTGACGTCTCGTGTATTCATTCCACGTATCCGACAAAAATATAAAAAGAGTAACAGATAATCGTGGAAAATCAAGCTGATTTGGATGTTCGAACCGACAGTTTATTATAACGTGTAACTGAAGGTGTTGCAAAAATTTAAATAATCATTAATTATTTAGCTATTACGCAATCACTTTCCAGAGAAATAACAATAAAACATTTAATTTATCTAAATGATCGATAATAGGTAAGATCGAAGTAGCGAATCGCGGCAAAACATTTGAGGTGAGAATCTGTAATCGTTAAAATAATATTATGTTACCTACATCGTTTTCTTTGTCTAATATTTGTTTACGTTAAATTTGTTAACGATTTGTTTCTTTTCACATAATTTTATGACTACAATTTTGAACTTGAGAAAAGAAAGATATTATTAATAATGCATCCGGTATTTAAGATAGAATTGATAACGTGTCATTTGCCCAAAAAGTGTAACATATAACGCATATTTCAAAATTAGTATTTGTATTAGTGGAAAGATGCTATAAGAAGCAAAATATTTCCAATCGCTTTTCAAATAGCAATATCCGATGATAACGTGATTATTGAAGTGCACTTTTACCGAATGATGTTCTCTTTCACGATTATCTCTTTGACTATCTCAATTAGTATGGCTTCACTTACCGTGTGGCACGTTCAACACGAGTATGAAAATCGATTGAATTCATAACATGATTGAGTACAGGATAATCCGAGATGTAGATTATTTTGTCACGTATTTGTACAATATATATAAATATTACCAAACGTCAACTTTCTTGAATAAATCAATTAAATTCTTCATTTGATGTGCAATAAGCTTTAATTTATCAAACATTTATTTAAAATGAATGGCAATCCTTAAAATTAATGGCAATCATTGTCCTCTGATTTTTTAAAGTTCTTCAAAAAGATGACTCACCATGGAATATGGTTAATATGTATTTCACTGTCCTCAATCAGTCATTCTGTTACTAAAAATATAAAACATTTGTTACAATTATACCTGTTTGACTTACACGTCCTTTACAAGTCAATAGAAAATGAACAAAAAGTGCAGTTTTATCTCATGCAGTCTAAAATGAATGACATTTTTCAAATTTTGCTTCAACAGAAAGAAAGATATTACTTGACCTTCAGCAATGCAAATATACCGTATATGTGATACATACGCGAGTAGGCATGTGAGCATTTAGCTTATGAGTTGCTTGGACATTTCTTATATCTTGAGGTCTGACTCAGTGCACCGTGACTTATTGTTAGTGCGCTCAGTTCTCACGCTTTTCTCGGACTCTAAGCTGTATAACGTGCATATTCATTAAATCGCATTCACACAGATTGTAGACTTACTGCCCCGTAAATTATATGCGAGATGTTCTTACAGGTAAAAATCTCGTTTCGTTCTCTCCCCGGAGGAGAAGCTTTTGCCGTTAGTATTCTGGTTGGCAACGTGTGTTAAAAAGATAAAACGGAGAATCGTGTTACATTCCATTTCATCTTTTTATTCTCGATCGGCTTCGCTCTCTTACTGTTTCCGACCGTCTGACTCATTAGAAACGACGTTTTTCAGTAACGACCGGTTCTACCGGCGAGGTAATCAGTGATCGAAGGAGCTCCAGCATCCCTCAGTTCTCGTTTGGTCATCGAGCTTTTCGCTCCAATCTGGACGATAACGAAGGATGGTAAGCTCCAGTTCACCCGGCGTAAATGTCTCGCCAGCTAATAGCGTGGCTACATCACGTGTCGTCGTGTCTGACAGTGACGTAGCTCGTGATGGTGACGCCATCTTACCGAGCACCCGCCAATCATACCGCGCGGAGGACGAGGGTGATCATGTAAACGGAGCTCCTGCTGCCGTCGAATGGAGCCAAAGCGGTCCGCCCTCGATTTCTATGTCAGTTGACCTGCATAATCTCATCAATCCGAATCTCCAAGACTCTGGACATTATTCCGCTAGTCCCGACAACGCCGATGCCTCTGCTTCGCCTTGTAACGTTAAGTCTGCGAAAAATCACGAAGAAGAGGAAAGTTACGAGGCATTTGGGTCCGTCGAAGGTGACGCTGATGACGGGGTGGAATCACCAGGTGGTAGCAGTTCCGCGCCTTCACCCACTGGCAACAGTTCTCTCAAGTAAGTTCGTTGCCCCTCCTCTCTACATATACACGTGTATGTATACACACACACACACACACACACACATACCAACTGTATATTGATCGTTTTTTTGCATAATAATATCGACAGTACTTGTACCGATTTGAAGAAATCGACATAATTTTACGCGCGAGTATTTTTAAATACCTCAGTTTCCGGATGTGACCTGTAGAGGGTACTCTGATCGTTCAGCACACGTGTACTGTTCTTTTAGGAGAATAACTAGAGTAATTAGGAAGTAATCCTCATTTTCAATGTAGATTCTAATATGTAGGAGCAAGATTATCTTGAAAAGTATTGTAAAAATTATAGGGATAATATAATAAATATATTTTTTTTTTGGATCATCAACATTAAAAAATAAAATGCATTAATTACGACACGATAAATATAACCTGTTTCACATGTTTTGAAATTTGTTTAAAGCAACAATTTATATCTGTGAAAATGTTCGATAGTATAATAGTATAATATTCATTTTATATTGCGCTTGTTTCAAGATTGTCGATCGAAATCCGTTTAGTTTTCACGTCGGGCACTAAAGTGATATTTTGCGAAATCGTACGTACACGTTGTATTTTGCATGCCGAAATTTAATACAGGCTTTCTCATATTTTGTGCGAATATCATTCGCAGATCAGATCATGAGCAGATCTGTTCTCACGATAAAATCAATGCTTCGCTAGGAATATAATGTGTAGAGAAAAAGACTTTCATCGTCTTATTATCTTCCGCTCTTTTTAATTATTAATATTAATTTTTCGCGTTTTCTTCCGAACTATGCCGCGTTTCTACCGCTTCTTTGTCTACATAGAAACACACACACACATATTTATAATTATATCTAGAAGAATATATAACATTTTATTTATTTTATTTTGTTTTATTTATATTTTTTGTAATAATTATCTTGTAATTATTTATTTTGTGTAATTAAAATTGAAATCATCAACGAGAACATAATTAATATAAAAAAAAGATTGGAATTTGATTTCAGAAGGTTTCGAGATACGCTTTGATTCATTAACTGTTAATCGTAATTGAAATATACGTGCCCTATCTTTCCAACGTGATACAGTGCACTAATTCATAAATAATTGTAAACATTTATATACATTATTAATGTAGCATCCTGATGAATACGATATTATTATTAAGCTAATTTAGCATTCCGATGAATGCGATATTAAGTTGATAAATGTTATGCTTATGTGTTTATAATTAAATGAATTAATGAAAAATTAATAGTAAAATTTACCTGGTTAACAGTAGAATTATTTAAAACATTTGCATTCAGTATTAGAATTTTTGTAAATGTAGTTTATTTTAAACATATATTCTTCAAGTTTTTTTGTTCTGTTTTAATTAGAAATCCAAGAAGCCCTAATTCGACCATAGGAAGGCATTCTTGGTTACGAACGTCACTTAGACGAACTCCTCCTTGGTAAGACTTCTTCATTTTTCTTGGGAAAATTCCAAACTTTTGAATCCTTCGGTTTGCGTTCTACCCGTATATAGATTTTAGTAGAAAAGTTTAGTTCGCTCAAATAATTCAGATAGGTTTGCAAGTCCTGTATAGCTTAACTCTGAATATTTGAATATTTATCTTTTTAAAATTTAAACAAGTCTACCACACGAACGAATACGAATTTATATTGAATTTCTTTCTGATGTTCCGATGCTTTGAGCAAAATCTCGAGTGTTCTTTAAATATCAAAATATCGAATATTAAATATGTATTTGTTTCCCTTTTTCACATTTCGATTTTCAAATTCGTGTTTCGCATTCTTGAAGTTTTCGAGCTTCCGCAGATATGCGATGCGGTATGGTTATATACATAAAAGATGAGATGAATCATGCCCGTAGTAACTGTAATAATTGGAAGAAAGCTGTTCGAACGTGGCGCGAAAGTTACACGGTACGGCAGTAAAAATGAAGTTTACGCACCGCCGGTACTATTATAATCGCTGAGTGTTTAGATTTAATTTGCCGGCGGGAGAATTCCCTTCGATACGAAAGATGGAACAATGACGCGAGGCTGCCGTGCGAAAAAATTGCTGTTGTGAAACCGTCTGATAAATCACGGTTGTCTGGTCGTGTTAATAGACCGAAGCAGATAAGAAACTCTCTTTAATCCTCCGAGGAAAGCTATCCGCAGTTATCTGCAAGAGGCTCTTGTTAAAATTTCTTTCAGGAACGTGTCTATAACGATCTGTATGACACGGAGGAAGTCGTTATACCAGAGTGGTATAACACCAGGAACAATATTAAGATACCGTACACAATAGCTTTTTCCATTCTAGCATCCGCGATATTACGCCGCAAGAATTTTCCTAGATAATATGTTCGCTTGACGAAGTCAAGTAATTAGTCGGTCTACGTAGTTGTAACGACCGTGTTTATAATTTGTTCACCGCGTGACACGAGACTTGTTACAAATAAACAAGTTACCGGTGTTCTTCGCATTGTGTACAGTGCAAACGGTTTCGGACGATTTGAGCTGTATGTTATGAGAAGGGAAAAAAGAAAAAAGAAGAAAGCGCTTTTTTTTTTGCGAGTAGAACGTTTCCATTTCTGCGTCTGTTATTAAGTGTTGAAACAGGGAAAATATGTACAGGGTGTCTCAGGACCGACGATACAACTGACAATAAGTAGAAGGTGATTTTTCGTAAAGAAACGAGCCAAAAAGAAGGAATAAAGTTTATTCGTTGAAGCCTTCGTTTTTGAGAAATCCGAATTTAAAAATTGATCAACATTATATTTGAATTTTAGAGCTAATTCTAGACACGATAGAAAAGAATAATTAGCAAGAGGTTATTGTACTTGCGAAAATAAACAAAGAACGTGGAATAGAATTTTTATGTAAGATGCTTCGCTTTCGAGAAAGTCGAGTTTAAAAATTTATTGAGTGTACTAAGGCAATTTTCAACGAAAGTCTATTCTATTCGAAGTCTATTTTCTTGAAAATGACGCTTTGAATGAAAAAATTTTATTTTATATTTTTCACTTATAGTTTTTCACGTAGAATAATCATCGATTATTCACTATTCCTGTGCAGTACGGTATTAACCAAATTGAAGTATTTAATTGATAAACTTTCGAACTTTATTTCGAAGGCCTTAAGGAAAAAATTTTAGTCTCTCCTTTCGACTCACATTCATTTTTTTTTTCACTTCCTATTCGGTTTCATTGCTTCTGTATAAATCAACAACCCATGTACATTTTGTCCATGTTTACATACATGAAAGATCACGATTGAAATTGCGCATTGTATACTTGCCAATGACGTTAGAATAGAATTGATCAACTAGATATTCTTTAACGATTATAGTGCTAAAATAAGTAATATTTTCTTGGCAACCTTTGCTATTTCGTAACGAAATGTCGACCTTCGTCTATTCTAACCGACTACATATTTGATTCATTTATAGAAATTGTAATTTGGCTCGATTTCGACATTTACGCGTGGCAAACAGAACACCAGTTTACTCGAAAATTTTACTTTTAAAATAACATTCGTAATTTTGATGTTGGAGCGAGTTAATCGTAAAATCGAATGTAAATGTTCAATGAAAGAGCAACTCGTAGCTTAAAAATTCAGTAACAGTGTTTTAACAGTTATGTTCAGCGAAAAGTTCTATTACGTAAGAGAATATCTTAGCATATTTTTCACGGTCATGTTACTTTTTTTTTCAGTTCCGGAAGAAAGCGACTTAGTTCCAATGCATTAGCAAGGTAAGAGCGAAAAAATTATTTCGCTGATTTTTTTAATAGTAACTATACTATACTATGTTACGTAAATTGTTTCTTTTTTAACGATAGCCTGACAATTGTTGTAATTGATAATTACGGATCCAATTCTACGGATCGACGAACATACTTGCATTTGTACGATTGGACCGAATATTTTTGAATTCATTATAGGCACTTTAGAGAGATGCCTCTGAAAAAGATAGAGAACGATATTTTTTATTTCATCTTTGGAGTCGGCGTGTCGGCGTGTGTTGACGTCATGAGATAACAATAGCAACGATCCAACGCTGGAATTGAATTTACAATTCAGAGAAAGAAGCTTAGGGTGTCCTTATTCAATGGATAATTTTCAGATCCTTTCACGAAACGCAAAACGATAGACTTTCTAAAGCGTGGGCACTGGCTGCACACGCACTTCCACATCCCGTTTCCTTTTACGCTTCCATAAATGCTTTGAATATATGTTTTTACCTCACTATCTATATTTATCATCTTACGACATTTCATCTTTTCCAATGACATTGTGTTTTTTTTTTTTTTTTTCTCGAAAATATAATTGTATTGTGACTCTTCCAATAACCGTGATCAATGCGTGTATGTTCATAGTATTTTAATTACATATCGAGATTGCTTGTGTTTTTAAGAGAGAAAGAATCAAATTTAATCATGTCAACATTTTCAATAGATAGTTTGTTAATATTTAGTATTTTTTTTTTTACAGCCAACTTTATCGAAGCGGTAGTTTCAATAGCTCTGGTAGAAGCTCCAACTGTGATCCCGCGGACGATATGTACAGCGATGTCTCCCTCGAGGATGATGTCATTGATCTCAATCATAGAGTGAGTGTCATTAACTGTTAATTTATTGTTAGATTCGATTTACTATTTGCAATACCATATGCTCATCTGTAATATTATAACACTTCAAGTACCTGAAGTTTTCACAAAGCTCGATATCGATATACTATTTCTTTCGCACGTTAATCATGTCAAAATTTATTCACACGAAATGACGTTTAACCTTACGTTTGCTACCAACATTAAGCAAAATTATCGATTTTATAATGCAAGAGTAACGTCTGAAATACCACCGAATTTGCAGAGAACGTATTTTAAACTCAATGAGAAATCATCAGAGTCTTAGATGTGTGCTACTAATACACCCTGTCGATCACCACCTCGATCAAGATCTCCAACAGAAAATCCACCAGATGATGTCAGATTCCACCAACAACATCCGGTACACCCACCACCACCTTACGCTTACTATCCGCCACCTTACCCACATTTGAATCCATATGGCCTTTATCCATATCATCCTGGCGGATTTTATACACCGTCCTACTGTAGCAATGATGTTGTACCCCAAGAAACGAAAGGTCCCTCTTGGTTTAGCATTCTGTTACTGATCTTTCTGTTGGTGTGTGTCATTAGCATTGTTTTCTATCGGTCCTTGTCTCGCGAAATACGGCGAAGACTAAACGTCAGACTGCCTAATTTAGTGCAACCAGCACAGGTAAATTTGGCTTCTGGTTATTGCGTAATTAATCTTTATTTTTATTGTCATTCTTCCCCACTGACTAACATTACGCTGTCGCAATCGTTTTGAAAGCATAAACACCGGTTAATTGCGAATAGTTGCAAAATTAAATAGAGAATGTTAAATAGGGAAACTGTGGTTCAAGATTTTTGGGATATGAAGTATAGTTACTGCTGAACGCCTTCGATTGACATGAATCACTGGTATGAATTAGTTGTAGTGAATCACGGCTCCGTTATCGTTAATGACTAACTTGTTTCTGCTTGTAATAATATATTTGCTTTGGTAAAGATGTGAAATTCAGTGAACAATGAAGTAGAAAGATGTACTTACAATGATAAAGTTAAAAGGAAATTGGTTCATTATAACATTGAAATTGAGAGTCATTACTTTCGCAGTTGATCTCTAGATTAATTTTTACATAAATAGATTTGTATATTTGTATATTATATATATATATATATATATAAATAGATTCATATACATAAATAAATCAATCGTTTTATAAACGTTCAAAAATATTTTTTTTCTGGATATTCCACGTATATTTTGTTGATGTCGATGAATATGATTATGATAATAACAATAAATAGCATAGGTATGAAAATATTGAGAATCAAATAAACGATAAACATAATGAAATCCTCAGTCGATTTCGAGTAGATATTATTTAGTAAACAGAGCGTGATTTAGAAGGTTAATAATAAATAGAGAGCACAAACGTTTCTCACATCCAGGATTATAATCGTGGGGACAGGGTCCTTTAAAAAAAGCGATTTCCTGACCGAGCAGCCCTTAAAAACGGTGATCTTTCTGAACCTGTAGACCGCGAAGAGAAAAAGTGATGCGAAACAGAATTATCCCACTGAATTTATTCTATATTCTGATGTAACTGACCCACTCGATAGAGATTTTAATATTGTCTGCGAGGGATGCGAGAATCAAAATGGAAATTACTCGAACTGTATATGGGATAGAAGTAGAAACGAAGGTATCATAGAGTATTCGTCAGACAACAAAATGGATGTTGCTACAGATATATCTGACACGTTTATGAACGAAATTACTCGATCGGTCGCTTCTTAGAATTATTGAAAAATTGAATGGAAACAAGAATCAAGTGATGAAGATTTAATTTAAAAGATCGAGCAGACAGTATCAGCGAATAATAAAGATCGAGCTTGAATGTAATGAAATTCAAGCAATAAAAATTTAATAAGCTCAAGAGATCTCTCGGTGTTCACACTTTTTCTTAGCGCACATTACGCATTCACAGATTTATGAGTAAGAAGATAATTGTTACGATAACCTAGGAAAGAAATTGTACGATTACGAATAGCTGAATGAATTGCATAAGAGCAAGGTAACGCATTTTATTAAGGCGCGATGTTTTTATTCGATGTAAATTCGAACGCATGCTTTAGCATAAATCAATTTCCACGTTGTTCATAGACCGATGTATTTATTGCAGCTTTAATGGCACTTTTTCAATGAAGACGAATGAGATTCTCGAGTTAAAGGAATGCAATCAGAATACAGAACTGACGAAGTTTACTGATTTGAATAAGTCAGAATCTTAGGATTTACCACATTATTTCTGCGTGATTATTAAAAGCATTTCTTATTTGTTATTATTATCCATCTTTATGATTGGAGTAAAAACAGTTGGTTTGTGATTTTCCTCTCTGAGTTCTGAATAAAAAAATGACACAAATTTAGCTTTCATAAGAAGACAAATCACCGTGCAATTTTCTGTACTCTGTTGCGTAATGTTTACAGGATTTTTAATTACCTACTCGAGAAAAATTGAAGATAAGAATTTTTATGAGAGAATGATTTGATAAATTATAAAAAATTATGGTGTAAGTTAATATAAATGGAACAGTTATGAAAACGTGTGAACAGCAACGAAGACCAATAAAAAGATCTATGCTAAAATATTCAATCCAATTAATTTAATTCTTGGTTTTAGAAAATTAAATTCAATCTACGAATGCTATAAATAAGTAACTTCTTAATAAATTAGCTTAATGAATATCAAAGACAAATGTAATAAAATATAAAAAAAATACGATCGCCATACGAGACAATAAAATAAATTAGTTGTAATATGGTATATTTAACGAAATAAATTTTACTCAGGTATTGAAAAGTAAAAAGGAAATAGCAAAATTAATAAGTCTATCGGAAATTAATTAGAGATAAAGTATGACATGTGCTAAATTATCATCTGACGGAATTATTGGGTGGAGAGGTTGGCCTTTTATAAATTTTTTGATTACTCTTGTCGTGATTGGTTATCTCGCATGTGCTGTTTATAAAAAGCTGAAAGATTCGGGTGCAGCTCTGATTCCGGATTTGATGTAAAAGCAAGAATCATGTGAATTACTTTGTCAACGAAGTCCTCTTATTTATTCTGCACGGTATTTGACATCATTCTGATTTATTGAATTTACACGATAAGAAATATTTCCTTTCTTCTAGATTCTATAAATCTAGTAACGATACTATCTGTAAATCTTTGTTTACTAAAAACATGAATCTTTTAGTCATTTATTTATATATATAGGATTTTTTTACAATGATAATGACACGTTCGTAATGGTTAGCGCGGCATCAGTTTCCAATACCTCTCAGATAATTTTGACGTGAAATCTGTTTCGACAGTAACACAAACCATGTATCGTAAAACGATATGGGGCGTATATTCTTTTCTATCAGTTATCAAAATCATTACTCAAAGTATATATGTAGGTCCATAATGACATATTATTGATCAAAAAAACATGTTGCAAATGAAACATAGTTCATCACATGAACATTATTCGATAACTTAAAATTTTCTTAATTAAACCTCGAAGTTTAACTAAGAAAAACAGTTCGTACGTATTATCATCTTTATAAAAGTTGGGGCAAGAAATTTTACGTTTTCTAATTCGTTAGATAAAAAGAAGCACGTGAAATACATTCCTAGCTAGCTCTAATTGGATTTCTAAAGTATGCGTAGGGGTGGACGAAATTCAATGTGCCACGTACGGCGTATGTATACGTGATTCAACGGAGTTAGTCGATACGTAGTATGGAGTTCACAAATAGCCTCTCGGCTACTCCCAGCTTACAGTGGGCGATTGAGACGAACGATTATATTCGAAGTACGCCTAAAGAAACGGATGTGCGCGTAGTGTTGTGCTCCTCTCTGTGCAATTTTCGATTGTCCTTGTGCTTATTCACCAAGATTCGTTCTTGTCCACCTGAACACATGAAATTTGGAGGTTAGGTCGTGAAGGTGTGTTGTTTTGTCGGCCGTGAAAGAGCATGAGTAGGAAACCGGCGTACCTTCACGTCGTTCTAACGGAATAATCTCCTGTATCGGATTAGTCAAAGAGGATGACGAGTTTACCTGCCACAGGCGTGACATGAGAGATCGCGAATCAGAATGGATTCGAACAATTATGATGAGCAGGCAGACACAGGTGCGATCGAACGTTACGATCGTGATAATCGAATAACTTCCGGGGAGGGGCCGTCTCCTGGACCTGGAGCCGGCCTCGAATATGATTTGTGGGAAGGACAATTTCAATTTGTTGGACAACCGTCTTCTCGCGTTAGTCGACTACCTCGTCGTCGTGGTCCTCGACTTACCGAGCAAGTAAGACAGTAATACCGGTTCTCTGTATACGATTTGTTCTTGAGAAATGTAAACTAAACGTATGACAAAAAATAAATTAAATAGTAGATATTTTTAATTACAATTATGTACATTGCAGTGATAATTCAGTAGCTGCGTAGTGAGTATTGTAATAATATATATTTTTTTAATGCATTATCATTGTCGTAATCGTAATCGATTAGTAGGACATGATATATTGACTTATTTGATAACAGAAGAATAGATAACCGTAATACAGGAAAAATGATTCAGACGTATCAAAATTATGATCTCGACTTGTCCATTCGAGTTTTTCCATTTGAATGAGCTAACAGATATGTGAGCATCGGAGTAATTGCTTTTTCGTAGTTTCGTTTAAAAAGTGGAAATATATATATATATATATATAAAATGTATTTAAAAAAATTAAAAAAAATTTAACATGTATACACACATACACATGCATATATATATATATATACACATATATAAATAATGAAAAAAATATGCGCTTTTCGAATTCTTCATTTTCGTTGACTGAATTTGAACGTCATATAGAAGGATTAGCATATTAATTTTTATTTATCTGTTGCAAGCTATGTAGATAAAAAAAAAATATTTATTTCGTTCATAATTCACCTTCAAAACACATATTTAAAATTTTTTAATGTTTCTAAACATTGTGTTAATACATATTTAAATAGTAGCTTGACTTCTGAAGTGATAACTGATAATTATATTTTTTAAATGGAGCTAGTTATCGTACGAAAAAGAAGTATTAATTTGATAGCCAAGTAAATTCGTATTTTATGTATATTCATGCCTAGGTATTCTAGTGTTGAAGACGGTGCTTGTTGAGCATATGATACGAAATAATTTTAGATTTATTGAACTTAAAGCAAAATAATTTTTAACCTATCATTATTCACGTTTCGTAATTATGTTTAAATTTTTTTCAACAAGAATTCGTACAATATTAACACTATGAATATTAATGGCTTCATTGAGAACCACTGGTTGATAAACGCGTACGTGCGCGGGCTTTTAAACACGAAGTTATCTTTACCTTCGTCAATAGGGGTTTTTTTGATACTTCCATGCTATATCCCCTAAAAATTATTTTCGTACCACCAAATGTATAAAATTATATTATAGAAAATTAATATTTACTTATGATTAATATTAATATTAGTTTATAATTAATAATTATTATACTTTTGAAATAAAAATTATTATACTATTAAAATAAAAATTAAGGGATTAATTATAAAATATATTGTATTTTTCCAGGTTCAAATGATTCAAGAACAAATGCATGCTTTAGTAGACACCCAGTCGGTCGGGGAAGAACGGTATGCGAGGGTGAAACAGGAAAATGCTATGTTACAGGCAAGAATTTTAATGTTAGAAGAGGCTGCCAAAGATGCTGAAACGAGAGCCGAAGAAAGACTTCAGGTAACTTGACATTAACTAAATGTTAATTATGATATTGCATAATGATTATTGTATACTTATTTGTACAAATATAAAATTTATAACATGATTATATTTTAGGCGGAACAACGAAGACATAGAGATTGGGCAAGTCGTTTAGAACGCGAGCGACAGTTACAATTAGAAAATTATGCCATCAAATTGCAGGCAATAGAATTAGAAGGAACTAGTTTAAGGGATGAAATAGGAAGGTTACGTGAACAGTTGGAAAAAGCTAAAGCAGAGAAAAGTCGACTGGAAAATGATTTGGAAGAAGCCAGAAGAGAAATAGATACTGTTCGCGAAAGTGAGCGGCAAGCCATAAGCCGGGCTAACGAAACTCACTACCAGCTTGAAGCTATTAGAGAAGAACTTTCTATGAAAGTCGAGGATCAACAAAAAATAGAGGAATTAATGCAAGAAGTAGCGGAACTTCGGGCTCGTAATAAAAGTAAGTTTCAATCAATATCGTTTGTGATTGATTGGTCTTGAAGAACGTTTGCAATAACATTATAAAAATTATATTTCCTTTCGATAAGGTTTGGAGGAATCCCGAGACGAATTACAAGCTGCAGCGGCTCTGCAGGCAGGCCGTGAACTTTTAATGTTAAATCCCTCTAATAATTCTACTGAGAAAGGACCTAGTCTTGCTGTAGAATTATTAGCTGGCATGAATCAAGATCAAGTATGTTATGTTCAAATATGAATATTGTTTCTTGTATTTTGTTTTCTCTCTCTCTCTCTCTCTCTCTCTTCATTGTTTATGTTATTTACAGATGGACGGTCAACTTTCCGGAGATAATGGCGAACTGTGTAGTATATCTGAAGTATGTATCAAATTAGAAATGTACATATATTTATATACGTAAATTTACTTATGCCAATTATTATTATTTTAAATTATTGTAGATAAGACAAGCTTTAAAGGAGCAACAGGAGGTCAATACGCAATTAAGGGCATACATTGACGGGATCTTATTGAATATAGTTGAAAATTACCCCCAATTGTTAGAAGTGAAACAAAGTCATTGAACTATTACATAAATAGACAGTTATTGAATTTAATGTTAATTGTTCAAGGCAGTTGTACTTTGTTGGAATTCTTGATTATAGATTTATACGAGCAATTTTGTCATAGTTATACACAAGTACCATATGGGAAAGCAATTTCCGTCCATGTGAACTTAAAATTTTAATAATGTATTATGAATATTGAATTAAAAATTTTCACTGCCATGTTATTATTTCGCTCATACATTTCTAATGTGAAAGGCAGTGAGCAAATGAAAAAGTTAAAATAAGAAATACATACAGATAAAATTTAATTAAAAAATTATTGTAAGTTCTGCGTCGTCCGAACTTCAAATTCGAGGCCTTATAACATTGCCTTTATAGAAATAGTATAAAACTATCTTCACAGAAATAGTTAATGTATTGGTATAATTTATTATACATAAAATCATTAACTTTCTTTCCTTATAAGAAAATAACATAGTTCCATATTAGGATCATAAAAATTGTGATAGTAACTAAAATATCTATAAAATTTGATATTGATTCATTTTACTTATAAGATCTTAAAAATTAATGTTAAATGATATCGAGAACGTAATGAAGCGATTATATTTCATTACTTATAATTTCAACCTGCTTATAAATTCCATATAATCAAAAATGTAATTTTAATAATTTATTATATTATATTTGAAATCTTTGAGTAAGATAACTGTATTTTCTAAATTCTAGAATTCACAACTAAAAATTATCTTAGTCAATCTAAATTTTGTAATTAAATAACATTAATTCGTTTTTGTATCTAAATAAAAAAATAGGATTGTTCATCTCATAGTTTTTATAATTATTATTAAAAAGAAAATATGACATTAATCAAGTTTAATTAAACTATTTTGTACATAATTGTTAGATACATTTTTACATAACAAAATATAATAAAAATCAAATTTGAGACAAAATCTTATTTCTCAAATAAATATAAAAATTTCTTCAAATAAATATAAAATTAATAAATAACACATTTCATACTGTACAGTTTTCACGTGACTTTATATTGAAATATTCTTATTTACATAAGATATATGTAAAAAACGTATACTTTACATTGGAATTGAAAAATTTATATAATAAGTAGAATATTATAGAAGAAATTTTGATACATGTAATTTATACTTAAAATGGTATGTCGCGATGTTCTTTGTTAAAACATGCCAAACAGAAATTAGGTTCATTAGGACAGTCGGCACAAAATGTTGCTACTCGTTTTGTCTTGTTCCTTGCTAGTTCACTACCGAAATTTTTTACATTTTCTTTATAACAAGAAATGCATCGTTGTCTTGCTAATATCAATTTACCTTCTCTCTTTTTAATTTCATTGCGTTTTTTAGTGATCATCATAATTTCACGAGGTAAATTTTGAGAAACTGTATCCTGGCAATGTGATAAATAAATGACTAATCGTTTTTTGAACTCTACCAGTGAAATAGAATTATTTTTTATGCTATTATGCATTACCCAAGCATTTGTAACAGCTGTATTTAACAACAGTTCAAAAGCTAATTTTTTATACCATTTTATACTTTTATGTGATGAACATATCATCATTTGGTCAGAAACATCAATAAGAGGCTTGCCTATGTTATAATCAAGAAGAATTTTAGGTCTAATGCAATTAGATTTTCTTTTTCTATTAGTAACTGTTTCTACAGAATGTTTGGTAGATAATAACAAAACATTTCGTCTATCTTTCCATTTCATCAGTGTTAAACCAATGCTATTTTCTTTTGCAAACATTTCTCCTCGTTTTAATTTCTTTGTAACCACTTCTCTAGAAATTCCACGGCAATTTTGTTGAACCATTCCTATTAAATGTGTACTTTTGGTAATTAATTCTTGAGCCAAGTCTATACTTGTATACCAACGATCAGTACATATGGTATGTCCTTTGTAAAATATATTCTGACAAAGCGAAATAACGGCATTTGTAGGATTTGTTGATTCTTGATTTGATCTTCTGTTGCAATACGTTTGAAAGTTGTAAGTATAGCCTGGATTGAAACATAATTTCAATATCTTGATACTATATTTGTATCTTTTTTGGCGTCTATATTTTTTCTTCAATTGTTTGATATGACCATGGAGTGGTATTACAAATTCATCAATATAAAGAATTTCAGGTGGATCATAGTATTTTGTAAAATTTTCATTCAATGTATCAATAATTGGTCGGATTTTGTAAAGTCGGTCGTTTAATAAATTTGCGTTTTCATTATTTGTAAAATGCAACATCTGTAAGAGCAATTCAAACCGATTTCGAGACATTATGGACTGTGGGAAACTTTGCTCGTATAACTTATCCTTGGACCAGTATAAATGTACCTCAGGTAGTTTTACTAAATCCATCCAAATGAGAAGACCAAAGAGTCTTTTTATTTCATTTTTGTTAGTGGGAATCCATTGTTTCCAATAACTAGATTGTTTTTGTGATAATACTTGCATTGCGTATAAATTGGTCTGGTTTGCTATTTCTTGAAATATTTCTTCTGGAACCAGCAGTAAATAAAAATTCTCTTTTTTGTTTGGATTACATTTAATTGATTTCAATCCAGGCACACCCACAAAGGGTTTTATATTAGGTTGATTTCCAACTGAATTTATCCATTCTTCATCTTGCAAATTGACATTATCATTAATGTCAGCTCTATTACTGTCACTTTCGTTGGAAAAGATTGAATAAGACTTAGAAGTTGATGCATCGTGATCGGTTTCACTCGATGTGAAATATAATAATCTATCTGAGGATGTAATTTGCAGTTTAGAGTAAGGTCGTACATTGGGTGAAAATTGTAATTGAGCTGATATATTATTGGAAGTGTCTGTTTTTTGCATTCCTACACCGAATCTGTGTATAAATGACACAAATTGAAAATTGGCCTACAAATTGAAGTTCATGAAATTATAAATAAAAAAAAGTTTATATTTTCACATACCTGTTCTTTCTATTTAATTCCAGAAAATATCTTCAAATTAATATGTATATTTTAAAAGACATTTTACAGTGCAGTCATAGGTATACTTAATTTAGTTTCAAAATACTATGCTTTACTATTTAAATATATGTACGCTTTTAGCTAATAGGTCCAATGACTAAAAATGGGCCTATATATTATGGTCAATAATACAAAACTGTGATAACTATCGTTAGCTATACTTGCTGTATATATAAACGAATGTTATTACCATAGACTCGTAACGAATAGATCGATCATTTTATACAAATTTATATCGCATGGTCTACGAGCATCAACAAAGGACAGAATAGACATGGCACCTTATACAGTTCTCTGTTACATATTCTGAAATACCAACTTAAAAAATTTTTATCGTCATTTGCAATTTATTGCGTTTATTAAAAATAAATAATTGCGTTTCTCTCTCCCTTAACATCTAAATTTGGTTCTTCTCGTTAGCAGTCGTCATATTGTAAAAATGTATTAAAATTACAAAATGTAACAAATTGTGCATTCTTGCGACTCATTTGCGACTCATTTCATGCGTTTATTTTGTGATTGATATTTTTTCTGTGTGTCCACGCTCAATTTCAATCTAAATACTGAATATAAGAGAAAGTATCATTCAAACAAGTATTCCGATCCATTAAACGAAATTCGAGAATTTTTATTAACACATTTTGAAGATTAAATGAAACACACAACGAAAGCTACGAATTTTGAATGGACAACAGAATTTCAAAAATTGATCAATTATTTCTTTCGATTAGTGTTTTCTCGCGATTAGTAGTCTCATTTTTGACATAGTGGCGCCATCTGTTGATGTCAATGACTTGCATACGAGGTCATTTGCTGTTATAACTCATTAAAAATTAATGAATTATTATTTAAAGTTCAATAAAATGGCGAAATTAAATCGTGCAGCTACTTTCAAGAGCTTACTACAAAGGGGAAATTTCAATTTTCAAAATCATGATTGACCTGATAATGAAAAAAAAATTGTTTAATGATGGAAAAACTTCTTTTCGGCGAGATGTTTGAATTTTTACAATTTTCGAGAAGAAAAATATTCTTACTTTTACATGATGTAAAATGCTGCATGATATAAAAATAAATATCTCTGAACGAAACAAACTCGAGAGTGTTAAAATAGAGACTTCACTTTTTAAAATAAAATCAATTAATTGTTTTACAATTTTTTTTCGCGAAATTATAACAGTTTTTCGTCTAGTGTATGAATACTTTTATTCTTTTTTTCATTTCTCATGAATTTTGTGTGTTTGATTTAGACCAAAAGTTAACATTTCGTGTGAAATGCGCGTGTATTGGATTCAAATTAGTTAATGATTACAGTGCCAACGGTGGAATACGCACTTCCTCCGATTCTCGAACTCGAAATCGATCAATTTTTAACCGGGAAGTGGCTGTTAAAAATGGCGGAAAGAAACAGACATCTATAGAGACGAAAGTATTATCCAGAACAATCATTCAGAAAGAAGTATCACCCAGAAGTCTCAAGTAAAAATTTAAATTAATAGCTGTTAGATTTGCGTTTACGTTGTGTATTTTTAAGATGAAACTTGCACTTTGGCTTCAACTCATCAAAATTTGTCAGATTACCGAAAACAGTGCATAATTTTTAGTCCTCTAAAGTAAAATAATTATTATACATAATTTTCGACAATTAAAGAAATAATGGCATATAAACATTTAAACACAATATACTATGCTAAAAGTCATTTATAATTTTATATCAAAATTTAATTTCAATTTTAACTAGTAGAAATATTGTAATCTTGTTATTGACTAAGGCATTGCTATATATATATACGTATTTTATTATATGTTTTACACACTTTTATTATAATACATTTTACTTATTTGTTGATTCTTTAATTTGATACTGTGTAACTCTTAATAATTTTAATACTAAATTCAACAATAATTTATTAAGAATATACGTATTTAATAGTTAAAATAATAAGTTTACTGCGTGAAATTTTTCATTTCTCAAATAAAGTAAGGCCTTGGAGCTCGAAATTCAAAATAACACGAGCACAATGTTTATGTTCGTCAATGTATCGTGCCTGCTCGTCCAAGTTCGTCCCTACTACTTTCTCAACTGCTGGATGAGAAGTGTCGCACAAAGTCATTTGGTTCGAATTTCATGACGACAACACGTATTACATACATTAGGTTCGTAACTTTTTCTAACCTATCGAAAGCGTCTCTTCGATGGCGTCGCTTCTTCGACATACTTTCATTTCCATTTGTATTTCATTAATAACATCATTTAATTAATACGCATGTGTTTAACGATTTATTGAGCATCACGGTAACGACATCATGTAGTGATTTGAAACTTTCGCGCTAATCATTGATTTCACTTGTACGGTTATCGGTTGCTTGTCTCGTACGTTTCTTCAGTAGAATTTGAAATTGATTATCGTTTCATTTTTACACATTATATATATATATATATATATATATATATATATACTTGTATTAAATTATTAAATTCAAAGTTTATTATACTTGCTTTTTCCAAACGATTGATGCGTAATTAAACGATTCAAAGTAAGAATTTCACATGCGTTTTTCGTAATATTATTACTTAAATATATTTGGCTGTGAAATTTTGACTTGTGAAATATTTTCGAATATTTATAACACTTGACGTGATATATTATCAATGTGCATACTCTAATAACAAACATTCAGAATACAATACTCGTCTTCCATTTACAGTATTCAGTATTGAGAAATACTTTGTAATCTACAACTATTATTTTTAATACATACTCAAGTTTTCTTTATAATCATGTTTTAGAAAAATAGCAGTATTTTCTAAATGAACGTATTCCCTCCCTTCCCCACTAATCAGCTTTATTTTTAGAAAGTTTTTGTAACCGTGTGCAATGCGGTCGGTAGAGTCAGTGTTTGTTGCGAAATATTTTTATATTTTTTTGAGAAAAATGGCTCTTGTTAAATTAAATAATTCATTCAAATTATAATTCGCGAAATTAGAGTCAGTGAGTTCGTCGATTGTTACTTAAACACGCGCGTTGATAGTTTTATTTTTCTTTTTTCATATTTTTTTCTCGTTCAATTTTCGGTATTAGAATCAGTGCTTAAGAGGATAAGGCCTCTCCAGATCAAGATCGTAAGTAGTTTTATATGTTGTACCTCAGTTTATTCAATTTTTCAAATTTCACAACAAAGTATGTTTCATGTTTTGTTACAGACGCTTCACATCAGCATTAATTTCTTTGTATTTTTGGACAAATTTCCAACGATGGCTCTAAAGCCAAAAATGTAAGAATCTTTTAACTTAAGGTTTTGCTTTGTTTTTAAATACAAATTTCAATGTTTAATGTTTTGTTACAGATCTCCACTTCCCCTAATCCTTCAAAAATCTTGGAAGTAGATGCTTCAACAACTAAAAATGTAAGTACTTTAGCTAGTCGTATTTAAATTTTATTCTCTATAGTTTTCTTTCCATTGTCGAATATAAAATTATAATTATAAAATAAATAATATACCTCGCCTGTGCTTCGAACAACTAAAATAAAAGCATCTAGTACAGACCGATAGATGGCAGCATCCTGTTTATTCGTAATATAGTATAAAAAAATTTTAATTTTGCAGTGCACTAATTATACAAACTTACTTTCTTAATAAGACATGTAATGATAACAAAAATCAAAATTTCAGTAAAAGAGTGACAGTAATCGAGGAAGTAATCAAAATGTAGCTTGATGATTATCTACAGAGATCTATCCAGAAAATAATATTTTTCAATGATCATTATTAAAATTAATTATAAAAAACACAATGAAAAGAAAACTATGTAGTAGAAATGATAAATTTTAATTACTGTATATTTGTATATTTGTGTCTTACTTTTAGAGAATATTGCTATTAATTAACATGTTTTATGCATAATTTGTCACTATCGATTTATATGAAAAATTGTTCAACGGAATTTTTTGAGAAACATTCAGTAAAAAGCATAACTTTTTCAACATTCTTTTTCGTGAAAATTAATTAAAAAATTTACCATTTTATTTGCTTAAGCACTCTGTCTTCATATCGGCAGTTAAAAATTTTTTAATGCATTCATTTTTTACTTTCTGACACTTTACTTCATTCACTTATTATTAAATGATAGGTGTATTGCAGAAAATGCGAATATCAGCAATAAAACATTCCGATGCTAGTTTGATTCTGAAATTTCGAATTTTCATAAAAGATATTTATTCTATTGATTAAAAATATCACGTCCAATTTTCAAATGAATCAAATGAAACCAACAAGAAATGACAAAAACTTACTTCGATTGAATTTTTCCCAAGTGTAGATTTTAACAGAATATTTTCGATAGGATGTTTACTTGGTATCTGAAGTGTTTATTTACGTTTATCACGAACAAATGACGAGAATGTAAAATATAATAATCAAACCAAATAGTTAGCGAATAATATAAATTATCACATTGTGTTGCCCTTTTTCTCGTGATCGCAATATTATAGGTTAAGATATAAATGTACTGTATATTTTCACATGATGATGTCATATGGTGCTGTGATATAATTGTAGAGAATTGTATAGTCTATGAACGTTTACAAATCGCGAACGTTTACAATTGCGAAAAAAATTATATCTAATGTAATATACAATACATAACATAAATATTCACGCAATTTTCATTTCAATTATTTATTTTATATAGGTAATATTCTTTTGTATATCTACTTGCACAGTTATTAATAGAGTTAGTAAATTGGCAAATTACAAGCTATGAAGGTTATGAGTTTCACAATTTTACTCTAGACATTTGTAAAACTTTCTTTGAAAATTATTACGAAAAAAGGATCAATAAATATTAGTATATCACAGATTCATTATGTGTTTATGGAAAATTTAACATAAAAATGTATAGCGTAGGTTTAATAAATGAAATAAATGTTTATTTAGGTTGTAATTTTTAATTACAATCGTGGTTCATCCAAAATATGAATTTGTATAAATATCCTAACTCACAATTTGTAAGATTTCATAATAATATAGGTTTCTCGTAACGAAATTGAGTTAATTGTTATTGGGTCATTCGCATCGACATGTTCATACTTTTAAATCTGAAAGAATGATCAAAGTTAAAAATTAATTAACTAGTGGGTTTCAATGTTTCAATGTTCCGTTTTTTTTTTTTTTTTTTTTTGTTATGAAAATGTTTCGGTGGCTCTGACTTCCTGAAGTTACCGAAGAAAACCGCAAAAATAAACACGGTTTGGCGAACGAATCGCGGGCAAGCTTACGCGCGAACGTCGGAGTCGGGACGGAGTGCCGAAATGCTTAATTAACGCGAGTGGAGTTTCGGTGGCTCTTCCGTGGTAGAGCCAATCGTGTGCCAGCAAGTGATCGGAGGCCCCGCCTATCGAAAGAGCCCCGTTGCCCTTTTCCTCGTGACTACCGACCACAGTACGTACGCGAACGTTCACGGAGTGTTGTCGCGTTTGCGGTTCGCTTTGCATATTCGAGACAAGCCCCTTACATTTTTCACGCCGTACAATTTGCAAATCGCAACTTCTATTTTCGTTTCGTTAACGTTCTCATTGCAACGTAACACGTATTATCGTCGTTTTTTTTTTATCCGTCAAACGTCTCGTCCGCTTTGAAATTTGAACTGACAATTGAATTCGAAATTGACAAAAAGAAAAAAAAGTGCGTGTCGGGACAGAAAGAATAGTATATCGTTTTATCGTTTGTCACGAAATCAGTGATCCATACGACCCGAGAAACATGTAAAAGAAGACACGGGTTGAAAAGAGAGGAAAAGAAAGAGAAAAAGAGAAAGCCATCGTGTTCTGGAGCTACGGTCTGGAACAACGATCGAGTCGGATCACGGACGACGGTTCGATCTCTCGATCTGTCAGCCTCGGGATCGACCGTTCGATGCGAGTGATCGATTGATATTGACGTAACGTAAGAATGCGTGGCTGAAACGGCGGACTTGGCTTCTCTCGGTTTTTTTTTTACCATCGAACCTACCATCGAACGATCTAGCGAGAGTGTCCGTCGCTTTTGCCAATCGAATAGCAATCGAAGATGCGGACCATCGGCACGGCCTTCTTACTCGTACTGTTGCTGCTTGTCGCGTGGCAAAACGGCGCGCAGGCCAATTGGTGGTGAGTTTGTACGACACGATTGTTTATGTCCACTGTGCAGATAACATCTTAGCCCATGCCATTGAGAGGCTAGATCTTCCCTCCGACATAAGTACACTCGTAATATATCCCCCGAGGGACACGCCTTTTGTCGCGAATAATTTAAATAGGTCTCTGTATGACTCGTTACTGACTGTATAAAAGACTATTTCTTCCTTTTTCTCTCTTTCTCTCTCTCTCGTTCTTTAAAGACCAACGTTGCGTCGAACGTCTTTTCAAATGATAAGAATACTTCGTGGAGACACCGCAACGTCTATTGTCATGTAACAACCCAGCTTAACCCATAACATTGGCTTTTGACTTGACAAGCAACTTGTACAATTTTGTTTGTTTAACCTCTTGTGCTGGAATGACGTGCCACGTCGAGAATATTTGGCCCAAAATTGTAATATTTTCTCAGTTTTAAGTATATTGAAATATAATCCAGGCAAAACAAATAATAAATTTATTACTTCTTAGTAATTTCTATCCAGTGATATACCGATGAATTAAAAAAAAAGACAAATTATTGTACACGGTTTGGTCACTCGTTATGGTCCGCGAATCAGTTACTAGCGCAAGAGGTTAAATTGAAAAGACCGAGTGGCCAGTCACGCACTTGCATTTGTTTTTTTTAAATTGCTCTAACTAAAAACGCATACGACGTTGATATATCTCGGGAAATATACGTACGTAAGTAGAACTATTAATTAACAGTGTTGATAACCTAAAAAAACCGCATTTCTATGCATATCTTGTGGTATTCGATTTTCATGCATTTAAAACGCAAAACGATAATCGGTATCGAGAAAAGAGAAAGAAAAAAAAAGATAGAAACGAGTTTACCGGCGGCGTGTTCTATAAAAGCCAACATCAAAGATAAACGGTCGATCCTGCGCGAGAAGAGTTGGTTGGTTCGATATTGACACTAGAACCACCAAAGTGACCAATTTATAATTCTCTATGGAAATTTTATATATTTATAACGGTGTATTTTTAGATACTCGAGTGATTTTTAATAAAATATATTAATAAAAGCTTGTGTTCTTTGTTGTATTATATTTTATAATGCGTTATTTATTGTATTATTAACTTTTTACTTTAATTTCTTTGCAAGACAAACGTATATTATATATTATTATACTTTAGTCGTCGGTAGTTCTAGTGTTAATTCGTGGTAGTCGGCGTGATCGAAGCGGCTGGTCGCGCGCTCGGTAATCTCACGATCTACATTTGTCCGATTGGAATATCCATTCAAACGGAAACCTTGACTTTTTGATCATATATCAATAATTCCCTGTGAGAAATGCACGGGGCAAACTTGCCAGTTTGGTCCTTTGTTTGTTCGTTATAAATGCATTCACAACGAACTATCAAAATTATTGCGCCACATAGTGGTCTAATATTAAGTTGAACGACATACATGTATTTACAGTTAATAAATATTTTTTTTTAATAATAAATAGTAAATTCAGTGTATATTATATATATATATATATATATTAGTGACATTGAATTTACTATTTATTATATATATTACGTGGATAGTTGTTTCTGATTTAGTTCGTTAGATTTGTATCAAGCTTATGTATGAATGAAATTATGGTTTCTAAATGAAATTTTATAGAATGTCACGCGTAATCGTTTCGATTCATAGAAAATGTAGTACAAATAGAAAATAGAAAATCGACTCATAGAAAATAGTACAAATCTGGCATTGCCAACGTACTATATCACAATTTAATAATGTTCTAATAATATATCGATAACATCTAACAAAAATATTATGCAGTGATTGCGTAACGAGTTTTGACTTATTCGATTAACATTCCATGTTTTCACCTTTAATTTTATTTGGAGTTATTGCCAATTAATTATCATGTCGGTCTAGCATGACTACCCTAGCTACTCTTATGAAACGTATTACCGTAATAAAAGATATTTTTTCATCTCCGATAGAAGTCCTGTTTCGTATGATTAATAATCCGCTTAGATTAGAAATTTATCTCGTCGGACTGTTTTTGTAAGATCTCGCGAGGGAGAGAAAGAACTGTCGAGAATGACCAACTGAGAAAGTACGTAACCAATCGAGTTTAGTGCAAGATGCGTGTTTGATAGGCGGTCACACCCGCGTGATTGTGTTGCCATTTTTATAGGAACGACGATATATTTCCGCGGCGTAAGCGTTTATTTTAGCATTTGAAACACACCATCGGGGCGAAGCGTGTATCGAGATACTCACGAGCGGTAGAGCTGCACGTTTCACGTTTCCGTGCATAGAAAGGCACGTACCGGAGAAGACGATGACGAAACGTTCACTTCGAAGGACAATTTTCTATAGACCGTTTCACCTATTGTTCCGTAGATATTGTCCGATTCTTGTTTAGATATCTACATTCGTCCCTCTGTCTAACCTCGAACACTTTTTACCAATTGCTAGTATTCGCGTTTCCTTCCGTCTTAGTAACACGAGTCGTTCTTGGTTCCGTTTTTTTTTATTTTTAAAAAGCTGATATTGAAAATCATCTTTCGTTCGACTTCTTCATTTTTACTAATGATATTTGAAATAATAATTCTTTTTTGTTCATTTTAGCTTGCTATCTTTTTTTTTTTTTAGATTACTATCTTTGCGTTTTGTCTCGTGGTCGAGAGAAAGGTTTTGTTTGAAAAAAAAAAAAGAATAGAAGCAATAGAGGCTGATAGATTTTTGTACCATATATAGAGTTTTGTTTGCAAATTAATATCTATAATTTTGATCATGACAGCGAGTATAAACAAATTCTATTTGTCAATGGCGTATCACGAAAGATAGTATCGGCGAATAGTTAAACGTAAAATTGGCCGGTTTAAAGTGTCTTATGTACTACTGTACGAGGAATCCCTTTCGATCACGCGAGCAGCACGCACGATCGAGGAAGCCCCGATGATAGCGATGATACGCCGGCATAGAGGATGTTACCGGGAGAAGCGCGCCGGTGGTGTCGACGCGCCCCTGCAGGGTACAGGCACTTTTAAAACAAGAAGGCCGACACGTTGACGTCCTATGGTCAAGCAACGATTTCACCACGACAGATTTTATTTCCGACAAACTGGTTCCTCCGGGGCGATTAATCGGTTTCTGCTGGCGGCACCAAGCCTTCCGGTGTATACCTACATATGTATATACCAACTTGCTCCTCTTCGGCTGCTGCTTTATCTTGCTCAGCCCGGGCGAACACGCGACGCGTGAACTGCAAACGCTTAATAATTCACATTAAGTCGCGGCTGTTAGCCTTGCTTGAACGGACAAATAGTCGCTTTTCTTGCTCCATCTCTTTCCTTCTATGTCGGCCACTTTGTCGTTCGCACGGTCTCACGTACCATCTTATATACCATTTTTAGGCGATTTGTTCAATTTCTTAATCAAGCTTCTCGTGAGGTTAAAATTTTTGGAGTTGAAATTAGGTTATCTCGTACCTCGCGATTGGTCTACTATTGACATTTTCAGAATATTTTAAATTCTCACTTAGTATTGCTATATGATATAAGTGTCAAAGAGTTGTCAAAAGTTTGTTGCTGTCAGTTCATCCTAAACTTTTCCTTTGCGCGACAGATTATGTTTGATGATTCTGAATATGAAAGATAGGAAAAGGACACGAGTGATTTCCATTAGTTAAAACTCTTTAAAATTTTTTGTTTTCAATTAAAAGTTAATTAATATTTAGTCTTTAATTTAGTCTAATCTTATTTAGTCTCGTACGATAGACGTACAATTTAATGATTTTAAAAACATGTATGTATAAATCTATAAAGAATGTTAATGTTAAGTTGTCGTATATATTCCATATTCCAATATATATATAACAACTATATAACAACTATATATATATCATCTTGATTGATTCATATATATGATTTTTAAGAAGTAAAAATGAGAAACGATTCAACAGAAAATATCTGGATATGCGTATTATGAAGAATTTTAATAAATAATATTAAGCAGATACATGCTGATCGTTACAGCAATGATGCATGCACATCAAATCGCAGATCAAGAATATACATGAATGACCGCGTCTAATGTGATTCTCACGAACATCTACCGATAATCCGATCTACTGATAACGCATACGCGCCTACCTCTATATATATATTGAAACCAGAGTCATTGAGACAAGATTATCGGTATACTTGTCAAGTTTGAAATAATATCTCCGCGATGAAACGAGTCGGTGTGTTTTACAATACACATAGTATGTACTGTTACGATCGCGTCGGTGCGGTGTGTAACGGTATGCCAAAAAAGAGGCAAGTAACAGGGCGTCATTAAACAAACCAGTTTGATATTAAAGAACCGTCCGTTTGCATCTAAATCCGCCGGCGAAGTGAATACGACGGAAACGATATCATTGGGCACACGATACATCGGCGTTGTCCTTTCAGCCGTCACGATCACCATAAAGGGGCCAGGAGGAGAGGACTACGAGCGGTATGGTATGTCGTAAACCATCGAGATTTTTAGTGCAGCGTGTAGGAACAAAAGCGGGGGAGGAAGATAAGACAGACAGGACGCGGAGCATCGACCATGAACAGAAAGAGAGAGAGAGAGCAAGATTTAATAAAAGCATCTTTATTGCCCCCGAACGCGCGAATATATATCCATCTCCCTTATATATATATATATATATATATATATATATGTACCCTTGGAAACTTCGAATGCACGGCGCGATCTCTTTATGACGAGCGATTAAAATTCGTATTAACGACCGAGCGAGCGAGAGTGGCGACCTTCCTTTCCACGACCATATTTCGCTATTAAATTGCTCGCTCATCTCTGCAACGTCGATTCGTTCATTTCTCTCTCTCAGAGGTCATTGCTTTATTTCGCGAGCTTTAATCCGGCTGCCTTGATCGTCGTCGTATATGTTCTTCTCTTACGGAAAAGAAGAGCTTCCATCCAGTTTAACGCACGCTCGTAACTCGGACACACAGGGCTACCTTTCTCTAGATCTGATTGACGTTTGCGAGTAATGCGCACGCAGGCACAAAGGGAAGGTTTACGAACAGGGCGCGCTTTTATGTCGAATTGCTTCGCAACGCGTCGCTGGGAGACCCTATGGGAACCCCAAATTGCGCCTCCTTGCAAGATTCAATGGCAGGATAAAGTCAAGACACTATATTAGTCGCTTATATTAGTCGCTGTTTCTTGTTGTTACACCGTTGGTTTAATAAAAGTTACCAGCAATTATTATACAAATGTACAAAACTTTTGTAAGCATTTCTCTCTTCAGATGTTCAGATGTTCCAATTGTCAGAGTGGTCAAATATAAAGGTGTTCTGCAATATGTACGACTTATTCCAAGGTATATCAATTAGTATATACCTGGAAACCGTAAAAAAAATTTGTTTGATCCTACTTGTCCTATTTGTGTCTACCTTGTTTAACTCAACTTTCGTTTATGAGATGTAACTATAAAAGTTTTATGTTGTGTCATTTGTTATCTTTCAGAACATGTTTATAATAACATAGCCATTGATCTAGCTACTCTCTCAATATCTACATATATGTATAGATGTATTTACATTTATTATAGACATTTGCAGACGTATCGTTGAATCACAAAGTGTAGATTTAGTCGTGCATGACTATTTTTACGAGTACAGTAGGACCTCCTATAACGAATTTAAAAGCGCAAAATAACTAAATGAATAGTCTTTTTTTAATATGACAAAAAAATATTTCGCGCTTTCTGTCTTATTCAACAAGTATTCAAAAATTTGCCGTCCTTGTTAATAATATATCTTTTCTTTAAACTTGACGATGCCTCAGCAGAAGCTCCAGCTTTTACTTTACTTTCATTTCTCCTAATTGTCGTTTCATTTCTATTAAATTTCTTGCAAAGAGATGTTAACCTATTATCACCTGATTTCAACCGATCAAGAATTTGTAATTTTTCTTCTAACGATGTAAATCTGCTCAGTTTATTTTTTTTTCGAGATTTTAAATGTAGTGAAAAGAGATTGACTTACCTTATGATCGATCAATATCTACTTGTAATTGAAACGAATCCCTTTTTCATATAACATAACACGTATAACTGTTCCACAATACACACTTCAAACAACCTTTCCTTATCGCGCAAGAGTTAATGCAAAACTGTGCTTCGAGTCAATTCAAAGACGCATATATTTTCGTGTCAGAAATGAGTCTTGTTCAGCAACTTTTTAATCGCGTTATACGGAGGCAGTGGCGCAATTTTTAGTTCGCGTTAGTTATAGGAGGTCCTACTGTGTATGTGTATTTCAATTTTCACGTGTTTCGTTCAGAGCACACATCCACTTGCAACCTATAATGTACAAGACCTCTCCTCGTGTGTCATATCTCTTCTTTCATCCCATTGTAATACACTTTTTTACAAGGTTACTATAAAAAGTTATTGAACCATATATATGTAGCAGTTTTCTGTCTCGTAAAAACTGATAGCATTGCCGATAACAGATTCCCGCGGGAGAGCCGGCGTTCTTCTTAGTCTTTGTCGGAAAAGTAATGGAAGTAGACGCGATGGTCGTCTGTGGCAGATATAGCTGACCATTTGCTTTCGCATGATCCGATAAGGGTGTTTGGATTCGTTGTTTGATTAATAAGTTCTAAAAAAAAAAAAAAAAGAACTGAGAATAAACTTCTATAGATAAAACTATGGTCGTTAGTTTCGTTTGTTTGCTGAACAGAGTTTCAGTCAGATTTTTCTGCTGGTTTTTTCACGTAACACCTGTTTTCGTTAATCCCTTAAGCGTTTATGTCGAGTGTACTCGTCATGTAGAAAACAAAATTCGCTTTTGCTATTTATTGTAAAATTTAGCTATATATTTGTAATTTTGGCACATTTTAGAATATTTCAAGGCAACCAAGAAATAAAATAAAATTTTTCAAAGAAACGTAAAAAAAATTTATCATTTTGTAATTTAATAACTCAGTTATTATACAGCAAGTACATTTACTGTGTTTTCGACGACTATACTCGTCGTTGTCTAGAAATAATTAAGCAAAACAGTGCGCATTCAGCAAAACGCTTAAAGAGTTAAACGTTTGATTTTTCATCCCAATTCTTCGTAATCGTAAATTTTTAATATTCCGATCTCCTTCTCAAGTTGAATAAATTGTTCAAACTGTTCGTACAAAAATTGTTTTACATAAGAAAAAAAAAAGGTTTGGAACAAGCTTCGAAGCTCTCCTCGGTCAACTGATTTTTTCAGCACAGTATAAAACAGTAAAGTTAATGACTCTGACCGGTAGAAGCGCAGAAGAGCCTCGCAGTAGCGTGATTATGATTATGATTATGACAAGAAATCATTTTCACGTCGATTATAGTCGATGTAGCAGCTTGACGAAGCTGAGATTCATACCCTATCGTGTTCCCCTTAAATAAATAAACTCGACGTTAGTCCGTAGAAAGCAAATACACGTGAAAAAAAAGTTGCACCGCTTCCTCCGTAGCTCTCTCCTGCGTAAATGTAAATAATCGCAAAAAAAAAAAATCGCGCGTAACTAATTAGTTATAGTAATGCTCTGAGCGAATAATATATCCGAGACCTTTAACATCGCTTGGCAGAAACCGGCGGGGAGTCTCTAAGGGCTTCGTGTGTCTTCATTTTCTATGGATTGTGCATGGTCCAGCGACTACTTTTTTTGCCTCTTTGTCTGACCATCTATAGTTGTCCGATCGAATTCTCGATCGTTGCAATTCGTCCAACGAAGGTAATTAAGGGCGGATTTTCGAGTTGCGTGCTAAAATATATATATATATATATAAAGTTTCTATTATTCCTCCACTCGAAGAGATTACGTACGTATACATTGACTTGTAAAATTTTTAATAATTCTCACGAAATGGGTCGCGATTTTATTCGAGGAGCAACTTTGTTAAGCGCTCTAAAAGAATATTACCAACATTGTTTAAAATGGAGCAGATTTCTTAGAAACGAAGAAATAATAGACTTGAGGTTATATTCTGGAAAATGTACAACTGCATAATTATCGAAGAAAAAGTGTTTTTGTCTGAAATCGAATTGTTCAATCACTAGTTCCGTATTTTAACCGGATAGTATAAATTATAGACCAAGCCGAACACGAGGCAAAAACCTAATAGCGTCCTGTTTTGTTTAGCATGTCTATACTTCTCGTTTTTTACGTGCAGTGGTGCAGCGATGCCGATGGAGGCTGCTGCGGCCTCTTCTACGCGCGACTTCCTCTTCTCGCTCGAAGAATCTTTGACAAAGGAGGCCGCCGCAAGCTTTCGGAGCATACTTTCAGGATTTCTCGACCAACAGGGCCCGGATATATATATTGTCATAACGAAGTGGCTGTCTCTCGCTACGACATACTCTGTCTCTCATTTTCTTTCGTTCTCTTTTTCTCCACCTTCTGTCTTTTTCTCTTCCTTTCTTATTCCTCTTTGCCTCCATCTTTATTTTTCCTTTGGTAGAAAATATCGCCGCCGCGATTCATTTCTTCTTACAGGTTAGTCTTTCTCTTAATTTCTTTCCTTTCTTATCTTGCATCCTCGTCTCGTTATCGGCGCCAATGATTTTTAGTATTAAAACTTGGAACCAGTCTCGTTGCGTGCAATCCATTATTTCCAGAATTTTGTTTTCATCGTTCGATCGTTCGACGTGTTTATAGATTTATATAGGGTTTCCTATATGAAGATTTTTCGTAATCCATATATCATTTCACTTTAACAATTTGCTTCGTAGAATAGTTACGCTATAGTTAATATCTACGACCGAAGTCCAAGCGTGGAAAATTAACTGCGAGAAAGGAATGAAAGTTTCTCAAGAATTAAATAACAAGAACGTTAATTGTCGGATTTCAATGAAGGCTCTAGGAAACGCATTCCGCATCGAAGTCGTTCGCACACTGTCGAACGGCAAAGAAAAGCGGTCCATTAGACGCGCGTACGCGACGACACGTCGCCGTCACACGCAACGCCATACGTCGTTTCACTGATTCGTAATTTCCTTTGGCACGCTGCGGTTGCCGTCGCGGGATCCATTCTCTTAACGACGCTGCATGACCTGTTCACCAATGCGAAAAATCCGCGGAAATTGCAGTACTGCCCGATCTTCGTCTTTCCAATCTTTTGCGGTTTTTCACGGAATTTGTACATGTAAGCCCTTGAGAAATTACGTATTCTCTTTTTGTATGAGTCGACTTTTCTTCATTAAATTACAATTTTTAATTGCAGTAGATTAATTAATTGCGATTTAATTTATGTA
The DNA here is from genome assembly GCA_032399605.1 of Melipona beecheii. NCBI lineage: Eukaryota > Metazoa > Arthropoda > Insecta > Hymenoptera > Apidae > Melipona > Melipona beecheii. The sequence goes on from JAUCMO010000507.1 coordinate 6,648,940, forward strand.
AATAAATAAACTATTTATATATATATATGTATAATTTATTTTATAATTTTATAAATTTTATATATATATATAATTTTATAATACATATATACATATTTGTATATATATGTATACATAATGATAAAAAAATTATAACTAATTTCTTAAGGAGCGAAAAGTGAAACTTCTAATGCACATGCCTAAACAAATAAGGAGGAAACGAGTGGGTGCTTCCGCCCCACTTCGTAGTGATGTGCAATATTTTAAATTAAGACGGTTTTTCTTTTCTTTGATTGCCAAGATCAGGTACATACTGTTCACTTTTACTCACAATCAGTGTGATGATAGGTAATTCTTCATTAACGCTTTTATCTTACACGTGTTTATCCCAGTTTCTTTCAGAAACTTCGCTTTCTTTCATTAATAATTACTGTTCTGTTATAATAGACGTGCGTAGGTAATATTTAATTAAGAAGGTAATACTTATTTTAATAGCATTGTATGTAGTAGCTACTATCCAAATTTATCGGTATAATATTATAATTCGCTGATAGTTTTGTAATATTTAAAAAATGCAGACGAAAGGATATCCAATTTTTAGGTTATGTGTGAATTATCGTTGTACACTTCGAATCCGTCAACAATTATCATTGATTCTTACGTTTCTAATCAACTTAAAATAATTTTTATTTGCACGAGGAAAGGAAGACAAAGTACAAGTAATTTCCCGCTCCTATTTGAATTTCTCAAAAACAGGTTTTACCTGCCCGTCCGTATAACGAACGAAGGTTGTTATATTTCATTTGAAATCTCACGTTTTAGTCGTGAAGTAAGCAATTTCGACAGGAGTGTACGGAGCGGACGCGTTAATTTCTAACGGCTTCAATTTTACCGGTTGGTTTCGGCCGGAGCCATCGTAGCGAGAAATATATCGGGTCTACGGAGAGCTGAGGCCAGCACGCGTCCAAACAACGTAATTAAAAGTTTCGTGTGCCACTAGCCTCGATAAACCACCGCCGTTCCTAAGTCAATAGACGGCCGCGCCAGCCCCTGGCTGGTTAATTACTCGCCGAAATGTGCGTTCTTACAGAAATAATTAGCCATGTTGTACGCGCGTGTAAACACGGCCGAGAGGGAATGGGGGAAAATATCACGCTGAACCCGCGGCCATTGTTACGTTGCAATAACTCGGCAGCAAAAATTCGAGAGAACAAATGAGTCGGCCATCACCGTCGGCTCTGTTTCAACAATTTTTTTCTCCCGTTGTTTGCAAATTAAATCGATGTATCAATGTTTCGTGTATTTTCATAATGCTAGATTAGATTAGTATTTAAAGTTGGACACATTTTGCTACCTTATTCACAGATTAGGGTATCACAGCCTTGAAAGTGATGAAAACTCAATCTAGAATGGAAACAATATTTCAGCAGGTTTTTAATAGTTAAAAAATTCAAATTCTAGAATTTCGAAGTTCCAGAATTTCAAAATTCAGAATTTTGAAATTTCAGAGTGCCAGACTTCAATATTATATATTTAATAATGTTACTCGCTGTTTTATGCTTTCTATATTAATTAATTAATTTAATTAATTTAACACCTTTCCGATAGTATAGTTTCCAAAAAAGAGGATGAAAGAGAGAAAGGAAATGTAGTCAGACTATCGACGAAGGTATACTTGTTGAATATGTGGCCGTATCTTTGGCCATAGATCACTCAGAATCCAATATATATGTGTATAAGTATGCTTTCCTTTCCTCAGTTCTTTTCCGCTAACCTGCCATATAGCTTGCGAAGACACGTCTTTGGAAGACACTTGTGCCAATATATCCGTCGTTTACGTTGAGAAACGCATAACTCATACAGATTTTCTTCGAATGGAATTTATCCTGTTATTCTTTTATTCAATTCCAGTTGTTATGTATATCTGTACAGATAGCCATGATTATTATTTATGATACTTTTTTTTTTATCAATTTCTTGTAGTTTTGATTTTCGAGTTTATTATTCACTTGAATTTCAATTAAAAAAATTACTCAGTACAGGATTGTCATTCATTATGTAGTGCAAAAGTAAATAAAAAGTAAAGATTTGCCATGGAAAGAATAATAATTGTTTCAATTATTAAATCTAGATCAAGGAGATGCATTTAGTTTGAATGTTGAAAAATTATCGTTAAATGCTACTCGTTCTTCACAATATCGTAAAACACTGCAATTAAGAAATTCTTATTTTAAGAGATACAATTATCTTTAATATTTGAATATTGAGTGCAACAAAGATAATTTACGAGACTGTTTCTTCGAAGAGGTGCAATTATTTCCAATACTACAAAAGCCATAAGCTATAACTTCAATTATGGGTTAAACAGTAATATGATATCTGTTTCTAAAATAACAACAAAGTGCAATCATGAATTCCTCTTCAAAGAGATGTAATTACTTTTAAGACTAAAAAATAATAGCTCAACGTAACAAGATCATTACAGTCGCAAGAGTTACTCTTTAGGAGCAGAAAATTATCTTTAATAGCAAACAAGGAACAACATGATGAAAACGTTGTAATCAGAAGAAATAAAGGAGATCAGGATAACATGGCCAATCGAGCATGGTCAGTGTCATCTTTTATAATCTGTTGGCCGATTTTTCTTGATACATGCATATGACTTAGATGCATAGTTTAGCATGATAAAAAGACGACACGATAGAAAGTTGATGAAACGACGATATGTCTCATGAGAATTTGATATTTTAAATTAGTCAATAGAATTTTAATTACTTTAGTATTTGTACTGTGGGCAAATGTAGATAAATATCACACTGTTGTTTGAAAGAAGTTTGATGTTTCATTGTCTTAACTCGACTTTTCCCTACTCTTCGACAGAAATACACTAATCATAGACTCTAGAAAATAATAACACAGTGCAGTGAGACTGCTTCAGTCATTAAGTATTGCTCTTCACGTGGGTTTGATTACCTTCGATTACAAGAATTGTTCTCCAAAGGATATAATTATTTTTAATATAAAAATAATACGAAAGCAGTCCAATTCGAAGAATTGTCTCGAAGAGTAATCCCGTTTCTAACATTGATTGATTTTAATTAATTTCAATAACTTCTGTTCAAATTACTAAACATGTAGGACTGCTTTCGTACGATTGACAGCAGCCCTTTAAATTGACAAAACAAGAATGAATAAAATGCATCGCAATCACAATAGTAGTCATCTACTACGGACTCCGGACTACGTTCTATCCCCATCTCTGTGCCTGCACATCGTTTTTCTTCTTCTTTTTCTTCTTCCTTTGGCGAAGCGTCATTTCATTTTTATTCCGTCTTCTTCGCTTTCTCACCTTCTTCGACGATATCCATGTTGGCCATAAATTACACGCTTTCTCCTCTTATCCGCGGCGAACTTAAGTAACTAGATCCGTAGCAGGGCTTGCGAGGGTTTAAACGGCCGATCCGTGTTCCTCCTTCCTTGTACGGGTCTCTCTCAGCGCGCTCGTGTGGCCAGCCACCCACCGCCCCCTCCTCGAACCACTATTTCTCTGTTTCAGTCGTTTAGTCAGTGTGTCTCTGTCCGTACGGCCACTCTCATTCCGAGCCAGATGCAATTGCGTTGTCCCGCGGGGGCGAGAGCGTGTCGCGCAGTCGGACCAAGGGGTCCAATAATGGTAGCCTGAATAATACAGGGGACGCACACGGCGGGGAAGGGTGCAGAGTCAAGTCGTTGTCGCCGCCATACTCCTTCTCTATTCATGTTAAATTTCATGCCCGATCCGGACTGTTCGTGGAAAGGCCAGACGGACCGGGGCAAGAAAGAAAACCCCGTTTACGACCACGGAAACAGGTTGCTCGCACAGCCATTGGGAAAAGTGGATCCCGCGAGAATTAACCTGTTAAGTGACGAGTTTCTCTTTCACTGGAATTATTCCGTATTGATTGATCCACGCATATCATTGCCGTTATATATATGTTTGACTACATTTGATTCTCGTTGATTTGGATCTAATCGAAATTTGTTTGAAACTTGTTCGATAAATGACCGACAAGGTATTGAATTTTTAAATTTTGTCTCGTTCTGCGACTTTCGATTATTATCTTGAAAAAACGTAATTGGCTGTAGAAATGATCCCAAATCACCGTGGTGCAGAAAACATTTAGAAAACATGTGTATACAACATCTAGCTTAGAGCAGCAAAAGTCACAGGTTTAACCCCGTTGGAACGTGCGTTGGAAATTGATTCGCGGACCATAACGAGTGACCGAATCGTATACAATAATTCGTCGCTTTCTTTTTCTTTTGAACTCGTCGGCACGATATCATTGGATAGAAATTATTGGATATTAAGAAGTAATAAACTTATCATTTGTTTTGCCTGGGTTACATTTAAATATACTTAAAATTGAGAAAATATTGTAATTTAGGACAAAAAATTGCAACGTGTGTGGCACGTCATTCCAGCGCAAGAACATTAAAAACATCACTGCTACAAATGTAGCAGTGATTCCCCATCTAATTTCCCCCGTAAATTTGATTGGATCCGAGATTAGTAAAGCTCGGTTAGCTTAGATATTTCACGGTGGTGAGTTTATATATTGTACGTACATTCTCATTCGTTCCTCGGTGGACAATGCGGTGGGAGGGAAGGGAGGAGTTCGGAGAGAAGATCGTCGAGAGTCGACAATCCCGTGGCCTGACATAAATTAGTCGTGGCTTAAATCCTGGCCTAATCCATCATAAATAACTCTGTGCAGATGCGTGTATATACGGGGAGATTCCGTCCCCTAAATTATTTCGAAAAGATCGCGGCCCACGTGCTGCATCATCCGTTTCGCGTCCATCTGTGTGTACGCGTGTGAGTTTATGCTGGCGTGTCCATGTGCCTGTGTTCGTTGGTGTATATGGTCACGGGTAATACACGGTTGTATATATCTCGTCGAGTGCTTAACCACCTGCCAAATGCACAAGGATTCTTTAATCCCCCATTGACAATTTGTCTGTCTCCTCGCCGCTTAAATAGTCACGGTTGCGTACATTGAAATCGCGTACATAAATTTTTATCTCGACAATTTTTTTTCTGCTTCCTCCTTCTGTTATAATATTGTTCTCTTTCTCTTTTTTTTTATTCTTACCTTTTCTTTTCTTTATACACGTACAATACTTACCTACGCACATACGGTAAATCCTTGCTATTTAACACGATGAAAACTTTGTCGTATTCTCGAAGGTATACGGTTCATAAAACGCGTACGTGCGTCGCGTCAAAATCATCCCTTTTGGCTAGTAACTTTCGAAAAACGCCGTTCCTTTATTTACGATTTAAACAGGGACACGGCCGCGTTTAGATTGGATGGTTATTATAGGCGTGTAGGCGAAACGTGCATTTAACACGCGTTTCGCGATGCTAAATCTATCCTCGTGCATTCTGCCCGCGTCCTGCAACCCCTCGCGCGGCTGCACCTCGCTTCTTTAATATTAATGGACAAGTTAGTGGACACCCTCCTTCGTCGGGTGTAATGATGCCGCTCGTGATTCCGCGTACGCATTTATTTGGCCACTTGGGACCCCCTTATGGTACCTTTTTCTCCTTCGCGTATCTTCTTCCATTTCTTTTTCTCTCTCTCTCTCTCTCTCTCTCCTTTTTTTCGTTTAAGAAGCACAGCAGATGTATTCCTGCCAGTTTTATTGCCTCTGTTTCTTTTCAAATGGCGAACGGTTCGTTCGTGGCAGATTTTCTTTTATTACATAGGGTGTCCTAGTTTTCATGATGTAACCGAAAAGGGGAGTAAGGTGATCGTGTATATATATATATATGTACGAAAATAAGGAATTTAAAACCACCGTTTTCAAGGGAATTGAAGAGTTTGAAAATTTTTTCAAATACATATATATTCGAATTTAGTTAATTTAAAATAAACGAAAAATGTGAAACGAAATTTGTCTTTTCGAACTTTGTTATTTTTTTCTGATTTTTCGCAAAAGTTTCTTCCAAGTTTGTTACATTCTATTCCGGCGAACGAAGAATATATTTTTCTCTCGTGAGTGAATGAAATTCTGACTGGGCATCATAATTGAAGCTTGGTTCGCCTAAAGCAACGTGGTTGGAGGTAAAAATGTGCGTCGAACCCAATTTGTAACCCAGAAACATCAATTTGTATTCATCCACGAGCAGTAGTTGACTAATACACACTTATAAGTATAATTGCGCGATACATCAACGGGGAAAGAAATCACGCGAACGGCTACGTGCATCCGACGCGAAATGGCACGCATTAATTATTACCAACGGAGTTTATATACCTTTCGTCGAAACAAAACAAAGAAAGTGCGAAAAAGGAAAATGAAACAAAGATGGAGAAATACAGATAGAACAAAAAGATATCTACTTCAGAGATGTTGAAGTTAAAAAGTTAGCATGGAATTGATTAAGAATTGTATTATATATAATATATAATATATAATATAATATAATATATAATAATATATATTTTATATATATATAAATTGATGTTAATTTCGTATTTTTGTTTTATAACAACTTGAAGTTGTTTCTGGATATTTACCTACTTGGAATATTCAAAAATTACTTATTGATCTAATTCTTACTTACGTATCTAATTGAATTATATTTTTTAATCCTTTGAACGATTGAACTGAATCGAATTGAATTTCCTTTTTTTTCTTCGTAATCGTAAAACTCTTCTTGTTTTTCATTTACCTTACTTATTTTCTTTATGTTAATTTTTAATTTTTTCATTTTGAAAAAACAATACGTGAGACATTTCATAATCGATATTATCCATAATTTTCTCAATAGAGATACACAGTAGATATTTCGTGATTAACCTTTAGGAGTCGAGTAGCGCGGAGTTATTGACCCACGCGATGAAACTTTATTTGACGAGAAATTTTATTTTTTGCCATTATTTTACTATTTTTTAGTTATTTTCATTCAGCAATAAAGAATGCATGATAAAATAATGATTGAAACATGCAAAGGATCAAAAATAATCTGATATTCGATTACCACTAAAGTTTGATGGATTAACAGATGTCTTCTATCTCGTCTAACTATCTCTTTTCCGATCCACGTTTCGTCTCATCTTTCTTATTCAAACCCATTTTTCCACTTCAATCTCCACAAGTGTACGAATGATCTACTTAGGCAAGCCTAACGATTCTCCATTCTATTCTCCGCGAGTTCGATCCATCACAATCTCATAGGCGAACGATTCCAAGATATTTCGTTGGAAACTCTTCAGCTACTCGAGCATTTTCCCTCCTGTTTTGACCCGACTCGATCGCGATACTGGAAAACCAAGACTAAACTATACCTATTTGTTCGATCTTTCTGTTGATTGTAAGAAAGGCAGGTAGAAGTTAGGATCTCTTTTTTTTCCTCTGTTCTCCTACCCTTTTGAGGTATTGCTTGCTCACGCGATAAGTAAATATGACTTTTGTGTCTTGAACGATAGGGCCGTTGAACCGTGGGTTTTTCTTTGTGGTTCTCCCTTCAAGAAGGTTCACGAGATTATTAGTTGGTAATTTCTAATCTGAAGAAAAAGATTAGAAAATTGGAAAATTTAAACAAATTTGGAACTTTATAAAAAATCTGATTTTTTCTTTTTCTTTTTTTTTCTTCAAAGAAACAATTCCCCCAAAGAAATATTGATTTTTCATATTATCGTAAACTTGATCAAATTTCAAATCCAATTCTTTCGAAGTCTGCGAATATAAAATTATTCTTTTAAATTATATTACTATATACTTTTCCATAATACTAGTTTCAATTAAATGAGAATTCAGCAAGCTAATTTATTTCAAATCAATCAGCTTATCAAATCAACCTGAATTTTGTCTAATCTAATATAAATATAATTTAGAGGATATTTAACTTTTCAAAAAATTCTTAAACTTACACCGAAAAGTCGTTTACTCATACTCATCCATCATAAATTCTTCCATAAAAATATTCTAACTATTCCAATTATCTCAGAGTCTGTTTGATTTCTCTCATAAAATTCCCAAACCCAATAATCATTCACCCTTACGCATCAACTCTGTTACAGCAATAAAAAATCTCTAGACGAATGATAATAATAATAATAATCTGCTATTGAAGCTATAGCTCTTCAAATACCAAATATAATTTATCGAGTTTAAAACTATTTTATACAATTATAAATTTTTAACTTACAGTTTTGTCTAACATCGTGTATCAGATCCTCCAAATAAGCGTTTAATTCATTAAATTAAAATATTACCATTTATCGTCAAATTTTCACAGATATCTATCTGATACAATCGCGGACAGATCCAACAACAGATCCAATTAGACGAAATGAAACAATTTTTTCCAATACGTTCATCTATCCATTTGCTGTTCACGGTGATCGACGGACATATTACTCGAAGAGCTAGGTATGTACAAAGGCGACGGAAGGAAGAATAGCGGTGTTAGAAGAAACGGGGCACATTCGTCAGACAAATTGACCATTTCCATGTCAGACTGACCCTATATAACACACACACACACACACACATATATAGGTATAGGATAGATATATGCGGCTGGTTGAATATGTATGTAGGTATATAAGTAGCTTGAGGCTTTAGGCACTGTCGGAGACCATTACTCGATGCGTATACGCGGCCCTCCATAGGGTGGCCCTTTTTTTTTTCTTTCCCTTTTCTTTTCACGACAAGGTGATCTCCGTTCGGTTCGGTTCGGTTCGGTTCGTGACTCACGGTCGAACGACGGATGTACGAGTCGGGGAAAAGAAGAAAAGCACCGATGAAGGAAGGAACGTTCGATCGGCGGTTGCTCTCCGCGTTCCTCTTTGTTTGCTTGCTCTATACCTTACCCACTTGGCTCGAGCACCGAGAAAACCGCGAAAGACACGGCGCAGAAGGAACAAAAAATCGATCTAGGGTCCTACGTGTTCCTCCAGTTTCCTATTTTTACCAGCTTCTCTCGTCGATGCTCTTTCCATCGTCGATGAACCGCTCTCCCTAACCATCTCGCGTTCCATTTCTGACTTTCTGCCTTTCTCCTGGATTGTTGTTCGTTTCTCCGGAACTTTCTCAGGAATATTATTCCTGAATCGTTGGAGAACTTGATGGTGGAATTGGAGGCGGAAGTGTATAAGGACGGGAAAAAATTGCGGTAACTGGGGCGTAATGCGTAGGGGTGGAATCGAGATGGCGAGCGTATATACGCAGGGGTGAAAGGTACCTTGGGTGGTAGACGACAAGGAGATTTATTTTACCAAAATACCGTGCGCGAAAAGGAGAAAAAAAATGGAGATGAAAAAAAAAGAGAACGAGAAGAAAACAAAGAGGAGAGAAAAAAGAAATAGAAGATGGAGAGAAGAAGGGTACTCTTAATTTGCCCGATGGTGGCTCGATTTTTCGTGGTCGATCTTTTGTCGAGGGTAGAGGCCCCGATTCTCTCTCCGTTCTCTTCTGTCTTATACGAGAGAGAGAGAGAGAGAGAGAGAGAGAGAGAGAGAGAGAGAGAGAGAGAGAGAGAACGGGGGCCGCGATACGGCGGAGGCGGTGTACAAGAGGTATACGTGCGCGTACGTAGAAGTAGGGGCAAAGGAGGGTGCCCGTGTACGCTCGAGGGAGGAGTGAAGGGGTGGCGCGGGAGGGGTTGGAAAAAAATGGCGAATCTCACTAACAAGCTTTCGAGCTGGAGCTTGTGGGAAACAAGCTCGAGGCTTGTACTCGCTCGCTCGCTCGGCCTCCTCCTCTCCTAGCCATCCTGAGTAGAGTAGAAGAGTTAGAGGAAAAGAAGAGAAAAGAAGAGGAGAAAGAAGTACACTCGAGCGGAGAAAAGCCGTGCGTGTGCGGTGCCAGTCGTCGTGTGCTTCCACTGCTTGATCCCTTCTCTTCTTCCACTCTTTTCTTCCACTCTATTTCTCCATTCTTCTCTCTCTGTCTCTCTTTCTCTCTCTATCTTTCATTTACTCTTCTTACCCCTTCTTTCGTGCCCCTCTCCCCATCCTCGGTGGTTCGGTCCCAGAAACGCGTAGATCACGTAGCACATATGCTGCAACACCGATGCTCGAACAGTCTCGAGCGTCCTCCAGCGCTCCACCCTTTACGCCGCGCTGCCCTCTTGAAAATCCAACCCTTTTTGGGTCGTTCGACCAATCGCCGCCAGCTAACCGCGGCTAGTTATGTATCGGTCGTATTCTACCATGCGATTCGATCCTCCTTTTTTTTCCATGTCGCCTCGCGTGTATTCGTTCTTCTTCTTTATTTCTTTCTTCCTCCCTCCCTCCCTCCCTCCCTCCCTCCCTTCGTTTCTTCCTTTTCATTCTCTCCTCTCCTTATTAGGTCGAAAGTGCGTTGCTGCACTCATTGTCGATATATATACACATGGTTGCCTCGAACTGATTCGTTCCGAAAATTTATTTCGTTTACAAGTGTCCTCGTTTTCTTCACTGTTTCACTATATCATCGCTCGATTGGTCGTGCCCATTAGCGTGCACCATTCGGTCGAGAGGCTTTCCACGTTTCGTACGCTTGTCCGTTTCGTATGCTTCTCTCTCGCGTTTGGCGCACACGATTGCTCTTCTCTCGACTGGCTGCACTTCCGCCTCTTCCTTGCTTCCTCTTCCACTTCGACAGCTTCCTCGTGGAGGATCGGACCAAGTGCTACCCCTCCTGCCGCCCTGTACACAAGCTTTTGTCTCTCTTCGTTTCACTTGGGATCGCGACCGATCGTTGTTCGCGTGTCTCTTCGTCGGACACTTCGCAACCCCTCTGGCTTTTGCCCTCTTCAACTTTGGTTTTTTACTCGGTTTTTCGAGTTCCTCTGAGTTTAACAGCCTCTTTAGCCTCTTTACGCTCCTCTAGGACCCGCTCCTCCTCTTCGTGACCCTATCTGTTGCGTTTGCTTGAGGATTTGCTTAATTTCTTCTTCTCGGTACCTTAACCAACGCGAGTAGGTGCATCTTGCGCCTCTTGTTTCTCCTTGATTTTTCTGGACTTTTTATTTAAAAACATCTTCGTATAACAATCAGTCTGAATGAATCTGACATTTTACATGCATCATTTAGACTATTATTTTAAGAGGATCTTGATTTTAGTAAGATATTTGGAAATACTTAAAGTTGAATGGAACAATTTGAGAGAGCTCCTTGTTAGCTCGTGAATTTTCAGCATATGATTCATTTTGTGAAACAATAGCGCACAGTTGCGAATTATGCACATGTGGCGAATTATCGTCAGCACAATAGTGGTACTTTTATTAGAGGTATCCATAATTAATGTTTTAAATTTTCTTCAAATTTAATGAACATTGCCACTGACAATAATTTAACTTAACCTATATAATAACCTATAACCTTGTTATAATTATAATTGTTATAAAATTATAAAAACAGCGTTATTATCGTTAAATTGTATTATAGATCAAAACTATATTAATTCTTAAATGAAATAAAATTTTGTACAGTGTCAGAAAAACGACATTACTTGCGGGTGTCTCTAATAGTATTTTAAATTACGTCTCAACGGATAAAAGCAACGATATATCCGAGGAATTCGAGAAAAGGCAGAAGAACCAGGCAACCAGGTCGAGTGTTTCGCACGGGTTTGCCGAGCCAAGTGACGGGAAAAACTGTAAAACCCACTGTTGAACGAAGATAGAAAGAAGAAACCGATCGAGAGGAGTCGAGCCAGTTCCACGCTTTTCCACCTGCCGAACGAATCGGGTAACCAGTAACGCGGCAAAAAGTACGACGGCACGGCCTCCGGATGCTGTATTACCAGCATTCTACTCGCGGATGTCAATGGCGAGACCAAACGGAGGAGAAGAAGAGGCTGCAGTCAGCCGGATGAAAGTAAAGAAACAAATCGCAAGAAAGAATTCGTTAGGGGGAGAGAAGGTTGGGAGAGTTCCTCCCGCGGGAATGTGGCCTCTCCACGCCTGGTCGCGTGCTTTCTCGTCCGCGGATCCATCTTCTTTTGCTTTTCCTCTCTTTCGTCTGGATTATTATCTGTCGAGCTTCATCCGACGAGAATGATTTTATTTATTAATGATTCGATTTAAGATTCGCTGGTGTAGAAAATCCAATGCTGTTATTACACATGATACATAATAATATTACGTAATTAATGTCTTCTCACGCTAGTAATTTTGTAGTAAATGATATTTGCAGGATATTTTTTTTATTATAACGAAGTTTGGGTAGGTAGGAAACCAAAACGTACAAATTTGTAACGGAGAAATCAAATATTTTTCCATCTCACTCTGAGATACGACATGCAGATTACAGAAGAAGAAATAGCTTTAGCCTAACTAAATTAGAGTATCCGAATCTCTCGTTTGAACCAATCAATTACACTCTTCACCACGCGTTCGATATTCTCGACGTACATGTGAAAATCGTTGATCCAACGCGCGAACCAGTCGTATTCGCCGAGCGGCCAGGCGCCCGTGTGTTCGTTGGCCACGCCGGACAACGATGTGCGTGCATATAAATGAGAGCGGAAATAGGCGCGCAAACAAACAGACAAACAAGCCACATTCAGCGACCCGCGGATTGTTCCGTGAATTTTGCAGCAGTCATATTCATTTCTGAGATTGGCTTCTTCCAACTTCTCTCGTTGCCTCTCTCTTCCTTCTCTCTTCGCCCACTGTCTTTTCCCCGGGTTCTCTTAGACACCCGGTCTTCTCGTTCAGCATCAGCGGTTAGAATGAACGAAACGAAACGATTCCATCTATCGGAGGAGACGTTTCGCAGATAGCGGAACTTGGAATAAAGCGACGCAAGATAAAAGGAAAAGGACGGATCTCCTCGGCTGTTACGAGAGAAACAGAAAATTCAGATTGGCCGGGTGGGCGAGAGAGGAGCGGGGGGAGGGAAAGAAGAAAGAAAGCGAGCGACCGGACGAGAGGGACCGATCGATCGATCCTTCTTGCCAGAAAAGTTGCGGTTTTGCCTGCTCTACAATTTTTTTGTCCCCCCTGTGTGTTGTGCGACTTTGCCTACTCGATGTTTCGTGCAACCGTTTACCGATAAAGTAACTCGCCGCGCCACGCGTGTCCGCGGAATTTCATCTAGCGGGTGTCCACTATGAAACCGACAATGAGTTTTCCATACTTGCTATGAAGTTTGGGTAAAAAAAAATCACGTTGTAATTACGTTGTCTTTTGCTTGGTACAGCGACGTATGTTGGCGATGCGCGTATATCTGTAATACTTTAAAGTTTCTTCATAGTCGAGAGTTAGAAATGAAATCATTTCAGTTACTTGACTACATTTTACTTCTTTTATTTCATAGGTTTCTTCTTGTTTTTGAAATGTTTCTTTATAATTACGTAGAACGTAGGAGAAAAGTATGTCGAGATTACCTTCGTCGTTCAAGTGTTCTTGTTTCGCACAGACTGAAGCGCTTAATATTATCCGATTAATGTACAAACTTAATTTAGAATCAACATTTAGAACAAATTATCATCTAACCCTGTTAGCCAAAGATCAATGATATTTGATTTGACATAAACACATGTAGCTACCATTCGATAAGTACCGATTTCCATTGAAAAATCGATCACCGAGAGTTAACATTCGGCGTAATAGGATAAAAGAAAAGGCAGTCTGATTCCCTCCCAGGAGAAGAGTCCCGGCGTAGATTGCGTCAAAGTGGTCTTCCTTGGAATCCTAGTCGTTCGCGTGGTCGTGCATCCTTGACTTCTCCCCACTCTTTTATCCCTACTCCATTCCAGTCGCGGAACGCAACAATCGAGGCCAGATCACCAGGAGAACTCGCGGAATCCTTTGCATGTGCACCGAATATTCTCACGAGAAACGGATTCTACTAATGGGAACTTCTACTAAGATTGTCTTTCGATCGAATTTGATAGCCTCGCGAGACTATCGGGCGTAGAAACGCCTGCATTTAAAATCAGCGGCAAACAGTTCTTGAACTGAGAGAAAATTATTTGGACAGTAAAAGTAGTTGCAAAATTATGCCAGGAAGGGCATCTTTTGCATTAGCTTGCAGATAAAAAATTTTACGAGCCATGCCAAAAATGACACAATCTTTCCGGACACTTTCACGCGACCATGAGTTTCGTCTCTCGTACGTTTCTTCCGTCGTTTATTTTCGCGATAGGGTGGTCCGAGATTTTGATGGCGTTGATAACAGGACTTCTTCTGTAAATGTGAAACATTTTTAAATTCAGTTTCGCACTAAAGCTTGAAATAAGAATCAGAATTCCGATCAACGAATTTTCAGTTGCAATTGTAACACATGTGTGTTATGTTTCTGTTATAACTATTACGCCTAAATTATTCAAAGTTTTAATCAATTAGTTTTATTAAACCTAAAACTAATATCTGAAAACTAATATGTTGGTTCCATTATTAAAAATTATACCAATATTTCTGTCCAAAATTTCCCATAAAAAATTTTCAAACCGAAGATACTACTACTACTACTACTACTATCCATGAAACCATCATCGACGAAACACACTTCAAAAGCCAATGCATCGTTCCGTTCACCGTTAATTCTTTACTACTTACTATACCTGGCCAGGTCACTGTAACACCTCCCTCTAAAGCACTTAAGAGCCGTTCTTGCGAGTCGAAATTAGAAGTCGATAAAATCTTTATTGGCGTTTTGCATTGGTTGTGCGGAGGTCGATGTTTGCAATATACGGGCGAATGGTCATCGAGATACCGGACCAGCAGTGAAGTGGATTTAAATATCCTTTTTCCATTCTGATCATTCTCGTGACTAGACGGTCTGTTGGACAACCTAACGAACGTAGCTCGATTCGAGAATCGTTAATGGCGGATGGGGTTAGGAAGAGCGAAGTGGTGGGGGAAGGAAGAATAGAGTGGAGTGGGAAGGGGATCAAGCGGTCGCCAAATTCACCAACGTTAATGCCTGCCGGCCGGTTCTCTGAGCCTATTTCCTATATCGGACAGGGCCGGTTTATAAAGTTCACCCGGCAAAATGACGTACTTGAGTGACGTGCAGTCGGATCATACTCGTTAATAAGTACCGCGCGAATGCACCTAAAGCAGAAAACCGCTTCCACGATCTCTCTCTCTCTTTCTTCAATCTATGGATAACAATCTTGAAGCTTTCTTTCTCCGCTATCTTTCTAATTTTTCATGTAGATGTAATAAACAATTTTGATAAACATCCACTTAATAATAATAGCATACTCTTTGTTTAGAAATTTATTTGTACGTGTTACTAATAAATATTTTTTTTTGTCTACGTTTTTTTTTTTCTTATTTTTCAACAAATAAATTTCTAAATAAGAAATTCCGCAATTATCAATTTGCGCCGTGTCGAAACTATTCTGCATGCCCTTCATGCAGGTTAATTGTCGTGTTCCTGAATGTGACGAGAGTGAGAGACGATTAAATCGCGTCTATTCTCGGAAGGTGGAAATCCGCCATAGGCGACGAAACGGTGGCTGCGAGTCGTGCCAAAGTATCCGCGACATTTCATAAACACGAAATCAATTTTAATCCTCGCCAAGTGAGACCGTTTTCCTCCCTAGCCTGAACAGCACTTATTTATAACTATAAGCACAACCGGGCCACTTCCTGCACGGGGCTCGACCGCGAATCTTGCATCCTTGCGATCACTTTATAACTGGGGAAACATTAATAGACTACATATATGTTCGTTTTTCTATACATTCATCGCGAAATTATCACGGGGTAATTACGAATTTCGTAGCGATATTGAAGTGTATAATTCAAGGTCAGTTGCTAAAAAGTATTTTTAGATTATAATTATAGGATTTCTGTTTCATTTCTATTTTATTTCTAATTTCTAATTTCTAATTTTATTCCCATTGTATAATTGACAAATATTGCAGATGTGAGTAATTTTAATTTGTTAATATTGTAATAATAATATGACAATATTTCTCAACCTTGATACCTGAAAAACTTAAGGAAAAATAGCAATGTTATATATTGAATAATGACACGTTGAATATGATCTTTGAGTCTTTAGTTTTTTTTTTTTATTCGTATTTTGATCATTAGTGTTTTTTGTTTTTAAAACAGATTACATTGTACCGACGAACACCGACGAACACCGACGAATACCGAAGGTACAGTTTTATTGGTTCGATAATTAAAGGGGAATCGAGGAATAAATATTGGGTAGTGGAACTTAATGTTGCAATTATTAAGTACTGAGAAAAATGTGGTTACATTCTTCGAGAAGAAATACCCATGTATGTAGATACTGAATAATGAACTTTTTATCTCGTTATTAAGCTTTTAATATTTAACAACGTAAAAAATTACTTAAAAACTAGTATGGTAAGTTAATACCGAACAGTCAGTTTATGTTGCAAGATCGTTGAACTTGATCTTGCCGGCGGGAAAAGACAGATTAAAGATAAATGGTGTGATTTTGATTGGAAAAATTAGATACATATTCAGCAAGCTATTGATCTTTCTGGAAAGCAAAATTTCCAATAAAGAAAGAAAGAAAGTCTAATACTAACGCATCTTACTATCTCTGTATTATTAACTTTAATTTGATGTTCATACAACGCTTGAT
This sequence comes from Melipona beecheii, assembly GCA_032399605.1. Lineage (NCBI taxonomy): Eukaryota > Metazoa > Arthropoda > Insecta > Hymenoptera > Apidae > Melipona > Melipona beecheii. Next base: position 6,665,481 of record JAUCMO010000507.1, read on the forward strand.
ATACCTTGTCAATGACTTCAGTATTCCCATACGTTTTAATCGCTAAGTTTCTACTAATAAGTACATCGTAAATCTTTTCATCGAGAGAAATTTATTTTTATAAATACTTTTTGATATTTTTGAAAAGTATTTTAGTGAAATAAAAATAAAAATTCGAATTGAGAAGATTTATACGTAATACAGTTGCTATTACAACAAAGAAGAATTGGAAATTGCAAATAAACGTAAATCTCTCCTGAAGATTCAGCATCGCGTCCCGCGAATGGCAATAGAACATTTCAATCTCGTCTAACAATTTATTTTCACCGTCTAACAACTTACTGGGTGGTTCCCGCATACGTCTTCGTTCTAGTATTTCCCGTTGCCGCATCCGTCGAAGACCAGTGCCCCGCTGTCACTCACCTGTCGGGCTCGATATAGCTAGAAAATTTAATTAAAGTCGCACGTGGTCGTAAATTATCCTGCTATCGACAGGGATAGCAGGATCGTGGTGGCGGCTGTAATTCTCGTAATAACAGAAAGAAAAGAACGAAGAAAATAGATGTGGAAAAGAAATAAACCAAATGTATCTCTGTATGTTTTCTAGCGCTTATGTAGTGTCTGTATGGACGTTGCGTGTAGGATCTCCTATATATATGTGGTCATAAATACTTATGCATATTTGATAACCATACTATATATACTATATATGTAGGTATATTGTGTATCATAAATCTTTATGTATCTTTATGTATACATATATTCATATTTATGAATATGATGTTATGTGTTTACATGTATTCAAATGTACTTGTACGTGGTATAAAAACTTGCAATCTCGTGTGTATACAGTGCTTTGTATATATGTATTTTCACATGTACAAATGTTTCTACATAGTTATCTACCTATTTATGTATATTTCACATGTTTTGTCATATATATCTCCGATTTATATTTACGTATGCACGATTTAATATTAACGATATACTTGTTTACGTGATTCAATGTGTGTTGTGAATATTTAATCATATTTTCATACGTTTCTTTACGTGGTATGTTAAATATGTATGGATATGTGCGCGTGAAATGATTGGCCAAGAGAAAAGTGTGGTGGAAGCACTATAGTAATACATTCGGCATGTTGCGGTCGCTGTTAGCACCGTTACTAGCTTTTACTGTTCCGGTCGATCCTTTGAACCACGCCGCTTATGCGGCAGCCACAGGCAATAAAATGCGTTCACCATAAAGTGCCGCGTCTTTTCTAGTCTCGCATCGGGCTCGACTGTGTTCCTCCTGTGTTGGTCCTCTCATGCACACATCTCATTGCACATCCGGCTGCGTCCGCTTTCCCCAATCTGTGAATTTTTCACGGGAATCTCTGACGATTTCACGAACGGTGTACTCTTTGCGTTGAAAGAAACCGAATCTAAATCTTTGATTCTAACCTAACTCATTGGTACAAATTTGCCAATTCTTTTGTTAGTTTTACAAATTTTTTACTTTATTTCATTAATCGATCGATCTTAAATTGAGGCATGTGTGAAGTATTTTAACCTCTTGCGCTAGTAACTGGTTCACGGACTATAACGAGTGACCAAACCGTATACAATAATTTGTCTTCTTTTCGAATTCATCGATATATCACTGGACAGAAATTACTAAGAAGTAATAAATTTATTATTTGTCTTGCCTGGATTATATTTCAATATACTTGAAATTAAGAAAATATTGCAATTTTGGGCCAAATATGCTCGACGGTGCGTGGCACGTCGTTCCAGCGCAAGAAATTAAGATACTGTTTGAAATTGTAGATTAGTGACGGCTCGCGCGTGAATTTTAATGCGCATTCTTTTATTTGTCTGGACATGCGCATTAAAATTCACGATTTGTTTTCAGTGCAACCATTTCCTGTTAAGTGCTACTTTCTGTAGATTTTTATTTCTTCTAGGTTTTTAAAGAGTGTTCTGGTTAATGTTGATAACTATTTTTATTAAAGGATTCAGACGTACATATGTAAGTATTCACGTTCTGTTATCCTAATTCTATCTTTATCTCTCGATTATGTTACCACAGACGTAGACTTTCATCTGACTTACATTACGATAATTTATCTGAGTAAATTATTTTGTTCTTAAACTGTTTCTTTTTAATCATCTCAACTCTAATAAAACCATGTAACCATGGTGCCTGTGGGACTATCTCGCAAAGTTGCTATACGAGTCAACGCTCGTTGATTTTTGTCGAGATCGGAAGTATCTTAGGATTTACGTTACTTGTTTCAGCAGCAATAGCTTGGATATTTTATGTATTCTATTTAAGACACGAGACAACTTAATCCTTAGCAGCTTTTGGTTGAGACTACCTCGCGAGGAAGACTCGCACTGTCTGTACCTACTACATGCCTTAGCAAGTTCGTGTCTACCATAAGTGGTGACAGACACTGTCAGTTGGTAGGTCAACATATTCAGCGTCATGACAGTCACTGATAACCGGTACAAAACTTGATGTTTACACCTCATCGTTCACCGATGACCGTTATATGGTGGTTGTGTCAATATTGCACAGTACATAATTACACAGTTTTAAGGCTATGGCCGTGTTTAGCAATAATTGAAAAAAGATGTGAAATACAGCGTGTACTTACACAATTACACTTTTAAATTAAAAATATTATTTTAACGTACTTTTACTTTTAGTGTGTAGTTAACGAGTATTTTTTTTTTTTCTTTCATTATAATGTATTGCCAAGAAAAATTGGATACGTTACAATTGATCAGTGCAAAAGATTAATTGAGGTTTCTTAAAATATCTATATATATATTTCTTATTGATTACGTCGATAATAATTTGTTAAAAAAATCCGAACGATATTCCTATCTAAAACATCTTTTTTAATTTTTCAACGTGAAGTTAATTATAATTTCTTTCTCTCCTGTTTGACGATAATTTACTCAAACAAATCACCTTAAGCTAACCTAAATCAACAGGAAAATTCCAACACAGGAAGATAACCAAAGAGTATACGAGACAGACGGAGGGCGAGTTTAGAGGGTAAACATCAGCGGTAATTGGGAGAAAGTATAATATAAAGAATTTTCTAGTAAATTGAGTCGGCCACGCGGGATGAAATGGAATTTTCTCCATTTTCGTTTCGGCGCAATGAAAGTTTTCCAATAAGAAACGAAAGAGCTAATCAGAGTTTGCCAGAGCTCAATGGCCCGTGCGCCAACGTGTCTCTACGCCTTTCTGCCCGTTCGTTTCTCTGTGTCGCTTCTTCGCCTTTCTCTTTTTTCCAAAAAGTCGACAACCATGTCGAGAGAACACTCTAATCTTGCCAGTCTTCCATATATTCGTTCATGGGGAAAAGGACCGATAGACCTACGTAAAGAAGGACAACCGAGTATGAAACCGTGTTGTCCAGGGACTTCGAATTTCTTCTTGTTGTTAGTCGAAAGCGCAGTTGAACGAACTTTGTTATGACGAATTGGATAAAGTTTGGTCTGGCTTTAATTCAGGAATTTGTCAATTTAGATCTATTGAAATCTGTATTTATTGGCATAAAAGTTAGATCGAATATGAAACTGAAATAGTTTGCAGAGATATAAGATACAGGAAATCAAATATTTAAGAAAATTTACAACAACTACAATTTGGAAACTTTATACACGGATTTCAAAAGATTAATTTAAATTAAGCAAAGTCGATCTAGTTTGTCAATATAGTATTTTATTTCACATTTTAGATACCATTGCTTATTAATAATAAAATTATTAATACGAGTACGTATCTTCTATATTTGACGGCGGCAACACGGAAGACATAATAACAAAGAAATGATTATTTTTTAAATTGTTTATTTTAAATTACACTGTTGAAATATTAAATATCATAATTTCATAAGTGAGATCACTGGCAATACGATAAGAAGTCACAGAAAACATTATCTCGTCAGTGTATAAATGAAAAGCGATACTCGAATGATACAATCGTAACGAAACACCCATGTATACGGTATCATTATTACCTCAGCTATCACTAAAAGAATTATTAAAAAAATCAAAAAGTCACTAGCTGCACAGTTGATGAAAAATAAATCATGCCGGACCATAAATCGTTTTCTATCAGATCACACACCACGTGGTCGGTGCTTAATGGACAGAATTATTACTCTCTCATGCAATGCAAATCGAATGGTTTCCCCCAAAGGGGTCGGCGGAGAGGAGAGGTAGTAGCATACGGTGAGGATAATTTGCGGAAATATCGCCCGTGTAAAATGATCCGCGGCAAGTGAAGCTCTCCGCGCCGAGATACATCTGTTTGTATATTACGCCAAGGTAAACATCGTTGTTGATGCAGCGCGCTATTATGCGCCGCGATGCATCATGCACCACCGTGTGCCGTGCACACAAACAAGGAATTAACTCTCTCTGTGCGATTGTTGGGGTTTCGATAAAACCGCCCCCCCCCTCTCTCCCTCCCCATCTCGCGTTGCTTCACGATAGATATCCAGTCAGCCATTCGATATTAAAAATGATATTCGATCCAGAATTAATTGCAATAATTTCAGATGTCTGTTTTCGTCCTCATTCTAGGAAAACTCGATACATGCTTTGTTTCGAAATGATATCAGCGAATATGGTGTACAAACGAATATTCAAATAATATAAATTGGCATGGTAAATTAGTTAATTTCAACTAACTTAATATTTAAGTGTTTTGTACTAATTAATTGTCTGAGTCTGTTTGTACTGATTAATTGAGCATTCGAATAGATTGAATAATTTGATTTGCAAAATGAGTTGAATACTAACTACGAGCAATTCTAACGTAGTGCCTTGGAAACTATCTGTTACTTAAAAACACACGGCAGAAAGTTTTATGAATTCGAATGGAAATGGAGAAGTTAATGTAGTTGCGTATACGCGTGTGAACCGTACTTTCGATTTCTGTTCGCATTACATGAAACTCATTAGCCTATCGAACGAGAATTTCAAGGATATCGAGTCCATTTGATAAATTAGGGATAGATAAGACTCTTTTTCTTAGCTTTTATATACCCTAGTTTTCTTGCCGATATTAAAGTGAAAAAAAAGATAGCGGTACCAGTGAAGTCTCTTGGAATAGGAATTTATCACGATTAATGATAACTCGACATTAAGAATGCACATGAGAAATTTGCACAATAAAAGGGATAAAGATAAGACAAATAGGAAAAATTGTATTTCACCTTTTTTCGACCTATGTAAAAGAGAGGTTGTCTATTTTCGTTCATGTTTTCTAAAACATGAAAAAGAATGTATTTTGTTTAGTCTCATCTTGAAGTTAAAGAAGCATTACTTGTTCGAATATCATAAATATTCGACGCTGTGTATTTTTTCCAATTTGCATACACGTATATCACGAAAAGGATCAAAGAGAGATGTCGCACGTTATGCTGAGAATAATCGTGAGAAGACGTCCTACAGCCGTGCTCGATAAATTTTCGAGTTCTGTGATCTGTGCTGCGAATCGGAGAGAAAAATAGACACGCGCTGCTTCGAACAAAATTTCCAATATCAACGACTCTCGAGCACATCAGCCGTACAGTTACAGTAGACACAAATTATTGCGAATTGTTTTAAACTGAATGGAGAAGAACCGAAAGTGGTGAAATCATAAAATTAAAGCGAAAGACAGCAAAACTTGAGTTTCTTTTCAGTTTCAAAATGATAGATGGGACGTTTTTAACTAAGGAGAACAGGTGCAAGCTGCAAACCTATTCTTCCAACCTATAATCCCTATATTGAGGCTCGATAATCCTGATCAAAGCAGAAGTTTCAATGGACCATGTCCAGGAAACGGGAAGCTGAAAAAGCCGGTAACAGACCGGGCCCATGGTGTTTATTCTCTGTCCCGTGAGAACACTATACGTAAGCCAAGCCTCTTGGTGTGTATTTGCTCGCGGAATACGTGCGCTCTCGTGCGGCCAAGAAGACAATTACCTCCGCGGGCAAACGGGCCCGGTCGTGTCGGCACGCTTTGTGCCGCGGCCACTTCTTTCTAGCCGTTCCTCGAATTTACGAAACGTTTCTGCAAGCGGCGCGTGCACCGCCGCTCCCTCGCCGCCCGCCCGGAAAACGACAGGTACACTTTGTTCCCTTGTAGAGATTCGTTTTGATGCATTGGGCCGCGTTTTGTCGGAGGAGCGCGACAAAGAATGGGTCTCTTTGTCAAAAGAAATCGAATTCCAAAATATAGAATGTAAATATCACGTACTATTGCAATTATTGGATTTTGTTTATTATAGTTTAGTTGTATTTCTATGAAATTAGAGATAAGTGAGGATTTGTTAGTTGTTTTGAGAATTGGATTGTCTTCTAAGAATTTTTATCATCTTACGTGACTATCTGTCGAATTTATTTTCACAATGTTGCAACATTAAACATCCTCGTGAAACTGTCTTCTTAACACACCAATTCATTCATTTCACGCATGTTGTGTACCTTCGACGTAGGATTCGTTTACCGTAATCCTTAAACCACATCGAATCTCTTGACGCCACATACAAGTCTAATGTTCTCCCAACGTCAAACCTTATTTTCTATTCAAGCTTTCAGTCTAATCACCTACATAAAAATACGCCTTTGTACGCTGCCCAGTCGTCAAAGCGATCTCAACGTGTCCACTCAGTGTCCCCCCTCTCCGAAACGAATCTACGTGTCGAAGAGGATCTGCGACAAGAAGTCGAGACAAGCCGACTATCCCGTGCACGCTTCTCAACGTGTACTCTACTCGGTATCTTGAGGCCGGTGACTCGCGCATGTGCCAACAGAATGTACACGCCAGTGGAGAGCGGTAAAGCCATCCACTCGACCAAGTCTCAAAGCCTCTCTCTCTCCTCTTTCTCTAGTTTTTCTTCTTCCTTTTTCTTTTTGCAGTGTCTTGGTTTTCTTCCCCGCCCTTCATTCTCTTTTTCTTCTCCTTCTTCTCCTTCTTCTTCTTCTTCTTCTTCTTCTTCTTCTTCTTCTTCTTCTTCTTGCTCTTGGTCCTCGGCGATCTCCCATGCCTTGGCGGCGAGTGGGCGGCGGACGGCAATTAGCATACTCGCGTGATCAAAGCAGTGGGACACGTGCGACAAGAATTAACGACCACCAGCGGGACGACTCTTTCTTCGTGGAGCGCGCGCGCAATAAATCGCGCTTCTGATGCCTTCGTCGACACCCGCCATGCCGCCCACGCGCGATCCCTCCCGCTCGTTTGTTCACGAGCACGCGAAGCCCTCTGCCCATCGTTTTCTCATCCGTTTCGCGAACGGAACCCAAAGATGTGCCTCAACTTTCGGCAATCGTTCCGCACAGGTTATATATAGCACGCACTCTTTATCTGGCAATTGCCGGACGAATTTATGTACGGGATGATCCGGCGCTGGTTTCCGCTTCAACCACTTGGAAATCATATCTTCTCAGAACGTGATACGTACACGACTCTTTTTTAATGGTACGTAGATGGCTTGGAAGTGCAGAGTGCGATTGGTTAATCTTTTGATAGATTTTTAATTGTTCTATATAATACTCTAGATAGAATGTTAGATGTGTGTACTAAGTCTGAATGTTATTATACAATTTAACATAAAGAATATTTCGTAATTTTTTAATTTTTATGTCAGATGGTACCTAATTGTACCTAACTATTTCAGGTAATAGTACACATGGGACAGTGACATGCTCACGTCACAGAGAATAATCGCCTTCGAGAAAATTCGACTATTGACTCCGAAACACTAGAATAGCCTTTTAGCCGGAATCGCGATCCCTAAAGCGAATCGAGCAGAGGATACACAAGCACGAGATAAATCCGCAAACACGATTTTAATATTGCCACTTATCTCGAATTCCTTGGTACACGGGAGTAGCATTTTCTGGTATCTCGAATGCTCGTTTCATTGGCTCCGAGATTCATCGTCTCTTCTGCAACCACCTACTCACGGGAAAGAATGCCATTGACAGAGTGTACAGAGAGTGCAGAAGCGTGATTTGCTGTACAGACACGCGTGGTTGCTCATAATCAGCTGCAACATTGTATGATGATCAGCCAATGGGCATTTGTATTCCGATAGTTTCCGGGTTGTCCCGTCGAGAGTTTTGTTTCTTCATTCTCAGAACCACGACGAGTCTCAATTGTGCGTTACAGTTTTCTTTTGCAATGTTGGTTATCAATTAATAAATTGCAAGTTGATTAATAAATGTAGGACACGACAAAAGTCTCGACTAATTGTCGATTAATGAATATAGAGAGTGAAGTAATGAAACAACAAGTGAACCAAAATTAACGATGAGCATTATCTCTGATTCAATCAGATCTCGTATAATCTTCAATTTCTTTTTTTTAATTTCCTAAAAACTGACCGTCGATAAATCCCTCAAACATTTTTCTCCCCGTTGTGCTTAGCTTTCCCCTGCTCGTAAATCAGCTATAAACCGATCCAGTTGAACTGAATCGCGTTATAGATAGGCGATGGAATCGATCGTTCGCGCCGCGTGCCTTATTTGCCTCTTATTTGCTTTAGGCGAAGTACACGAAATTCAACGCAAGAGTGAAAGGCGAGGGGAGATAGAGAACGAAACGGATAGATTTTCGTCTGAACAAAACAACGACGGATGGTTAGGGGTCGATAATACAGGGAAATGTAAATCGCAATATGCTAATGCAAGCAGCGAGAACGTTTGTCTAACCGAGCGTTAAGATCCCAGGCCAGGACTCCTTGTTTCACGCGTGAACGAGCCTTAACCCACCGCAAAACCAACGCCTGAACCAACACCGACTGTTTTCGCGCACCACCGTGCTGTCTCTACTGTCGAATGAGTCCTGATTGAGGGAGGGTGGACATGATGGAACACGGCAAAATATAGAATCTCGAATTGTTAATATTATTATTATTATTATTATTATTATTATTATTATTATTGTTGTTGTTGTTGTTATTATTATTATTATTATGGTTTGGCTCGGAACAAAGGGTTCAGTAAAATTGTACAAACGAATCGAAACGAAAAACAGAAGTAAAGGTATTTATTTGTATTAGCGTTTTTTAAATATGTACTTGTATTAATCTAATGGAAAATTGTATATCTACAAAATGGTGTACATTTTGCGTTTATGAAACCATGAAACTTGTTCTTTTCTCTAATTTCAAATGGTAAAAACAATTTTTGAACAGTCATGTGTATGAGATTTTATATGATATTTTATAATCCGTATTTGTAGGTCTATTAGAAACTAGTTTAAATATAAATTTAAACGACCTAAACAAAACAGTTTTGAATAGTTCCGAAAAAATATGAAAAATTGTAAAAGATTTAAGAAGCGAATCACGTTGTGAATCATCGAGTGTGTTATTCGGCAACATATACTTGTTCATTGCTTTTTATTTCACGGTTTATTGGAGTCGTTTGCTGGAATTGTTCGACAGAGAAAGGAAGATAGAAGGTGGAGAAAAATGGTATTGATATGTAGTTATATTGGCAGGTTTTTGTGCTGTTGTCCCAGATAGTTTTAATTTAGATCGCACGATGCGGGGATAAAGATAGGCAGGCTTTTAAGAAATGAAAAATCCGACCGGGGGCAGAACTGTAGAAAGGTACGGCGAAGAAAATGAAGCGTATAGTGAATGCTTTTGTTCTTTGGCCGCCTTTGAAATGAAATCACTGGTTTAAAATGTTGCTGACTACGGATCTTGTTGTTTGTTTCACCATTATTACTTATTGCATGCGGATCTCCTCGTTTCATCATTATTATTTGTACATTCCTGCGTTATTGCACAGATCGATTTATTTTTTATTTAATATACCAAATGAATAAATTAAATAATACGTGTTTAACGTAAATCTTTTAAGAAAGTTAGTTTTAAAAGAATTTTAAAGAAACAGTTATATTTGCCAGTAACTTTATAAACATTCTAGTAATACATATTTATTTTCTGCTGATGCAGTTATAGTATTATAACGATAATTATTTAAAAAAAAAAACTTTACTACAAAATGTTCTTTTACCACGTTGAATTTTCAATAACTATATCAATAATTTCCGCAAACTCTATTACTCTGCCTCACAGAGTAAACTCTCATAACAATAACCAACAGGATTATTCTGTCTCTGATAGAACAACATTCACAATGTTCACATAATTCAACAAACAAGCTCGCGGGAAAGTCGAAAATGAATGAAAGTTTATTGTTTCAACTGGTTATCGTCGTGTCGAATATCGCATTACACGACGTATTTGCCAATCACGCATGCAGATATATTTAATCTGGCCGGTTTGCGTAGCCACTCCATGATCATCAGGAACATGTAATTAAATTATCCATCGTTGTTTATTCCCACTGTTGTCTGAGGAAACAATCGCGCGTTGATTTTACTGGCGTTTAACGACAAACGGATCGTCAGTGATGTTACAACAGGTCTGGTGCATTCGCTTGATGCGCGTATTGAAGAAATATCTTCCTTCACCGTACTTGCAGCACATTGCTCACTGATCATCATACCTACGTCACTTTTATATTTGCTCGTCTTCGTTTTAAGCTATTTTTTTCGTTTTCGTTTCTTTTTTTTTATTTCTGATACTAGCATCCGATTAGAAGATTTTAAATTCCTTCAAGATGAATTTTTCTTTTCACGATAGAGTAATGATATTATGTTTTTACATTAAAATGTAACGCAATGAAATATTTATAAGTCAAATTTATACAAAATTAGATGAGATAAATCGATCGAGGACTCCAAAAGATCCAGGGCTAATTAAATTTCGTGAGACTAAATTTTGTCATAGTAGCAAATTCGATGATTTTTGAAAACGTAGCTTAAGTGTCACACGGCCGCACGCATGTGTTTTGCGCGTACGCCGCGAGATATCCTCCGTTGAATTCAAGGAATTCTGTTCCATGGTAAACGCCGGAGGAGACCGATAGTACTCTACTTGATATCCCAGGGGCCACGGGAGTGTGCACCTTTAGACGCACCACATCCGCGTAGACGTTGTTCTCTCTCTGGCCGTGCACCGCGCACCGGTGAACGGTGCAAAAAGGGAGGAAACAATGGGGATCTCATGGGAGCGGATCCGCCGGTGCATCCCCTAATTAAGATTGGCCTTGTTTTAAGCAGCGCGGTAAATGATTCGCCGATCCCCTCGAGGAGAGCCGATACACATCGGTTTGCGTTACCGGCTCTATATGCACCCGATCAACGAGAGGTACACTGAAAACTTCGTGACGTAATCCTCCGTTCGCTTTTTTTTTTCTTGCAATTTTCCCTCGCCACTCTTTTCCAGCGCGCCGACCCCCTCTCTCTCTCTCTCTCTCTCTCTCCCCCCCTAACCTATCCGTTTTGTTGCGTAATCTTTCTGGAACGTTAAATTCCTGAAAGCACCGGTTGAAAGCCGGATTATAATTCCCTCCTCTACTTCACGAGTCGACTCTCTTTTATGTTCTCGCCCTTTTTTTTCCACAGTTTTTCCTTTTCTTTCTTTCTTACTTTATCGACTTCTATTGTTAGTTTCGCGTTACGCGATCCGCAGGAAACGTTTTTAAGCGTTCGACCGCGACGGTGGAACGACGAGATCGTGTGTCGTTATGGTTTATACCTTGTGGTAGTAGCGTGTAGGAGGTTAAAAGAGACCAGCGACGGGGGAACGAGGGAATGTGACGACTGATGTTAGCGAGAGGTTATCGATTGTCGTACGCGAATTACAATTCGTTAGACTCGCGTGTATTGTTTAGTAGAGGAGTTTGGTAAAGACGCATCACGCGTATGGTGGGTGAGTTGCGCGTGAGCCATTGTGCGAATCTAATGAACGCGAAGAAATTGGTAATTGATGGAACATTGCGAGGAAGAACGTGCGAGTGTTAAATTTTCAAGGTGATCGAATTGCACTGCGATTTATTTTGAATCTTTTAAGGAATATTTGTAATATACGAAGTACTATATATATATACACACACACACACACACATATATATATATTTAATACAGAATTTTATCTAACGTCAAAAAAAGTAATCGACCGGGAAAATATTTGTTGTTGCAACTATATCACTCGATCTGACGCGGATACGCGCATTCCGTCTAAAAACTTTAATCTCGTTAGAGTTAATTCCACCGTCTATATCTTGTTAGATTCCGCGTACTCAGGCTATCAAGCTGACGTTTTTTCTTTCCTCGTTTAAGAAAATTAGCTGACTAGGAATCGAATCACAGGTACGCAATATCCGGAATAACTCGGTTAAAACAGCATTCATTAAATTTTCCGTAAACTTCCCTTTTCTCCTATATATTATATACGTGCATACGAAACATAATTGTTTTTTTTTTTAAATTTCAATTTTATAGAGCTTGCAATGATTAATAATTAAAACTATGCTTAACATTCTACGCCGCACGTTGATTATAGTCTAGCTTTCGCCATGACTATGATCAACATAGATCAACTCATCCTCTGCATCGATCATAATAACATTATGTGTGTATATTCAAATCAGTTTATACTTAATAGTTGAATTAAATCATTTATTTATTAACCATTTAGTAAGTAATTAAATTATTCATTCATTTAATTTATTAAGTAGAGAATTGTCTCGTAATTAATTATATTATAAAAATCATAGCCTTTGGTGAGTTAGCAGAGTAACAGATTGTGCCGAAGATATGTCTTTATTCCAAGTAAAAGAACAAATTTTGCAAAAGAAATTCATATTCTCGCGTTAATGTAGGTTTTTTCTTTTTTACGAAAGATTTACTGCGACGAAACGTGGAAAATGATAAAATGGAATTTCCATGGGAAGGGTACGAGGGAAGGAAGGCAGGAGTAAAACGATAAGCTGCTCGTATCCATGGTTAGGCGAGATAAATTTTATGACATCCCCATTATTTTGAGAACCCTTTCCGTCGAAACATTGTAAGCAGCCCCTCGGGACATCTATTCAGTGATAATTTTTATTGTCTCGAATGATTTATACTTAACCCATTAGAGACACACGTTGTAGAGACCTAACCTATCGATAGTTTAGGTATGGTTGGAAGGATAGAAGAATTCTTCTAGTTCTAGTTCTTTTTCTTTTTCGATGATGAGAAAAATTTGTAATTCTTCTAACTTCGTATGTTACTCTATAACTGATATTTTACAACCTACAGTTTATAATTAATATAAAATAGTATAAAATGATATTAATTCTTGAAATAATAATTTTTAGTTTAAAGTAACATTCAATAATCGTTATAAGAATTGCTACTTTATAAGGATCAATGAATATCATTAATAAATATTATTCTCACCGTCGAAGATTAATGAATTGTATGCGAATAAAAAGTCAAAAGAACCTATTCATCAGTGTAATTATGTGTATATACGTATTCTAACAAGCAGAAGAGAATAGCAGGACCCTTGTTCCTCTCACAACCGAAACTTTGTCTCGTCCTAATTAGTATCGATTACCGAACATCCCCCTTCTCTCAGCCAGCATTATTATACTTATGCAACGTTCCTCGTTCGTATCTCAGGAACCCCCTTCGTGACTTTCACGGCAAAAAGAGGGATGGCCCCCGGGCCAAAACTCTGTCCGAAGGGTAGCCATGAAGTTTCCTCTCCAGTGTGCCTGCTCCATGTTCATAGAGGAATCACGATCCGTGTCTTTCCTTCCGGTTAATTAATTCTGATCGGAGATGACACGTGCAGCACAAGAATGAAATAACGGGGGGGGGAATAATGCGATTAAAAAGTCGCGAGAATCTTCGACACAATATTGCGTCATTGAAAAAACTTAATGCGAAGATAAAAAGTCTGTAGGAACTTTTCAATTTGTTTCAAATATTGAGTCTTCTCTAATGTCCAAATTATTATACAACACAATTCAAATACAGACACAAAGCTACATGATTCTAACATTATCCACAAAATGACGAAACTTTCTAATCTTAACCTTAATTATACCGTAATAAAACCAATTTACACGCAAGATGTCTATAAATATCAAATAACTTGGACAAGTGACAGTTGTACGTCATCAACAAAACGACGAGAAGACATCGTCCGGAAGCGTTGCCAAGCGGGTCGCATTCCACGCACGATTCACCAGATGCTGTGAGAAGTTTTGGAGCGCGAGATAGGGATAGTTCCAGTTTGAGAGAATGCAGATGAAAATTGTCGTAGTCAAATAGAAACGGGTAAACGAAGGACTGCGTGGCACGATCGTAAAACCGTAAGAGCCCATGAGTATTTATCCACGTTGCTTTCTGTAAGTTCGTAAACGAAACCACGGGAGTGCTGCGTCTTAGTCATACAACCTGACGGACGGTCGACCTTTCTTTTCTGGATTCGTCAGTTTACGAGCAGATCGACGACAGACGTCGACCGATCATCATTGGTAAAACGGTCTCTCGCTCTTCGTGGTTACGACGCCCTTTTTCAAAGTCTCTTCGCATCTTCGGCTCCTGCACGAAACGGATCCGATTACAGTTTTTCCGATTAGTAGCAGTCTGCCGAAGAACGAGGTTGTTGTATCTCTTTGAAGATGATGTAGAGGAGGTTGTTAACGACGAGTGAAGGAAAGGATTGTGTATCGAGAGAAGAAGTTGGTTAGGTGTGGCGTGAAATGTTCCTTCGTGGTTTTTAGAAAACTGAATCCCTTAAAATCTGTCTTACTTAGAATTGCTTTTCGCACAATTTCGTACAATTCCCTGAAAAATAAAAATGAAAATACAATCACAGCTGTTTCATTTTCAGTAAGAATTCAGAGTTGCTACCGTCAGTAACAAAACTAAACTATATAACGGAACAACGTAAGATAAAAATTAGAATACTAATCTAAAACTTTTTACTTAAGATAAATTCACAGTATTACAATCCCTATACTGTGCATTTACGTTATGTACATACATACATTCAAACGTACGCGGAAATATATACATGCGAGCATCTACATAGAACCGATAATATCCGGTAGCTTACAAGCTAATACTACGACGATGAAACGACGCGACGTATTGTAAGCTTTTCGGCTGGATTTATCCTCCATTATAATGGCGTGGAGTATGTGTTCTCGACGTAAATGGGCCCTATCGCTGTCACGTGAACAAAGAGGGGGCCGACGTGCCTGTGACGGCAACGCGATACCTCCACCTAACAATAATCATAATAATCATAATCATAATCATAATCATAATAATCGGAATCATAATCGCGGCGCGGCGAAGGGTTTTGCCGCCGCCGACCGATGATAAAGGCAAAACGCGGCGTGTACTTTCTGTGCGGACAGAAAAAGCAAAGAAAAAGAAGAAAGATGTGGGAAGGGTGAAGTGAAGTGAGTAGTATGGTAGTAGAGGAACCTGGTGCACGTTCACGCGGCTTCCTCCTTCCTTTCCTCTTCCATAGGCTTGCTTCCCTTTACCTCCTCCCCGTTGAATGGGGAGCAGCCCTCCCGCGACCCCCTACCCTCCCCTCCCCCTCTCCCAGATACATCATCGGATTTGAATATGGATTTCTTTTTTTCCGACTGCCGCTTTGTCGAATTATTATTCTCCCTCCTTCCTATATATATATATATATATATATATACTTTAATAACCTCGTCACTACTCTTTTTCATACAAGATGAACCACCTAATCTCGTATATCTGAATAATTGATAGTTGGTTATTTTTATTAAATTGATTATTTATATTATATAATACTTGCATAGAGCAAGATATTTCAGATTTTTGAATAATAAATTGTAACATAATAAATTTACGTTACACTATAACGTACAATTACATACTACCAAGTTTATCTTTTTGCAGGTAAAAATAATACAAATTGAAAGAAACAGATGTTTACGTTTAATTTCAATTTAACTTCTTGCGCTGGAATGACGTGCCACGCACGTCGAGAATTTTTTGTCCCAAATTACATTTTTTCAATTTTAAATATATTAATTTAAATATAACCCAGATATAAAATAAATGATAATTTTATTACTTCTTAATAATTTCTCTTCAGTGATGTACCGATGAATTCAAAAAGAAGACAAATTATTGTATACGGTTTGGTCACTCGTTATGGTCCGTGAACCAGTTATTAGCGCAAGGGGTTAAATAAAGCACAAGTTCATACAAATTGCAGTTCATGCATGTTGCATCCAACTTACACACGTTGATCTAATCTCTTCATCCTGCCTTGCTCATTTTTCCTCTTCTCATTTTTTTTTAATTTTGGTCTCGTTTCTTCTCCGTTTTTTTTTTCTTTTCTTATTCGCTTTGGTGCTTTATTCTCTAACCGTCTCGACTTACCTTTCGTAACGCACCGCAAGACCTTATCCGGAATAGAGTGTGCACTCGACTGTTGCATCCTTTGCTCTATCCTCTTTGCCTCCTCCTCACCCCACCACTTGGCATTGGTTATCTGGCGCAACGGTGACATCCTGCGCGGTGTCGTTTGTCCGTGATTCGATCTCGACCGATTTGTCTGGGTAAACGGGGTTCTCTCGCGAGGAGGGATCGAGTTTTTGCGGTTTTTTCATCATGCTCGCTGGTCGATTGCGGTCGACAGCGAAGGAAGGGATTCTTTTGAAACTTGGAAAGTTGGTTTTGTTTCTGGGGAATTCGATTAAGGGGAAATCGTGTCCAGTTTTAGCTCGTGGTTTTTGATATTATTGTTTTTATCGGAAAGATTGTAAAGTGAAAATTTTATTAAACCATTACGTTCATAGCGAATGTTATTTAGTTTCTTTACTTTGACTTTAATTTTTCTCATTCGGAATTTCGAAAATTCTTCGTTTAGATTTGTTTGTAATATGTTACCTGTTGTACTATTGCAAAATTCACACCTCTCTATCCCAATATATCCGAACCTGGAACGTCCGTCCAACCATTTATTTATTTCCCTTCGTCTCTCTTCTACCTAACCTTGACCGCATTAGCCGGTGAACCGACCATACCTTTTCCTCATAAGAACCGACCAGCCGAACCATACCGCCTATTGATTGCAATATCGCGCGACTAACACGTATTTAAGGGTAGCCGACCAACAAAATCTTCTGTTTAACCATCGGCTTAGCCTTTTCATAAACATCAATACTCCAAATGACTGGGATGATCTTCCTGTCGATGACGCCAATATACTATATAAGACCCTCTGCTGCCATGATTTTCAGTTTCGTAATCTTCCATGGCATTGTACAAGATACAATAAAAATTCCGTTCATTGAAACGAAACGTTAGTTAATATTCGATTAATGATTAATTGTTATTTAAACTTATTTGTACTTTACATATGACTTGTCAAATTATAGATCTATTTAAATGAAAATATTTATAGAATTTCAAAAAATCTCAAGTGATCGATACTTTATCAACAATTGTTCGATCGTTATCAATTTTTCGAAGTCGACCAATTGACACTTTCACTTCACGTCATGGATAATTATTTGTAGTTGTGTATAATTGTTGGTATTTCTTTAAATATTTCAAATGTTAGTGTGATATCATCATGGTGGGAGGAGGTCAGTGAAACGAAGCGATCTCTCGGAAGAGAGAAGCGCAAACCGTGGCCAAACAAACCCGAAATAGCTGGGCTAGTCGAGAGTCGAGAAGCTTGGCCCGCAAACAAATAATAAACGTTCCTACGCCGTTGCACCGGCCAGCCTTGTTAGATGATTCATGTGATTTCCGCGCGGGAGATTGAAATTGCTGACGAATACAGTGGTGATTAGAAAGAGGGTTTTGTGGCAACGGTACATAATGGTTTTTGATTCGTGTTGAGAACCTTTTTGAGAACCTTAAACTTTTATAGAGAATTAATCTCAATGAGAAGTAAAAAGAAGTTTGACAAAATCAAAATTTGAAAATAACTTTGTAATTAGTAAATTTTTGAGACTCGAAAGGAAAGGTTGACATTGCTAGTGAATAAAAAAATACTTGAAAAATGTGATTGCTTATCTGAAACGAGTTTTTAGACGTTCAACGCAACAAATATTACTGTATTACGCTGGAGTTGTTATAATAAATAAAGTCAAGATATCGACTGAATATACTACTACAATATTATTAGATTTAACTAGGTCCATCAAGAAGGAATAAGAAAATGTTTCGTTTCGTTGCAATACTTCAAAAATACCTCAAGTTTCATTTCCAAAGCATATGCTTCTAGTAAATATGAACATGAGTAGTACGAGTAAAGGAAAGTATTAACTTAAATAAGAGATAAATTATACCAAAGGATCAACATCACTGACTTATCTTCCCTCTAGTTCGCATCTTTAATTCCGAGTAACCAGAGGCGCTCCGGGAGTAATCGAGTTCGTGGGTAGATTAAAATCTTCTCAAACTTGCATTAAGAAAGCTCGAAGCGTCCGCGCGAGAATTGGTCACTCCCTCGACGTGTGTCGTGCGTGTAGAAGTTGACGCGACGAGACCCGTTCCTTTAAACGTTGCCCACGGGGTTGCAATCATCGTTTTCGAGCCCGACCAAGGCCACACCCTCGATTCTCATTAAGATTTACCGCCTAAACGACCGCTACCTATGCTCCAGAAAGGAAACCTTTAAAAAATAATAGAAAACGACGGGATTGCTACTCTTTTTTTCCTTTTTATTTCTCTTTTTTTTTTTACGACGACTATGCTGATTAGCGGAAGGCGGAGCAACGTTTTCGAATCCCTAAACTCTTCCTTTTTTTTCTTTCTTTTTTAGAACTAACCTTCCCTCTGCTGTGATTAGGATCGGTGTGTATGAAGTATAAAATCCGTCGGAATTTAATATTTTTGAACAGTAATTTATCAAACGATAATGTCGGTAAATTGGATTTCCTTTTTATAATAATAATAGGATTATAAGCATATAATAGAATAATAAAATAAATTATATAATTTATATAATTTATATTACACGTTATTGTAAGACATAAATGTATGTGTAAAAATTTACCTTTATGATATGTTATGTCGTAAATATAATATATATTATATATATTATAGGTGGTTTATATACATACATATGTATTACTATTCGATGTACTTATTTACGTATCTACGTAGATTTATAGTAGATTTATACAGGAAAAACCACTTTTATCTTATCATAAACTTGGCTACATTATTTCATTGCACACATGACTGCTCTCCGGCTTGAGAGTGTATGAGATCTTAATGCTGGATCCACACTGCTATATGTATCTCGCCAACTACATTCGTCAACAGCAGTTTTGCAAACCACATGCAGCAAATACTGAATGTAAAATGTTAATTAAGAAACTACGAATATTTCGATTGCTAAAATAGAACTTGAAAGATATTTTAGAAGGTAAAACGGTAGCCTCAATCGGTAGGTTTATGACATCGTCATTTCTAATCTCATTGGACAATAGTTTGTCATAAATATTCGTGAAATATAATTTTCTAAGATTGAAACTTTTGTAAATAGAGAACAATAAGTATATGCAACATATAAATTATGAAATTCGAGGATTTTTCGCACAGTTTGTTGCACGAGTAAGAAAATCTTGGAATAATCGTAGAATGTTCGCAAATATATCCTGCGAGCACTGTGCGGATGAATACACGTCTCAAGACGATAAATTGGTCTTTCTCGGTTAATAACAGGTGAAAAGCCAACGAATCTTACAAGTGGTTTTTACACGTACGTATGTACTCATTACGCGCGACCGGCATTAAATAAATTCGATAATTGAACTGGATGTCCTCTAGTGGCCACCCGTAAATTAATGGAGCTTTACGAGGAATTAAATTCGACACGCTTTCTCCGAGATATATACCGCGTACACACGCCTCTTCGATTCTTCGTATACTTTCACCCAAGTGTCGTGAACTTTTCGGTGATAAACGCCGCAGAAAATTGTTCTCTGATCATACGGTATTTTAACTCTCTGCAGGCTTACACACACCACCGTATTTATAAGTGGTAGAACATTTGTGACAAAAAATGAACTTGAAGAATCATTGACACATTTATTTCGATTTCAATTGGAATTAAAATTCCTGTCTCTATTGTAAATTCACAATTATCAATATAAATTTGTATAAATTTTTAAACTGCAACGATATTTTATTGTAAATTCACAATGTAAACTAGTGTGTCGAAATATTACATACAGTTTATTTTCACAAAAAGTATTTAATAAAGATGTAAAAAATACGAAAATTTGCGATAATTTAATATAATTTGTACAATATCAAAATATTTCTTTTCACAGCGAGTGAAAAGAATTAATAGTTTTATAACAAGATTCAAATGTAATTGGAACCTCGGAGTCTTCTCGATTCATCTTGCGTCTTACGGTATAGGCAATTCCTGTTGTCGGTTCTTGTTGTTGGTTCTTGCGGATCCTCTTGTATATCGTCGGGCATTGGTTACACCCTTAGCTGTTACCCTTCGTCCTTTTCCCCTCTATAATTTTCACTCGAATACCTGCTCTAATTATAGGTGGTTCGTCACGGCAAGAGTTCCTTTGTGCATAGCCTCGGTAGGAGCAAGGCTACCGAGGAGCTGTCCTCTATACTTCGTGAAAATATAGGGTGGGCGAGTAATATGTGACGCGAGAGTGGGAGAAAGGAAATTCAATGATTTGAAAACGATAGGGGAATAATATTAACCGATTTTCTTTCTCGACATAATTTCCAAAAATATTTGTTCTACATTCTAAATCGAGCGTGTTGATTAAATTTTCGTATCGTCGATTAATCGTATTATGCAAAAGAATGCATTAATGCAATTTTATAGGTTGAAAATTTTTCAAAATCATGGAATAAAACTGTCTCGAAATCTCGAAACTTTTGAGTTTATTGCTTTTAAATTTTATTATTGTCCATCAAAGTAGTCGAACGTTCGTTAAAATCTTTACCTTACTTTTTTAATTTGTTTTGATTTGCGCAAGTATTTCCGTAAATCTGTCGTCATAAATTGGTTGAGATTTTATGAGAAGGTTGACCTCAGAAATACAAGGATAATAACGGTGGTTGCTTCCGGGACTGTTTCAGGTACTTGGGTATCGAGCCACGGCTGAATAGCGGATCGAGTCCTGGAAGCGGTGGTGATGGCCAGGCGCAGATCGTGGGCGCGGGTGTGATCGGGCCGGCAAGTGCCGAAAAGAACTGCAAGAGCGTGCACCTGACCGCGAAACAGCAGGCGATATGCTCCCGCTCGCCTCCAGTCTTGCAGGTATTTACCTCGCGGCAGGGGCAACCTCTCTCTCTTCCTTCGCCGTTCAGATTAATGGCCGGGGAAGCACGCGGCTAATTCGATTCACCGGTCCTCTGCAAGCAGGGCCTGTTGGCCTAACGTTTACGACATTGTCCGCACGATCTTTACACTCTGACGATTTTTCAGCGAGAAATCAGTTTTCAATTCTTTTCAGCTTGTTCTCGAGATTGTTTTACCTTGAAACAACGACCTGTACAATGACCTGTAAATGGTTAATCGAACCATTAGTTTCAATCAACTGTGAAAGTAGTTTATTTTCATCTTGCAATGCCTATAAATAGACTGTACGCCTAGTTAATTCAATTAACTCGCATTTTTTCATTCCATCAAATTTTTCTTTCTGTCGACTAAATGAAGGATAAAAAATTTTTATTGGAAAAAGACTGTTATTTTATCATTGAAATTAGCGTGCAAGGATTTGGAAATCTGTTATTATCCGAGAGACGTAAAAGCCATCAAAGTTTAATGACAACAAGAATTACACCTCTGTATCACGGTTATCGAATTTCATCGTTAACGTGAACAGAGCGTATAATTTTTTAAGAAACTTAAATATAAGCATGAAGCATTTCATTCCCGCATAATTAACAGTCGATTTATTTCGAGAAAGAATATACACAGAGTCGTTAAGGAAGGAATGGCATAATTTCGCGTTTCAACCGTGTCATTACATGTATACGTAAAAGGAAAATCATAGACAATTAAACGTCTCAGAAACGTCTCAACTTTTTCCTCAGACGCTTTCTTTTTTTAATTTCTATAGTAAAATTCCATGTGCGTATTTATTTCCTCAAATACTTTTGAAATATTCTATAATTGTATCTTTCAACATATTGTTTTTTTTTTTTTTTCAAATTATATCCAAATCAAAAAGTAATTAATTATTTGAAAACCAATTATAAACAAACATATATGATATAATATAATATATGTACATATTATAGTATAGTATACCATGTTAAGGTATCATCATGTAGAATATACTACTAGAAATTGTTGAAATAAATTCCTTCCTGTAGAATGCAGTATTGCATCAAAACATCAACAACCAATCAAAATATATCGTTATACCGACATATAATATTATATCGATAAATCAGAATAGAATATAAAAAGATACAAACACATGTGTTTCGTGTCGTGGTATAGAGCAGGTAGTATAGAGATTTAAGAACACGATTCGAGATCACGGAGGGTGGAAAATAGTGCGAGCGCACTGGTGAATTCGCGCAATTCTAAAGAACTCCCGGAATGCGGCGGTCGAGTTGTAGCTTTCGTTTGCCACGTCTGCAATATTTAATACTCGAGCTGTGGAACAGTCAGGGTCTTCAGTGAACCCTGCACGACCTCCTTTCGAGACGCTCTTCCCGGTCGGTAAATGAAGTAGTGGATTCCGTGATCTTGGATCGAGGCTTAAATCTCCCGTGAAACTCCTTTGTCATTGTAAATTAGTTCGAATCGTACAAAATGTTCGCGAAAGTTTAATTTCCTTTCGAAGGAATTGATCTCTGAAATGATGGAATTTTATAATCCTCTGAATTCAATTAAAAGTACTTAATCTGAACACGTTACATGTTCACGTGGTACAACACGAAATACGTTCGTTTAAAAATTCCAACCAGCAACCAAGTCGACTTTCTCCTTTTATCGTTTAATTCTATTAAGTCCATTAAAAACCAACACTAGGCATGAGAATTGATTAAAAATGAGGGAAGAGACTTTTACACGATAGTGTATTACCATGAAAAAGATATTAAAAGTGTTGTGTATAAGCATTGCGGTATTCACGCCATTCAACAATATAAAATTCATGCTTCAATTTCAGGAGCTAATAAAATTCAAATACAATGCTTGTACAGTGACAGTGAAAATGCGGTCCAAAAATGTTGCCCAAAATCGCGTTTACTTCGACTAATGTACAAATCTTGTCGTGGTTGTGGAGGTAGGGAACAGTACTATAGAAACCGGTGTCTAGGTAAACTCTCCAGGCTCGATATATCTCTTTGAACGGTGCCGACCATTTCGTTTTCCCCCGAGTCCTGCTTACCGACAAAAGGGGCCACTCCATGAATATTCATAACAACACCACGACGTTTAATCCTCGATTAAACGATTAACCAGATACGCATCGAACGATTCCCGATATGTTCCGTGTCGAAATTTCTACAGGCTGTTGAGCCCTACGCGATTTCCTTTTTATCCTTTCCCATTTCTATAATCTTTATTCCGATCACGAGTAATCGACACGACGTTTATCCTTATTTAAAAGAATACCATTCACAATTGGATTGTCTGTAATTCCTTCAGTAATATTGTATAATAATGATTCACAACCTGCATTAATATCGTCCAACAACAGCGCTAACAATTTCTAATTAATCCCAGTGATCGAAGTTGTTGATTAATTTCAATCACCTGCCATTACAGTAATTATGCCATTACAGTAATCAATAGATCCTATTACATATGCACCAATGTGTCATGCACTGACACCAATTTAATTATATTCCAATATTAGAATCGACATTGAACGAATTTAGCCACAAATTTGCTGTATTAGACACGTATTGAATCAATTGATGGAAGCTGACACGTAGGAAACAGCTGACTCATTCTCTAGCTAAATATTAAACGTTGCCAAGTAATAACATTTGTAATTAACATTTTTCTCTACATTTCAGTTTATGGAATTGATCAACGTGCTTTTTTCATATTTGTGACTTTCATGATTTTTACTTTTTACAGGCAGTCAGCGCGGGCGCGAGATTGGCTATCGAAGAGTGTCAGCATCAGTTTCGGTCGGCCAGATGGAACTGCTCCATCAGCTCGGAAAATCCGGACAACATTTTTGGCGGCGTGATGCTAGTCAGTAAGTAAAAGCTCCTGTCTTGAAGGGAATAAAGCTTAAAACGCATGCATAGTGAGAGGAAGAAGAAGAGAGGAGGAGTGATCCTGGCAAAGTGGAAGCTCAAGGTGAAAAGTTTTAGTTTGACATGGAAATGGGTGTTTTTAGGAGGTTCAGATTGGTGGATTTTGGGACGAAATGAAAATTCGATTTGACAGCAAGCTTTTGATAAAATACCTAGTGAATATAAGTGCAAAGTCACAGTATATTGTGTAGTAAATATAGTATAGTATATCTATATATTTAATTTGTGTTTAATTAAATTATGTAGAAAAAAGTTTATATTGAAATTTAAAATTAAATTACGTATAAATTTATAGCATGGATATAGACACAAGCATAGTTATAATTGGTAATTAGTAAGTAGATTCTGGCATAGATACGGACATAATAAAAAATATAACATTGGACACAGTTATAATAGATATGGACATATGTGTGTATGGACATGGACACGTACCTATATGTAGACATAGGCAAACATACAATGTAGACATAGATAAACACAATCACACAATATATTGTATACATACATATATTGCATGTAGACATTGAAAACGTACAATAAAAATATTATACATGTGCAATAAGATTGTACATGGAAATAAATTTTAGTACATAGACGTATGTATAATGTAGACATAGATTCAGCATATAAGCATTATAATACAAACACAAATCGGAACAATTGAATTACAATTATATGTTTCCAGACTAAATTACCAACTTTACAAGTAGAAATTAAAAGAAATTTTTTCACCACGATGGAATAATTTTTTAATATGATAATCTCCTTAATGCCACAGCTGCGGAGGTATAATATCGTTTTCCGTCAGAGTAAAGTAGGCTAACAGAGAATGGAAAAACTCGTGCCACAATGGAGAAATTCCGGTGCATCTTTACAGATAGTCGCGAAGCAGCGTTCGTTTACGCAATATCGGCAGCAGGGGTTGCTTACAGCGTCACCAGAGCCTGTTCCAGGGGCGAGCTCACCGATTGCTCTTGCGACAACCGAGTCAGAACACGCCACCCGAATAATTGGCAATGGGGCGGCTGCAGCGAGGTAATTTCCCCTCTATTTCTATTCTCTCCATCTTTGAAAAGTAACACGCTGGTAAACGATGCTGTAAGTTCAATTCGCCTTGTTTTAAGCCTTATTTCTTACTAAAAATCTTCAATCATATTTCTTGTTGTTGAACAAATACTTCCAATAACGGAGACAATTATTATACAAGCTTCAAATTACAAATTGAAAATTTTGTCTAACTGAAGATAATGCAATGTTCATCTTATATTCTTTTAAGTTAGCTTTGGTTTGTTTGAACGTTGTCTATATGTCGAGAAAAGTAAAATAATTTGATTGGAATAAAATTTACGTTCCCTGAGCATATAATGTTTTTCTTTATAAAAATAACAAACACATGTCTCATGTTACAAATAAAATAATAGTACACCATCTTGCAAAAATTGCAAGATCTTTAAACTGGATCTCAAAATGTATTAATACTATGCTAGTTCAGTTTGAAAGTTTGAGAAAGCGTTTATCCAGGAATTTAATTCCACCCTTCCGAAAACTTCAACTTAATTAATTTCGATTCTTTGTAACGAATTTCTCTCTGGTTCTTACGTAACGTTCGTTAATTAAACGAGGTAACGCGCGCAGACGGTCGAATTACCTCGCGGGCCGGGCGGCAAACTTTTAAGGCGCCACGGCGTTTTCAATTTTGCAATAAATAAATACAAACCTCGGTGTCAATACAATGCAATAAATAAATACAAACCGAGCGAGTATGTGCTTGATCAATTTTCTTCTCTTCACTTTCGATCGAGCATAAATCGATCATAAATCAATCGAAACAGCTGGTAGGAAACTCAATGAAATTCCATTCCACCAACAAACGACGATTATTTTCCACCCTTCTCGGTGGTTGGGAAGAACAAACCAGAGTATATGTAACGGTATACTTTTCTTCGTATGCCGTGTGCTTCGTTCAGGGGACAAACCCCTCACCGATATAGAGAACAACGGTAGTTAGTTTTTTTCTTGGAAACTGTTCGTGCACTAAAATCGACATTTTGCTTGGTGGTTTCTTCTCGGTGCAAATTAATTATTCAGCGAATAATGTAATCTTTTAAACAGAATTTTGAAACGTATACATATTATATTTCATCAGTTTCTTCCTTCCAGTTGAAATTGATTTGAGGTTTTAAACAATTTTAGATACTTATTGATACATCCGAATTGTTTGTTCGTTGGAATTTAATTAAGTTCTGTCCTTCAATAAATGCTTAAAAAATCTATTATAAATTGCTCGTTGAATGCTAATATTATTAACATATTAAGAATCATTGAATTCTGAAAAATATTTCAGAGTTCTTTTGTCCAATGAATCTTATTTAGATGCACAGACTTATTTCTTTCAATAGATACGTCGAAAATGGTATTTTTAATTTTAGAATTTTTTTATACATTCAACAAAATTTTATATATTTGACAAATTGTTATTTTGTTACATTCTCGAATTAGATATAAGTTATTTGATAAAATGGTCGGATAACCATAATCAATGGAAATTAGTTAATTTGGTGAAAGAGGGTTGACTAGGGTAGGAAAATGCTACTTCATTCTGAAGTATATTAACTTCGAATCAATTTTGTTAGTAGTTAATGGGCGGGAAACGTGGGAATGATGTATAGGACGGACCTGCCTTCTATCTCGAGTGTTTCCGTCGTTAATGAATCGATCAGAATACATTTTATCTCGAATAAATTGGTCTGTGAGGCTATATATTCATGATTACAGTATCTTTTTTACTATTTTTTCAAACTTAAGATTAGACTTAACATTGCTATCGTTTCTTGTTTGGAAACTATTATGTCCTTTCATGTGAAGTAAAGTAAAAAATTATTATATCAAAAAAGCATTTAGAGTTTACATAAAGATACAGAGCCTGAGAGATAAAAAAATTTTAACTGCAAGTTGTAAACCACCAGAAGTGAAAAAGACAAAAAATTCGTTCAACGTGTTTAAAAGATAATACATAAATGAACTTCTAAATATACAGATAGGTATACAATTCTTCATAAAATCTACCTTTATCCATAGCTTAATGAAATAATACTTTATCAATAATTCTAATTTTCTTCTAAAACAGCTCTTGATTTAGTTAAAAATTCTCAAAAGTAACTATCCTGCGGTAATTTTAATTTATTAAAATAAAACTTGAACATTTATTTCTATAATGAACTGCAACAATCTCTTCTAAACTTGTCGACTGTTTTCTCAAATTGTATATTGTTGTACATATGCTTCAAACAGAGGAAAGAAGTGAAAATGTAAAATGAAAAGGAATAATCTAAGAATCTGGACATTTCATTGACCCTGGTAGAGCAGAGAGGCCTCCCCCAAAGCGCACGGGGGAAGCACTGCCCCGCACGGGCATCCCCAATTTGTCGTCTCGATCTCTCCACGGTCGGTCGACGTAAACCTTAACCCTGGAACGAAGACAAAGCTCGTCCTGTAAACGGATGCATTTCATGCGTACAGCTGACCCCTTGTAGACATTGCTAGCTTACAAGGGGATTAAGGGGGCTAAGCTTGTTAAGTTGCAACAACCCGCCCACCTCCTGCCCCCGCGTCACGGCCCGTGGACATATCGGCCACGTAACTCGCACGTGAGTGATGCACACGGGAACGTAAATACGTGTAAAGAGAGGAGAAGAGAAAGAAAGAAGATAAGGTGGAGGGTAAATAGGAAGATGGGCGAGGGAGAAAGGATGGAAGAAGTGGAGGGCAATTGGAGACACGAAAAGCTCAAGGACAAATCGTGGTTGAGAAAAAAATTAATCTAAAAGGTGGATGAATTAGAAAAGAAAAAATAAATAAAGATAACAGAAAGAAGAATTCTTCTTTAGAAGTGAAGTATGGTGGAAAATACTGGAAAGACATAAAAAGAAGAAAAGAGATTATGGAGGAAAAAATCAACACAGAGATGATGGAATTAAAAAAAGAGAATCAGCACAAGGTGAGAAAGTAAATAAAACAGGCATCGTTGTTCGGATATTTAAAAGGAGAAAAGATTTTCTATTAATTTGCAGAAAATTTCTATCAATAAGTAGGTGTGGAGTGTTTTGAAGGATATTGGAAAGGAGTAAGAAATGTTGAAACTTATTGTAAACCAAAAAATCAGTGAGAGAGTGAAGTAAGTGATATAAAAAAAGAAAGATAAAGAAAAATTAAAAAGGAAGAAAGTAAGTATCAGAAAAGAAATGAGTGGAAGGAAAAGTGGAGAATGAAATTAAAACGAATAGTTAGTAAACTAACTATTATTATCTAAAAGAGAAAAAACTCTTTATAAAAAGATGTGTATTAAGCGTTGCAATGAGGAAAACAGAAAATGAACGTAATTTTAAAAGAAGAAATCCTCTCAATGCCAGAAATTCTTGTCAAAAAATAGAAGAAAAAAGAGTCATGGCTATAAAATAAAAAAAGAGAACAGGAAGAAAAGAGATAAGTACAAAAAAACGTGAGAAAAGACAACAGAGGAAAGGCATGCTGATGGATAACCAGCGGGAAAGAAAAAAGGAAAAAAAAAGCAGCGAGAGACGAAGGAGAAACGTGCTCTCGGGGAACTCGCGTGTCAGGAAGAGGAGCAGAAAGTGTCGGGAAAGTGGCGCTGCCCTTTTACCTTTGGGATTACCCACTTGTCCATTTATGCGACTTTCGGCCTTTACTAAGTTCCGGACACTGATCTCTTAATGAGCCACCATCCTATTTCGTAGAACACCACGTTTCGTCTACGGCTCCAGCTCCAACCCGTTGACAGATTTTCAAGATAATGATGTTTACCGACATTGCCGCGTCTCGAGGTTGGCTGACGAATATCGCTGCCACCGTTATACCTCTCGTCGATAAGTCTGGCTGTCCGCTAGTTGGACTGGTACTCGGTTGGAATTTCTTACCCTTTCAGACGAATCGCGTCTGTTTAAAGAAAAGCGGTTTAATACTAAATCTTGGATAAAAGCGTTAACGAGTCTGCAAATACACGAAACGTTTCTGACGAGATGGATTTTTCAGTTTGCATTCCAAAAGCGGCATTTAAATGAATATACGCTGTTGTACTCCTAAGTTTGCTTCGAAGAAGAATATTGTTATTTGCCAATCTTAAGTAATTTTAATGGTTCTTTTTTTTTCTTTAATTTCTCAATAGAATCTTCGGCTGTTAATTATTTGTATTAAGTGAAAGTAATTTTCACGAATTACATGGAACTTTGCGTTTATAGTTTCTGAGATTACTGGTTTCTTTCTTCTGTCAGTTTATCGTTAGTATTAAGAAGAAGATTCGTTACTAGGCCAATAGCAATTCGAGACTCGAAATATCGAGTTAGTTAGGTAAAGATTAATGAACAGATATGTATGTATATATGTAAGTACAAGATATCGGTGTTCGAAGTGTACTACTTACTACTACTATATACTATAACGAGTATGTTTTGTTTAAATGCATGAAGCAGCGCATCGAATGCTTCATCAGTGGATTTAAAAATTGAAACGAACAGATACATTTTAAAACACAGATTTCTTTCTCCTTTAAATAATTACTTTAAAAACTCTTTTTTTGAAGAAGTATTTCCTTCATTTTACCAATTTAAAAAAAAGTTCTTCTTGTCTAATCTTATGTGAAATCGAATCTGACTTAGGACATTTTCATTCTCATTTAGGACATCCATTTCGGAGAAAAGTTCTCGCGAGAGTGGTCCGACAGTGGCGAGGAACCCGTGAAGGAGGGTGTGCTTCACGGACCAAAAGGGCTGGCTGGCCAGCTGATGAGGAAGCATGATAGTGAAGCTGGCAGGCGCGCGGTCCGCTCAAGAATGCAACGTGTGTGCAAGTGTCATGGTGAGCTATTAACGCGTTCTACAGATATGGCCCTTTATCTACGCTCTTATTTTTCATTCCTTACCCTTTAACGACTTAGAATTTCACCAATCCCTTGTCTTCTTCCCTCGCTCCACACCTCGCTGCGTTCATGCGTGTACAAATTCATGGGTAGAAGAATTTCTCCTGAGACCTGTTTCAACCTCAAAGCGTGCCGTGAAAAGGTGGAATGTAATGTTCGTTTTTACCAACCTTATGAAGTATTTTTTTTAGGACTTTTCTTACTTTTTGATGATTCAAAGAAGTTAGGTTTGAAGGGTGAAGAAACATTGGGATCAAAAAAAGTACGTTATACCAAGTATAGTAAAAGATATTTAATTTAATATAATTCAAGTACATGTTAAAACAATAATGAATGATCAATTTGTATTCAGAGTGTATTTTTCACTTATAAAAGAAAATTTATCAAATACAAGAATCTCATTGGATTTGGTTTGAAATATTGTTTATAAATTTGGTATGTACATCACAATATAATACAATATCCTGCAAATCAAAAACATTGCTATATTTACTTCTTTGTGATTTTTCATAGGTATTTTTCAAAATTAAAAACGCCAAATATGGTTCATCATATCTTATATCTCATATAGTTTTTAATTATATTATTCTATATACTTGTTGCAACCTGTTCTTTTCTTTTTCATTTAGCCTGTTTTATTTTATTGAAATATAATTGTTTTATTGTCAGGTATGTCTGGATCATGCAGCGTACGCGTATGTTGGAGAAGACTTCCAGCATTCAGGGTAGCTGGAGCAGCTTTAGCTGCGTTACACGAAGGCGCAGCGTTAGTACGATTGGCACAACGTGGAGGAAGAAGACCAGCGAGATTAAGGCCTGCTCGTCCGGATCTCAAACGACCTAATAAAACGGACCTAGTATATCTTGAAGATAGTCCTGATTACTGCGAGAAAAATATCACGTGAGAAATTAAATATTTTTATTTCTTTCATATTTTTATATATTAGGATAATTATATATTACAATTTCTTTGAATTTCATTAAGAAATAAATTAATTAAAATACTATAATATTCATTTCAAATATTATTATTTCATTTTAATTTAATTCTCTTGTACATACTCATTATTGTCTCGTTCGAATACATAGGGCAATAGTGTTCGCGAAAGCTTGCAGCCACTTAGAAAAAGTCTTGAACGTTATTTGTTTTCATGTAATTCAATCTATGTATTCTTAATGAACAGAAAAGATGTCTCTTTTCGTAATCGAAATTTTTTCTAATTTCTGCTAATTTCAGTCTTGGTATCCCCGGGACAAGAGGAAGAATATGCAATCGGACGTCCCTCGGTTTGGACGGATGTCGGTTACTATGCTGCGGCCGAGGCTACCAGACGAGAGTCCGGGACGTGACCGAGAAATGCAACTGTCGATTCGTCTGGTGTTGTCATGTGAAATGTGAGCTGTGTCGGCACACACGAGAAGAGCACGTGTGCAATTAGGCGGCGAACGAAAGAAAGAAGAGATAAGAAAAGAGGAAAAAAGAAGAAGAAGCGAAAAAAAATTGCATTCCGGTCGGCCTACCTACCGAAAGGTGCTTAACGACCCTCTGCATCGAGGCAGTTTCTCCATGATCCCTCGATACACGACGGCCCGTTCTCATGATCGCGATGGAATCAGGGTAGAGACCGCGCATCTACCATCTCGTGTTTTTTTTTCTTTTCTTTTTCTAATACTTGTTTCTTTTATCTTGTATTTGTCTCCGTTTAAATTAATTCAATCGAAGGCCGAAGTCTGGCTTCCGGTGAGGAAGTCAGTTGTGCGAGCCGAGTAGAGGAAAACCGCCGCGAGAGGCTACGAAGTGTGACACGTTACGTTTTAGTGCATTCTGTACCTGACAGTCAGAGTCTCGTAAGTCCACCCGCGCTTCGGCAATCATCGACCTTTGGGCGATCACGATTGAAGTTCTATACGATGTTTGAGATATTGGAGGATGATGCGTTTGAATAACTTGAATATCTCTTGATACTTAGAAATGGACTAATTAAACAGAGATTACAAGTTCACATTGCTATGAATTGGAAGAAAGGGAATCAATTGCGGAAACAAATTTACCCTTGAGTAATCTTAAGCAATCTCAAATAACTCTAAGCAATTTTGAATGTCTTTCACACAAAAGTATGTGACTATTTTAAAATGAATAATTCTTATCCCCTGATCGCGTAACGTATGTTTCTATATTATATAAACACCACAGAGATATTCAAAATCATCCGAGCAAATGGAACATCCTGTAGAAAGAATCTCGAAGTAAAACAGAAATGCCATAAAACTGGAATCGTTTCAGTATTAATGCTACGAGAGTGAGTACAAGATGTCTGTGAAGTTGCAGTTATGTGGCTTATCATACTAGTCTGGCTCTCAGGTGCACCATTATTTATGTAAATGTTAACATGTTGAGGATCGACGATAAAAAAAATTACACCAATTTCCATGAATATCTAAGAATGTAATGGGAATTAGGCTCGACAAGAGCATATATTATACACGTAATAGTGCTCCTATTATACTACAATTTACGTAATCGTAGGAAGAGCGAAATTGAACCTTTCGAAAAGGATCTTTTTTAGTTCGTTGATACTACCGTTCGCAACGATGAATATTTTAATTCGACATTGAGAACAGCTAAACGTATTCGCAGCGTGCTGATCTTAGGCTGAAACTCAATATGTTAATAATTTGCGGTTTTTTGCTGATGCGAAAGGGAAAGAATGCGAGAGAATGATGATAGAAGCGTGTAAGTTTCCGCGTGAATGAGATCGAGTGTCCAGATAATTGTGTGTCCGAGCACGAAACTGAAATAGAGTAATATACGCGAGATATTAGGCCACTCGACGACCACTCTTTCATCTGTTTTTCTTTCTGTTTTTCAACTGTTTTCTTCTCTTCCATATTTTTACTTTCCTTCTGTTTTCCTAACTTTCTATTAATGCTCGAACATTCGCGTGTAACGCGAAAGTCTTATTTATATTCGAAGTAAAAAACCTCCACGATGTGTAGGTATATCTTATTGTATACCAATGCTCTAGCGCGTAGAACCACCTTGTCTTCAGCTAAATACGAAGCAAGCAGTGAGCGGAAAAAATATGCTTATACGTTTTGCAGCCAGAGACAACGAAACGAAACGCTGGACGGTTATACTGAAGCTTTTAGAATATTGTTCTTGATATTTAATAACTTTGAAACTTAGTTTATTTAATATAAAATTTCGCAATTGTTAATAATACAATACCGTGCCAAAGCTTGAATGTAACTTTGTAAAATTCTAAAGGTAGCGGAGGTGGTACCAAATGTTGAGCGTGGCAGAAGTTGTTTAATGGTTTAATGGTTTAAGCAGCTCACGAAATTCATCCAAACTACGTAATTTCTTAGAACTACATCTTAAAAGTTCCAGTGTAACTTGTATGCATTATGCTTTACGTCTGCAAGCGTCTAAATATTACACGTTCGTGACTCACTGTACACGACTCGTAACATGTCGACCGCGTATCGGTAAACAATGCGAGTTACGAGAGACGAGGCGGACTGCGAAAGCGAGAGTTTAGATCAAAGAAAAGAGGAACGAGGGAGTGTAACGAGCAAAGAAAAAATGTAAAGAAGGCCGCGATAACGACACGTATCCGCTCTCGACAATTCGCCTCGAGTCACTCGATTCGGGAACAATTCTGCCAATGACTGTACATACTGTCTTCTTACCGTTTTGTAGATTTTATGTCCACAATTGCCGCGCTGTATATAGATAAGTATGTTACACACACATGACACACATGTTGGTGGAATCGATGTAGCGAAATTACATAAATTGCAAAAGCATCTTGAATCTCAAATTGTGTATATAAATTGATATTCACAATTTTAGTGCGTGTATATATATATATATGTATGTGTGTGTGTGTATATATATATGTATATATATATATATATATATCGCAAGAAGAAAAAGAAAATTATGTATTTCTGAAACTTATTTTTTAAACCGTTCAATATACAAAACATGTCGTGCTAAAAAAAAGAACACAATATGTTTGGCACAATACATACAATATTACTGTTGCACTTAAAATAAATTTATTGTAGCCTCGCTATATCGTTGCCGCCAGCTGTGCATGTAAACACGATCGATGTTAATTAAGTTCATCGAATGCTGCGTCAAGAGAGAAGACGAAACCGGGGGCTTTTTGGAAAACGTTTCCCGCAGTCCCCTTCCAATCTCTCATCCTTCTTTTTCCTTTCTCTGTTCTTTCGTGTTATTTCTTTTGCGTTTTATTCATCCTCGTGGAACAACGTTCATCGGTATCTTTTATTACATTTTTCTATGTAGGACATAACGTTCTCATAATATCTCATTGCGCGAAGTGGAAGCTGCCGTTTCGTCGCATTTCAGCCACGCTGATCTAGATAGATCACAGTCTAGTCAATTACAAAGTCCGAATTGATCATGTGTCGCGATCTCTCAATTACGATTGCTCGGTGATTTTTTCACTTTTACGAAACAATTTTTTAATCCTTTTTTTATACAAAGAAAAAAAACAACTTTTTATACTGAATATATGTACAGTTTTTTACTCTATATTTTTTTTTTTTTTTTTTACAAAGATGACAAATATTTTGCATGAAGATCGATTTATTTCATACCCATATCTAATACGTGGCGATGATCTTTTTTTTCTGAATCAATGTGAGGTAACGAAATCTCTGATGACACGTGTCGACGGCGACGATAGAATATACAGGGTGCTGTATTTAAATTGTATCTTTAAACTGTTTCGTGAGCTTGCTACACGTTTCGCAATTACTCTATGAAGATTATGAAAAGATTCTATTTTCATATCTTTCATCTGTTTCATGTATAGGTCAATCTAACGATTCTCACGTATGTCTTTCATTAATTACAAAAGCAGAACGAAAAAAAAAACAATAATCGTCAATAACATTAAAGTCTCAAAAATATCTCATTTGAATCTCGATGTTTCAATAACTTGAACATGAAATGGAACACTCTGTATATTCACAGCATAAATAAATCATTCTTCGTAGGAACAGCATAAACGAAGGCGGCTGATCTAATTAGAGGAACATGGCCTTAAAAGAGAGAGAGAGAGAGAGAGAGAGAGAGAGAGAGAGAGAGAGAGAAAGAGAGAAAGAGAGAGAGCGTGAGAGAAAGAGAACGAACGTGTGAACGAGAGAAACAAAAAATCGAATGAACTATAAGTACCGATTCGTCCGTACGTTTGTAAGGATCTAGGCGATAAACGCACACGAGCGAACACTCGTGCAACGAGACGACATACAGAGCGCAGTATTGACAAATTGTAATTTATTTTTATCTCCTCGTCGACGATAACACGCCACATCATATTTCCTAGCTTTTTCCCAATCAATCAATCTTATCGATCAAGTATTCTCATAATAGTTACATTTAGCAATGAGATAAACCCTAGCTCGTAACATTTGTATTTGTATGTACCTGTACTCAACGTGCATTTATATAAATACATATGCGAAAAATGTCCGTAATTATCCATCCCATCGGTTATTTATTTATTTTTTTCTCTCTCTTTCGAGTTAATCATATTTTCATCGTGTATATCTTCCTTTTGATCTATGCGTTCTTTTAGATACCATCAAATATCTCGCTAACATGCAACCTATTGTCAAAAATATTCCAACTATAGCACCTACAAACAGACCGAGGAAAAATTGAAGATCTTCGTTCAAGGTTTTTGCTGGTCTGATTGGAGCCAAGAAGTTCAAGTTCTCATCCTTCGCCCTGGCCATGTAACGCAACCAATAAATTAATCTATCCACAGCAGGATTTATTCTATCGCGAATGGCCAAAGACACTTTTCTAGCGTTTTCACGGTAGTCCATGGTTTCATGAATCTGAGTCACAATATTGACTACTTCATTAGACAAGATATTAATCTCTCCAGCAGAATGTGCGAAGCCCAACTGTACTGCTCGCGCAACGTTTTTAAATTCATTAGAATTTCTGGGGAAGCATATGACAGGAGTTCCATGGAAGGCAATTTCTAGAAGCTCTGTGTCAGCGCAGTGACTTAACACTACTCTTGTACGTCCATACCCTATAATGTTGTAATATGATATTAACAAATTTATTAAAATGTTTCCTCATTCGTTTAGGAAATATGAGAAAAATCAAAAAAAGAAAGATAATACATAAATAATATTCTTTAAAATGAAAGAGTTCAGGTAATTAGTTATAACTTTAATCAAGAACTTATTAGTAGGAGATTGTAACGTTTCAGTATACTCTTTTACCTATTAGGTCTTGTCGATCAATTTTCGAGCGAATAAAAAGATTCTCTGGCAGAGCATCATTTGAGTTCTGCCATTTCACATTCTTCCAAACCACTGCTTGACCCTGCCTGCCTTGAGGCAATTTTTGTGCAAGCTCTTTAATTAACGTCTCATAATTTTCATCCAGGAGTGCCACGACAGTACCCAGCCGATATTCGATCAGGGCCTTGTGCAAGTCAGTTTGTAATGGATGTGCCCCTCTGCAGTGATGACAGCCAATCTACAATAAAAAAGATTGTTGACAGAACGTTCTCCTTTCGTAATTCTTAACTATAAATTAAAAATGCTATTGAATATTGCGTGGTATTATTAGAGAATCGTGATATACGTTATGTGATAAAAAAGAAAAGGATTAAAGGCATCAAGTTGCTGAACTGAGATTCGAACCTGAATCTTTTATTTTTCAAATGACTGCACTAACCGCTTATAAACCTCATAATATGTAAGTTCAATATTTATAATTAAAAGCGAAGATTATTATAAAATTAAGTATCGTCAAATCATTATTGGATTTTTAAATTTATAAAATTCCTTACTTTTTAAATTTTTGAACTTTCAAACTTTTGACTTCTCAAACTTCTAAATCTTCTAATTCCAAATTTGTTAATTTTCAAATCTCTAAACTCTACTCCAATTAATCATAATTAATCATGAAACGCGTAACCGAATGAACTGAACATTGAGAAAGAATCCGATTAAGAGAACAGAAAATCAGAATACTCATTTTTGATATCTTACTTCCACTATCAGTTGAGTGAGCGGTGCATAATCTAAGCGTAGGATAGCATCAGCACCCCAAAGTATAAGGCGGACATCAGCGTACAGATTATCTAAATTGAGACCAGTATCTGGCAAATATTTTTCCGCTATCCGGAGAGCATGTGCTGCGTATTCGTCTCGAGCTGTGGAGAATATTGACCTCTTCATGATAGTCATCCGCAACCTGGTCCAAAATCCTGCACTCTGAACCGGAAAAGCGGCACCGGAATATTCGAAAACATATATCTCTTCTTCATGATTACGTGTCCATATCACTGGAATAGATCCGATAGTTTTTACCCATGGTAGTAAACATCCGTCGTGCCTAAAAATTGAATAAAAATTTTATTTATTAACGTGATACATTATAATCTTCGTTTATTATTACTTATATACATGACTTAGATCTAGAAATCAACTCAATGCTGTTTTTTTGAATAAATTTATTATTTATTTACCGAGTTCATTTTTGAATCGTTCTTATTTTTTAAAAATATTCGCTAATATTTCTCAAAATTCGCGTATGCCGTGTCTTTGAAATGTTAAGACTGATATTTCAAAATAAATTTATAATGTTTTATGCAAATTTACCAAATTACACTTTTACAATTAATGTGTACAGTAACATCACTATCATTTATTATTTGATCGTGATTTTTAATCGTAAAGGCTGAAATTAAAAGACTATAACTAAGAGATACTAAAAATAGTTGGTTCTGTGATTCATTGTTTTACAACTTGGTAACCGACTGTCGGAAGTACACAGAATGATTGGAACATAATCAAAGCGACTCACTGAAATTACAAAAATTTAATATATTTATCAATTTTAAACTATCAACTAGTACTTGAAGTACTTTTGATACTTTTCAAAATTCATAGAATCGTGATCAATGGCGGCTTAAAATCGCGGGAGTGTTGCAACTTTCGAAATATACATATACACTACAAATATAGTGATTTTTATTATTTTTTATACCAAATACGAGAATTGTATAGGATTAAATACTGCAAGCAAACAAATTTATATATCGAAAAAATTGGGAGGTACTACATCACGATACATTCACTATTTCAAAGTATAAGAATATTAAATTATACCTAAATGCAGGAAATATAACGAAGATTGGTTGGATCTCCTGTATTTTCCTCGCGATTTCTTCATCTTTCAATAATGTTTCGCAGGCTTGAATCGTCGCAAATTCTTCGGCCTCAACGTTCACTGTGAGCACTTCGACGTCGATTAAAGTTTCATAAAGTTCGCCCTTGCTGGGCGCCGGTATGATCAACGTGGCATCGATTCCTTGATCCGACAAAGAATTGGCCAGCAATGACAAGTCATAGATATCTTCGAAAGCAACAACTACCGTCGATAAAGGGGGAGCGACCAACGTAGAACCGTGAATTATATTCACCAAATGCATACATAGGTACAATGTAATGATTACCGACATTCTGATCGCACGATAGATCGACAAAAATGAAATTTGTGTAAGCGTGTTCGAAAAAATAATACTTTTAATACGTTAAGGAGAAGAACCAGCCGTATCGCAGCCGTTTATCTTAATTTCGAATAATCTTCAGTTGAAAGAAGGAAAAAAAAATACTCCCGTCGTGATAAAATGGCACTACTTCTTGTGAATGATCGAATAATTTGTACTGCCGAATAGTTCGAATATAATAAATCACGAATTCCCCGTACTTTCGAATCACCAATTCGAAGCTATATCTTTGGAAGCACTTTTTTTCTATTCACATACATATACTAACGCAATGGTTAACTTAAGACATAATTTATGTTTCGATGGATCTGTTTTATTTAGTTTTCGTTATTCACGAATCTTTACAAACCGGGTTAGAGATACATACATGCACACAGTATAATTTTCGCGCCTCACGTATATACATTCACAAACTACACAGGTACACAACACTGCTTTTACACGGCACGTGCAGACCTCCTGTAGAAAATGCTGGAGAGCTTCTCTCTGAGAAGCATTAGGCGTACGTACGACTGGTTTTCCAACACGTAAAACTCCCACAGAGCGTGAACTGTGTTGCGTGGGCTGTGCACGCAAGACTCTGCCTTTAAAAACTTTAGTAGAAACAAACTTTACCTCGGATAGCAATCCAAAAAGAATCGTCGAGGCACTAGCCGGCTAGAAGCTCTTGGAAATGTACGCTTACATTCTAGATGCGAATGCGTGTACTCTATTCAGCAGTGTCGCGTGATTTTATCATGCGATGATGCTGATGGAGCGATTTAATAAACATCTTTAAGCATGAAATGAATATATATATGTACGCAACGGCAATCGTACATTAATATAAAAAAAAAGAAAATAGTTGATGCAGTAAGGTTAGGTTCGGTAACATCGATTACACGTTTTAATGAATATGCAAATAGACTTTACATTCTCATTCACATTTATGTGAACTAGATTTCAATCTTTTTTCAGTATCGGAAAAATTTAAATTTGTTTAATCTTTAAACTGTTCGATAGTATCCTATATACAAGAAATGTTGAATGATAATTTTTTTTTGATCGATGTAGCTAGAAAATTCAATAAGCATTAAAAATAATTTAATTCTCGATTTAATTTTTAAATATCGTTCACTACTAACGTTCGTTGGAATTTTAAAGAATATTCACGATGAGCGTCTCATCACTACGATGCCATCTATTAACCTCAAATGTGCCGTAGAGCAACAGTGTGTTTTATTTTGCTTGAATCTTGCTGTTGTTAAAAACTGCGAAACGTGCTTTCGAAGTGGCTCCGTTTCACACGTGAAAGTGAATGATAAAATATAATAATATAATTTCATAGGATTTCATAGTAATTTATTATTTTCGATTTAAGCGTCAATTCTTTATCCATTGAACGCTTGTCATAGTCAATGACGTTTAGAACAAGTAAGGTTAGTTGTAAAGTTATTTATAAAATTTCGAATGAACTGTTTTAAAATTGTTACTGTTTTTATAAAATAATTTCGAACATATCTTGTAGGTATAAAAAGATAAAGAATAAAAATGAGTTTCACGTACAATGCTCCAAAGTCTCAGCCCAGCACTACTCCCACAAGCACTGTACCAACCACAAGTACATTTGATATTTTATGATAAACAAAAAGTCCAGCTTGAGCTTTATTATTTTACAGTAAACTAATTTTTCTTTTAGCCTTTACATTTGGAGTTACTGGTGCTGGAGATGCAGCGAAACCAACAGGATTCTCGGTTACCTCTACACCACCACAAAGTAAACCCAGTGGAGTATTTGGCAGTGGATTGAGCAA
Source organism: Melipona beecheii (assembly GCA_032399605.1). NCBI lineage: Eukaryota > Metazoa > Arthropoda > Insecta > Hymenoptera > Apidae > Melipona > Melipona beecheii. The sequence goes on from JAUCMO010000507.1 coordinate 6,705,918, forward strand.
TACTCCTATTCAGAGTACTAGCTTTACTTTTGGAACACCGAGTGTTATTTCTGCAAGCACTGCAGTTTCACAAAGCACTGGTTTAACATTTAGTACTGGTACAACTGCCAGTACTGGGATAACTCCTGCAGCAACTACCTTAATAACATCCACGGGATTCTCTGCGCCAGCACCAGTTGGAAATACCCTGAATTTTAATTTAGGAGGTACTACCACAGTCACAACAACAACGGTAGCTACATCAGCCTTTGCGTCCAAGCCACTTACTGGTGGATTTGCCTTGGGTGGTGGTGAAACTACTGCATCCACTGCTGCAACTGGCCTAACATTTGGCACACCGAATACGTTGGCAACAGGAACTGGATTTAATCTCTCTGCAACACCTGTCGCAACTACTACAACAGCTACAACTACAACAGCATCAGGTATATAATTTCATAGTTTTATAATGCACATATAAAATACGTTTGTTTGATATTTATTTATTGCTTTTGTAGGTTTTTCTTTAACTGGTGCGAGTAGCACAACATCTGCAGCTACAGGCTTTACTTTTGGCACAGGAACAACTTCAACCAGCACAGCTGGATTTTCTTTGAATCAAACTGCTGCCACAGCAAGTCTCACGAGTACTCAAGTGTCGTTAGGAACAACCACAACGTATGTCTATTTATCATTTTACAATCAGTTAAATTAACACGTAATATTTTGATAATTTATTAAATGAAACATTATAGTGTTACTTCATCTGCTACTCAATCTCAACCTGCTTCTATAAATTCATTTGAAGAATCTATTAATAAATGGACGATGGAATTAGAAGAACAAGAAAAAGTATTTGTGAATCAAGCTGAACAAGTTAACGCTTGGGATAAATTGCTTATAAGTAATGGAGAGAAAATAGTAGCACTTAATCAAGAAGTAGAAAGAGTCAAAATTGAGCAGCAACAATTGGAGCATGAATTGGATTATGTTGTAAGTTACTTGTTGCGATATATCAAATAACATAAAATATAGTTTATAGTTTTGTAAATATGTAATTACAAATGCAGGTTGGCCAACAGAAAGAGTTGCAAGATTGTTTAATACCTCTAGAAAAAGAATTAGCATCTCTTTCAGTTTCCGATCCAGAAAGGGAATATACGTATCGTTTGGCGGAAGATCTTGATACCCAATTAAAACGAATGTCAGAAGATTTGAAGGAAATCATCGAGCACTTAAATCAAGCTAATCGTACTCAAGATTCCAGTGACCCGATCGTTCAAATTGGCAAAATATTAAACGCCCACATGAACAGTTTACAGTGGCTAGATCAGCAAACAACTTTGTTGAGTCAAAAGATACAACAGATCGATCAGATGCATCAAAATTTCCGACAAGAGAACGAACGAAGCTTCAGCTTAGCATATAATTAATCAGTCCCTGAATTTTTATAATTGTACAATGTGAAGCTTTTGAGCGAAATGTACATTTTACAGCGATTGTTTTTATGCGTTAAAAAAAAGAAAAGAAACTCAAAAACGTGTAAAAAAAAAATAAAGAATTTATATTGTCTTAAAACATTATTATTAAAGTTTATGCGACTTAAGTAAACACGGAGGGTAAAAAATACTGTATTTTAACATAATCTGCTACATGTAGAAACAGGTTAACCACCTTGTCTTGAACAATATTACATTTCACACCATCAGGATGCACTATGTCCCAAGCTAGGAACATAAAGAACTTTTTAATGTCTATAGTAGCTGATACTTTGTCTTCCTGGTTTCGTTGACTGCTACTCCAAACTTGCAATTCCTGAAAATGTGTGGACACCGTGGCGCTATCTGTGTCGACTTTTAATGCAAATACACCAGTTTTGCTGGCATCCAACGTTAATCGTGGACTCATGTTTTTCATCCTTTCCACGATATGTTTCACGTGTTTAAGTTGAGGCATATCAACTGAAATCTAAAAAAAAGAATGTAAACAAAAGCACTATTAGAAACTGGTAACAATTAAAGAATATTTAATTTTTATGAGTGAAACAGCAATTAAAGAGAATTGTTCGTACATCAAATTCAGGAATATTTGGCGCCTGGTGCTCAGCCCATTCGCGTCGCGGTATAACTCTAACAGGCACATCGTGCAAACATTGCCTTGATTCTAAACTTAACGATGGTAACTCGATTTCTATCGTGAGACACGGTTGACGTTTGTTTGTCAATTTGATTTTAACGCTTTTTGCGGTCATTCGTAATGATCCTAGAGATTTGGCGAGCATAGTAGGATCGAATTCCAAATAAATCTCGTTCTGTTCTTCAGAGACACCGTTCATAATATATTCCGTAAAAAAATGAGTTTGAGTTAATTCAGCCCAAACCATTGATGCTCGATCAACGCTGACGCTGAAGCACAATTCGTCCGGCGTTAACCGCAAGGTACACTGTTTCGTTATTCGAGAAATAACGTTAACTATGTCTGAAATAAAATTATTTATTTTAATGTCGCTGTTACTACTTTTGTCTAATTGACAGTCGGACGTCAATCGTCTTCCTTAGATTCAGTATAAAAATTTATATTGATATCACTGAATTATTCCCAATAAATAATGTAATTGTAGCAATATTTCGTAGATATATAATTACACGCAGTAATAAGTATGAGAAAAGGTTAGAAAAAGTAAAATTCCTAAAATTTAAACTTACTAGTGAAATCTCGCATTGCAATTACATCCATCATTCTGCACCTGAACTTCATCTTCGGTAATGCAACATATATTGCTTAGAAATATTAAATGACAGAAATGTTTTCGTGCAAATATGCTTTACGTGGATCTCTGTGGTACAATTCTTACCGGTACAAATGACGGAGGATACTTCGCTCTTTCTAATTAACAATATAACAATTCATCAATTTTATTACGTTCTGATCACAAAAAAAATAATACACTAAATCCTGCTAGATTAAATACTTAAAAAAATTTTTATTTCAACAATAAAAATATATGTAAAAAAACGTCCGATATAGGACGAAAACTCGTATATATATTAGATGTAAACACAGACGAGGTATATGATCATATATTTCGTCTGCCACCACAGATGAGTCTGTAAACTCGTTCAAAAAATACAACAGATATGTACAAGCATAAAATATAAAAAACTTAATATTATTTACACCAAAACGAACAAAATAATGCAATTATCGTGACAAATACGTTACATGTATATGAATAGACCATGCAACGTATTTTCTTGTTAGACTTCGAGATCATAGTAACCTCTTCTCATTTCTGTGTCACATCCTGATGACATTACCGAGACAAGCAAATTTTCCACCGCAACGCTAACAAATTTTTAATAATAATTTATAACAATCAACTCATGTAATGAATTTAAAAAAATGACGTGAAATCTTGAATAAAACAATTAATTTAATTAATTTAATTGTTATAGAAAAGTAATTGAAAAATATCAAATGATATTTACAAATGTTATAGAAATAAAATAATTTAATAGTTCTAAATGAATTATTTAAATTAAAAGTAATTTTTATGATATTTCTGTATATTATTAAATAAGTTTAAATTACTTCTTAACAATTAAATCAGTGATTGAATTCCCTCATATCTATGCATTACTTCATAGCTTGAATAATTTATTTATAACAATTGTATTACTTTATTTACAAAAATGGAAAAGATAGTTACATAATATATACATATTTTGTACTCTGAAATCAGAAGCAACAATTATTGCTTAATTTGATTTTTGACTAAATAACTTTCCTCTACATAAATTGTTCAATACTAAATCCTGCAACTAATGGCGAATATAGAAATAGGGCGGTGCTCGCGCGTAGTCACCGCCTCATGGTGAGACTTGGTAATTGACTAAACATTAAAGTTTAGAAAACGATATCAAGCTAAGAACAACGCAACATACAATCCAGTCTACACTGTGCTAAATATTTTCACACAATTAAACAAATTGGATTGTACGAAAAATTAATTGATAAGCAAACTAATTTAAAAATACGAATTTTCTGTGCGGAATACCTCTTAGTTTTCGAGATATTTTAGTCCGAATTTTTTTCGAAAAAGCTCTGTACCAAGAGAACCGCTCGACGGAGGGCCTTGTTATGCTACCTTCTCAATACTTATGTGCTCCTGATAAGAATTCGAATTTTCTGCCAGAAATATCTGCTGAATAATTAATTGAATTAATTAGTTAATTGAGTAATTGAAGTATTTAAATGGTACTTACATATGTATATTATAGAAAAGAATTTATTTAAAGTAGTACCTATGAATATTAAAAAAGCAAAATTGTTTTACTGTTAGAAATAAATTATTAGAAATAGATGCTATGTAAACAATGAGCTTATGCCGAAATATTATTTAAAAATTCTCTTCTAATGTTTGGTTTATGTGCATGCGATGGAAGTTTAGTTAATAATGGGCTTTCATAGATATCAAAATTAATTTTTTGTTTCAGTCGTCTGTATTGCATAAATTAATTCTTTGTAATCTTTAATTCTTCGATGACAGCTTTTCTATTGTACTAATTAATAATTGATTGTTAATATTTGATTATTTTTAGATTTGTATTTTTTATTGTCCCCATTTATTTAAGGCAACAACAAATATAGAAATTTCTGTATTTTGCACGAAGTGGAGTCTTTGTATCTGTGTAATTTGTTTATATATTTGTTAATAATTTTATCTATTTATTTATAACGATTAAATCAGTAATTTAATTATTTTATATTTTCAAACATTATTTAATAGTTACTATAATTTATTTATGACAATTAAGTTATTGTCTATATTCCTAAAGATTGTTCGACAATTATTTAGCTTGTTTTAACCACTACATAAGTTTGATTTCTTTTATACTCTTTTCTGTTTGTATTTACTTGCTATTGTTTTCCAATTTTTTGTTGTTTATGCCTAGAGTGCGTTAAAAAACCATAGATTCTTTTTCCTGGTCAGTATTTCAATCTGTGAGTCATGAAACCTTATTTAATGTCCTGTCTATACTATTCGTAATCAATGGTGTTAGTCAATGATGATATTATCAACGAGTTCGCAAGATTTATGTCGGTACAATTCGTAACACGATTCGACGATTTCTCAACAGATATCGCTGACATGTCCATTCTCACTAATTTTCACGGGAGAAATTACCCTGGCATGGTGTGTATCCCGAATGACCTGAATAATTTCACGAACGTGAAATCTTCGTTTCTTCTGTCAAGTTTTGTGTATAAACAGAAGTGTCATATCAAACACGTATCCAATAGGTCGTGCCCTTGCTATAGGCGTGTGTATCGTTATAATTCACGAAAATTATCCGCTGTCTGATAGTCCTCGATACTTCCTTTCCTCTGGTGGTCGTGAATCTTCGCTGTTCGATCGAGGGTGATTTCGGCCATGTTGTCAAGTTCGACGACCGTCGGGAATTTATCGTAATAAACCGCTCGTTAACTTTGTTTCTGGATCGGGTAGCCATCAGCGTACCATGCAACATTGATCGACATGCGGTTTGCTAGAAAGAGGTGAGTCTCTTTATCTCTTTCTCGTAAAGCGTGTGAAAGTTTCTATTTTTCTTTTGTTTTCTTATCCTCGGCGATTTGGATTATACCTACGAACACGAATTATATTTATATCAGGGTCATTTACTATCGCCGATATTTTTTTAATCGATTCTTGATCGATTAGAACACACGATGAACGTGCGTTCTTTGTCTCTTTGTTTTGTTTGAAGGTAGTTCACCCCGGGATACAAAACAGCGAGCCCTCAACCGCTGGAATTGCAAATCCTTACAAAATATAGTGTCATAGCACACACGTACGTAGGTTTGATCATTTTTACTTTGATGCTCAATGTTTCCCAGATAAACGAAACGTGGAATATTTATCTTTTACAATAAAATAAATATTAGCAAGTTTCAAAGTCGTTATCAGTTGATTAATTTACGTTCTCAACGGAAGACTTTAAAATTCGTTTCTCTACGATACAATAAAATCAGGACGTTCAAGTCATGTCACGGATAACTTCGTTGTTCCGAGGAAACGGGCTTATTGTCAGAGTAAGTGAGTATTTAAGTAATCTGCGTGTGTTTTTTTCATTATCGGATGTCTAGTAGAGGCAGGTGCTAAAACACGTGGCATGCGAGGAGAGCATGCACCCGGTCCTGCGTCTTTCTTTTCTTGTACTCTTTCATCTTTCAGTTATCACCGGTATCCTTTTCCTTTCCAGCTTCCGCTTTTCATCTCTCTTATTTGCGCCATCGCGTTATACACGTCCCGTCTTCGCTTTGCACGGCAAACTTGTACGAAGATGTATAGTTCTCAAGGTTCTCACCCTAGGTCATAAGATACAGACGTTGAAATACAAAGAGCGAGCACATTCTTTCGCTTATATTACCGTACACTTGTACCTATCGTTATTTACATAGAACAATGATATACAAAAGTACACATTGTATCGTTGTCTAATTATAACCAAATTTTTAATTAATACCTGCAGTATTAAAGAGTTTTTAGAACGTTAGATCGTTCTGAATTTAATTTTGATGTTAAATAATGTGATAATTATCGTAGACATAATTATTAAGTTTTTCGAAAATTTCGTAGTTAAAAAATTTTGGGAAGATTTAGAAGCATTATCATTTGAGAAAATCTCATTATCTCTCTCTCAGTTGGAACATTTATCTCCAACCACATTGTTATAAATATATATTTTTTTAACGCTAATTGCAAGAACGAGAATACTTCAAAACCCTGCGAAACGATTTGCAAAAAAATAAAACGCCATGAAAGGATACTTATTGATCAATAAGATTCTAATTCGATTTATGAACTTTTGAATCAATCTTTATTTTCAATATTAATTTTTTTAAATTCACGCCATGTTGGTCGATTGTCGAAAGAGTGGACATGCGAGCGACAATTTCGAGGTTAGCCGCTATTTCGCGTTGTCGAAGTTTTTACTCGATATCATCTTTCTTATTCGCGTATCCGGTAACCCAGAAAGATATAAGGTAACAGCGTAGAGAACTCTTCCCGAAAGGGTCAGCTTTCTCTTTTCGAAAGAAAATATTCGAGAGAAACAATGGTGTATGGGTACTCGTGTATCTACATTGGCGCCATAGTATTCTACGATGAAAGCGTAATAGAATATATTACGTTAAGACGCATTTGAGTACCCTTTGAGATGAAACATGGGAACACTTAAATAGTTTTTTTGCATAGAATGAGGATATATACTGGGTATAATATATTTTAAATTATATTTCTGAAAATTAATAATACATACAGTATATAACAATATTATTATTATTGTATATTATAATAATATATAATTCTATTGATGTTATGATTTAATTATTTATTAATCATGTATGTTATTATCAGACTGCAGATAGAGTCGTTGAAATTAGAATTTCTTTGATCATTTACTTATCGATACTTACAGAATTGAGAATAAAATTGTATCATACTTGTGTTGTGAGTGTTTAACACTCTGCGTATCTGACCTAGAAAGCCCTGATCAACCACAAACACGTTTCGCGTGAACTGGATCCTATCTGAACCCATTTCTATGTATGTATTTGTTTTACAGTAAAGGAAAAGCAACCGAGAAGAGTCGTAAAACTTACAAATTCCTTCCTTATAAGTCGTTCCTAGAAAGGTTTGCCTTGAATGGAACTTCACACTTATTCCAAAGTTCTTGTTTGACCCTTTAACCAATTGCGCTGGCAACTGATTACGGACCGTAACGAGTGACCAAATCGTATATAATAATTCGTCGCTTTCTTTTGAACTTGTTGGTATGATATTACTGGATAGAAATTATTGAGAAGTAATAAATTTATTATTTCTTATTATGGATTATACTTAAATATACTTAAAACTGAGGAAATATTGCAATTTTGGGATAAAAAATTCTCGACGTGCGTAGCATCGTCATTCCAGCGCAAGAGGTTAACGTTGAAAACGAATTCGATATCTTTGTCTGAAGATGTATGTATAATTATATGATACAACACAATTTTCATTTCTCCTATTTTTTTTTTTTTTTCTTAATCCGAGTAAATACCAAGATATACAGAAATATATAAGAGAAATGAATTTTTTTTTTTATATTTCTTATTTGCGTTTTGAAGAAATTAATATACAATAAAGTAAACCCCAATTCATGATTTTCGAGTTGCGACGAATTCAAATGAATAACTCCTATTGCAACAGATTACTGCACGTTTATTCGACATAGTCAAATATTCCTTGGTCGCAAAGGCCGAGGAACGTAATAATAAAATGACTTCCGTTCATTAATATTTCTGTTGTATCGTAGTTTGGGGCTACGTCCCCCGAAATTAAAGGTCCAGGTGGCACGAATCTATTTTGAGTTTTCGAGCAATCTCTCAGTCTACACAACCCTCACTAAACCCCTTCCCCCTCCCCCCACCTTACTTTATTGTATTTCATCAATTCGCAGCAATAGTCTTATTAATAGCGCGTTTACAGCCATGGTGCCAATGCCTCTACTTTGATTATCGATTTTGTGGATATCGTGTGCTTGCGGGAATTCAAAAATGCAAAGCGTGGCAGTTGCAAACTTTATTTCTGGGTTTGGTACACGAAAAGAACACGGTAAGCTTTTATACATTTTATACTTTTTTGCAATGAACGATTTTAAACTTCAATAAGTTATCAGTTAATAATATATATCACTAAAATTGTTCTTTTATTTGATTTTGAGACTAGGCACGTTTCCATTCCCTTCGTTATTTAGGAAACGTCGCTTAGTATAATGTGTATTAAAATATTCAATTGTACCTTCGGTACAAACCTATCCTTTTCATTTTAAAATGTACTAATTCTTAATTTCGAATCGCGAGAGTGACATTAAAATCAACAAAAACGTACTTATTATATTCTTCTCCTGTGATCTTTAATGTAAACATAAGTTTACATTAAACGTTCGTATTTTGCTTTCACATTATCATGTCATATCGATTGTGCAATTTGATTCAAATTTAATTTCCCCTCATTCGGATATCCGGGCCAAGTAACACCTTTGGTTATCAATATTAACTTGCCTCTTGTTGGGAGATGGAATGACGTCAACTCACGAACCCAGTGCCCCGCATGGCAACTGCCAAGGCGTGTGTTGGCCAGGACGCAAGGACAGACGCTGCGCATAGCGCACGCGGTTCACACATATTTAACATACACAGATGCACGCGGATGTTTTTCCAAGCTCGTATGCACAGCCCTCGCGCTGCTCCACACTTCCCTCCTACACCCCGTCTTCGACTTCCTCTTCCCTTCTTTACACCTTTTGTAAATTCTTTCTCCTTTTTCCGAATTTTTCTTTCAATCTCATTCCCGCCCATTTACTATTTTTTCCCCTTTCTTTCGAATGTACCAATTTTTTTCTTTTTTAACTTGAACACACGTCCAACGCAATAAGAAGCTCGATTTAGCGTCGAATTACGACAATCGTAATTTGTCATTACAATGTTAATGAAATTTTTGAAGAAATTTCGTATATTTATAAGTTTTAGTTCTTCACAATCTTCCCGTATCTTTTCTCTTTTTCCTCGACCGTGGCATTTTTTTCCTACGTTTAATCATACCGAAATGGAGCATCATTTTTTCTTTCAATCCTTCCGTATCGTATGCGCGTACATGTGTACCATTTCTCCGTTTCCTTCGATGTCGCGTAAGGCCCTGCAACGGATACGTCACTGAACGGCGCGCATCATTCCAGGGTGAAAAAGACGAGAAGGGTTCATCACGTCTCGTTTCATTTTTATGAACGTGGCAGCTGTCTTTTATTTGTCTTCTCTCGCACTGGCGGCTGCGAATCATCGTTGCAAATCAACCATTACTATGAAACGCATGTACGCTGCGCGACAGGAAGCTCTTTAATCTCGTTGGTCAACTGATAAAAATGGTCTGCTAGCGACCGACTTACATCGCTGGGTTACATCACCATGGGTATATTTGACGCTTGACTTATGGTTTTACTTATGGTTTTACTTACGTTTCGTTGATTTCATCGAGTGAGTTCGGTGCTTCGATCTACTTACACTATATTCCAAGTATTACTCTAGAAATGAGACTAAAATATTGTCGATTTAAAATTATATAGGTAATAATTTAAAATATTTCGAGCTGGTTTGTTTGACAAATGTTAAACATTTTAATGTTTTGACGTAATCAAACTCGTAACACCTTTCCTTTAACTCGTTTAACTCCTTTTCTTTAACTTTCGCTCATTAAAAGTCTACGAAGGAAATTTTGAGCAGCGTAGTATGGTACATAATCTTCTTTCGGTCCATATTTTTTACCGTTAACAACTTCCGATAACGCCAATATTTATGACGTTACGTTAATTACCCCAGATAAGGTCGAGGACCACCATCTTCACGCATACTTTATTCATAAACGTTTCTTGACGTCTTTGTGCCAATCCTAAGCGAGACGTATTTAAGGCGAATATACACGTTTCTTAAATCGATAATAGATAACTAGAGTACGTAACTAGAGTCTGGGAAAAGAGAGGGTGGCTCCGAGAGGGGATCAGCACCAGTAAATTTAATTACTCGGTTGTTAGTACGCTTAAAACAACATATGATAAAATGCCGTGATATGACCGATGTTATCTCACGGCTCTAACGATCACTGTTGAGCCCCTGTAATTTTCAATCGTTTCATTACAACCACGGAGCGCCGACGAAGTGAAACGAAGCTCGAAGATCTGCCGAATAATCCGATACAGGAAGAGCCGGCGGTAATTTATGTTCGTGTTTTTTCGACCGGTTACCGACTCACGGGCACGAATCGAGTCGCGAGTACCAGAATGCGGTCGGTAACTCGGAGTTTTCAAGGTATACCGCGTTAATACGAGCGAGATTACAGGGTACTCGCGAGTCGCGAGTTCCTCATGCCGAATACCACCAGCGGCCATGCTCGGTGGTTCTCAATCGCATTCGGGACAAATCGTGAATGCGAGAACGCGTAGGACGAGCAGGCACGGGGGCAGATGAGAACCCGGAAGGTGGATTCTCTCCGTGCACTTCAAAGGGAAAAACCTGTCTGCGCTGTCGAAACGACCTGCATTCATTCTCAGGCATACCGCTCTGCCTTCCACCCGACGTGTATGGTGTCTGTTTCGTTGGCCATGGTCCCGTTCGGGATGTTTTATGCCGCGTAGACGACTAATTTGTCTTTTCCAACTGTGCGCGTGATGTTATTTGACAACAGCTTATCATTCATTTTCCTGACATTCCTCGCGGACGTTTCTTGAAGGTGGATGATTCTTAACTGCATTTGGAGCGGGTTCATTTTCCTTCTTCTTGACTCCACTTGAAGCACCGAACAGTTAGAGGAATGAATGCCTTTATGAATATCACTAAACTTTTAATTAATCTCTTGCGCTGGGAATTTTTTGTACCAAATATATTGCAATATTTTCTCAGTTTTAAGTATATATAAATATAACCCAGGCAAAACAAATAATTATTACTTCTTTATTACTTCTCAATAATTTCCGTTCATTTCCGTATCATACCGACGAGTTCAAAAAGAAAGCGACGAATTATTATACGAATTATTAACGAATTTCCGTTCATGGTCCGTATCATACCGACGAGTTATAAAAATAAAAGCGACGAATTATTATACGAATTAATAATTTCCGTTCAGTGATATCATACCGACGAGTTCAAAAAAGAAAGCGACGAATTTTGAATTAATCGTTATGGTCCGCAATCAGTTGCCAGCGCAAGTGGTTAAATCTTCTTGGCACATTTTAAGAACACATGGATTAACAGAATCGTGATAACATAGTAAATTTCAAGTTACTATTAATAAATTCCCATTCCACGATATCGTGATAACAAGTTCAATAAACATAATAAAGAAACAATGTTCCACGAGAGAATTATACAAAATACAAACTAACTGATCGTCGTATTCGGCGTGAGATTATAAAATTGCAAATACCATTGACGCAAGTGTTTACGAGAAATTGCATCGCAATTTGTGCGTCACGTGCATCTCCTGATTCGTGCACGTCTTACACGGCCGTGAAAGAAGAAAAACGAAATAGAGCATCCTCAGACGGATCACGCAAACAAAAAAGTTTTTCTGTATAGAGAGGTATCATCCTTTCACATTCTTTACTTCGCATTCACCCTTATTATAATACAGAGTCAAAGGATATTACGTCATCTGGTGTGATTTGGACAGTATGTGCAAGCAAGGAACTGTGTAATCTATCGCCGATTCAGGCAGAAAGGGGGAAAAAAAGATTCCGGCATAATTTTTCGCGCTTCCCAAGCTACGCGTATGAATAGCGATCTCTTTTTCTTTTTTTTCTATCGGAGCCAAAATCTTTATCCTGCGTCTGGGTCTCAGGACCGGCCCAAAAGAATTTCGTGACCTGTTCCACGAGCGTTGCATTCATTTCCATATTCTATGTATTTAGTGTTTACGTCTACTTCGTATCCGGTCGTTGTTCTGAATAGCTGACAAAGACCGACAGAAGCTGGCAAACTGGTAAATGAACTAGACGTTTGATATTGAACCCGCCGTTAACTCTTTTTCATTTAATGCCGCACAATACGCCATTGCGACAGCGAATAATTGAATAAAGGAAAAATAATATTTCGTTGAAGTTAGCGAGACCGGTAGCGAGACTAGAGGCACACATCGGGATTTACGTTAAAGACGTGCACAGAGATGCGAACAAAGTAAGCCATTAAAACTCGTTTTTATCAAAATGAACTAAACTCCATCGAGTTAGCAAATGTAGTTTTCTTTTATTTAGCAACTTGAACAAGAAGGAAGTAGGAAGAAATCAGGCACAATGTATTAATAACATTAACCTTTTTTTTCGTAAATCTCTGCATTGTGACTTGTGATAATTATATTAATAACAGTGTAGAAGTTTAACAACGTCCTATGTTGAAACAGCGATTAACTAACGAAGTTAATAAACAATTTTATTTATCAGCGACAAAGCGACAAAGAGGAATCAAATTTTATTGCGCTTAAATTCGGAGTGTCAAGGAATCGGTACTGACTTCAAGTAATCTGACTCTTGTTCCCCTTAAGAGGAATTTTCTTTCAAGAGTCGATCGATGCCTCAGAAGGCAATGGCGAAATCGCGAGGCCTTGCAGAAACTTATATTCCGAATTCCCCCCTTTCTTCGTTTTTTTCGTGTCTTCTCTTCTCTTCCGTGTCCCCGACCATCTCCTCCTCGATTTCTCCTCATCGCTCTTCTCCCAGATTATTTGTTTTTCTTGTAGTGCCTCCCTCTCTTTCTCTGTTTTGTTCCCTGAGAACACAACGAACCCGGGTTAAGGCAAATTCACACTGAATTAACGACACTCGAAACAACAAGAGAAATTTGAATAATCATTACAAATTCTGCATTTCGATGTTCCGTTTGTTACAGGATTTCTTCAACAAATGGATTTTTAAGAGTCTAGTTTTCTTCTTTTACTCTTTATCTGTAATTTATATATAACGTTTGTTGCAATGATGTTATCATAATTATATTCAAGAAATTATTAGTACCTTTTTTTTCAATTTTGTATCAGTGAAATTACAGATTTATTTTGTTTAAAATTATGAGTCACAATTACATAGAATTACATCATTTGCCATCATTTCTATCAAATCATAATATCAAATAATAGTTGTTCACAGTCGTCTATTAATCGTAGCTTGAGGTGTCTTTTAGGACAGGAGAAGGTGGAACAATTTGTAAATATTTTTCTCAAGCCTAATGTCCAGTTTTTCAGCAACTCAAGGACTTTTGATATTGGCCACGTTGACATTGGTCACACGTTCTAATTTTCATATATTATTCAATATATCAAAATAATATTTTAGGAATAATTTAAAAAAATTTGTAATTAATTATACATTTAAAAAATTTTTATTTTTGTATTCATCGTATTAAATTTTTATCTCATTATTGCAATATTATCTATCTAGTCCTAAAGAAAGATTTACAAAACACCATACATCCTATTTTCGACGATTTGATAAATTTTCTGCCAGTCTATAATGATTTAATATACATAATACTCTATGGACACCCATGATGTTGGCTCTTATGGTAGATGTGATTATTTTGTGATTAAAGATAAAGATATTAATCCTACTTACATCAACCCATACATTATATTTTTGCTATATATTAAATTCTTTCATAAAGACATTTAACTCTATTAAGTTTACATAACAACCAGTCAAATAGATCCTTGTTAACCAAAAGATATGAGAAGAACCTGAAACACAGTGTAGGTCATGAACACATAAAAAAGTACAACTTATATGTAAAAAAAAATGTATATATATATATATATATATATACATATATACACACGCATTTAGTAAAGGTTGTCCCAGCCACGGACTCCACGGTGGGAAAGTATTCGTAAATAACGATGCAGACGCACCCTGAGGCGTGCACCAAACGAGAGGTATTCACCAGGATTAAAGTACGTTCTCACAGGCACACTCTCTTTTGTTTTTAAAACATTGCCCTACACCTTCTTCGTTTATCGGTCGCTATAGTAAAACCACAGTGATATCGAGCCTAAAAACAATAAAATATTGTTTCGTTAGAAATTAGTCTCGAATCATTAGTTGATTTTATATTTTTACTTTTTAGATCTTGAATTTTTCTATGGTTTCTATGGTTTCTATGGTTTCTATGGTTAAGTAATATAGAATATATATTATTTTATACATGTGTCGTTTATATTCGACTGTGTCCTTTTTTTATTTGACCACTTTTTTCATGTTATAGTGGCAGGCAGTTTTATGAATATTGGAAATTTTCTTTTTTAATTTGAATAATTGACAAATTGATATAATAATAATAATTGATAAAACGAGTGTCGAGAAACTTCCTGTTGTGCACGACCCGTTTCTTGCGATTAATATCTCTATGCGATTAATATGTAGCAATAATTGTACTATACCAATGGATTTAGTAGTAGAATATAATTAGCATAAATAGCAGTAGAATATAATTTAAATTGTATATTTTCTTGTAGTCTATTAATTGTCGTTTGAGAAATTATTCATTAATAGATATGTATTAATATAATTATTCATTAATAAATGTGTATGTGGAAACATACATAGATATATAGAAACATATCTTACATACATAGATACATCTACAAATATTCATTTATTTTATACGTATATGTATATACATACATATATTTTGTAGGTAATATATCAATATAATATGTGATAATATATACAGTATCAATTACACTAGAATAAGAAATTGAATGAAACGCGTTGTCAGAATATTTTCAAAATGTTAGGTTATAAATTGCGCAAGTAATTGGCATAATCGTGCAGATGATTTTTTAAGTGGATATCTGGTACGCACAAGGGATATTTTTCTGCAAAATGGTTACATAAATGTAACACATCTTGATAGCAGCCCTCGTAATTTCCTTGGGATCTTGAAAATGATTAGTAGTCGATGCAGAACAAGGGCATCCCTGTTTCCTCCTAACATGCTTCCGAGATTACTCGGAAACAATTCTCCATGCTTCTCTTCGTTTTGCGTGACAACTGTCTTTGCACAACAGGAAGTTTCTCGACACTCGTTTTATCAATTATTATTATTATATCAATTTGTCAATTATTCAAATTAAAAAAGAATAGGTATATACTTCCTTATTCCTAAGGTCGATGTATTTTTTTAATGCTATTTATCATCAAAATTCAAGCAATTTTTTCTACATGTGGTATCTTTTCTGCAAAAAATGTCATTCATTAAGTGCTATTCATGAAATATGTAACGCAGCATGCAGTCCAAGTTCCATCTGCTCTCAGTATCCATGGCGCCAAACTTAAATTATTCATAGATTACTATTTCTTCTGATACAAATTTGAAAACTGCTATTTCTTCTGATACGAATTTGAAAACTGCTATCTCTTGTCATAGATCGATATTAACATCTACCCAGTAAAATCTGTCTAAATTTTTCATATATTCTATATTTCCTCGTTCCGGATATTGTACAAAAACAAATTTAAATGCGTGTTCAATCAAGAATTAGTTTGATAATTTTAAAAAAACGTAAATTTTTTACGTGTTTTCGTAGAACAACTTTCTGTCAATTATTCACTCCTATCTAGTCTGAAATTGGATAAGTTCAAGCTTTATTATTATTTAAGTTCTATTCTCTTAAAAGTGAAACATAAAAAAATTATTGTTCTACATTGTTTACTTATTTTTGTACGTCGAATAACCTTCTACCCTGTTATATGTCTCGCTGTATCATAAAATCTTTTATCTTTTGATTATACAGGGTGTCCCATAACCAAGTAGATGATTCTACGTGAAAAAACGAGTCGAGATGAAAGGATCAAATTATATCAAGTATACTTGAATTTAGTTAATTCCGTACTGAAGTGAAAACTATAGAATAAAATTTTTTTGTTCAAGGCTTCGAATATATTTCGTTTAAAATTGCCTTGGTACTCGACATAATGTTCGA
This sequence comes from Melipona beecheii, assembly GCA_032399605.1. NCBI lineage: Eukaryota > Metazoa > Arthropoda > Insecta > Hymenoptera > Apidae > Melipona > Melipona beecheii. Next base: position 6,722,461 of record JAUCMO010000507.1, read on the forward strand.
GCTCGATTTTCTCAAGTATACCCGACAAATCTTCAAATTGAATTTCCTCGAAAACGAAAGTTTCAACGAAAAAATTTTCTTTTTTCTTTTCGACTCGTTTGCTCGCGTGAAAGCAAACTTAAATTATTCCCACTCTGTTGTACCACTAGTTACAAAACACCTTGTATATCGTCGAAGAGGGTTAACGAAAGTGCTTTTATCACGGACATTCGCCGTCCGATTATTTTTTCCGTAGGTTTGAACGACTGTATAGGTGGAGGACGTATGCACGTAACTAAGAATGTACAGAAAGCGATATGGATGCACGTACATATACACACTTACGCTGATGTGTGTATATAGGGACGGTCGCCGTTTGATCGCGCCCTCAGCATACCATCTCCTCGTCCCATGGTTCTCTATCCTTCCTTACCCTCGTTCAGCAGCCTCTCTGACTGTACCTTTTCTCTCTCTCCCGTTGGTACCAACCCACAGCACGTTAGGGTCCGTCCTCATCGCGCAGGCTGTCGGTAAACCAGCCGGTTCAGTTCAAATCTAAACGGCGACTGCTCGGGACGTCCGCGCGACTCGGCTCGATTTTGGGCGCGCGTCGCGACAAGGGAAACCTCTCGTTACAAAAATTCACGGAAGTTTCGCGTAATGGATAACCGTCAGGTTGGAGGAGATTGGTCGACCAACCGATGAGAAAGAAACGTATCTTTGATCGGCAAGGACCGTGTGCACGAGACCGTGTGGTTGTTTAGTTTCTTCTTTTTTTTTTTAAGGCCTTTTAGCCCAACGTTCGTTCCCGCCTTCTCCGTGTGTTGCACGTTTTCCTCTCTCTCTCTCGGCTAGACTTTGCTGCCTTTGCGAAAACATTCTTTCCTTCTCGTTGTGTTGCATTCGAACGGAACCGTTTATTGCACTGTCGCGACGCGTGCGCCCAAACATTCTCTATCTAACCGAAGATTGCAGTCGTAAAAGAACGTTCTTTGCCAGTAGTTCTTCTCGCACGTTTGTTGGTTTAACAGAACCGAAGATCTGCTTAATCAAAAGTAAAAAGAAATTGGTTGTGAATACAATAATGAACTGAAATAAAGGAATAAACTGTTACTGTGTAAGAGACAAAAAAAAGGAAAGGGATTATGTGAGAGAGAAAGAAATCGTGATCGAAAGTGAAACAGATAACAACGTTCTTATGTTTTCGCGTGTCTCGAGGAAATCACGTTGGGATTTATACATTGTAAACAATAACGCGCCGCGAACGGCTGATAAATAAATGTTTCTATCAAACGCGTTGAAAACACGACCGATCATGTATCTCGCTTTAAAAGTCGAGCAGATCGTCTAAACAGTGGCATCGGGCTGAATATTCCTATCGGAACTTTCCACGAGACTGACGAAGTGTTTCGATAGCGATTCGCGTTGTCAGCACTGTGTAAAGTAGTGCGAAAAATATCGAGGAAGAGAGGAAGGAAAAAGATAGTGCGGTCGGGAAGCTGTGCACAACCTCGAATTTTTGGGATCGGATCCGTCTGAAGCCATTCAGCATTCCCCGACCGTGAGCTTTCTCGGAAGACTACCCGTGAGAAATGGAAGTAGTGTCGAGTGGACTGCTCATGCCAGCGAAGGTCGTGGATATTGCTACTTACCACTCGTCTTTTTATTCTCCGCCACCCACCGAAGCGTAAGTAACACATGCGCGTATCAGCCTCTCTTCAGTAATTTGCATGAACGAGCAATCTGTCTTGATCACGCAATCGATTGCGTTTGTTCTTTAATGTAATGTCTCTTAGGGTACTTTAGTTAGTAGATAATCGGATTTTTACACATTTGTAGGAAATTGCACAAAGTTGCATCAAACGCATGCGATGTAAGGAAAATGTATAAAACATCGAAGATACAGTTTAATATTTAAAATAATTCTTTAGCGAGGTTTTATTTTTGGAAATACGCAAAACGTAAAATATATTACATACATATACACTATAGGCATCTGAAATCCATTGCAATTTTATCTACTTATTTAAATTCTCACCGATTCTCAACTTTATCTCGCGCAAACTGTCAATGCAACTAGGCACAGTTTTCGCCTCGTCTTATCAGAAAGAACGTACTTACATTGCCAATCTTTTAATGCAATAAGTGTAGTTTGAAACATCTCGCGACGAAACAACGGAAGTCTCTATATCAAAGGATACAGCTTTATCTCAAGTTAGATTACGTTGCTGTTCTACATATGTATGTGTTTGCCCCCTCAATCGTAATTTCAAATAACGTTTATATTTACATTTCGTTACGATTATGAAGATCAGCATCATCAGAGTCGAATTAAATTCATAATTAAAGGCAAATTAGATAATTCTGAAAATTATAAGCTAAAATTAGAACATAATAAAAGGTTAGAAATACGAACGAAGGCTATGTAGAATGTTGCAACGATTTTAGAAAAATTTAGATTAATTCCAAACTTTTTTGAATTCGGATATACGAATTAATTAATTGTCGTTATTATATAAGATTAACTTTATATAAGATTATTATAAAGTAATTAACCGTAACAACAATTTTTTACATTTATACATTTTGCGTAAAAATCTTTCGAAATAACACCCTCTCAAATGTGTTAAATCCTTTCGAGAAATAGTCAGCCTTTCCCTCTGATCGGCCTCTATCGAGCGATTACGAATGCGTTAGAGAGAGCGTTTCTGGAAAAAAAAAGAGAGGCAGGTCGAAAGGAAAAGCAATGGGCATCCTTAAAAGAACCTCCGACTGTCCCTTACGTTGTTGCCCAGCAGAGATACCCCGTTTTTAAGTTCGTTTATCGCTTGAAGCCAGAGGGAAAAAGACCCTAAGCCCCAATGGGTAGGGGTCCAGGGTCTTTCGTGGAAATGAAGGAGCGCGCGCGCGCGCGCACGCAAGCTACAGCCGGGGCGACTCGTTCTCTGCTAAAGGAGATTTAAACCCGGTTTCAGATCAAACCCGTTGCGAATTCTTCGGTCGTTTATTTCGTTTGCCAATAGACGTGTTTGCATCTTCGTTCTTTAACTGGACCCCAGCATATTAACTATTTTCTGAATTGGCTTAATAGCCAACCCTGACCGTCTTTCGATGTGTGTTCCTTATTGTTTGTTCCTGTGTTAAATAGTCAACCAATATGTTTATTAATTCCTGTTACTTAAACGTAAAACTCTTGCGATAAAATTTAACTGCACCTTCGTCGTATGTGTGAAGAAAGAAAAGTAGAGAAGCTACGAAAATGAAGGAGTATATCTGGTAGATCGAGATTCCAAAACGCGAAAGTCATGTTTCAAGATCTCTCATCTCGAAAAAAAAAAAGGGAAGAGCCGAAGTGGTCAAAAAGAAAAAAAAAAAAAAGAAAAGAAATAAGGCACAAAGGCTCATTGAATTTTGACGAGTTCGCACTTAGGCGCGATCCCGGGAAAGGAAGAGTCACGTCGAAGGCGTGAAACGCACAAGCTCACGTGTAACGCAATGACGCATCTCGAGATGCGAGACGCACGTGATTATTATACTTCGCCATGATCCGCTGCGCGCGCAGCTTGTTGATGAAGTGGGGGAGAAACAGAGGAATACAGATTCGAATACACGTGTTCTCGATGAGAAGGATGCACAGTTCGGATCAGCGGGAGATTGCCAAAGAGACGAAACCCACGTGTCGGTTCTGTAAGATAAACGAAACATTTTTCTGCTTATTCGTCTGGAAAAACCGACTCGGACGTTTTACGAAAATCCATGCTGTGATGTTAGACATTGTTCCATTCTCTTTCTGGAGGCAGGATGCTACTTGCATAGGCGGAATAGGACAGGAAACACGTGATTGGGTTTCTTAGCAGTACCTTGAGTTTATGAGATGTCGAAGGAAAGTTTGCGAAAGTATTTACATTAAATAGGATATATACGTATTAGTCATAATAAATAAATAAACAGAGTCGAAAGAATATAATTGTGTTGATAGATGGATTGAGAATTATTGTAACAAATTTGAACAGATAACGATAGATTTTTTTTAATAGTGTTTTGCTTCCATCGCGTGTGGTTGGCATTTCCTGAAACGAGAAGTCCGCCGACGCGTGAGGTTACTCCGGTGCAACCAGAGTGCATAGTAAATTTAGAACACGATTCCCGCGGATTGCTCTAATTTTAAACGAGGCGCTAACGCAAGCTTTTCAGCAACGAATTCTTAGAACTCATTCGACAACGTCTAAGGGTATCTTATATGTATATGCATAAAATCTCCGCCGGTGGTCATTTAAATTCGTACAGAGAGAGAGAGAGAGAGAGAGGACTGTTCTCGTAGACGACAATTAAATAACCGTTTAGGCAGCTGCCGCTTCTTTTTAAAGCCCTCGGACGGACAATATTGTAAAGCAACGACATAAGAAGTGTAACGAGAAAAAGATAGAAGACAATGAAAGAAAAAAGAGAGAAAGAGATCTGGAAAGATGTCAAGTAACAAATTTCTCGAAGGGATTCCAGTTCTTCCGGCGAGATTCGCGGACTGGGCCCTTTGAGGAAGTCTTCCCAAAAGAGAAGGAACGACTTCTCTCTCCCTCTCTCTCTGCCTGTCTGTCTCTCTGACTGCTTATAGCCCGTCCTCCTCTCCTCATTCGTATCATTATTTCCGATGTTGGGTTCGGTACACTCGCTCAAGGGTCGACGTTGTCGTCGATCGTCGGAAGGGTATATACACACAAGAGCAAGCCTGATTTCCAGCATCTGCTCCAGTCAAGAAAGACCACAGTCTGGAACGACTTTAGCCTAGCAAAGGCTTTTACATGCGCGCCTTCTCGTCTGGCAACGCGACGCCTTCTTGTATTCTATTGAGTCTTCCAAAAGCACCAGAGCATATGTTCTCGAATTGTTCTCAACCGGGGTACGGCCAAATGATAGACTGACGCCGCTTTCACTCGAACCGGTGATGAATTCTAATGATCTCCTCTTGCCCTTGAATATGTTCTCTCCAATCGTGGTGCTGTCGTTTTATTTCGATATTTTCTTTCGTCTTTGTCTATCTTTTTGATTCGATGACACACTTTATCACGCGGTCATCTCGGTTACATCTCGGCTTTTGATTGAATTGAAAACGTTTCTACAAAATCAATATTAAGACCGTCATTTTTGTGACTACGTTTGAGCAAAACGCAAAATTTTACAATGAGGTGAACTTTCAACGATGTAAAATAATTTATTATTCAATTCTTCCCAATTAATATAATATCGATCAGTAATCAAGTTTGAACTCGAAATCTCGCGGATGGTTCAGTTCTTTTGTGCGTGTCGTAGTCGATCCTCCGACTTGATACAGTGGCGTAGGACCGGGTCAAGATAGAATCAGAATTCGTGCTCGGGGCCCACCTAATCAGCCGGCATTAGCAAGGTGCGCGTGGATCAACCATAAGGTTCCTCCGCGATGGTACAACTTCGATTCCCACGGTGGAATTAAAGATTCACGAGGAGAAAATACCCATCGCACTTGTCATGGGAACGAGCACCGGGTGGTTCGTCGCTCGATTTACAATTGGTTGCTATACGCGGGGTAAGGCGTGGTGGTGCACAACGCGCGCAACTTCGAGAGACGAGGGGGATGAAGCTCGCTATCGAGGGGATTTCCCCCTTTCCTCTCTCTCTCTCTCTCTCTCTCTCTCTCTCTCTCTCTCTCTTATTTTTTTCTTCTTTTTTTTTAATGCCAACACAGGCCGTAGGGGCGCGGGGAATTTCTCTTGCCTACCTTGCTATATGGCGCACGCTTTTGAGCGAGAAGTGACATATGTGCATGCAGGGTTAGGTTAGTCGGTCATATCCCGAGTAGTAGGCTGTCAGAGAGATAGTCATATTGTTAATTATGGGTGTACTGAAATTTATCAAACTGTTTTTTTTATATTGCGCGTTCTTTTGTCTTTCGTAAATTGAAACGAATGCCAACATTTTTAAATATTATAAATTGAGAATTTTTAATCTCTTGTGCTAGTAATTGGTTCACGGACTATACCGAGTAACCAAACAGTATATATATATATATTAATTCGTCGCTTTCTTTTTAAACTCGTCGGTATGATATCACTGAATGGAAATTATTGAGAAGTAATAAATTTATTATTTGTTTTGCTTGGGTTACTTAAATATACTTAAACTGAGAAAATATTGCAATTTTGAGCCAAATATTCTCGACATGCGTGACACGTCACTCCAGCGGATAAGATTTAGGTTAGGTTTAAGTTCCTTGTGAAGAATTAAAGCTTTATAATTTTCGTTTAATTACCGTCCTAATCTAAACGTCAAGAATCAGTGCGATTATTCGAAAAAAACTGCATAGAATGTAGAGAACGCTAAAAAAATCCGTATGATTTGACAATTCTGTTGCAGGGAAAGTCATCGACGAGTTCGGACACGTGCATCTTCGTATACACGTGCATCCACATTCATGCGTCATAGGAGCGGGTGCGCATGCTCGTGGAGCGTTCTATTGGGGGGAAGTTTGGCAGTGCGAGGGCATCAAGGCAGGTGGTAGCCAGATGTCTCTCGCAAGGACTTCTACCCTGATGTCGTTGCCTGCTCGTTTGCTCTTACTATATACACGAATATTTACGCGAGTATGGGTTAGGTACATACTTATCCACATACATACTCTGTGCTTGCAGAGGAAACGTGTTAGAACTAGCAGATGAGTATACCTACATACAACTATGTATTTCCGTTTTATGGAACGGATCGTCGCATTAGACATCTATGTGTGATCCGTGTCGTGTGAAGTTTGAAGAAAATTTGACAACGTTTTTACCCCGTAGGGTAAAACGTCGGATCTAAGTAGGATCGAAAGTTTTATCTCCTTACGATGGAATTTTTATTAGGAATTTTTATTAGGAATTTTTATTAGAAATCATGCGCACGCATAAGGCAGGCTATTTCGGTGAAATAGCTATCTTTGTTACTCCTTCTGGCGAACGCAAGGTGGCAGGTCGAGTGCTATGTATGAGTCGAGCGTCATTAATCCATACTTTCGAAACGTGTTGCCAAGTAGTATAGACTATCATGGAGTTGGTCACCAGTAGAACAAACGTAAATTCGTACAATTTCTCAGTCGCTTTCTAATTTGCCAGCTGTCGCAAAATTTGATGTATCCTAATAGTCGAACCTGATCTCAGGAAGCAAAATTCTTAATCGTCTCGTCTTTATCTTGACAAAGGGTAGGAATTTTCTTTTCATTTTTTATCGACTGTTTTGTCGGTATTTCTTTGACCATTCTGCGGAGGAATGAAGATTCCGAAACATGTTGACCTTGATCTTACCTCGTCTTTCTCTTCTTTCTCGCTTGTGTTCGCCCTCATTCAATCTTTTCTCATCTTATCACCTTGCTTTACTAAGATGGATTTCTTCGATGCCATTCGGTGAATCAGAAAATTGCAAGTCTCTCCCACCATCGCGTCGACTGAAAACTTGCAGTATCCCCAATTACGCGATATTTTCTGACGTTTAGAAATTCTTCGCAGTATTATGTTTTATAGTTAGTTACATAGCAATTAATATCTCACAACGTAGTACCTAATGTTTTGATGTCAATATTGAATCAACATTCGACGAAATAAATTATTCGTAATTTAAAAAGTGCATTTTTTCTATTGTGTTAAATTTCGCGAAACCAGCGATAATTCATAAATTAACAAATATAAAATTATTTTCCTAATCCCTTTTCATTCATAATATGGTGTATGTGATATATGTTAATACAGATCAAAGAAGGAAACCAGTGATGATCGAAACGACGACGGCGGTTCTAAAAGTAGAATAATTAAGACAGGTATAGAATCACCTGTCTTGTTGATGATAATAGAGCTAATAAGGCGGAAATGCCTCATATTTTATCAGAGCGTTGCCTTTCATCAGTGGGCTCTCGCGGCACGAGCTTTTTAAACGCACAAATTGAGGAACGCGCGCGACTGCATCGTGCGCTCGTCGGCTTGGGTGTAGCGAGGGGGTGGGTCGTGGGGGTAGCAGCTGACGGCCAGAGACCAATGAATTCCTTGCACCTGGTCCCCTAACTCTGGAAAATCGATGACAGAATCAATTGTGCTGGCTACCGCCGTCGCACGCGACCAAACGGAATCCCAGACGATAACAGTTGCTTTGACCCTTACTCTTGACCCGTTCCGTTATCCAGAAGTACGCTTTCTAGATAGCACTTCGAATCTCTCTGCTTGAGGGATGTCTTCCGGTACGTTGTCCATTATAGATCAAACAATTTAATAGTGTCTAAAAGTTTAGATTCAGTTTATGTAATAGATATACATATTAGGTATAAAAAAAATTGCACATTTTCAAAAAGAAATTTCCATAATTGAAAAAGAGATGTTCCTAAAATAATAAATAAATATAAATGCTCTCCGAAATGAGATTTTAACATCTAATTATATTCGTTAATTTCTATGATAAATTAATTGAATGAAATTAAATATCGTGTTAACACCTTTAACGGCTTAAGGCTTAAAACGCTGTCTATGTGACGTTATGTAATCCTGTACGGTGGAAGGAGGTACGTAATCTTGTCTGGGAGAGAAAGATCATCTGAGACTAAGTTCTCTCGCTACAGGTTAATAGCACGATAGCTATGGTGTATCTAATATCATAGAGGACAGAACTCGACTCCAGTTTTGATAGAATATAGCAACGTGAAAATGAAACAATAGATTTTTATCCTATATAATATATGATATATGTTATATTACTCTAAATTTGAGTACATGTAAATGTAAATCGAGCTTAGAATAATTAAATTCAAACAATTATTTAATGCTGTAGACTTGTGTTTCTATTCAGGAGAGGATATTTTTTTACGTACAAAGCGAACGATATTGAACAGATATTTGTTGGCTACAGTTGACAATAGCAGTCGCTTTCACTGTCGAAAGGATCAAGAAGATTATTATGATAAAAAGTTCTATTCATAAATATCTTCAAAAGTGTAAATGAGGTAGAATTGTCAATCTATTAGGAAGACTTTCTCCTTAAATTTCTCTAACGTTGAATCGGAACGTGATGTCTTTTAGAGGCACAATAATTCGGACGTTGACCTCTTCAATTTGATACAGCCCCTCATTATCGCTGTAGTGGGTCCGTCATCCACAAACGAATGTACATATATATGTTTCTCGTGATATTTGTACAGTTTCTTCCTTTCTTATTTTTCATTCTTTTTTTTGAAATTTATTTCTCCGAGTATCGATACGTTTCCCACTGGGAGTGAAGGCCGTGTGTGATATGATCTTGAAAGGATATATCCAAACGAGACAAAAAAGCGGTACGAGTCTGCCGTCTGGTTTCTCCGACAAACCATAGGACGTACAGGCAGGCAGTGGACATTACTTGGGAAGGAACAGCGGCTGGTACGCGCAATGACCTTATTGTTGCGTGACGAGCAACAGGCGGACGGAAGGAAGGAAAGAAGGTGAGAAAAAGAAAGAAAGAAAAAGGAAGATTGCTAGCCTTAGGGTTGCTTGTTGCAAACGATGGGGTAGAAGAAGGAAGGGAACGAGAATATGGTAGACAAACGCGCAAGGAAGTGGTCGAAAAGAGGGGAAAGTTCGGAACTTCGGCAGATGTCCGTAGTCGCGATGTACGTGGTCACGATGGGTTCTTTTTTTCATTCCCTTTCTCACGAGATGCTCGATTTTCATCGTAAAACTCGTAAATTCGAAGGGGAGGGGAAAATAAACGAGTAATCGCGTATCCACGATGTAACATCGTTTTGGTGAATAGCTTCGTTAAACCCTCTTCCCGTCACGTTCGGTTGGGGCGATAAATATTTATTATCCGGAATTCACCAAGATTTAGCTGACCGTTTTTGGTAACACCGTGTTTGTTGGCCGTGTTTCTTTTACACACCGATGTAACAAGAGATACATTATCACGTTTGGGGCCACGTTTATTGCGAGTCGGTAATCGTTATGAACACGGTTCGATAAATATAAAGCACAGAGCAAAATATAAGATATAGGGTGCGAATAATTTAAAATCTATCGAGTCTTTTAGTATTGAACATTTTTTTCCTTTTGAATAATTTCGTGAATCTTAATGGTCAGAAACAATTATTTAAGAGATTCAATCTCATGCTGTGTTTATGTATATCGATGTGACGAAATCATTAAAAATAATTTCATAAAATATGTTTTAAAAAATTTTTATAGGCTATGAGCCTATAAAAACCGAATGAGCAAATTCGATTTACATATGACTTTTGAGATTAGAAAATCAACTGTGTGAAAATACAAATCTCGATCGAGATTTCGAAATCGTCAAATTTCATTAGAATAATTGTCATTGAAGTCGTACAGAGGGCTTAAGTCATACAGAGTACAGAGTCCTAGACAAAGGGGACAGCTGTGGCACAGCACCTGCTTATGTCGCCACCTTTCAAGTAAAACGCTAGGTGCGAGAACTTGTTCATTCATTTCGTCTCGCGACTAGCAGCGCTTTCTTGTTGCCGAGGTTAAACCAGCCGATTGGAAATTTCGACCGGACGTCCTCGACCTCCAACAGTAGTTTCGCATGCCGATTTGGGGAGGGAAGAGAGCTTAGCAACCGATACGGTCAATTCGTTTAGCGACTAATCTTGAAAATAACCAATGGAAGAAGAAATAGGCTCGATCTTGTGTTCTCAACTTGTTCGAGCTTTTAGAACCATGTATAAAACATATTGTTACTATATGCATTAGAATGGTATATTAGCGTTTATTTATTAAAATTCGTTCATAAACTAAGATAAAGGATATTCAGTTTATCTTATCAAAACAATTTAGAACCTTTTGAGTTAGTAAAATTTTGAAAATTACAAGTTACTAATGCCAAATAAATTTTTTTGAATTGACGATTCGTCAAGATAAATCTCATAAATGACAAGGCAACTGATTGTAGTATTCAAGTGTCTATGATTTATGCTCTATTCTTTTGTCACTTCACAATTTGATAAATTGTTGTTGTGCAATTAATTTTATGCATTTTTTTTGCACTGTAATTTAAACGCCCTCGTAAAAGACGGTCAGGAAACTACAATTACCTTTTTGACCGAACAGGAAGCGAGAAGCACCGAGGTGAGAGGATAGGAAGATATAAAATCCAACGTGATCCGGTAGCCCCGTATTATACTTCCCTTTCCTGTGTCACCATCACTTATTTCCATCTTTCTTTCGCACTCTCATTTACGCCCTGTCGTCTCCCATGTTCCTTTCGAATTTCTATCTCTCTCTCTGTTTCCTCTTTGCTGTCTCATGTACTCCTCATGTAGAATTACCGTCCTAAATTGATTAATGAATGTCCCGCTCGAGCCGTTTCGCTTGTCCCCTTGTTTCCGAGCGAGTGTCACATGTTGGGATAAAATCGTGACGATTTTATCGGTTATTCCTCACGTGCCTTCCTTTCGCTTATCGCTCTCGTATCTTTTTTCAAGCTTCCGCTTTCTTCATTTACACTTATCTTTAATTGCTTCGTCTATCAATTTTTTTTCTACTTTTTCTAGAATTCCGTATTTGGACTGCACAAATAAAGCTGAAATAAAAAATAAACTGTATAATCAATCAGATTTTTTTTCAGAATTATGTTAGCACAATCGTTAATATCATAAAATTTCAAGCGTTTACTAGTTTCGTCACTGTGTTACACATGTATTGCCTCGTTCGATTACTTTACGATTCAAATCAATTTGACGATATCTCCGTCCTACATTATTCTTCGAAATTGTCATCAATAAAACGTTAAATACCATTTCGGTATAAATATTCATAACGTTCTTACAATTTCTTCGCGGCGAAGTTAAAAGCGGGTTCGCTACAGCGCTGTTTCCTTTTATCTGCTATATCTTCTCCCGATTATCGCGTCTTGCTTTGGTACATACATACATATATACATAGTATATATGTATGTATACATATTTTCGCGAATCGTGAGAATATCGGAGGAAGTCCTGCGTTCTGCCACGTGCCTCGGGATTTAAACTCAAGGATACCCGCAACCGTTAGAACTTCCACGAAGGCAAAAGCCTTTACATAACACGAGCGAGAGAAAAAAAAAGGACAGGAATACCGGATCGTCTTCGAACGTATATTTGCGATTCCCAGCGTTGCTTCTATCCTTCTTTTGACGTGTTACGTCTAACTAGATAAAGAATTGGTCGCGAGAGCTGAATGAAGTTGTCAAACGTAGAAAAATATAGTATATTATCCCACAGTGTATTTTAGCTATCTCTTTCTCTCATTCCATCTTGTCAATTTATCGTTCTTTCTCTTCTCCAAAAATTATTCGCCGATGATGTAAATTCTTTTTGAATAATGAAACAAATAGTATGATGTATTTTAGTAATTGTTCAAAAATATTTCACGTGCTTATGGACGTGTTGGATCGTGCGCACGTGGCTCGCGCCGCGCCAGCTCCTCCATTTTTATTTTCAACTTTAAAGGAAGCATGGTCGAGAATACTTGGACAAATATTCCGACAGTCTCCGTACATTCCGCGATTTTGTACATTTCTCAGACTTTCGTTTGGAAAGTGAAAACGATACGCATAAATACTACTCACGCGTTTCATTCTTATATTCATTCTCTTTGTAGAAATTCTATTCCCTCCGAAAAAGAAGTTGTTCATTTGTTTTATAATGTCATTGTAATTGTCAACTGCGCGTACACACCAGAAATATTATAAATATTTTATACATATATTTAAATTAAATTTAAGTTAAATTAAATTAAGTTAAATTTTACACTTATATTTAACGTTGATTATGTTTGATAAATCAATTATCCAAAAGTTGTGTCAGTTTAAATATGATTGGTACCAGTGATTTAACAAATTCTCGTAGAAGTTGAGGAGAGATAAGACACTTTGGCTTGTCCATAACATTCTATTGGGATTGAAAATCATCACCCTGTATCGATGAATTCTTTCAATTAATTTTCTATTTCTTTTTATGGCAAATAGTATTATATATGATCAATTCATTGTTCCAGTTTTGAGGATGTATTTTTGTACATAGATGTAAATATTGTTATAGAAACCTTATAGAAACACACAATTATAAACTAACATATATAGCTACATAATCCCTTGTGATTTACAATAATGCAACCTCGACAAAAATCGTGTCTTTAAAAAAAGATTTTCTATCAAAAAAAAGAAGGTAGCATAACTACTCCATCAACCCCGTCACGTGTAAATCGTGCGACAAATCACCGGCATAATATATTTATTTGCATAGTTTCACGAATTTTTCAACGTTCACTTTTTTTCCCTCGGCGATATATCTTGTATGCAGAAAACATTTCACCTGAACGGCACTCCCCTTTCGATTCCTCACATTCCCTCGCGACTGAGAACGATTCATAACATATTCCCGACTTGTCCACGACCGGGAACGTAAACATGCACGTGCACCTGCAGGAAAAGTTCAGTGTATTCGGGCAGCGAAGATTGCATTGCTAGACTCTGCTAATTAGAAGTTCAATTACAAGGTGTATCAGTTTGCGTTTTACACCAGTTTCTCTCGCTAGTATAAAAACAGCTGCAAAGATGAAAACACGCGTTTCCTATGGTATGTCTGTAAGCACGGCGTGTGTGTCGAAACAAATACATACCTACGCGTATGTGTGTTTCATGACACTGGTTATTCAGAACCAGGAACTACTGAAAGAAATGAATTTTTTTTGTTAGAAATAAAAAGAACTTTTATCTATAAAGGATTTTGTTAGTCGGATTTCATAGAAGAGAAAGAGAGTTGTGAGATCATTCAACTCGTTAAAGACCATTGTCGCGTTATTACTAAATTTCCACTTTTTCATTCGTCGAGTTTTCAAAAGTATAAGCTAATTCTGTCTTTTTACGCTCCTAAGAGTTTTTTTTTTTATCCTAGTGCTCGCCCCCCTCCTCTTTTTCTCTCGCCATCAAGCAGCTGCGTGTACCGAGAGAGGAAAGTGGCTCTGTGATGCATGAACGTATACATACCATACATACATGTATGTATCTGGCAATAAAGTATAATGGGAGGTTATGGAATGATAGCGCATGTAGGATGCCGCAAGTATACGCGACATACAAACATATGCGAAACGCAGATGGCTGGTGTACCTTATCGTTGTCATTATTTTCCGCCCCTGAGGATACAGAGATAACCTCCTTCGATGCTGTGTTGATTCTTAATGATTAACTGAAACTGAAAGATTATTAATAAATAAGAGCAAAATAAACAGTAAGTGATAAACGATACTTAAAGAAAAAAGAAACAGTAGTAAAAATTATCTGAGGAATCTGATCTGGAGGAATCAATCGAAATTGGCTACTTAAGAATTCAAGAGTAATCGGCAATTTTCGACGTTGGAATCTCCTTTTTTAACGTATCGCTGTAGTAAATAATAATTATTTCTCACCGTTGTACCCATCAATTGGCGAGTTTGGTATATTGTAATTCAATTTCTTGTTTAATTTGGAAATTCGACGCTGTCAGTATCATGAGAAAAAATGTTGAATTACCAGTTTTTTTAATTAATTTGGATTAATGGTTTCTGATTCGCCCAGTATTATAAAATGATATTTTAGTACTACTACCAATGAATGATGGAGACTATCTTTTCAAGAATATAGACTGAATTCATCATATATAATTAATGTTAAACTAAGGATTAACAACAGCTGTAATTATTAATTTATTATATTACTTATGACTTTCCTATTTTAATATATTATAATTTCATGTGTAAATAACCAATCTCTCAAACTGTAGTAGTTCGTAGCTTACTTAAACTTTTTTTTGGAAAATTCTTAATTTCTTTAAAACACACGGTGATTCCAAATTTTTACTCATATGCGGCAGTGTCATAAGTGTAGTGATTCTGTTTTATAATATAAATATATATAATATAATATAAATATATTGTATATATATATATATATATATATATATATATATATATATATATATACTGTAGTAGTGTATAGTATATATCTACTTATATGTATTTATATATATATATTATACATTATATACCTTATATACCTTATATACCTTATTATTATGTATTACCTTATTTTCTGTATAAAACTGCTTCAAAATAATTGTGCCCGAAACAATGTCCAACAATTCGGTATGGTATAATGAACTTTCGTGCTCGGGCGCCGCAGCGGCTTCTTTGCATCGTGCTCCAACGGAACGAAGGGGTTAAACGAACGCCGTTTGGCAAAGGCTGGCACGACATTAGCTGCGTGCAGCGGAAACGCGGTCGTGGCCTGCCTGAAACAGTAAACGTAACAAGCATGCGTTTGATTTCTCCATGTGAAGGAGTGTGTACGCACAACCTTGCGTATAATATAGAGTACGTGTGTGTGTACTTCATCTCGAACTGACCAGTATCGTCCCCAAATTACGTCACCCTACAAACATAGACTCCCACAGTAGGTGGAATGTAAATACATACGTTAGTATAACGCGCAGCGAACTGTTGATTAATTACACTTGATGGACCATCGCGTAAAATAGAAATTTTCTTTACTATTTGCGCTCTCTGAAAAAGTTAAATAAAGAATTAAACAAAGTGAAAATTATCAGTTATTGAAAAAATATTCGAGATAAAATTTTTATCTTGATGATTTTTTTTTAGGAGAAGTCTAAACCTGTCGAAAATTGAAATTAGAAGTTTTGGTCGATAAGTTATTACAGATGTCTGATACTCTGCCATCGATAAGCAATTTACATTCACGTCGACATTGACTTCTCAGCATCGTGAAAAATAGCATCTAAAAGCGCAAAAAATATTTATGCAAATTAGTACAGGATAAATAAAATAAGAAAGCAAAATAAAATAAAATTAAGTAACTGAATGGAAAATCCTTCTTTTTTTTGTTTTTTTTATTAAAGATTACCAAGAATCCACCATAAAAGAAAAAAAATTTGGGAATAGTGTAAAAAGGAGAGGGAGTGAGAATGAATGACGATCATTTGTGGAGGAAATAGACAGGAAATCCTCGAAGATGATGAAAGAACAAACCATTTTGCAACCGCAAAAACTGACACTGGCCAGACTGTGGTCAAGATTGCCTCTTGGTCAGCAGTTTTGGGCAAGGGTGAAGAACAAAGGGGTGGCGAGTACGCGATAGTTCCTTTGACAAAGAAGAGGAAGAAACGCGCGCAGGATGGATGGTCAGCCATCCGTGATTTCCCGTCTTTGCCTCTAAACCGACAAAAAAAAAAATGGCTATATCCGTTACACGTTCGCATGTTCGATCTTCGATCTTCTTATGATTTTTGTATTTCTTCGGATTGAACTACACTACAAAAGAAGAGATTTTGTGCGGTGTCAGCGTGAGAATTTTTGTTGAAGAAAATTAATAAAAATGTTGTGCATCATTTGTACTCAATTCTCAAATAGTTTTGTAAAAAACATTGATTGATAAATTTCTCATCTCAGCAATTTGCCTGTAACGTGTTATCACACTTTCAATCCTTTGGAATTATCATTCTGGGTTATACTTTTCTTAAAGTATAAAAATCATCATTGCAAATCGATACTATAGTCAACCGCAAATCTCACGTTTGTAGTTTCCAATAAAGTTACTGATGGACAATGTTTCCTTTGTACTTTTTTTAGGTCGCGATCTGGGTACGATTCTAGTAGCGGCGGAGAATCTGACAATGAGTACAATGCCATTGCCTGCCGCGGAGCCAGCAATCAGTCTCAGAATCCAACTGCGGCGAACGCAAGTAATCACGGACAGGGAAAACACATAAACAAAGGAAGGTGGACCAAAGAGGAGGTAACAATCGATCAACAGTTTGATTCGTTTGTTCGAGTTCGAGATTTTCAGACGTGTAATTCCGAAATTTTATAAAACTATCTAGAAGAATTGAACATTGCCAAAATTGCCAGACTTCATTGGTCATCAAGTAAGAATAATGTTCGAGATTTTAGATTATCTTTCTTTCCCCTGAAACGTAGTTCAATAGTTGAGAAAATGCACACGTGATCGCGTCATCATACTGTGACTTTAATCGGATGTAACGCGAATGGGGAGGGATACAATGAGCCTAGGCCTCGAAAAGAGGTCCACCCTTCGTACCTTCTACAACGAGTTACGTCCGCGGGCAGATGCCCTCGACCACCCCATAGTAATATACGCGGCGGCTATTGAGTATGGGGAACGCCGTATGGTTTCCCGTGGGAAACATCACGGAGATCTGTCGATCTCGTGCATTTGTTACATAACCTTTTTCCATTCTCTCTCCCCCCCCTCCCCCCTCCCCCCTCTCTCTCATTTTCTTCTTTTCTAATCCAATGTAATTGCGAAGTGAAAATTCCATGTTATTCATTTTAAAATTAGGATATCTTAGTGTGTCTTGTTTTCTCTACATCTACATGGGATAAAGTGAAATACTTCCTTCGATAAAGCCTTTTCTACAAAGAAAAATTCCTTCATTTCCATCCTTAGTTACATTAAGTGTTATTTTTTTCAAAAAATTAATATAACGATTAGATTTTTCTCAAATATTCAAGTCAGATACGTACTTATTGCAGGCGTCGAATTATTAATACAAATATATAGTCTCGTCGATTAATCGCCAATGAGCTTCCTTAAACGCACCTGTTTTTCCTGTTTTTAAAACGAGGTAACGTTTATCAAAGTATCTTGCATTGCTGTTGTGTAAAGCTTTAAGCGATCACTTTTATTTCTGCATCATATTTTCCCTGTCTGTCTGTATGTAAACCGTGTGTTTCCATTTGAATGGGTTTCAGGACGCTTTGTTGAAGCAGTTAGTAAGCAATGCTGAACAACTTGGGACCGGACTTCGATGGGACGCTATAGCCAGTCATTTCCCAGACAGAAGTGACGTTCAGTGTCAGCAGAGATGGGCAAAGGTCGTGAATCCAGAATTGGTCAAAGGACCATGGACGAAAGAGGTAAATCAATGAAACCAAATTCTTCACTATTTCTATTCACTATTCTTTTGTAATTAGATAGATTTATAAATTTTTATCCTGCATTGCCTTAAATAAAGGCTGAGAAATCTTCGGTTTTTATCCGTATATAAATCCTAGTATAGAATTTATGATTTAGTTACCTAAATGTTCTAAATATAATTCTACAAATTAAAAAAATATTGTTTTGATACTAAACTTACTACTACTTACTACCAACTTACGCAGGTTGTGGACACCATTAGTAAGCAAAAATCAATGAAGTATCGGAAAATGTGCTTTGTTTGAACAGTAATCTTTAAAAGTAGGTGCAAGATTGAGACTGAGTGCTTTATCTTGTTTTGGTATAGTCATTGTAAATTGTAATTGAAAGACTAAATTAAATTAGTCTGATTTTCACCAAATGACCCAACCCAAATTTTCAAATTTTCATATCTTGCGAAAATTCATATATTATCATTTATTATAGCTATGTATTTGGCAGAAGAGACGTTTGAATCAAAGGATGTGTAACGGTTCTTCATTCACTTTCCCTTCTTCTGGATCAAAGGAACTTTTCATGCTGCCTCATCCAATAAGTTAACATCTTATTTGAGCGAATGCCTCGGTTAAAATCAACGTTTGTCTCGGTCACAATCTCGAAAAAACAAGTTCCACATCCAGAAATTGCTTTATTAATCCAGCGTATAAACACATCAAGTGTTTCCTCTATTGGCGACCAGATGTCACTGTGGACCCACGCTGCGAATCATATATATTACTACCATCAATAATAAGATCTTGAATCAATCCATTTAATCACATTCGACAAAACTGTGAAGTCCGATTCTCATTCAAATCTGTCAAGATCTTTGTTCCTTAAGCTAGGGACCAAGATTATCCCTCGGCTGCGTCGAAAGCTCAAAGGTTCGAACTCATAACGGCACGGCCCTGTACAGCACGTACTACGCCTACACGTAACAGAGGCAAGGTTCTCTTTCTGTCTCTGTCTGTCGACGGTCGCCACGGTGGGGTATGCAACAAGAAAAAGAGCCACTAGAGGTTCGCGGAGATGCTGCGTCGTCCGTGCCAATGCACTTGGCAACAGCCAAGGGCAAGTAAAGCCTCTGAACAGTCTACATTGGCCCTCACAGAGAGAGGCCCCTGCACGTTGGTGTGCATCTGATTCTTCATGGTGTAAGAGTGTCCTCGTTGTACCTTTTTTTTTCGCTGTCGTTTTCTCTTCCTTGTTCTTTCTTGTCTTTTTTCCTCGGTGCACTCGAGGATCATCTCCGCGTGTGTCCTGCTGTCCTTTCCTTCCCGCCGTTTTCTGTCGACCTACCGCCTTGTTCTCTCATCCATTCTTCGGTCTTCTCTCGTTCCTTCCGAAGACTTATTCTTGCCTACCTCTCGGTGAGAACTTGCCCGATCAAGCCTGTCACAAGGCCTTTCGGCTACTTCTCGTGGAACAGAATGTTGCATCTAATGAAAAGTCAACAATCTGGCCGACGTCTTCAAGTCGATAGTTGGAAATCTTCGTTCAGTCTTTTGAAGTTTGCTTCTCGACTTCTTTTAGAACCAGGACAGGTTCCTCCAATCTGATTCATTCACATACTAAAAAGAATTATTTTTAGTCTTCATTAAGAGCTTCTAAGACTTACAAACCGAAATCGAATGCAATATCTTTCAAATATTGCTGTTGCACTGAATTTAAACTTCATCGATATTATCTGTAAAAAAAAATTGAAAAAGTTCACTAAAATTATAGAAATAAATATTCAAGTAATCTGTTTAAGAGATTGTTGAACAGATCAATATACAAAATGCGTACAAATTTAAATGTGCATTATATTATATATAATTTAATCTATATGTAATCAATTATGTAAGTTTTGGGGCTATTTTATATATTGATGATCAATGATCTTCGCAGGAGGACGAAAAAGTGGTAGAATTAGTTGAACGATACGGACCGAAGAAGTGGACGTTAATTGCACGACATCTAAAGGGTCGTATAGGTAAACAATGTCGGGAAAGATGGCACAACCATTTGAATCCGGGTATCAAGAAAACAGCGTGGACGGAAGCGGAGGACAGAATAATCGTGGAAGCTCATCGCAGGGTGGGCAACCAATGGGCAAAAATAGCAAAATTATTACCGGGAAGGACAGACAATGCTATAAAAAATCATTGGAACAGTACTATGAGGAGAAAATATGAAACTGAAGAGGGTAGATCCACTAGCACAAGAGGTTCGTATTAATTAATTAATTTTTCAATTGGTAGAATGCAGATATTTCTGTAAATTCACATAATTTTTATGATATTTTCCTGTTCAAATATTTTTATTTTATTTTTCGTATTTTACAATTAAGCTAGACAGACATTTTTATCCTTCATAAAGTTCAACAAAAATATGAGACAATTTAGTAATAAGAAAAATATATTTTGATTTAGCTCGTCGATATATGTGTCCTATGAAATTACATTTAATGAAAATGAGTTTTTGTTTATAGGAAGAGGTAGGAGAAAAGCCACGGAATCGTCGTTGCCCTCTAAAGATAACGATCTGTGTGTAGAGGAAGACGGTTACGGTCGTTTGAAGGTAAATTCGACGAGCAATGAGACTGCCGCGGCTGTGTCTACTGTACAGCAGCAAATTCTGGGTGTTGATCAATTGGATTGGACCAGGGCTTGGGATAATCAGCAGAGCACCCAAAATTTTCAGAATCTTTTGAATTTGAACGAACGGTCGCACAACAGTGAGCCTTCAAAAAGAGGAAGTTCTTCTTCCAAAGTCAAGGCTGAACAAATTTCACCCTTCACAAAGTACGTCACAAAAAAATTCAGAAAGTTTTCACAGAGCGTTTAAAATGATATTAACACGTGCATTTTTATAGATATTTTGATATGCAAATACAAAGTGAAGCGACCAGTTCAAAGAATTCGGAGATCAGACTGATGCCCATGCCAGATTTGGAACAGATGTCGGAAGCCGCCGAGAAGGAAAGAAGCAGCCCACCCCCTATTCTACGTCGACGTAGAAATGCTCAAATAGTTCTGCAGAGGACGGAAACACCTGAGAGTGTAAACCAGTCTGAGTATTTGATAATAACTCAACAGCCGTCTGGTGTCACCAGTCCATCCACGCCCATCAAACAATTGCCATTCAGTCCGTCACAGTTCCTGAATAGTCTGAGTCCTGAGACCTCCTCCTGGCCACGGGCGAGTACCCCTAAAGGTAGCAGTCCCGGTCCACTCACCACACCACAACCTACTGGTCTTCGACGAAGTCAGAATGGTAAAGTTCTTAATATAAATTCCTTTGCTTGCTGCTTCTTCATGTCTGAAGTTTAACACAGTTTAATACAGTATTCTTTGTCGTTGTTATCACTACATTTTGTGTTGCAGATGGCAATACGCCGAGGACGCCAACACCGTTCAAGAATGCGTTAGCAGAATTAGAACGGCGCAGTGGTGCGACTACTCAGTTACCTGCCACTCCGAGTCGTCTGGATGCTCTGACCGAAATTATTAAACAGGAAACCGATCGTGAAGGTTTAGCAGGAACCAGCGCTATCCTTCAGGACTCTGGTTACAGCACGATCAGACGGCGGGGTAAAGAAAATAGCGCTCCCGGCGGGAAAAGAGCGCGTAAAGCTCTTTGCCAAGCTTGGGCTTCTCAGGATAATTCCGAAATGAGTTTCGTTGTAGAAACACCGGTAAGTTGAACCACCTATACTTAACGTGTAATATATATTTATGCAGAATTCGTATTTTTGTGAATCCAATTTGAAAAATGGGACTTGAGTGAAAAATTGCTCTACCTGTTAAATATTATAATGAGTATTTTTATACGCATATCGTATACATTCTGTGCATTTCTACACTTTCAAATGCATAAAAATTTGCCTAAGCATTGTCTAAGCATTACTATATAAAATTGCTTTTTACTTGACTGATTCTTCTTTTTTTTTTATGTCACAGAGTAAAAGTTTGGACACATCGGTATTGTTTTCACCGGCATCCATGGCATTGGAGGATAGTTTTTTAACAGCAGGGACTAGTCCCGTAAAGGTAGAGAACCATGTCCATACTCAATCACAGATTCAAACTCAACCTGCCCTGTCCTGGTATTATTCCCGTACCAATCGCCTTTAGACACGCTAGCCGGCCTTTTCTTAACTTTCTTATTTTAACACTTTATATTCTCCTTTCCTTTATTTGGTATATTTTAATTAGTCATGCTTGCCTACTGATTAACGTTAAATACGCCTACCCCTTCTTCTGTCTTTCTTTCTTTTTAATTTATAACTAAATGTTACAAAGCCAAGACGCGCGAGAAATTAACCTTGTATTTATTCTTCGTAACCGGTCACGATTATCGACTCTGTTCTGCCCGATATCGTCCAATCCAAAGATTATTAGCATTCTTGTTTTTTGTTTTAAGTTACGAGTATTGTAATTAAAAGGTAGCATAACTAACATTAATAACGGCGTAAAATACGGGTTTGATTTATTTATACGACTAACTTATTTTTTATTTTATCCATTCTCTGTTAAATTATTATTTATGTATATCGTAACTTCATGTACTTGAAGTGAAATTTATGATCATGGATTAAGGAATTAATTGTTTGAAAGGAGCCAATATTAGGAAGTACTTAAGTTACACTTTTACATTTGCTGTAATACTTTTTTTTTGGCCAATGTTCATTGCTGTTATACATATTCTATATTGCAAAAATGTCTGTACTGGACAAACGTCAAGTCACTACAAACTCAACAAATGTTGAGTTACGAATATATACATCGATGTATATCGATCTTGTTTCGTTTTTGTTTGCTTCATTTTTCTTTTACGATTAATTTTACGATTAATTTTTTTTTTTTTTTTTTTTAATTATGGGCTAGACTCGCTCCATTATTTTTCCTTGTTTCATTTTGTTGATGTTTGTTCGTGTAAGTTGTAAATTGTTCGTGTATATTTGTACTTTGGAAGCGAAGTAAACTGGGAACATTTAATCAACGTAATTTATTATTTATTATTGTACAAAATTTAGTCATAATATAAAATAAAAAAAAGAGGGAGAGAAAAATAGTCTTTTTAATGCTATTAGTACTTTCTAACATTCAAGTGACTAAATTATTATAAGAACGAATCCTGTGCACAAGTTAAACGTGTGTCCTATGTAAATCTGTAGGTACAGTGTTAGTATCTAAATGCTACAGTTATTTAATATTTATTTATTAAAATACCATCGATCACATCGAAATGTTTGCAGTTTCAGTTTCGTTTCCCTAGTCATTTAATAAGAAATGGGTCATCGATGACCCGCAACATAGAACATGTTAATATAATTACGTTTTAAATTTGTATATTCCTTCTTAGTTCGATTATATTTATGCGTAATTATGATATATAGATAGATACATATACATATTAAAAAGTAAAAGATAACATTTATTTATTATCATATTAATATATATACATATATATATATTTTTTTTTATTCCTTTGGTAATATAACGTTGAGTTACGTTGCATGTTTTATAACTAACTCAAACGTAAAACTCCCCTATGCAGGCCTGGCCTAGCGTACCAAAGTATCTTCCTCGTCCTTTTTTTTATCTCTCATCCTCTGTGTCCTAAAAGTTAACAAAATCCAAAGAATAATTCTTCGAGCGGCGGCCCTACTAGTCGTGACATATGCTCCTCTCTTCGATACCGATTCGTAACCGTGCGAAGGAAAAAAAAACAAGAATTAAGCAAAATACAAAAGACCCTAGTCATTCTACGATGAAACGTGGTGATAACATTCCTAGCATGAACGTAAAACGTGCCACAGGGAGCAAAACATGAACGTGTAAAATGCACCACATACTGACCACGATTTTTTCGAATATATATATATATATATATAGCTCCTGCAACCTTTCTGTTTCTCTCTAACTACGTCCTTCTCTTCTTTCATGTCTGTTCCCTCCTGTTTCTCTTTTTTCGCAAGTCTCTTTTAGAATTCTCTCAGACTTTTTTGAAATTCACATGATTCGGTTGATCTTGTCAGTTAAATTGTCTTTTTCTGAGGAAAGAAAAAAAAGAAAAGGAAAAATATAGAAGATAATTTTCAAACAGACAGATATTTTCTGTAAGTGCGTTCTTTTTAATCGCCGGCTGTAGCTAGTGTGTCTATCCTTTCTAGACTTCCCACGACTTTGCGTCCGTACAACGGAAGCCTAACGCCAAGAGAGCAATCACATTCGATGCGTTCGACAGTCCCTGTTGTATTCTCAGCCCCTTGCCGCTCAGGCCAGCCAAACGCGCCAAGGTGAGTGATTTGTTTTTTTTTTTCGATTTTAAAATTAGTTCACCGTTACAGTCTCGAGACCTTCGTGTTAGAGATTCGATATTCGTTCGTCAAATCGCGATAGGCTTCGATACTTAATTTTCGATATCGAGAGACACCTGTCGTCATAGATCGGATTTCATTGTGGACTCTTTCAGTATTGGATAGCTTGAGTTAAAACAAAAATTCAAAAAACCCTAACCTTAATGTTTGAGGTTCGACAAATTGCAAAAAAAAATTAAGAAATAAATTTAAGTAAATTTTAAGAAATCGTTGTAAAGAGAAAATTTCAATTTGCAAAACAATGGTAAGCCAATTTACGAAAAAAAATGTTTCAATATTTTTACAATTTTTTCTTACCCACTATATATTGTAAACATATCTTTGAGAAAAACAAACTTAGGATAGCCAAAGTAGAAGCTTTGCGCTTTCAAGTGAGATCAAGTATGTTCTTGCACGATTTTCTTTAAGTTTAAAGCGTCAACAATTTTTATCATCGTTTATGCATGTGTTCAGTTATGCTCCCTGCACGTGATTAGCTTTGTTATCGATATCATATTCAAAGAGCTATAATTTGATTTTCATTATCGATTTGTTTTGATGGCAGCTACATTTGGAGGCACAATGGACAACAGTAGCGTGTGGACGTACACGTGATCAGCTAGAAATGACACGAGCCGCGCGCCGATTCCTCAGCAACCATGGATATCTGCCCTTGCGTCCTCGTTCCCTGAATTTTTAAAAGCCTGATCTAGCCACGATCGCGTTTCGTGGTTAAAAAAAAGGATGGCGTTAAACTAGTCGTAATTCCGTTTAAGGAATATGGCCTTTTTTTCTATCGAAAATCTACCGAGGATGAGATAAAAAAGAGAAAAGAAAGAAAGAGAGAAAAACACGGTGAAGAAAAAATAAAGATAGATCTATTAGGCAATTTTTTACAAGCTGAATACAAATGCGTTGTACATTGGAATATTTTGTAATTGCCTTTTGCGAATTTTAGTACCGAGGTATTCCGATGCATAGCGTGTGTATTATACAGTCGAATTTTTTTTTTTTTTTAACGAAAAAACCGCGATGCATTCGTAGTTGCATCTCGAAAGGAGAGAAAATGTCACGGTTTATCATGACACATCTCCGTTTGCGGTTCATTCTCAAACGCGGAAAACAAAAGAAACAAAACAAGACAATTCTGCCTTTTTTTTGTGAGTGATAGAAAGTTGCTACTATGGTGATCTACAATTAACTACGAACGTAAGAAGGAAAAGTCTTGATCTTTTGACAGTGATTTCTAATTTTTGTAAACGTTACATGTTCCCTGGTGAAATATGTATAAATCGCAAACATACATTGATATACAATTTTTTTTTTTAAGGAACATTAGAGGTATAGCAATGTTCACGTGAAGAAACTCTCGCGTAAATCATGATATTGCATTAGTTTTGTCTTGTAGTTGAAAAACTTCTGACGCATAAGTAGCGACCTGTTATCACGCTCGTACAAAAAAAAAAAAAAAAAAAAAAAAAAGATAAAAAAGAAATAGAAGAATAAAATAATAGTCGGTTTATTTGATACAATAGTATATATTATATAATATAAAACAAAAGCATTATTGCGGCTGTTATGTACAAAGAGCCTTTGTAACTGATATTTAATTTACAACTGAATAATAAAGACGTGATAATAATCACACCAAAAAATAAACGGTTGGTAAAATAATGTTTCCTCTCTCTAAAATAGCACGACGGATGCTATTCGAAAGTTACGAACCGTAAAAAAAATTTTTTTTACGACTTTTCGCCTTAACCGCGCCACGACTGTTCGCGCTTTTACGATTTTTTTAAACAAATGAAATGAAACATCATGCTAAGATAGCTCGTTAATATTATTAGTAACAGCGTAGTTTAATTAAATTCTCGGCGTACATCACCGTGCTATTTTATAAAAACTTGGAATGCTATGGAATGGATAGAAGAGATGCAAGTGCTTATACAATGATCAGCCCGTGTATTACTCAACAAATAGATTAAAAAAAAAGTTGCTCGATGACCAATAAAAGCGTCCTCACGATCGTGGTGAGGTATATATAGAACGTTGCCTGACCAACTCAACTTTTCTTTGCTTTCACTTGAGCTTCGGTACTCTAAGGGTATCTTCTCAGAATATCTTCACGAAATGACACACACGCGCTTTATATCACACCGGGAGTCGAATTACGCAGCATCTAAACGCAAACAGTACAAAATTACCCAGTAGTACATTCAAACTGGACACGATATGACAATGTTCATTAACGATAACTGTAATCGTCGAACGTAATTCTAAAGCCCTTTGATACACGCTTTTTCTTTACACGTTCCAACGTCGTACAGAATTCAGAGTTCTTCGTAGAACTTATACGGTAAATTAAACTACATTACATACGAAATTAAATACGAAATTACATCATTTTTTTTTCTTTTCTTTATAATATAACCCTTCTTACTAATTGTACATTCTTTATGGTCTGACACTTTCTTCGCTTATTTTAACGCTAAAAATTGAATAAAGTTGAATAAAGCATTTTCTTAACTACTCAACTGGTTATTCAATTTCAAAGGAAAATACTGTTTCCAGTTTATATTCGCTAGATATATTTTTTCAAAAGTATAGCAGTCGGAATGTAATTAACACCGTCGATTCCCTTTATAATAAATATTCCAATAAGATGATAAAAAATATTGCGAATTACGAATTACCAACTAGTTTGTATAAAATCAACGAGATACGTTAGCTTTGTTTGAAATTTGTCAATCTTATGCACGTTTTTCTTTCTTTCTCTTTTTTTTTCTTTTTTTAGGAAGAAGAATCAAAGTGTTAATCTTTTTTACTACGATAAATATGCAATATCTACTTGCGTATTGTGTACGAATTATACTAAATATTATTAATAAAGTTTGCGAGTCTGTGATGTACATCGTATTGATGTTAAAAAAAAAAAGTTCGCGTTTGCAAACACGTGCACTAAAAGACGCCTAAGCATACGTACAAAGTGTATAATTATGGTTTCTTTCTTTTTTTTCACAATAACACGGTGGTAATGCCCGATAAAATTCGATAGATGAATGTCGAAGTCTCGAATCTCCGTGGATCATTTCCAAGACTTATCCGTACGTACATGTTTCGTGAAATTTCAAAAAAAGAAAAGTTATCATGTCAGGTATCAGCTTACGGTCATCCAACTATCTGAGATTTCCCCGCGCATTCTGCTTTTTTTTTTTACAGAACGATCATATCAAGAAGTGACTCAAGAAATCTTTGACTAGATGGCGATCTTTTCGAAAATTGCACGTACAATAATTCATTAAAGAATAAAATGTATCTTATTAGTAATAATCTCATTGATTTCTATCTCTAGATATAGTTGCGTAATATAACATCGGAGAACTATGTGTAATAGAGATAATACAGAGGAACTCTTAGCTGTTGATTATAACAATAGCTAAAAGAGGGGGAGATATTTTTTTTTTCTTTCTTTGACTAGTACTACCGGTATATCGATTTAGCATTTACGAAAAGATTGCGATCGAAAGAAAGTCACGCCTTACAAAATGAAGGATATACTTGGGAACAGCGCGAGAAGAATTTTTAGGAAACTGGGACACCGTGTATACCGCGTCTCCAATGAGTATGTAATAAGAGTAACTACCAAGACGAATCGAATGATTTAGAATCGCTATCGTTAAGTGACATTTATATTTTCAAAGAAGAAAAAAGAAAAAAGAAATAAACTATTCGCTCTAAATGATCCGAATTAATTCAAGTTACGATTATTCAATAATTCAGTAGTTTCCATGATTACAGATATAAACACTGATAATTAGATCAGTCGCTACATTCAGCCTCCTAATAAAATAACGTCTATAAAAAGTCTAAAAACAATCAACAAAGATGTATAAATTCACTAAAAACAAGTAAAGAGGTATAACGCCGACGAGGCCATTTTCTAATGTCTCTCTTGCCCGAAACGTCCAAAAGTAACACTTTCTTGTGAATGTTTCGCATTTCTTCCCGTTTTAATACTCAAAGTTCTAGAGCGTCGCGGATTCTCTTCATCGCCAATGTAATTTTATATTGTTTAATCCAATGTGTCTGGATCTGCTAAAAGGTTTAAGACACATGGGGATTAATTTATAAAATTCGAAATCGCCAAAGAGAAAACAGTGAAAAATACTTCATTAGGCAATATTTACCTGGAGAAGGGGATCCTTTGACTCTGCAAGTGTTATAACTTCCACAATTCAAACATTTCAAACCTACAATATGGAATTTTACTGTTGACTCCTGAAAGGTTAAAAAAATTTCCTTCACTCCGAGTTCTCTTTGATTTATTATTGTCTATTGATCAAGTAAAACGCATAGTTCAAGCGTATATATCATGTTATCCTTACCTCGTGACAGTCTTTGCACAGAATATCAACCTTGTAATCCCTGTACTCCTCTGGCATTGGTGTTGAAGATACTTCCATATCCAAAAATCTCCATAAATCAGTCATATCTAAAAGCGATACTTGGCAAGTTGGGCATGCATAATGTCCTGAGTGTAACAATTCCTCGAAACAAGTGCGATGAAGCAGATGACCACAGTTTGGAATGTGACAGGGTATACGACTTGTGTGAATATCCTCCAGACAAACTGGACAATTTGCGTGAGAGACATTTTCTACACACTGAAAACAAAAAGTTACCTTATATAATCGCACTTAGTAATATAATTACTTTATATTAAGGATTATAATTTAATTAAAATCTAAATAGTTAAAGTTAAATTGAAATATTCTCGGACCTGTAATTCCACTAGAGTAAAATGTAAAATTTTCTATAATTCATTTCCGGATGTTCCGGTATAAAGGTACAGAATAAAGAATGAACTCTTCGTTTTCAAGAAAATCAAGTTTGAAATTTTATTAGCTGTACTGGGGCCTGGTCAGGTAGATTAATAAATAACGAACTTTTTTTTTTCACAAAACGCTTCGTTTTTGAGAGAACTAAATTTAAAATTTTATCAAGTACACGTTTACTAAAATTCGTAAAACACATTTTCAAATAAATATACTCGAACCCTGTTTTCGTGAAAATGAGATAAACTTTGCCTTAAACTTTGCCTCGCAGAAAGAGAAATTCGGGTTTTATTCAAGACGCTGTCGCAATTTGTTGTCTGCAACCGAGCTTACTGCACAAGCAACAGGACACTGTCACTTAACGTTCGCTACAACCAAAAAATTTAATGGCGCGTTTACGTACCGTGTGCCCGTTTTGTAACTGAACCGGCAAACACATGTTGCACTTGGCACAGTGGAAAAATCGGTCGCGACCGCCGACCCTGCATATCCCGCAGCCATCGCAGTGATACTGATTCTTGTCCTCGTCGTCGAATAAGTTGCATTCGAGACACGTATACTTGCCGAACCGGCAATGACAATTCTGGCAAGTGGCTTGCACGGGTTGACGCGTGTCGCACAGCACGCATATAAGTTCCGTCACCTCTTTTCTGTTTACCGTGTGGGTTTCCTCCTTGTCGTGACAGAATCGGCACGTGTACACCTTGTTGCAACACGGTGTCTGAATAAAAAAAAAAAAAAGAATTAGTTTAATTTTCAATGCAACGTGTTTTTCTTCAAGTTTTCCATCAAGGTGTTGAGAGGAAAAGACGTACATATGTACGTGATAGTTTTATGTCTGTTATTCTTGTCTAAATAATCTGCTACATGTATTTATACAATTCGACAAACATTAATTATTAAAACATAGCATTTAATTTTAACGCTAAAGTTAAATCTTTCTTAATTGTGCTTTGCGGTTTTTTTTCTTTTTTTTTTTAACCACGCGCTGGCAACTGATTGCGAGTGACCAAACCATATACAATTCGTAGCTTTCTTTTTGAATTCGTCGGTATGATATCACTGGATAGAAATTATTGAGAAGTAATAAATTTATTATTTGTTTTGCCCGTGTATTTGGTTATACTTAAATATATATAAAACTGAGAAAATATTGCAATTTTAGAACAAAAAATGGGAGGAAGAGGAGAGGGACAGGGGTTAAGTTCAAATTTTCCATTCCAAAAAGCAATAAAAATGTGGCTTCGACGATCCTTGAGCACTTCAGAAAACGAAGGCCTTAGATAATAATGCAATTAGCCCCCATATGAATCCGTCCTTGATCCCTAACCCTTCCGATGCAGCAGGCGCTTATAAGCGTTCGGCAAATCCATTCGACAGCGCACGGGTGAAGGCAGATCAGCGTGCGGAAGACATGGTGTAACGCATGCACCCACTGTAGGATTCTGCTGCACGTGGTGTCTACGTTCACCGACATCGGGACAATCAATTACGCGTCGAATCAGTTAAAGAAACGTTTCAACGTTGTCGAGCACAACTTTTCCATCATTGACGAAGATGATTCACTTCTCAAACTTTTCCATCTAGTAACGAAGCGAATTCTTAATCTTGGTTCAATTTCGTTCATTTGAATCTAATTGCTTTCGACCTACTCTTCCCTTAATTTCTTTCTGTTTGCACGTAATTTCTTCTGCATCTAATTTTCTATTTGCACGATTTCCTCTGCGTTTAATTTTCTATTCGTACAATTTCGTGACACTTTTTTCTGAACTTTTTTTTTTATTTGTTGAAACAAGAAGACGATTGGGTGATGAAGATTCGACGATAGCAGTAGGATTTAGTTTATCGTTACGACGATCGGCTCGAGCGTAGCATGCAATCGATTTCCATCATGATTACTTAGTTCCTATTAGATGGCGCACATGGTATACGTTCTAATCTTCCATGTGCTACCGAGACACGTGTTACAGATATGTTGCAATATGTTTCTAGAAAGGTTGGATATTTTATATTTTACATTGAACTTGTTTCACGAAAAAAAAGTTGATCGTAAAAATACGCTAATTTTGAACAACGAAATGATTGTAATTTTGTCTAACATGACGCTAAATTTAAAACTGTCTCTCGAATGGGGCCATAAAATACGAAGACTTGATACTTGATATTTCAACACGAAAGAATTCCTCGAGATTTTCGTAATGATTAATCACATTGAAACTTCGTACATTAAGAAGTTTAGTTTGATTTTTTTTTTGTCATCGCTTCTGAAGATGTTAATTACAAAATAAAAAGAAAGAAAAACTGATTAAAATAAATACGCGTCTTTAAAGAGTGTACAGCAGTTTGCTCGGTAACAAATTTATCTAGATTATTCACCGATGATCTTGAACAATATTTAAATGTTAAATTTCAGCGCTTTATGTTCGCGCGTTGTTTCAGGCAAACAAGTAGAAAACAAGAAAATATCAAGAGATCAGGTAGAGCGAACAAAAATTCGAATTTCAAAATACGAATCTCGGGTAAAAAAGAGAGAGAGAGAGATACCGACTAAATTATTAACTACGGTTTTCTTTCGTCAGAGGCAGCGCACGAGAAGCTGGTAGCAGCAGTGGCAGCACACGACATTTGACTTATCGCGGCAATTGGTAAGCAACACTGTGAAAGAGGGCGTCTCGTTACACAACACACGGCTGGAACACTTCATCGATTTGTTTGCTGCATGTACACACGCACATGGTTGGTACAACCGCGCATTCGTGTTTACACACGGCGGATAGAAAAAGTCTCGCGTACGAGAGAGATTTCGGTGTCAGTCGTTAATTACGAGACAACGCTGCTACGAGGGTCGTTTATTTTAGAAAACTAGTTTGTACTATCGATTACTCGGAACAAGTTCAAGGGTAGTCACAAAGGTACATCGAATCCTTTTGACTTTTAATTCTTTTTTCTTTTTTCTTTTCTCACGGATGCTTCTCAAATTTTATTTTTTAGGTCTCTTTCGAAGTGAACTTTCGAGTTTACCAGTCGAGCGAAGATTTGTTAAAACGACCAATTGTAAATACGATAAATTGTCAACCTGTTAAGCTGTTTTCAGGTACCTGAAATAATTGGACAATTTAGAATCTTTGGATTAGAAATTTTCTTTAGAAACTTTAGGTCATCGTTTGAATGATTTGAATCTTCAATAATACAGGACAGTTAGAAAAAATTGTAACGATCCTGCTTTAAATAATTCGAAATTATACACACACTATAATTATCAACTTTACGTTACTTAAAATAATCAATGATATATACATTATATACATTAGATATAATTTACATATAAATTAGATACAATTTAATTATATATATATATAAAATTATATTTTAATGATACATATCAGATACTGCGAATTAATGATATATATTGAAATTAGTGCTTGTTATATTATCATTAGAGTCGTCGAGAATCAAATTGCTTTCACAAACATGCATGAACTTGTAGGAATGATACGCGAGAAAGAACAAAATCAAAGTTAAGTTAGGTCAAAATCGGTTGATCGTGACAAGTTCAGAACGATTGACAGGAAATGAAACCCTAGGAGCACATCGTAAAAATTAAAAACATTTTTTAGGAGTATGTTGATTGGTCTCATAGTTGAAACGCACAAACTGATCACTGAACATCTGCGTGATCGAAACCGAAAACAGAGCGCCTCTCACGTGCATACATGTATTGTTCGTGTCCGCAGGTTTTGCTAGGAATAGCAAACATAAACGATTGTTAAACTTATTTCGAGATATCAGGTGAATTGCTATTTAACAGGCGTAATGTCACAACATGTCGAAATTGATCTTACTCTGTAATCTTCATAGAAATTTTATTGGATACCTCTGAAAGGTATTTTAATGACGAAAAGAAAAACGATTCTTCCGTTATTAAACAATGTATCTAATTAATAGGCCGCGAATGTTTGCTAAAAATGTATAAAGTGCATAAATACTACAACATACAGAGAGTAATCAATGACAGTAATGATCATTTTCTTAAAACTTCACTTTTTCATTAATTGTGTGTTGTTTTAGCAAACAACACGATACGAAATGTCTACATGGAGTAGAGCCGGTAGGGAAACGATTGCAGCTGAGAGAACTCACCACAAACTTGGATTTTCGCTTGTAATGCTCACAGCCGTAATCATCATCGGCAGTCGCCTCCAACGGTTCCTCCTTCGACGTTGACGCACGTTCGGCTACAGTTCGCGCTTCGTCGTTGTTCTCCATATCTCCCGACGATCCTAAATTTCTGCCTCTTTCTTCTCCTCCGCCGCTTCCTTCTTCTCATCGACTCGCACGTCGTCCTTTCCAGATTTCCTTGCGGCGTGTCCGATTAACACCCGCCTTGGCCACAGTTTGTTTGTCTGATTAACACACGCTTCAAGAGGCGATTCAAAAAGACGGCGAGGGAAAAAAAAAAGGAAAGAAAGGACAGGAAAAGAAAAAAAAGAGGACGAAAAAGGAGAAGAGGAGGAGGAAGAAGAACACCGACGTCAAACGTTCGGATCACGCGGTTGCAGAAGCTGTTTATTCCGTGCGAACGAAGGGACAGAACCGTCAACCAGAGCCGACAGGAAACGTATCGAACACCGTGTGTCCGATCTCCAGGAGGAGACTCGATCGTGCCATCGTCAACGTACTCGCACACCGCGTTCCCGCACTACGCGTGACGAAGTTCTAAGAACGAGGAGAAACTTCTTTCTTTCCGCGGGTATTTTCGCTCCACGTTCCGACTGGGCTGCTCAACGAACGTTTCGTTCACTTGTTACGGGCGGACATTACGAGAAAAACGGTTATCACTTCTTGGTGAACTCCGAAAAACGGGCTCGACACTCGTCACTTCTAACACTACTTCATTTCGTTGTACTATCACCACGGTGTAATGATTACAACGGCAGACGACGTTCAAGGCAAAAAAAGATGCAAAAGCACGGT
The DNA here is from genome assembly GCA_032399605.1 of Melipona beecheii. Classification (NCBI taxonomy): domain Eukaryota; kingdom Metazoa; phylum Arthropoda; class Insecta; order Hymenoptera; family Apidae; genus Melipona; species Melipona beecheii. Next base: position 6,756,583 of record JAUCMO010000507.1, read on the forward strand.
CGGAAGTTGTGACGACTCAGCGAGGTACTACACTCGTACATCCGGCGCGCGAGGATTCAAACGTGCTCCGAGCCTTGACGCATCGGAAGGCGAAATTATTTCGCGAGTGACAAAACATGGAGTAATTCACGAACGAAGGCTCGAAAGTCAATCAATGTAAGTGACTTATTAAAAACTGCTAGCATCGTCGAAGTATCTTTTTTTAAATTATCATTTCTGATAATTCAAACACTGTCATTTTTTTAATATTTTTTAACAGATTTTATTTATTTACGTTCTAATAATTATGTTATAATGACTAAACTGTCTTGTTGATTGAACAGGTTGTTAAAAAAGAAAGAGTATTTTCTTATTGTTCTTAATCAAAAGTAACTTACATCAGATTATGAGCTCTTCATATAATACATATTATGAACATATTATGAATGCTCTGTCTCGTATTTTAATTCATTGTAATTACTTAGTATTAATAGAGGATAGTAAATATTTAACTTTGAGTGCTGCGTGTATTACATTTGGTCCACGGTGAACCTCAGTTGCATGCCGAATGAAGTTTTTGCTTCATGCTTTAACTCCTTCGTTATTTTCGTACATTTTTAATGTGAACAAAGTCATTTTTTTCTGTTATATATAGTGTATATTCTGGTTTCAACATTTATCGTAATAACAAATAAATTTCAAGCTCTCGAAAGTATATAATTTTACAATTGCAATTAATTCTGCAATTACTCATTACAGTTTGACTCTGTCGTATAACCAAGTTTAACCTTACAAACAGACCATTGCCATTTTAGTCGTGACGAATTGCTGTTTTAACATTCTCTGGTTATTATCGTCGCTCAATTAAATCTCATCGAATTTTTTCGTGTTTCTTTCTACCTAGAATAAATCAGTTGTGACAGTGAAATATGCAAAGAAAAAGAAAAGGAGCAAGGCGTAGGAACTTTGTGTCCATTGTGGTGATTGTCCGGTCGCGTGGTACCACTGTGAAATTGCACCGTGGATAATAAAATGGTGAAAGACGATGAGTGTTAAATCTTGAGAGAAGAGGAGAGTCCGATAAATTTCGCCTGTTAATCGAACTGTTAAGGGAACATCGACAACAGTGCAATCTTTCTCGGTGGCGTTGAACTATTCGCAAGTGTACTATTCGCACGTTTACTAATGTTGAAATGAATCAGAATTGCGTCATGTATGGCGACTTACGAAAACTATGCGATAGACACAAGCAGCTCGCCCCGTACGGGCCCTGCACTACGTCGGACTAATGATCAATGGCTTTATTTGAGAAGCGATACACGAATAAAGTGCTGCTAGATGATACAGAAAAGCTGACGAGCGTCATTGAAAATGCAAGAACAATCGACGGACACACGGTACGGCGCACGCTTAATGCGTATATTTTGACATTTGCTCGATAAAAGGTGAAGATAATACACATCGGCCTGTTTGCTCCGATTTCATGCGTTGAATCAACGACGGGCGTTATTGTTCGTCGTGTAGGCATTTTCGACGGTTCTTTTACATTCGTGCATCAAACGTTTCTTTAATCATATCTAGTTTTTTCTTCTTTCTTTCTTTCTTAAGTTGAATTAATTTGACAAAGATATTCTACTTGCAATGTATTATAATTCTTGTCTATCATAGGAGTAAAATTTATAATATTAATATGCAAAATTTAAATATTTAACATTGTAGAGTTTATCTATAAATTAACATCAAAATTAGATCACAATTAACTTATCATGATTTTTGTATAATTTAAATTACTTTTTATTTATTATGTATATGCAATGGCTCGTGAAAATATTTAAACATTTGCCATAAATTAAATAATGAATGTATTATATGTACTATCATATGAACTCTTTGAAATTTCATGAATTAACGCTATCAGGATGGTGATATTTTATTACAATTCAAAGTATTTTATATAACATGTATAACATGTTTTCAAAAACCATTGCATATGTATATACGTGTCTATTTATACATATATATGCTTTAGGTTTTTATTTATTAATGCACAGAGCAATACGTTTATGAAATATGTGATTATGTTACGTTTTAGGAGTATGTGATTAAAACACAAAGAGGTCCACTTCCAGAGAAATCTTGGAGAGTTAGCAGACGCTACAATGACTTCGTACAGCTTAATGCAGCTCTATCAATATCAGGTATTGACCTGGCTCTTCCTCCAAAGAAAATTATTGGTAATATGGAACCAGACTTCATAGCTCAACGTCAAATAGCCCTACAGGTTAGTTACATCATAGAAAGATTGTTATTAAGTATATCTGTTTGTTATAATTTTGTTTTAACTTCTTTCAGAATTACCTAAACAACATACTAATGAATCCTATATTGGCGTCGTCGCTTCCTATGAAAAAATTTCTAGATCCGGATAATTACACAGCACCGCTACATGGTATGATTTAATTATTATAATGTATGTAATGATGCAATTAAAAGTAAGTCATACATATGTACGAGTAAATAACAGGTACAAAGAATATTCTAAGTATGAAACTAACTTCAGCATGTTAGTAAATGATGAATTTATTGTAAATAATACATTTCATAAATAATTTTCATTTTTCAGAAATAGCTTTGCAACAGGTATCACTAGCTTTACGCAGCGATGCAAATTTCGAAGTTTGTAAGGCCATTCCTGATATGGGATGGAGGTTGAGAAAGCATTATTACACTGTAAAAAATCGCCAAAATCCCAAGCAAGAGTTGTTACTTACATGGGTAGAATTTGGTCCAGACAAACACTTGCAAGATAAAGATATGCAAGGCGTTTTCAAAAGTTTAGGGACATTGAGACATAATTATATAGAACCAATTGTTTATCAACATGTAACCGAAAACGGAGCTTTAATGATAAGAAATTTTTATCCAGTGGGTACATTACGTGACATTTTGTGCGTTACTAAACCTAAACAACCATTTATAAAGAAATATGGGAATCCAAAACAAACTAAATCATTATCAGTGCCTGAAATTGCTATGTATGGTTACCAGGTTAGAAAATTAAAATATTTTAAAATTAAAATATTTTATATTGAGATAATGAAATAACATTTAAATATGTATATATATATATATATATATATCTTATATTTTCTATTTCAGATTTTGGAAGCTTTAGGATTTCTTCATGAAAAAGGCTTACCATATGGACATTTACATACAGGAAATATTCTTTTGACTCAGAAATGTGCAAAACTGTTGGATATAGAAAATGGTCTTTTGGGTTTACCAGCGTTTTATCGACCTTATGTTGTGCAAAGACGTAAACTTCACGCTACGGTAAATATTATATGTACTCTATATTTTGAAAGATATAAAAATATATTAATATTATAAATTTTTATATATTATTTTTTTTTAACAGACTCAAGTAGATATTTATTCGTTTGGACATGTCTTATACGAAATGGCATTTGGACGACCGCTGTTAGAAGCAACGTGTTCGGAATTACCTTACTGCGAGGCAACCCTGAAAAGTCTGCTAGAGGTGATACTTTCACCAGAAGCCTTAAAACAGGATTTACCAACGGTGTCGCATCTATTAGAACATCCGTTCTTTGAGTCAACAAAACATGCTGCATTAGCCGTTGGGTCCATGGAAAGACCACATTTCAAATTAAGTAGTCATTTGAAGGAGGCCCTACAGGAAGCAGTGAATAAAGCAGAACAAAGATTAAAAGACGAACAAAAAGTGGCGAGACATCAAAAGAGGCTTGTCAAAGTTCAGGAAATGATGAGCTCCGAAGAAGAGATGAAAAAGCGAAAACAGAAACTGGTAAATACATATTTAAATCTCATAATGTTCTTTCAAATTGAAACAAACTCATGTATTTATTTCTCTAGAAGAAAGAACAAAAATTGGCCCAAGAACAACGTTCGGCAAATCAGTTGAGTACGAATGGAATGAAGCACATAAACGGCAAGAGTCCGGAGCGCTCGGATAGTCCTACAAGTACTTCTACGGCGACTAGTGTTGGAACATTAACACCACCATCGCTGCGTAAGTATCAAATCACTTTCTCAACAATTAACATTAACAATTATCATTAATCGATCCTCCTGATTTTTACGTTAGCTGGGCACAAAAGTTGATGGCGCATACTACGCTTATTTCTCTCACGTAGGTCATATATGATCATTCAAACACTAATTCTACATTCATGCATTTTTTTCATTTAATTATTGCTTGGATACATCTCGCGATGAAATGTATGTATTTTTTTTTCAAATTTATGTACTGTAGATTACGTAATTAATTTTGATAACTGGTATTGGGCGTAGTATATCTGGATGGAAATTTTGTCTATGATTGACAAAAAATTAAATGTAGTGTAATGGTATGTGTCCAAGTGATGTTGTAAGAACTATAAAAAGTTATCATCTATTTAACTAAAGGTTCTGTAGATGTGCCGCAAGGTGATGGAGTTCCTGCTAAGAATACTGTACCACCACCTCCATTACAAATGCCACCACCTGTTGATGTGACAAGTAATCTCTCAAAGTTGACCAACGAACGAGCTGCTCTACTAGGAAGTATTTGTAATTTCAATAAAACTAGTCTTCGTAAAGTTGCCAATGAATATCGTTGAATTGATAAAGTTACATAATTGAAAGAAAATAGTGCTGAACGATCATACTGGTTTAGAAGAAAAGAAGAAATCATGTGACTGTAATCTATACCAAAAGAATATTATTTTTTTCATCAAATCACAAAGATATTTATAATTTTATTTCGATCGCGATGCTTGTAAGATCTATATATATATATATGTATAGTGTATATATGTACATGTATATATATGGATTTATATATTTTTATTTCAATTCTGTAGAATCTTAATATGTATATTAAATAGTAATAGGTACTTATAAATTATAAATTTACACATAATCACGTACAAGATAATTCTATTAATATATTTTAACAGCAAGAATTGTTGTTAGGATTGAGCAATATTTAAATATTATTTATTATTTTTCATTTCTTAAATACCGTCCAAAGATAGATTCAAAATTGTAAAAGATTAACTAAAAATATCAAATACATTTTAAAATAAAAATATTTCTTTAGACGTTACACTTGTGTATCTGTTATAGGAAGTAACAATGAATAAAAATTTATTGTATTTAAATCTATTCAAGAAAAATGGCTTATTGATTTACAAAATAATCCATATTTTTGAACATGCTTCAATCCAAGTTTCGCGATCGAACTTTTGGTTATCACGTTTCATATTTTATTTGTGTGATTCTAAGAAAATTGAAAAGATAAGTGATAAGATGAGAGTGATAATACCTAATGTGTACCACATAAACTTTATCTCGTTAGTGTTATATACCGTTCTGTCTATTTAAAGTTTATGGTATATGTAACGTAATTAATGTATAGATTCCATTCGTCTTGTAAAAGTGAGTATTGTGTGTTGCTTTCATTGTGTTACTTGTAGAACCGAAATTATGTCTATTTCTACGTAAAGAAAAGATGTGCCAAGATCCGATCTTTCCATTGAATAAATAATAATGTCGTAATGGTGAATGACAATGTAATATATGCAGAAAAAGAATATATGTACAAGATTTATCTGTGAATATCGTAATGAAATAATGTAATATAGTTACAATTTTTCATATGTAATACTGATCTTACATGTAATTTGTTGAACTATTCGTATAAATACTATTCTTCATAGAGTAATATAAATATTGATTATATTGATAATTATTAAAAACAGATCGAAATAAATACTATATTTATTGAAGAAGATAATGTAAGTTATATGATTTCAAGATCATAATCATATTAATAAATACGTTAATAAATCGAATTATCTTTTGTTTTCAAATAATCTACAATTATCGTAATAACTACCACGATATTCTACATATTTTTTTTTGAACATAATGCGAGAAACAATTGATTAAAACAAAAAATTATACTTTTAAAATAATACTCATATTTAGAAATTGCAACGTAGAATGCAGAAAATAGTTTTCTCCTTGAAGATATTTTACTATTTATAATGAAAATTTAATAAATACAAAATATGCATATCTTTGAAATATCTTTTATCATTCGAAGTATCTTTAATACAAATATTGTAAATTCTTACAGTATCAAAAATATCAAAACTATATGATAATCGATTGTAGGCACTACAATTTCATCTTGTCGTGCAAACGCGTTTAAAAATCTAAAAAGTAGAAACTGGGTTTTAATCAAATTCGTCTTGATTTTTGTTTTTCGTTAAAATCATTTTTTTCTTTCTTTGTAATTATATAACTATATTCAAATCATGTGGAATCATACAAAATTTTTCAGTATACACAAAATAAGTTTAGTATATCATACAAAGTTTGCAACAAATATATTCATCGAAGAAGACAATGCAAGTTACACAATTTCAAGATCTTAATCGTATTAGCAAATCGAATTATTTTATTTTTTAAAAATTGATTTATTTTTTGTTTGCGAGGAACATTTATTCAATATTTATTACGTAATAATTATCACGGTATTCTGCATATTTTTGTGCATAAGATTGTCACGCTTATGCTCTCGCATTGCAAATTACGAAGTTCTGAAATATTTAAAAAAAGTTGACACATGAAGGCGGGAACGGCGGACATTTTCACTTTTATATTTCACGAGCTCCTGTAATTTGCGTATGTGTTGAAATTTCTTCTACAAATAATAGCTGCGAGTATTTACGTAATACGATTTTTTTCTCCATATACGTATATATATTATTTTGCATGCGACGATGTAAACGCGAAACGCGAATATATGGCATTCCTAAGTTAACGCGACTTATATTTAAATTAAGATTCCCCGAAAAAAATACGTATAACGTTTTCTTTTTCCTTCTTTTCCCCGCCACGAAGAAAAGTAAAGAAAGAAGGAAAAAAAAGAATTAAATTACTACTACCCCGATATTACACAATTGCATACATGTTACTAATACATCATTCACAGGTGAACATCCTTAATTACAAGCCGAACATGTATCATCTATTGTTGCATTAAAATTAAAATTTATTTTTTTGGCAAATTAAAGCTACTCTAGATGACAACAAGGATGTTCCCCGTTTAAACATCATGAATTTTTGTGAAGCTCTTCTGTGATCGCTTTCAGTCTGAAAAAAAAAGAAGATTATAAAGATACAGGGATTACTATCATCACGAGTAACATAAAAAATTACTGAGATCAAAATAACAGTTTACTTTAAAAGTTCTGTCTGAATACGATCCGTAATGGCTTTTCTCGCTTCCACTTCGCTTGCTTTCGACGCACGCAGTTCTCCTAATAGCTCGGTAAAATCTATCGGCTCGCCATAATTCATGGAGACCTTTTTGCGGATTTTTAATCGATACGGTGGTTCATTTGGAAGAACCTCGTCCATACCAAGGTGATATATTGGAATTACTACCGGCGTGACGGGTGATTCTAAGATCAACCTTCCAACACCCCATTTTAATCTGCAACAGATCAGTGGAATATCAATCTCTGTATAAAAGAATCGTATCTTTATCAGTGTAGTGATTAAACAGAGAACACAAAACGATAAAGAAGAATAAGGAACAAAGGAGTAAAAGAAAAAAAAAAAACAAAAATAATCGCAAACCTCATGTTCTCTTTAAACATGTTTACTTTTCCCTCGGGAAAAACGTGAACCCAATCACCAGCTGCCAACTTTTCGATGCAGAAATCCATAGCTTCCTGATACACACCGGCACCTCTGATCACGGGAATGCATTTGCCCAGCATAAAGAAGTACGAGTGCCAGACGTTTGTGAAACAAATGTCGTGGGCCGCGAGCGACCACCTCATCTTACGTCGATTCATCAGACTCTTCAGGTTCAGGGTCGCTAAATGAGTTCAGAGATTTTTCTGTCTTAAATTTTTTCATTCGATCGCTTATCGATGGTCATTCTGAGGAAGAAAAGATTATATATGTTTCAGGAAAAGGGGAATGCGCGCGTATACTGTGTATGAAGTGTACGTGTATACGTGTACGTGTGGATTTATTTAAATAAAGATCAATCTTTAATGAAAATAAACGAAACAGATAAAAAACACAAAGTTTTCTATATACGTTGTACTGTTCCGTTTTTTGTAACAGATCGATTATAAATCTAATCTAAATTGTTTGATTGATTGTCATACTGAATTGAAGAAAAATTTAGCTGGTCGACCGTATGAACAAATAAAACAACTATATTAGTTAATATTTATGTAAAATCGAAGTGACTGCTCAAGAATTAAGTCAACTCGACTCACTCGACTTTTTGATTCGTGTAAATGTGAACAATGTAGAAAAAAGCGAAATATCATTTACTTTTATTAATAAAACATACTTAGTAATCTGAAAAAAAGTGCACACTTCTCAACTATCATTTTATTGTCTCGATAGAGGCTTGTTAATCGATACTTGGAATAAAATGTTTGCCGTAACGAAGCGTAAGAACGAAGATAGGAGATAATATCGATGAAACATCGTCCACTGTTCAGCACGGACAATGGCCGATGGCCTTTGGTGTTGAATCATACTGAAGAGGACTTCTTACCCCATATGCCTGGATCGTCGAAGCAACTGTGATGATTTGACACAGTGATGAGCGGGACATTTTTCGGTCGCTTCTCTAACGCCTGATTGATGATGTGCTTGTTGTATACTGTCGTTCTGTTCAGCCATTCTTAAACAGCACGAACGAAAAAGAAAGAAGTTCTTCGATAAATTAATTCGCGTCTCGTGTGAGGGATGGATTATAGGGCAACGTGTAACTTTGGAATTTGTACGTTTTCTGCATGTAACTATACATAAGAGCCGTGACACACACTTCATCTCGATTTTTGCATAGAATTGGTTACTTTTTCTGTTTTACTCAGTGCATATACTCATTGTCAGTGAACCAGGACTCCCGCTTGTGTTTTACGTTGACAATGCCACAAATTTTAAGCAAAGTTGTCGCTTTCGCTCTCATGATGCGGATAATTATTCTTTTTTCGTCGAAAACATAGAATCTTGTTACTTTTATCAAAACTGATTGCGTAATGAAATCGGATGATTGACCCCCGTGACTGACCCCCGTGATATAATTGATATGATTGTCCTGAAAATTTGAAAATGAAAAAATCATTTTCAGCGAAATGAACAACGATGATCTGACTGAATTCAGAATGTTTTGAAAATGATAAAAGTATTTTTCTTTTGTTTCGTTTTATAGAGCGACTGTTACTTTTCCAAGGAGTTTAACAATCTCTGTTCAAGGTTGCAAATCGATCTCGATTGCACACTACTATACGTGAAAGTGTGAAAAATTGAAATATCTACTGTGAAATATGAAACTAGAAGATTAACGTAACAGTTAAAATTGAAACAACAAGCAAGTGATCTGTGTGCTAAAATTTAATCATGCACTATTCTATCTAAACTCTAGTATACTAATAGTGATTCATACCCATTCAACTTTTAAAAGCAATCATCTCAATTATTTAAAAAAAATCACTGTGGAAAACACGTAAACTCTAGCGCTAGTTATTGACATTATCATAATGGACAAACAGGAAGCTCTAGTATGAAATTTAATCAATACAATATATATATATATATATATAAAATATTAAATCGAAACTCTAAATCGAAAGAAACTAATGGCGGCTATTACGCGCGAATAAATTGATAAAAAACAAGTAAAAAGAGAGGCACGTGGAAAAGAAAGGGGAGGATTGGACAGAAGGAGATAGGAGGATGGTCACGTATATATGTGGCGCGGCTACGCGCCCAACCAATTGAGTAATGCGCTTAATTTCCGAAGTTTATTGTATCGTAACTAAGTCAACACCAAGCCGGGACCATTGTAAATCAGTGGTACTCACTGAAAGGCCAGTGTTGGCCAATGACTGATTTCCTGTGCCCTTTGTCGGGCGGTAACCTGACCCTTCCTGAAATTAGAAACGCCAAATCTTCGCAAAACAAAATGTAAAAATGGCGCGAGAAACTTCGCGACTTCCTTATTTCCGGAATGACATACAACAATTCAAAGTTCAAGTTAGTGGAGTGACAAAATGCGTGCGCAACACATGTATGTTAATTCGTTGTTAATATGTTAATTACTAATACATATTCAAGCATTAAAGAAAAAAAAACAGAAATAGCACACGCATAAATTATGTTTAAGGTCAAATGGAGGATTTACGCGGTACTTCGCGTAACGTTACTGATAACGTCATTGAAAATAAAACCTGCACGACCAATTCTATAGCAATGAAGTGTGTATAAATTAATTAAATATACCTGTCGCACGCAAGACTTTTTCTTTGCATTCTCTTGCTTTCCTGCCTCAGTTCTGCTCACATGCGTATAAATACATATATATAATTATAATATTAATTATAATTATATAACTGTAATTAAAATACATAATTATCAATTTTTTTGCGTATACATTTGTATTTATACACAGGCTATATTAAAATAAAAAATCGTATTACGTCGCATGACACATGAAATATGGTTTTAAATTAGATTTATGCATATTTGTTGATACGAAAATTGTTTCAATTACAAATGTGCGTACCTTTCTTTATCACGTCTTTATTTCAATACCTTATAACGACATACGTTGAATACGATGTATTCAAGATTTATCGATAGCGATTATTCGATAAAAAAACAATTTATATCATCTTATTTTGAAATCATCCTTTAACTTAAGTCAGATATATTCTACAGAAAAGCATTGACAAAAAAGCACGTGTCATCTGTAAACATCGTACGAGCAAAATTTGGAAGTTATTCAGTAATGGAAAATTTAAAATTAAGAATAGTTTTTACAAACTTATTACGATCAGAAGAAATAGATTATACATTATATATCACTCCGATATGTCGATCTATGATTATCGCAGCGATTAAACAAGATGAGTTTTACGAATATACATACATGAATTATTACATAAATCAGCGATATTTTTCCGTATCACGTTGCAACATGTTTCGCGCGTTTAATTACGAGTATCGAGGTCGATCTTACAATGCAAACATCGTTTAAATATTCAATTTTTTTGTATATAATCATAAAAGTACATAAATTACACTCCACAAGGTGAAATAAAAATTCGAAATATATCGAGGAAGTGACATTAACGTACAAACGTAAACGAAAAAGATTCACTAACAAATGGACGTATCGACATCGAGAAATGAAATATACTAATTTTTCTTTAGAAAACCGGCGCGCGTAGCCACTTACCTATAATGATTTTAGAAAAAATCCCTACTGCTACAAAGGTTATGCTACTCGCGATGTTCCAGAGGCTGCTCGTATTTCGGAGCTTCGGTATTATCCATTTGATATTGTATACCATCGCACTATCTTTCGCTAACTAGATCGCAGGGGAAAATAGGAATGTGGCACTTTTTCCGGAGAACTGGGAAGCGCCTTCCCCGCGAGAAATCGTCTACTCTTTCGTAACTCACGACAACCATCTTCGTGCCAACTTCACGCCATATTTCTCGACGCAGTCACGTGGTTGGCCGGATGTGCCCGAACGTGGCCGTACGTGCCCGAACGTTGCCGAGTATGACGGTGTTTCATTTAAAATTAAACGTGCTCTGAACACTTGTTCTCACCTCTGTTAACGACGTGTAAATATGTCCCGTTATCAGGTCAATTACAATTATTCTTTTAGTTATCGCCACGAGACATTCGGTGATGATGCTTACGATTTTGTACATACGACTTCTTTTTTATCACATCGAGGATTCTTCATTTTACTCGTAAATACGATATAAATGATTTTCAAACGTAAAATGGAGAAATCTAAATGAATGTTGATATTGAGAACCATGGAAGTTACAAAATCAGGAAAGTCTGAGACTTGACACGAATTTAGACTATATTTCAATTGTATTAAATTCCATTTTTTGAAATAGATTTAAGTTATACTATATTTTGGTTATATTATATTATATTATATTATATTATATTATATTTTGGAAAATAAAACAGTCGACGTATAATATGCATTTATTCGACACTTACAGGAAATGATAACCTACAAGAGGCTCCAGTTTCGTTTCTCAACTAATTGGAGAGTTTCATCGAGCTCACAATGAAAGGAATCGACCGAATATGAATCTCCAAGACTGAATGAAGCCTCGCTTGAAAAATTTCATCTTTCCGACAGATGTTAAACAAAATTTACAATCGCGTCCATTTTAAACGGTGGTAACGGGGCCTCGTTAGCGCAATTTGAAAACTGCAAGGTATACACGTTGTAACAGTCACGGCATGGTCGTAGTATGTAGTAGAATACCAGCATTGAGATCTTCGATAACTATTCACGCGTATAATGTCTGCAAAGTTGTACCTCTGACAGTGATGCTGCACTCGCGATGTCAGCCGGAACACCTATCAGAAGCTGCTGCGAGGGGAGAAATGCGTTGGACGATTACGAAGAGAGGCAAGACGTTGCAGGAGGGGGGAGGGAGGGGCGTGCACACGACCATCTGAGAGTACGTATGTACGTACACATTAAGAGCTTCTCGGGTTAAGTTCATGCGCGGAGGAAGAAAGGACGAAACACACCGGGTGCATTGAAGGAGGTTGAAAAGAAAGGAAAAGATACAATGATGCGAGGCAGAGTCGCTGGGGCCGCGGGGGAGAGATGAGAGGAGATTGTCCGGTGGCATGTGGGAAGTGGGGGGCCTAACGCGAGCGGAGAAGCAACCAGTCGAAGTGGCCTAGGAGTGGGGGGAAAAGGGCCTCATCTCAACAGCCAGTCCGATTCGAGTCTCTCGACTGCGTGTTGCCGTGCCATCGTACTTACGGGGGTACCCTTCCAGTTTACAACTGCGAAAAAGGATATCTTGAGAGCACCGTATCAAGCCGAATTGTGTATCGTTGGAGAACTGACCGCAAAGTGTCCCTTTCGCGACGACGTGTACATATATATTTCTCTTCTTGTTCTCACTCGATTTTGAACGTACGCGCAAGTTTTTGCGCGGCAGTACAAAGCTCGGTAAGAATTCGTTTAGTCAATGCAAGAATGCGATCAATCGGTTCGTTCGATTAAAGTGTCTTCATCCACACATCCGTGACCTTGAGACAATTCTGACGGCAATGTTAGCGCTATCGCCACTCATCCGCCAGGCTTTTCGATCGTTGAACCGCGAAACGGTTGCCAAATGACGATGTCTACTACTCTCTTCTACGAAACGCGATAGACTCGGCTCGAGAGTGATGCGACAATAGAGTAGGAAAGCAACAAAACAGTATCGGGAGAAAAAGCTAAGAATATCGGCTTGGTGGTTGACAGAGAGAGAGAGAGTAAGAAAGAGAGAGAGAGAGAGAGAGAGAGTAAAAAAAGAGAGAGAGAGAGAGACAGACAGAAGATAAAAGGTGGAAAGAGAGAGAAACAGAGTGAAAGAGAGCGAGCCAAGCGTTCGGCTTGACTCGAGTGCAGTGTACGGTGATGCCGCGAGGATGCCACCGTCTTCGGTTCTCTCAACACGATATAGAACAGCGCGACGGTACCCCGTGATCTGTCGGGGCCCCACGACTCGGCCGTGTCGCCGCAACATTGCGCTGTTACTCGCGCGGTGCGATGCAAGTGCAAGTGCAGGTGCAATTGTGAAGTGGTGCCAGTTGAACGACAACAACAAGAAGAACGTACAAGCGGAAAATTACGCAACGCGTGAAGTCTGGCGATGGGACAAGCTAGGAATCCTTCTTGTATCCAGTGATTCTCAAGTGACGCTTACCAAGGCAGATTGGTCGGCGTTCGGGTGTTCGTGCATGTGTGTTGCCAAGTGTTACGCAGGAAACATCGTTTCTCATCCGAATAAAGGCAACAGAACCGGCGTACCAACAACGTCTGTGCGAAGAACGGTGAATTTGTGTTACGACGGCGAATTCTCACCGACCGGCTCGAGTAGTTTGAGTTATCCCGGGCATCGTAGTTCCAGCATCTTGACTGCAGCCGAGAGAAAGCAACAGGTACATGTATAAATATGTGTATACGTTCCCGTATTCTCGACGGGCTGCACGTTATACGGTCGCGTTGCCCGTTCGTTCGCGCACGAACGTGCGCATGCTCTTGATCGAAGATCTTGCCGTGCACAAGCCAATATACAGGTATCGAGCACTGGCGACTCTGTGTGTATACCCACATATGTGTTTTTCATCGCGGAAGAACTCCAGTTCAAGCGAGCGAGGTTGCATCCGCGCTCTCCCTTATACACGAGTTTTGCTACTTTCGTATTTCTGTACCATGAAACTTCATTTCAGTTTAAATTCGTACGTATGTAAGTTCATTCTCTGTTACGTTCAAAATGTGTACAGCAATCGTCTTCTTATAATAATTCGACACCGGCGTTAATTAACCGTCTTATTTTTGTTTGCCGAATGAATTTCACTTGGATCGTTTCGGAGACGTTCGTTAAATAAATTTCATTGCCCTCGTTTGCCCTGGCCCCTTTTCACATTTCGGGAACCAACCGAATTCTCCTTGATAATTGTATCGAGTTAACGACAAGCAGGCTCATAAAATCCGCCGACCGATTGGCGCATCGATTCCGATTACGATTTTTACGAAGGATTCAATTAAAATTATCAATACTTTTATTGGCTAACGTCCAGAGCTTCTTACCCGAAAACTATAATCCTGCTTATGATCATGGACCACCTACTCCTTTTCGAGAATGTTAATTGGCCGTTTCGTAAATTATAAGGCAGCAGCAAACGGAAAGGTACTCCAACGACCAATTACTATCACGTCCATTAACATACCTGAGTTTTACCCTATCGTCGCCGTTACACACTAGCGACGTTTAATGTTTAACGACGCAAAAACACATTAATTACAGCGGCCTGCAACCGCTTGTTCCCTGTACATGGCGCGCCATACCGTAGCCTACTTCCCTTATTTCCTACGTTTTCGTTTTGGCCAACTGTGGCTACCAATTATGACAACTTAGGTTTAATTATCATCGTTTGTTCAATGATGAAAATTGCGAATGTTCCGCGCCTGCGAGCAGAATACCTCGAGACGGTTCTCCGCGAGATGGCGCGTAATATTATAACAGGATAATCATAATTGCACGAACGAAATAAGTGAGCACGGTATAAATTAGATTTGAGAGTGGTTCTGGTTCGTATGAACGGCGAAACGACAACGGTAATGTGATCTTTCGTTGAGTTGTATACACGAACCAGACACGTGGATAACTGTGTATAGAGCATGTTTGTTAAAACCATAGCACTGACTTGTTTCATTTTATCGAAAGACCCTCCAGATAAATTTTGAAACGTGAATCGAACGAAATTGTTCACGACTTCTCCGCGTACAGCTGTATTAAAAGTGCAACACTGTAGATAATCTCGCGATTACGACGATCGGACGCATGCATGTGCGTAATCATTTTGTTTTTCCGGTTACAAAAATTTGACTTGCCAACATTTCTATGGAATCATATTCGAGATGGTGAATCACGTGTGCTACTGTTGCTCAAGAAGGAATCTATGCTATTCTATGTGTATCCCAGATTGTACGATAAGATTCATGCAGGAAATGCGGTACAGGTAGATCGTAAACTATATCGAGAGATATGACACTCGCTGACATTTCGAGCTCCGGGTTTAGTTAAAACTGTTTGTCTCGTTTCAAGATATCATGTACTGATAAAAATAGTATGCTGATATCTAAAAAATATTAATTACTATTTCAGTAAATAGTAAGGTAGATTTATATCAGAAATAGTGTTACCAGAAATAGTGTTAAATATTGTTACCTTAATTCTAAAAGTTTCTTAATAAAGCTCCGATTGATTAGATTCTTCAGATTCTTATTTTCTCACGTGTCTACCAATTCTCTTCTTTAAAATAAAATATGAGACGTATTAATTTTTTGTCTACTAATCTTTGTTCAAGATATATGTAGATGGGAACGTAACTTAATTAAGTTTACTATATACCAGAATATGTACTAATTGTGGACATCATCAAAATGTCGACAATGTGTCCTTTAGATCTCAGATACCTTATTTGACACGCCAAAAATAATGATTCGCAAGATTGTTAAAAAAAATATAGAAAACCAAAAAGTTGTCTGAAATAAAAACAAACGCGATGTTTCCAATTCCTTACCTATATCGCGTTACGCGATCGTTACGTGCAATTGTAAAGTGTCGTCAACTGTGTGCTTGGCCAGTTCTTCTGTCCTTCGTGATTTTACATTTTACAGACAGTGGCACGTGACAGTCGCAAGACCATGAACGACCTTGCAGTTCCTGTCACGGTCTTTTATAAAACGCGTGGTTCAGCTTGCCTTATTGCACATCGGGGCTCGTGTAATGACGCTGTAGTTAAACTCCTTTAGATCCTTTTGTTTCTCTTGGCCGGCGCCGATTTTTGTATACCCGTTAGTACGCGACTATGATCGACCTTCGACGTTCGAGCACGATCGATTCTCTCTCCTCCCTCTCTTATTCCCCGATGCTCCCCGTTCTTTTCGCCTTGGAAATTTCATTTTCGGTTACTCTCGTAATCCCGTGACCCGTTTTCCTCGCAATTTTCAATTTCGTTTTATCGGCTGTGACTAAGCGTTTACAAAAAGCGTTTACAAAAAAAGAAAAGAAAAGGTAATTGACAATTACGTTAAACGACGGGATAACTTATCGACTCTCGGTTGGCAATGATTTTGCTTTCACGCATGCGCGACCGCGCCATTATTTTTGTTCACATCTCCGAAGGGAAAATATTTATAATGCCATCGACAAAAAAGAAAGAGGGAAAAAAGAAAAACGGAGCAACGAGGAGAGCGTATGGGGATACGAGGATACGATGCGAAAAGAAGATGGCAAAATTGCCGGCGTTCCATCGCGATAAAAATTTCTAGAAGGCGTAATTGCTTGGTGTCGGTTAATCGAAGCGCATGAGACATCGGTTAATTACCGGTTTTCCATTTATTAATTCGTGCAGGGCGCGAATCGCTCATGTTCCATCCCTGTTGGATGGCGCCTTTAATTAATTATTTTTTACGGGTGTATTTTGTTACGGGCCCGGGAGAAAATGGCAGAACGTGTAGAAAACAAGTATGACATGAGAAGATGGAGGAGACTATTCTTCAATTTGACCAAAATCGATGATTGGCACCATCCTCCTCCTCCTCTTCCGATGGTTTTCAACATCGTCGAAGCACGCGTATTTATAGAATATATGGTAATTCCATCGTTCGCGGATATTAAAGGAATCATTTGTCTGATTTAATAACGTGCTGGTGGATTTGGTCACGGTAGAATGTTAATTTACAATAATTATTGTAATTTATGGTAATGGCCGTTATTATCTTCTTACGGTGGACTCGGAACATACACCATAAACTGAAGATCGCGACACCGATTTGCATAAAGGCTAAAGACTAAAATAACTTTCCATCAAGAGTTACATTTTGGATGAAACGAAGATAAGAAGCTGTAGAAAAGAAAAAAACAAAAGAAGAAAATTCACAATTGGGGAGAGATTATCGTCCTGGTGGTAAATCAAATTGACGTATGTGATGCGAAATATATACGTAAATACAGACGCGAAACGAAACAAACGAAATAAAGCGAATCTTTGCCTTTGTGTCGCAGAATGCTGTCATCATCCGGTCAAGACGGTCAGTCCAACAGTTACTCGCACGGTAATGTCGTTCTCCAAGGTGCACCCTGCGGTCAGTGTCGAGATTTATGTCCGACTGGATACGTGCCCCACTTTTGGCGGTGAGTAATCAGACATATTTTGCATACACAAAAGTCGCGGTTGAGAACTGACGTGCTGATTAACCTCTTGCGCTGGAATGATGTGCCACGCACGTCGAGAATTTTTTGTCCCAAATTGCAACATCTTTTCAGTTTTAAGTATATTTAAATGTAATCCAGGCAAAACAAATGATAAGTTTATTACTTTTTAATAATTTCTATCTAATGATATCATACCGACGAGTTCCAAAGAAAACGAAAGCGACGAATTATTGTATACAGTTCGGTTATTCGTTATGGTCCGCGAACCAGTTGCCAGCGCAAGGGGTTAAAACGCAGTATTCTCGATGAAAGTGCAAGTACATATCGTACATATTAGCCATTGCTACTTCCAAAAATAACGCGACAACGTGTACGATCCGCATAGTGATTTTTCAATGAAAGCGAAATGACATGCTCCACTTGTCCGAGAAGTGCTGCCCGAACGTTTTTGCCGTCTGAGCAGAGTTATTATTACGCGGCAACATTCTGTCCGAAACAATTACAAGAGAAATTACCGATCGCGCGCGATCAATGACCACGCGTAAACACTTGTGTAATGTCGGCTATAGCGAGAACTGAAGGTGCAACTGAAGACGCACGCGATGCTTCTTTGATTTTCCCCGACCGGTGATACTTGTCGGAAAGGAAAAGTAAAACGCTCTCTGAACGAAACCGGTGAAACCTGGTACATTTTGTTGCAATGAAAAAAAAAAGATCTGAAAGACAGATAGCATCGAGAGAGACAAGACCGGGATGCAGGATTTGCGTCGGCTTAACTTCACGATCGCTAAAACGAAGAAGCGCGTCGTTCCACTAGGGTGACCAATCTTCGTATTATTGATGCGTGTTGTGCGAACTATTCTCGTGACAGTTCTCGTCCCTAGTGTTGATAATCTGTAATATTGCCCGATCCTTCCGTAGAAACTTTTTATTAGACTTTATGTAGAAGAAATTCCTTGATGCAAATGATGTTAGAAATATAAGTACATAATGCTAACGAGTATCGTTCAGAGAGTTTCAATCTGATGACAGTTGGCAATTTTCCTGTTATGTCTGTTCATATTGCTGATAGGTTTGACTCCCTCTTCTTATTCGTGTTTGCATACAAAGTGACATAATAATTGTGATCATAATTTAGTAATACGTTATGACCAAGGTTATTACTAAACTTTTTCATTGCTTTTTATTGGTCATTTATGAATATGAATAAAGTTACAATATTTGCTTCAGTCTCTACAGGCATACTTGGCCTCATCTCGCACAGATCCTTTTATACGTTGTTTCTCTCAAAAAAGAATCTTCAAAATCTATACGAAAATTTTATTTCTTTACTTGAACTTACTTTGTTTGGATAGTCGCTTCTTCATCACAATTCACAGTCAACATACAGTAGCGTTGTTGTTCTTCAGAAGATTACAGAAAATTTGAACAACATGTAAAAATGTACGTTTTCAGCATACGTTACTTCACAAAAATCCTTTCGAAAAATATCTCCGAACTCCAGTTAATCACTGCGAGTCGTCTAAAATTTCCCACAATTCCACCCAATTATCCCCTCCTCTCCCCGCGTCGATCATCCGGTTCGAAGAATACCGGCAGCGTAAGACGCGCGAAACGCGTTCAAATTGGTAGAACGTGTTTGTGCAAATAACGGAGGGTCGATTTCCCGTGGGTAGGCCAGAGACACGCGGGGGTAGCGTTGTTGTTAGCGGGGATAGTGGTGGTAAGTTAGAAGGCGATCGAGGCGTAAGAAAGCGTCGTGGAAGCGTGTCCGTCGAGATCACGTCGAGGCGAGGCAAAGGGAAGATCGAAAGAGGGCAAAAGGAACGATCTCTCCTCTCTGCATCGGGTCGTAGGGTCGACTCGTCGGTCTCACGCGAGGCCCTGCGTGCAACGAGACCAACGGGCCCGATGGGCCGTTCCAAGACGAATCGGCTGGCAACCAAGCTAACCGATGAGAAAGAACGAAAGAGTGTGCACCACCAGCTCGCCAAACGATTGGCCGGTGAATGAGGGGGGTCAGAGGAGCGAAAGAGGGATGTATGTTGGTCTGTAATTAACATACCGAACCCCTCTACCCCTCCCCTTCGCGTGTAAAGTTGGTCCGCCGGTTCGCAGGTTCACCGAGATCACCTCGTTGTTGCTCTTTCTTCGAAAGAGCTTTGCTCGACCCTTCGAATATTGTATTTTCAAGTTTTCTGATGGCTTGAGTCGTATCACTCAGACTGCGACTAGTTTCTGTTATCAATTGTTCGATTTTTCAATATAGTTTTTCCTGGATCTATAGATCCAAATTGATCTTTAACTACTAAACGTATTGATTCCTACCGTAACCTGTATTCCTTTCAAACCTCAAGGTTACGTTTTAATATAGAAAACACCGCGTGAAATACAGATAATAATATATTTTCATTTGTTCTAACGAGAGTTAAATGAACGAAAGAGATAACAACGAATGCAGAAGTTTTAAACCGATCAATGTTAAAAGAATAGAAAATGACGAACAGAGCAACGTTAGTAGTTAAATTTAACTTCTTATGATCATTAAACCTAAAGAAACGTACATCCTTCGCTTCGTTCTCAAAATCACGCGCAATGGTGTAGATGATACAACGAAAAGTAAAGGGAAAAGAATCGTCGTTTTCACTCCTGACGATGAATTCTAGAAGGTTGAAAAGTCGAGCGAGATCGAGGTCGACCGGTTGGCGAATTAATCGGGCAAAGATCGATCAAAGTCCGTCGGATCTGAAGAATTAAACCTTTCCTCTCGCTTGAACTTGCTGGCTAGTAGCTGTCACTGCCAATTTCCAGCAGCGTTTTTCACCGCGATACGATATCTTTCAGCTTTTTCCATCACTTTCGTGCCCTGTACCGTTCGCATTCCAGAGATCGACAGACCAGGGTCAAGACAACATTCTACCTCCTCCCTGCCTCCTCTTCAAGAGAATGTTAAAGTCAGTTTTTTTTCTCCTTTTCGTTGTATATGTAGTTACTCGTCTCGAGTTTCGAGGCTAGGGCCTCGTAGTTAGTCATTAGCCGTGGATCATTAATCCCCTATCGAATTTATTTGCTAACTCGCGGCGCTTAGTGAAGGTAAATCATGGCTTGGCGTTTTACGACGAACCTGGACTAATGAACAACTTCGTTTGCTGTCGATGACTGTTTATGTGTTACGGAAAACGCCGAACGTTTTCGTAAAGTATAATGAAGGACGTCGCCTATCCATGTGTTTTAACATCGTTCATCCGTTTCATCGTAATAGTTTCACGGATGATTTGATGGACCATTTCGTTTGCTGTAGAAGTAGACGCGAAACTTTAATTGACTCTAACTCGTGCATATTTACCAAGCTATTAGAATGTTAAAAAGTTATAACTTTGATTTTCAATTTCGTAATCATTCCAATTTTACAACAGAATTGATTACTTTACTCTTTTGAAGAGTTATAAAGAAATAAGCATAAGATAGATGTTTTCAATATTTATTTATAATTACAATTACACTCTACGTGCTAGCAATAGTGGATCACTGGAGTACCCAAAGGTATTGTTATTTTTTTGATACTGTGCAAAATTTCATTTCCTTTAAAAGTCAATGCAGTTTTAATCTATAATATAATTTAATCACGCTAAATGTCAATATATAGGTTACGTTATAACAAGTTAAATTATTGATAGCAATGTTTATTAAATTTAAAAAAAAAAACGACATTAGTTATAGGTACCGTTATTATATATACATGGAAAAGTCATCTGAATTTTTCAAATTGAAACTATCGTATTGATGTACATACGAGAAAAGATATGAGATCGAATATTTTTCTCTCTTTATATATAGGCGCGCGCGCGCGTGTGTGTAATAGATAGATAGATTCAGATGTTTCTTTTCGCTAAAGAAAAGAAAAAAAAGGGATTTTCTTTGCTTCAGCTGGCTCCCAATCGGCGTTTAAAAACAGCAGCAAGATAAATCGCATCGTGAACATGCGAGTTTTTCTTGTTTCTTCACCCGATGAAGATCTGAAGTATAATCAAAAACCGTGTAACCAATTTAACAGCTGAGCCAAATCTAGCCTTTCAGCGAGTGAACACGGTGTGCTGCCCATGATCTATGGAGAGCGTGCATGAACGCGTACAATGAAGATCCACAGACGTGATAGCACGTCTGACTTTCTATTCCCGTTTCAGTTCCCAATCAATACAGTTTCCAGTACACGTATCCAGGGTTTTTACTTTATTGGAACATCGTTTTAATTAACGCCCGACTTGTGTGTATGCATGTATACTTGTAAATCATAAGGGGATATAAGAGAGAGAGACAGAGGCTTCTTGTTAACTGTTCCGGTTGGCCGTTTATGGTTATTCTTACCGCAATCGTAAGAACCGCAGTCGCCATCTTTACTTCGGATCAATCGATTCATTTAGTTGGATACATGAAAGTCGATACTTGTGGCAGTAAATGAATGATCTCGATCAACAAAAAAATATATGAAATATTTTCTCGTGTACTAACTTTCTCTAGTTAGTGTCTAATATTAACTTTTTCCTAACTAAATATTAACTATTCACTATTTACTGTTCCCTAAACTTGTTAACTTTTATCTTCGTTACAAATGACGTTTTTTTTTTATGACACTTTATATGATTCTCGCAATGTAAACTGTATGATTTTAAATTATCCGTCATTATTCTCGATTACCAGCTAAACATAATCGAAAACGGTACAAACAGTGTAACGTTATGAAAATCGCAGTTGTTTCATTGTTCGTGGTGCGAGGATGTTCTTCGCTGTTCATCGCCTCTGATTAACGTCATTTGCAGAGATTTATCGAGAAGAGGAACTCGGAATCATTAAGATTCTTACGGCTTGGTACGAGTCAACGAGTTTGACAGAACATGTAATCAACGCGCACGACGACGAGTTTACGAAGGGGGTCCCCTCGTCATTGCGTTCCAATAGTACAGTAGTCCCCAGTTGAGATCGAAAATGGACGTTTAAAAGGGGTGGTGTGTTCTGCGAATTGGTATCGAAAGAAAGAGTGGAGATAAACGGGGATAGTCCCAATTCCAAAAATTGGTGGGAATAAGCGACAGACGCTTACGGAGTCCAAAATGTGCAGTAGTCCCAAATTAAACCTATATTAAAATAATCAAAACACTGAACTTCACTATATTAACCTCTTGCGCTGAAATGACGCTAACAATTCAATGCAGAATACGAATAAATAAACAATATTGGTTTAACCTCTTGCGCTTGTAACTGGTTCACGGACCATAACGAATGACCAAATCCTATACAATAATTCGTTGCTTTCTTTTTAAACTCGTCAGTATGATATCATTGGATAGAAATTATTGAGAAGTAATAAATTTATTATTTGTTTTGCCTGGGTTATATTTCAATATACTTAAAACTGAAAAAATATTGCAAGCACTAAAAATTTAACATTGATATTAAGCTTTTATAACAATCGTCAAGGAGATTTATAAATAATCATTAGAGATATATGTATATATAACAGTTACTAAGGAGATAAACACACGGTGATAAACACTTGTCAAGTAATTAAAAAAGAGAGTTTGAGCATAGAGAGTAGTTAAGTTAATTCGTTAAGTACGTGGTTATTCTTTCTCTTTGTAGTATGGTGATCAACGGTATCAAGTTGTCAAATAATTACATTGTATCTACAAAATATGAATATACACAATATGAATCATTTGTTGTGTTTTGTTTGCATGTACTTTCTTTGACCACTTTATTATCCTAATTTTTCATTGTAAGAATATAAAAAAAAATAACTGTGAAATAAACATATTTAAATAATATAGGACTAACGGAATATGTAATTGTTGAATTACCATTCACTTACGTCTGGTTCAAATGAGATTTGTTGGAATTATGGTCGATAAAATTTTCAGATAATGTTCAAAATTGAGTTAAATAACCGAAATTTTCAAAGTAAGTTAAGCCTCTACAGTGTCACAAGAGCAATTTGTTTAAGCGCCTTTAGGCGTCTGTACATAAGCGCAAATTTACCAAGCAACCTTTAGGCGCCAACAGTAGTCAAAGGATTAACTGGGAGCTACTGTGCATGCATGCATACACATATTATGCACAATTCCTCAGAACAGGCATCGCACTAAAATCCGATGAAACGCGATTTATTCGCGCCGAAAGAAACGAGCAAAAAACGAGGAAAGGAAGACGAAGAAAAAGAAGAGACGATAACGTTCCCGAACAGCGAATAGCCGTTCTCTTTCTGTCGTTTCGTCGAAATCGTCGACCGTCGAGTGTTTTATCTACCTCGTTCGCGGTTTTAATTTTGTTTCTTCGCTTATCGGTGCCGGTTCTTGGAATTATCTTCCAAGTGGTGGCGTATTGCTCGTTACGCGGAGATTTATTCTAAAAAGAGAAACGAATCTTCTCAACGGTCGGCGCTAATTTGCGGCAAAGTAAGAAGAGGTAAAAGAGGGAATAAGAGAGGAAACGTGTTCCGGGCGTGTTTCGTCAAAAGGTTGGAAGGCTTTCTATCTCGCGTTCCTGTTTCGCTGTTTTTCGTACGAGTGTCGCCCGATAGGGGGAGAGACTCGATGGAAGTCACGCGGCTTATCTGTGGAGAATCTGGCTGACGATGAGCATTTTTATCGTTGAAATTTGAATGTTTTATTTCGAGAGACTATGAATCTTCCTTTCTGCTTAAAGGTTACAAAGGAAAATACTAAAGTGGAACACATGTTCGTGTGTTCCATCTTCTTTTTCGTGTGGCCTCTTCTTTTTCTTTTATTCTTTCTTAATATGGTGGTTTGTGAGAAGATTTAAAATTACTTAAAAAAAGAGATTAAGGTTAGAAGAAAACCGTAGACTTTCTTTCTAAATCGTTCTGGATATTATACGAGGCACTGAAACGAAATGAAAAGAATTCTTTCAGCCGTTTTTCTATTTGGCCACTTTTAAAGAAAAGTTGAAACAAAAGTTGTGCAGTTGTTTCGACGATTGTATATACGCTCGTCAAACTCAATTAACCGAAATAACTGTTGGCTATTTCGTCGAAGTTGTTGACGAAGACAAACGCTTTTGTCCAGCGTATCCCTGAAAAAGTATACCCCTAAAAGTTCAGCCTTTTGGACACCGATTTCTTCACGTTCGTCGAACCGAAAACACTCTTCTCTTAGAAGAGAAGAAGAATGTCGCTCCGCGTCGCGGGTTTCGTACGCGTCCCGCAAAAACTTGAAGACCTTTGGTTCCTCCTGTCCCGTGTAACTCGTTCTCTCGCTTGGTAAACTCGTTGATCTTCTTTCCACGCATCCCCGAATATGCAGGGGCCTTGTGCAGTTTCACTTGTCGTTCACGGTCACTCTTCTCGCAGTTTCTTCTCCTCGAGAGAAGTCCATATCCAAACCGTTGTTGTCGATTCGTTTTTCCACCTCTTCTATCCTCTTTCCGTGTCGAAGTTTAGTTTCTTCTCGTAATTACATTTTTTGAACTCGGAAAACGAATTTCTTTTATTGCAAAATTCTTCTCTTTCGTCGAAAAATGTCATTTAGTTTGGAAAGAGATTCCAGAGATCACAGAGTTTCAGCTTCGTTCAGTCCAATAAATTGGCTGTGCAAATCCAACTTTGTACTCCTTACAAATTCGCTACTTCTATAAAATTCGACTAATCACGCGATATATATACATATATATATATATATTTTTTTTTTTTTCAACGTTGAAATATATAAAATATGAAACATATATATATATATATATATATATTATAAATTTATACTATATTATATTGTATATATTATATAAATTATATAAATATATATATATATATATAAAATATAAAATATGAAATATGATATATATATATATTTTTTTTTTTTAACGTAGAGACAAGCCGAAATAAAATACAGAAGAGTGTTCACAGAATTCGTGGCAAAGTTATGCGATACTCGGCCAGTGAACGAGACGCTGCTTTTGCGCGGGAATCATTTTTACGGCAAAGAATCCGGCCACTTTTTCTCTGATTCTTTCGACCCACCTTTTCTATACCGGTGTTCAGAGGCCGCGTCGTGTCCTGCCTTTTACGGTACGCGTTACCCGCCTCGGAAGCCGCTAATTAGCTTTGTTCACGTTCATCTCTGAACGTTTAATCGAGCCGGTTATATTCAGAATCCCTCGTTTTACTCCATGTTCTGGTTCAATTTAAACGAGATTACTTCGATTTCGAACTACCGAACAAAAATCTGAAAGAAAAAAGAATGATCACGCTGTGTAATAGAAGTCGCCTGTATCGATCCCCCCCAAAAAAGTAACCATAATTCTATTTTCACTAATTCCTTTCACTAATCGTACTTGATTTTACTTGTGCGGAATTACAGATCGGGGATTAAATTCGATTGCAGGTTAATATCAAACGAATGTTGTTTGATATTATGTATCTCTCGAATATGTAGACACGAAGTAATCTTCGTTACGTGGATAAAATCGATAAATCTGAATATTTTTGTGCATCGGTTAATTACTGTTAAGCTTAAGAGCTTAAGAGCTCCAGTAAAATTAGATTGTGGCAATAATTATGAAATAATTTTTATATCGCGCACGTACAGTCACCGAAATACTCCACGATCTTTCATTATCGTTGCATTCGTCGAGAACTTTCTCCACCTTGTCGACCGACTTTTCGCGCCGCGTCATCAGGAGAAGAGAGTCGTGATCGGGACACGTGAACGTTGAAGTGTGAAACGTGCGATCTATCGACGCTAGAATTAGGGGAACGTGACGGCATACTGTGGCGATTAACAGTGCCTGTTATTTGATGCCCCTCTTCCACCCCTTTGCTATGTGTAACTCTTGATAGACAGGCTGATGAAATTAACCCTTCGCTGGTATTTCTGATTTGGACAAATAGATTATTCTACTACAAAAGTTTGTTATAATATTATGTAATATTATAGTATAATAATATAACAATTTTATTATATTAATATATAATATAATATTATAATAGATTATTCTTCACATGTTTGTTTGTAAGTTTGTCAATGCAGAAATTGAATGTACGCTTATACAAGTGGTTTCCAACCTTTTTTGGCCATGCCTCAATCCTGCAATACATAATTCTTGTTATTCAAAAACAAGCTTCCAAAGAACGTAACATCCACGAAAGAAAAAAAATTAGAAAGTTAAATTTTTGATTTAAGGAAATGCAAAAAACTGTTAATAACTCATTCTCGAATTGAGAATTAATAACTCATTCTCCTCCCTCTTTCTCCTTAGAAAATCAAATTGTCCTCCCTGTGGGGCGTGGGTCCCACGTTGAGAACTACTCAAAACTTATTATCAATATAGAGAGATACAACTTTCTGTTTGAAATTATTCAAGCTCAAGCTGATATATGTACAATTCTAACAGAATAGTTGGTATTATTTTACTTGTTTACCATCACCAAATTAATTAAAGTCATTGCATACATATTTTTTAAACGACGCTGATAGCTGATAACGTTGCACCATTACTACACATGATACTCCGTGAATCTAACTAATAGTCAGCGATTAAGACGCAGCTAAATGGAAGAGACGAATGCGCGCGCGCAGTTGCAGGGACGTTGGAATAGTAAAAAAATTATAATCCGGCTCGGATTAAGTTAGATCAGAGTAAAAAGAACAAAGAAAACAATACGATTAAAGTTATACGAGAAATATACAATTTTACACACACACACACACACACACACACACACATGTTCGTTAATCCCTTGCGCTGGCAACTGGTTCGCGGACCATAACGAGTGACTAAACCGTATATAATAATTCGTCGCTTTTTTTTGATCTCGTCCGTATGATATCACTGAATAGAAATTACTAAGAAGTAATAAATTTGTTGTTTTGGCTGAGTTATATTTAAATATACTTAAAAACTGAGAAAATATTGCAATTTTGGGATAAAATGTTCTCGACGTGTGTGGCACGTCATTCCAACGCAAAAGGTTAAAGGCAACGCGAAGTATGGGAGAAATGCTATGAAAACGGGGGATCCCTGAGAAAAATTGCGCTGCCCCCGCACACTGACCACGTCCCCTCGACCCCGCTCAAGCACGTCCGGAATGTGACAAAACCCGGTTTTGTGTCCTTTTTTTTTTTTTTTTCACCTCTTTATACGACTGATAACGTGTGCAAGGGTAGACGATTTCGCTGGAATCGCGGACTCGTTGGCGGTCGGTCACGTACCCACGACTCTATAACCCGTCCCGCCCCGTGATCTCCCCTTGATTAGAGGATTTATTAAATATTTCAACTGCCATTACTTTGGACGTAGCCGACTCCGAAGGGGTCGGAAGTCATTCTCTCGTTCGTTATGTGGCTGCTTTTTCTTTCTTTTTTTTTTCTTTTTTCAAACGCTATGCGCTGGCTTCGAGAGATTATTAGAATTCGGAGTTAAAGTAAAATTTACATCACTTCGCGCGGAGTTTTAGCGTGAAAAATATGTAAAAGGAGGATGACATTTGTTTCTTTCTTCTTGCATATGGTGTTTCTTGGTTGATTAATAACATTTGAACACGTGAACATATGCGATGTGAACGAATTTCCCGCTTTTGTCAGCTACAAATATTACTGCAAAATATGTCAGTATATCGTACAATTTAAATCGAAAAGTTGCATGAAATCTATATTCAGAGAGAGTGTACGGTTTTGAAATATTTATCACAATATTTCATTTTCTTCCATCTTTTTCAAGTATCATTCCACTGGCATCTTCGTCATTAGCATTTATTTTACTCATTCGTCATTTTCTTCGTCTCTCGTCACCTCTCCCTCTCTCTTTTTTTACTTTTAATATTTTACACAGCCGATATTTGCACCTTCCTGAAATCGTTAATCGCGTTTAATAGGCAGATTTACGGGTTTTCGCAGTGACCGTGGCCGGCTCGCGTCCGTTTTGAGTTCTACACGTTGTTTACGCGACCGCGTACCTACGCAGTCGTTTGTCAACCGTTAAACACTGGTCACCCTCGCTCCTCTCCTATTTTCCACCCCTGTAGGCCGCAGGCGATAGCGAGGCACTCTTGATTAACGAGACACCCCATATATATCCGGCACGCCCTCTCGCCCCCGTCGCCTCACCTCCCTGTCCACTGCTCGGGGGGAGGGAGATCGCATTGTTGCATTCGTGCTTTACTGCATATTGCGCTGCTGCCACGATCGCTATGCTGACCTCTGACGTTTCCCTGAAACCAGTTGCCATGCCTTGAAACAGATGGTCCACCTGTTCTGTTTATTAAGCATCTTGTTGTTATTACGTAGAGATTGTATTGTTATTATGTGAGCCTTTGTGTGTTATTATGTAAAGATTGTATTATTATTCGATAAGTTGTTAAATTTGATATTTGATTTTTGCGATGTGTGTGGTAGAAAATTAAAAGACTTTTGATATGAAATATCTTGAATTCGTCGTCTCAATTTTATCATCTTCGATTCGTTTCAGTCTGTTTCAAACAGCTCCACTCTCGCGTCTTTTCCTAAACTTTCTCCAATGCAACTATACGTTTATTATATCTATTATATGTATTATAGTCAAGTTTCTCCAACACAGCCATATATCATGTTGAATATCAGACGAGTGAAATATAATTTTAATCGCGGTGTAAAATTTCCTGAAACCTTGCTCATTCGCTAAAAACCTCGCTCATCATTCCCGGACCCTTTGAATAATGCGTCTGGTTCGGCTTCAACGAATCGCCTCGCGCAGCTCGTCCCTGCAGTCTCGTTGCTTTAATGCCAACGTTAACCATCGATTGCTGATCGAATCGATACGCGATAAGCATTCTGAACGTCCTCGTCCCGAGGAGAGTTTCGAAATCCCGGAATACAATTCATTTTATCCAGAATAAAATGTACAAATTATGTCAATGACTATGCTCTATTGTTAATAATAGATACAGCTTGAAACAATGTTAATAAATCCCACTCCAATTCGATTCGGTTCATTCCGTCACAGTTTGATCCGAGTTAACGCACGGTAATACAGTTTCTTTTAGTTAGAGACAATTCTCTCTACTTCCGTCTAATCAATTTCACACTCCCTGTGAATTTAGTCAATTTCCAACCTTCACCCTTTGTCCTTGTTTCATCGTAGTAGCACTGTCCAATATGGCGGATATTGTGAAAGTCTTCGAGAACCATTCATTACCATTACCGTGTAACTATTTCGAAAAAAAAAAAAAAAAATAATTCCACGATCCCCGTCTACTAATAAGCTCCCTCTGCAGATCTACCAACCATTCTATTATAGCTTGCAACTCTCTTTCTACAGTCATCATCACTTCTCTACGTGCCCCCAGTACGCGTTCCAAACGCGATGATTACAGCAGAAGAGAAAACCCGTAACATCCGTTCATAACGAAAAGAAATCGAATTCACGCGGTATATAACAACCGGTGTGTGCACGCGGTCAAACCTCGGGCTTGGGGGTTGGAACTGGTGGTGGGAAAAGGAGGTAATAAGAAGGACTATATAGGTATAGGAGTCTTGGCCATAGAGTAGTTACGACATATACGGTTAAGAACGGGACAGCGAGGGTGGGAATTAAATGGGGCGGACTCTTGATTAGTTTGCTCGTCCACCCTGTTCCAGCCGTCCCAGACCACTTCTACGTTTAATCCAGCATTATGAATATTTTTTCCTCGTCCAGCAGACGGGCCTGGTGAACAAGGAAGCAGCTATATGAGATATATATTTTCGACCAGCGAGTGCACAAACTGTTCCGTATCTTGCGATAAATTTTGTCATGCTCTTTTTAAATAAAACTTACGTTTCTTGCTAAGAAGCGTCTATCGAAATTGAAACTCAAAGAGAATACAAAATTAAAACCAGTTCATGAACGAGTTTTCGGAGAATTATTTTTGATAAAAATTGGTTTCGCAATATTTTACTTAACCTTATTTTACGGCAACTAAAATTTGCGAAATTTACTTGGAAAAAGGAAGTTTCGAATTTCCGGTGAAAATTCTGGAAATTTGTTTCACTTCGCTGTAATCACGAGCAATCTCCGGCTACTTCTTGAATCTTCGAGAGATCTTTATCGCTCCAATATATCTTATTTCCTAGGATTGCGTAGCCCTGGGGTAACTCGGGATTCTGTCGTTCCGAAATTCCAGCAAAATCTCGAAAGCTTCGGGCTTTCGGAATCCCCCGAATCTCGTCGAAAGGGTTTTCGAGACTTCAAAGCGAAGGAAGCCACGGTGCGTTAAATAAGTTTGTCCGACCGACATCCGAGAAGGGCGGGAGAGATCCGGGCCGTTTTGTTACTGCGAACGCGTTTCGAATGCCGTTGCGTCGCGAGAAAATCGCGCGCGGAGAGGAAGACGGAGAGGAGACTCTTCTCCGGTCGTTTCACGACACGCCTAACCTCCCTCCTCCGTGCACTGAGAATGAATCTCTTGCTGGGTAATTAGGCAGATTACTTTCCGGAGTCGTTCTCTCTGGTCCCGGTTTCTTACTCTAGGCCATATATATATATATATATATATATATATATATATTTCTCGACTCGGGCGGAGGGACAATTAAAGGAAGAAATTCTTTGGTCCCCTTCGAACAATTGGCAACAGAGAAAGAGAGAGAGAAGAAGGGTAACTGTACGGGTGGTTGGTGCTTTGTGCGATTCGTGGCGATTCGAGCGGGACTTAAATTCACCGCAGGGCTAATCGAGCAAGAGGCGCGCGCGTCTCTAGTGGAAGTAATGCCGCGTTTAAATAGTTCCGTGGCGGGTTTCGAGAAACAGTGCCATGATTACCGAAAATATCGCGTCTCGCTGGAAAAGGGGGAAAGGAAATCGTTTACGCCGAGCTCGAACGGAAGAACGCGAGCGTAGTCGATGATTCCGGTAGACAAGTGGAAGAGGATACAGCGGTGAGAGTGTGAGACAGTTGAAAGAAGATGGAACGTCTAGTGGGCATCGCGAGGAACAGAGCGAGACACCAAGAGCGGAGGTAGCCAAGCAAAAATGTACCCGTTTTTATTTACGAGCCATGGAGGAGAGATCCAGAGGCCTCGACCACAGCGGTCTCCTCCCGTTAATTAAATAATATTTCTTGAGAGAGAAGCCCACGGGAGCACAGCGGAGTAAAGCTACGACAAGAACCTCAACGAGGGGGAAGCGTCTCACGTCGACGAAAAAAAAACATGGCTCTGCTAAGAGCACTTATTGCAGTATTGAGATCGTAATTCAGAGCCGAGGCCTCGTCATAAACGTTCCCCCCCTCTCGCCGGGACCTTTGGTCACTTCGACCTTTTCTTTCCCTTCTTCCCCCTCCCCCTGCTTTATTCATCGCTGTTTCTTTCTCCTTTCTCTCTCGTTTCCCCTTATATCTGCTTTATATCTTCCGTCGAATCAATTTATACCGAAGCCAGGATAGCGGAAGGGAGAGAACAGCTTCTCGTTTCTGGGTCGACGTCATTAACGACTTTTGGGCCGTGACCGATCATTCTGATGGATCACGCGAAAATTGAGACTGTCTGGTTTGGATCAATCCAGGGTGAATCGGAAGTTCGTTTAAGTTGAACAGGTTTGTTATTACGTCGTTTTATAGGTCGTTGAGTTTGGTTACTTGCAACTTTGGCTCCATTTTGAGATCGCTATCTCTGTCGGTTTTTCAGTGAATGTCGAATTTTATTCCCTTTGTTGGTTTCTTTCACTTCTCAATTTAAAAACTGAAGTAGGCTTAAAACTCCGTTGTAACATAGGTTTGCTAGAAATAAATTGAAATATTTTCACTATGACTCTAAGTAATCAGTTGTATTAATGACAGATCAGAGTGTCAAAATATTATCTGTACAGTATAATAAAATGTGATGTTAATATAACTTGCAGTTAACTGTTATCTCGAAAGAAACTCCAATTTTTCCACAGTACAGACATATATCAAATTGTTTTAAAGAGTAACGAAATTTCAGATTGAATGTCATACAATTCCAAGGAATCTGCGATTGTCTGTCAGTCATTAACTTTGTAAAAACTCGACCTCTCGAGAGAGCTGTTCCTTATCTCAAGCCTTCCCTCTAGGATCGTGTGCAACAACAAGATTGAGTGCTACGGGTAATCAAGAGCAGCACGAATGCACCGGATATCTGGAACTCAGGAACAACCATTATTGCTTGCGATTTTTTCGATAATATCCTGTTTCATTCGGGTGTTCGAGTTTCGTATAATCGTAAACGATGTGGCTTTGCCACAATCGACGATAAATTTTCTTGAGAGCGATTAAATTTTATTTCACCGTGGAGTTTTTACAGGAGAGATAACTGAAGTTCCATGAAACGTTATCTCTCGAGTTTGCCGGCAGTCGAAAAATTACGAACTGCCTTTCTTAATGACTCTCGTGAGTTTTCTTGTAGTCCTTTTGGGCTGGTTTCTTTATCGGGCATCATGCAATATTGTGACGGTGACTAACGTACGCCATTGCAAAAATTTTCGAGATAATCCGTCTGTATGGAGACTTTAAATTTGACAAAAATGACAAGAAAAATTACCTTATATGATTACGATATAAATGCATTAAATCGGGACGTTTTATTTCGAATTAAGATAATTAATATTTAATTCTAAAAAAAAAAGGTGATAATTTCTTTTCCATTACTTCTTTGAAAGAATTCGTTCATGTATGGTTTGATAAAATCCATAACCAGAAAATATATTACAATCTGTTCATAATCTGTGTATTAAATGTCAGGTGTTAAACATTTAAACATATCAATAAAGATGAAGGTACTTGCTTTCATCTAAAACAGCCCATTGCATACCATCCGACCTAACATATCACTTTCCTAACTTTACCATATTTTCCGAAATGATATCACTTTCGTTTTCTTCCGTGGATTGGCTTTGCCGACTTCATGAATTGGCTTTGAAATATCTTCGAAATATCTTGGTTCCGCGGACCATAACGAGTGACTAAACCGTATATTGCAAATTCGTCGGTTTCTTTTTGACCTCGTCGATAATGATATCACTGGATAGAAATTACTAAGAAGTAATAAATTTATTATTTGTTTTGATATACTTAAAATTGAGAAAATATTGCAATTTTGGGATAAAAGATTCTCGACGTGCGTGGCACGTCATTCCAGTGCAAGAGGTTGAGTAAAAGTGGAGTGTATTAATCTTGCTTATAGCCACTCGATTCTTTCTCTTCCATCTTTTTTCTCTTCCGTTTTCACCCCTTTTTTCCGTCTGATTCTTCTCGACTGCACGTTATTTTTTCTCTCCTCTCTCCCCCCCCCCGGTTTCGTTGGCTCCTCTTCCTTTTCCGAGTAGTTTCATCGGGACGCGGCTCGCTGTCGCGTTCCTTTTGCTAGCATTTTGCTCGACAAACATCGCCGGTCGTTGTCCCGACGCGAGTCTAGGACACGCGGCGCCCGGCATCCGCCGGCGTCTGGCGTCTCGGCGCCCGCTTCCCCCTCTCTGTCATCGGTGTGCTCTAACCGGTCTCTCTTTCTCTCTCTCTCTCGTTTCGTGGACTAGTCAATGAGACTAGACGAATTGGTTAGCGCTTCTGCAACTCGCGCAAGTATGTTTGAATTAAATGATAAGAAAATAATACTAGTTATTGAGTATTCAAGTATAATTGAATTAAATTATAAGGAAATAACACTAGTTTTTTTTTTTTTTTTTTTGAAAAATCAGTAATTTTATCCCTTAACTCGATTAATTGATTAATATTAATAGCAAGAAAATATTTAGAAATGATGTAAAAAGTCTAGTCTCAAAATATTCTAAAATTTGTAAATATGTTTTATTTTCCACAAAAAGTTTCAGTAACAAATCGTAGTTACTTTTCTCGCATGACGAGTATATTCATTGTACAAAAAATTGCCATTTTTTTTTTCTTCGTGACGAGTGTACTTCACAGCTAAGAGGTTAAATCAGTATCGACGATAACGATGCCGCTGGTGGTTGACGGGGATGCAAGCGAGACAAACTCATCGATTCCGTGAGAAAAGTCGCGTTTACCTCGTTCAGAAAAAGCTCAGTTGGCGGCTAAGTTTTACGCCCACACACACACACACACACACACACTCTCTCTCTCTCTCTCTCTCTCTCTCTTCTCTCTCTCTCTTCAAATACTTATCGAAACTGATCGCTATTTAGATATGTATTACGATCGAGATACGACGATCATCGTGCTTCATTCATTTTTGTATCGCTTGCAACCTGATACCCGTCGAACAATGAAAGAAAGAGAGAGATGGTGGATGGGTTTGATCGTGGTTACGCCGGCCATCGGAATTTAAAGGTACACCGGCTGGTACCCGTAGGTAAGGGCTCGGTCAGTAAATTAATTACGGCTTAAAACATCGTTAGGATCTGCCACAGCCGGTCCGGTGGGTTCGGTTATTAGCGCAGTACGTCATACTCGTCGCTGAGAGCTAACCCCCTCGATTCTCCCTCTTCGATTTTTTCGCTCGAGATTCGGTATCTGTATTTGAAGGTTGTTGTTTGAAGGAGTAACTCACAGTTTTGGTACTGGAAAAATGATAGGAGAGGTTGGAATGAAAGGAGGAGGAGGATAAGAGTTTAGTCGAGCACTGTATTTTCAAAGTTTATCGGAATTTTTCCCTCTGTCAAATGCAAATTGCTGTGTTTCGAATTACTTTATCTCTCTCTTTTCGTTCATATCTCATAAATCGTGATCGTATTTTTCGTGTTTTACGTTTTCGAACGATATTTAATACAAAAAATTTAATCTCAAAAATCCCCATTATTCTTCATTCATTTACTCTTCGACGAAGAAGATAATCCATCCAAGGTAATAGATTAATAGCAATTTCAAATTTAATCAAGATTAATATTAAATCTCTAATTATTTAAAATTTTCTAGTTCGAATATAAAGAATCCAATAGTATGTTTAAGTTAAACGTATACCATACGCACTGGACCGATGTTGCGGTCAAAATTGTAAAATATTGGCAGGCTAATCGCAGGTATTAAAACGTAACAGCGTAAAGTGTAGAAATATGGTGGCTTGATTAAGGTGAAACTGAGGATTAACTCTGCTCGAACGATTTTCTACGACCAACCCCTTCTCTCTCTCTCTCTTTTCCCCTTCCACGCAGTTTTACGCTAAAATGGAAAAGATAAAATTCGAAATTCGAAGCGACGAAATCAATAGTTAAAAAGAGATTTTTCTGTTCATCGAAAAAATTCAATCTACAGTTTTAGAAATCAACGAACTCCCTTAACAACTTGACAAACCTTTCAATTACTTTAATTATTTGAACCGCGATCGCAGTCGATTAGCTCGTATTATTTGTCATATAACTCATATTATTTGTTCTAAACAATACGTTAGTTTGTAATCCTAATGGAATTTTCCGTATAAAAGGAAAATCAAAAGAGAAAGTCTAGAAATTTTATTCAATCGCTGTGAGATCGTAAGAGGAAATCTTTCGCTATCAAAATACGTATCTCTATACGGAAGATGTAATATACAATAATATTACAATAGACGTTTCTATCTTACAATTAATTAAACTTAAATCGCACGCATCTCACGACGTCCCACGTTGGCGTAGTTCTTAGCTTGGCATCGTTTTCTTCTCTAACGTTAATTTTTCGAAATGTTCATGAAACATTTGTATCTTGTCTTGATGCTTCGATATATATATATATATATATATATATAAACAGTGGAATAATATTTTTAATAGTAGAATGATAAAAAGAACAATAATTATTAATGTAACTGATAAACTGATAAACGTTATATCAATTGGAAATGTTAATATTCCTATTGTGTCTCAAATAATGAAACCTGGGAAACGATAACAAGTAGTATTAAAAATTCGAAATATTAATGTTTAAGAAACAATACCAATTGCCAAGTCTCACTACGGGGAGATGACTACACGCGAGATCCACTGTTACTGTACTTGCATATATGTAAATCTGAGTGTTCAAGTTATTAACGAGTAATAAGAATACCAAGTAATGGAGAAATTAGATATGTCGTAACTCTAAGAAGCTTGTTGGAATGTTGAAAAATTAAATTAAATTGTTAAATAATATTAACAAATATATCAAAATTAACAAAAATAAAATAAATAATATCAATAAAAATAAAATTCTTATAGATATTGGATAGTGTTTAAATTTAATACCGAATCGTCAATCGTTGAATTCAGCATTGGATATAACTTGAATGCGTTTTGATGTCTTGAGTGTATTTTGTTGCCCGTATCAATATCTATTTTTTTATCTTGACGTGATCCAGAATGTCTTAATTAATTTCTTAATTTCACTCAATATTGTAACCCTCAGGTTTATATTAAAAACGTGGAATTTAAATTTGCACGAGAACCAGTTACGCAGCATATCGATACTTCATAAACGTTCACACAGATCGATTTGATTTTCGACTATATTTATCTGTTATTTCCACATTTTCGATCATCGATGCTTCGACATTACAGTTAAAATCACAGAGTTCGATTACTCGTCGCGTTTTTTTTCTGTTTTAGAAATTACTATCGATTAAGTAGTTTGCTACTTATTACAACATCCCCCGGCATTGACAAGCGATGAGCAAATAGAAAGCAAGAGTTGTCCGATCGATTTCACATTAAGATTCTCCGGCCGCGCTTTTTGTTCCTTTCGTGGCTTGCGTTTCGGAATCCTTAATCGGGAAACGATGTCGCCGGTATGTAAAATCGGGACGTACATCGGCGAACAAGTCGTACGAGTAATCACTGGCAGAATGCATCGCGTTGTACTTGCCGGCAAGCAGGGCAGCTTTCACTTTAAGCTCGGTTCACATTGAACTCCTCGCTGCGTGAGAGCACTGCGTTTCATGGGAAATATGAATCTTCGACTTGAATTAATATCTCGAGGATCTCGTTTGTCCTTTGAAGATTTCTAAGATTCGAGATACGCGACAAATAAATCTCTGTACTTGTAACTGTACTGGTTCGTTATCGACCATCGATGTTTAACAATGTTCGACCGATTACTCACACTGATATTGAAGAAGAATTCAGTTACTGCGGAACAGATGATCTTGGATTAAAATTAAAATTAAGGTTGAGTATCATTCTGTGGTCACGCGAATGATTCTGTTGCCCAAAACCATAACATTTTCCCATTTTCCGCTTAGCTGGCGTTAAATTTAAATTCACCAACCTCTGGTAAAAACGAAAAAAAAAGAATCACGATGGTATATAAAAATAATATAGGGTGGGCCAAAAGTTTCTTCTCACTTTTTTTTTTTTTTTTTTTTTTTTTTAATAAAACATTAAAATATAAGGAAAAAATTAATTTTTTATTAATTTTAAATTAAATCCAAGTTCGAACATGATGTTTTCAATTATGTTTTAAAAATTATTTCTTTCAAATGTTTCAAATGACCGCCAGAGCGTGCTCTTGTTTTTAGTAGGAAATGATTTTTGGCCCACCTTATGCATATGTACCAATTACGCATTCAAAATTCATTTTAAATTCTGATTTCTGAATATACTTCTATCAGTGGTCGTAACTAACCTCATCGAATTTAATTTGAAAGTAAAACGAAACAAGTTACCGAAATGCAATTAATGGAATTAACCAAAGGTCGCGGTAATACGATTGATCGGTTTTCTTATTCCTCGGTGCTTCCTATGGTACAGAGGGCTGCTTATCCCTCGGTGCTTTCTATGGTACGCGAAAGCTATCGAATTTCACGTGTATGCCTTCCTAGGAATGCAGGCCGCGTAACTCTATACGTTGGTCACGCACGGAAGATTCGCGGGAGCGACGTGTATGCCCGGTATTATGTATACGCGTCAGCCATCCCCATCGAAGGATTTCCGTGGTGCTGATCACACTGGCTCCATTCGCCTTCTTGTACGCCGTCGGATTTACCAAAGACCAATTTTAATACATACCTACAGCGTGTGAGACGAATGAATAAATCCTGAAGTGATATATATATATATATAAATGTCGAGCAAGTGTGACGTCTTTTGTGAGTCGTCTAACGCAAAGGTTTCTCAAACTTGCCGACTCAGACTTGACGACCCTGGAGTTATAGAGGTATATATAAACTAGGAATACGAATTCAAATAATTCGATAATAATTAAAAAAATTAATCATTTGCTGACAATAAATCATAAAGGAAATTTATACGAAAACAATTTTTTGATTTTGATTTAATTTTCGGTCGTTGCGCGTCCAGGAATTTTTTAGTTTTGCTAAAATTTCTGCAACCCCCAAATTCAATGATTTTGAGAAGTCCTGGTCTAACGTATTAATTTCAAAATGAAGCATGTTGTTTTAAGAAAATGATTAAGACACTGCAGAAGGTGCAGTTGATTAGATACGATTTGATCAAGTTATGCAATGCAAATTGATGAACTGTTTGATAACTGAAAAACGATTAGTTAATAATGTCAAAAATGTGATAAAAACGTAAGCATTTCTGAGTGAAGTACATTTTGTAAAGATATATAGCTAACAAGCTATCGATTGTTACTGTAAATTGAGATTGTTAATGACAATCGCAAGTGAATATTTATAACAATATTTATAACATTAACATAACATAACGTAATTGTTACAGAATATATGTCGCACTTGCAACATACATTCCTGTGGAATGGATGACGACTCCATGTCTCTTAATATACTTCTGTTTTACAAATTGCCTGTTATTTTCGGTTTGTCTTCCCACCATTCACCTTCTGATTTCTTGCGTCTTTCTTCTTGTTCTCTAATCACCTTACATATTAACGGGGATGTACGTACTTAATATGCCTCTACTGTTGAATGGCCACTTGCGGAATGCATTATCCTTCATCATCATTAAGAGGATGACTATCGTCTCGCATAAATAATTATGTCGATAGGAAAATTCGCCATCTTTTCTCGAAAAGATATTAAATAAAATTTATAAATAAAATTAATTTAATCTTTGTTTTTTTTCTAATAAAAATGGCGAAGTAAGGAGCTTGCAAATATCGTAATTTATTGCGTAACGTGGTAGTCGAAGTACAGTATATACTGACTGCGAGTTTATCGAGTGGCGTTATGGTGTTTACGGCGACGTAATCTTGCACCGCTGTTCTAAATAAAATTATCAGGTTGCGTCGGAGAACAGGAATCCCTTGTAGCTTTGCGCGGTGATACCATTGTAGAAAACTACTGGCATTACAAGTTTTATAATTTTATGAAACAGCTTTGCGCGTGTAACATCGGCGATCAACCGTATCCGTGAATATAATGTAACACGTAAGAACGGGCGAGAATGTGCCATATAGATTGTATATTGTATGTGCACAATATAGTACCGTGAAACTCCAGTTTGTGATTCAGTTTGTAAACAGATTTTTCTGGTTCTATCTGCAACGTGTGTTAATTTTTGTTTCTTTTTTTTTGCAACAGCTTCAACTTCTTAAATGAAGCAAGTAATAAGATGGGAAATTTAACGTGATGTGATATGGGATTTTTGAAGAAATTATTACTTCAGAATTGAAATGAAAGGAATATTAATAAAATTATTACCAGAAATTATATATACTAATAAAATTATCACTAAATATTATCAGAAAATATATCTTAAAATTGACTTTGATAAGTTTAATACAAATGCAACTTTCTCTCTGAGATACGTACACGATAATTCTAGAATATGTTCCAAACTTCCCTCCCACAAATTCGTCACTCACCATCCTCCTTTCAGAATTCTCACCTATATACATACACATACACATCTGCTAAACGTATTCCCACGATTCTTATTTCTAAACAACATGGTCACATTTCGCCCTCAGAAAACTCGTTTTCACAGTAACGTTATATTGAATGGATGTCACATATATATAGGAGACTGTTCAACGTCCAAAAGTATGAGAAAATTGTTGCAACACATAATGGTAACCAATGAATCACTTGTTTCTCAGATATGTCTGTGATAGGTATGTAATTTTTCATGAGAATACAATTTTCTAAGTAACACGTTAAGTTAAGTGTATAAACGTTTTACTATGTTATCATTGGAATACATAACGATAACTCGATATAACAGTAAATTTAAACGCACAATTTGATTCTTTATCGAATCTTTAATTTTTTTTAATCGAATATTAATTGAATTACTTTTACAAATAATATTCACAATTTTTTATCTTTCTACAAAGAACCTAACAATCGGAATGTTTTTTGGAACAATTTTGACTTTAGATTCAATAAAATCGATTCGATAAAACCTACACACTTTAACCCACAGTTTACGGACGCTAGAAAGCCAAAATAAAGAAAGGAAACTGCTAAAATAGCCGAGTCACAATGAACGTCGTTACAGAAGTGAAATTTTACGGTCACCTTGATGCCGGGGCCGGTTTGAAGTTTCTCAAGGAAACGGAATCGTGCCGTCGAATCGCCGCGAGGTCCTCAAACTCAAACTCGATAGTCCATGGAGAACCCTCGCAGCTGCCCTTGTCCCGTTTCAAGCTCGTTTTTTACATGAAGTAATTTTTAGGGTGCCGACCGAACTGTGACCATCGAAACGAAGGGCAAGAGAGAGCAGAGGGGGTTGTAAGAAGTTTTCTCTCGAGGAAGAAAGAATCGGGGCACCGTTCGAGTGTCGTAGCGGCCCCAATCCCACCTTTCTCTTCTCTTCCAACCCCTCGAGATGTGAAACTCCGTCGGAATACTCTATTAGGAACAGTGCACGATTTTTAGAGATAATGATCCCCGAACTTTCTCAATGGCTTCCCCCCCCCCTCCCTCCCCTCCGTTCACGATGTATAGCCTTTTAACTCGCCGCGGATTACGGAAAACTTTCCTCCGTCAAATATTTGAAGTGGCGTTAATAAGAGAGCTTAGGTTTGTTTCTTCGCTTCTGTCTGGCCTTTGGACAAAGTCCAGTTGGAGAACTTTTTTTTTAATAATGTTTGCAACGTATGTTGTATCATAGTGTCTCTGTTTTATGAATTTTGAAATTTGATGCAAATGAATGATGAAAATGATACGATTCAAGGTGAGTGCGGTGTGGCAATGTGGCAGCGACTGAAACGGAAAGTCGTTTGCCGGGAAGGGACGTGTCAACCGCAATTATGCCGTTGTCGACACATATACTATTTTGTATTTAATCCTCGTCGCGTGATTGATAGATAGATAGATAGATGTTTCTTGTGGGCAGAAAGCGATTAACAACCGCAGAAGAAGTAGCTCGATCTGTCTTGAAGGATCGTTGTCGTTTCTTCGTACTTCTTTGTTTACTATACCGACCGGTATTCCATGAATTTTCTTCCACGAAAGAAGAATCACCAGCCTCCAAGTTGCTGAAATTACTGAAGAACTGCAATGTGACAGCCGTTTCTGCTTGATAATTTTATTAGGCTTCTCAGATCAGTGCCTTTGAAACATAATAACTCTTTAGTTTTAATAATTTTCGCATGTAGAGGACATGTTTTATTTAAAATTCTAGAATCGAGTTCCTGAAATCTTTTGCAAATTTATCCAGATAACTTCTTCCATTTCAGTCGTGTCGATAAAACAATCAATAGTTCAAATTACAGAAATGTCAGATATGTACGTGCGTGGCTACCACGTTATTCATGGCCATCATCGATCCTCAGAAATTCACCTTGCTTCTCGTATTCCGCCAGCTCACTCTTGGGACCTCGGTTTTTGTTCCGTTTCCCGTGTTTCGGCAGTTCTCGAACCAAAAGGGGAGATAGAGACACGCGTGGCCGAAGGGTTGCACGGAAAGTGAGTTTTCCGCCACCCTTCCGCTTTTTCTTCTGCTTTCCACGCGCCACGCTTGCGCCCACGTTTTTCCTTTTCCTCCCAAGAATGCTATACAGGGTGACACTACGCATTTATCACTGCTGGAACGGCCATGTTTTAATTTTAAAATATATCGCGGCAAAAAGTACGACAAATAAAAATTCATAGCTTACAAAATTTGCTCTAGTATTTTGTGATTTAGAAATTACGTATCTCGCATATAATTTGCTTATTAATATTTTTTTAGCACTGCACTTTGGTCGTGATGAGTATTTTTTTCTCAAAAGATTCCCCCGAACGATATTTATAGAATAATATTTCTAATAATAATGATAATGTTATTGTGCGAAATTAACATTGTTTCTAGATGCGAATTAAATAGAAAAAAATCGTTACTTGGGTAGATGAATTGCCGTTTCTTCAGGTCATAGTCATAGTGCGTGAGGGCAACTCTAACTGTATTAACCGAAATGACCGTAAATCTAATTGGCTGATTATTAACTGAGGATCACTCACGACCTCATTCGTTTGTTACGATATAGTAACTGATATAACGAGATCTTTATTGGTGCAGTGACACGTCTAGATGTCATTGCATGGCGACTTTCTATACTTTCCTCGATATTCCACGAAATTAAAAATACAGGAACAACAATCATGTTACTATACTAAGAAATTCGAATCACAAGGGATAGATTTCAAAGTGTGTATACATACGATAAGATAAAAGTAAGCGACTAGAGACAATCCCAATTTTATTCCCTTATC
Source organism: Melipona beecheii (assembly GCA_032399605.1). NCBI lineage: Eukaryota > Metazoa > Arthropoda > Insecta > Hymenoptera > Apidae > Melipona > Melipona beecheii. The sequence continues at coordinate 6,799,923 of JAUCMO010000507.1, forward strand.
TTTTTTATAACGGTCAAGCAAGTTATTTTTATGAGACAATGACAGTTGCTCCACCCTGTATGAGGATCGGCGAGGCGAATAGCGGGGAGAAATTCTCGTATATCTTCAGCTCGCCGGCCGCAGCACTCAGCCTTCGGGATAAGTTCGTTAGAGTGCTCCGCTGTCTTGTACTCGAAGACACTCCCGAAGGACGAGAAGGGTCGTACGGTATTACTCTCACCTTGCCCTTCATAGGCTTCCCACCCTCTCGACTGTCTTTTAATTTCCAGCGTTTCCACGACCGTTCAATTTTCGCAATTTACGGGTCCGTTTACCCCCGGTTAAAGGTGCTTTTGCCTCTTTCTCTTTTTTTCTTCCACTTCTTTTGTTTATCCCACAGATGATTTAAGTAAAGCCGAGAGTAAATGAGCTAATTCGCTAATTTCTTGGTGTTTATCGGTTAACTAGTGATTAATTTTATTTATCTCTTGCGGAAATCACACGATGTTCCAGTGGCTGGATGGTTTTTATAAATTAATCGTGGCTTTATTTAATTGTAAATTACTTATTAGTAAGTAGTTTAACTTACTTATTTATTAGCTTACTTATTAATTTAACTAACTTACTTATTTAGTAAGTAATTTAAGTAATTATTTTTTAAGTTAATTATTAGTAGGTAATTTAAATTAATTACTTTGAGTTTTCCGTTCGTCCTTCATGCCGAATGATTAATTAACCCTTTTGCACTCTCCCTTCTGAGGGGATATCGTATTTGAATCTGGCCAACACCTCGGACTTCCTCTTTTTATAATTATAACGAACGTATACATTGTATACATTTGACATTGTATAATAACGCGATGTATAATAGTATAATATTTGAACAGACGCCTAGAATGAAAAATCTAATAATAAGAATAAAAAGAATTTCAGAAATTTCTTAAGACAGTCCTTAGTCAATTGATACTCATTGGAATGATTCACATAAACTAAACTCTTTATTGTTTCTTACGAAAGTTTGAAAAGGATATTATTTTACCAGAAATTCGAACTACTTGTTTTAGCAAACGCGCAATGAACGTTGATGATTGCTTTAAATTTAAACGTTATCACATGTTAGAAAGATATAATTAACAAAATTTCGTGTTAAATATCATTTGAATAATTATTTCTAACGCTGTATCATTTTATTTGATAATGCTTTGTAAATAAATTGCTGATAGATGGTACAAAAAAGTTTATCGAGGGCAAAGGGTTAAACATGTTTTATAAATCGAAAGGAGTGATACAGTTTAGAATACTTAAGTTCATTGGCAACTGTGTCGCTCAATACTATCGAGAACATCGAACTCTTCAAGATAGATTCTGCTGATTATGTATTTATGAAAGTCGATAGCGGGAAGTTCGGTTGCATTAGAGCCGATATGAGGATGATCCTGCTGAGAGTATTTGTAGAGTGAAATCGGTCTGGACTCGCGAGACTCAACGCTGGTGATCCAAGACTTGAGAAATTCGATACTCACGTCTTCAAAGTCGTGAAATTTGATATTGGTAATACAGAACTTATGAAACCAAATACCACAGATACCGAAGAGTATGCAATACAGGCGACATGCGAGTTGCGAAATTAGATACAGGTTACTTTTGGAGTAATTGGACTTCAAGTTATTGACGTGTATTGTGGACTCGTATAGGATATTGTACACTTTTATTAGAAGCCTTAAAGACAATTATATAAATATATAATTATATTATTATAATATTAATATTATATTATTATTAATTATATTATATATATTATATAAACATTAATATTATTAATATATATATATATATTTCTAATCGTGTGTGTGTGTGTGTGTGTGTGTATGGGTTAATGGAATTTCTAATCGAGTTAAGGATATTAGCACATCCAAGATTACAATAACTCTTAAAGTTATATCTTGAAATAATGGAAAGATTCAGTAGGTACTAGGAAATTGTATTGGGAAAATTTTAGGGATAAGAAGATAACATAGTTCTAAAGTCAGAAGGATATAAATGATTTTAAAACATGTTCAATAATTCAAGAATCTCACAAAATTTTAAAAGTTCTAGTAACTCTATATGGGAGTATTCTCACAGTGAAATCTAAAAAAATTCCGATAATCTAATGTTCAAAAATTTCGATGTTCTAAGATTGTAGAACTAAATAAACTAACAAGCTTCTCCAATTCCTCCGAGAACCTAGAACTTCCCAAGAAATTATTCTACAGACAATCTTCAAACAATCAAAAATTCAAGTTTCCAAGAGAGGTTTAAAAAAAAAAAGTGAAAGAACGTCCATGATACAACGTAATTCCTGAATTTATTTTCCTATCACCAATACGTCAATTTACGATCCAATCTACTCTTATTCTTGCCAATCCAAGTTTAAACCAACTGTCGTTAAAGCAATCTCCTATCCATTTCCCCGAATCGATTAAGAAATTCTCCTCCTTCTTTCAGTATCGAAGAAAGAAACGTCGATCAATCCAGTCGAAAAATACCGTTCCGCCTAAATTGACTCGACGACAAATTGCACGGTATTGCACAGTCGCCGTTGCAGAATGGTGTTGCACGGACATTATTCGAGCGCGATGATGATGATCGATGCAGCCCGCTGGATCCGCGCTTGAATCACTCGCGTTTCTGGCTTCGGTTCGCGCTGCTAGGCGCAGTGAAGTCGCAATCGTGTCTCCTCTTGGTCGGGTGTGCAGGGACGACGGGTGGCCGGAGCAAAAAATGCGCGCTCGCTCGGCGAAGACCGGACCTTGATGCGGAGAAACTTGCTCCTGGGGCAAAGCCTGATCGCCGGGCGGCCCCGAGAATCCCGCTTCCCGGGAAAACTCTCTCTCACTGGGAAATTATTTTCCCGGGAATTCTGCAACGTATCGCGAGTTGCACGACACTGCGACGTATCAAGAATTATACGCCCGGTGCGTGCCGTTGTGGAAAATTGCTCGGAAGTATTTTTCAGTTCTTGCAATTTTTTCCGTTTTTTCCTTTTCTTTCCTCGATCGTTAATTCGAGGCGACAAGATATTTTTGTAAACAGTTGGATAAGATCTCAGTCAATTTTTGGAACAGTTGCTTTCTTCTCTTTTCTTGGAACGACCTGAGATTAATTATAGTTTTCTACGTAATTCTATAATTATAGTTTTAATTGTAGAAAGATGTTTCATGTTTTTACGTACAATCCTATTGATACATAGGATGGATCACGCGTTTCTTCCCACCTATATTTTTTTTTGTAATATTACCTAACCTATACTATAAAATTAAATAAACCTATTTTTTACTTAATAAAACATCAGAATATGAGGAAAAACTAATTTTATTAATTTTAAATTAAATTCAAGCTCAAACATGATTTTGTTTTTCCTTGTGTTTTAAAAATTAGTTTTTTGTTGAAAATATATATATCACTTTCAACACCACTTTAATGTTACTAATATCATATTATTTTAATGCTATTAAAAAATTACGGATTTATTTTAATAGGAAGTGATTTTTGGCCCATTCTTTGGACTTCCGGTCAGATCGGATGCAGCCGGTGAGAACGCAAATGTAATTCGATATTGGAAGGACGGCGAAACTTTTGGCGAAAATCTTAATCTCAATCATGTGAATTGAGCTGAATTTCCGGAGCAAACCCCAGGTGACTGAACGATAGAAACCAGGGTGTATCCACTCCACTGCTGCCGAAGCACGAGCCGTTTACCCATCAACGATAGCGAAACGCGTCTTTGCTATATTTATCCTAATCGCTCCCTTCCTTTCGACTTTCTCGGCACTGTTTCCAACGTTCAGGGCCAGGACGTTTCTCTCTCTAGGAACAGCCTCTGCAGATAGCTTTCTCTCTTTCTCTCTCACTCTGTTTTCGGATCGATCGCGGGAGCCAATTGTTGAAGACACGGAGACGCGATTTACGAGCAGTCGGCTTAAACCTGAGATCCTCCTCTTTCGGGTTTGGCTGCTTACTTACGCAGCCACCCCGGAGACCGCTTCTCTTTTACTCTCTGTCTCTCTGTCTCTCTTTGCCTTTGACTCTCAGCCCGTCGTGACTGTCGTCGACGACGACGACGACGACGACAAACCCCTCTCTCTCGACGATAAACGTTCTCATCGACGACGGGCTTATCGCCTCGAATTATCCACGCTGAGAGAAAGAAGCGACGTGAAGGAGAGGAAAGTGTAATGCCGAGTGGATTGGAAGGATCGCTGTTTGTTTTTGAAAATTCCGTCATTCACTTGGACGAGGATATTCTGAATATCCTGATAGTTGAATATTCTGAAGCTGATTCTTTGGATCGAGAATGTCTCGAGAATTTCCGAATTAATCAATTTCTTCAAGAAATGATGAAGGTCAGATGAAGATTAATCGTGATAACTGTGGATCTTTGAAATTGAAATATCACAAGGATGAACAAATATATACATAAATAACAGTAAAATTGGAGTGTAAGTTTTTTACTTTACTATCGATTATCGTTTAAAATTTTACTTTACTATTGGATCATCGAACCTAACCCGTGTCAATCGGATCAAAGTAATACGTAACTCATGGCAGACAGTGGAAAAAAAATGAATGGAACCATGCCATTAATTTTCCCACGATTATCTTGGAATTTTTCCATCTGATAATGGCAGTGGGAGATGATCGAGGAGACACGTAACGCATAAATCGATCGAATCGACTCGCGCGCGCGCATGCGCGCGAGCGAACTTTACACCCCGATCAGCGTTGGTCTTCTCCCCCGGTAAATGCAGAGCCGGGATAATTTATCGGCAATAATAACGCAGCCGGCAGTCGGTTTCTCGTCAAAACTTTCTTGCCCGATGGCCGCACATATATTACATCTTCCACGACAAACTTTCCCGTTTAATAAGTCTCGGCGATTTTTCACTCTCCCGAGGAGACAGAACGCGAGAAAAGGGAAAGATCGTTGATTTTTCGGAGGGTCGAAACGGCTCTCACTTTCAAACTAGCATTAAGAGCGTCTGTAACCTTTAACAGTTGGTTTAACGGGCATTTCTTGTATTTTTTATTACGGCTAAGTATTCTGCAAATACTCGTTAAATTGACTAGTGAATGAAAACGCATTAAAAAGATCGATTTAACGCTAGAACTATCGACGACCGAAGTATAATATTTGTAGCAAAGAAATTGAAGTGCAAAAAGTTAATAATACAATAAAAAACGCAAGATTCTAGTAATGTGTTTTATTAAACATCACTCGAGTATCTAAAAATATATAAAAATATCCATAGAAAATTGTAAATTAGTCGTCTCGATCACTTTGGTAGTTCTAGTGTTAATTGTTTTAGCATTAACAAACTTAATTATACACTGTTAAGTCAGAAATGTAGTTATGTGATGTTATATAGTTACAAAATGTTTATTATAATGTTTAACATTGTGCAACATACGCAGTGATCTTGACAAACTCAAGACAAAGATATTGAGATCACGCAGTTGTTTTGTCGCGGTACATTTGAAATATTAAATTTCTATTTCAAAACAGTGAAAATATCTTCGTCGCATTATTATAATTTTTTTCGTATATTATATTACCTCTATATTATTTTTTACATTGCTTTTATACTTATTATACTGCAGCAATAATTTTATCAATGAAACAAATTTATTGGGATTATTTATGAAATTTGTCGATAATTTGACTAATTTGACGTGTGTTCGTAGAGATAGATATAAAAGTTCAAAATTAGACGTATAAAACTAAACGTACAAAACTTTAAAATTAGAGATTTGAGAAAATAATGACACGCTCGTAATATCCTATTAATACAAATCAGCAAAAATTGCAAAGAAAAGATTGTAAAAGTTTTTTTTTAAATTTTGTTCATAAAATCAGTAAATCGAATCTCTCGAGTTAGCATCTTTTTGAATCTATTAATGGTTTTATGAAAGGAGATTCAATACAAAATTTAATTTTTAATCCCTAAATTTAAATTATGTAAAATTTAAGGATCAAAGATTCTAATTTTTCGAGTTTCGTTTCGAGAAAATATAATTTTCGTAAATGAATTTTGCTTAATGTTGCTGAGAAAGGCACAATGAAAAATTGAAAAAGATAAAACTTGCAATTTCAGGGAAACGTTCCAAGCAAATTAAAAAAGCCCGGTGACAAATGAGTGTTCCAAAACCATCCTCAATCTTTCCCAACCTGTCGAAAAAAGATAAATAGCGCAGAAAGGAAGTTTCCATTCCACACCCACGTCGCATTTGACCCAACTGAAATGAACGTTTTCGACGTAAGTTTCAAATTACGTGCCAAACTATGATAGTTCAGACGTAAGTTAACGTCTATGTACACGAATATATTATAGATACTTATCGACTTGCGTGGGCTTATTTTATGCGAAGCTTAGTCGGATTTATATCGTATTGTAATCATGATATCAAATTTCCCTAGAGATTACGTCGTCCTTTAAATTTTATCAGAATCCGATTCGGAAATGTGTAAGCTTTCCGTATTCGATTATCATTAATTAAAGATTGTTTATCAGGAATCAAACATTTTCTTGGTGAAAGCAAGATTTTCAAATGTTTTCACATAAGAAAAAATTGAGGTGGAAGTTCACTGTATCCGAAGTGCAAAGTCAATGTAAGGAAAGAAATCGAACAATGAAGAAAGTGTAGTGGTGTAGTACGCTATTGTTCTAGTCTCAATTTCATCATTAAAGAAACGAGGTTATGGGCTTGAAACGAGCATGACTATGGCTCCCTGCTTAATTGTGTAGTTGATCGACTTGTTTTGATATTTCACATTTCAGTAGAAATTTCATAGAGAAGTTGAAAGATTTTCAGAATTATCTTTTAATGAAGAGAAAATTGATTTATATGTAATTGATTTATATGTCCAAGATTTATATGTAATTTATATATAAATTTAATTGTCAAATTGGGCCACACAAAGTATGCCCAAAAATTCGTGCAAATATACACTAATCTACCTATATAATATATACTAACAGATAACCATAATTGTAACAGATAACTTGAAAAAATAACCTGAAGACTGCGGATGACGACTATATTACAAAAAGAAACCACGTAGAAATTAAACAACGAACAGATAGAAAACGGAGGAACGCGAAAGAGAAAGTAAAGTAAAGGAGGAAAAGTGTTCCAGAGAGGCGTAGAGGGGAAATCTGCGGAAAAAAGTACGAAAAGAAAGAGAGTGAGCTAAATTAAAGGGCGTCGCGAACAAAGGCGGATGTGCCTGGAGAGCAAAACAGGCCCTGTGTGGTATAGGTGTGCGGCTACATAGGTGGCCATGAGGAGGGGGTGTCTATGTTTGCCTCTTCGTGTCGGATCAAAGCGCGTGGCTGCGGCGTTGTTGTTAGCTCTGACGGGAATAGAGATGGAAAGCGAAGGTTTGCGGTGAATTTCAATGTGTTCGCGCGATTCGTGCTCGGAAAACCATTTTCCAGAACGTGGTTGAACGAAAAGAAGAGGTATGCAAGTAATAGACGATAGACGAGGGAGAGGAGGGTCGAAGGATGAGAATAAAGGAGAATGGAATAATTCGGAGGGAAGGCTGAGTCATGTGAAATCGGTAAAGTCAGAGAGTTGAAGAGCAAGAGGTAATCGATTCGAGAAGTAATGCTCGGTCCAGAAATAGGGTGAACTCGAAATAAGCACCTCCAGGTGCACGTGGAGGATGTTGCCCCGCACTCGTGCATGTTGATGAGGAAATTGAAACTCGTGCAAATATTAAAGGGGTACGCGAGCGAAATCTTTGCCTACTCCTTTACCATTTCCTGCGACGATGCGTATTGCTTCCACGTTCCTTCTTCCAATTACTGTTGAACGCAAAAAGTACCTACACGTACACGTGCATTTAAAGGCATAGTTACGTTTAACGTCTGAGGTGAAAGAAATTGTTAAATACCGAGGAGAACGGGAAACAAGCGGAGGCACGTGAAAAAGTTTAACTACGATTTCTTGCTTCGTGGATTCCATTCTTCGATTTGGGCAAAATAATTTCCCTCGATCGGAGTAATAACGAGTATGAAGTACGTGATCAAGCTTTTAAACTGTTTGAAATGTTTCAACTCGCGTGTCGTTCCTGCCACTTGTACAGTCTCAAATCGGATTTTCTTTCGTTTCCTGTGATCGATCGCGATGAACTCGGTCCTTCCAACTTTTACGTCTTGCGAAATCACCTAGGTATCACCTAGGTTGTCCAACTCTTTTCTGCTTTTGAAGAAAAGTTTTTTTCTTTCAATTCGTAGGTAATCGAAATTATACCAACGCTGCGTGTATAAGTATAATAATTTAAAAAAAAGGAACGATGTCTGGAGCGATTCATATACGACGATACGTAGAAAGTGGTATAGCTTTACTGGAAGAAGCGAAGACCGAATCACAGGCAGACACCCCCCCTTGGTTTACCATAAGAATGGTCCCCATTATCCCGTAGATCCGCGCCAGGAGATATTCCAAGTCGAGAATGGCCGAAGCCAGCTAAGGGGCTGGTGACAGATGCTCTGTATGCAAATTCCCGAGCACCCGTGAAAACCCCATAACACGCCATCCTCTCGCTGATTCTTCTCTCTACCCCTCCTCCTCTTTCCACCTGCTCCCTCTCTTTACCACTCCTTCAACATTGCCGTTCACGAAGCTCAAGACGTTCACCGTGATAAAGACTTTCCTCTATCCCTGTTTCTTCTATCTCTTTTGTTTCATCATCTTCGCCAGCTTCTCTCTCTCTCTCTCTTTCTCTCTCTATCTCTCTCTTTCTCTCTTTCTTTCCCTCGATTACACGGGATACGCCGATGTTCTTTCTCCCTTCGATTTACTATCCTTGTTCGACGATAACGTAGTTGGGTCAGGCCATCTCGTTCTTGCCATTACGAAGAAGTTCTTTGTGGTGGAAACTCGCTGGGAACAAAGCGAAGTAGGAGAGGTGTATCTCAAAGACGGGAAAGGCGTTAATTGAAAGGAGGCAAGGCTCGGCCCAATGAGATTTCACCGTTCCTGCGCAAGGAGAACGTCCAGCACCAATTTCCCGATCTTCGCGCCGAAGAAGATGGCTTCTCACGCATTGACCCCTTCGGATACACTCCGCTGAGAAATTCACTCTCATCCCTTCGAATGAAGCCAATTCTAAGTTTGAATAATAAATAACACACTTAGAAAGAATAAAACTTAAAAGTTCTAGTATTGTTATAATTTTTTCGATTTCTTCTTTAGGCCATTTTATTTTTGGCCGTTGTTTGTATTTTAAGTTTGAATAATAAATAACATTCTTTGAAAAGAATAAAACTTAGAAGTTTTAATATCATTATAATTTTTTTGATTTTTGACGGTGCATTTCTTCTTTAGGCCATTTTACATTTGTTTGTATTTTAAGTTTGAACAATAAATTTTGAATTTAAAAAATTCAAAACTTACAAGTTCTAGTATTATTGTAATTGTTATAATATTCTTCATTTTCGACGATGCATTTCTTCTTCGGATATTTACTTTTGGCCATTGTTTGTATCAGTTTGAAGAAGAACGCTTCCGCGCCAATGCAATTATCTTTTCGATGCTTCGAAGGAATTAATTAAATAATAGCATTAATACCACTGCTCGAGGTCGAATTCCCCTAGTCACTCTTCGATCGTCTTTTCACCCCCACCCACCAATCGTTACTGGATTCCGTGACTGGCAGTTTAGATGTGGGCGACAGCGTCAGGACGGAGCGTAATCTTGAAATTAATTTAATTAGTGGTCGGCGTAGACCCGAGCTTCAGTCAAATGCTCGTTAATCGCACCTGTCGTACCAATCATTCTGCATTGCCTTCACCGTGTGACTCATCGTCGTACAACTTGTATCAAATGCTTTCCGTCTGCGCGGAGAAACTTGCGAGAGATCCTGATTTAAATATTACCGAACTTTCTATTTTCATTTCTTCGACAGGTGAAAATAAATTGCGCAAACAGACTTAGGACAGTATTTTTTAAATACACTTTCTATTCGTTACAAACACGTTCGACCAAATATCAACTCCCATTAACGAGGGTCATTTGTATGGTACGCTACGCAATCGGTATCGAGACGCGAAGAGACAATCTTTGAGGAGAGACTTCGGGATAATCAGTTTTATCTGAAAGGGGAATTGTACGCATTTTTCGTTTTATTTACAAGTATATCCCATTATAAGAGCAGATATTCAATCTTCCATATTAACTCTAGTTAGAGTGACTGTAGCTGCCCCTTTCAATGGTGATCTTTCAAAATACCGTGATGGTGAATGAAGAAGTGGTCGCTGTTTGATTTATCAAAGTTCAGAGCTCTTCTTTCTTTGCGTGACAACTTGCAGTCGTCGCTTCGACGCGCGTGTTGAAAACACTCGCTTTGGGTACGTCTGTAAAATGCTTCGAAAATCAAGGCCACAAAGGAGAAGAGAAACTGCGGGAACGAGCGGCTGGAGTGTGAGAGGAAGAAGCGTCGAGAGAAAAATGGTCGAGAATTGGTCTCTTGACTTAATACAATGAAATAGTAATAAAAAGAAAATAGAGTGGCGAGGCTCAGATGAAATTTCATCGCGGGAATTCAATTAAAAGTGATATACTATTCCTCGGGGAAAAAAGCAGTTGTCTGTTGTTTACTGATGGATAGATTAATAAATACGTGAATAGAGAAATGAACAGATTTATCATCAATCATGTTTCCATTAACTGGCTATCGTGTAAATATCTTAATTGTCTCAGACTTCAACTGTTAGATTCTTAACTTCAACAATGAAATTGTTGAATTTTTCTTTTCTTTAGAAAAGTTATGTGTTTTATCAAAAACAACTTGACAGAATCTGTAGTAGTTTAAAGCAGATTTGATCAAACCAAGAATGTATATAACTGGAATGTATACACAACCAGCTGAAAGAGATAAACACATAAAATGAAAATGTTTAAATTATGATTCCTATATCATGCTTCTTACTTAATTTTTACCAAGTATTTAGTTTAAATATCCTGCTTATCTATAACGAAGTGACCAGGTTATATCGCGGAATAAACGAATAAGGAAATATCACATAACCGAACAATTTATTGTTTTTGGAATCGTATGGAATCGTAAAAGTAATTGTAAAGAATCAAATTAACGTTTGATCAAATAAAGGTTAAAGACAGCCAAGGTACTAAATTCCAGACGTAAATTGTGTTTCGAACAATAATTTAATCTATTACGCAAACTTCATGAACGCAAGTAAATGAATATCTAACGTTGCCAATTATATAGATTTTGATTTATAAATAATTCATTGCTCGTAGCGCACGTAATTTTTAAAACGTCAACGTAACTGATTGCAATCTTCATAAATAGTCGTATAAATTTAAAATGAGTTTCGCATACTTTTTGTATGTCGAGAAAAATGTCCGTGTAACAAGATATTTAACCAAGTTTGCAAAACGAGAGCACCGCAAGCATGCATATACTGAAATCGAAGCTGGTCAGCCATGAAGAACTCGTTTCAGATTTTATGAGACGCAACTGTTGTAGATTTTAATTAACTACACTTTCGCGTTATATTTTTTTTTTTCTTTTTTTACAACCGTAAATAAAATTACAATTGATTTAAACGAACCAATTAGACGCGATGCGACGATGTAAAAAAATTATATACGTAGAAAATCAAATTTAAACGGTGTCGCTGTTTACGATGCTCGTTAAGTTGTTGGAGCGTCACCTGAACGCCCAAATTTCTCAAATTCTCCATTTCGCGAGTTTCTCCGTGACAATGTAATTATTGCTCGCCACTTTCATGGAGCTGGGTTCAAGAACTAGGCCTTGAAATAATCTGTGAAAGTTCGGAGCGTGAACGCGATATTATCGACAGATACGAATAAAGTAAATTATTATTCTATCAACAAATTAAAAATTGATAAAGTAATACGCAGAAGTTCATTTACACAATTCAGAAATATAAAGAAAAAACAAACGAACTAAAATTAAACTTACTAAATTGTAGAAGAAACTTACTAAACGAAAGAAGAAACAACGATTGAAAAAAATATTCAGCAAATACCTGGGATTCCCTTCCACCAGCTACAATCTTGAAACAGCACAGTTCGACGATGCAAATTAATCGAAAAAAATTGCAAATGAAATGTTACATTAACGCAACGTAGGATATCTTAATGGATACAGGAAGCGTGGAGCGGATCTGTAAAAAGAAATGGGTTCGAATTAAGAACGAAAATATCTCCGAGTTGTACAAGGGAAAGAAAGAGAGGAAGAAAGAGAGAACGACCGTCTGCCATCAGCAGAAAATTGGAGATGAACCAAAAAGTTTTCGCGGCTCCTTATTGTTTCAGTGACAATTAAGAGATTAGGGGCGTAGAGGGAGCCTTAGCTCCAGGAAAAAAAAGCGAAAACAATTGGAAAAACAGAGAAGATCGCGGTGAGCTTCCTTCGCCGGAAAATTCGTTCAAAATAATTTGAATTCTTGTCGTCGAAAAGACGAATGGCCGGTGCGATTTCGGAATACTGATGCGTCACGCTGTGAGTATCGAAGGGGGATTGGTTGGTTTTCTATTGCTAAGCTCTCTCCCTGTCTCGTTCTTCCTTTCGTATTTTTCTAGTAGGGTGAAAAAGCGAACGCAGTTTGAACGGCAGCGTGCAACCCACGCAAGAAATATCGCACAAGTATTGTAATAGTGTACCAGGTTCGTGTGCAGAATACATTTTTTATGACTGTTAATGTTGCGGAGTATCCTAGCCTAGAATATGTACAATGATACTTTATATGTTGCTCAACAACATAGTCTGTTAGATATGATTGTTCGTCTATGATCTTTGATATAAAATAATGAAGAGTTAACTCACGACTATACGATGACTATATTTTATCAACATGTTGAATGTAAAAGTTTACAAATCATTCGTGGGTTTTTATAAAAATTAGAAGAATTCAAGTTAAAATATTTTGACAAACTTATTCAGTTTGACTTTGTTTGATTTTTTATAAATTTGTCTATTTGTAAAATCAAACAAGATATTTTTACGTATATTATGTATCCTATATTATATAGTTAGTTCTTTTGATATTTACTAAGATAGATCATAACAATTGTATATTGAACGTGTATTTGTCATTAACTTTTGTTACATATATCATGGAACATAATCACTGCTATTGAGGTGAGTCAGAGTTTTATAATGAAAATAAGATAAATATAAATTCTAAGATAATGTAATACAGTATATTAGTTTATCAGTTCTGATAAAATCTTTACGTCACCATTATGTGACAATAAATATCAACTTTGTATTTTTTACTCTCGATTACATTTGGAATCTTCTTCCACATCGAACCACATGAATGATAAAATTCCTATGGGTAATATATCTGATGGATACTTGACGTTTTCTGTATCAATTCTATATTGGTGTTATGTCATGGTGAGGCTAGGGAGATCTTTCTTCATGTAGATTCTTCTGTGACATTCGATTTCCCGTTGGAATTTGTTAAAATTCAAGGATAGAAGATCAGGGCGAACGAAAGTCGGAACTATGCCAGAAAAATAAAAAATAACGAGGGAGGTTAAGAAGGAGACCGATAACAGTAGGAAATGAAACATCCTTTTTTTCCCTCCCATTTTATCCGACCACGGATGCGCATTCTTAAAAGTTTAATTCTCCCCGCTTAGAGCAAACACTTACCAGCCAAGTTTTTTGCCAGTCGTTCGATTTTTAATGGATCAACATTCCCTTTAAATTTTTAAGCAGAAAGGAAGAAGTTTAAGTTCAATATAATTATTTATTGGAATCTATTATAGCAATAGAGTAAACAACAATAATATTTCATTTTTTATAAAAAAGAATTGGAGTATTTTATAGAAAATTTAGTAATTTAGTAGAAATTTATAAAAAATATAGTAAAAATTTATAGTAATTTATAGTAAAAGTAATTTATAGAAAATTGTTATGGGAGTGTTGTATATTGTATGTAAGAAGAAATTGGAAAATTCCATAAATTGTATTAGACTGTTGCAGCATAAATTAGTAGTTAGATATTGAATGTATTAAATTATGAGATTGCAGTCACGTGTCAACTGTAGGTCGTTTTCCCTGGACAGTGCTTTCTTCTGTAATGTAGTTACAAATCGTCTACCACTATCCCAATTGATTGGACGATGTTTAATGTTTATGGAAATTCTAACTATTTGCAAGCGAAATTTTATTTATAAAATTCTTCCACTTGAACACTATCTTCTATAAATCAAAAATTTCCAAAAATTTACTATTTCCTGAAAATCAGAATTCTTCGAAATTCTCCTCTTTATTAAAATATTCGATTTCTTCTCATTTGCTGTGAAATTTTATGCAGACTCTCTATTAAACGTTTCTTGGATTTAAATCCAAATCTAATGTAAGCAACATCTCTGGAATCTAATCAAAATAGTTGAAAAATTTTGCCACGATTCTTCTTCTTTCTTTGCTGTCAACTTGGCAGAAAAAGTATTCCTTTCAAAAGTATCTTCGATGGTAATCGATGCCACTTCTTAGCAGTGACTTCCTAGGAGTAGGATTTATGGGGCAGGGAATCCATTAGAATCCGGCGGCTCGAGCGCAATCAACGAAATACAGAAGGTTGCAGGGTGAAAGTGGCGAGTTGCAACCCCTCGCGACATACGGCGCGCGTTTTCCATCGGGCCAAATAGAATTTGCGGTCGCCGTCGTCGTCGTTCCATCCCGCGATACTCCTCGTACAAATGTCTCCCTCTCTTCTTCCTGGGAAACCTCTTTCTGGAGGGAAACCTCTACTCTGCTTTTCTTGCGGTAGTTCTTGCTTCTTGCAGAGGTTCTGCTTTCTTCGTGCACATTTCACGAGCTCTCTGAATTTTTACTAAATAATAAATTTCGGTTTTTCCTCGAACTATTAAGCGTGGAGACACGGAGTTAGATTTTAACGTATAAAGTATCTATTTTCTTCTTCTTTTTTTTTTTTTTAGATTTTATACCGAAGAAGAATTTTAAAGAAAACATAGAAAGTGTGTAATTGGCTCTTGTTACAAAGAAACACTTGAGTGAATGAAGGAAGAAAATCAAAATTGATACAATTTTTAACTTTAATCGATCACTAATCATCGATTTTAATCAGAAATAAACTTAATCTTCACGCGCGCGATAAAACTTCAACCTTTGACAAAGAAAGTAAGAAATAAACCGAAATGCGAAATAGAGAGAATTCAAATGGACCAGGCGGTGGTCCAGCCTTCATCCGTTTCTAGTGATTGGTGTTCAACGAACGACGTCGAAATCGGCGAGTTACCATAAATTGCGGGGGCACGCGCAAATCCAGAGTTTATCCGCGGCAGAGTTTCTCCCCGATGAGCGATTCGCATGTAAACGACATCCGGTATACTGCCCTTTGGCGACCGCTCGTAAAACCGGGGGCGAGCCACCTGCTGCCGCCTCTTTCTTCCAGGCTGAACGCTGCGACAATCTCTCTGCTGCACGCGGAGAGGAATTTCGGGGACCGTTGCCTAGAATTCGCCGCGACGTGGACAGGATTTCCGGGGAACAGACGAGATTTCCCCTTAAGTCGCTAGCTTCACCGTCGAAGATTTCTACTAGTGAAATGGAATTTCTTGGAATTTTCGCTAGAATAGAATTTTATACTGCAATAATATACATTATTTGATTCACGAACTAGGGAGACTAATGTTAGTGAGTATCATCGAATTTCAAATATACAGATTGAAATTGAAATTTTCCAGCCTGTAGATCCAATTTAACTCAGATCCAGATGTTCAAACTAACGTGTTCCAATTTTCCAAATCCCAATCTGTCCTCTGTCACCGACCGACCAGCTACGTCCACAGGACTATTCTTCATCGTCAGTAAATTTTCTACATCTCGAGCAACGACCTTAACCTCTGTTTCAGACAAACGCCTTTAAATTCCCCCAGGAATCTATAAGACGTTCGCTGTCATCGATCATTTCCCATGCATGACAAATCACCGTCCAATCCTACCATCTCAATCGATCTCGTTATCCTCGTCTTTCTTTTTGTATGAGAGAAGAACATTTTTCTGGAACGTTTGAATTTCAAAGGCTTGCCACGATCAGGAGTCAGCCTGGCGACGAGACGCTCCTTCGAAAATCAGGGGTTGATACGTCAGACGCGAACTCATCAAGAGAACGAGCATCCATAGTGAATACTGATGTGCCACGGGGTCGCGGCGGATTCGTCTTCTCCACCCACCCCCTGTAATTCCGTGCTTATCCACCGTTGGCCAAATTCAGCGAGCACGATTATGATTCTTCCCCATTTTCCACGAAAGACGAGTTTTTCGTTCTCCTCGCCGCGACCATTCAATATCGTATTCCGATAGCCAAACAATCCTCACGATCGTTATCGGGAAATGGAAGACATGAATAATGACGGCGAGTGGAACGGCGAGGTTCTGTTCAGGGAGTTTACACGATTTGACAGGAATTATTAGAATAAAAATAGGAAACACGGGACGAGAATACATATGAGCCATTTATTTTGAAAGTGGCCTAAGTCTATTTTCCAAAGAAATCAAGCTAGCTGTTTCACATTTACGTTTCTACGTTATCTTTTCATTTTTAAATTGATTGTAACTAATATATTTAAAATCGCTAAGATTTTTCACACAGAAAATTAGTTGGTTAATAGAATGATAAAGATTTTTGAAAGTAACTCAAGTCCCATTTTAAGAGTTTCAAACTGATATGAAGTATATTACGCAGTAAAATTTTATGAGATAAGAACTATGTTTTTTATGTTAAAGTAGTAGTGTTCGATTAGCTCAGATAGTGATTATTTAAATAATAATAATCCCATTAAATATAGAGGATTTCATTTGAACTAAAGTTCTAGAGGACGCGGTTTTTAGAAGATTAAAAACCAATGGAGAACGGGTAAATTGGTTAAAAATGTTGATACGATCTTTGGGAACCAAATCATATAAAATGTTCTATAAAGCATCGACGAACGAGGATGCAATATTCAAAACTCTGGATTTACTACCGCGTTGGGGGAACTTCAATAATATTGAATTGACACCACTGTACAAAAATGTAAGATCAATCGCAACACTAAAATACAACGATATAATGGATTTATTACACTATATATGGTATACACTGGTACATCATAATTATTTTAAATCCAATTGGGGAAGAATGAATTATAAATTACGAAATATTATTTGAATATAACATTTCTAGTGAAATAATAAATAAGTGAATAAAAGTTGGATATTTTTTAATTTCATAACACAAAATTGTAATATTTTTTTCTTCATTTTAAGGGAATTTTATTTTTTTCACAAAGGGACTTGTGCCTTTTTAAAAATTTAAAAAAGTTATTTCACTAATTTTTAAAGTGGCTTAAGTTCATTTACAGCCATCAAAAAACGTGTTATTTTCTAAACGATGTTTAACATACTAATTGGGTTGGTTAGAAATACAAAACATTGCACTACCATGTTATCAGTTACCAATATTTTTAAATTTATCTAAACGCAAACCTGATTTAAAGATAAACGGACTTGGGCCACTTTCAAAATAAACGGCTCATATTTTCGTGCATGTGAGTTGATTACAGAGGATGGTTTCACTGTTGAACGTTAAAATTTGGGATTGGGGATTGCTTTACGTGACTGTAGAGTTATGTGCAGAATTTCGTGATGTAAACTGTAAAATTGTTGATAACAGAGAAACTTACACAAAGAAACTTCAATATAACTTCTCTACACTTTCTCTCTCTACTAATTATCTTTAAAGAAATAAAGTACGTAGAAAATTGTAACCTGTTCTACGTTTCACAATAACTTAAGATTGAGCTCGAGTCAATTGTATAGAAATACTTGAATAAAAGGCCACAGAGATGTATTCGCGCGACAGGTCGAAAAGCATAAAGGCCGAAAACCGACGATATATCACGGTTGGAGAAGGTGAGACCGGAAAGAAGCAGCGTGGTCGTGCGGCGGTCGCCACGTGCTTCGAGTCGACTAGTGGCGAACAGCGCCGAACACGACCGAACGCGAGATTTCATGTCAGAACTCGGTGTCGGAATGCTTTGCTCTCAGTCGTAGGCGCGTGCCACGTACCGCTGTGTCACTGAGTGTAGGTGTTTGTTCGTTTCTCTCGTTCTTTTCTTTTTTTTTTGACATTTCTCTCTTCGTGTGTCGTGTGTTTCTTGTATCGTCGACAAACACCGATATAATTTATTAACAATCGTACATGCTCGTCGATTCATCCAACCAACTCGTTAAGCTTAGAAGCTTAAATTGGAGTTTTTTTTTTTTAGTGATCCGTAATAAATAAACTTAAATTTATGATTTTGTCGTCGTTGAAACAGTGATCGAGTGATTAAATAATTATCGAATCAGTGATTCGAAAATTTATCGAACGACGGATTTCGAAGATCGGGTGGACGCGAGGTGTTTGGTTGATGAACAACGATGAGATGAATCGTTCAGAAATGTACCGGTGGCAACGACACATCAGATAAAAGGTAGGCAATAAGGAACTACTATACATAATAGCGTTTCGCTAATTGGCCCGTGAATTCTTGTTTGACCAGTTACATACTGAGTTAATAAGGCTTTGGGAATTTTTTACGAACTTCAGACTTAAGTATTTTTGTTCTGTTTTAAGTGCTTGTTAAGGTACAAGTACACGAGTTATTTTTTATGTACGCAACACTAAAATTTTTTTGTTTGATACTACTAATAAAATGCAAGTTATGGATTAGCAATAACCAATTACAGAGGTTCTAAAGGTATAAATTGCAATGAATTAAGATTATAAACTTCATAATCTGCACGAAAATTTACAATTCGTTTAAGTTATTTCATAAAAGTGTTCAAAGCGGTTTGTTGTTAAAGATAAAATTTCAAAAACCAGCGAGGATCGCGTCAGTCGACAAAGGTAAAATTCTCTCCGTTTAAAGTGACAAACAATTGCTTGTTATTTTCTGTAACAGAAAAACAGAACTGTTTTTCGTTCGTGTTACCGAACCAGGATCCTGCTCTGTTCGTTTCAGGAACATTTCGGTGATCGCGCGTTTGATTTATCGGGGCGACGGGTCGCCGCGGCAAGAAACGCGAAACGGAAATTGAAACGGAAGCGATGGCAGAGAGAGAGAGAGAGAGAGAGAGAGGAGGTCGACAGTCTTTGAAGATGCGCCAATTAGCGGGCAAGTTTTCGAGTCTGTTCGTGCGAAATCACCGTTACGCAGTGACGCAGCCTTTTCCAGCGCATCCTACGTTGCGATTTTTAATTAGCTTGCGGTTGACACTTGGAGGCTCGAGCACCGTGGTGTGCATATTCGCTGTTGCGGTTAAGTCCTTAGTGTTTCGTCGTCCGTGTCGGGGAACACGGTGATTCGCGTGCAGCACGTGTATCGAGGTCACAAGAGAGTGAAAAAAAAGAAATTTTGAAGTTCAAAGAAATTAGGTAATATCTCGCTTTTGTGTAATATTGGTGCATATTTGTCGCGTGTCTATGTTTGTTTATATAGTTGAATAGTTATTATAGTTATTTATATGGTTGGAACATTTATTTAATTGAACTGTCTGGCGGAGAATCTACCATGAAAGATTCGAAAGAACTTCCAACGCGTCAGTTGGAAAAATTGGGACGAGTTTTACGAAAAGAGGGATCTCTCTATCGGAGACCTGATCTCAACGGAGACCTCATCCAAGTGTTGCCGCAAGCGTGCAATACGGATCTCCTTAGATCTCTCCTGTGCCTCGGCCTTTTTATCTCTCCTGGCGTTTACCCGAAAGGGATTACTTTCCCATTAGGATCTTGTCTTTCGAGGACAAATAGTCGAAAATGGAGCCGACGCTGGTGTCCGAGGGCCGCCACGATGATTTTTCCCAAGGTGGATCCTCTTATCAGAAAACCCCGACAGAGAAGCCCCTTTCTCTACTCTTCGATTTTTACTTCTTTTACAACGGTGTTTGCTTCGATATTTCAAAATGGCGCCTATATTCCTTTATCTTCTTTTTTTCCCCATGTTCCCCATCTTCTTTCACAGAAAGAAAAATGACAAACAAGGATAAATCCGAAATGAATTAAAAGTTAAAATCAGAAATTAGAAGCGAAACAGAATTCGACTCGGATAAACTGCGAAGTTAACTGCGAATTATAATCTTAATTTATTCGTAGAATTCGTTCGCCATCTCCATTCGTTCCTCTTTATTAACTCGTAGATTTCTCATTCATAGACATTCACCATTTTTTCCGTTTCGTGCCACGTCTTCGAAATGAAATTGCGTCTCTCCTTCCTCCTCCTTCCTCTCTCCTTCTTCCACGCTGCTTCTCTCCCCACTCTCCCGCGGCTACAACTTCGGAAATAATAGTCGTCTCATCAGTTGGAAATGAATGCTTTAGATTACCACGATAAGCTAGTAAGCGTGAAGCGTGCCTTTAGTCGTAATGCCAACCTCCTGGCGGTGTAGCCCTCTGTGCGGTTGACGACTTCGTAACCTGGAGATTCGTCAACGTCAGACCCCATTAGCAGCAGCCCTTCGTCTACTGCCGGACTCGCTAATTCCCTTCGTACGGCAAACACAGTACGCTGTGTGATACGTGTGTCTTCTAGAATCATCCACGGGATGTTTGTTGAAAAGTACCGAATGTACTTTATAATATTGGGCTTGATTTGAAAGGTTCAGAAACGAAATCAGAGTTTTTAAAATTTTTACGATCGATCTTCGTTAGATCCGACACAAATATATAAATGTATATGTGTTATATTAGAGGTACCCACAAGTAATGTCGTTTTTTGATACTGTACAAAATTTTATTTTATTTCATATAATATAATTTAACAGTAAGCACACTAAATGTCAATATATTTAAGATGTAGGTTGTGTTATAATAAGTTAAATTATTGCCACTAGACGGCAGTGTTTATTAAATTTGAAGAAAACGACATTACTTATGGCTGTCCCTAATAATTTCGTCAATTCTTTTTTTCTTTTTTGATTTTTGCATTTTCTTCAAACGAGCCGGAAGCATACTTGCAACTGTTTATTTTCGTAAGAGTCGATCTTTGAAGAATGGTTTCTCCATTCTTTAAATTTCATTATGTTGTTACTATTGTTTTTGACTGTTTTTCGAGCCTGCAGAGTTCCATCCAAAATTGCGTTCGAATCGTTTGCGATCAATTGTCGGTAACGGATAGTGATAAACCGGTGATTAAGAACATTTACATAAACACTGTCGATGTTTTTGGTTCATTTACAAAGCGGGGGAAGAACAACAGCGTGCAGGTTGCCGTCCATTTCTTGTCTCGCTCGGTCGCGAGATAAAGGGTTAATTTAACGCCGCGTCGTGCATCGAGCCACAATGTGCAACACCACCGCTGACAGTTAAACACGCGTTGTAAGTTCGTTTCTCTGCTCGCGGTCGTAAAAGTCGGACGCGGGGGCATCGCAGTCGGACGTTGCATTTTCAACCGCGTTTTCCACGACAACGCTTACAACGTATTGCGAAGATAAGGCCGAAGATAAAGTTGCTCGATTAAACCTGAATTTCTGAGGTATCACACTTCGACGATTCCCGCGCTGTGCTCGGAAGATTTACACGGTAGAGAAGAGAGAGAGAGAGGGGGAGAACATCCGGCTTACTTATCGCGTTAAGTAAATCGTTTTGTAGTTACCTTTCGATTTACGCTCGTCCTGCGCACCGTTTGATACGCTCGCGGAGTAGAAAAACTGGAATCACCGTGGAATCTTGAACAAGCAAGTTAATGGGATTCAGCGATCGTTGCTTTTTCGTGATGTAAATATTCGATCGTTATTTGACAGATAAAATATTGAATTTTATTGGTATCGGACATATAAGAAACTGGTTCAGAAAATTTTAATTGTTATTGAATAATTATACGTATAGATTTAGATAATGATTGATTTTCAAATATTAATCCGTAATATTCAATGCGATTGATTGATATGTGTTGATACTTTTTTCCTCTTGTTAGAAATTGGTTCTGAAAATTTTAATTGTTAACGAAAGATATGTAGAAAGATTTTTAATGATTGACTTTCGAATATTAATTCATAACATTGATCGATATATAGGCATTTTTTTTCTTCTACTAGAAATTGGTTCAGAACATTTTAGTTGTTGTTCAATATAAAAACGAAAGATTTTTAATCCTCATGTATTTTATAATTGTTGTTGGATGAATTGCACGAGGTTCAAGGAATGCTTAAATAACCATCGTCTAAAAAGTCTTCAAAGTTAAATTCTTCACATCGATCGTTACTAATTACATACATGTTTCAAACTTTCACGCTATCATTAAAACACTAATCCACGTCTTCCAATGTAAATCTCCCAAATTTACATTTTCGATAGACGAGCCTCGAACACCATTTACGCGTAGCGTGTGGGAAGAATTTTTCCGATTCCTTCGAGAGACAGAAAACGATAAGAGCGAGGAGAAAAAGAAATGTGAAATTAACAACGGACTCGTTATTTCAAAGAAAAAGGTGCAAGGGACACACGTGTGAAGTTCAGTGTAGTGAGGCCAGATTAGATATGGCTCGTCGGAGATGAGGAAGAAAAAGAAATACATATACAATACATGGCGTCAAATATTTAACTTGCCGTATTGTCGAAATTGTGCGATAGGGGGAGTTGAATTGCGGAGGCTGGACGTGTTCTCGCGAGAAGAAGCTCGTTGAAGATCATTTACGATCGGCAAACACACGAGAGATCCAATTACTAATGATCGAATGGTTAAACAGAGAGATAGTACCGTTGACATAGGTTTAGAAACATATGGTTCTGTTGGTCCAGTTTGTCGGATAAATTAAACGTAAATGGTTATCGGAAACTTTTGGTTCGACGAATCATCTGTTTCGCTTTTCTTTCAAAATGTTTTAATTATTTTCACTCGCGATTATAATAATAATTATACCTTTTGTTTATCTATTCTCCTTCAAAGAAAAAGAAATAAATTTCCTAAGTGCAAGTGACATTTACACGCACAGTAATTTCCAAGTATTTCAGCTTTGACGTAGCGACAGAACCCTTTCTCACGGTGCATCAATTCGCTTCAAGGTTCTCCATCCGAACACGAACAACGTTTCACGAACCGTGAATTACGAGGATGAGAGAAAGTCCTGCGCGAGTGGCGACGGCAGCTTGAAAATATGGCGGGGCCGCGGTTGTACGCCGCACAAGGAGATTCCACGCGGGAAAGGGGCTGCCGGCGAGTCTGGGCTGCCTTTTAAAAATATCCAACCGTTTGAAACGAATGGCCACAGCGCGGCGAGATGACCGAAATAGAAAGTCGAACCCAGCCGATCTCACGCTGTTACTCACCCCTCACGCTCTTCGAAACAGTCTGCCATCTGGCTAGTTTCTTTTTAAGTTGGCACTTGAAGTTTGATACTATGTATTTTTTATTTATTAAAAATACGTAACACGAAGTACAGAACTACACGTACAGGGTGGCGTGTAGTGAGACAGAGAAAAATATTTATCAGTCGTTGGGGTATCGACATATTTCTAGCGTGAAATATTATTATTTATAACTTGAACGGTAAGTCACAACGGACATTTTTATAAAGTGACGTCTAGATCCAACTCTATAATATTTTACAACATCCTGTATAACAATTGTTTGGAGCAATCTGTAATTAAACAGTAAGAACTTGACGAATGTAGATAGAGTTCAAAGTCAGTGTTGGATGTTCATAATTTCTACCTGTAAATCATCTGTAACGTAGCAGTAATCTCGAACAGTGGAAGATTTATTAGAATTATGGAAAAAAATATTTTCACTTCGCATTGTTCGCAGCTACGACTCGACTGAAGAGAATCGTCGATAAAAATGATAGACAACCGCGTAATAAATCCATGCCACTTGTACGAAAATATCATCCCTCCTTCGTGAAATGCGTCACGAAGGCATAAAGAAAAACGAGCAGGGCGTGTACTCGAAGGATTTCGAATCCCCGTCAGATTTCGTTGTCACCAGCTAGGTTTTTCTTGATTTCTCGACTTTCCTGCACGACACCTTCCCACGCACCAGGGTAAATATTTGATGTGATTTTTCTTCCTGCCGACTCATACCCTCTTCAATCTTAACGCGTTCATCCACGCGGCCATCAGATTCGCACCCTTGTTACTTTGTTTCTTCCTCTCCTCCGATCGTTCTCTTATTTTTCCCTTCGAGTTAGCACGTTTTCAATGATAATCCCTTGTCACCCTCTTTGGGTTTTGTTAAACTTTTAGGATCAGTGTTCCTCCTCCTCGCTTTCCTTCGTTTCCCTCGACGCACCCAGAAGAAATTCTTTTCGATCGTTAGCCATGTATCCCTAACTATGATCTTATCCTCTCAAATATACAAGTTTCATTCGATTCTAACAAGTACAGAGTTGTAACTGCTAAAATAATCCCTTAATCGCTTCGATCAATCTGTTTTTCTACTTTTATTACTCATTGAAATTTCTAAAATCTTATCGTAGAAAAGATTTCTATCTGAAATCGCTAAAATCCATAAAATTCGCGAGAATACCCGAAAATACCCAGAATCTGTGAAATTAATATTTGGAAGGTGTATAAAATTTCTGCTCGGTACGAAGAAATACGAAATTAGTATGAAAAAATTTCTACTCGGATAATTATTAAATTTTCTAGTTAACTTCACATCCTGTTCATTTAAACACGCGTACCACCTATCTTTGTTATTACATTTTGCAAGAACGTGATAGTTCCAGATCGCAGTGGGGTGTGCTCGCGACGCAGGCGGCGCACTCGTTGAAAATACCGCCTTAACCGTTTCAAGGGTTGTAAAAGTGCGTGGGGAGAGGGGTGTCGCGTGCGCACATGGTACATGCATCATCGCGGTGGAAACGGGGGTTTCTTCTGTGTGTTTATCTACCCTCTCGTCTACTGTGCCTAAATGCACGATAAGAACAATGATTCTCGCTTCAACCGTGCAGATAAACACGTTCGTTGGCTAAAAGTACGAGGAGAATTCGTTAAATTCTTTTCGATGGAAAGAAAAAGAAAGAAAAAGAAAGAAAAAAAGAAAACAGAAGAAGAGTTTCGTTCCTTTCTTTTGTAATTGCACCGTTAAATCATAATTATAGTCGAGCGGCTTTGAGTCTAAAATTGTTCGATAGACTTTTGTAGCTTTCGAAATGATTTACGTGCAGCAGAGTAATTTGAATAAGAGATGTGTGTATTTGAGGCAAAGGCGTTCTACAAAAGAGTTTTATGTACTTCACGTATAAAACGGGAAATTTTATAATATCGAGAAACTGGAGGTAACTTCAAATTGACATGGGATATTTTGTTTTATATCGGGTACTGTTATAATTATTACGCAATTTAATGTATACACGTGCTACGAAATTTTCCGTGCATAATCTTTAGCTGGATTTGTCATTTTTCCTTTGTTTGGTTAAAAGAATTATTATTATTTTTATCTTTTATTTTCAGAATTTCGTTCGTGACATCTGATTTTTCATTTCGATCGTAAAGCTCTTCGTTCAAACGTTCCAGTATTTTTTTTCCTTGGAATCACGATAAATGGTGAAAATTAGGGTAGAGATAGAAAGAGGCCGGAAATTCGGTTGACTAAGCAAACGCTTAGATAAATCAATAAAGCAGTCTTTTTTCGGAGGCGTTCGAACCCACGAAAATCGCCCGTGTAACAACCCTTCCCCTCTAATATCGAACTACGAGCGATCGTGTCGAGTAGAAACGAACACTTTGTCGATAGTGATTAGATAATATTTGCGGACAGAAGAAGAAAAGAAGATCTTCCTATTAAATCAGCGGCTCTCTGTCTGCTCGAAAAGCTTCACTCGAAGCTTCCATTTATTCAACTTTTATTTTTTTCGACTTGTATCAACAAACAAAATTCGACCGCTCTTTTCAATTGTTCTTCACACGATTCTCACGTCGCAGCGAAAAGATTTGAAGAAAGGCTTTGTTGCTAGAAAATACATCCTGTTATATTAGGTGTAATATATTGTATGTTACATTTATTTATACTATTCACCGAGCTTTCTATCGGTAACACACACACACACACACACACACACACACACACACAATCAATATAGTTACATTTTTATCAAAATCGTGCACCAGATGCGAAACGTGTTCGCGTCTTCGCCGGCAACCCTAGAACAAGATGGAGGAGGGTTGGGACGCGGCTCTGTACATCAAATTTTCTCCTCGAGGAGGGCCCCATGTGTCGCGGTCCGCGTATGCAAAACAGCAATCGGGATTCGCGTTGCGTGCTCGCGTGGGTAACGACACTCTGGAGAGAACGATATCGAACGATATCGTGATTCGATTTCGAGGCGAGAGAGATTGTCTCCCACGTCTCCGAAACGACAGGGGCTGCGTGTGTTACGGACGAAGGTTATGGACTGAGATTCAGCGTCGATGAGGAACAAGCGAGGAATATTACGGGTCGGGGACAAAACTTGAATGTAAATTCCTTCGGTTGGAAAAATGATGGATCTTCTGGTTTCTTCTTTCTTCTTCATTTTTTATGCTCCCTTTTTGCCGAGGAAGCTTGGCTCTCATAGGTAGACGAAGAAATATACTTTTCACGTGGAAAATTTTGTACATACTCTTCCTCTTTCAGTTCTTTCGTTTCATTTCGTCCGATATTTAGGAGAGTTTTGGAGAGCACGAATGATGTTCAACGGAAGTAGATTCGCTGTTTAATTTCTTTTACTGTATTAGTTTAGTATAAAGAGGTATCAAATTTACGTTGATGTATTTCATTGTATAACATATATATTCTGTTTCAAATATATTGTTTGTTTATAATATTTCCTTTTAAATCCTCGGGGTCTTCTTCTCAAACAGAGAGTAGCTGATTACATTATTATTTAAATTTTCCATATATCTTTTCCGAAGTGTAGATATAACTAATATACATTCTGCTCCAAATATATTGTTTGTTTATAGTATCTTCCCTTTATATCTATTCTCAGAGTTGTCTTCTTCTCAAGTATCCTTTTCGAAAAGTGGACGTAATTTTTCACCTTGTTAGAAGAATACCCTTTGATCGACCTCGCGAAGCCACAAAGGTTCGCATCGTTTAACTCGGCTCGCTTGGACTCGTGTGACAGTGTCTGTTGGGCTTCTTATTAGTCATAGGGCCGCGATGGGTCGCCGGTGGTGAACCCCTCGTGGACAACGTATCGAATGTACTTCGATGCATGCCGCGTGAGGGGGCCTTGCGCGCGAAGGGGCGCGCCCCCATGGCCATGCACCCCGCAATATACTATGTCCTTAGCTAGTGTTTCGCACGACGCTCACCCGTTCGTCTGATCCTCGTGCTCGTGTCCTAACGAAATAACGCCGACACTATCTACTTTGTTGTTTACTGTTTTTCCGTCGATGGTTATGCTTTTCATGCTCGAGGGCGATGCGAGTATCTGCGGGGGTGAACGCACTGAATCACGACGGTGTGGAAGTGTGCCCGGAGTTGGGAGAGTCATCTGGTGGATTTCTGAATGGAGGAACCATTCCAGTGCCAGAGAAATGTAGTGGAGGGGATTGGATCGTTGACGAAATCTCCACGCTGAAGAATGGATTTTTCCTTTCGCGTTTTGTCTTTTGGAAAAAGTTGCGGTTGAGTGAAGTGACATTACGTAAATGCAGGGCCCAGCAGTTCTGTGCTTTTACAATTTTGAATCCTTGTTTCTATTTTTAATGATGTGACTCGCATTTTTTCGTTTTTGTAAGGTTGAGACAATTCCGATAATTTAAATATTTCTCCACGTGTACTCTTTCTTGCCAAAGTTATTTCCCCTGTGTGAATGAAATGTGTGAATATTGAGATTCTGATAAATACATTTTGTATTTATGTAATCAAATATTACCAATGATAAAATTACGAGAAGTCTCTGATATTAAAAATACAAAAAAGGCGAACATCACAGAATAATATTCGAAATGCACTGTCGCTGTGAATTTTGAGCGCGAAAGAGTCGAGGATAAACAAAGAGAGATGGCAAGCAGCTTGGCTCGGCTCGATATTGGGATTTATGTGTCGAGGGGAGGACGTGGACGATAATTCGCCGCGCAGCGGCGATCATGGAGGCGTTTACTCGTATAGTGTTTCCTTCTGTCCCATTGTACGCGGTGGACTTGGAATTTTTTCGACGTTTCAAGCATCGTGGATCGTGGCAGGATGAGGCGTTTGTCTCCGAGGCAGTTTTACACTGGCGAGCGCGTCAGGTGGCATATGATCAACGTGCAGCACTCTCGAATAGGATTCGCGAACATCAGGTAACGTTTCTTCCATTCTGGATAGGCAGATTTTTCTAATGGCCGAGTTTGATATCGTCTACTCCTTCGAGAGTTTAGTTCGAGTGCCTCGAGAAAGGGAGTTTAATGCATGGTTCGTGTGCGTGTATCATACACCGTCTACGTTTGTTGCGTGTAAGAATGATTTATTTTGAGATTTTTTAAATTTATATGTCAAGTTTGGAAAAGTATAATTTGGAGTATAATTTGCGAGTTCAAATGTAATTGAAGTAAAGTAAGAAAAAAAAAATTTTTTGAATTCTTTGCAAATTCATTACTAAATATTGTTATTCTATTATTATTTATAATTTTATTTATTATTCTATTATTATTACTCATTGATTGTCCTGCCGGGATTGTCCTGCCGGTATCTAAAAGATTTAATTGAATTTATATTTAAAAATGCTTAATAATTAAATAATGTAAGATGTATTAGTCATGAAATATTATTGTATAATGATTCTTTGAATCGGTTTCTCCAAACTCTAAATTCTCGTTAAATATTCTCGCTCTAAATGCTTTGTTCACTTTTAAGAATTCACCTTTCTATTCGAGTGCAAATGGTCGTATTAGCTGACACTCGTTAGACACAGTGACACATTTCTCTTCTGTATTTCAAGAAAATCGATACATTTATGTTTCCACTATAGTGTAGAATAAAAATTTTCAATTATTATAATTGTGAGAATAAAGTTCTCTAAATGTTTTGATTTACTTAATTCAGTTTATTCATACTAAGTAAAAGTTTTAAGTAAAAATTTTGAACTAAAATTTAGGTACACAATTAATATGGTTAAAGAATAATCATTTAACATCTTCCACCGCATAACAAGATTGAAAATTATATTGATTGCCTTGGTACTTCTATTGATCAATGAACCATTCATAACAAGACAGTCAATCAAACTAAAAATGAAGAAACTAATCAACTTATTAATTCGATTAAATTGGACACTCTATATCTCTATCAACGAATAATTCATAGTAATTTAACTGTTACAATTAAAAATTGACGAAATTACCAGTTAAATTAATGAATCCAAAAATTCAACTTCGATTTAAGTTGACCTCCCTGCGATACTTTTCAAAGACCTACAAAGTCCGCAGTAAGGAGAATGTGCTCTTCGGGGCACTGCGGTAACTGCAAATGGCGGCCAGAACCGGCGAAACGAGCGTATTAATATAATCCTATAATTCCGCCGGATGTTCCGCTTGTACTCACTCCTCGGTCAGCCGTTCCGGCGTCAGTATCAATTAGTTTACCCTTGTCAACCCGGTTAACCCTCCACGGGTTTGGCGAATCGGCCTTTTCACCCGTTTCGTGTCATCTTCCCCAAGATGGGCAAGACGCGTCCGCGTGAAAAGCCCGGAGGTTTGCCTCCAACCTGCTGGCGGAAGGGAGAATTAAGAAAGTTGAGGAATTGAATTTGAAACGAAGTAAATTAGTAAGGTTCGTTATCCGAGAATGGCTTTGTCGAGCAGTTGGCAACAGACTTTGGCGACAGTTCGAGAAGATTCGTAGCTTCGACGTATTTTTAGAAGAGACTCTAGAACTTACTGCGTAGGTAATCGAAACGTATTTTTAAGTAATGTTTCAATCAAATTCTGTATAAATTATAGTACTCGAAATATAATCTTCTTTAAGATCTCGTCGCGAAACATTACTAAATAAACATCTCCCTAATTTTTTTGTATTTTCTTACTCGTCCTTTTCTCCCCATAGAATTAACCTCTTGCGCTGGAATAATGTGCCAC
This sequence comes from Melipona beecheii, assembly GCA_032399605.1. Lineage (NCBI taxonomy): Eukaryota > Metazoa > Arthropoda > Insecta > Hymenoptera > Apidae > Melipona > Melipona beecheii. The sequence goes on from JAUCMO010000507.1 coordinate 6,829,988, forward strand.
GCACGTCGAGAATTTTTTGTCCCAAATCGCAACATTTTCTCAGTTTTAAGTATATTTAAATGTAACCCAGGCAAAACAAATGATAAGTTTATTACTTTTTAATAATTTCTATCCAGTAATATCATATCGACGAGTTCAAAAGAAAAAGAAAGCGACGAATTATTGTATACGGTTCGGTCACTCGTTATGGTCCGCGAACCAGTTGCACACGCGCAAGGAATTAATCTTTTGAATCTAACTAAACTGTCTTTAAATTCTCCAGACAAGATTTCAATTATGCCACGCCTTGAATCTAACTCGCCTTGTTTTAAAAAAATATGTGTGTACATTCGTCATTCACGCGCGACATATTTTACGTGTTTTTCTTGTCCAAATGACAAGACTGGTTGAAAACGCTGAATGAAGAACACAAATGATAGCAAATGTCGGAAGTTTAACCCCCGAGTTTGATACAAAAGTTGTGTCAGAACAGCGAATAGCCGTTTTCCAGCGTCTTAATTCGCAATGAATAGGTTCACAGGCGCACACTCGCCGGAATCCCTAAATCAGGATTAACGGGGAGACACAGCCGTTGGTCGTAATCTTTCGCACGGCGAACTAACGTCTCGTTCGTACACGTCGGACGTGTGTTTTAGCTTCGTTTGATATATAATGCGTTTTACTCGTGCCACGCGTTTCAAGCGTGTTTAGTCATCCCACTCTCGCAGTTACGCTTGATATCAATTTCGTCTAAGACTAATAGCTTGTTTCCGGGCGAAGTAGAGAAACAGAGGGAATACCGCGGTGGGAATTCTCATTGTCGCGGCGAATTTTCGGACGCGTAACATTCCAGAATTGTTCTGTTGTACTGGATGAATTTAGGGATAACGTGAGATTAATTCGACTTCTTCTTCATAATCCGATTACATTCCGTAAATAACGTTACGTTAAAACGAGGGAAATTGAAATTGAAAAGGGAAATGCCTAAAATGTAATTAATATGGTGAATTTATATAGATAGACCTGACAATGATTTTCAGTTAATTAAATTAACTTGATCCGTTGATTAAAATACATTTGAAATTCATAATTGAATTTTTATAAGAGAATTACAATTATCTATAAAACGATAAAATCTATTCCAACAAATTAATTGTCGAATCTTACTTTACATAAAATTCCTTGATCACTAAAAAATTTCAAATGCAAAGAGAACAATTTACCAATCTAACACAAAGGAAAATTCACGTGAAGAAAGAACCGGCACGATAGAGGGGGGGGGGATCGATTTTCGCCTTTGCTTTTTCTCCGCGTTCTCGTTGATTGCTTTTCTTTTGGCAAGCAAAAAGAAAACAGAAAGAAAGAGAGAAAAAGACGAAGTGAAAGAGACCGTGAATCTCGAATAAGACGAACAGTTTCCCCGGAGTCCTGTCGAAAATTCGCTCTCGCGGAAGCCGTTCGAGTTTCGATGGTGCGCTATCGGTTGAATACCAAGTACCTGGCCAATGGCACAAGGGGATGATCGCGGGTGTTATTTCCAAGGAGACGTCCACCAGAGAAAAATGATCGGGCAAAGGACGACCGAGGCTGAAAACACGCCGCATTCTGGCAATAAAATGATCCTACAGGGACGAGTTAGCCCGTCGTTTTGATTCTAGTGATTTTTAGTGGCCTTCGGTGGTATCGGGTTTTATGGACGATGGAATTTTGATGGAAAAGTTTAGGGCGTTTACGAGAGAAATCTGTGCGTGCGCGTCTGCGCGTATCACGTCGTGATTTATTTGCTCCCGAATAGGAAATTTTTTCAAAGAATTGTTTCGAAAATAATTTCAAACGTGTATTACATACGATGAATTAAAATTCAAAGTATCTTATTTTACAATCGTTGATATTGTAATTTTTTTTTTTTTTGCGAAGAAATGAGAAATCCAATTTTACAACGGACTAATTGACTTTTTAGTTTTGTTACTGATTCTCGAAAATTATGAAAAGTTATAATTAATAATTGGATGTATTAATAATTATAAATCTTTAAATAAGCGAAATTGTAAAACGTCGACCGTGTATTTTGAGTTGCCCGGTAGATGGCAACGTTTAAATGCTGGCTTGCTATACAGTACTTGGACCCATTCGTACTTGGCGAGGCTTAATGTCAGCAACCAATCGTGCCAGCCGACAGTGGTGTACGCCGGGTTGCCGGGGCTGCAGGTGCAGATTGCACCGCGGGTGGCTAGCTTTCTAGGCTTCCGAGAACAAAGATCCGTTTTCTATTTGTCTGAGGTATTTGTCTGATGTAGACAACATCGACCGCAATGAAGCTCGATTCAGGGACGAAATTGTCTCCAAGACAATATAGTCGCAATGAAACTTGTCTGCGAAACGAGAGAGAGAGAATTTACATCACGATAAAAGTACATTTGACGGAACTTGAAAGTAATTTTCATTGAAGCGTTTAATGAATGCTGAGGATTTAGATTGTCAGAAATAACGATGTGATAAAATTAATTAAAAAGGAGTTTGCTTGAATTCTATTCTTTTCAGTCCTATTTTATATTTTAAAAGTTCTTTAATTATTTATTGACTGAATTCAAACATGTTGCAGTGATACAGATCTTTTTTCGATTCTCTATTTTTAGAGTTACTCAATTTTTATGAGTTTTTACTCCTTTTTTTTAATCAATCATGAAAAAATACTAACGTAAAGTTTTACGTACAAAAATCAAGTAAATATAATTACGCAGATATTTTAAAACATTTGTAAGTGAAAACCCGTACTTGTAAATTTTATTCAAAGAACAATGATAAATTGACGAAGCACCTGATGCTTCGAAATAATTCCTTCTTACTCTTTTCACGATTCCAGTTTGTCGAAACCCCGTATGGCTCCCTCTGTCGCCACGGTTGAAGATCAAAGGGTCGAGAAACCGCGGGGACGAAGTTCGGGATAAACAATCCTAAAATACGGTCGAATAGAAAGGCCACGGTGAAATCGTTAATCCTTGATGACCGGCCGTAACTTAATTTTACGTCCTGAATAAACTTTCTTTCTCTTACAGTCTCTTTACGACCGTTACGTTGTCGTTTCTCGTAGCCGGTTCGTAATGGCGGTTCCTGTGTCGAGGTAACCTTGTTCTCGTTGAGACTTTTATCTTTATACTCCTCTCATCGTCAAGCAAAACGTTTGTTTATTTTCATTATACGTATTTACTGTCTTTACTGTTATTAGCAGATGTTTCTAGAAAATTTGAAGCAAATACTCTTAGTATTCACAATTGTACAATTATCTAAAGGGTGAAAGTAAGTCCACTTTACTTTTTGTAGAAATATATCCACAGATCTGCAATGTGGATATTGGATTATTTGATGAAGTCATTTGATTTTAATCCATTTGAATTTTAATCGAAGTCTGTACGATTAAAAATCATATGTAATTTATCAATTTCAATTAAAATATTTACTGTTTTGTAATATAAAAAAAAATATATATATATAAAATATCCAAAGTGTAATACTTTCTATGATCTTTTGTTTTATTCCGCTTTCAAACAAATTTGCATAAACGTTCGTAGTCTAACTAGAATGAAGCAACAATATATTAAAGTATTTGTTAATAAATACAAAATTTTTGTATTATCAACTCCTATCTACAGATTATTCCGCGTATTTGATAATACAGAATATTCCAACATTCCACATCGTGATGGGTTAAACAGAGCTACTCCATTGGAGTCTAAGCATTATTGTTGTATAAATTAAATGCAGCATTGTTACTAGACTAGAAACGAGGAAAGGTGAGCGTGGATTCGTGTCACGATCAAAGACGTCGGGACACTCTAATACCGTGGACGAAAGGTCTGTTTGGTATTCGAACCACGAGAACGCTCGTGGTATAGGAAGGGTCGTGATTGAATCTACGTAGCCGGCCACGGTCCAAAGAAACACCCTGCCGGCATTTATATCCCACGAGATATCCGCCCCCCATTTCTCCCATCTCGTCTGGCAGGCTCGATTCGGCGTCCGTCTCGTGAATTGCGACAGGAATAGTTTTATTATAGCGAGCGCGCGTTGACCATAACACGAAGAGACCCCCTGTGAACTCATCTCCTTAGTCTCCTGTGTCTTTTGAGACGAGAAAGAGGATGTCTTTGTGGAACGAACACTTTGGGTAATGATTGAGACGTGGAAAAAACTCTGTTCTTGGTTTCTTCTTGTTGAGAAGTTCTAGACATTTTCCTGGTTGAAGGAAAATAGGGAGAGACGTTGGTATGGAATCTGATTTGTGATTGTGGGGAAGTGTTGATGATGTGAACTGAAAAAAACATTTTGTATCAACACTGTATTACCTTTTCTAGAATTTTTGGTTTTGATATCCCAAAACAATATTTCAATTTGTCAAGATTATTTTCTAAATGATTATATATATATATATATATATATATATACAGGGTATAACTATATTTCCAAATCATATTGTAGAACGTGTTTTCACATGTAATGTACGAAGATTTAGAATACTGTAACCCGAGAAATTTGGAATTTCGGATATTTTTTGTACCATTCAGTTAAATGGTCATGGGGATATTGTTAATAGACGTTGCTTCGTCCACTGCTAGGAGGGGAGGTTGTTGATACGTATTTCGGTAATAAAGAGCAACCCAGGAGGGCGATTTCGAAGCTGGAGTAATTCGATGGGTTTTCTGGGATTTGCGTTTTCCACCGGGGAATCCGTAATTACAAGGATTGATCGTTGAATTTTAGCGTTTCTAGTGATTGAAAATTTACAAATTTTACCGCTTCAACGGCATGTAAAGTCTCCGAATAGATGCAATAATAGAAAATCAGAATATTTTGAATCTTTCCTTCTCTGTGAAATTTCCAATAAAATATAATAGTTAAACTTCACGCGATTTACTCCAAATTTTGTAACATTGTAGATAAATACGACGTCATGGCGTGTATATCTTCTCAAATCGTTCCCTGCGCATCTCGACTTCGCTTCTTCCTTCGCTTCATATTTCGCGCCATCTTGCATAATATACGACTGCCGACTGTCCCGAACGGACTATCCTTAGTTTTTGAAATATGCTTCTCACACGATCCCTCTGGCCTCTTTCTCGACCTTTGCAGAGCATCATATTCAATATGGGATCCCATAAGTCGAGCGATAATGCAATATGCCGACGTCAGGTCCTAGGGTTACCGGACTACGAACGATATGGAAAAAAAAAAGAAAGTTCACACGAGAACTCTCTATTAAATGTGGATTTACCGTCGTCTCTTTTTTTTTTGCTTTCCTCCACACAATTTTGTCTTGTAGATCTTCTTTTTGTCTTGCATCGGCGAATTTTAATAACGATTGCGATGGAACACACTGTCGAACAATGTCGACTAAAAATTTTGAATTTGTACTTTTTTACGAAAAAAAAAACGTGAAGATTTTTCTTGAAACGTGCGCGTGAAGATCACAAGGGAAAACACGATAAGTCTTTATTTTTTTTTTTTTTTTTTTTTTTTACAGAAGAACAGTATCTTTCCATCAGTCCATTTGCTTATCATTGAAATGTTTGTATTAGAGGAATCGTCTCGTATCAATCGCAAGATTACGTAATACGTAAATGTGCCAGTTGAATAATTTACGATCCGCTTCGACTGTGCTCCTTTTCTCCTCATAAATCAAAGTTGGCCATCGTCGTTTATGGTTTACAGATTCTAAGGCTCCATCTGCACACCATAAAACTAGTTATACTTGCATCTTTCTCTGTCTCTCTTTCCTGCATTGATCGATCGGCCGTCGTATTATTTAAGTTATATTATCATTGACTAATAAATGATGACTCGTAAAAAGCTGCTTTTCGGTAGTAATCGAGAAGAAAGAGATTCAATAATCTAATCGCGCTCTGAGATGAATTTCGTATTTTTATACGAAAAGATAGTTTGCGATACATAAAAGGAATATCAATTTTTAGATCAGAAAACGTTTACAACGATCACTTACTCCGTCTCATTATATTATTTAAACACAACCCATGAGTTTCCCCTTCGTAAATATAACAGTTATACACCGGTGCTAACCGTTTCATTATCAGCTTTCCCAGAGTACGGTGAATATTACCTTAGGAATAATTAAACAGCCGTCTTGTTCTTCCTGCTCGCGAGGCAACTTCGCGTTACGTTGCCTCTTCTCATCAAAAGCGGTTCCCTTTTTGCTTAATCTCAAAGTATCTCTTAAGCCGTTTCACAATTCCGAAGATTTCATTCGCGCGAGCTGCAAGTCTTCGTTGCTACATTATCTGCACGGGAGTTCGAAAGAACCCCCGAGTCGCATAAAATAACCAATATACGTAGATCACATTTCTCATATCCCCTCCCCCGAAGACCGTCAAACCACCATAAACCAGCTTCGCGATATCTTCGAAACCCTCGAAACTTCTCCCAACTTCTCCGCGAGAATCTCTAAATTCCACTCAAAAATCCTTCCTTCCCCTTTTCTATCGCTTCCCCCGTTCCACCAATGATCCATGCGCCGGATAAGCGGTTCCGCTGGCCCCAGACTCGCTGCGCTAATTCGAGGCGTATCTCCGGTCCAGTCTCACCTCCGGCCTCGTGATAACGCCTCAGCTTAAATTCTACCGCCGGAGGTAGACCACCGGCTGATTTAAGAGCCTCTCCGCCGTCTCTGTGCGTGTACGCAGTGTAACGTGGTACATGCTACAGGCTCGCGGCTATAGTACAGGGGCGAAAAGCCCTAAACGGGAAGCGTATGCTACCGGTAGATAGTCGATTCGTGATAAGCTAAATGCTCCCTCCCCTATTACAGCCTAGATAGGCTGGAGGCTGCCTCGAGCGTAAACCGAACTCCCAACATCACCGGTGAGACGGATCACGGCGGAGAACACCGGGATGTATATATCGAGGGCTTTGGCTCCTACTTCCGTCCAACTTCCGCCAGATAAGTACTCCACATCAACTCCCGTGTCGATGGAAGGTTCCTCATCTTTCTCATTTTGCATTTTTTCAAGTTGTTATAATGAACTAATCTAGCTTGACATTATTGTGATTGTCCCTTAAATTACTGAAAGTATCGCAGCTTTCAACAAAATATCGAATTAGATCGTCAGTTGCTGCGTAATTCAATTTTTGACTAGACGGATTATCAGACGTTAGATTCGATTATTTTTTTGGAGGAGAAGGTAGACTCTGTGTCGCAGACAGGATACGCGGGGGACAAGTTGCGGCTTTATCTGAAATTTAGGGTACAGCATCGGCGACGGAAATTGAGCCAAGGCCATGGCGGAAATCCCCCTCGCCCCGTGGGAGACGGCAACGCGCCATAAATTGAAGGAGGTTGCGTTTGAATCGAAGCATGCCCCTTCGACGCGAAAATTGAGTTAAACACGCCTTCACGCGCGAGAATCCAGCGCGTGTGTCCGTATCTCACTGTATAGGGAGCTCTAAATTAATGTATTTACGGCTACGTGCCAATTTTTCATAGAGTGATCGAGAAATTCTTCCTTGTTTATAAATGTCGAAACATTTTTATTAACTTTTACTCACTAAAATTTTACTCGTAAGATCTTGTAATTAATCATAGTTTGTCATTTTAATGTCAAATTTGAAAACTAACTAACAAGAGAGTAGAATCTTTTTGCGTCTACAAAATATCATTAATTTTAATAAGCGAGCTGTATCTAATTCAGATAATTCTCCACTAGAAAATAAATTATAAAAATTATAAAATATTTATGAGAGATATTAAAAATATATTTAAAGTCGGTTTCGGGTGACATAAAGTCTCGTAAAATATTAATTAGGTTTATTCTATAACCTCGTGTGACTCTAAACACACTACGGATATGTGCGAAGGTACTGATCGTATGATACTCCTTTCAGAATGCAACCTGTACGACTGTGAAACTAAACTGTGTAGTTTCTCGAGGGGATCGAAATGACCGTATATATTGTTATTTGTATTTTTTATGCAAAAGTAATTATGCAAAATTAATACACCAGTGCAACAGTTACGTATATTTTCGGTACAATTTATATAATTTTTAACTTAAATTCCAGAGCATTTGACTTCTGAATACGAAATATGCTTTCTCAAGCGCTTCACTTCTTTATCCCATTCAGTAAAGTCTCCTCCTCCGTTGTATTTTTTTATTGTATGCATAAGTAACGACACGGATAAAGTTGATGTTCGCTTTTATGAATAAAGTTAGACGAATTGTACGTAAGTTTCCGCGAGGACTTACCTCCGATAACGAACAATCACTATTATTAATAACAATAATCTGGATACTAATTCATACTTCAAAATAAACTAATACTTTGCAAAGTACTATCGATTTAATTATTTAATTATTTTATTGTAAGAAGAGTTTCAAATTTTCATTGTAATATTTCAATATTTTACATTGCAATACTTTTCTCATTTCACTTTATATATATGGCACATGAAATTACTTGTACTTTTATATATGTAAATATACAAAATTTATAATAAAATTCTACATTTTAAAACTCGTAACAAAGTTACAGCTAATAAAAAAATGTATATTTTTTAGCAGTATTTTCAGTAACAAACGGGGCAGTAAGGGATGCTGAGAAAGAAAACCTAAACCTAACATAGAAACCAGAAGAGCTACTGATAGAAAAAATTCTTACATTCTTGGCTTTAGAGCCAACGTTGGTTTTTTGCCCAAAAAATACAAAAATATTATGGATGATGTAAATCTGTGATGAAGCGTGCTCCTTTCCCGTTTAAAAATCGATCATGAGAAATATCGATCACGTTCGAGAATCGTAAAAAGTGTGTTGCACATTTCACCGTTGGCGCGCTGTAATCTTTGATTTAAATCCAATGCGCGCGCATTTCGCACGAAATGCAATTCCGAAATTCGAAATAAAAAACTGTAGTCTAGATCAAATATAAAAAATTCATGAGAAATTTTTAAAAAAGAAAATATTCATACACTAAATGAAAAATTGTCAATACTTTGAACTATTATAATTTCTTGAAAAAAAAAGAAGAATTATAGAACGGTTAACTTGATTTTATTTTAAAGAGTGAAGTTTCCACTTCAACAGTCTCAGGTTTGTTTCGTTCAAAGATATTTATTAGCCAAATGTGGTAACATTATCTATATTTTTTGATTTTAATCCCCATCGCTAATAATCACTGCGATGCAAAATTTGCCTAAATTGACATGACAGTATGTAACACGAAAATGTCAAGGAGGCCCTATTCCGAAATCGTGGGACAAAGAAATACATTGTACGTTAGGTCTATTTATATACCTCGTCTATAGAATTACTGAGAAACAAATTATCATAGACTTTATGATTTATCACATTTTAAGTGCATCACACATTATCGACCAAGTTATCGATCGAATTCTCTCGCACAAGAAGATTGGTATAGTAACAAATATAATTTAACTTGGAATTCTCTTTCTTTTACACTTCCCATTTCGTCGATAATCGACAAAAATATGAAACTTCGCTGAATGGTTATGCCATTTAATTTCTAATACGATTCCCTGCAATGTTGAACACGTTGAGGAAGTTAAATATGACCAGATGGGAAGCGTCGAAACTCTTAATTAAATTCAAGAAGTCTGCTACCAGGAAGTCAACGATATTTGTGAGCACGAAAACGCGGACTCAGCGGCATAGAGAGAAAGAGAGAGGAAGATACACACTCCGTTCGTGCCTATATTCTCGGAGACTGCACACAAGTGCATCTCAAGTATCCAGTCAACAGTAAAAGTCTTCCTTAAACACTCGGTGCGCGTTTTAACGAGTCCCATTCAGTGCATCCTCCCTGTTTCCATGCTTTCATCCTCCACGTCTCCCTTTTCTTCTTTTTTTTTTTACTCCCTTTCTTTTGTTACTTTCTTCTTTCTGCCTTCTCTCCCGTTACACATTTTACTTGTCTTTCTTTTTTCATTCGTTCTCATCATTTTTCTTATTTCACTCGCGACTATTCTCTTCTTTTTTCTATATTTATATATTTCTATCGCTCATCTTTCAAATTATCCCTTTTCCATTTGATCTCTATATTTCACACAATGCTCATGAATATATTATATTTGTTATTCAGAACATTTTGAATGTTTTGTAAGAAGTATTTGGTAATTTTTAGATTAGTTCAAAATTTTGTCAATATGTTACAGTCAAATCTTGTTTTTTAAAAAAAATCTTGTTTGTCAAATTTCAAAATATACACGTTACAGTATACACATAAAAATGTTGTATGGTGAGCATTTTATAAGCTACTTTATTTTTTCTTGAATATACTGCGTCCATCGTGCAGTATTTCTTTCATTTCTTTCACCACCATGTTCAGAATGGTTCCTCTTCAACGAACGTCATTTATATTGGTACTGAGAGAATCGAGGGTGCGAACTCGCTCTATGATGCTCCTTTGTATGCAAACAGGGTGCTTGTTTCTAAATTGGGTTGCAAGTCGAGCCATCGTTAATTAATATATCTCGTGGTACGACCGAATTAAGCTCGCTAAGCGAGACGAGTGGGAGGCTCAGGCTTCTCCACCATCCGGGTCCTGTATACACACGCAAGTGGTGGGGATTTGCCCGTTAGCCCGTTCGTTAAACGACCACCCTGGGAGTCATACCAGTCATAAATGGACCGTCGCTTGAATACCACGTTTTGGAATACCAGGTTTTCATGATTCGTTCGTGACCGGCTTACCGAATTCCACCTGGAACTGTTAGAAATGAATTTTTATTTACAGTTTTTGAAAATTCTTAGAACGATAGAAAGTTTCTACGAACAGTGGTCTAAGATATTTTAGTTGAATTTCAAAAATTCAAACGCACGCGTACCGTTTAACTGGTAATTAACAAATTCAATTGAACCGATCAGAAGCGTGCAATCACGAACACTTGCAATTAGTCAATCTGTGTTTAGTGCCAGGATGATACATAACCACTGAAAGCGCGGTTTCCTTCGGTATCTTAATAAATCTTCCGCTCTCCTGTGCAGAACAACTATAATTACACCTATTTAGTCCGAGTAAGAATTAAACACGCTGCTGCTCACGCTCTCCTTCTGGGTTGTGTAAAATTAATTCGCGAGACTCGATCTGACCTCTTCACGGAGACCCGCGGATTTCTTCTTCCTCTTCCTCGCGTGCTCTCACGCTTCAATTAAATCTTGAGATTAGCGAAGTTTACGATTTCGCTGAGAGATGCTATGTTCAATTATCAGCTGCAAAAATGCAACACTGTAAAGGAACGCGCGCGTAATTCAAGACATTTAAAAAATGCAACTTGCGCGAAAAATACGCGTGTAATCGTAGGAAGGCACGTATTTCAGATGGATGGAAGATGAAGAGAGGAGAATGAGAAACTCCGGTATGCTCGTGTTTTGAAATTCCATTACAAAACGAGATGAGATCAGTGCAACAGTTCATTAAGAAGTATATTTCCTCTGGACACTTCAATGTACGTCCATTTGAAAAGGGAGAAGTCCTCCAGCGTTTTATGTTTTACCTTCGAATCTTCTTTTCCATAAAGTTTCTGTACAAAAATGGAGTCTTTTTAGATAAGTGTCACTTATTGCAATCACTTCGTTTTTCACAATCCAATTCTGTCTCTATCTAATCGTAAGCGTTTAACGAAAATTAACCAATTCCTTTCAGATTTAATCTTCTTTTTCCAATGCTCGAATTTCCAAAAATCCAGATCTGAGAGTCTACCTAAACAAAAAAAAAGACAAACTCGTTAAGTAGATACGTTAAAATATGAATATTTTTTATTTCTTCCCACGTGTCTCCAGGGGAGAATCCTTTCAACGGTAGATGCTACCAGAGTTCATGACGGTAACCAGTTTCTGGCGAGTCATAAATACCTGGCACGATCTTTGGAGAAGGGTTTGTACGACCCTAAATCAAGGTCAGCACCCGACGTACGTCGTCGTAGTCGCAGCTACTCTTCACTTTTACTTCCACTAGCTTCCTCCGCCCCTCTCCTCCTAGCACAGTCAGTGTGCAACAGCAGGGAATATGATTTAGTACTTTTGACGGGATTAATAATTTCCAGCGGCAGGGAGGTAGCAGATGTCCCGACATTTTCGCACCCCATTCTCGCGTCTTCTGCGCCTGCCATCCGTCGACTATTAACATCTTCCATTCTTTCCGTCCATTTTGCTCTTGCTGCTGGTAAAGCAAGATGAATCTGTCACTTTTCTATGACGAATTTTAGCCCCTTTACGGTTCCCGTCTGTACGCGCTGCTTCTCCTTGTCGTATTTTTCACCTATGTTTCTTTGTGGGGTGCCAAAACCGATCCAGGTACACGCATTTTGTGGTTGTAATGGAATTGGATTTTTTAGCCGGAGCAGTTCGAAGACACAGGGGTGCGACGGATTCAGCATGCGACGGAGAAATAATACAATAGAGAAGCAAGAAGAGTGGATTTGATGAAAAAAGATTCGCTCATCTAGATCCATCATCGAAACCTACTGTCCTGTTCAGTTCTTCTCTTCGTTACATCTTTTTATAGATTGTTTCTCAATACTGGCTTGATTTTCAGTTGAATGGCTACAGCGGTGAGATGATGGCAGTCGAGAGAATGAAAAAAAAGTAATTAAAGAAAAATAGAAAATCCTTGACGTTGATTTGATCAAGTTTTTGCGAGACAGTTCCTAATGATCTTTGGAAAGCGGCGGAGACTTCTAGGTAACGATTACAGAGATGAAAAATGCAGAGGTAAAAAAGTCTTCTTTGTCGGCGAATTCATCCGTTTCTTTTTACTTCAATTCAGCTTCGTGGAAATAATCATTCAGATAGCGTGGCTTGTTAACATCCACTGGTAGCGTTCCGAACCTGGAACCACGCACATTGTTTGACAACGACGCCTTGAGTGTCGAGATCTAGCGATCGCAAGAGGCGGCGTGGGTGACAATACCGGTGACAAGCGTATTACGCCAATGCGAACAGGATTTAATATCGTCGTTCGATGTTGTTTCTTCTTCTTTTTACCTCGGGAACAGATTTATACCTGACCAATTGAATAGATTTACATCTGCGTACACCTGCTCAATATATTATGTTCTAACACATAATATTACGGTGTTGTAATATTTTCAACCGGCGTTGCTTGAAGTATCTTCTGCTGTAAATTAAGACATTTTTCAAATGAAAAAAAAAAGTATTTAACTAATTTAATTTGTCTAAAATAAATATATTCTGTTTCGGTATAAAAGAATTATTATTATTATATAAATTCTTAGAAATTTAATTGAAAAATTCATTTAAGTTCAAATTTTTTCATAGAAAAGTCTCACGTAGTTTGTCCTAGCTTGAATAGAAAATTCCATAACAAGTAACATCATTTAAATGTCAATTATCTCAGCGCCAAATCTAAAGTACAATTACATTTGACTTTCTCTCACGATCAGTGCTTGGAGCTGTTTCTATAGAACTATAGAGAAATGTTCCTAATCTCCGAAGAAAATCAGCGATTCTGAGGAAGGTAAACGGCGCGAAATGCCGAGGGATATGATTACCAGAATAGCCATAACTCCTTACGTGTGATCAAGAATCATTTATTAATTTTCCATCCTGAAAGACAATTTCTAAAATCGATCGTCTCGATCGGCCCGCCTTCTGTAATTTCAACTATATACACGCAATCACTATCCATAAATATGTTCGTTGCTCTTTTCTCGTCTTGAGAAAAAAAGAAAAAAAAATTAACAGGAGGAGAGTATCTCAAGGACAGGCGTAAACACGTCTCGAGGTTATCGCCTCGATCCATTCATTCGACTTAGCGAGGTATATTGTGTTAATGTAATCGCAGTAGGTCCTGAATGTTTTGCTGTAAATCACTGTTTTTCAAAAGAAAGAAAAAAAAAGCACTTCGGTGTAACCGTATTTTTTATTCGTGAAATATTCAAGCTGAGGTGGTTAATCGTTATTTTTATAATCGTCATTTCCATTGACTACTATTAAGTACTTACACTGATAATCCTAAAAGTTCTTTGTATAAATACAATGTTGCATGAGCCTCAAATTAATATTTGTAACGATAGATAATTTATGCTACATCATAGAGTTTAAATCTATGTATATCGTGCACAAAAAGTGATCGAAAACAATTGTACAAAACATCAAATTTTAATTCTGCGCTTTTGGTTACCTGGTCGAAAAAACAATTCCTCGAAATCATGCCAACTGATTGCCCGTAATTCCAACGTGGAGAGTCGTAATCATGTTTCCAAATAAAGACCTTTCTAAGAAGAAAGTCCCAAGGACTATCTGTGAAGTGTGAAATGTATAGTTGCTTTCGTGCAGTGGATGATGTAGAATCACGAGGGATAAAATGTCTGTAGCACACTTTCGTCGTCGATTTCCATTTGTCTTGACGTCCGGCGTACGACAGCGTCAGTAGCAACTACAAATGACAAAAATGAAAGCGTTCGACAAAATCTTACACTTTGATGTCTGTTCGAAAAAGAATTGTGTACAACAAGAAGCGTAGACAATTTTACTGAGTTTGTCAGTAATTTAGCGATGGACTTCTGATTTCTTACATGTACATCCTTGATTTGATGATTTCGAGACACCTAAATTACAATTATTTTCACGAGTAGAAATATTATTGGACAGTTAGTAAATAATGATATAACAATATTAATATTGTATTAATACTATCATAACATTATTATAACTCAAGAAAATTAATATATATTAATATAAATATTTTGACATTATAAAAAAAAGGAAGGAATCTGAAAGTAACTATAAAAGGAATTTTAAAGTAACTATGGAAGCGAATCGAAATATCAGTGTTTCACTAAAAACAATTCGAATTCGTGTTGCACCCATCGCTATCCGAAGCAAACGTGGTAATAGAGGCCAGGTAGGCGGGTCTGTGCGCACGAAAAGTAGGGCCCTGCGGCTCCGCGGGGAACGTTTTTCTCTAAATTACAGCTCCGCTCGACTCGTTCGTTCCCTGTCGAGCCTTTCCCGAGAGCGACCGAGCCACACTCCGCTTCTTCTTGTCCGGCCACTACCTGAATTCCCGATTTCTCCGACGCTCGCGCTCGCGATTTCTCAAACGCGTCGAAGAACAAGCGGCACGATCAGGTTGACGCCGTTATTGTCGTTTTGTACGAGCTTCTTAGTTGCACGTGACCTGGTCTCCTCGATTCATCAACAAGGGCCACCAATAGGCCACGTGAACGACTTATCTTCCAATTCTTCTCTGGATAATTTGTTTCAATCGTAATCGAATCAGTTGCTTGTGATTATCTCGAAAGAAGATTTCAAAGTTAGAAAAGTTTGTGTTTGATCGTTATTTAGAAACTTGACGAACGATTTCTCTGTTACAGGTATTAAACTATCAGTTTCCGCTTCTCTGTGTAAAACAAGATTTTGAAACAAATGTAACAGAGCAAGAATCTGCATACGTATGTAGGTTAAATTCCAGTTAATCTGGACTGAACAGTCTTTTTGTCAAAATATACGTATATCGTTCAGGTATTTGATCATCAATACTTGTCAGTAGAAGTAACAGTTTCTCTACTATAGAATGCTTTAACGGTTCGATGACAGCCGTTCATTAGGATGAAGCATAGAAAACGATCGACCGCTAGCCAAATCTACTGAATACGCTCGACTTCAACATTTTCGCAACATGTCCCGATATTTATTGAAGAAGATAGGTAAACCGGATCGCATGCAGGCTATAGCTATCTTCGAAGAATGAAAATAGAGAAATAATCCAACGCCCCAGGACGAGGTTCTGCACTGGGCGCAAATTTCCATCATCCTGCTGCTCTGCGGGAATCTTTTCCTTCTCTCTCTCTCTCTCTCTCTCTCTCTCTCTCTCTTTTTTTTTCTCTTTCTCATCATTTCGTCAGTTGAACATCACGATACCGTTGATCTCCTTCGATCTATAACGCATCCGGTAACGCTCGACTTTAACACTTCCAAGGAGAGTTTGAATCTATAATTAACAGTCATTGCATAATCTAACGATATTAAATTCCACGGTTGGTTGTTAAATTCCAGTTGCTTGGCACAGCTGACCGTCTAATTACCAAGGAAAGACTCAACCAAATATCTATATCTGAAACTTCGTTCAGAACGAGGGATCGTCTCTTCCAACGCAGAAAATAAAAGATTAAAGTTCAGTCGTAAAATCCCGACTGTAAAAACCCGAGGAACGATTTGAACATTTCAAGCTAATAGCCGCGTGCCATAGCTCACGCGTCGCAATTTCATTAACTCGTTCAACTCTCTTCCTCCTTCTCCTCTAGGTAACTCTGTACCGTTCACAGCCCCGTAATTCCACGGAAATGATCAAGCTTCCTCCACTTTCCTCTTGCCTTGGTCTCCCTGTCCCGTTTCGCGTGCTGTACAAACACGAAAAGGACGAGGAGGAGACGGGCAAGAAGAAAGACAAACGTTTCGTTCGCGGAGGCAACGAAACCGACAGCAGCAGAACTGATGGGCAGTTGGTCCCTGGCGCGCTGTTGGATGAAATCACGTAGGTTCGAGCATGCCCCGCGTCCCGAACCATCAGCAGATGGATTCCAACCTACAATCTGCATAATTCCCCCGACTGGATTTCCTTATACCTTTGCGTCAGCTTACGATCCAGCATATCCGATGGAACTCCACTTCCATTAACAACTCCTTTTTTCGTTCCTGCCGATTCGCTTCGGAACCTTGAGACTCGCGCAGCGTCTTGCTCACAGGCGAAATATATTGTTCCACGTGCGTTCGGATTCGATTTCCGATCTGAGATCGGGATGCTTTTGTTCATGCTTAGAAGAAATCAGTGGATGCTGATGCTGATGGATCGAACGCTGTCAGTGTTTTCTACAATTCTGAAAGAAACGAATGATTCTGAGATTATTATAATGTTAATACTATTTGAAGATCCGAGATTTGCAAAGATATAGTACATAAACAAGTAAGTTTTACGTAATGATGAAAAGTTCTTCGCAGGTAGAAAACGTTGAATGCTAAATGTTTAAGGACAGATTAACCATCTACCATTCTTTCGAGACAAGTTCCCCAGGCGGTCTCCAATCGCCTTATATGTATCCTGACGAGCCGAGAATAATTGTCGAGTGTCGACATAACAGGGGCACCGAGGAAAGGGCAGGGTTTACAAATATTGAAACAAGCCGCATTCGAGCAGCTAGTATTGACGAAGCAGTCGAGGATGGAGTTGTTACCGGTGTTCCTTTTGAGAAACCAACTCTGGTTCCGTGTGCATTTCTGCTTCGGGAAGCCGTAATGAGCAGGAGGACGCTCGTGGGAAAGGGGAAAGGGTCGTTCGCATAAACGCGGGAAAAAAGCGCACGCGCGTGCATCGTAGCGTCGATTCACGAAAATCTTCCATGCAGCTATATTCCATTTAATATTTTTGTTAGGCGTATAATTTCATGATCCATAAATCTTCGATATAATCCTGTGCTGAGTCATTCGAGATATCCTATAAATGCTTTAAACATAGAAATATTGTTTCACTCGCGTGGTGTCTGATGATCTAAGGAATGAATTTACGAGTTCTGTAGATGCAGTTGCG
Source organism: Melipona beecheii (assembly GCA_032399605.1). NCBI lineage: Eukaryota > Metazoa > Arthropoda > Insecta > Hymenoptera > Apidae > Melipona > Melipona beecheii. The sequence continues at coordinate 6,847,536 of JAUCMO010000507.1, forward strand.
AAACAAAACTTTCGATAATAATAGTAATACAGTGTAAGAACTCGCATGTTGAAGTACATAACTGCGCTATAACAGCGCAGCGGTTAACGAATAAAAAAGTCGTAATTTTGAGAGAGATTAATCTTCGACTGTTTCGTGCTATCAATTTTCTCCAGCTCAATGCACGGTATTAAAAACCACACATTCGAACGGAAAATGATCACGAAACGGTGTAAAAACCATCGTCCATAGACTTCCCTTTCCAGTAACCAGACTCGGATAGTTTGTAGATCGCGCGTTTCCTGTACACGAGGGCTGTTATAATTCTTTAGAAAGATTCAGCTCTCTCCTGTAATAGTCGATCATTATCTCAGGTTTACTTAAGACAAGAAATAGCTGCATCGAACAATTCTTCGTCACCGTAACGAACACCTGTAGAACATAACACTTTGAACGAACAATTTTCGAAGCATCGAATTTAACTCTTTGGGGCCTTTGTCTTGGCATTTTGTCTTGGGATTAAAAAATCTCTGTTCTTTTCGATAGCCTGATATATGTACATAATATGAATTGAAACAATTAGAAATAGAGTTTTATGTTATGTCGCTATCAGTTTGTTTAGTTAGCAACTTCCCCTATGAGAAGTATATTTTATTAAATTAAAATTTTCTTGCAACCTGGAAGAAATTTTTTTCTACAACTATAAGAATTTATGCGTCAAAGAGTTAAGTAGGAGAGTTAAATAGGAAAGTATAATACCAGTATATTATAATAAAAATTCCATCTTCCATTTTTCGAATTTTAAACCTGATTTTAAACCTTTCATTTCTACTTCGAACTCTATTGTAAATTACAGTATTTCTTGTACGTGTACACTAGTCAAATCATTATATGATAGATATGCGTGATGGCATGACCAATCAAAAGCAAGGAATATATTCCAAGTTTCAACACACACTTGTTAACATCTATTCTGAATTTGACTAGCAAATGGTGAATCAAAGTATACCACCTGACAAAATTCAAAGATTCAATTTGATTGAATGCGCAACGGCTGTTAGACTCGAGGAAAGAAACCAGTTCCCCAGAACGAAAAATTCCACGTATGTCGTAAACTGGTGGCCGTGCTAAATATAAACGCACGGGAAACGGAGGAAAACGCAAGCCGGCTACTTTGTAGTGAAGTTCGGTAACACACCTGTAGTAGTTCGGTTTGCACCCAGCTGCTTCGCTCGACGACAGGTGTCAAGACGAAGAGGTGTCCGATGAACAGTTGAAATCGGTACATCAGAGGTCAATGTCGAGTAGGATCTTATTACAGTACTACCATATTTCTTTTCTTAATTCACGTTTGTCTGAAAACGATAACGAATGGCCATTGAAAAAAGTTGTGCAATTAATAAATTGTTATTGGATTTTTGAAGAATGAAAATGTAATTAAAATATATATACATACATCTAGATCTTTTATATTAGTATTCCTCAAGAAACACTCTATAAAATGGAGAAAATTGCACCTAAATTCATCCAATAATTTTCGAATTTAATCTGCATGGACAAACACATATCTATGGGTATTTTATTTCATATTTTATTATACTATGCAGAGATAGAGATCTACTAGAAGTCACTCGGTGTGTTATTCTCAGAATGCGCATTAAATGATATTTTACATATATTAGTGTACTGTAGATAACACTAGTAATTGAACATTTATCATTGCAACATTGGAAAAATATTAAAATAATAAAATCGTTCATGTTTTACAAAATGAAATTTAGGATTGGATATAATTCACTGAAATAATATTTTCATTATTAACGAAATTAAAAAGCTATCGTTAATCTTATCTTCTTTAAAGAAATTCACAAAATATTTAAACTTAAATTAAACTTACTTGGAAACAACAAAAAATTATTCCGGAAAATATTGTTTTCATTCACTTCTTTCCAAATAAGATACTTTTAACTTTAAATTCAAACAAAGAATCTCATCTATCTGTGATCAGAGAATAAAAAAATGTCTTCGACGTCTAAAATCACAGAAAAATTTAAATTAGAAGAACCAGAAGAACTCTTCTTTCGGCTCATGACACACATGCATTCGCAGCTTGTTAATACGTAGAACAGTCATTACTACTGTACAAAGTAGAAACGGCAGCGGTATTCTGATCAATCCATTGTCGATGATGGAGGATCTCGCCTTCGGCGCTTAGATTGAAAAGTTCGAGCACTCACGTGGAAGAACTGCAAGAGATTCATCTGCATAACAGTTAACAATTCCGGTACATGGTATACTTCGCATACGGTATTCTTGCGCGCGCGTGTCATGACCAATTGAATATCTCGCAGCCAATCATGTGTCAGATTAAATTCTAGCCATCCAGTGAGAATTGAAATCAAATTAATCATTTGAAAATTGTGTAAAAAATCGACTAAGATTTTTAATGACGAATCAGAAGAATGAGATCTAAATTATGGAATTTTTAAACTTGAGTCTTAAAGCTCTTTATTCAAGCGCTAGAATCTTTTAAAAGAACTTTCAATTTTCATTGGCGGACCATTGATGTCTAGACCTTTGAACTGATAGAAAAAGGCAATTCCGCAGCGGCAAAAAGTTGATTGAGGAAACCTTCATCCCTTCCGAAGGAAATGCTTGCAATGATTGAAGGAAGGCAAAGCGTTGATCGAAAGCATCGATTGAAACCCTGATGGTAAGATAACCATTTTTGCTGAATCTCTTGAAATAAAATAGATTGTACCGCTGCGATAGTGCAAATAGACGTGTCATGTATTGAATTCACCATTCTATTTCTCAATTACCGAATACGATGATTAATTAAAGCCGTGATTTTGATATAACTCGAATCTTTACCACGCTCCGAAGTCAAACTCTGTTAACCAAAAGCGTTTGTAAGTTCCATGAACGATAAAAAGCTTCGAAGAGGAACAGAAGCAAAAACTGCGATGCGGCGATTGCCACTAAGCGCTATTCGATGAAGACATTTCTCCTTTGGCATTCTCGGAAGCGAATGCACTGGCTGAACCAAAAAGAGACGTTGCAACGTTGTATGCCTGCCCTCGGAATTAAATTAAGCCGTCAATTTCGATCCAACATCGTCCACCCTTTTAATCGGTCTCTTCGACGAACGAGAATCGAGCCAGTATCTCTGCCAGTAACTTATCGGGTTCTCGATCGATTGCGAGCCATCGTCAATATTTCTGCTAAAATACCCGTGCTCTTCGCGGTCCAACGAAGATCATTGGAGTCATGCGCTTTTAAGGGGAGCTCCGTGGAAAAAAAAAGCGCAATCGATCTCGGTAATAATGTAAAAAGCAAAGAGAGAGTAAAAGCAAGTTTACACGCTTGTGGTTTTCGTGTTGACCAAGTGGCACATATTACGGAAATATAGACGACACCAGCTTCGAATTCTTCGAGGTTCATTATTGATTGTCATCATATTTACAATTATAGATAGATTTGATGATTATACGAATTTTGTGATTTAATACAGTGTTAAATATATGTTTTGTAATTTATGAACTGTTACTTCGAGCGAAAGAATGATCGATGAGAATATTTGTTAATAAAAGAATCTGATTCTTAAAAGCCAGCAAATAAATCAATTTGTTTCTCTGGATACGAGGACTGGTTTTCAGTTAAAAATCTTTGAAGATTAATCCTGTTACTTAAGCGTCTTCTGAACACTTCGGTTTGTTACGACTTCTTGCGTAAGCATAATCTAAAAAAAGCAACACGAACAAATGTTACAGATTATTAACGGTTCATTCCATAGATAGGTTTACATTCTGTTCATCTCAAATCGAACACAAGAGGCAGCGTATCGTCGTAAATAAGGAACCTCAGTTGCGGGTCTCTGCGTAATTGGTGGGCAATAAATAAATGTTTTTCTTTCCAAGCTCATTTTGCTAGAAACAAAAAAAAATTGATTAAAGATAAAATGTGAAGGTTATAAAAAGCAGATGAATTATTTAAAAACGTATACCACATAATTATAGTCAGTGAGAATAAATTTTAAGCTACGTACAAATCGATAGCGTACTAGTTGCGAATTGGAGAGGATAGAAAACACTGTGTTTATTGGCTGAATCAGCACTGTGATCTCGCAGCAACGGAAAAAGGATGGAAATAACCGAGTACTTCTGAATACTCACGATTGCAGCTCTACTCCAACTACTCTTTTTTTTTTTCCTATAAAGTACTTGCTCTTTCATATTCTGCATAATTATAAATTTGTTTTTACGTTTCTCTATAAATCAACAAACATTAAAAAAAAAAATGAATATGATTCATTTATTGCCAAATTTTTAGTATTGTTAATACTTCGATTTCAATCATTTCGAAAAGTTATCCATGTGTATCTTGGTAAAAAGTAATTGGAAAGAGGTTTGCCATTGAGCGAAACGGGAAATGGTGGAATGTCGGAAAATACGGTAACGATGATTAAGCGATTTAAGCTTCATTGGCGACGGATAGGGACGTTTAATTAGGGACGATCCGAGAATTGATTCCGGAAAAGGATACCGTTCCACTTGAATTACGTAATTCCCATTTTAGATTTCTTTGGTCAATGAGGCGTCCAGAATATTGCGCAGAATCGTTTCCTGTTAATTAATTAATTAACCTATTTGAACAGTTCATTTAAACATACAAGGTGTTGCATTGTGGCAACGTTTTTTAATAAATTAAGAATCTGCTGAAACTGATTATACTTTGTTGTACGTGTTTGAACAAAGAATACCTCGGATAAGTCTCTTGAGAGTTAATTGATCATCAATTAGAATGGCAATTTGACAGTCTGAAGTTAATGGTTGTTGATAATTCCAATATCCAAAATCTTCACATGTTATTGGATAATTAATTAATTCCTGATAAAAGTTGCACTTATGAATGATTAATTCAAGTATATAAAATGTAACACAGAAATAAAAGAAAGAAATTTATATTCAATATTTTTTTATCGTTAATGAAACTAATGTCAATTGACCTAATTAACCAATAATTTTGGACGATTTATGTTAATGAATTCATACGTGCATCCGTTGAACGCATTAAAAGATCCAATAAAATGATTGTCGAAGCAAAATGTTTCAATCTTATCGAGGCCATCTGGTTAATGGTCGATTAATAACCAATTAACATCACATTTCCGAGTGAATCAGTCGGTTAACGATCAAAAAAGAGTCATTACCGTGTTTCTTGGGCAAGGCGAAGGCATCAGATGGACATACTCCAGAAAAACGGCAGCGTCATTACGATGAACATTTGCAACCACTTGTAGCGAGCTTGCGGGATATCACCAACGATGAAGCTACATATGTTTGCTCCTATAGTGTGTTTTGCGCATCGTCGTAATTTGCAGACAAATTCAGTTTCCTTTCTGTTGTAAAACAGTGCAATAGTACAGATTAAAGAGAATTATGGCAAAAGGTGAATTGATGCTTGATATTACTTTTTATGTGGACAAAATTCTGAAGAAACTTTATAAAGCTAATTAACATTTTACCATTATGCAATTGAGTTAAATCGAATTAAACCAAAAGTTACTGACTGTAGTACTTCTAAAAATATTTAAGTCGTGTCAATCTTGCAGATCGAAGAATGCCCAAAAATCTTCAAAAATTGGAACTCTCATTTCCCGTTAATTAATTTCGGTATCACGTTCTTCAGTTTCAAAGTGTCTAAAAAAGTCAACCTAGTCCGGATCAACAGAAATCACCCTCTATATTGTCCTCAAGAAACATGTCCTCATGTTCTCCAAGGATATCCACGCGATAGAATCGATGCGGGGCGATAGCGTCATAGGAGATTGTAGCCTCGGGGTGCGGTTGTGGCAGTGGCACGCACAGCAGATCCTCGTGGAACGATGTCGGACCGACATGACTGAAATGCGCGCGCGTACTCGAGCCGGGGCCCTTCGGCGAGGCGTTGGGCCCCGACACGCCACACATATTAGAAACGAATATAAATATATCGGGAAGCTCAGCAGGGCAGAGCAGTGGGGGCAAGCGAGCGCGTATTGGCGGCGTGCAAGTTACACGCAGCGGCGTAGCAGCTCGAGTTCGAGAACGGGCCCTCATTCCCCCTTCCCTGAAGCGGCTTTCCAGCCGGGTAACCGCCTTCACCCCGCGCTTCACCGGCTGCCAAGCGGTCCCAAAGCACGCTCAGTGTCCGCTCGGCCTCAGCACGTCCGAGTAGGAAGGATGAAAGTATGGCTTCTAGAAGCTTTTTAACGCGTCCACAGGGCAATTACAATACTACTGCCAATTAACCACCGGTAAACCTTCGTCTCGTTGTTCGTTACCTAACGTGCTTTTGCAAATTCTGCCTGTGTATTTTACAAAGAAAAGAATCGAGCTTGGTGAATTTAGAGAAAGTTCCAGTGATCGTGTTTGACAGCTCATCAGTTTTTGTGATACTGTGATTGATTGTGGCGGATCAGTATGAGCTGTTTTAATAATTTGTCGACGCAATTTGTTATATCGCATCAGCGATTGACAGGATGAAGATGTTCGTGACTTCGTTCTATCAGACTGATCCCGGAATAGACTGACACGTCGCGTGTTAAAGGCATCGACGTGAATCGAATCTCCGACCCGTTGGAAAGAACGACCGGAGCGGACGGTGATTGGAAATTAACGTTCAAGAGAGCTAGGCTGTATGAATCGCCAAGCGACGAGAGGTGGAGGCGACGATCGATACGAAGATCGGTTGGAGAACCGCGTGAAACGTTATCATTCGCTCGATTCCCTTTGTATGCTCGACCACGGTACCGTGTATTAAAACGTTAATCTCTGGCTGTACTACCGGTTATACGTACAGATTGCCTCTCCCTCTCCTCTCTCTCTCTCTCTCTCTCTCTCCCTCTCCCTCTTTCTCTTTCTCTCTTCCCATTCTACACATTCTACTGTCTCTCCCTCTTTCTCTTTTCCCTTCTCCGCTCAGCTCTCTCTGTTACTCCTTCCTCACTGCGTCTTTGTTTCTCCTCTTCCTCTTCACTGACTACTAACTTTCTTTCCTCTTTCCTTCCTCGCAATGGTCGCTTTCTCTGTTGTCCCAGTCCTTTCGGCTCGTCCTTGTCCTGTCCTGGAGAATCGTCTTCGTGTTCCAGCAGCGCGTGCCAATCCGAAGAGCTGAAAAAAACATGGTACACTGTCAGTCGAATGCCAATGCCACTTTCTTGTCTTTGTCCGCGAAATTGTTAAAGTATTTAGCAAGTGATAGACTTAGAGGAGCCATCATGTCTTTTGGCCTTTATGAAACATCGGTTGACGATGACGCAGATAAAGTAAAAGTGGAGTTTCAATTTTTGATTCTCCCAACCTTAGGATTCGGAGCACGACTCTATCAGAATGTAAGCAAGGTCACGGAGAAGAGACGATTTACCTTACTAGGCTCAGGCAGGAATTAATCTCAACACGACGTTACTCCTAACATAACAGCGAAAAAAATTTTCTTTATTAAATGGAATATTACTACTATTTACTACTATTTCAATACTACTTACATAACAATTCAAATGAAATAATTGCATGAGCCAACTTCTTAGAAGGAAGTCATGTCAAGTCTCGCAAGGAGACGAAAAACTTCGGTGCTAGGCTCAAAGAGGTGGTGGCAGGGTGGTTGTTGGGCCACCAGAAGCCACCAGGAGGCGTATCTTCGTAAACTATACGCTAGGAAGACCGATCAGGTCAGCAAAATCGACGACGAATCTAGCAGTCGACGGGATCTACCTAGTAATTGGACACCTGGCACCGTTTACGAGTTACCTTCCGCGGACGAACATTATTTGGATGCTTTCCTAAGGAATCGCGAGGACGGAAACGAAGAAGATGATGTGGTTGATGCTGTGGTCGAGTGTCCAGCTTTGACTACGACGAGAGCTAGCCCAACGGAAAAGTGCGTAAAATACCTGAACGGTGCCCATGACGTCGTTGTGTTTGAAACCGAACGCAGGATTACGGGGGAGCCGGTGATAGCCGATTGCGGCTCCCTGCATTCGGGTTACGATGTCGCCGCCTCTGCAGAGTAAGTTGATCTCGTTTCGCTGATCGACCTGTTCGAGGGAAAGTTTTTCGGCCAGTAGCCTGCTTCCGATACGAGTGTCATTTTAGTCATCTTGTTTCTTTTTTAGCGAGCTGGTCTCGAAAGAACAGCTGAAAAAGTATTTCGTGTTAGGTTAATTGTTATTAGTTTGGAAAGTTTGATGTTTACCTGCGAGAGATCTACATTTGGATTCCTTGAGTAACTAATTTTTGGAAGAATAAAAGAGAATATTTTTTTATGCTTATTCGTGATCATTACTTTAGGGTTCTTGTTTGAAATTATATCACTAAAATTAATATCATAAATATTATCATAAGTTATTACGATCTTACTGAAATATGTGAATTAATAATAGTTAAACATTAAGTAAATCTTAGATGCATATCATATTTGTTGACAAATATCATTAGTCAATTAATCACGATAGTTTTTCTCTCAATTTAAACTTACTTTTGAATAATTCTAATTTGTTTTCAAATATTGCATTGTTGGATTAGGTTTGGAATTAAAATTAAAAGAAAATAAAAGAATAAAACATCTCAGAAATCAAGATTAAATTGAAAGCAATTGAGTTAACTTTAAATTGAATTGAATTAACTTTAAAATTAATAGAACTGAATATCACGACTAAAATTCAGTTCTGACTTCGATCTTCAATGTCAGAAAACTTACAAACTAATTAATCAATACAAAATTTATACTCTTGGATATACAAAGAAACTAGTGAAATTAGAATGTTTCTCATTTCTATTGACTGCAATTGAACAATGAAATGCATACGTAATCTCCTGCGGAATTAAATTTGCACTTTCGCATTAGAAATTGAATTCTTTCTTTCCGTCGTTGCACACAGTGCAATGCTGTACGACAGATACCTATACGACATAAGAATCTGTTTTTAAATTACGATAGACTAATTGAAGCTTGGAAGCAGTATGGAGTTCCGATGAGAACGGATACTTTGCAAGTTGGTTATCAGACTTGCCACTCGCTGCCAATTTATCGTCTTTCATGCAAATAGGATTTCTTGCCAGACCATGAGACTCCTTCGCGCGCAGGGTACCTCAATGATATACTACTCTCTAGATTATAACATACATATCTTTTCTTTTCAAATTGAATTAATGTTTTATTCTCATTTTTCTTCCCTTCTACTTTTAATGGGAAAAAATTAATTGAATTACGTGTATGATTTTTGTCAATTATATAATAATAATAAACTTCACAAGAAGTCGTTAATTGATATTGGATTGGAACTAGAATTATTAATTGAAATTAATTACCAGATGTCAGTCGTATATTATTTCAGAAGACTTATTAATTTGGTTTTTAATTGCACACGTATGCAAGCATTTTTCTTCGTTTTTTTCTCAATGAAAATTAAAGGGTTCATTTACGTCCATTTTTAAGGATATTTAGTTTCTTTCCTTTCATTTGAAATTAAAGAGTATACTACTTTTCTTTTTGATTATATGTACCTTCTTTTTAATCGAAATTGATGGGTTTGCACGGCGATCGAAGTTCTTTCATTTCTTTGAACTGATGGGAAGAGAATTTATCGCTTCCTGCAGAAAAAAAAGTATGTATTCCTGGAACGCAGCTGCATTTATATGCAGTCTGTATGGTGTTACCATGAGTTTTTCGATGCAATACAGAGAAATTGTAGATAAATTAGTATTAACAACTATCAACAACATTAGAAGTTACAAATCAAATCTATTACATTTAAAGTCATTTGTTTTGAATTGAACAAACAAATAACCGAGATTCTTCCCGCTACATAAATATGATAAATCCTTACCTTTCAAGTTTATGATTTTATCGCAAATATGTAAAATTGAATCAATGTTTGCTTTTATAGCAAACGTCATCTAGAAGAGTATATTTTTAAACATGTAGAATCGAGGTTTAGCTTTCACATGGTATTATACTGATTGTGCGTTACTCCATTGTATATATACGTTGATATATTCATGTATTCTAGTAATTGGGAATCTTTAAATACTTTAAAATTATTCTATTGTTAAAATTATTCTATTGTTAATGTTTTACTCAAGTAAAATTCTCTGCAACAAAATTAAAAAAATCTGTAAAACTTAATGAAGCTCAAATAGAACCCCACAGTGTTAAAATAATATAATTACTATATATTGAACTATACGTTTCATAGGTTAGGATCCTTATAAAATTATAACTAATAGTTTATAAAGCTAGAGAGAACATAAGAGAGACCAATGACCTTGTTATCGCTACCTTGAATCATTCTAATCTAGAGTTTTCGATTCTGATTTCAGGAAGGTGTGCAGAAGCTGCAGGTGTCCCAGAGAGGAGCATCAGCGGACCTCGACGGAGGCGGGAGGTCCCTCGGGACTCGGCCTCGGTCCTGGTCCGCCGATGGCCATGGCCATGGCTTTCCAAAGCGGGGCCGCTGGTTCTTCTCACCAAGAACCTTTCAAGAGTCCCGTGCAACCGGCTCCGCCGGGCCTCGCCCTTCAAGAGGCCCTGATGCATCATCAGAGGCACTCACAGAGCGACGATGACAGCGGATGCGCGCTTGAAGAGTACACGTGGGTCCCGCCCGGCCTCAGGCCAGATCAAGTAAGAGAATTTGTATAGAATACGCTTAGAATACAAACATATCGGTGGTCTTTCGATTTTATTTCTGTTCTCTGACTTTCAAGTCTTGTTTTTAACTTGGGCCATTATGTTGTTAATTATGTATTTTTATATGGTGATTCAAATGTTCATTTCTTTAGGCTAGGTTATAAAAATTACTAGGTTCATGTGATAATGTAATCTGAGCTTTCATCATCTGTAAGAATTATTGTTGTGTAAAATCTTGTTTATATAATATTGATGTATGATTTCTGTACTGTAATCTTTATATGTATTCTAAACGATTAGGTTCTGTTTAAAATTTAAAAATTTTTTAATTTGTATCCCTTATCTGGGTTTCTGTATCACATTGAAAATAATCTGGGTCTCCGTTTCCTTAAAAATATATGAAATACAAACCTTAAATGGAATGTTGCTGAACTTAATAGGAAAATTTCATGCCAACGAGATAAAAGGACATGAAATGAATCACCAAAAGATTTGAACAATACGAAAATAATACTAGGATTCGAGACGAGATCTTGTGTGGGCGCACCTCAGTATACTACTCGCCACAGTAGGAGTGACTTTGAATTTATGTATATTCATGATATACATAAATTCAAAGTTGATTTTCTCTGATATATTCAAGGTTGATTTTCTCTTTATAAAATTTACGGAGACAGTTACGGAGAAAAGACTGGGGTCAAACATTGATCCCATAAGCAAAATAAAACATTGTAGGCTCATTCCAGTGTTTTGTCCAAGGGAGGAGTCCATCACGTGTCCCGTGTAACTGTAGGCATTTTATTTTTGAATTATTCATGAATGATGAATATCGAACATGGTGATCGCCGATACACAAAACGTTTAGTGTCTTTAATCCTCAGTTCGTCTTGTAAAAATTCACTGTGTCTTGTATTAAAACTTTTCCTATGTAATTCAGTCATTCGTCTTTAACTTCTTAAAAAAGTCAATATAAAAAGTTTTCATCTTTTTCATATTCCATTTGCTTACCCTTTTTACTATAGAACAACTTTTTACGACAATTCTTAGAAAATTTCAAAAACATTTTCAAAAAGACGCTGATACGAAAGTTTATCTCAAATATCACAGACGTATTGTCTGACGGAATGAATCCTAGTTCATTTTGCAAGAAGTGTTATTAATTCTTGCTTGTTTCTCTTCTCAATTTTGTTCCAATTTTTAGTACAAAATATGCTCCTCATTTTCTAAAAATAAAAAAAAACAAAGATTAAATAAGAACTTGAGAATGATCTTTATTTCGAGACATTATCTTTTCGCTCTTTTAATACTTTTAAACGAGACCCGTAGATTATGTTTTCCATGTTAACCAAAAAAAGGGCCATTTACGTTTTTGCATATTTTGAAAATAAATAATTTTATTAAGAACGGCTGTTAATTTAGTAAACTTGCAAAACGTTGCGTGCATTTCTCTTGAATTCTCTTCAAAAATACCCTGAAGAAATTGAAGATTAACAATCTTCGTTCGTATTTAGAGCCAACTCGAGCCAACCGTGTCGTATCGCGGTACGACAAAAATTCCGATACTCCGTAACACACAACACGTTGCATCGCAATCGCTCTTAATTACCATTGCCTCGCATCATCGTATGTCACAGGTACACCTGTACTTCAGCGCGCTACCGGAAGACAAGATCCCGTACGCGGGCAGCGCCGGCGAACGGGAGCGAGTGAAGCAGCTGCTACAGCAGCTTCCACCGCACGACAACGAGGCACGGTACTGTAGCGGCCTCACCGAGGAGGAGAAACGGGAGCTGAGGGTGTTCGCCGCGCAGCGGAAACGCGAGGCGCTCGGACGGGGACACGCGAGCCAGCTGGACAGGCCCCACGGCGCCGGATGCCGCGAGTGTAGCAGGCCGATCGCGGCCGGCGAGATGGCGGTGGCTGCGAGCCGCGCCGGTCCATCCGCCCTCTGGCATCCGGCCTGCTTCGTCTGCTGCGTGTGCAGGCAGTTGCTCGTCGACCTGATATACTTCTGGAGAGACGGCAGGCTCTACTGCGGCAGACATCACGCGGAAACGCTCAAGCCAAGGTGCTGCGCTTGTGACGAGATCATACTCGCCGATGAGTGCACCGAAGCGGAGGGGAGGGCGTGGCATATGAGGCACTTCGCATGCCTCGAATGCGATCGCCAGGTAAAGATCGCGGACGATCGAGGAGGATGATTTCATCCACGCTTGCTTTCAACCGTCGCTCATCTCTGTGTTTAATGATGGGGAAGGAACTCGATTGTCGTTTTCTTGTTTGATGTAGCTTGATCGACATTGCTGTGGAAATGATCGAGAGTTAAGGTTCAGTCATCATGTGGTTAAGATTCGGGATAAATTTGTTAGAATTTTTTTTATACTTTCGTATTAGTATCATTGGATTTCTCTTTTTGTAGTTTTATACTAGAGTCCTGTCCCAGGACGATTCTACGTGAAAAAACGAACGAATTTTTTCGCTGAAGCTTTCCGAGAAAATCGAGTTTGAAAATTTATCAAGTATACTTGGATTTGGCTAATAATTGACTATTAGGGAACTGCTCTATATGTAAAAATAAGTAGAGAATGTACAACCAAATTTTTTTCTAAGATGGTTCACTTTTGAGAAAGTCCATATATATATATTAGAGGTACCTATAAGTTATGTTGTTTTTTCCAAATTTAATAAACATTGCCATCTAGTGACAATAATTTAAAAGAAAAGAAAATTTGTATAATATCAAAAACCCTATTTGTACAGTATCATAAACCAAGCTATTTTCAACGAAACATACTTAAAGTCTATTTTCTTGAAAATGATACATCTTAAACGTACAAATTTCATTCTACATTTTTTACTTATTTTTTGTAAAATATAAAATATCCTCGTGTTGATCACGTCTGTTCGCTTAAATATACTTGATAAATTTTCAAACTTGATTATATGATAAAACGAAGGTTTTAATGAAAAAAATTTTATTTCTTCTTCTCGACGCATTTTTTCACGCAAAATTGTCTCCTCGATTATCACGAAACACTCTATATACTCGATGATCGACTTGGTAATCTAACAATAAGCTTCAAGAAGAAATTAAGTTATGTTAAGTCATACGATATCTGTTTGAATAATTTAGAAATGAGTGCTTGTATCTAAATTTTAAAATAGACAAGGATCTTTTTTGTTTGGTCATGGTATACGGATTATTTATACGAATGGTTGACTCTACTGAAATAATAGGGTAAAAGTGGAAATAAACAGCGACTTGTTAGACGTTTCTTGAAATTTAGGGTCAGTTATATGATCTTATTTCAATTCAGAGACTTCAAGTACACAGCCATTGATGTTACTGACTGTCCATGAATACTAAACGAGTCATGAATTATGCATTGTATTTACAAGTCTAAAAATGGACATTCACATTTTAATGTTCACGTTCGAACACTGGTGAACAAGCGTATGAAGTGGCCAAGTTCATTTTTACTTCTCTGTATTGTTCTTTCAATTAGCATTACCAAAAAAAAGAAGAAAAAAGAATACTGTTTAAAAGTAGTTTCTCAAAATAAGCAAAATAAATCGACTAATATGAAAGGGTATTTAAAAAAACAAATATCTCACTTGGCTTCACCGTCGTTTCTTTGATCGGCATCGATCCGGATCAACTTTTCTCACTTGTTGTGTCGGCTAATCGAAATTCCCTGTCGTCCAACACAGACATATCTACTTAACTCCGCGCTATCGAATCGCATCGCTCTTAATACCCATACATACTGTAACCTTATTACCGAGAATGCATTAATCCCGAAGAGATTAATGTTTATATTTATATTAATAAGTACCAAAACGTACTTATTATAACATTTACATGTTGATTAATCTTCGTATTGAAAATTTATTCTACTGAAAAAGTTCTTTCTATTCTATTCTACGTTCATTAACGTCTTGAAAACTGACAAATACCCGAAGCAAAAGTTTTATATTTGGGGTTCTCCCTCCTTCCCTGCTTTCCTCAGAAGGAAATTCAACAGAAGTATACTCGTAGTTACATTGGACGATATAGAGTGCAGCAGACTCGTTCGTTGACGCTTTTTGCGGCGTGACAATTATTTACGCCAGACGAGCATGTCCATCGAGAGTGATTTAGCCCCCGGAGCACCGGGACGATTTAGCTCTGTTAGCTTCAGACCTGTCCCCTTTGTATTCCCATGACAGCTGTCCACGGCACTGTGCGATAATTCATTGAATCTAGGTGTCGATAAAACGTCACGGACAGTGGACTATACGCTGGACAAAGCTTCTTATCGGCTGAACCGACCCGATAATGAATGATGGAATCTCGATCGAGAGCTAACCATGTATCGGCGTTTCTGCTCTCTGAGGATCTCCGATAATCCGAGACAAAGTGTTACCGCTTGTAACGATCTGTAGAATGGAGGATGAAGGATATGAGAATGTTAATAGGATGAACGAAATCTGCGTGATGATAAAAATGACATTTCTAAATAATGTGGGTGATGAACGGCATGATGGATGTTTGTGATTTGAAAATGGATTTATATCATGCTCGGTGACAGCTCGTAGGCACTGCAAAATTGCAGCCCCCCCAATTTTTCTTGATATATGGGATCTTGATTTATATGTATATATATATATATATATATATATATATATATATATATATATATTTATTTGCTTCTAATATTTAATTTTGTTATCAACAATTCTTTTACTTTGCACAATAATAATAAAAATTCACTTTATTTAGAGTATGTATGTATATTTCGAAAATTGCATCATTTCCACGATTCCAAGCCATAAGTCACTACTGACTGTACTATTGATGATTCTTTAGATATTTTTGTATGAATGGTATAAGTTATAATAATGACGAACTTTACGGTTTCTCGTTTTGTTGAATATTTAGTTCATAATAGATGAGATAGATCAAGCTGAATTGTTCAAGATAATTGGAGAATGAATCTATTTTATTTTTCTTTTTCTTTTCTTTTGTTAACCATTCTCAAAACATTTTACTATATGAAAAACCACAAGGGAAAATCATTAACATACTTCACGTTTTTAGAACGTAGATGTTCTAAAATTCAATATACTATCAACATTTTATCAGTATTAGATTAATATTATAAATATTATAAATATTATAAATATTATAAATATTATAAATATTATAAATATTATAAATATTATAAATAATATAAATAATATAAATAATATAAATAATATAATACTATTTGGATCATTTTTTTGAATACTTTGCTCGATGAAATGTTTAAGAAACACTTTACAGATTTATTTTCAAAATTCTATACGTACATATATTTATTATAATAAGTTGTTTCCCATTTCAGTTATACTGTATAAAAAGATCCTTTCAATTGGCATAAAAATTGTGAAATCAATAAGAGTAGAATTGTCATGTTTCTCTCGTGTGGACTTCTTATGGCGTAGGATGAGATCATGAGTTTGTTATCTTTTCTTATGCGGCACGACTTTTAAAATATACACTAAATAGTAATATTTGATCAGTTTTATACTCGTTAGATCTTTGTTTAGTGTATGAAAATTTCCTAAATATTATAAAGATTAAACATAATTGATCGAATCAGTATAATCATATTTACCTTCTATATATCTATTACCTCCTATAGACTCTTATAAATCTTTATCTCGATTTCAGCTTGGTGGTCAAAGGTACGTTATGAGGGAAGGAAGACCTTACTGTCTCCGATGTTTCGATGCCTCGTTCGCCGAGTACTGTGATAGCTGTGGCGAACCAATCGGCGTGGATCAGGGGCAAATGTCGCATGAGGGTCAGCACTGGCACGCGACCGAGACTTGCTTCTGTTGCGCCACTTGCCGTACGTCCCTTCTCGGACGGCCTTTTCTTCCACGGAGAGGTGCTATTTATTGCAGCATAGCCTGTAGTAAGGGGGAACCGCCGACGACACCGAGTGATTCTTCTGCTGGACCACCACCACCACCTTCCTTCCTTAGGTAGCTATTGTTCTGGCTCATACAATTAAGAAAGAAATATAGAATTAGTGTTACACTGTTTAAAACTACTGTTAAATTGTTGAAGGTTGAAGGTTAATACTTGTTTACATGTTAACAATTTAATTTCAAACAATGTTAGAATTTGACTTCAAACCATGTTCTATTACTTACAGGTAAATTCTAGTAAAAGATAAAAATTGAAGATTCAAGAATTTTTTTTTCCATTAAAATTGTCAGTTTAAGTAATAGTTTGGAGAACTTGATAAGTGAAGAATTCTTTCTGTACTAGTAATTTTTCATTGCTTCTCTATTTGGAGTAACATTCTAACAAGACAGAACTTGAAATCGACCTAATAAATTGCAGAACTGGCCGGAGACCACCGCCGCCAAGCGAAGGTTCTTCGAGTCCACCACCACCTCCTCCACCTCCGCCGCCGCCTGGATCTAGACACACTCTGTGTTCGCCTCGTAACTCACCACGGATGAATAGGAAGCATCATCAAACATCTGCTTCTCTTGCCACAACACCTACGCAAAACACCTTGAACCCCGAATTTCCTAACGAAGGATTTTCCTCGAGCGGTTCGAGGCCGAGCGGCCTTGACCGAGTGTTACTGGAGAGGAATCTCGAGAGACTCCTTCAGGAGCGCAGTTCTCACTCGGAGGAAAATCACAACGAATTAGGAAGGTAAATTGACTTGCCAACAACTTAATTTTTCTACAAACAAACATACGATTTTACGATTATTATTAACTTTAACTGTTTACAACCGTTTTAAGCAGTTTCACAGTTATCATTCGTATATAATGGAATTTCGATTAACGTTCGATTTATCGAAATATTTTTAAAAACATTGACAAGAAGACGGACATTTAGAGATGTGTGACGGGTTATCAATCTGTAGGCGATACTCCACTTGTCTTCCACTCAATCATCCATTCTTTCTCTGATGAATTCAGCTGTCCTGTCAAATAACGCCATCGCACGCGTGCTACTACATAATATATAAATTTGTATAATATAAATTTTTCCACCAAATATATATGACTAAAATACTATGCAATCACATCAATCGAATTAATCGTCATAAATCTTCTGTTCGTAGACTGATGCAAGCAAGAGACCGTGAACCGTTGAGATGTGTTCAGAATTGTGTTCCTACCCACGCGTCGAGTATGCCAGAGTTGCCGCCACCTCCCCGGCCGTCGTCCGGAGCGTCCGCGTCGGCGTCGACGTCCACATCGACCGGTGTTGCCGCAGCCGTGATGCCCGGGATTGTGTTGGAGACGACGGCATCACCGACGACCCTCGTCGTTAACCAAACGGATCCTCCGACGCCAACGTCGCGGCGTGTGCGGTTCCAGGGCGACTTGGACATAAACGATCACGCTGCGACGTCGTCACGCGTCACCCTGTCGCCGAACAACGATAGGAATTCATCCTCATCGCCCTCCCCTCCCCCAGCGTCGTTGTCGAGAACAAATGTGTCTCGATCGAGAAGCCTGCAGCCTGAGGAAGTCGCTAGCACGTCCGCTTGGGGTGCGTAAATTTTTCTACTTTGTATAAGACAACGCAGTTCCTTCGAGGAATCTTAAAAGTTCTTCTCAGAAAAGGGGAATTGCGAAGCTACGAGATGGATGGTTGTGTTGTTGTTGAGGCTTCTGAGATTTGGTTTGAATCTAGAACATTCAAATTTTTAAGAAAGATTGAATTGTAAAAGATTGGCCTACGTTTTATTGCATCAATTGCTCCCATTGTAATACTGTATCATAACTAGTATGCTCACTGAATTATATCTGTTTGCTATATCTTGTGTACTTAAGATTGTCTATCACGGATATTAAACAATTATCACATTTTATATTGAATATCTTTAAAATGTATACTGTAGTCGCGATAACTGTTATGCTTTTTGTGATCAACGTGTTTGCAATAATTGCACAACTTATTGCAGGTATTGCTGGAAGCTCAAAGTCAAGGATAGACGGTGACGACGACGACGTCGAGTCTTGCTGTTCTACCTGTAGCTCCTCGAGCAGTTCCGACGAGGCTACCGCATACGCTTTACCGCCAAGAAGAGCGTACGGTGGCGTTCGGATTTCGTACGTGCCCAACGACGCAGTGGCATGCGCGAGAAAACGTACACCGACATCCTCAACGTCGAATCAAACTCACAAAGACGCAGATAAGTGCGTTATATCCTGATGACATACTTCGAAAGTTTCAAGTTATATCTGCGTCTATATTCGATGTACTTCATTCATCGAAGAAAAAAAATCACTTTTGCTTCACTGTCAGATGACGGTGGTCCGATGAGATTCGTATCAGTCTCGAACCGACGAGCAACGCGCAAAAAATGAACGAATGCGAGCGAATGAGAGATACAAGAGTTCCTAAAAACCGGCGTAACTAGGATTTTTCTGCCATGTTTCCTGCGGTCGAGACTTGAAACGAAAAATTTCAAATACTCGTGTACATAATGAACGTAATAATCGAAATAATCGGTCGCGAACACCGAACAGTCGCGACGATCGCGTTTCTTTTTCTATTTTTATTACCCCGGATGTATTTGATAATAATAACGACGATGATAGCATTATATTTTATTACCATTGTCATTCCCGCTGCGTAATTGACAGTTCAAACGGGCGCCATACCCTTGTTCGAGATTCGATCATCCTCACTTGATCAACTTCTTAAGGCAATAGTGTATGAGGCGATGAACTCAGCTTCATGAAACAAATAGTATTTAACCGTGATGTGATCGCATGACATTACATTATAAGTACAAATAAAGGGCGCTCGGACCGAGATGTAGACAATCTGAAAAATATTCGGAAAATAAATTGATATTTGATTTATCCCTTGACATTCTCTTCATTTTTTTTTTTTTTTACATCTCTTTATGTTAAGTTACATAATATTATCAACACAAATATAATGTGCACTAAACTGTAGCTATTTCTTCATCATCTTGAGGATATTTTATCATTCTGATCTTCTACATCAACTTTAAATTACAAAACATATAAATAAAAGTAAAAATTATATTTTCAATTTGACCTAAATGCATTAGGTTGTAATAAATATTTGTTCCGTAAACGATCTATGCTGTCAAACAGAAAAAACGAAATGAACATATGTATTATATAACCTAATACATATATCTTTCTCTACTGCTCAAGCAATAACCATACAAATTGATTTAACTATCTTTCAATGTATGAAAAACTCGCTTTCTACCGCTCTAACGTGAAGGTAAGATCGATCGAAGCAAAGTAATGTTTGGAAAGCTTGTAAAAGTCTCGTTTGAAGATTAATGGAAATCAATATAAACTATATAACGGCAAGATCCAAGTCACGTTCTCACTGAAATAACAGTGAGAAATCTTTTGTTTCATGTTTCATGTTTCTTGAAAAAGTTGTGCTATTTGTTGCCTAATATTTCTATATATTACTTCATGTTTTTAGGAACAACAACAAAACCTAAACACTTCTCTGATTATGTTACAACAGTATGGACAAAACATTTCTATAACAATGCTCTGATATTTATCTTCTAATACTTTTGATATTTATTGTGCATTGTCTGTGATAGGAAGCAAAAACAGTTCTTGTTTGTTTGAGGCTGTAGCTTAAATAGGCAAAAATACAACGATGCTTGTCATCCGATTAGAAGGGGAAAAATGAAAACGCACGGTCGAGCAGCGAAAACAGCGAAAGTGGTTTCTGTCGGCCGCACCAGACGCCTGTTGTTATGCCACTATCTCGTCTACTTGTTACACTCATGAAACCTCTCTCTTTCCCTGTCTCTCTTTCTCTAGCTTTCTCTTATTTCACGCGAGAAAGATCTCTCGAGTTTATGAAGGAAGAACAAACCATACGGATTTATCATTTGCCAACATCCACGTTTCCGATCAAGCATCGGAACATGTTGCGTCGGAACCAGTTTCGCATCCACGTTGCGAAAAATGGCGATGCCATATTAGCATATGGTATACACTGTGTCTTGTCTATCGACGTAATAGAAGGTTCAAAATGGGTGCGTGAAATTATACGATTATGTCATGGTAATCCGGAGGAACAACAGGTACGCGGAATTATGTAACTGCTTGAAAGATTTCGTGACTTGTGCTGGGAATCTGTGGAGAATTGTATGATGAACTGTTACAGTGTTAGACCGGTTTTGTAATTCTGGATTAATTTAGTATACTATTAAGACAGATGCAACTTTGCATTATTTGCTGTTTAAGCATCAGTAGGCAATGAAAATATTTCAATTTAATTTGCAGAGTGATGAGAGAATTTTTAATGGTTTGCTTTCTTGATAGAGATTGGTCTATAAAAATCTTTAAAAGTTTTCTCTCTCCTTTTATGCGACTCTAGCACGCACGTTTTAAAACGCTTAAAACGGCCTGAAGTTCGCATGTTTGAAACAGTTTTACTGGTCAGTTACGCAAACGTTTTTCTTAAGGAGCATCATTTTCGTATTTATTGTACACTTCGTTAGCTACTAATGCTAAAAATGCGGTGATAAGTGAAAAACGTTTGAATTGAATTTACACATAAAGTTTTGAAAGACTATAGGCATATCAATCGAATTTTAGTTTTCTTTTTGAATTTTCCCACAATATAAAAAAATTCCAATTATGAAATAAATTGGAATTAATTAAACTCATTAAACAACATATTTCTGCAAACCTGATAAGTTATACGATACACAAACTAGACCGAGATTGCGCAACTATAATGCATAAGTGACTTGTAGCAATTGTATACGCCCGAAGGAAAACACACTCTCGCATGCTCTTTTTTGCGGAATACTACTCCTCGAACGTGAAACACGGATTATTGTGCCATTGGGTACATAAAACTCTTGCTCATTGTATTGTTTCTGTAAATTTACCTACGATATAGCAGCGTTTTTTTTTTTCAGCACATTCACTTCATACAGCTCTATGTCATAAAGATAAAGTTAATCGTAGAATCCTTACATCAATTTTCAATGTAATACAAAATTATTTTTCAATAGTCTTTTTGATCATAGATAACATTCTTTAATAATAAAAAAAATAAATCTAATTTTTAAAATATTTTTGTGAGTAGAAATCATTATATTATTATTATTATTATTATTATTTTCCAAACATATATTTATTATTAATTAAAGTTCTTCTTCTACTAACCAATTCTCCCAACTCTTTGCTGATGTTTTATTTATGTCCTCTATCAGGTAAATCTAAACGACCACCTGTATGTACAACTTTTCCATTTTGCTTATTTCTTAACTTAAACTTACCAAAAAAGGCACAAGTATAAGCGAAGGTGTTCGTGCGCCGTGGAATGTAGAAAAGAATGGCCGTGGAAGGAACAGCGACCTACTGGCTATAATATTAAGCTACATACATGTAACTCTGCTTGTCATTCCATATACATCTAGCGTTTTCGTCGATGCTTAATGACGACACTACGTGGAAAGACAGCCTTCATAAAGCCCTTCTCCTCTTGTTTCGTTACACACCTTGAAGACGTTTCTTACAGCCCCCTACAGCATGTTACCACACCAGTAGCAAATTTAGATTCTTATTTCTGATAAAACTCAACTAATCTGAAAAAGTTGCTTCTACTTCTTTGTTTTTCGAAGAAGATACATATATCTAGGGAATAGTGTGAAAAAAAAGATAAAGCAACTCTAATAAAACATGTTACTGAGGGTTGTTAACTTCCACAAAACTACCAGCAATCTTGAAAAATAGTCGTAATTTCGAAGAGTATTCAACAAATCTGTCTCGTGTATTTGAGAGCTAGACACATTATTTCAAGTAACACTCGTCGTGTCTTGGCCGCTCCTTCTTAAATCACGGGGTTGAATGAAATCTCGTTTCCCCGTTACATGGAATCTAATTCATGCAGGCGTCACGCCGGCCGGTGCGGAAAGAGAACGCATTCTTACCTATGCTGCCTTCATCTACCGAATCTTCGGCTATTCCACGGATGTTGTACGCATTGCAGATATGCCCAAATAACCTTTCCAAGAAGAATCGACGAGGTGCACATTGATGCCAAGAAATTCTCTTATCTGATTGCGAGGAACGCGTATGCAAAGAATTTAGTCGCGCCTCGCGATATTCATGTTTGTTTATCGTTGAATACACGGACTTTTGTAAAGAAATTCCTGTGGGATGCCAATGAGTGTCGGTATCGGGTATGCGAGATTGCGTAGCGTACGACATTTAACCTTTTATGATTTAACATTGACAATTTCAACTGTAATTTAAGAACAATTCGAATTAATGAAAATTTCATGGATCCTTGATGATCTTGAATTGATTTGAATTTAATTTGTAGATGATGTAGCAAAAGTAATTAACATAACATTCTTGAACGAAATATGAAAATAATTTCTTTTTAGAAGATACGTTATAATATTAGCTTACCAAGAGATTTAGTTGATGAGGCCATAAATTTAACAATGTGAATAGCAAATAAGAGAAATCGCGTTCAAGAATGTAATGTAGCTTACAATGGACCAACGATAAACACAACTGAAAGGAATGATTCAAAGAATATAATAAGAATATGAAGAAAGCAATTAAAATAACGGTAAAAACTTATGCAAATAAAAAAAAGTATAATTGAAAATTTAAAAAATAATGAAGAACATAATATAAACATTTAATAATAAAACGCGAAACAATTATAATCACAAAAGAAGAAATTCAACCTATTTCTGTGCCAAGAACAGAAACCAAGACAAGTCGAAAGAGAGAAAAGGAGAAATGACGGTACGGTATATTGCACGAAAACGTATCGAAAATTTCACCTGGCCAGCAATGGTCGATTTCACGGATAGCAAGACTGTGTCAGAGGCTGAGTCGCACGAGTTAATCATACGTGACGCAAGTAGGTCGACCTGGGTAAAAACAAACGATCTGCGCACGCGGCGGCGCGATACATATAATTGGTCAGCGCATTGCTAGCAGCTTGCAAAGTAGCAAATCCGACATACATTCCAGCGCGGATCCTGACTACTTACGTTTCACCTCGCTGAGGAATGCAGTCACCTTGTGGCAGGTGTAGCGAACGTCCTCAAACCTCATACTTTCCCCGATTTGAATTCAAATGTGCCTTCATTGCCACAGGTGGACCAATCCGCTGATTTGGTTGAATTAATCGCTTCGGTTTAGTCGTCGTATTACTGATTGTTGTTTTATTAATCACTGAAACATCAATTATTGTTTGATGTTTATTCTAGAGTTTTTTGAAGAAATAAAATACTTTGGATATTCTTCATTAATTAATAGACTGCGAATATTTATGCAAATTTATGTTTTTACAAATATATTAGAAAAAGGTAGCGTCTAAACGATATTTGTTTTATATATTAAACTAACAGTGAGTACTTTGAGTATTCTACACTTTTAAATTTCTTACAAATACATAAAAATTCATAGTTCGTTAATTAATATATTATAGGAAAATAAGAGAGAATAAAAAATAATAATATTATTAATATTTGTGAAATTGTAATATTTTTTACGTTTCGTCTATTCAAAATATTGGAATTAAAAACAAAATCTACCAAACATTCACGTATGTGTCAATAGTTAAATTTAATTTTATTTACACTCATAAATGGCACGTGTTGAAAATCGACATGTTATATAACATAGTAAAGATACTACTACGATGAATAATGATACTAGCCTTGAGCTGATACATTATACTGTTTACACCTCACACTCTTCCTATAATACAATGTCTAAATTGTAATAAACTATATTAATAATGAAATCACAATAAAACTACATTGTAAAAATGAAACTAATAATAGTAAATCTATAAAAATATATAATATTTATATACTTATATACTTACTATTACTATGATTGTAATTATTTGATGTAGCACAGAGATATTTCATTAACCGTCCCAAATCATTTTCAAACGACTCGTTGAAAAAAATAAATGAAAGAAACCAATGGAACGAAATAATTTTGAGTTAGATACATAAATTTGAGTTACATACGAATCAAACTAACGGATCCATGGAATTCATTTACGCGACCTCTGGACGGTCATCTCGCGGTTAAATACGCGAGAGGCTTTCTCCATGGATTGGAATGCGGCCTCTCCCTCTGATCAAGTCTCTGGTTTGCTCTGGGGACAGCTATAGAGGCTTCCAGATTCGCTCCTTTCTGATTTTAGATTCCTCAAGTTAGCTGCATAGCGAAGAATCAAGTTCCGGTTACTCTTTTCTTGAAATGTAATTAACGAAGTTCATACTTTTAATTTAATTATTTAACAATGCAATATAAATAGATCTTCTGGTCCGCGTATTTTAAATTTTGTCTCATTTTCTTCTGCGTGGCAAGTGTTTGAGAGTTCTGAAACTGAAGTTCTGAAAAAATACCTAATTAAACTTCTTTCTCCATTGACTAAAAGTTTTTTAATTACAAGATTTATGTTTGTTTACTGATCGTGAAATATAAGCCAGGATTTTTTAAGTTACTGAACATTTAGAATTCATACATGTATAAGTTGTGGTTAGCTGATCAGAGGTAGAGTAGATTTTTGTAATTGAAATTACAGGTTCCGCAAGAGTATGTACTGATACTCCAGTAATTTTAGATTGCGAAATTACCTTGCTGGTGACTCAGTAATTAAGCATTTTCAACGTGATAGTTCGCGAAAAATTATCCACGCGTAGAGTAGTTTCGATTGGAGATCAATCACATATTGCAACGTGATACTGTACACACATATAGACAGAATTTGGACATAGTTAGATATTAAACAAAAAGAATATCTCTGAATTCTTCATGCTTAATATCCTTTGCAATCTTTCAGTCTAAAGTTACATTGAATCTCTTAAACTTTGGATTTTTTGAGTCCTTGAATCCTTGCATTATTATGACTATGTACGTTCTTTTATTATTAATTTTTGAAATCCTTAAATTTTTGGAATCTGAATTTTTTGACTTTAAAGATTCATGGATTTTTATATCTCTGGAAATTATATAGATCCTTATACGCTATAAGTTCTTTTAAAATCTATAATAAAAATCTACGGATCCCAAAGTTTTAGATCCTTTACTTACTCTTAATTGTTGAATTCTAAATTTTATATTTTCCAACTCCAAAAATCCATGGACTTCATAAACAATGACTCTCGTTTAATTATTTATATATTCCAAATCATATATCATTTGGTTCTCTACTCTTTCTTTTGAAGTTGGAAATCTCTTAATTCTTTAAATTTTTGCGCACTGGAATCTTTAAACTTCATTTTCATAATATACTTTGGAATATTTTTCGAATTTTCTATGGCTCCATATTTTGAGTATTAGAGATTTCTCAAATTCCAGTTTTTTAAAAAGAATTTATAATTCGTCAAAACTTTGACAGTATTTGGTAAGAAACTTTTACCAGGAACAGAGCACAAGACCTATTTGTCAGTCTGTACGCAGCCTAAGCGCGAATGAACACCACTCGATCAAGCTGTAGGCAGCCGCGTGCCTAGGTAGCTCGCTTTCCATTCCGATCGAAAGGTTTTGCTCTTGCCGTTACAAGTTAAAATGTACAGGCGCTGGTATAAACAAGAGATCTAATTGATGTGCATTCTATGCGAGTAAACTAAACTGAATGAAATTTAGTTTTCGTTTGAAGGATACCCCTTTCTCGATGGCTCGACGGTATCGGAATACCGATTCGCCTCGAAGGCTGAATTGCATCAATTTTTCGCGATCAGAAACGCAAACTCGTTGGACAGGTAGAATTTCGCAATTGGTCGTTGCCTTCTTCTATTTTATTGGCCGAAGTCATTTTGTTTCTTTATAATTTTCTTAATCATTATGGTACCCTTTTCATGTTGATGACGAGTGGCTAGATTATTTTAACAATCTATGAAAAATATTTTAATACCTTATACTTTACTATGCTGGAAAATCGAGTTTTGATGACCTAGAGATCTTGATTGACCACCAGTTACAATTTCCAAATTTGAGCGTATACGATATATCATTCAAGATTATTATAAAGATTATACAAAAGATTTTTACACATGACATCGGAGACATCTGTAAAGAAAATATTCTTCATAACTTTACAAATATATATGCATAACAAATTATTAAAATATTTCAATATATCAAATACCAAATTCCAAGATCTTAACAAAAAATGAACGATTAAAAATACAAGTTTAATTTTGGCATCTTCATCGTGTCCACGAAATTGAAGACAAATCGGTGACCCGAATATCATATGTTCTCCCTGTCAGAGGGAGCCAGAGAGCGTAAGAAGAGATGTTGAGCCGCCATGAGGCATCGTACCATGGTGAATATGGAGAAGGGGCATAGAGCAGGTATTCAGGCGAGCGAGTAGGCAGCCTTAAGAAAGCAGGCAGTCTGTAATATGGCGGGGGGGTAAACGTAAGGGGCCATACGAGAGCGTAAAGTGAGTTTTCGCTCGCGGCTGCTTTGCAATGCCAGGCAGTCGAGGTAAGTCGAGTTGAGTCGAGCAGAGCCGAGCTGAGTCTCTTGGAGTCAGTCTTGGACGTGGCTCCGTCGCATCCCTGACTGTTGTAATATCCTTGTGTACAGTTACCACCTCGAAATCGTACGATCTTATCGTGCATCATCGCAGTTGACCGCTTAATATCAAAATGACTACGTTCTGAAGTCACGTCTTTCGAGCATTCAGTGAATCATCGTGGTTCGCGTCTGCGGACACACGTTTACTTTTCTTGCATCTTGCCAACAGCGAGACTGGAATCAATCGCACGATCTTGTTTCTTTTTCTGGCAGACGATGACGTTGCCTCAGAGGCGCGTCGTCTGAAAGCTATAGTATTCTTTGGTGCAGTGATTTTGTGTGTGCATGACCGAAGGATCAGCTGAAAGCTCGCCGGATAATATTCAACAGGTAGGAAGACTTGGAGCTTTCTTGATGGCTCAGTAAAGCCACTGCGCAGTTCGTGCATCGAGTTTTCTGATTTTCTCTCCTTTCATCAAACATTTATTTAGTGAATCACTATATAAAGATCATACTAGTTGTTTACGAATTTGAAATTACCCACGAAATTATTGACGTGGTTGTTTAAAGAAATCGAAAGAATGTACTTGTCGAAAATCGCAAAAGCTGAGAAACTCTCTCTGTCCAGTTTCAGGAGAATAATTCAACGTTATATGGAAACTAATCTCAAGACAATTTGATCAATTAGAATAACGGTTAGATAAAAGCCATTTGATCGATTCACCGCGAAAAACGTTTCGTCTCTTACTTTTTTTTTTATTGACGCGTGCTTCCTGCATCCATCCATCGCATCGTATTTGTATTCTTCCCTGCGTATCCTACAGTAATATCGTATGTATGGCGTAACAACTCATTATACATAGAATGCCGGTGAGAGGAAGTTTAATGGCACTAACGTCATCGGCGTTCCTCGCCTCTTCGTTTTTCTTAATTATGCCTGAAGAAATTGCAGCTCTAGCATCTGCATAATTCTGTATTGTAAGCTCGTTCATCCTCCTACATTCTGATTATGCGCATTCGTTTCATATTAACCTCTTTTCGAAGCAACATCGTCGACATAATTTATTATTATCACTCGACTGTTTACGTATTTTTCCATGAATTGTTGGTACTCGGTAAAAGTCTTTTTCCTGGTCATTATATTCTATTTTTGAAATTCGTCATTTCGCTTTATCACATCGTTTCTATCGCGCAACATACCACTGAATCGCGTAATATCCTCCCTTGGTGAAAATTCCACAGACAGGGAAAACTGAATGAAACAAGCGTTCGCTAACACCGTCGGTTGTTTTCTACACGTTAAGAAGAGTGGCGCGATAGTACACTCTATGGCTCCGTAGTTTCGCTTACTCTTGCCATCACGCTGAGGATTTTCTTTTTTTACTCTCTCAGGAGAGATCTCACATCAATAAGAACAATCACTGTGATATGCTTAGAAATGCCATTTTCTCCTGTACAATCCGAGAAATGTTTCTTCTTTTTCTACACTTTTGCCATTGCTTCACTATTTCACTTGGACTGTTTTGGCATTTCAAGTTGGCATCAAAATTTTGCGTACACATAAATTTGTCGGACATCCATTTAATTCTTCTTTCAACTATTTTTCTTTTTCTTGCTGTGAACACAATCGTGAATAATAATGAAGATAGGTTAGAATTTCTTGAAAGATTAATTTAGGGCAATTAAATATACACTTATATTCAAATGCAAATTAGTTTTGAAGCTCAGCATTTATTGCTTGCACGTTACCTTAACAATTTTTTTTTTTTTTTCTGTTTTACACAGTCTTGGGAAAAGTATAGTAAAACAATATGCAGTCGTGTGATTATGTACTTGCATAGGAACATAGAATGTAAAATGTAAACAGAGGAATCCGAGAAAGTTTTGTCGTGTAATCTGTTAACTACGTAGTTCTGTTGAAAGTATGTTTATTGTTCTTTTTATAAAAAAAAAAAGAAAAAGAAATAGAAATATATAACCCTGGCCTTTCGAATTTGCTGTATACATTTCAGGATTTCGTAATATTCCAATCAACCTTGTTAAAAATTTCTTATTCAGTTACCATATTAATTACAATCCACAATTTATATTATTCTTTATTTATACTTAGGAATCTGAAAGAAAATCTTTTTAAAATTTTTTATACCCGTAATTTTGATCATTACCGATTGTATTTAGTGTTTTCTCATCAGTTTATAAGTTATCCCGAAAGGAATCAACATCCCTTGGCAGAATGAAGGGCAGGAAAGAAATTAAAACATTTTCTCAAGATCACACATAGGGTCGGGACACGGGCGACATTTAGAGCGCAAACAAATAAACGAGCAGACACGTCGTCGTTGAGGACAACGACATCGGTGTTCGCTGGAATGTCAACTCGTTTTCCACGAGCTATCCAAGGATCATTTTCCCTGCGTGGCTATTTCCCCTCTTCTAACTCCGTGTTTCAGCTCTTACCTCACCTTCTACCCAACAGCTACACGAGTCGAAACTCCACGCACAAGTGCGCTGTTCATTGACACTATCCCATCGACTGGAATATTAATTAACTCCTTCTCCATTGTAACCGAATCCCTAAAAATTTCTAATAATACAACGATATCAATAATTAATTTCATCTCCCAACATATAAATTAATATATTAATATCATAAAATGATTAATTGAGAAACATAATGGTGTAAATTATTCCGCGCAATTTTATAAAACGTGTTCTGCGTTTATTCCTATACAAAATTTATTATATCTTTTCATGTCATGGAAACTTGTCTTTAGCATCTTTCAAAAGTCGCAGGAAATGTTGATTTCTTAGAATTGAAGATCGGAAAATGTTGAAAACATTGAATTCTATCTTGATGAGATAACTTCTATTTTTCCAATATCGGAATTCGTAGACTCTGGATCTGAAGTAGAGAATAAAAGTTAAATTTTATTGAACACCGAGATGTATGTATCTTACGTTATTCACGATTTCGTAACGACCGTGAGTTGCTTAAAAATAAGTGGAAGAACGTGTCGCGTTAGAGATCGAGATTCCGCAGAATGTCAGGTTTCCACGAGGCGAGAAAAAAATACCCTGTACGCAAGCCTTGCAATTCCGTTTCCTCCCATTCCTTTTGAACCTCCTTCTCCTCTCTCACTCCAGCAGTGTATCCTCCCACTACCAGCACTCATCTCCGCTAGTCCGCTAGTGAATTGCACCTTTCAAGTAGAAGTTGCGTACTTCGTCGATGAGGCCGTCCTGAGGCCATTCTGAGGCCGCGGTGAGGCCACATTGAGATTCCTTAGAAGGAGATCCGATCCTTGGTATCGCAATGTGCGTAGAAACGGTTGTCGTAATCTTTCACGAATATATTAATTTTCATTATTAGCTTACACATTCTCAATAGTTTATCTTTCCGTTTTATTTTTCGTAATATTCCTTAATTGATGATTCGACCGTCCTTTTTTAATTCATAATTAATAATTGAACTTCGTTTCAATTATCAAGACATATCGTCGAACTTGCAACATTTTGACAAGTTTTTGATGAATAGAATGTAAAGATACTGCTTTTAAGATCATTATTTTAAAAGTTATATGCATATTATAAAATTTAATAAGACGCCATATTTTTGTCGTGTAATAAAAAATAAAAATAGGTTACAAATTTGATGTGCCCCAAAATAAAGTTTAATTAATTAGCATACCTTAACAATTAACATTACTCTTCTCAATAACAATTCATCTATATCTTTGTTTTGCTAAACCCTCGAACCCAGAATATTGTTTGTTACAGATATAATTACTATTTGCAAAAAACGTGGTACCGCGTTGCATGTAGATATTTTTATATTTTTTCGTTGTTATCTTATTATAACATTAGTCAGCACAGGATATAACATCTTTTGTGAGTCAATTTTTCAAGAAGATTATTTCTTTGACGTCGTTAAATTTCACATCTCACTTGATGAATTGTTATATGTAATTATTTCTTCCATTTATCTCGATGCACACATTTTTCGTCCTTGCTCCTTCGTTCCTCGCGGCTAGCTATTTAATTTCACGTTTCTTCCTTCGTTTATCACAAACTGTCTTCTTTTCTCTTTGTTTCAAGAACCACCATTGTTGCAATAACCTAAATTAAAAATGTTATGCTATAAGAATTTGTATCTTAATTTAAATAATTTTGATTATTTTGTTATCAGAAATCATAATCAGCGATAGGAATTATATCTTGTTATCAATAACCATCAAAATATCTTTGTTGCTAGTAATCATTGCAGAACAAAATTTTTTTATTCGTTATAATATATAACCGTTTTGTAACCATTATAACGGTTATTAACGCTTTAAAATTAATATCTTTCAATTATTTGATTTTTTTGAAAAATTCAATGATTGCCCTCCATAAAGACGAGAATTACCTTTTCCTCAATGACACTATTCTTTTTTTTGTGTAAAAGTTTTAAAAATAACTGTTATTTCTATCTTTCGTTCATTCCACTCCTGAGTTTGTGCTGCCATTTTTTATTATCTGCGCGCGCTTCTATAGTCTATCCTTGTCTATCTCACAAGGATTACGCTCTCACCAATTGGAGAGAGAAAGAAATATTTCACATGCCAGTTCTTGATTTGTCCTTCCGATCGAGAAACCGTTATGCTTTTTTTTAACGATCATGGGCTATCTGTGATTTTTCATATAATCGCGATCTTTTCGAAAAAGGAAAACACAAATGCACATTGCAATTCGATCTACTAGTTTCTCGTTGATTCTTTGTTATTATATCATTCTGAATAAGTAGAAGCAAAAATTAACGCATACTTGTATGATGATGAATGTGAAAAAAATAAATATACTTCGATCCTCAGATTTATGCTTTATGGTTTATGAATTTACGACACTGAATTAACCTTAAGTCGTGAACTTAATTTCAAAATAAATAAAATATACGCTTAATTTGGAAAAATTAACACATTCTCTTTGTTCCACCCTTTATAAGTTAAGATACAGGATATTCTGGTTTCAGTCATTCGAGAGATTATCATAATTATTAATTTTATAATATATTTATTTGTTTGTATTTAAAAAACAAAAGGTAATAAAATTTTAGCCTTCTATTTCTTATGGTTGTCTACATATGACTGTATATTGCAGAAAATTCACATGCATGTGTAACTTTAATTAGTTATGTTTATTAATGAAAAATTACCTGCTCTGATGTTACTTTCGCCTACCAAATAAAATATTTATAAATCTCTTCTTTATTAAAAATTATCATCTGAAAATATTGATTAATATCAGATAACTACTTTCGAAAATATAAATTAAAGTTAAAAATAGACAAAAATTTTGATATACCTCTTTTGATTAATTAATTTATATAGAAAAATTTATTCGATATTGGTTGTTGAAGAACAAGTTTGCACGAACGTCAAAAACTGGCCTCGACTTCACGTATATTTGCACACGGCAATTATCCATAAGGAGCTCTAACTAACTTTCAATGTAGTTTAGCATTATAAAGCAAAGCAACCGATGAAAAAAAATACGTCGAAATGTCCATATTTGTCAGGAAAAGTGAAACGTTACAAAGACTCGACCAACGAGCTAAGAAATTCCTTCTTTTTTCAGATTATTGACCTCACCGAGACGCGAAGGATTAATTAATGAAGGGTGCCCATGCCGAGAATCAGGAAAAATCAGCTAGAGGGGCTTAGGAGTGTGAAAGGAAAATTCTCAGAGCGATTCGCTGCGTGGAATCTAACAAAAACAACGAGGCTGTGAGCGTATCGCCACGTTCAAACGTGAAAATGTCATCGAATACGTGTTCCATGATTGTGTTGAAACTGATCCTATTGATATTAATAGTGGTATCGTTCAGAGAAGTGCAAGGACATGTCGCGTTGACTTTTCCACGCGCGAGGAAGTATGACTTGGATTTTCTGGACAACGCCAGAACACCTGGTCCATGTGGAATGCCTCGTGGTGAGTATTTCTTTTTCTTGTATAATTGTCATTTATATACAGATATCTAAAAATAAATGGTTGAATATACAAAGTACAAATTGTGATGTGTAAGTACTAGTATGAAAATGTATTTGATTGGTATGAAATATAATATGGTATATCAGTTTCCTTTTTTGGAGCAATGGTAAATCTTGACCTCCTTAGTTTCAAGCTTGTCAGAATGACGTACATATCATTAAGACGGTGTAATAGCTGCTAGATTGATCCTGAAATTAATTAGCCAATTAGAATTATTAAAGAGTATAGTATGACGACTATAATTAATAAAATAAAACGTCATATCTTATATTAGATACTCAAAGAAATGATCTTAGAATTTACAAAATACACAAATCTTCTCGTTGTATTGTTTAATAACACATCATTTTATAACGTAATATGCTAAACAAGTCAATCGTATCGTATCAGGAAATATGTAACTCAGTCAAAGATACTAATTTTCCCTTTTCAAGCATGGCCTGTCCTTTCTAATAAATAAATTAGGAAAAGCCGAGTCATGCCCTCCCTCCCAGCAAATAGAAAAAACGACTCGGTGAAATTTAAAACGATGCATCGTACCATGCTGCATAGAAACAAACAACAACGAATCTCATTTGATAACCGATTATACAAGTTGCAAGCTATACGTTACACGATCTATGGACCGGAAATTTGTGTAAATTTTCGCAAATCTTCTCAAGGACGCCGCTAATGTTATCAGTTATATGAAATATGACGACATAGTTACAAAACGTAGACAAAAGAGGTGAGAAGATTCTATGAAAGAATAAAATACGAAGATACGTTCTGATGGGAACAGCTTGCTAGCCTGATTCAAAATGACTTTCACCGACTTGCACGAAGAGAACTCGAACCTCGGCTGCTCGGCCATTACCTTCCACGTGTTACCTCCGCGGTGCACGTACCCCTTTTTCTCCTCACGAGCTCTGGTGTAGTCGCGGAAAGTACGTGAACTTTAAATGCATCGTTGTTATCCGGATAGAAGGACGTGGCTGGGAAAAAAATATGCTGCAGCTTGGGAATATCACCACTGGTTTTTTACAAAATTACAAACGTAGAAAGATCTTTAATAGCAATATTGATTATGCTACTGTAGATGACATTGTTCACATATGTAGTAGTCAATCTTCTAATCCATATCGAATTATGTGTTTTATCTAAAAAATAAAACCATTTTTATTATTTCACTCTCGGCTCATAAGTTCTTCAGTCGTGAAAAAATAGAAAGTATCTATCGTAAGAATTTCAGCTTATTTACTGAGAATACTAACCTTCAACTACCGTAGTATCGTATTAATTATCCTTGTAAAATAAACAAATATGTTAGATTTATATAGTTATAAAAGATTTAAAAAGAATTTTGTTCTTTTTTTTTTTAATATCTGTGCTGTCTTGAACTTCTACACACAATCGGTTATAATTTTGTTTCTCCAAGTCGATGCTGTCTACAATTATCTCACAATTTAATCAACAGCAAGTTTAGTACCAAGCAAGAGGAATGCGAGCTTTCTTTTCGGAGAGAAGTGGGAAAAAAGGAAAAGAATCCATAAAAGGATTGGTCGTGGAACGCGAACTGTTGTTGATCCACTACCGGAAATTAATTATACATTGTGCTACTCTCGATTTTTTCCGGAAATTTATCCTCGATAAGATACGATACTGACGTAAATTATTATCTTGGCTTCAAGCAAATTAAAAATGTGAAATCGCTGTTTTCATAATAACTGATACGATTATTGATATGAATAAATATTCGCCTTTATGCTAGTTTTCTCTCGCACTTTATATGTAATTGATTTTTTGTAATCTTTTAATGATAAAGAACTATTTCATGCTTTCAAAATAATTGCTTGCACGGAATGCTGTAAAGAAATAAAACAAATCGTAAAATGTTGAATATTTAATTGTATGTAGAAGAAGAAAAAGAATATTTACCTGAATATATTACGGAGTTCTTCATATAGATTTACATATTTATTACATATATGATGAAACAGCAATAGCAAATTCATATGGAGAAGTGATTTTTTTGTTTCTTTTTTCATTTTCTGACCAGTCATAGATAGCAGTATTCGTACTCAAGATTTCGCTAATCTTCCTGCACACATGTTTCCGGTGATTGTCATAAATTATAGTGTCTCGTTACTCTAATGAATATTAACTTTTCATTGTCTGTAAGGTTCCCCGCTTAAATCGATGATCATGAGAAATTACAAGTTTCCGTACGACGAGCGATCGTGAAAATTTGTATAGAATAGCGTGCGCAACATAATTGCATAATGCACTCATTTTTTTTGCAGGCGATATTAAAACTACTTTACTATCTGGGAGTAATTTCAACGTCACGTGGCATTTAGCTTATCCTCATCGAGTAAGTACATGATATTCTTCATATCTTAACCAATTTAATTAAATATAGTAAAGAAAAAAGAAGGTTAATGTTACCAACATTTCTTTAGAATAAAACTCGTTCATTTCTTCGTGTCTTAAAGCGACTTACTCTGGTTATAAACTGAATTTTATTAGCCGGTATTAAAGAAAAAAAGAAAAGTATAACAGTTGCACCGAAACCAATCGGTAATTGCCACAATATGTGGCTTTAAGCTAAATACGCGCTTTTATTGAACATGTATGGCTGGAAAAAGCTCGACAAATATATAGGTACTTGCAGTTGTTCAAAGAAAAAAACGAAAACGTATCAAGTTATGTGAGAAATGGATAAAATCATACAATACCATCATGCTTTATTATTGTATGGACTTTCTCCGATATGGAAACTTTCTGCATGAGTCTTTCAGCTCGCCTGATTATAATCTTGGTTGTTCACCTGTTACGATTGAAAGGAGTCGTTTGCACACACTTGACCAATCTGATTATCTGTTATTTAACTTATTATAGTCTTCCATCCAATGAGCTATTAACGCGATATTGCTGTAATTAGCACTCAGTAAACTTTATAGTTACTTAACCAATATGTTTTCAATGCGAAGATGCGATTATGACTCATTCTCCTGGAAAATACATGGAAGGAATTTTAAAACATTTCGTAACACGACTTCTCTTACTTTATTGAGGATTTAGAGATCTACTAGAAGATTGAAGAATAATACTTCGTAAATTACGTGGGAAATAGATTCTTGACTGACTAAAATCAGTCACTCATCTTTGAGTGTTGCTTGAAACATTATCAATCAGTTTTTGATGTTTCTGTTTTTGCCATCGCTCTACATATAAAATTCTTATTTTTCATTTGTATACGTATAAAACTTTGATTAAAAATAAATCGAAGGTAAATCAATATATTCATCTTTTCCGAACAAAGGAAAGTCATAGCAGTAGCTTAAAACTTAAGGAGTGTTCATGAGCCGAGTGTCTGATTGGCGTAGTTGGATATTCATATTCTTCTCGACGCGTCGCATGGACTGCCTAAGTCATCGTGAAAGACATCACGAATTTGTTCGCACGTGCTCTGTGCAAAGGAGAAAAAAAAAGACAGAAACAGAGGGCGGCCTACACTTGCACGTCACCGCTCAAGGTGACGCTCGCTGAATAATTCAAAGGTCAAGCTTGATGTAAGTTCGAGGTGCTTCGCGTAGATAGGTCGGAAAAAAGGTGGTGAAGAATATATGTAAATCGCTTTGCATGTGAACGCGTACACGAGAGAGCAGTCTGATGCTCGGTGAACACATAGGTATGTCGGGTACCGTAACTTGGCTGTCGCCAATGAGTCAGATCGCGCAAAACCGAAACCTTCAAATCCATTGCTAGAAAAATAATCGAACCACGGACCATCAACTGTGAAATAAATCAAACGCTGCATTAAAACTGAGAAACGCGTAACACTAAGATGAAACAATTAAAACGTTTTTTTATACTAACCTTTCACTTGTATTTTTACTTCATTATAAGTTGACTTAAATAACTGAACATTTACAGAAATCTTTTATGAATATTACGGTTGACATACCTGTAAAATATTTTGAAATTTTAATGGAAACAAATGTGTTTTTGCAAAAGATTTTCATACACTTTGAGCCATTATATATATAGATACGCAAATATTTTTCATTACATGTATTTGTTAATATCTTTCTCATAAAAACTTCAAGGTTAGGTATTTCAACTTTTCGAAATCTATGCCTATGCGCATTTCTCTAAATGTCGTTATGATATCTAAAACGTAAATGTCCCGATTTTGTATTTAAATAATTTCTGAGCAACATAATTTTCAGTTTATCTAAAAACATGTATATTTTGAAACTACCTTTCGCGCCACATTGGATCCCTGGCAATCGTAATCAACTTCGTGCCGATATACACACATTTCCTATGCAGTCATCGTTGTGATTTTTTTTCCCGAATGACTGGTTTCAAACCGGCGCGGCCATAAACTGAAATGCCTCGCAAATTTCATTCGTGAAAATATCCGTGGTACGAGAAAAATTCGACAATATAATGCTGCAGCAACCGGCTGCAGGTGTGTACCATGCGAAGCAGTACCACTTTGCAAAACTGCTTCTTCCCATTCTCCTTCTCCTTTCGAGTGCCGGCATAATCGTGTGCTGCTCGAATATTTCAAATTCTCTGCCGTGAATCTTGAACAGGGAACTTTCATCAATAGTAACAACTGTCGTATCGTTCTTATGAAGTAACACCAATCGAAAACACTTGTCAGTTTGAAAAATTGAATTAATTAAGTCAATTTAATCTTGCTGTATTATGAAATTGCAGTCCTGAACCTCGTTAAAGGAAACCAACTTACAGGAATAAATCTTCGTTTGGGAGACCAACGTATTGAATAAGTAGCGATAGTAGTAACATTTGGTACTTAATTACATGGGTAGTAAAACTAAGAAATTTCTAGGGAGCAGAGTCGGTCAATTTATATTTCTATCAAATTCCACTCGCTTGAGAAGTTACCGATCGATATCAATGAAAAATCATCGACAAGTTTTCAGGCTACGACGACAGTGAGGAATGCGGTTAACAATTAGAAAACTCGGCACGTAGAAGAAAACGAACAATATTGTTCTCGAGTAAGAGTCGGCTAATAACGGTTTCGTATCGCCGATCTTTATACAGGTGTCAGATTGACATCAGCGATCATTAAATTAACACGTGTCATTACGTCGGTGCTCGTTGCGAGACACTGATCTATTCCATGACGGCGTGTCTCTTCCTATTTCCAGTTCGGTGGACATTTCATAAAACTGGTGATTTCATAACGGACGCATTCGTTAATTACACTAGGGAAATTACTAAGCTATTTATGATCTTTCTCTTTCTTTTCGTTTTGTTTCACTTTTTGGATACAACCAATGGAACAGAATGTTGGTTCTATGTCACGGATCCGCGATAAATTGATTCGATACCGCTATCCGCACGTACGATCAATGTCTCAACGTCCTCTTCACCGTTTCTTGCTTCCGTCGCAGTGAAAGAAACTGCCTGGAAATTCACTCACTGGAACTAAAATGATATTGTTTATTATTTACCCGCGTTTCCAAACGTAAATCAACAAAATTAGTCATTCTATCAAGTTGAATATAAATTTAAAATATTTCCTACTTACTGCTCTGTTGCGGATTATTTATAGGATTGCCAACTTTGTGTTTTGAATGTCTTTCGGAAGACATTGAAAAAGATATATAGACGGTTCCTTTTATGATTACTTTGTTAACTTTATAATAATTTTAGGGTGGATTTCGACTGCAAATCTTGGATGCTCTTGAGAGACCATTGGTTGACCTAACTCCTGTAACTAAAAATAGCGAATTCGTCGAAGACGATGCCACGTAAATGAAAATTATTATTTTACTCTAGTCTTTCCCGTTTCAATTATGTTTTCCATATTTAAGGAATGAATTATTGGTTTTCAGAGCGCAGAGTTACACTGTACAATTACCACAGAATTTCACGTGCACGGACTGTACGATCCGACTCCTTCGGAAGGCCGAAGAATGGGGCTCGAGTTACAGATTTTGGTCTTGTGCAGATATTGATGTAAGAACTCAATTTTTATATTAACAATAAAAAAAATTGTAAAATGTAAAAAAAGAAATAGATATAAAATGGTACTAAATAATAACAGTTAAATGGTAGAACGCGATTTGCAAAACAATTTTCCCGTTATGCTATATTTACGTTGAAACATTTCATTTAGTATCGCGGTCCGCTGATACCTTATAATTTATTTTCCGTTAGATCATCGAAAAAAAGTCCTACAGAGAGGATTGCAGCGCTCACGGTCGATATCTGCTAGGTCGATGCAGATGCGATCGACTATATCACGGTACAAAGTGTGAATTTAAGGAGGAATGTCTGGACGACTCGGATTGCGGTATTCAGGGCACGTGCATTGACAATGGCGGCACGACCGCGCCCACCAAGCATTGCTACTGCAACATTGGTTGGTTCGGACCGGGTTGTGCAAAGAGTAAGATTCGCCAAAGTCAATCAAAAACTTATTCTTAGACTATAGTTTTCAAATCATTTGTAATCTATTCATTAAGAAACAAAAACATCAATTGATATTAAGTCTTGAGATATATACAAAGGAGAATTAAATGTGGCCATACTTTTTAGGATCTCCAGTCAAAACCATTGACGTGGAATTAGATGCCTACACCATGAAAAAGTTCTCTGACAATTTCACTTTTTATTGGCGGATATTAAAAGAGAGCAAAGAGCTGGAAGGCATTATGGTAGTAAACGGTACAAGCTGGATTGGTATTGGATGGCGACCGAGTGATCTAACGCCGGCGTGTCGGTCCTTTCCCGAAATTCAAGAACGTCCAAAGGGGGAACCACTTCCACAGCCAGAACCAAAATCAGAACCAGAACCGAAAGCTGAACCCAAATCGGAGCCTGAACCCGAACCCGAACCCGAACCCGAACCCGAACCCGAACCCGAACGAGCCTGAGTTTGGAACTGAAAAATCAGGTACCAAGAGAAGATCAGCCAAAGCTCATGACGTACATTCACTGGCTGCAACTCCTCGATCTGATGTCGATGTTACAATTCAAACTAGTGTGACATATCGTGTCAGTACGAAGCAAGGTAAAACGTTAAATCAGTTTATATATATATGTTTAACTTGGTAAATTTATATACAAAAAGTGTTAAATAACAACTTTATGTTTATACAGGACGTAAAAAGAGATCACCAGGTTCTACAGGAATTATCGCAAATGGTGTGTATTAATATTACTTCCGGTATTAATTTCGGTATAGAACAAGAGAGATAGATCCCCCGCTTTCTATATTTACGTAGTCGTAACGTTGTGGTACGCTTTCCAATGAACAGTAGAGTATTTGACGCCCCCTTTTTTTTTACATTTGAGACACTACGCACGAGGTGGTGGTCTGTAAACAATAAGTAGCAGGTAGCTGGCACG
This sequence comes from Melipona beecheii, assembly GCA_032399605.1. NCBI lineage: Eukaryota > Metazoa > Arthropoda > Insecta > Hymenoptera > Apidae > Melipona > Melipona beecheii. The sequence goes on from JAUCMO010000507.1 coordinate 6,888,141, forward strand.
ACGATCGATGCTTTCTTGCACAGGGGAGCTCGTCGCCGAGTTGAGCACTGTCGGCAGCACCAACACCATGTCCGAACCCATGTCGGGACCGAAATCCGAACCTGAACCAAGTTCAGAACCAGGACTCAAATCCGAACCTGAGCCAAATTTAGAACCACAACCCAAATCCGAACCTGAACCAAGTTCAGAACCAGAACTAAAATCTCATTCAGATTCAACTAACACTGAACCAAGAACAAAAGCAGAAGCCATTCTGACTTCAGACACACAATATGAACATAAGCCAATATCTCGTCCAAAATCTACTTCTCAAGTTAAATCGAGATCACAAGTGGAACCAAAATCCGAACCAGAACCTAAATCTGAGCCAGAACTCAAGTCCGAACCCGAGCCAAGTTCAGAACCAGAACCTAAATCCGAACCTGAACCAAGTTCAGAACCAGAACCCAAATCCGACCCAGAGCCAGAGCCAAAATCTGAACCAGAACCAAAGTCCGAACCGGAACCCAATTCCGAACCAGAGTCAAAGTCTGAACCGGAACCTAAATCAGAGCCGGAACCAAAGTCTGAACCAACCTCGGAGCCGAAGCCGATCTCAGGCCTTAAGTCAAGCGCAACGAAAGGTAAAACAAGCTAATGAGGCGTTTCAACCGCTTGTTTCTCCTCGTACATATTGAGCTTCATATTGTAATTAGTTGACGATTCATACCTAAAAATACTTTTAAACTTTGTGTTTGAAGAAATTTTCAAAGTTGACTTCTTATAATTTTATCACTATTCAGTCCTTTAAGGATACGTTAGCAGGAATATTTTTTAAAGTACAATAGAAATAACATATTTCGTAATTTACAGTATTTTAAATAGATAGGTGTGAAAGGTTCGTCAACTTAATTGATAAAAATTAGAAAAACATAATATTATAGGTGAAAAATATCTAACGAAACAGTAGATTTTGTATTACGTATAAAAAAATAATTTAGATTAAGTTAATACGATGTATTTACATAATTAGTAGTATTGATACTAACATACACATGTCTAAAATGAAATATCTAATGGAAGCATTATTTATAGGATAGATAATGTTTGTATTTTTAATTTGTATTTACTTTCGTATAAGCTCTCCCTTTGTTGTTTTCAATAATGACCTGATAATTTTTATGTAAGTGCACCTGCACTTGAAACTGTAATATAAATTTTTCACTAATATATGTACACATTTTATGATAAACATTTCAATGCAAACAGGGAACTTCATAAATTATCATTCATTAGTTCAAATTGACTATATCATAAATCAGTGATGTCTGTAGATCATTTGAATCTAATCTGATGTTTTGTGATCAAAGCTATTCTACCCGGAGCGCACAAGTACATACCGAAACACGATTTCAATCCCATGGATTGCACAGACATCATAATAGGATCAGCACGAGGCAACAGTCACAGGATTGGCGATTATTATACCAGAGACAGATCTACACCAAAAAAAGACGATTATTGGGGCGGAAGAGACACTTTGACCGCTGCTATGGGCTTCGAACGTGACGGAGTTACGACGATACTCTTCAGAAGAAAATTGACAGCAAATGAACCAACCGACCACGAAATTATTGATGGTGATATGCAAGTGATATGGGCTAAAGGACAAGAACCTGAAAATTATATTCATCATCCACCGAGTGGCATTGAGAAAGCCAAGGTCAGTGTGAAGGAATTTTACAAGGCTGATGAACTTAAGTATCACGGGCACGGAGCACAAAGAGGAACAGTAATTCTTAATTTCTTTGGTAAGTTCAAGTTTAATTAATTCAGTTGGATGAAATTTAATGTTAATTAATGATTTATTAATATCTTCAGATGAAAAGAAAAAACAAGAAATGACCAGTAATGGGGATGTAATGTCGCCAACTGCAAGTTGTAATGGTGAATGGCATTATCCAAAACATTGCTTACCTGCCAATGGTTCTTGTGAATACTCTATTCAGTGGACTTACAAAGGACGAAAGGTAATTTCCTATATAATGAAGAGAAATTCCTGGATTTCTACTGTATCGATTATCTTTCTACAGGATCAGTTATCGTTTGTTATTTCCACTACTAACACGAATACTTGGACCGGTGTTGGATTCTCTGATGACGAGAAAATGGTATGCATTAACATCATAAAATTCGCTGTCTCCACAAAATTAGCTAACAACATAATATTATCAAATACTTTCCATTACTTCATTATAATGTTCTTTCTATACGATAATAACCAATTTTATCCTCGAGTTCTAAATTTAAGAATTGATACTTTGTTTCCCATTATTAGTCGCAAACAGACGCCGTGTTAGGTTGGGTCGACGAGAAATCAGGTCGTGCTTTTCTCATGGACACTTGGATCAGTGGATATAATGCTCCGTTGCTCGATCCGTCTCAAGATATCTATAACACAGGTGGCAGTAAAGTGGATGGTGTAACGACGCTTAAATTCTCGAGGAAACGGATAACAAAGGACAATAGAGATCTTTCATTCACTGATGATCACTGCTTGTATATGATGTATCCAGTCAAGGGTGGTATTTTTAATGCTGTCAACAAGAAAATACGTAAACACGATGCCATACCCGTTGTCTCTGCTGAAAGGATATGCATAAAATCTTGTGGTCTTGAAGGTTGTTTTGTTACTATATATGTATTATAATTAGTATATTATTTGATTGAAATCCGTTCTTTCTCGTGTAAAAAGTGATTTTAAATCAAAGTGATTAAATAACAGAAATATTCTAAAGATATTTTTTATTTTTGCAGAACTCGAAGATCTTACAACACCAGCCCCACCGAGATTGCATTACGATGTAGAGGTGAAACTCATAAATTTAGGTGACGGTTTTATGACGCCTACTCTTGGTAGCCCAGACTTCGAAATTATCTCGAACAGGATATCTGAAAGTTTCGGTCCAGTTTTTGACAAACTGTTGGGCTATTGTCAAATTCGTCTCAATGAATTACAAAAGTAAGAATCTTTACGATACGTATTATTTTATTTGTTGAATACATTATTCAATATTGGACGTATTAATACGATTTAGGGACGATGAAGAAAATGGTGTTATTGCCCGCATGGATCTGATCTTAGATAAAAACGAAGTAAAAGGTAGATCGCTGAAACCCGTAGACACCGGTGCGATCGCGGAGAAGGCATTAAAAGAAGCTCTTGTCAAAGGAAAAGTTGGTGCATTAAGTGTGGATCCGCAGTACTTGATCATTAGAGCTCCTCGAGGTATATGAAACATTTTGCTACTATTAACCTTCAGGTTAACAACTCATAGCTACAACTATCTTCTTTAATGAAATATTTAAATCATTTAAATCATCGTTGGCTATTGTCATTCTATTTTTAAACATTTAAAGTTTCAAAACTTTGCAATAATTGTAAACCGATAAAGTTTCTTTGCAATGTTGTATTTAATTCGATACTGTACTTTCTCCTCTGTCCAATCGAGGAAAGCGTTATCATTACAACAGATTTAACAAAGCGTGTTTATTATTAGCGAAAAGCTAACTCCATACAGTACGTATAGTCGTATTATTAAATGTATTAAATAACATGTAAGGTATCGATCCAACCTGAATATTTTATTTTGTTTTGGTCGCCAGTGAATGATTTAGGTGATGAAGATCTGGATGAAGATATGTCATTTAAATCAGACCTGTTCCTTGACGCAACGAAGCTATATATTGTCGTCGGATGTGTTGTTGCCTTAGTTGCTCTTGCTCTACTCCAAGCAAGCTGTACTCTCTACAGATCGTCAAGAAGGCGGGCGACGAAGGTACAACATATTATCATTTTATGTATTTACTTTTTTTTTTCTTAATCCTTGTTTTACATAATATCTTTATTTTTCTATTTTCTGTTCGTGGCCTAATTACCTTTTCCTTTGTATTTTGTGTGCATCTAACTCTTTTTGTAAACACCTTAGCGCTGTGGTATGGTCTAAAAAGCAATACTGATTCTCAATCTGAGCGTGCCTGTTAAAAGTAATTCCATTTGTTATTTCGATTCTTGAACTTATTGTCAGAATCTTAATTTGCAATGAAGATTATTCGTTTCTTAGAATTCTGTTAACTACTTGAGAAATAGGCGCATGCTCTCTAAATATATGTACCAATCGAAATTAACCAATACAAAATGATGCTTTACTCGAAATTGCAACCAGTCTCTCTTTAGCCTCTTCTTAAATGTTCACACGCTTTGCAAAAGTGTAATATGAAAGCTCCATTTTTGAATGATTTTATTTTTATTTTGGTTAAAAAAAAAAAAAAATATGTTCTTTTTCTCTTATTGTAACTGAGACGTATAGACACCAGCGCAACTTTAGACTGAACTTTCACTACTACTGCTCTACTCTTATGAACTCGAAAACGATCTTCTGCTTCGCTTGTGTTGCATGATTCGCGCTCTTTGCGACCATTGGTGTAAAGAGAGTGTACTCGCTGCCTCTGGCTTCTTGTGACGCGCCCAACCCGATTCATCATACGAACGCGACGCGGTATCATCGACAAAACGGCGAGCACCACCGTCATCACCACCATCATCTTCGGCATCACCACCAACACGCTCCGTTCGAAATGCATCGTTCTAATCCCAGCTGGTAGAAGCTTCACATTCTGTATACGATCGGCGCGCTAATCATTACTCATCCTTCGCTCGTTTGCTCACTAATTCAGGTATTTCTACAGTAGTGTACCTCTTCTCTTGCTTTTTTTATCTCTTCTTTGTCTTCTTTTTTATTATGTACATATATGTATTCCACAAAAAACTCAGATAAAAAATTTAAAAAAATTTTATCGAACATAAACCTCGGGCTTCACTCGATAATTTCATAAACATGAATTTATATTGAATCAGGATGTTCGATTGTTTATACAATCTTCCTAGCAGACATAACTTTCTCTCTCTTTTTCTCTCTATCTGCAACAATGATAGATAATGTGATCGTTTCAGGATCGTCTGATCGCCAGTAATGCTTGGAAAGACTATGCCTCAGGTGCAAATACGAATTTTGCATTCGAGGCTTTCGAAACAGAGGAGAAAGCCCCACCACCGCCAATTTCCAGTTTACCCCGTCACAGAGAGATGACAGCAAACGGACTCGGTACCGACACCGTGGAGGGCCCAAATAGAATAGTAGGACCACGAGCGACTTATAGTTTGCCGCGCGCACCGGGCTCAAGGCATACAGCGCCCATTCAACCTGGTTACTACACGCAAGATCGCAGGGATCATTATCAGCGATCAAAGAACAATATGCATGGTCCGGCAGGTGGTGGCGTGTCCACGCAACCGAATCAACCTGACTTTTACTTCATGCCCAGTCAGCGTAAATACAGTGGCGAGGTCGTGCGTGTATACGTAGATTACGGAAGTCAGGTGTCGAAGTAATGGGAAGGAGCATGTTGGGACTCCAATCAACGATAAGAGAATCACAGTGACAGTGCTGCCCTCTTCTCAGTTTTCCCTCGATCATAGATCCAAAGCGGACGATTAAATTATACCTCGCTTCAGTGAAGCGATACTGTACATAAAATACGTTTAGTCGACCTGAGAAAACGAGCCCCTTCTTTCGGTGCTTTTCTCATTATTCTTTTTTTCTTTTTTTTTTATTTTATTTGACAGATCGTTCTACTATTTCTTTTCTTTCCCGTTGCTTGGTCGCTTGCAAGCGTCAAACGGGGGGCGATACGCACGGTTTCGTTTAGCGGAATTACGCAGAAGTAGCGCTTACGACCAAAGAGTTATCGATAAGGCGCGCTTGACGCGCGGTTCTGTACAAAAACGCGTAGAGAAAGACAAGCAGAATTTTCAGTGTAACTCTCGATGCGTGGTAAGGTAGGTACTTGTGGATCATGTCCAGACACCTCATACCCGTGCGTCATGTACTTACTTAGCAAGCGTGGACGTTTGAGCAATAAAACCTTTGTATATCTTTTCTTTTTTTCTTTTTTTTTTTTTAAATCGAATGTATGCAACTTTCCTCAAAAAATAAAGTTTCATTGAAATAGCACTTTTGAAGAAACAAAGAGGGACAGAGTTTCGTTACTTTTGTCACGTACGGCTGCGAAATTCAATGTTTTTTTCGTTGTTATCTGTTTGATAAAACAGAGTTGTAATTGAAGTTCGAACTCTCTTTTCGAAGATGAAGTCTCTTCTTTTGAAATGTAATCATATGTCTTCTAAAATAAAAACGTAGCAAGTGTGACATATATATATATATGTATACAGCATTGTTCGTAAAATATCAAAATGAAAAAACCAATTTAAAAATACCTTTTAATTTAGGATTCGCATAATTTATCAATAACTAATCATACGTCTCTTCATTCAGGGCAAATCGAATATTTGTCAATAAATGAAATGTTTGAAAAACTTAAAGAAAAATGAAAAGTGCGAATTTTCATAGCTGTAATAATTCTCCTATTAATATCAACAATAGTGCTGACGATAATAATAATAATAACAACGGGAACATTAGAAACAATGAAGTATACAAGATGTAGTAAATAGCACCCGCAAAAAGGAATTTTTCACCGAGTACCTACATTTCTTTGCTTGCCTTCAAATAGATTATTATAGAAACTGTAATACTTACAATGACGATACAATGTTGGTACGGTTCATAAATTATTACAATAGTGATAAAATTAATGATAATACTTGTAATAATCATAATAACGATAGTAGTAGCAGTAGTAACGATGGCAATAATATTACAGTATTAATATTAGATTAACGTCGTTAACAACGGCGTCGCGCGTAAATCCATGACTTCCGACGTGTTCTTCATGAATGATGGAATATTTAAGATCAATATAATTAATAATACGACAATAATAATAATAATTAATAATAATTAATAATAATAATAATAATAATAATAATAATAATAATAATAACAATAACAATAATAATAATGATGATGATAATAATAGTAATAGTAATAATCATAATAGTAATAGTAATAGTAATAGTAATAGTAATAGTAATAGTAATAGTAATAGTAATAATAATAATAATAATAATAATAATAATAATAATAATAATAATAATAATAATAATAATAATAATAATAATAATAATAATGATAATAACAATAATAATAATTATAATTATAAGGCGACGCCACCAGGTAAGCTTTTTTTTTAAATATACCTTCGAAAGTCTGATGTATTCAGAAGCCAATTATAGCACGCATTGCCTTCTTTGATTCTATTATATATAACTAGTATCGAGTTCATATTTTCGGTCCTACCGTAAAATTCTTTTTTATTTCTTCCGTCACATAGTGTGAAGTATGAGAAACAAGGGCCTACACGCTCTGAATCGCTTACCGGTCATGCCCGCCAAAAGGCACGAAACAGAACAGTGAATTTATATTTTTGTCCCTGAAGAGTACGAGGAACAGTACCCTTGTGGAAAGTATCTTAACGAATAAATGCGCCTTGAATGTGTGTGTATATGTATTTAATCGTACAAGCAGTAAATATAATAAAAATAAATTTTTCATTTCGTTCTCGTGCACGTTTGCTTTTGGCGAGTATGCACCGTTCTGATTAATTTTTTTTCTCTTGTTTTTTTTTCTTCATCGCTACTGCATTTTCATTCGAATGTATACAATCACACGGATGCACACATACTTACTTAAAACGCCCTTTCTTTCACGCCCTTACAATTCTTTTCTCTTTTTCCCTCTTCTTCTTAACCATAATCTCTCTTTTTTCTTTTATAATCCTCTCGCGCATCTATTTATAGACACATACAACGCGTAAGATCAGCAGTACATTGTTCCTCCTTCATCCTTTTTTTTTTAATCGTTTTTCTCTTTTTTTTTCTTTTGTTTTCGATCATAGATCAAAGCAGTGTAGTAAGAGAGTACGGACAGGCGAACATCTGATAAATGGAGTGAACACGATAGTAAGGCTTAATTTAAATCTGTTAATAAATTGTAATTTCGCGAGCGCTAACATTCTCTATGCACAGGCAAGCCTGTGTTTCCACGCAGGTATGCACTCGAACGGTCGGGGGTCGAGGTTATCTCACTTCTCGAGATAAACCTGTTCATATAGAACGTTACATCATTTCTTTCTGTACTATTTTGTTTCTTATTCTCTATACTCGTATTTCTTCTTCGAATGATGTCTTTCTATCGTTTCGGAATTGTTTTTTCTTGTTCTGTCCTGCTGTCTCTCCTTTTTTTGTAACAGTATCTATACTGTCGTACTGACAAGTGTAACATAATCATTCCCCTATGTTCGTTCCGTTATCCTGCATCACTCTCATTCATCCGCCGCTTGTTATTTGTTCCTTCACTTTCTTTGCCTAACGTCAGAGTCCTTGTTGGGCGTTGGCTTGCTGTGGAACGAAACGAAACGATTATTAAACAGGATCGATATTGTTCGGTGGTAACTGGTCACGAAGATGAGTCACGTACAATCAGACGGGACATGGATACACTAATCGATACATGATAACATGTTACTTTATACAAGGTGTTTCAAAAACAGGTGACGCTATAACAAAATCGACAAATTGAACTTGTTTTGTTTTAAATATGAGAACAGTTACAAAGTACACTTTTGGGATAATTTATACTTATGAAACCTATACAAGAAAGTTTAAATAACAATAACAGAGTAACAGACTTAATTGTACGTTTCCTACTTTTTACATAAAGACTTTGGTTTCGTGTTTTTTTACTTTCACTTTTCTGAATAAGCGCCAGTAAAGCTGAAAGTGATGGCATGACTTCAAGGGGAAAGAGTCAAAGTAATAATAACGGGACAGATTCAATCGCGCTGGTGCGGATGAACGGCGTGGTTTTTTAGGAAAGGAGTTTAACTTGATCGTCCTGTGACTTGAGGGTTCCGGTGTCGGTGATGTATCAAGGGAATCGACAGGAAGTTCAGAGGGTGGAAGAGGCCCGCGTAACGGTATATAGTAATCTATTCTGTCATCTCTTGTACTTGCACCCGGCTCTCTGTATTCACCAACAAATAAACTTCAAATAAACTTTCAAACATGAAAAACTGGGCAACTGGTTTTTCCCAGTAGTAATTTTAACATTGAGTTAAAAACCAATAAAGAAAAATTTCTTTAATTCAATTCTCTTCTAATGAAAGAAAAAAAAAAGAAAATTAAAAGAAAAACTTGAAAGAGTCAAAATTGAAATTAATCGAATTATCTGAAACTACATAAAAATGGTAGCACGAAGAAATTAAAAACTGAGAAATGTACATACGTGTCAGGGCTCTGATCAGTATCAGATTCCTCGAGTTCAGCCTTGTTTCGTTTTTTTTCATAGACTAGAATGATGGCGCACAGAACAACGACTTCTGCGCAAATGCCTAAGAAGGGCCAGAGTGCGGCAAGCTTGTCTTTGACTCTGAGGAATGTTTGGGCCTCTGCCATGTGACCTTCAGCGGTATCAGACCAGTTATAGGATACCCTGCAGAAAACGTTGCCACGATCGTTCATTTCGATGTTATCGACCATTAGAATCGCTCCGTAAATGTTTCTTTCGTGGTCCCATCCGAGCTTAACGCGACCAGTGCTGCGAGTGTAATTCTGGTCCCCGAACGTCCATGATACTTTGATACCAGGACTCTGTTTACCGGCACATGTTAAATGCAGCTTCTCTCCCTCGACCACGCTTGTTGAGTCAGGAAGATGTGCAGTGGGTTTTTCTGCGAATAAACGAGATTCGTAAATTAAGCAATAAAAAGGATTAAATATGATGAAAAATATAATGGAACTATAGAAAGTTGAAGCAAAAAAAATATTCAAATCATTTCCTTAATAGAATTAAAATTGGATATACTTCTAAATGGCACTGCCATTTAAAAGTGAAATTTAAGAGTGAGGGAGGTGGGAATATAATTTTAGTTTTACTTATTCATTACGTTTCCGAGATATTTGTAAAAAATGTTCAATACTATAAATCTAGGACATCCTATAAATATGGAGACCAATATTGCTATTGCATCATCAGCGATTTGAGAAGTAACGATAATGACTATTACAACGAAGACTGTATAGGCAAAATTCAATGTACAGTACTGAAAGTGTTTTATTAACATCTCGGAAACTAATAAATACTCCAAACTGAAATTTTATAGTATTTGAAATCTTCATTTCTTTGTCTCACTCTCCTCAAATTTCAGTCCAATCGACAACTGTGGTGCCATTTCGAAGTACAGCCTTGGAATCTCTGTAAAAGATTATTTTACAAAGATGACACAAGTAATATTTTTATATATTAAATAAAAACAAAACAAAACAAAACAACTTAAACGAATTACAATTTATCATTAAAGTAAAGAGAAAGACAAGAAAATTTCGCCGTAAATAATATTGAAATTTTTGAAAACAAAGATTTTAAAGGAACACTTACGTACGATCCTATACTCTGTGGAAGAATTTGTTCCTTTACAAGTGTAATTCCCATACAAGACTTCTGAGCTTTTTTCAAGTTTCAGGATGCCTGTTTCATTATCAATATTGATTAAATTCTCGTTACCAGCCAGTGCTGTATGAATCGGAACATTTTCCTTGAACCACTGTAATTTCTCTCCTGCGCTTTTATTCGCGCATTCTAGTATCAATGAGGCATCCTTGGTAAGTACTCTGATCTTGATATCTGTCTCAAAGAAAAATCAAATTATTTACTTTATACCAAAAGTTATCTACTCGTCTTCCAGTAAGTTGCTGTTAAATAACAAAAATGCTGATTCTACGATACAAATCAACATCATTTCATAAATTTCAATTTCAACTCATATATGAGAATTATATAACATATTTTTACGAAAGATTCTACATTTCTTATCTTTAATACCGTTTCTTATCAGAGCACTTCACTGCTTGTAAATATCTTTCTAAACAAATCTTAACAAAGGCAACGTGAGAAGCGATTTGTAGCTTCTGTTGTAACTTGAATTTATTTATAATTAACATTTGATGTAATAAACATTTACAAAATATAAATACAAAGTCTTAACTTCAATAGAATATTTCATAAATTCACTAACAAATAAAAACAGAAATACTCCATGCAAGGTTTCTGAAAAATTTCCTTTGCACAGTAAATTTTCTCAACGCAGTAATTAGCAAAACAATTCCACGGAGATAAATCTAATTGCTTCCTTCAGTCTTCTAACAAGCTTCTAACAAGTTCTGAGAATCTTCAAACGCTATGAAAAGCAGCACAGGATATTATCATATTAAGAAATTTAAAATACAAGATATTTAAAATACATATTAAAATTTCAAATACAAGAACAATATACTAAAAGCTTCTCTGCTTACAAGAAGTTTACAAACAAACAAGCAGCAGTAATATAAACGGATGGGAAAACATTGCAACATGAAGTACATCACAGCACTTATTTCTTTAAAGATCATATATACGCATAAAATAGTTTGAACCATGGAAATCTTTTGTATACTGTGTACTTACGTACATTTTGAAACCAATCTAAAAATGTATATAAATATTACAAAATAGTTACTGCAGACATATATTTAGGAAAAATTGAAGTATTAACGTAATGAACAATTGCTTAAATACTTTCGTAATTTTTATAAAATATAGTACTATAAATATTTTGTAATTTCTATGTACATCGTCAGACTTAAAAGAATTGTAAAAAAAAATGCATTCTGATTAGTCACAGCAACATTTATCAGCAACTGTATCGCCTGAGCCATTGTTTCATTTCGCATGGTAATAATAGGTAGTAATAGGCAATAACAAGTCTAGGACATATATTAATCGCAATTAATTATCATTTACATTTGCATCGCTATCTAGTTATAAAGTCATGCGTCATCAGAAGCGAACATATGGGATAGCATAGAGCTTCATGCTAATTGTATCCTAAGTATTTTCATTATTAGATAACGTCTATGAAAATAATTTTATAATTAATTACGATCACTAATTGTTATTCACACAAATACACAATTAAAAGCTCAAGCATAATATGTCGGCGTAACAATACTAGCTCGCGTGGATTAATAATGACGGATCGATGACAATCGGAAATATAGTCGTTAATAATATGCTTTTTCATCGAGCAGTTTACAGTTTACAGGTATCGCAACTTCAATAAATTGGAATCTAGGGCAACGATGAGACCCAAAACTCGAACAAGTATTTGCCTACTATGCAAGATTGTTTTAAAAATACTGAAACTTAAAAGAAAAAAAGCTGCACTTTTTTTGAAATTACGCTCCCATTATTACAGTCTGTATCAATAATACTTAATCATTGAAGATTATTCTCTAGCATATAATTAAATTAAATCAGTATATTATAATATATGTGCAATATAATTTTTATATATTTATTTATTTATAAATAAATTTATAGTTTTATATATTTATAAATAAATGTATATTAATTCAATGTAAATTAATGTAATATAATATCATAATATAGTCTTGGAGCAACTTTCAACTGATTTCAACAAACAAACTATAAATACATATCTGTACAGACTTTCAACTAAAATTCGATATTTTAGAACTTTCAAAGTATATTGTGCAACAAGAATTATACGAACATTCATTATATTGTATACGCAGACAATATACAAATATGTAATTGGTGCAAGATATGTATACAGGCAAGTAGCAAGCACACAAAATGCAATCAAGGTAGATTAACATGTAAACATTTAAAAATACAATACTGTCCGATTAAGCATTTGCAGATCATATATGAATATAGTTATACATAGTAATGTTTCGCTAACTAGAAACGAGATGGTATCAGTTTCCATTCTACAAAAGCCTTATTCGAAGATTTCATGAATTTTAAAAGTAACATAAATCTGAAATTCTGAAATTAGTTAATTGTTTATTTGAAAGAAAAAGAAATAAAACAATATTTCATATGCACTTACTTGTGATCTTTGACTAGCGTATTAATATTGTTTCAATCCCCAGAAGATGGCTCTGCTGGGGAATTGCGACATAAAGCGGGCAGGAATTCGAATGCTTAGACGGACAGTATGTATACATAAATGTAAGTAAATGATATACAAGTATCATAATGGGTGAAGGGAGGTGTGTGCATGTACGAACCAAAATATATCCACAGATGGAAGGATTCGTCGCTATCCTGGGTGCATTTATAGTCCCCGTCGTGGCTATCGGTGGCATGCATCGCCCGGAGGGTGCTGCTTTTGCTTCCTACCGGCGACTGGACGGTTAGCTGACCACTCGCCAACTCTGGTTCTAGCGACTGTCCGTTTCTGGTCCATCTGATCAAATTGTCCGGCTTCAAGTCGCTACACTCGATCGACCAAGGCTGATTCTCGTGCACGACCGTTGCTCCTTTGTAGGTTACTTTAACGGGAAGAACATACGAGCACACATCAAGAGGTGACACGGCAACGATCACTCAATGATAATAATTGGTACAACATCTGGGGGCTTCCACAAGGAACAGATACGCAACCGTACTGTTTCTACCGTATTTTTGCAACGTCTATGACAGGATTTTTCTGATCACGCGGAGGGATGATCACGTGATCGATCAGGATTTGACTTTAGGTGATTTGGGTTCCTAGTTATTGAATCAAGTGGCGCTTAATATGTGAATGTATTTTTCCTACAGGGGAAATAATAAAATAACATATAAAATTCTTTCTTCTAATAATTCGTACGAAGTATATTAATTTTCGTAAGTATATTCAAATCTTTTTTTCTTAACCCAGTGCACTTTCTAAAATTTCTCAAAAATGTCCGTAGAATCGAGAACGACGACTGAATGTGAAACTGGATGGAGAGGAACGAATCCTGCTCTAGGTGCGTCAAAACAGAGATGGGTCTTTTCACCTGTATTTCGGCAGAAAATAGAATTCTAGTCAGTTAAACACAACGGAGAGTTGAAACCGACTGACGCCAAAATGTCAATCACGGTGATGCAGCAGCGAGAGGAGATTGGTTAACGAACATGAGTTGATCCGGTTCTGCGAGACAGAGGCACACGGGGCTAGACGATTCCCATTTATTTTTAGCGATTTATTCTTTTATAACCCTGTCGTCCTCCATCGTGTTGACACCAACTGGACCAGATGAAATTGTAATACGCAGGCACAGGGGAAAGAGACTGATAATCGCGGACACGTCGGGCTGACCTATAAAACGGCCATGCTTTGATGCCGTTTGCTGTTTAAATTGATATTTGTTTGCAGTTTAAAAATATACACCGAGTATAACTGTATTCAAAATATAATCTATATTTTATATTTCAACATGATAGGAAGATAGTCACCGACTTTTTAATCAAGAAGTTTTAGCCAGAGAAACAAAAAGCGCAAAGCGTCGAGAGCCACAAAAATTCGTACATAAGAAACGAATAAATAAATGAAGAACAGAGAATCGAGCCACTCTGTATTTAGAAAGTTGCAAGTGTACTAGAACGCGGAGTAGGATGGAAAAGAGATCAATAGTACGGCGAACACGTGCCATATGACCCTATCAGTATCAAAAGTGACTATATAGTAGACTCGCGTGTTTCTACGTAGGTGAAAGAAGGGGATTGAGAAGCTTGTCGTTCATTCGTAACTGAAACTGTTACAAGTCGTAACTCTAACCATGTACATACTTAATAGTAGCACCACCGACGGAGAATTGATCTTCACAAATTTTAACAACGTCAGCAAGCTCGATTTTTGGAATCGAACACTTAAAACAAAAGATTGATGAAAATTCTAGTCTGGATATTGTCAAGTAAAAATCGAACGTTCATTGCCTCAGACAGAAAAGTCGAAATTCAAGTTTATTTAATTTTTAAACATATGTTTTTGTTTTAAAGATGAACCTGAATGTGCAATATTTTACTCGAAGTAAAAATACATAATTAAGCACGAGAGAAGCGTATATGCCTCTTTTTATTCGTGTGGCATAACGGATTGCCTCAAATTGAAACCCTCAAATTGTTTTTTGTCTGATTTAGCATCTGATTTTTGCAAGTATCATGAACATTTTCGAACGCCTCTTTATGCAGAAATCTAGAGAACACGATGGAGGACACAGGAATTGGGACGCCCGTGATCTAGAGCGCAATTTGGCAAGTTGGAGTTGCACATACTCGCAAGATGGAGCACAAAAGAGAGCCAATGCTCGTAAACACGTTCTACTATCCTGACGATGCCAAAGGTCGAAAATTTCCAATCATTGAAATGAAATTGAAGCTGTCGAACTAATTCAGAAAAAAAAGAAGATATCCAGTGCAATCCAGTATAGTCAAAGAGTAAAATAATTCATTAATTTCAAAAATTTACTTGCCCGATAGAATATAAATTTGTTTGTTATGAAACTTTCAATTTTAGACTTTAAAAGAAGAATGGTATTCTCCGCGAAGTTAGCGGGGAAAACAAATGGGTAAACTTTGATAACGAAAGATAACCAAACACAAAGTCCATTATGAACTCGATTTGCACACTGAGGCTTCTGCATTTTCTCAGTTTCGCCGTGTTATTAATTTGCTCGAGAATTTAGAAGACGAACGAATTTCAAATACGGGTTGCTTAAAAGTCGGTCAGTGCATCTCCTGATAAACTCATCAGCCTCCTCCCCGATAGGAATATATTGCAATTTTTCTGCTCCAATAAAGCTAGCAGATAAACTACTCTATTAGGAATCGAACAGCTTTGTACGCGTTCTATAATTCTTGGAAAAGGTACAAACTATTTGTTTCAACGATATATATTCAATATTTGTACAAATTAATCATTGAAGTAAGACAATGTAGAAAAGAAAAATTGGATAACAGTCCAATGTGTAGAAGATTATTTCAAAATAACTAAATGAAGATTTTGACCTCTTTAAATTAGATTTTGACCTACAGAGTGAGCAATATCGATAAGTAATGCATTGTGTCACAAACATTGGAAAGAAATTGACAACTTTTACTGATTTAAAACTAACAGAAGAAGATCATTTAACAAGACCAAACATTTCCAAACTCAAACTGAAAATTATGTTTCTTGGTATTGTCGCGCTAACTAATGCTACACACAAGCTATTTAAGTGATTTTTCCTCTAGCATAATTTTGTCTCTTGTCCTCGAGTTTCGATATTATCTGGCTAAACAGAACATACAACGTTTTAAAATCTTTGATATCAGTGGTTGAAACAAATATAAACAGAAAAGTCCGATATTTGTAAAGATTAACAAAATCACTAAGAGAGGATAAAAATATCTTCTTCGACAAAGGTCCCAACTAACATTCTCCAGCGATAATTTTTATCAAGCGGACGTGAAAAAACGCGCTAAACATATACATACGAGGTGATTTATCACCATAGCTACATCGTGAGTGAATGAAACTTGTACAGAAAAAAAGATTTCTGTAACTTTAATATTCAATGATACAATGGCGTAACAAAATTTAGATTGTCCAAATTGTGAATTCGGGCGGGAATACAAGTTCTAATTTAATAGATACAAAGAGAACGAGCGCGGCAATTAAGCTTGAAATATGATGAAGTATTCTTAAATTGCCTTTTTGTTTAATTCGCTTCAATTTGTGTTTAGACGAGGCAAACATGGACCAATTTACGTATGTGACCAACGCACACGTTTACGTCAACTCAATAGAGAGATCCTGCTTCTCTTACATCAGGGAGAGATAAGAGGTACGTGGCTACAAGGTGTGTGTGTGTGTGTGTGTGTGTGTGTGTGTGTGTGTGTGTGTGTGTGTGTGTGTGTGTGTGTGTGTGTGTGTGTGTGTGTGTGTGTGTGTGTGTGTGTGTGTGTGTGTGTGTGTGTGTGTGTGTGTCGTTGCCAACGATACGCGTGCAATGATTTACAGAGCCAATCTGTATCTGGAAAAGACACACGAAGCGAATACATTGGAACTGCAAACGCGATCACGTGCCAAATATATTCGACTTTCGAAAAGATGAAGAAAATTCATTTCATAGGGCGATAGATACGAGGAAGGAAACTATTCCTTTGTCGTATCTTCTTTCCTTTAGGGAATCTTCGTACAACCAAATGAACCTATCATGAAAATGAACCTTAATTTTCTCGGAAAACTTTATTACGGTTATTTATCACGATGAGACAAACTTAACACACGGTGATGAATCAATTTAAATCCACAAGTGAAGTAAAAAAGATGAGAATTCGAAGAGGTTTCATTACTTGGAAAGGTTGGTCAAACAAAAATAAAGTGGCACCGGTGCTTCAATCCTGATTCGAGCGTTTCTTTCTGGGTCATTAGTGTTTCACTGGATTTTTATAACAATTTCGTACAACATCGTGACGTTTAATATAATAAACAAACGATCCGACACACGTGCGTCCTACGTGTACAGTGATATGATGCATTCTTTTTAACTACCTAATTACAGTCCAAATATTACACATAATTACACACCATTGGAATCTATGGGATGCCCGACGCAAATAGAATGTCGCAGTGGCGACAATTCATTACACATTACACATTGAACAAGTAATATAAAAAGTCAGCATGCATAAGAATTCTATTTTTTGATTAACATAAGTTAAGAGAAACGTTGCTTGAGTTATCAACAAATGACATCAGTAAAGTCGATATATGTAATTAACTGTAAGCTATGCTCATTTTGTACGTATCATGTTGATATATTACCCATTGTTTTAAGTCAATAATTACAGCAGTAATCAATTAATTTAAATTGTAAATGATCATCGATATTTCAAATTCATAATTGGGAAAATTGGGTAAATTCTCGACAAATGGCAAGTTGTAAATCAGTGTGTAAGGTCACATGACCTAACATTTCGATGACGAATCGGTAAAATTATAAATGTGCATATGACTTTGTACACATCACGATGGTATTTGCCAGCAGTTGTAACAAAGATCAGGCATCGGCTAAGTAACATGATTCATCATAGTAGCTCGTTGCACTATCATGGAACAGTAATATATTCTTAAGTCGCTCTTGTAACAAACTAACGCGATACTTCGGTTATCATAATTGACTTTTTTTTTCAGCGGAAACTGTTCTTAACAATGGAACGTCGAATGAATAATTCTAAAACGTTGAAAGGACAATCTTTTACACTATCGTACAAATTAAATAAGGAAAAAAAATAATTTAAATGACAGTTTTATTATATATAGAAATATAGAATATAGAAATTACTCTTGCTATTACCGAGCTTGGTAATATTAATGAGGCCAGCTAGAATTCTTCTACTGGCCTTCTAGAATCCTTTTAATTAATTCCTGCGAGTTACACATTCGACATCTACACATATTGGCAGTGACTAACGTTCAAAATCACTTTTAACTTAGACGCAACCCAGACCTAGAATTCAAGAAAGACAAAAGTTTTCAGTCGATTGAAATCAAGAGCAAGACTTACGTAATACAAGCTAAAAGTATCTTAATGAATATATTTCGATGATGCATAAAGTGATTTTTATTGTATAGCTGTAGCCGGTACGTAGAAAAAGTAAACTAAAAACGTCGGTGTCTGCCTTGTTAGTCAAACGACGCGATTGTCACTAGTTGCTGTTAACGCTGCTGCAGCTTACACATATCGGTGTAGAATAAATGTAACATATAAGAAAGTGATCGATCGAAGCGCACGAAATTGTTCGTGCTCTTGTGTTCCATAGAGAAAATATAAAACGGCGAATATAGACGTGGCACACCCATGAACAGATATACATAATATACAATAACGAGATACCTTCTCTAATCTTTCTAATGGAGAAATTTTCGAGTATTTCTAAATCACTTATAGATTTTGCATATTTGTGTAAATTCATTAATCATTTTTTATGAAAATGATTGACCTAGCTTATGCTTAGATATTCTACTTTATTATTAAATATTAATATATAAACTAATAATTTAGATACTTTTCGTAAGTTCTCAGGGTTCAATGAAACGCACGAAAATTCGCGAGCTTAATTTTGAAATATTTCTTTTTATGTAAAATATTATTTAAAATACGAATCTAATTATTTTTAAAAATCATAAGAGTGATACATAAGATCTTCTATTATACAACGTAGAAATGTAAACCAAATCAATATCTATAGCGTGTATTTTTTTTTATTTAATTCAGCAATTTCGCTGAATATAATAAAGAGAATTTTACGAATGACTAACTCTGACATAAGATAAATTGGAATTTAAATGCAAATTCTTTTTTTTAGGAATAAAATGGCCACAGAGAAATATCTATGTTCGACAAAGTTTGAGATTTTCATGGCATTGCTATCGTTGCATTATCCTATGGTACACGCTGCTAAAGGATCAAAAATAGACACGCGTTCCCAGGGTTAAACGTAAGCATTCTTCTTCATCTGGTTTGCAAGCAACGGCAAAAACAGAACATCCTGATGAAAACATTCGCCGTGCTAGAGAATGGAGGTTAAGTTTACATTTCAATAAACAAGTCACGCAAACTAAGAATATAAATGATCAAAACGCGTAGTTTCGACATTAACATGTTTTTTACAAAATTGCAAATATCGCCGCGCGTGAGTGTGCGCTTCTATTGTAAAACAAGAGAAAAAATCTTAATACTGAAATACATTACACGCTCTCTCGATCCAATCCCATAACATGACAGAGACAAAATGGTATAAGTATTCTGTCGAACGCTTGAAATCTTCATGCGACACATTTTCATAGCATTGATATAATTTTCTTTCAGCTTAATAAAAGAAAATTGTGTGGTAAAACTACGATGAAGCCGATTTTTTTATAATTTTTTTTATAAGTTTTATATCGCTTGGTAGAAACATTTTTAATGGAAGATTACAATGGGAATATATCACAATTCATCGAATATTACAGCTTTATGAAAGAGAAAAATAGCAAATATCTTCAAAATCAAAAGAGAAGATATACCAGTCTTGATAAGACGTAAGATGTGCCTCATCACATGTTTAGAACTTTTATTGTTCTTTTCCAGTAATCGAAAGATATTGAAATTGAGTATAATACAAAAAACGATCTCACTCCTGTGTGTGTGTGTGTGTGTGTGTGTGTGTGTGTGTGTGTGTGTGTGTGTGTGTGTGTGTGTGTGTGTGTGTGTGTGTGTGTGTGTGTGTGTGTGTGTGTGTGTGTGTGTGTGTGTCATATATCATATATCATATATATATATGATATTATCTATCATATATCATATATATATGATAGACTAAAATTTTCAATAAATGACAGCTGAGAACTCGTTCTCGTGCAACACATCAGCATATTTATCCATCGCGAATTCTTCACCGGAGATAAACACCGCGAGATGAAAAATTTCGCGGTTTACGTAATAACTGGCTGAACAGAAACTTCCGCGTAACGATCGCTAAAAGCCAGTAAAGTTTTCTGGGTGGACTGGTAAAATAGGGTCAATTGTTACGCAACAAAAGTTGCTTGGCGTGGGTACTTTGCGTACGTCTCGGAATGTAGCTGCAGCATCGAATGCGACCGAATCCCGGTGTCTTGCGTCGGTATAACCAGAGGTGCGCAATTCGGATGACCGCAAAGGTCAAAATTCAATCAAATACATTTATCCGGATTGAGTTTCAATCTCACACGCTAAGATCTCCAAGCACATTGCATTGAATAATATAAAAAAAATACCTGACATCTATTTTTATGTTATTACGAAGAAAACATAATGTACAACTGTATGTGTATTTTTATACACACGCGACAGACATCAAATTATGAACCACTGCTAATAAGCTTCAACTCAGTTGGAAATAATTTCGGTCAGTGAATACCACTAACAGTTATTATATAGTTATCGATATGAAGCGACTTCGAAAATTATCTTACATGTACATCGAATTAAGATGGTTGCCTACGACACATATCTCGGATATCTCAACCGATCAGGCATTTACAAACTATGTATAATGATAATGAAATCGAGAGCTTAATCAGTCCATACCTAAACTTGTTTTAAACCTACTTAATAGAAATCAATCATTTGTAGAAAAAATAGTAATCGGTCGAAAATCGGTTGATGGTATCACGTTTTCAACGCCGCGCTCTAACGCCTACGGTATAATCGAAACTAAAAATAGAATTTCATAAATTGTCAAGATATGTCACTTCCATAAATGCGAAATATCCACGAAAATTATACTTAAAAAAAATATTTTTAATTTAAAGTAGCAATTTTTGCGTATAGAACGTATATGAAAAGTGAAACCGTATTAAATTTAATAAAGTAACCTTGCTTGCAATTAACACGATGAAGACACGTCTCAGGCGGCATCGTGTGACATGTGCGTCACAATAAACTCGTCGAACTATAATCAAGATACAGATAACTAATTGGAAAAGGCGACACAAAAGAAATTTCTTATCCTAGAAGAATTTTGATGAAAGGAGGGAAAAAACCGAGTAGTATCTATTTTAGAAGCACTATCTCAGAAATAAGATTCGAATAACATCCTCCATTCCTCTATAGTCGCCAGCCTCTCCATATCAATTCTAAGACAGTGGAAACAACGATGTAATATTCTAACAAATAAGTTAGGACAATCAATCAAACACACACAGAGATTTTTATCGCTCCTGTATTATGTTACATCGCTCCTTGAACGTTTCACTGGTCAGAATAATAATCAGAAACAAATAATTGTTCGATAGACATGCATCTGCAAACAATTCACATTATTCCTTGTGTTTATTTCAACAAAAGACAAGATACAGATCAATACTTATCCGCAGATTGTTTCTGGACTTGTATTTCTGTTACCTACAGATTGTCGGCAGACAACGTAAATACATTACGCGGATAATCGTTTGTCAACTCAAACCAGGCTCAAAATTTTTTACTTGCCGCGAGGCTGTGTAAAAAATTCTTCAACTCATTTCGAATTATCGAAGAAGATACTGTCTTTCGAAAAAAAAAAAAAAGAAAGCACGAAGTATGTATACGATTTGACAATGTAGCGAAGGTGGCGCAATCGCTAAAAAGGGGCAAAGACGAGAGAATGAGGTGCGATAAATGGATAAATGAATTAAACGAATGGCTGAATGGTAAGCAATCCGAAAGAGAGAATAAGTCTCACCTGCCTGGACCGTGACGAGGGTGCCCGCTAAATATAGCATCCCCAGCAGCAGCACAAAAGCAGCTCGCCTCTCCATCTCGTGGCGCTGATGTACGCGGTGGCGCGTGACTGTGCGATACTTAACGATCCCGTTCGATGCGAGTATCTAGGAATCTCTAGATGAATCAGAGAACAATGACGTCTATGCAGGATTGCCGTAATTCCGTTTTCGCGATGGTTGCCGTGGTTGTCGTTGACCTAGTCGTCACGTCGAAACCGTCCTTTGTTGCCTCTTGCAACACCGTTCCCGTTGTCGGCAGCTCCTTACTTTTCGGATATCCACTCTATCTCTCGGCCAACTACGATCGAGCCCCACTACTCTCTCTGCTGATCATTTACACATGCACTCGTCACTTCGTAGAGCCACGCTGTACCATTGACGTCTAAATTTCTCTTATCGTTATCTAGCCGCAACGGAGTTCCTCTCCTGTCTCTCCCGTTTGCACAAAACAACACCGCGATACTTCTGCCTCGGCACCCGCCTCCTCTCTGTTTCAATCCTGACTCCGACGTAGAACTTGAAATTCGTTAAAGAACCCGCCGACGACGACGACGACGACGACAACGACAACGATGACAATTGGCACCCACGGAGCCGCAGAAACAGCAGTGTGTCAGGAAAAATGGCCGCCACTGTCTTCTGCTGTAATTTTCTGCGCAGACGTCTCTCTCGCTTTCTCGACCGTCGTTCCCTCCTTTTCGCTCCCTGGCGGAACACCGTTCACGTACGTCTCCACGGCCATCTAACGAAGTACGTACGCGCGTGCGCGCTACTTTTTCGTTTGAGGAAGTATAGGTGCCTCGTTTTTTGGGAAATTTTAAGCACCGTTTACATTGTAATTTTGCTCGATATTCAAATTTGAATTTGAATTTTGTATCACAACGTTAAGAACGCTTATATTATATTAATTATATTATATTAATTTATATATATATTAATATAATATATTATTCTTATATTATATTATTATATTATATTATATTATATTATATTATATTAATTGAGATGATTTATTGGAAGGAATTTGAATTATACATGCATAAAAATTGTACACCTATATCTCGACAAAGTGACTAACACGCTATCGATATTGTTCCCGTAGAGATGACGTAGTAAATTAAGTTATAAAAAGACTTTCTATAATATGATGGTTGAAATTATGATACACGACGTGTACGATTCTAGTTGCGAATTAGTAAATATTAAATCGCGATTTGAATATGCATTTAAGATCGTTCATTATTCAGTAATACCATATGCGAGCTTTTACACAAAAACATCCCCAAAGATTTTAGTCACCATACGTTCGTTCATGTAATTTAATTGTTTATAGTCGCTGTAAAACAGTACTGGAATATATAAAGTCAAGGAAATAATTTCAATGAACTTGAGAGGTTCTCGCGAACTTACAAATTTTCAATAATATTGCATATTGGGAATTTAATTTCTCCAACTACAAAGCTATGAATATGAAATTAATACATAGGTGATATAGTCCCAAAAAACTACCACGAATTCGTATTTATTTTCTCCTTATATTTTTATTAAAATATATTTGTGTCTTGAACAAAATTTTACGTATTATATTTTGAACATGTTACATTACTCTGTCGTGAAAAACAATTATCTAGATAATTTTTGCATTGTTGTTTTTATATTAAATATGATATATAAATTATATTTACTATACTCTCGTGCAAAATGAATCATAAATCAATGCTTTGTAATTTGCGAATATTATAATTTATTTAATTAATTAATAATTACATAATTGCCATTTACTTAATATTAACTGAAGTAAAATCATCTACAAACTATAACAGATTGATTTATTTAAGAAGATTAATTTATTTATTTATATACAACATAAAATTAAAAAGAAATTATTATAATAGTTTATAATAATAATAGTTTAGTCTAACTATCAGTTTAATAGTTTTCAATTCACTAAATCCTTGTAGTCAAGATCATACATTAATTAAGAATTAATGTTTTAG
The DNA here is from genome assembly GCA_032399605.1 of Melipona beecheii. Classification (NCBI taxonomy): domain Eukaryota; kingdom Metazoa; phylum Arthropoda; class Insecta; order Hymenoptera; family Apidae; genus Melipona; species Melipona beecheii. Next base: position 6,912,275 of record JAUCMO010000507.1, read on the forward strand.
TTAAATAAGTATAAAGTATTTTAAATTTAAAAAAAAGTAAAATATATTTTTTAAATTATTAACTTTTAACGCAAAAATAAAATTGAGTATGTATTGTATTATATATTTTTTATATACTACGTAAGGAAATGTGTATGCTACGTGGCAAATTGTAATAATTGACAATTGTCCTAGTAATCTTTTTATTCTCTTTATATTTCGTTCATGTGGTAAGTGATATTAAAAGAATATAATCTTCTTTGTAATAATGTAATAATTTCTATACATTTCAGATTTTATAAGGTCATCTAGAGAGGAATAATACAATCGGATAGTAAAAACAAAAAGTACAGTAAGTACATTAAGTACTCAAATGATAAACTATAAGTAAGTCCTGTAAAATTTCTTATCATTATCAGATATTAGAGATAAGTACATTGATAAGATTTCTAAGTATATAACTATGAAGCTAGGTTTTTTGAGACACTGTATTAATCATAAATTTGCGTGAAAGTGAGAAGAAATTAATTTTTTCAGCAGGTGAAGAAATTATGGCGAATATCAATAAGGAATATGGAAAATTAACAGAAATAAGTGTTCGTTTTACAGAGGAAACGTTAAAACACATACTACGTGTCGTAGATAATGGAAAAGAAGTAAATATATTGAGTTGGGATTTTGATGGAACAAGTAGCAAAGGTGACAATTATTTGTCAACCATTTATAAAATAAAAGTCATTGGTACTGTAGATGGGAAAGAAATAGAAGTTGGGTCAGTGATCAAAAGTCTACCAAAAAATATAGGCAGAAGGAAAACATACAGGAGCGCAGAGTTTTTCAGCAATGAAATTATGTTTTATACAAAGGTAAAAAAATATATCATTAATTCAATATATTTTTTTTTTTTGCATTTAATACATTTTTTTAGATAATTCCACAATTTGATATATTTGTGAAAGAAAAGCGTCAAGCACAAATGTTATGCATTCCCCGTCATCTTGCTTCTGTTATGGATGGTGAAAATGATTTTGTAGCACTGGAAAATGTTACTTTTTTGGGATATGGACCAATAGGTAGACAAAATTCTTTAAATGAAGCACAATTCAAGATAATTTTGGAAGGTTTAGCAAGATTTCATGCAATTTCTTTTGCATTTAAAGATCAGAAGCCAGATAAATTTAAGGAAATTGTAGGATATTTGCATGAAACATACTATAGCGATAAACATTGGAATTGGTACAAAAGATTCCATGTAAGATTAATATTTTTATAAGCATCGATTTTAGAAATTGTAGAATATTAACATACTAAATACTTATTTTTAGGAGAAAATACTAGATATTGCAAAAAATGCTTTAGCTAGAGAATATCCTAATAGTGAGGCAGAAAAGAAGTTCAAGCCATATAAAGCTGAAGACTTGTTTCAAAAAGCAATCAAATTGTGCAATCGTAAATATCAATCAACATCTGTTGTCAGTCAAGGTGATTCATGGCTTCCAAATTATATGGTTCGGGAAGCTACTAATGAAATTATAATACTTGATTTTCAATTGGCAAGATGTGCCAGTCCAGTTTTGGATCTCTCAACTTCTTTTTATTCTTGCACTGAGAAACCTCTTTGGGATGAAAAATTCGATACATTTTTAAAATATTATTACACTGAATTATCCAAGAACATAACTTTGCTTGGATCTAATCCTGAAAACGTGTATTCATGGAGCACGTTTATGAAGGAGGTAAATTATATTAATCTTTCTTGGTAATATTAATATTTCTTAGTATGATAGCATTTCTTGATAACATATAAATTAATTAATTATAGATAAAAGAACAATTTGTATTTGGTATGATATTTGCAATGGAAATAATCCCAATGGTTTTACTGGATGATACTGACGTATTTGACTTAGATGATATAGAAGATGATAATGGAGTAGACATAGCTGATATATGGACACTGTCATATATTGAGACAAAAGAAGGAAGGCGCAGAATGGCTAATATCATTGTACATGCTGTTGAAAAAGGATTTTTATAATCATACAGACAAGTATATTTTATACATAATGTTTATTAAATGTGTAGCATTAAATAAAATAGAGACAATCTGTATTTGTATATTTTCAATTATAACAACACAGTTTAAGTAAAATATAGTTTATATAGAAGTAGATATAGATATCCATTATTCATTCCTTTGTGAATAATAAGTGTTTTAAAATTTTTTTTCTTATCACTTATTTAGGTTAAAAAATAAAGGAAGTTCCACAAGATCGTTTCATTTACATTTATGAAAAAACATCTATTGACAGAAAAAAAGTACATCTATTGACAGAAAAAAGTACAGTTTGTAGAGATGAGCATATCTATGAATTCATATTAAAATGCATTCTTATTAAAATTTCATGAAAGCAAATAATTTTATATGAAAAAAAAGAAGTACGTGATGTGTACTTCCATTTATCTTTAAATAGCATCATATTTAAGAAAAATGGTTTTAGATAAATGGAAAATTTTTGTGGCAAAATAATTAGCGTACTCTATATCAATTGTTTTTATAAATTTTGATGCTCAACATTATTTGTTAAAACATTACTGGCATCAAAAACAGTAGTATCCTCATCATCCTCCTCATCTAATGGCAATGGTCGCATCTCAACATCTTGTCTGTGTGCTAGAACACCATATTTTCTGACCATTTGGGCACGTGTTTTATTTAACCTATGAAACAATGCATGAACAAGAGACTTAACTCGAAGATCGAATCGTCAACCTGATAAATAGCAACTATTGGTTTTAAAGCATCAATTGTGTCGTGAAATGGAAATCTTGTAATAAATGCTAAGTACCTAAAGCTACGGAACATGATATAGGCCAAGACAAGAACGCTTAGCCCCACAAATACATAAAAACCACGCTTCAGAGCTCCAGCGTTTAAAGAAGTTGCATGTCCTTCACCCACATGCTGTTGAAAATTCACATTATATTAATGATTTAGTAGTAGAGCGTTTGTAATTATTTTTTTTTTTTTTTAATGTCTAGGTACATGAAATCAAACCCATTTTGGTTAGATATACTGCAAAATTTAAAACAGAATAATAGAAACTAAAGAAACACTGCTCCAAAAGGATTTTTATATTTCTTTAGTCAAGTTTGATCAACTTCAAACACTAACCTCTTTACGCGTTCCTGTGGTGTACGCAGTTCTATTAATGTCTACCTGTTTCGAGGTTATATTGTCCGTTTTGTTAACCTCAGAAGTCGTTGTGCCACCGGTTAATATTGCATTTTGTTGATGCTTTTCCCCATCTGTGGAAATATGTGCGTTATCTTTTCTCGGGGTTTCAACACTTTTATCTAACGATGTTTCAAGTATAGCTCTGTCTATCCTAAAACTTCCATTGCATAGTGCGCTCTGTTCTAATAGGAAGATCAACAAGAATATCAAAAACTTTATCATGTGGATCTTCGAACGTGTCATTGTTTCGTGTCATTTGTACAAACAAATTCTAAGAAGGCAAACAACGCAGCACTATATGTTGACGTTTAATCACGGGTACCATGTTGACCCGGCTTGTAGAACTAACGTGTCAACTGGTTTCAACTTCAATTGCCGTTTCGCGGCATACTCGTGCGTATCAAATATACGTATATATGTATGTACATACTATCGAGAATATTTCTGTGAGATGTGGTTAAATATAGATTGCAAAACGTATGCCACGATACATATTTGTGCGCACGTATATGCTCGTTTGTTTACTCTTTATTCTGAAATTTTTATTTTGAAGAAAGTTTTTAACACCTGCGCGAAATCGAGATTATTCGCATCGGAATTTTTTAAAAGGCTCGTTAAATCTAAAATTTGTGTACAATATATTTTAGATAAGAGACACTCGTGAGATATGGTTGATACGTTAGGTATCGTTGATATGCGCAGCAAAATTGCTTTTAGTTGTTTTCTGTTTTGATCTCTATCAGAAAGAAAAATTAAAAAAAGGAAAAAAATAATAATAGGTTTATTACTTTTTTCCAGAATACATATATCTTTAATATTCATAAAGAAGCATGTATCTTGCGGCTGATATAATAGTAGATAAAATAATAGAAGTTTTATGAAATCATTACGCTTAAATCATACGTATTTTCATCACTATTTTATGTAACTTTAAAATTTACATTTTTTTCATATGATATTGATATACATATAATTGACAGAGACTATTAAATATCGTAACGATAACATGCTTAATTTTAGTTATAATGGCGGCCCGTGATTTGAAATCGTGGAGGTGCTGCAACTTTCAATATGTACATACACACTATGAATATAGTGGATTTTTGTCATTTTTTTTAAATACAAAATACGAGAATTGTGCAAAAGAATTGTACTAAAACTAAATATTACAAGCAAATAAATAAATTAATCGAGAAAAATTGTTTATACATATAACATGTTTTTTATTTCATTATTAACTGAAATTTATGTAATTTTTCGTCAACAGACTAAAACACGAGGCAAAGAAATGAAAATTAAACACATTGTAGTGCAAAAAAATCAGATTTATTTTACAAACTTTTACAAACTTTTGCGTTTATAAATTTTTCCTGCACTTTTTGACACAATTGTAGGACAAGTTGCTAGTGAGTTTTGCAGACATTTTTTTAATTTCTATTCTGTGCGAAAAACGTTCCCTGTATTTTTTTGAAATATAAAAAACTAGCAAGATACATGGATTTTGTATGACTTTAATTAAAATTTGTCATTAATTTTGAACGCGGACTCGCTATGCATGGCACTTCGAAGTTATTAGTATTAACAATTAACGTTAAAATTTCTTAAACAATATCTTTTCTTCAATTTGAAAGATATTAAATCGAAAAAAAGCGCTTTTCGAGACATATATTCTTTTGTAACTGTCATATCTAAGTGAAATGTTACAAAATTACTGGTAATTTGACGGCAGAGTGTTCTTACTTTTATTGGCAAAATTATGCCGGAAGAAATAAGAACACCCTGTATAATAATTTGCCTGCAAATTATAAAAATGCAACACTCGGGAAAAAATGACGTATCTCGAGAAACGCTGTTTCTCCGAACAATCCCACATTTCGTTCGTTTTGAACCGCTCTGGCGGTTTTAGTGTTAACTACGGAGTTACCTACGGTGCAGTGTTACACTTTGTGTACAATGTCAAGCGTAACAGGAGTACGTAGTTGGCATGCGTAGTCGTTGGCCAATCGGAGAGAAGAGTTTGACGCGTATCATGCGTACAAGCGTACGTATGTACGCGAACGACAGTCAGTGTGGTTAGAAGTAACGAACGAGCAGAGAGCGCAATACACGTCAGGGTTCTTATTTTGATTCGTGGAGGGGGCTCACCTCGGGAAAAACGAGCCGCCGAGTCCGAAGGATTTGCCAGGGAAAAGGTGAAAGATACGACGATAAAATATGATACATGCTGGAAATGGAGATGTTGTGTATTTAGAACAGCTAGGAAATCCGATGGAGAGTGACACGACAGAGAAGGCAGTGTCAAAAAAGTGCGAGGGGCAGCTGTCTTCGATAAAGGCAAACAGCTGTTTGTCCTACAAAGATGCAAATCGTACGACAGAAATGGCACACGAGGACAATAATCTGAACTGGAACAATCTTCCCAGCATCATTCTGCAAGAAATATTCTCATATTTGTCGTACAACTGCCGATTACGAGCCTCCCAGGTATTTTTGACTTTTTTTTTCCTCTTCTTGTTTCAAGGCCGTTTAAGTTCTGACCTGACACAGTGGGCAATTACAACCACTTTCTGTGTTGTGGTTCGTTTTTCCCCCCTCCTTTGTTCGCTGTATCGTTTGAATATTAGTTTTGCAAGCATTGATCTTAAATTGGTGTTTTTTTTCATTGTTTTTGTATCGTACGTGACACAGGTTCAAACAAGGAGAAAAGGGAAAAGAGAAACTGAAAGTGTACACTTGCCATTGCCAGCAGAAGCAAAATTGTCGAATATTATTTTTGTAATTTTTCATTCTGGATAATTTTCATGTTTCTTTAATGTACAGCTAAATTATTTTGAAATACATACATAGATGTGTTTATTATTTGTTTATCCCCTATATATATCAACAAATATTTTTGTTTTTGTGACAGTGATATGTTTTAAAGTTTACGAGTTTGAAAATCACGAGAATGACTCACTTGTGTAATTTATAGGTTTGCAAAAATTGGAGACACGCTCTGTTTCATCCTAATTTTTGGAAAAAGATCACATTCATCCTAAAAGATGAAGACAGTGTAACGTGGACTAGGTAACGCAAAGTTATGCACATGTAAAATTTTTAAGCGTCCAAAGCTTCATTTCTAACATTGTTTCTGTTTGTAGATGTTTGGCAAACAATTTTGAACTTAGTGTGCAAGAAGTTACAATCATCTGTGATATATCAAATTACTGTGCGAAAGAGACGTTAGCCCTCTTGAAAAAGCTAAGATACAACAGGCAACTTTGTAAATTGTTTGTGGAACCTAGCAATAGTACATTCGAATGTGAGGATAACACAAAATGGGCGTTGGTTAATTCTCTCATAAACATTATAAAAAAATCTGATCATTTGGAAGCTTTGAGTTTAGGATGTATAGAAGATTTAACAGGGAGTGCTAGGCAAATTCTTGTACATCTTCGTAACTGCCAAGCAAAGCATCTAACAACTCTTAGTTTGGCATCTGTCAAGGATGATCCTGATGATTATAACGTTTTGAATTCTGGTTATGGACACATGTTTAATTCATTCACCAAACTATCTATTTTAACGTTGGATTATGAGTTCTTGAGCAATTCATTGCTAAAGGCGTTGAACAGCGGTACCATGGAAAGGCTTGTAATTCATGTGCATGGCTGGCATTATCAATATTCGGGACCAACTGATAGTAGTTGGCAGATATTTGTTCAAAAGAAGTAAGTTAATTTATCATTCTAACGAAACGAGAAATAATTGTTTCTTTAATTTCAGTCCGAAATGCGAGTTGCGACTAAATCTTATACACTCTTACATTGGTATTGAGAAATTAGATACAAATATACTTCGCCCTTCCATGCCTCTTACACATTTAAAAGTGTTATTTTGTGAAAACGTTAATATCAGAGCATTACATCGGCTATCCAGGTGGTATTCGCTTACTTTAAAATCTTTAATATGGATCGACTCGGTACAACCTTTAACGAGGAACATACCTGCAACGTATGATCCAAATGATCCTCATAGGTAAGACGCGTTAATTTATATTGTAATTTTGCCTTTGAACTGTTTTGATCGATGATTGATGAATAAATTTATTACTCTGCTGCAGCCCTGATCCATTAGTATTAGTTGCATGGAAGTGCACCAAACTTGTGGAACTTGTATTTATAGGTCACAATTACCATCAAGAAAATTTATTAGCTATTGCACGCCTACGCGGAAACTCGCTTAAATCGCTAGTATTTGCACAAAGATTCATTGCCTCTGATACTGAATCTTGGCATAAGGCTGAAACTATCACACATGTAAGTTTCTGTCTTCAGCATTTCCAAATACGTATTTCGATTCTGATAACGAGCCTGTTATGTTTTATTATTATTTGTTAAATTACCTTCTGATCCTTCAATTGACTTTTAATTACGTAGGAAATAAAAGAAATAATGGGGAACCAGTGGGAACCACTAAGTGATGCAGATTTACCTGCAGTTGTTAAAAATCCTTTCGAAGGTGATAGCAGGGAAGTTATCATGCCATTGGTCCTTCGTGACCAAAAGTAAATTTTTATTTGTACCAACGAAACATTACTTCCCGATACCGTATATTACCGATCAACGTACATCGTCAACAATTTCTGGGCGAGCTACATTCTCAGAAGTAAAGTTATATTGTTATATCCGTTATTTTTCTATAAGAATTGTTTTTACGACAACTACGAAACAGTGGACATGTGTAAAATCGTAGTTTAAAATCAATAACTGATGGATACAATGTTGCCTACCAGGTAAGAATCACACAGTTCCAATGTGTAAACAGCGAGAGCAAAAGCGCACACAAGTTATCCTTTGCAATGATTTTATTATTTTTCACGAGAACATGATAAGCCATAGTTGAATATTTTTTGTTTATGTCTTGTGTAAGAAGGTATCTAAATTTAGTACAAGTCATCCTCTATCTTTGTTTATCAAAATGAAGATCGAAAGTTTTCGTTGGTTTTTCCCATGAAAAACCTTTCGTGATGTAGTCGCGTTTTCTTGCTAACAGTGGTAGTCTCAAAACGATCAAAATAAGAGAGATATATGTAACAATGAAATGATCGTTCCTCTCATCGATGAACATTAGTGGAGAGAAAGAGTATACATATGTAACATACGAATATAATGATATTCTTAATAGATACTAAGAACGAAGCACTTACAAAATGATGAATTTTTCATCAATGCAGACCTCCGATGTGATGTTGTTATCATCACGGGAAAATAATCTCGAATGTGTGAAGATGAATATGTTACTACCAATGAGAGGCGATTATTATATGAAACAAAAGCGAAATGGGGAAAATTGAGACTAAATGAAAAAGAAAGAGAACTAATCTCACGATGTTCCACTGGAAAACGTAACGAAATTCCAAATATATGTAAGTAGAAACATGTTAACAAATATTTTTCCAATTGTATGGGAAATTTAAATCGAAGCGAGCGCCAAGAGCATGCAGTGTAAAAAAGAGCAACCAAATGAAAAGAATGAAATATATTGAACTTCGTAAAAAGAAAGTTTGTGATCGAGTTGCACAGATAATACAAAAGATGCACTCATAAGTAAGAAATCGAATAGCGATCCGAGGTTATTTTTAATACCAAAACCAATCGGACGCTCTTGTACAAATATTAAGTGAACGTGTGCCGAAAAGAGTGCGGTTGATCTGGTGGTACATACAGTTTAAAACACACTTCAAACACACAAATGTATGCGTATCACATTAAAGAGAAGAGTAAAGAAGGAGAAACAATCAATGATGTTTAATAGAAAAACTGTGCGACCTCGAAGTACCGTCTTTTCACCGTGCTCTTAGCGACCGCTGAAAATGAACACAATAATATAGGTTTATCTATAAAAACAAATCAGAAAAATTAGTTGCTAATCGTGTATATGTATATGTATGTATATCTGTATTATCTATCGAATTTTAAACATTAATATTCGGATGCTGCATGCATCTATTTCTGTCGTGCGATTAATAATGACGACTTCGAAGGTTAAACGAAAATATGAAAATGAAAGGGAACGATCCGTAACACAAAGAAAAATACCAAAAGCACTCTTATACAGTTTATTATTCTGAGAAGTTATTTACTTTTTTTCGAGTCCTTGTATAATTATTACATCGTCGTGTATCGTATTTGTAGTCACATGTACCATTGTTTTTTCTTTTATATGTGGTTCTGTACATATACATCCATGCGTTAAAAAAAATATTGGACACGCGCAAGAATCGCGAAGTTGCGCCCGAATTTAATGCGCAGGGAAAAGAGAAGAAAAAAAGAAGAATGAAACGATGAGAAAAGCAATATATAGCGATTTATATGCGAGAGGGAAGAACGAAAGATGAATCGATTGAGAGCTAGGCACAAATAACGAGGAAAACTATTTCTTTAAACGATTTAAAACTGTTATACAAAATGAACGGGCCTTAACCCTCTATATTCGTGAACGGCGATAGCTAGATCAATTCTAATCCATGCGGTTTTGTTTTATTTGTTGTTATTTTACATCTATTTTCATTCTCGAATTTTGAGAGAAAAACTGAAAGTATATTACGGTGAATATAGCAATTACAATATATCTATAACAAATTATAATTGAGAAAGCAACTTGCACCATTAATCGTTATAAATTAAGCGCTATATTAGGTTATATTGCAAAGCAATATCAAATAAGCGTGTATCCATCTATTTTTTTTTTTTTTTTCATGGTTGCAAACATTCGATTTTTGGGTTAGAAGTGATCCAGCAACTGCCACAGGGAGGGTTAACATGTATTATATGTACCTGAGTCGCGGTGAGGACAAATTTTGCCGAAAGATTTCGACACGCGACAACTACCATTAAAAGAAACTAATCACCTTAATGGACATTTTTCGGCGATTCGCGATGGAACACCTATCTGTTTCCCGCCAAAAAATGACTGGCCAGTTAAGGTATACTCATACCCTTTCATTTCGTATTCCGCGCGCGTGTATTTTTTGAGGTCAGCAAATTCTTACAAAACGGAACCAACGGTTATTCGTTAAACTATATACATATATGTTTAAAAAAGAAAAAAGATGTCTGCGAACTATTGTCGTTCGCTGACCACTGACGCTGTGCGGACGGGCCAGATGTTATTTATTAAGTCCTTTTCTCTTTTTTTTATTAATTTCTTCTCATATATATATATATTTTTTTTTTTTGTTGTTTTTTACTATTACCATTATTATTATTATTACTATTATTATTATTATTATTAACGTCTATTATTTTCTTTTTGTTTTTTTAATCAAAGTCCCGCATAAACAGTATACTCGTGGGCGCGGTGCCCGGCGTGCGAGTTTAAGGAGAGAAAGAGAGAGAGAGAGAGAGAACATATGCCGTTGTAAAAAATAATATGATAACGTATGAAAGAGAACGGAATTTAAACGAAAAGTGAAAAAGATGAGATATGCGTTTGAATGCGAGAACGAGAGAGAGGTATCTAAATGAGTAAAGATAGCAACAAACAAAAGTCAGGTGATACGTAGTACCATCTCTGCGAATCCTGTGTACAAAGTCATGTAGAAAAGAAGATAAAAACAACACAACGGCGTGACGTGCGGCCTCAACCAAACGGACACAACCCAACTATAACGTATAATATAACAATGTAAACGCGAATGACAAACCAAGCATAAGACTGAACCTACCGAGAAAGGTATAACCACAGAGTTGAGAATCCGCACGTCTGGCCAACGCGTCCGACCTCATATTCATAAAACAAAGACGAAATCCAGGCTAAACGGAAAGCATCATTCGCAAATCGCGTCGGAACGAAATTGTTCACATCGATTTTACCTGTTGTCGATAATGCTTGTTACTCGTCTTAACTGTTTTCCTTGTCTTACGTCGTAGCTTTCCATTTTGGTCTATTCGCCCCTAATTAAATGATCTGTGCGCGCGCCGATTTATGAATATGCGAGTCGTTAGGAGGAAGAAAAAAAAACAATAATGAAAACTAGAGAAGTAAAAAAAATAACAAAGGGATGGTGCATCAGCTAGTGTTTAGATCGGAGATAAGCGCCTCGTTGAGAAAAAAGCGAGAGAGAGCGAGAGAGAGAGAGAGAGAGAAAGCGCGAGCGAAAGAGCGAGAGAAAGAGAGAGAGAAAGAATAACAAAAGCTCACTCGAAGGTGGTTCTCGTAGCCGATAAATACTAACCTATAAGACAGCCTGCCAAGAATCAAAATATTGTAAAATATCAAACGAACGCTAGCCAGTACAGAATGCTAAGATCTATTTTTTAAGAAGCGAATGTATATTTTTGTACTAAGGCAGGCCTTAGTGTGAATCGTGTATTCTCTTGCGTGTAATAGCAAGATGAGAGCTGTGATCATAATATCATTTCGGCTTAACGAGAGAGAACATATAAAAAGGAGGAAAACCGAGGAGGGGGAAGAAAGAGAAGCACGGGAAGGAAATAGCGAAAGCAACGCGACGACTACGCGTTCACAGATAGACATAAAGGAGAGATAATGAGACAAATGTTCCCTGTTAGTATGTTGTTACCGAGTGGGCTATAGATAAAAAAACGGGTGGCGATAAATCGAGAACAAAACATCTGTGATAAAACAAAATCTTAGAAAGGGTGCTCGAGAGAGAAGGCGGCGAAAGAAAGGAGATAAAAAAGAAGAAAAAAGAAGAAGGAGAAACAAGCGTGCGTTAAGAAAACAAAAAAAAGAAGTGAAACATAAGAGGGGGTAGGGGAGGGGAGGAAGGGAGTAATATATGTCAAAAGACAAAAACTCTGCGTGTATTAGGAAATAACAATACGCGAGACATGCAATTCCTACAAACAGAAAAAAAAAGAAAATGTTTAGAAGTGCTTTTAGAAGATCTATTATAACGAAAAAAACAATGTTCGTCGTATGTATAACTAATTAACAGATGGAGACTGTCTTTCGACGAGATAGCCCGGTCTAACTATTGAAGTGGTCAACGTCCTGTCTTATCCTTGTCTAATAATAAGAAACGAACACGCTCGGATCATCATGTGGGTTCTCGATGAATGCCCACGCTGTTCTATCTGAATAACAAAACAAAGCTCCTTGCGATTGATGATATTTGCAATACTTCGAATAAGAAGGGAAAGAAGCTATACCTGTTCAACTATATAGAACGTTACTTAAACGAACCTGACATTCCACGCTACACGGTATCGCAACGTTATAGTATACATATACATGTATATATAAGTACGTATAGTTAATTTAGTATTACGACTAATTTCGAGCAAAGAACTAAACGATCTATCGATGTACATACGTGTACGTGTTTGATCGATTCGGAGTTACGCAAAAATCGCGAAACCACATCACGAACCAGAGAAACCCGCCTTCATCGTGCCCACATGATAAACTCGGGATAAAGTCAGGACGTTGTATGCCACGAGTAGTATTATAAGTTCCTAAAGAAAAGAAAAGAAGAAAAAAAAAAGAAGAATATTTTACACCGTTTAAGTGTGTACGATAGAACTGCATTTGCGAACAAACCAACCAACTTACGCGAACAAGAAAGTACATTCAGTTCGATGTAGTTCGTTCGTTGATTATCGTTATGTTTTTATAGGAAAACTGCTTTTCAGACACCGAAATCTTTTCTCTCGTTTCGTTTTACATATACGTGCGTGCATGTACGTGTACATATGTGTATCCACGTGTATGTATACGTACGTGTATATGCATATTATATAATTTACAAATACGTGTATAAACCATTCCAATCGAACGAACGGGCGTTACGAAACGTAGCAGTAAAAAATGCAAAAATTGGAAAGGATGGTTTCGCGTTGAACGGACAGAAAACTAAAAACAGGACAAAAAACTCTCGCAGGAAAAACAAGAAAATATATGCTATATTGTTCAAACATCGATACATATATATGTAGATAATAACATATATGTGTAGATGATGATGAACAACATATGTAGACCAGTGAACTCAATCGGTAACACAAGAAACGCGGATTCATGATTTCGTGTAATGTTTATATATATGTATTCTCGATTATTTTATTACTGCCGTCTCTTTCACTGTAAAAAAAAGATGAAAACGTCTTTGAGGTTCGTTCGAGAAACCACACTGTCCAAACAACCGATATTTGACGAGAAGAGGAAAGAAACAATATTCCGTAACTTTGCGCTAATTCCTCAATTGATACGTAAAAAAAAAATACAACTAGAACGAAAAACGTTTACCGAAACGCAGCGTTAGATTATATAAGTTATTAAGGACTGAGGTAGCAAACGCGAGCAAGCTATTTTTTATCACCTTGAATCACGAGGTAAGACGAAAAAAACGAACTCCGCCGAAAAAAAAGTATCTTCCATGCGAATGAAGGGAGAGAGAGAGAGAGAGAGAGAGATAGATAGATAGAGAGAGAAACATTTGCGAAGTGAGAAAGTACGAAAAAATTTAAGAAAAAAAAACGTGACCGGGCCCAAAATAAATGTCGTCGTGTTATATTCGTTCATCGGTTAATTGAAGTCCTAGCTCTAGAGAGTGAGTACATGTACAAAAAGAAAGAAAGAAAAAAGGGAAGAACGAAGGAGAAAAGTGTGTTAAGGAATTTTAATCATGGTCATCGGTTTGTTAATAAATCGGGATGAGAGAACTTGAGGTAACGTTAAGCGACGCGTTCTGTTGTCGAACAACGATCACTTTGATGCGATGGATCCTTCGGGTTTGATTTAGTTCCCATGTTTCTCGGATATGTCGCCGGGTCGTTTTTCTCAACGATGATTGTCGAGAAAAAAAAATTATCGAGACCCAAAATCGTCACAGCGATCGTGCCTGAGTTGCAATCAATGGTGATCGTTCCGGATATTGAAAATGCTTGAGAATGCACACGAGAGAAATCGTTCGTCGGTGGGATAACGTTATCTTGACGCGTTATTACCCGCGTAACCATTCGTAGAATTCTTCGGTGAACTTGTTGGTAAAGGATTATCGCTTCGTATCGTATTAACGTGTTACTCTGTAACGATTCTCCGATACTGTAACTCCTTTGAAATCTACCGTGCGTCGATATTTCTTTCCCGAGAAAGAAAACAGAGACGTTTGAGATCGTTTCCAAACGCATACATATATTTTTCAACGCAAAGTAGTTGCTCCTCGCTTACCGACGCAGGCCTGCGAACGGGTGTCGCGTCAGCGTTTCATATTTAATGAAATGAAATAATGTATATTTTAGCAGTACGTTACGAGATACCGTTTAGTTTAATATTTCTGTTCGTGCTACAGATCAATTCTCTTGTGCAATATCGCAATTGACGTGAAGACGTTTGGCATTTCCGATTACGTTCAGGGACCTTGGTATCTTCATCCGGTTAATACTTAATCTATTAAGGACAAAGATGCGTTGATGCAGTGTCGTATTTGTAATGTTCCTTTCTCGATTCGCTGATGTAATTCGAAAGTCTTCTTGCACGATGTTCTTTTTATCGATAGCTGTTTCTTCTTCCATCTAGATCCTGTAATTTTATCTCAATGAAACTGAGGCATTTCGTATCATCACGTGATAAATTGTTCTTTCCAGATTATAGAAATTCTCTTCTTTCCAAATTGTATAAATTTTCTTCGCGTATAATTTATTTAATTTATAATGGTGATCGGTCCTTAATGGATTAATTTCACCGCGTTCCGCAAGATGTTCGTTGGTGTGTTAATTCTGCAGGCGTGTTTCGGGTGTAAATCCGCGTTCAATTCTTCCTTGTAAAGGCACGTTTAACGATAGTGTATATACTGTTCGATTCCATTGCGGTTAATAATTTAATTGGTGTCGCCGTGGTTTTCCAACAGTACAATGCAAGGGCGTGTGTTACGCGCCACGCGTGTGCGCTAGTTTTGAAGCGTGAAATCGGACGTTTAACACTTGGTTTCGGACAAAGGGGAAGAGGGAGATCGGGAGAGAGAAAAAAAAAACAATCCCCGACGATTACCAATGAATTTAGACGGATAAAATCGTGGCCTCTTATCACGTTATATACATACTTTTTAATCGTCGTAGGCACAACGTGTTTTCAAACCCGTTAGCGCACTTGAAAGTTTCTCATGTAGAACTTGATACGCTAATTATGTAAAAGAAGGATACGTATATATACTTTGTAAATGTTCTCTCTAAATATGTTCGATGACGAAAAAGAAAAAAAAAGAAGAAAAAAAGAAAAAAAAGGTGAAAAACGAAGTTGAATATACCGTACCTCGAGCGGAGGATTCGTTCTCCGGTTCGGACATTGATTTTTTTCGTAATCTCGGTGTTCTCAGAGGTTAATGTTTATACATGTAGTGACGACATATACATACATACTTGTATAGGTGAATAGCATTTCGATCGAGCGCTGAATGCGGTAAAAGCAGGAATTCCGACCGGTGTATCGCGTTAAGAGGATGAATGCAACGACGTTTGAAATTGCTGTTTTCAAGAGACGGAGCGTGCGATATCTATATGCGTGTCAAGCAAAATGTGTGTCCAGCGCGCCTGTTCCATTATTTTCTTTCGCGTTGTTGACGATGGTGTTACTCGCGCCATTTCAAACCATCGATTTTTAACTTCTCGTAAGATACTTCTTGGATCTTTACGATATCTCCGGAGAGAGTGAGTGAGTAAGTGAGTGAGTGAGTGAGTGAGTGAGTGAGTGTGAGTGAGTGAGTGAGTGAGTGAGTGAGTGAGTGAGTGAGTGAGTGAGTGAGTGAGTGAGTGAGTGAGTGAGTGAGTGAGTGAGTACGACGTGCATGATACGATGTTACGTGCTTATTTTCCCTTTTGCTATTTTGTACACTCGTTTCGTTTTCCAAATACAGTAGAACCTCTCTGTAACGCGAAAGATACGAGTCATACGAGTTTCACAGGTTTTACGAAACCTCAAGCGCACAGAGTTGAAATGAAATGAAGCTTTTTCTTCTTCTCAACACAACCAAAAATTATTTTACTTTCAAGGAGAAAAAATTTTATTTGACGCACGTTGACATAAAATCATTTAAAATGTGGAGCAACAATATTAAAATCTGGCCAGTGTTATAGTGGCTTGAAATTAAACTTCATCGAAATGTTCATGTTGATACAGTTTTACCTCTAAGTTCTAAAATTTATAAACGTACGTTCCTTTTTAATTGCGTTACTTAGGGGTCCTACTGTGTCCAGTTTTCTTGACCGGAATCTTTTTTTCACGATATATCAGTTCGAGATCAAACTTCAATGACGTTTGCAGCATTTGTAAAGTACGATCCGTGAAAGAAAGAAAGAAAGAAAGAAAAAAAGAAAGAAAAAATCACAGCGTAACGTGGTATTTTCAGCATTATTTTCCGCTGATGCGATAAAAATCCAGCGACGGTTTGAACTTAGTAGGGGCGGGAAGAGGAAGGAGAGAGGAGGAAATCGAAGAGTCTCCTTTTACTCTTACTCGCGATTCGCGCGTCGCGAAACCTCCAAGAAAAGGAACCAATATCCACGTACATATTAAGGATGCAATCTCTACGTATTAATATATTATACAAACTTACACCGCCATCGTTTCCCCCTTCTCTTTTTTTTTCTCCAAAAATCGTTTCGTCAGCTAACGTAGAAAAATGTGTGTGCGTATGCGTGTGTGAACGATACTCAAGGGACGGTTTCGCGTCCTCAAGGTCGTTGCTCGAATTTAACTCAGCAAATCGATTGTAAAACCCGGCTCTGCGTCTACGCCCGACATTCCCCATGTGTGTGTATGTGATCGAAGCTCGTAGCGCAGCGAACATCATGCCGGCGGCATCGTGTTTCTATTATTAAAGCTCGTCTATTATTAAACGATGTTTTAAAATCTGAAGAAAGGGGGAAGAAGGCTTGTCGTCGGTCTGTTTAAATATAAAAAAAAAGAGAGAGAGAAGGGGAACGACGCGGGGTTTCATCGTGCTTTTCTTAATGGCGCGAATGTACGCTGTTGACACGAAGAGAGAATGCGTCGAACAACAGGTGTTACTTACACTTTGCGTAATTGAACTCTCGCTATCGAACGGTGAACTTAACTTCCTAACTTAGAATCCTGATCTGCAAACTGAGATGAAGACGATCATCGTTTTATGATCAAAAGAACGTTGCAAAATGTCACACGATCAAGCAACGCTCAGTGAAAAGCACACGTTGTAGCGAGAGATTCGACTCTTTCGGTGCCATAGTATTTAGATGGAAAACGGCTGAACGGTGTTTCGATCGAATAGAACGTGTTATTTATCGTCGAACACTTGCCGAACATCGATGCTCGGCAAGTGTTCACCGTATACGCGCCGATCAGCTCCGGAGCGACTGGCGGACCGTTATGAAAGCGCTTGTTTCGGCACCGAGGGAGAGTTAACAAACGTAACGAAACGCCTAATGAAAATTGAATCGATCAAACCGGCAAACGGTGAAACAACGTCGATCTTAATCTAGCCAACGGAGAAATTTTTAACTCCCCCGGACAGTACGTTGAACTTGTTCGATGTGCCATTATATCGCGGAACTTGCGAGTTGAGACGAACTATGGTTTTTAGGGATAATTTCGTTGCAACGATTTCGCCGTTGACATGTAGAACGTAAGAAAATACAAAAATTCGCTGTCGTCGATCTTTCGCGGTTCTACTCCACCGATGGTGATTACAGATGGTGAAAAACGAATATTTCCGCTGGACTTTACGCGGCGATGTGAGAAATAGAAAAAGAAAACCAGATCGAAATCCACCGTGCCTCGGTCACCTTACAAGCAGTAGTATAGAGAGAAAGTCTACGAACAGGCATGCTTGTCCGGAGCAATTAATACCGAGATATAATTCCGGCTATCGACGTGTATATACGTGTATGTAGCCGCGGAACGTTCGCGAAGCCGACTGTACATTCGTCGGTATTTTAACGTGGTACCTGATTTTGTAACATTCTCCTCTTTATGCGATCAACTAGATGGCAAGGCGGGAATTATCATTGGACAATGAAAAGGTCGACAAACAGTAGCATTTGGACACATACCGTGTAGAAAATTTTTATGGGTATATTTTGCACACGTGTTAAGTGACATATTTTGACGTTCCTCCGCTAGCACTATAACGATTGCAGCATACTGATAAAGCTTGAAATCAATAAAAATGTACGGAGAACTTGTGAAAAATTGAACAGCCATGAATTGAACGTGTAATAAGTATTTAACGTAGTCATACTGAAATTGACTGTTTAAATGAAATATAAAAGATCTCTATGAAATATTTACAAATTTCCAGGTTTTAAACTTTATCCATATAGACGTGACGCTCGGATCTCGTTACAGTGAATGAAATTTCAGAATGTTTCACACAATACACGTGATATATTCATAAAAATTTTGTACAAGTGAGCTACTGTATGTATATATAACATAGGTAGAGATACTCGCACGCATAACATATACATACGTAGGTAGCAAACACGCGCGCGCGTGCATTTGTGTTCACTGTATTATTTGTTTCTTCATCTGCGTATTCCGATAAAACCAATTTAAAGATGCACACGAGTAATGGGCAAGCTGATCGATAAGCAAATATCGAAATATCTCAACGTTATGCTTCTATGAATTTACAAGTACGTGTTTACTGGATGAAACACTTCTTTCAAGGGAAAATTTTTCTTCTAGGTACATCCAACATTTTTTAACGCGTCTCTAACGTTTTCAACAGCGGAAGAAAAGATTTCGATTTTTGTCGAATTGTCGGCTTCCCTCAGTGCAGTATGTGTCTATTTGACTCCTGTTGAGCGATGTAGGACGGTGATAGAATAATTTGCATACAATACGTTCCTTTTTAAGAATAAGATGTTTTTTTTCGATCTATGCAATCTGTCTTAGCGGACTATATGTATTTGTAAATAATCGTACATTGCGCCTGTTGTCTTTCTGATTTTTCTTACTATCCGTGACAGATGTTTCTAAAAGCGCCATCTTATTTAAACATCCAATCCAAATATAAATTTTGGATAGAAAAATCGATTTTCTCCTTTTTTTGGTAATTCGATGTGGCAAACCGAAGATGGTCGTTGGAACATTTGTCACAAACGATTTGGAAATCGACCATTTGTAACGCAATTCTATTATGATTGTTCGCAATTATTAACGATTGTCCGTTTCTGTTATGCTTTTGTACGTGGACTGCATAACCTCCGAACGAGCATTTGTAATATACAAAACTGTTAATACTGTCGCGTGAAAGGAAAAGAAAAAACAAAGAACAATGTCAGTATTCTTTCAACTCCAACCCTTAGAATTGTACGCCGGTCTATGATTTTTACACCATACTTCTCCGATTATAGAAATCAAATGTTTTTCGTAAGTATCAATCAATTTTTAAAAATGTATCGATCGATTAATAAATTGTGCATGGCATAAAACAACTTGTGTTTGTCTCTGTACCTATTAATCGTCTATCGACAATCAGAGATAAGAGAAGGTAAAATTAGAATTAGAAATTTATATTTGTATAAACCACTTCTTGTAATTAGTAATGATTTTTTTGCACTAATTCTTTACGAAATCCTTTCTGAAAAGTTTTTGCCGACGAGAATTTAAGCTTCAAAGTGTTATCTTTCAATTTCTTACACCAGCTCATTCGTTTGTCTCTTAACATGCCTGTCGTCACGTGCCAATTAAATAGGGACATTTTCGTCGGTCATTTTTTCTCAGGTTCAGTGTATACAATTACGATATTTTACGACAAGGATACGAATAATACAAATTGTTCAGTTTCTGTCTTGGACAAGTGTAATTCATTCCATGCGTACAAGTTATACCTATACGCATAAAATATGTGTAAGAATTATATCGTTATTTGAAATTATACCACGCCGTGCAAAAATTTTTCAAATTTAAAAAGAATACAACCATATATCGTTGGTTAAGTGGTCATCGCGAACGATGAAGTCGCATACAACGCAGTGCCGGTGACGTAAAGTCAAAAGCGGTTCAATTTGAAATACCCTCCAATACGTAATGGCTGCGATCCGATTGGCGGTTACCGGTGCAGGTTTGAAAGAGAAGGGAATGCGCAGAAGCACGTGGATTTGTTTAGACGACTGTCAAGCCCCTTTCGCAGCGCATTTACAAAGTCCGTGGGGTGCTTCCGGTAAGCCCCGTAGCTGGCGGCGCTTTCCCGACAAACGATACCGGGGGCCAACGGGGGCGACAAGATCCACTGTCTACTTCCCTTCTGCCTCTCATCCTTCCCGCTCAACCATCGGTGCCACCGTCCCTCTACCCTGAGCCCCCCCGCCCTCTCCCACCTCTCGCTCCTGGCCCGACATGCGACGGAGTTACACCTCCGATGCCGGAGACAGAGACAGCAGCAGCGACAGGGGCAGGGGAGTGACGACGGCGACGATGCCCGGCGAAACGAGCGATGGAGGAGGGGAAGACATCAACGGCGGACAAGGCCGCCATATTGAATCACTCTCGTTAATTTTTGCGCAGAGGCGGTGTGAATTTTTTCTCCTTGCGCGGAAGGTAGCAGCCCAAGGTTGGTGTCTGGGACTCGCGTATGGTGACGATCGTTCTCGCGGTTACCACCGACATCCGCGTCATCCCCTGTCCATTTAACGGAGGCTCTCCTTCCCTCACTCTGCGCGTACGTACGTATTTTTATGTTCTCTCGTGACAAACACGGAGCTGAAAGTCCGCAATTGAAAGTAAGCTGCAGACGAAAGACATGGTAGAACGATGCACGGCTATGCCAGGCGAAAACGTATCACGGAAACGCGCGGAAATCGCGCGTGTATGATCGCGCGAGGCGGTGAAGTGTGCTCGTGCATAGGGAGATACACTCGAGAGAAGTGAAGTGTATGCGTACACTGACTGCGGTATATCGTGTGCGCCATGTCATTGTACGTAAGCGATAGTATAGAGCAATAATGTATCGTAGTGGAGTGGAGTGAAGTGGAGTGGAAAGCGACCAGACCGATCGCCTTGCCTGCCTAACTGTCTACCTAACAGCGTGCCTGCCTGGCTTCCTCTTGGATTTTGTCGTCTTTGTTGGCAGCTTAATCTTTGTTGGCCCGGCTACTTTTACCCGTTTAATTGCTCGTCCGTTTCTCTCTGCGAAAAATCGGCTGACTTCGCTACAAGGTCGTCACGTCGATTTTACGAGTTAGGGCCAACATTTTCCATTGACCTCTCTCAGGTACGTTGCTGTCTTCCTGAATGCGGGAGGCGTAGGCGTGTGTGGGGGTCAAAACACTCCGTGTGCATTCGGTTCCCTCGGAGAAGGTGCGATTATCAATGTAGTGGCAAATATGTTGTGCACGCGGAAACATAAAGAGTCGCGTGTCGCCGTTGCGCGAGCTGGCGTCACACGTCGCCAGTCAGCATTTGTGCATGCCTCTCGTTCGACACTCCGGCCTCCGATATTTTCAATTGTACGCTTGATTAACGCTATGCCCACCGACCATCTAAGCCCAGGGATTCATCCTACGAGAAAAATCAAAACGAAATTCTGAAATCAAAGCGAAGAATATAACGTGCCTTTACCTGGGACAAACGAGCCTTTATTTGTATGCGTGAAAGATTACAAAGGGAATTTCTATAAACGTGTCGTTTCTCCAATTCCAAAAATTTCCATAAAAAATTGTAAATTTTTGGAATTATTCTGATAGTTTTGGTTTGATTGATTACTAAACAATATTTTTCTATTATGAATTTTGATATATTTATTGATGATCATCATCAATTACACGGTCAGAATAGAAATGTAGAATGTCTAATTGTTGCTTTTGCTGTTTTTACGTTTACTCCTAATCGTTCGCATGTGCTTGATTGTTTATATGTAAGCGATAAGAGACAGTTTCTCGGCTCGAATAATATACTTCGTTTTTGGTTTGCTCGAGGATGAGTTGTTACAATGAAACACGCTTATTAGGTTAGGTAGCAGATCAACAATTGTAGGTCGGTTTCACACTCGTCTATTATTTCGGGGACTTTACATTGTATACTTAATTTACATCTTTTTAACTCAAGGTTAAGAACAGCAATTGAAGGGACGGAGAATTTTTGTAATGATTTATGACTGGAAAATTTTGAAAGACTATATACATGTGTATGTGTACGAGCAAAATTATTATCTTATATTTGATTATATTTATATATGCTCAACACACACACACACACACACACACACAAAATCTTTCTTTCTCTTTCTATCTATCTATCTATCTATCTATCTATCTATCTATCTATCTATCTATCTATCTATCTATCTATCTATCTATATATACACACTACTCAATTTCTCTATTATTAAACGGCAAAGCCATGAAACGTGAATGAAAAATGTTGACATAAATTCAAGAGCTTAAGAGACCCCGTACTGTATCACGTGATCTGGAAAGTGTGCGAGGCGGGAGATCCGAGAGAAACTCCGTGAACTAGTTAATTCCTTCGCCATTAGGACGATCTAAGGTTATCTCGTGCGGGATAGCGACATTTTAAACCAGCCACAAGAAGCCAATTCTCGGGATACATCAATCACGATCCGCTAGAATTCGGCATATTGACGCCAGAAGTAATGCCAATGGAGGTAACGTGTACGTAGATAATGGAGTTGCTGTTGCCTAGAGGTCGCGCTCGGTTTCTTGATACAATAGTAATTACAGAGATGCGTGGATGATATGAAATACGTTGCAAAAACATTGCAAACTCCTTCGTCCCCCCTCCTCTCCCCCTTCCCTCGCTCGGGAAAGGCCGGCAGTGGGGACTCCGTCGAAAAATCGATTTCCCGTAGGGCATAAGGGTGCGAGGGAGCAGCGGGGGAAAGGGAGAGAAGTACGGAGACGAAATTCGGGAAAATCCGCAGGGCGAGAGAACGAATAGGAGAAAGAGAAAGAGAGAGGGGGGGAGGGAGGGACAAACGGACAGACGGACGGACGGATGGACAGACAGACAGACGGAGAAAGAGAGAGGAGAGATCGTGTGAGAAAGGAGTGCGAGAGGAAAGGAGAGAGATTGGTTTCTAGCCCTGTGTCCTCCTCCCTCCTTTCCCTTGATGCGGATGCTTGTGTGGGTGAGTGGCTGACTCGTGTGGTAGGGGGTAGAGCGACCGTCGCCGGGGGGTGAGAGGAGAAATAATTAATGTGCGACCGTACCTCTCCCCTCGCAGTACAGGGCACCCCTTCCCCCCTCGCACTCCGTCCTCTCTCCCTCTCTTTCCCCCTTCCCCTCGGTCTTGTACCGCTACGCTTAGCTGCCATTGTGCCGAGACGCTACTTCCGAAGCATCAAATTCAATTCTTCGATTTTCGTACCACGCCACCAGATTTCTCCTTCGTGGCGAGAATTCTGGCGAGAGGATCAAACGGGGGAGCATACACGCGGCTATCGTCGTAGTGCTGCCGGGCGACCGAGCAAAGCGCGCCAATATTCTCATCTTGTGTATGTACGAATCCCGAGCAACCGATATACACTCTTCCTTGACCGTCTTTGAATACCACGGAGGGAGGTTAGGTTAGGATACTACTTCCGTAGGCATTGGCCGATGCGCCTTGCGATCGTACCACGCACACGAGTTACGGTCCTTTTCATCGCGCGAATTTCACTACCCGTGCGCGGATAGTTGATCGTGTTACCCGGTGGTGTTCCTTGTATTTCTGCCTGTGTTGTGATCGCGCCCTTTGCGAATCGAGTCGCTGTGTTCGAGATACCTCGGAAAAGGACGAGCGGAGAACATGATGCTCCTCCGGTGCATATGAAACAGAGATTTCGGTAACTCGAAATTTATTTTTGTTGCGCGGGTTTGTAAATCTTTCTCGTGTTCGCTTTGAAATCGTTCGACGTTGCGAAATTAGTTCTATCTCGCCGCTCTTGCCAGGCTTTGCACTTCTTATGTGATATGCTTTCTTTCGCCCTTTTTCTTTTCTTTTTCCCTATTTCCTTTTTTCCCCTCCTGGTTCCTCGCAAACGTACGGTGCGCCCGTGTCGTTGTTGCAAATCGATTAAATCGAAGCGAACTGACTGAGAAAAGTGATTTATAAATAAGCACCTGTGTGTTCTTTTTTTTGCAGAGCTCTTATATTTGAAAGAATGGAAGCCATGGACTTGGACGGGGATGCGGTTGTCGACTTGAGTGTCAGGTAAGTTGAATGGGACTTGCACATTTTTCCTTCTCTTTTTTTCACATTCTGTTCATAGTTTCATTATTAGGTACATTAGGCACATGGTTGAGAATTATGTTATTGTTAAGTTGCTATTGTCTATATTTGTTGTAATTGCAAAAATGAGGTTATTGGTTACAAAAATTACATGTTGTTACAGCATTGTAAATATCTTATGATATCTTATGATAACCTAACTTTTAAAGAAAACAGATTCTTGTCAGTAATGTCAAGTAAAAGTTCTTACATGAAAGTGAATTGTTCTTTTCTCAATGATTGTGAAGTTGTTTATTGTTCTAACCCTTTGTTTAATGTAGTTTTACATTGTTTCTACTACATTTTAGAATTTACTAATATCAGTTTTATCATTAAGTATTGTATGTTTTCAGCAGCAGTAGCAGGAGAAATTCTCCATCGATAACTGTTAATTCTGGTGATGTAGGAGTTCCATTAGATTTAGGTGTTCATTTTTCTTCAAATCCTAATGTGGACAACAACATGCCAGAAGCACGTAACATTCAAAATGCAGCAAGAGGCATTTTGGCTCCCAAGTCTGGGGATGATAGGAAAACACGTCGTAATCTTAGACCTAGAATTGAAATAAGTTATGCAGAAAGTCCTGATGAGCGTAGAATAAATGGTTATGTGAATGGAAATGCTGACAGTGATGAAGGTTAATTATAAAAATAGTATAATTATTTATAATTTAACTATTCAGTTTAGTTTCAGTAGTTCGATACTTAATGTATTTGCTCTCATACACAAATATATCTAATAACATTGAAAATTTCTAGGTGATATGCCTCCTTTGCCTCCGATAAAAGAATTATCATCAGACGAATTGGCAGAACGTGAAAGAACACTCAGAAAATTAAGGGAGGATCTTAGATCTGAGGAAATGAAATTGGTATTATTGAAAAAATTAAGGCAATCTCAACAACTGAAGGAAAACATTGCTGCTGTACCCAAAGTTCCAAGTAAATTACCTCCTCCAGTTACAGTACAACCAGCTCCTCACAGGTAATATTCTAATTTAATTTCGTTGTATAGATATTGCGTAATAAAAAATATATTTACGTCCGATTATCGAAGTAACGTGCCTGTTTCCAGTCATAGAACAGGCAAGGCACCACCACCTTTGCTCAGAGGACAACCTGCACCTAGCAGAAGTAGTAGTTTACATGCACCACCACCTGGAATGTTATTACCACCCACAGTTGGACGGAGTTCTACTTCTAGTACTGGAATGCCACCCAACATGGTCATACCACAACCACCTCATCCTCGAGGCAGGCCACCTAGTGCAACGCCCAATGTATCAAATTATCATGCACCTGCGGATAGAACTGAGAGGTCTACAAAAGATCCAACACCCACTCCAGCACATCAAGTAAGTAAGGTACAAAATGTCATTTATACTTACTTTATATATATATATATATGCACTTTACATATTTATATCTATATAATATTCAGTTTTATATATATATTATTGAATACATATATTTGAATATTATTCAAAAGTATTGTACTTTACGTATATATAATATTTTACAAATATATGTTTACATTATTTGTGAATTATGTAAATAACCATAATTGTGTTTTCGTAAACACAAAGCTGCTTGTTGGACCTCAAGAAAATAAAACTACAGCATCCTTAAGCACACCTGTGATTTCAGAACAGGTATATCCACTAGTCAAAGTATATATTTAGTTTCTTGTCAATCTAATTCTTTATTAAATGCCGACTAAGTATCGATTTTCTTTTGTCTTCCTAACCATCATGTCATTTCTTGTTTCTATATTTAACCCACTTACACTTCCATTTTCCTTCCTGACTTTCTTTCTCTTTTTCTTTTCTTTTTATTCTTGCATTTTTTTGCAACATTAATATTTTATTTTATAGAGAACTCACAAACGAATTTATCGGAAACTTTCTTTCTTGTACATCTAACATCTATTTTTTAAAATCACAGGAGAGACCAAGGGATGATAATCAGACACCGGCACAACGACAGGCAGCTGCTAAATTGGCTTTAAGAAAACAACTTGAGAAGACGTTGTTACAAATACCGCCTCCCAAACCTCCACCACCGGAGATGCACTTTGTGCCAAATCCGTCTAATACGGAATTCATATACTTGGTGGGTCTGGAGCACGTAGTTGATTTTATCACTAAAGAACCCGCTATCCCACCTCCTCCGGAACCGTTTGAGTGCACTCAGTGCAAAACGGATTTCACACCTGTGTGGAAATGGGAAAAGCCTGTAACCGGAAGTAAAAAAGAAGGTCCACGAGGGCAGCATGCGACATTTCAAAGACCTCCGGCAGGTCGTGATCCTCGAGTCATATGCGAACATTGCGTTACAACCAATGTTAAAAAGGCTCTCAAAGCAGAACACACTAATCGGTATGTATAAAGTAAAAGTGTTAGCAATATATTTTATTAAGACGACTAACATAAACGATATACATATATTTAAAGGTTAAAGACAGCGTTTGTGAAAGCGCTACAGCAGGAACAAGAAATAGAGCAAAGGTTGGCCCAAGCAGCGTGTCCAAGTCCAGATCCGCCAGCTCCTAAACCAGTTCCTAAAGCGGCTACTCCTACAAGAAGAGTAGCAACACCACCAGCCCCTCCACCACAAGTTCCACCGGCACCAACGCTAGCGCCAACTCCACCAGCACCCAAATTACAAGAACATCCTCTTGTCAAATTGGCAGAAAGTGGAAAATTCAGTCCGCATCATGCTGCTGCGGCTGCTTTACAGCAACAACTGCTCAGAGGTAATTTTCGAATGTTTTTCTGTTGAAAAATTCATATCGCAGGAGAAAAATATACGTAATCGAATGTAATTTCAGAACTGGCAAAAAATCCAGTACCAGGTCTACCACCTCATCAACCTCTACCAGCTCACATGATGCCACCATTTACATCTATATTATATCCTTATCAACTAGCAATGGCGCAGGCTGGTGGAAAAGGCCTGGCAGAATTACAACGACAAGCAGCAGATTTACAACGTCAATATTTGCTTGATATGATTCCGTCGCAAGCATCGCAGGCGCAAGGTAACCAGGCTCCACCTCGAGCTCATCCACATAATTGGAAGACGTAACCAGACGCATTTAAAAACCGACCAATGAACACAAATAAATGAAATTGCTAAAGTTGTGTTAAAGAATATCGAGAAGAAAAGATACTCATATTCTTTTGCCAGATTCTACTGAATGAAGATTTTTCAATGGATTGTGAAAGTCATATCTTCATGACACTTTTAGGATAATGTACCAATCTATGTAAGATTGGTATCTTTATTTACAACGTGAAGCTCAAACTTGGAACAATGTGACAGGCACTTCCTGTATTATTGTGAAAATGAATGGATTTTAACTTTCATTTTGTGAATATACATAGACGTGTGAGTGAGTAAGTCTTGATTGTTACCCGAAGGGTTCGATGTTTTATTGTCTCGAACATCCTAAACTTTCATTTGTAACATACGAACGATAATTATCGTAATTTCCTTAGTGGTTTCAAAAAGAGAGAAAGTGAAGTAATGATCACAATTTATCTCGAATGCCAGAAAACGAAGATTTTTTGATTGGTTTCTTTTCAGCAAGGAGCAATACCTGTTTTCTTTTTTCCGCATTACCGTATGTTGATATTAACAATACTACGAAGGAATAATAAATGAATGTCAATCAGTTGAAGTAACTACATAATAACGCGGACGCACATGATTATAATTACTTCAATTATTACATTATATATATTATATACACATAAAGAACCAAGTGGACATTTATAAGGCACTAAGGACAGTAATAAGTGTTCGTGATCATAAAAAAATTCGTTGATCCACAATAGTAGAGATAATCGAAAAGGGAGAGAATGAACGAATGAACGCGAGTGAGAAAGAGAAGGGCAGAGAACAAGCATAAGCATGTAGTGTAAACAATGTTGGAAGAAAAAATGGAATCTTTTTTAGATCCTTCATATATTATAGTTAAGCCAACTTCTGTCGCTAGTTTGAATAATTTTTTTTTTATCATCGGCGGTACCTGTTCTATGTATATTTCTTTATTTTAAAAAAAATTTTTTTATTTTTTTTATTTTTTTTTTTTTGAGTTTTTCAAACTGTGACTATTTTTAAGACAGCTATAATAATTGAAAAAGAGAAAGAACGAGAGCAAGATCGAATGAGAGAGAAAATTGTAGACTACTGACGAGAGGAAATGAAAAAAGAAGAAACAAATGATCTTTGTAAAAATGTATGTCACTGACATAGTTAGCAAAAAACGAATGTGGGTGTGATAGTAATGTTTTTTTCGTTTTTTTCATTTTGTTTTTTGTCGTCATTGCGAAAGGACAGAGAATGAGCATTCAATATCTTAAAAAAAAAAAAAAAAAGAAAAAAAAATAGAGTGACACGAGTGTCATTCGCGCACAAGTCATAAAAGAAACAATTTCATAATAAAATTTCTTCAAATTCATTTTAATGCAAGATGTATTTAAACGAAAAAAAAGAAAAAAGTAAAAAAAAGGCGTGAGAAAAATATATATATATGTGTATATGTATAAACACACGCACACACACACATATATATACATAACACGCATACACACGCATACATACACACACACATTCACACATATATATGTATATATATAAAAGAAACAAAAGAATGAAGGAAAGAAAATTTGTTAACTATGGTGTAAATTACTAATGATAGCGCGATTGATTTCATGTGTCACGTTGGTGTAAAAATATTTAATGAATCTAAAGGTTAACAGGTTATATGTACCCGAAGTATTTCTTGAAGGAAAGCAGAGAAAAAGCGATGTAAAATGGCAGATCGCCGAATTTTTATGAAATTCTCTCTTCTGAAGAAAAATCTTTATCTGCACTCTAAGAAAAGAAAAAGAAGGAAAAAACAAGTTTGGAAACAAAAAAAAAAAGGAACAAAATCTCTCCGGCACACATCCCAAGCAATACTTATTACCACTCCCACTTTTAAATAATCTGATTTTTCATTGATTACCGCCTAACCAGTTGATCTTGGACACAATTTCCATCACTAAATATATAGTTAACTGTAGTCTTGATATTTCTCGGTATATGATACAAGTTAAACTAAAAATAGCATAATCAATCTCTCTTTGTACTACGTGATAGATTTTGAACTCATACTTGATATACATGTACACCGTAATAAGTCTATCGATCGCATAATAGATCAAAATCTGTGTTTTTTGTGTAAGAGAATCGAAGTAATGTCATCGTTGTCAATTGTCATTTTTGCCAGACCGCTACCGCTGTCATCCTCTTGATCGTAAAGAAAAAGAAAAAAAAAAAATATATAAAAAGAAAAAAAATATGAAAAAATGTAGAAACGAAAAAAAAAGCGGACTTATTTATGTTTCATCGTTACGATCACTCGCGAAGCGAGGGAGTGCATGATCTCTTAACGCACAATATAACATACGATCGATCTTAATTTAATTGTATTATTAATTACGTGCGTATATGTGTTCACTTTTTTTTAAATCTCACAAACTTTATTATAGGCTTAAAAAAAAGAAAAAGAAGAAAAGAAAATAGAGACTAGATCAGTATCGTTAGATCTTATACGAATGATCCCATGAGATTTTGGATTTAGTCACTTGATTTTCAAATATTTCATTTTTTAAGGTATTTAATCTGGAATACTTTTACTTTGGCTCGTATGCTATGTTTTGCGCAATAACGATCAATTTATTGCGTAAAATGTAGAATACAAATACCTTAAAATTTAGCGGTCTAGCGTGTGATCTAACTTGTGATCGATATTTACGTATCGAGATTTATTGCTGTATTTGTTATTGCTAGTATCACGTTATGCGTATATTAGATATTTACGTTTTTTCGCCAGCCTCCCTTCCTTCGTGACATGTCTGTATTATTTGATTTGAAAAAGAAAAAAGAAACGTGAAGATGCGTGCGTAGCATCATCGCTCTCACGACTGCCAAAATCGCGTGATTGATGATTCATCGAATAAATTGATCGTCGATCGCGATTCTTCTGAGTGACGAACTTTACGCGAAAAAAATGGGAGAACGTTCAAAACAATTGCATTGCATTTTCTTCATACAGTAACGCAAGACGAATATTTGGAAAAAAAGAACGAATAACGCAAACGAAAGAAATAGAAAAGAAAAAAAAAGTAACTATTACGTTTCTTCCTTATCTTCCTTTCTAGTCTTGTCTTTCACCTCTGCATGGTGCTGATTTAAGAACTGAGAGCACTCCTAAGTGCAAAAGTATAATTTTATATTCTTAGACACGAAAAGAAAAAAACAAAAAATAGAAAAAATGAAAGAAAAAAAGAAATGAAAAGAGAAGAAATTATACTGCAATTGCAGGGCGGTAGTGTGAAATACACGAAATAAGAAACAACAAACAAAGAGAACGAAACGAGTCCGAGTTTCGATCTGACACATAGATGAAGCAATATAGAACTTCGAGCATCGCAGAATAATATTCTATATAAGGTATTTGGAAAAAAGAAATACAATGCTGTGTAAACGAAAACGATGTCCGATATTTCGTGGGGATGCAGAAAACAGTTTGGAAAAAAAAAATGTGCGAAAACAAAAGAAAAAAAAAACAAAAAATTGAAAATGTACAAAAATGATTTTCTAAGCGCGTTATGGAAATTATTACGTCTAGGAACAGAAAAAAAAAATTCGTATTATTCTATCTTTAAGTCTGGTTACCTGACGAGAATCTCTGCCCCCTCCCCCACAATTTATAGGATTAGTAGTTTTAACAAAGAAACAAACAAAAAAAAAAAGTTTACCGAATACTCTGGAGACTACACGAATAAAGCTTATCAATGATTGTATCTCGAGTGATGATTTATTATTTGTACTCTCGAAAAATGTTGTCAGCTTTTAATGTTACATGTAAAGGAAAAACAAAAATGAATGAAAAAAAGAAAAAAAAAAGTGAAAACAAATCCGTCGAAAAGAAGAATTTTCTCGAAGCAAGCGTTGTGTTATTTCCGTGTGTGTTGCCAATTTCGACTAGACATTTTGTAAATGTCGTTATAAATTTATCGTCCGTGTTGTTGTCTCATCGTTCGGGCAATAACTCGCGTAAATCGAACACTAACGTCAATAATCGTTAAGATATAGAAGCGGCGGATTTAAAATGGCCTGCGATCGTTTAGCCTTTAGGAGGTACCATTAATTTTTTACTATGTTTGTACATTGACCTATGAACGCTTAAAAATTTCGTCATTACAAAGTCTGACATTCCTTTTGTTCTTATTATCTTTTCTTTTTATTGATTTTTTTTTCTTTTTCTGTGTATGGGGACTCGGACGTTTTCTCATCATCGAATTCTTTATCTAACGAGGATCAATATCGGACAATATAACGGCCTCCCGTTTCCATTGTTTCTTCCCTCTGCCGACGAATCCGTCAGTTGCCATTCTCCTCTTTTTTTCACAATGTCGTTCCAACGAAACGCGAAAACAATGAAAACGAAGTGAAGTTCAGGTACGATTTTATCGCGGCGTCTCGTTTCTTGCGCTGCGTCCTAGTTGGACGAAATGTAACGTGGCAAAAAAAATTGAGACTCTGGGGGACCAGTTTAGCGAGTTAAAAGATAAGCGCTATATTTAGAAACTCGGCGTAAAACTTTCAACTTATGCAAGATACGATACCGATTTGGTTAGCCGACGTGAAGTTCACTCTTTCTCCACTATTCGTTTTCTACAAATTTCATTTCCTGTCCTTTTTGTTTTCTTGTTCCGTACATATGTATTACGTGTACAAATAATCACGATTGTAGCAGTCACAAACGACGTATCATCTCGTTTGTCATAATATTTTTAGTTCGGAGCTTAGACAGTACCATTTCTATAGTGTGGTTCGCGAAAGTATTTACAAAATACATTGTTTTTCATATACGCGTTTCATCTGTACTGTCCTCTGTTGAACACGACGCAAGACACGAGGATTATATCAAGATCATTATAGAGAAACGGATACTAATTTTGCTTTTTCTCGTTGAATTCGACCAGACATTTTTTAAAGTGTTTCGAGCAAAACGGATACAACGTTGGATGGTCGCAAGTTCGACAGGCCGCCGCGAGATGTGAACAGCAACGCAAGCTTTCACGGCAGCAGGATGCCCATAATTCAGGACCAGCCGCAGCGCAATTGTAGCAGTAACAGTCGCCTGGGGGAAAGAAAAAGAAACGAAAAGAATTAACTTAAGATTTGTAGATGAAATTTTTCAAATTTATTCTTACTTGAACGAACGAATTGTACAAATATAAAGTATAAAATTATTAGAAAAAATGGGAAATCCTGTGAAGCAGCAAAACAGTGTCAATGAACTCTAAGCCAAGAATGCTTTAGACTTAACTTTAGACTCTGTGGATAATGTGAGACAGTAACATCGATTACTTTCCACTTTTTTGATAACTTGATAACCAATTGGACGTATATTTTAACTTTTAAAAATATTCTTTAATTTTTGTAATGTAAATGAAGTTCCTTTCGCGAGGAAGTACAATGCGCTTTCTACGATAATAAATATAAAACACTATTTTCTGAAAATTAGCGGTCCAACTCACACTAGTACGCGTCTCAGTCTACTTTATTACGTGTTAGTTAATTTTATACTCATTGAATTTAGATAACTACTATCAAAAGTATCGGAATATTTAGAGGCAGATATCTTTCAACAGTGATTGACTTATCATAAGTTACTTATTGAATACAGATGTCACTAATAAAAATAACATTTCGGAACAGACCGATAGGCATCGATTATTTTTATTGCAATGCTATGTCTTTTCTATGATTTTCTTCTTTCAGAGTGATTTTTCGATTCAAGTCGTATCTGGGCTTTACCTCTCCCTTCATCTCGACTATACGATCCATTGTGATTCCTCTATGCAACGTCTTATTTACATCATAAGACACTTGACTCCTTGCGTTAAATAAGCGTAATGCAACGAGGGAAAAAAGGAGAGACACAGAGGCAGAGCATATCGCGTATCGTGTACATATACCATACGTGCGTATTTTTCCTGCGGTATAATTCAACTTGCTACATCTTTCACAATCTTCACGATATTCACTATCTTCTAAAATAAAATTATTTTTAATTTATAGAATAGGAGGTCAGTCAAGTCGAATATCATCGTTCGGTCAACTGTTAGAACATTTTTTACAGCAACTAGTAAGTAATTCAAATGAATTAAAAGATCGAACAGGATGTATTATGAAATAGTTGAAAATTTTGGCTATTATACATCAATGCAAATTTTAACGGGTACGTAAACATCGATAAGAATCCTATTTTCAATTAATTTTTCATTCTTAATCTAATAAAAATTCTGTGCCAGGCTGATTTTGTTGATTGAAATTGATTTAATTTAAATCGAGATCAGAACTGACTATGTCCTCTGTATGCGTAATGGTAATCTAGTCGTTAAATCATTTGTTGCTCTGATTGTTGAACGGTGAAAGGAGGAATGCAGGATGACACGGATATTCAGCCGATACAAATTATCGCGAACATTAGAGGCAGTTCTCTCATGAAAAAGAATCGCAAGGACGTGCGTGGTAAAATTATACGTTCCTCTCGATTTTCTATTTCAAAACTGTCTGCTAGTTCTACAAAATTGGAATTCCCTCTAGGAATAATTCTAGGTATGATGGACGAGAGAAATTGATCTGACATTCGTGTGAATTCATCTGATTGCAGCATGTTGTTTGTTATCGATGAATTAGGCACGTGTTTTAATTAAGTAAAACGTGATATAATATTTTTGTATATACATATACATTTCTGACAGATTTTTACTATTTCAGAATATGAATTTACAGAATTATCTACATTTCGGATGAAATTCTATAGGAAATATTCTGCAAAAAAAAATTGTGTTGTTTATAAGCTATATTATGTCAATTTTTTTTTTTTAATTAATCTCACATTAGGTGCTGATTATTATAATTTCTATAAATGATCAATAACTTTTAGTTATAGAAAAACTCATTCATTTCAAGTGTAAGCGAAGTAACTTTATGGCGATGAGTGAAAGTAAATGCATCTTCGAGAGTTCCTCGTCGTAAGGATTAACCTTATACCTGCATCTTTAATTCAAGAGTAGAAAACGTTTTCAAAGTATGTAAATATCACTCGGGGGAAAAGTGACTTATTACGTTTCGATAAATTTCATTGAATTTCAATCGCTTTCTATTTGATTCACGGCGATCCAATGGCGTTCGGTACGATTTGCAAGTGAATATTTTTGAGCAATGATAATGTGCAAACAATATACATGTGTCTGGAGGTAATATGGTAATACGTGTTCCGGTTTTTTTAAATGAAATCCTGCGAAGTAAAGCGTACAAGCTGATGTTGAAGTCGTTGTTAGTGAAAGTGTGCTGCCAATCCGGTATTCAAGCCTTCAACCGCGAAGGGTTAATGTTACATTGCTTAAAATAATTAATGGATCAGTTGGTGGAATACTTTTACAAGGGGAATTATGTCTAATTACACAAAATTAACGTAATTACGTCTAAAAATGCACACAATTGCACGATACCAGAATTGAACTATGTTCCAACAACATTTATCTCTATTTTCATCAGTCACAGTTTATTTTTTATTTTCTTTTTCCTTTAATTTTTATACTCATAGTTTCTTCGTTCACCTGTGTGATCCTCCAATTGGCACAACCTACATATGTATGCAGACTCGCGTTTTCAAAGTAAAAGCAGGAATGTTTCCCAACTGGTACTGGTACATCATTGGCACACGGGAAAGTGATTTATTGCGTCACGATAAATACGATTGAACACGAAAAAAGAGAAACAAATTGAGAAACAACGCTCGAGCAATTCGTCGGATCTAATTCGCAGATTAACGCTCTCGCGCGTTCGCGTGCATTTAACGTAGGCAAACAATGCCTGGGAGTGGCTATGTCAAGGTCAGAATCTTTTATTGTACATTGTGGATAGTGGCATGTTTTTCCGTAACAGCGATTACAACTGTCCCGCTGGAATGCAAAGATGTTGAAATTTATTTATGCACTGATTTTATACGCGTGTGTGTACAGTGGCTCGAGAGTTCTAGAAGCCTTTTGTGAATGTATATTCTATACATTTTGAAATTTCATTGTCATTGTAATAAAATAAATAGAGATCATACGTAAGCACAGCCAAGTCAAACGGAGCATCCTTAACAGTTATTATGTATCTCAAATATAAACGATATAAGCAGGACAACTTTTCGTATTTTACGATTCTAATACAAAACGTTTTATGTTACACACAAGACATACGTGTGCCACTATCCTTACGAATATATGTGCGTGAAATTTTGGAATTCTCTGGTCGATTACCTTCAGGACAGTCAACGGAACGTCTGGCCTCGGCTCTTCTGCACTCAAGGCCCTCTTCGCCTTTTGGACAAGACGACTCTTCGATCGAATTTTCACCGAATATCGCATTAATCTGAAAATCAATTTCGTTATATCTATGGAACGAGCAATACACGTGCAACGTCTTTTCGAAGTTATTTACTTAATACTTTTAAAACTTGACAATCTAATTTTGTATTATTGAAATATTATTTGTTTTTTAAAATTTTAGTTTTAATTTAAAAAAATAAATAATATTTCGATAATCGGTAGGTTTTTCTTAAGAAAAAGGAGGTAGAGAATTTTTTAGAACAAGAGTTATCTATTGATATGTATATGGTATTTTTATCATTATTGTAATTTGTTGAAACGTATAACCGTACAAAATGAGTAGATAGTCTTCGATTACAATTTTCATTACGTAATGGAAAATATTGAGAAGCGACGGTAATTTTATCAGCGGACCGATGCAATCTTGTCCTTTGCACATTTATTTTAAACGCGCATGCGTATTTTTGGCAGGTGCAGTATAAGTATCAAAACTGATTAAAAAAAACACTCAACGATCAAAATTTTCGAATCTGAATTTTTATATTTCGTAATATCGAATGAGGAAAACTGACAAACGACATCATTGTGTCTACTAGACGAAAAATTATTTTTCCATACTTTTACATGTATTTCGTAAAATATTAACGTTAAAAAAATTAACGAAGTCATGGACTGCGGATTTTTGTGCAACTTCAAGTATTTATTAACATAGCTAAGAAAATGAAAAAAGATTTACTTCATTAAATAGTAAATATGATATAAATATATTTACTTCATTAAGTTTTATAACAAATACTCCATTTTACTTCGGATATTTTTCTAATTTTTATATTAAATTTTACATCATTTTACATACAAACTTCTAATAAATATATAAAAGTCCGTAGTTTAATTACCGCAGTAATTGCATTATTTCGCATAAATTATTTTGCTGTTAAAGTTATAATATTGAAAGCTCACTCGTTTGAACGCTCCAGGTTTGGAGAACATTTTGACCAATTTTGCTAGCGCGTTCTCCTCCGTGACGGCTCTGAAATTTTCTTCGCAACGGTGACCGGCCAGCGTCAGGAATAAAGAACAAAGAAGCAGCAATGTACCGCGAGAACACATTACGCAGTCATGGGAACACACGTAACGAAAAAAAAAGCTCGCACCTCGTTCTGGATAATTTGAAATCGCAACTGGTGGTCAGGTGGCAGAGAAGCGTACCGACAGTTTGACTTTTCCAGCGTATTTGCCTCTTGGAGGGGATATCCTACGTTGCAACACGAATACGACACGAGATAGATCCGAGTTTGAATCATAGCTCGCGATTAATCGGCGCTTGAATTCGCGTTCAAATTTCCTTCCTGTAAGCCAAATTAAATGGATCGTGATTTTATTTATTTATTTTTTTTGTTAATTCTTTGACATTCGGAATGCCAATGTACGCTGGCGTGAAGTTTTATTCCCGAAACTCGGAAACTGCTTCAAACAGTGTATTTGCACTATAGAAAATTATAAGATGTCTAAATTTTACAAATTTTCTTGACGAATTTACGTAAAAATGATAAATTGTAAAATGTGAAAATAATCCCCAATTGCAAAGGGTTAATACTTATTTTGACAATGAAAGATGGCTTGTTTCATTTTTTACATTTCGATCTATGTTTTTTGTAACGTTTGCACATGACGCTTTGAATAATAACTGGACATTTTCTATCATTTTTTTGTAATTATTGTTTGTGGTGTTTTAGTTACGTGTTACTTGCATATATTGGTTTTAAATTATGATTAAATAATTTGTAAAAAATTTCATTTGTTTTTATTGCCAAACTTCTTACTATCTATCTTACAAAAATATTTATTGATATTCAGAATTTATAAATTTAAAACTAATTAAAAATAGTAATGTTAGTTCGAGTGTTTAAGATCAAAAAATATTTGTGTGCAAATATTTATTTCACGCGCGAAAGCTTTGGCGATTAATTGCAAAGTACAAAATTTTTTTTTATAATATAATCAAATATCCAAGTAAATTATGAATTTAGGATTGTATGTGAAACGTAAATCAATAATACGTCATATGAATAAGAAAATACATTTGAATTGAATGAAGGAAAACCGCGATGTGTTGATGTCATGATTAATGCGTCCCTATAATACCATCTCTATAATATTCTTATTCCCTAGAATTTGGAAAACATATATGAATTTAAAAAAGTTCAGAATTTTACTTATTTGTAACTATATTATTGTCTATATTTAAAATAATAATTCTGTGAAATAACTTGAAAACGAACAAAATTAAACACAATCGTCACACGATAATTTACATTACACTATATACTTATATTCCTTATCTAACAAGAAATTAATTTAAAATTACCTTGTATAATCTATCTATTGTCCTGTATAGATTGCAGATAGATTTATGTGCATATTTGCGCCAAGTACGAATATTAAATACTTATCAAATTTAGAAGATATAATATATTTTATTCCAAGTTTTATCTTTTTCTAAAATTCGACTCGAAAATTTAAACTCCATTTGTGAAATTTCCACAGTTTCATTGCCAAAATTGCAACAATTAATACTCGATTCTACAGACACCAAATTACATATTAATTTCAGGAGTCGATCAGCTTGGTTTTCAAGTAGCTCAAGTGTACGTAGTCTAGTTAGTAATTGGAAGTTATCACCTTGAGGTTAGAAAACCGATAATTCCCTAGACTATTAGGGATAGTCTAGAAAACCGATAATTCCCTAGACTATTATTTAGTTACGTTCCAAATCTAACAGAGATAATGATATGTAATTCATCATTGTACATAGAAATTTTTAAAATGCATAATGTCGATGTACATTTAGACGTGTGTTATCAAGATACGAATTACCCGCGCTTGGAAACGAGGATTCTTGGTAGCATGTACAAACAATGTGAGACAATAATGTAGAGGAAACGTCTTGTTACATATGTATGTAAACATTACGCAATAAGCGGTTTCCAGGGGAAACGTATCTGACGGGACACCGCGTATTTGCAAATTGAGTCGTGATCGTGATCTTACAGTTTGGGACGACGATCTAGGTTTTGTTGCGAGTGTTATTGAATTTTTGAGTGCGAAATCAGTGACCGTGTCTTATCACGGCTGGAGATTTTGCCCGTGAAATGTCAAAATGGCGTCTTCACAGGACGCTTGGTATCTATCGCTGTTAGGACTAGCAGAAAACTTTCGAACCTCGAGTCCGCCAAACATTAAGTCGTGCATACAGTGTTTGCAAGCGGTTTTCAATTTTAAGCCGCCTCCAAGGGTCGAGGCACGCACTCACCTTCAACTTGGTAACATCCTACTTACGCATACGAAAAACATCGATTTGGCGCGATCTCATTTGGAACAAGCGGTCAGTTCAGCTATTATTTGCATTTCGAATTAATTACGTTCAAGCTTTCTTTACGACTTCGTCCTTTATATCTTTCGCGCACGCTGTCGAAATTTCAACACATCTGTTTATTCTGATTCTAACCTTTCTTTTTATTTTGGTACAGTCGGTAATGTAACATACATTAAAGATTGTTGAAAATTGAAAACTGATTGATACATTATATTGTAAGTGCTTGTATTTATTGATTGTACGATATTGTGTTTCAGTGGCGATTAAGTCAGAATATAAATACTTTTGATGATGTTAAATTTGAAGCAGCAAGCGTGGTTGCAGAGTTGTATGAACAACAACAACAATCAAATCTTAGTAAACCTATATTACGGAAAGCTATAGAACTTTCACAACACAATGTATATTGGCATTGTAGACTTATTTTCCAGCTTGCAGTAAGTTGCTACTCGCTTTAATTAATATTAACTCTTTAATATAATGATCCTTGTGTTTCAGCAAATACATGCGTCCGAAAAAGATTTTGTTGCAGCTAGTAGTTTACTTGCAGTAGGTGTTGATTATTCCCATATCAGCAATGCAAGTTATACAAGAGTTCTATTCTTACTGAGCCGATGTATGCTTTTATTGATAGATAAAAAATTTACTGAAGTTCATCCTCTTTTAAATACAGCTGGGCATCATGTTGAAAATTGGCAGGGTAGTCCACATCAAAAAGAATATTTAAAAGTATATTTTTTGGTACTTCAAGTCTGTCATTATTTAATGGCGGGACAAGTAAGCAGCAACGAATAGTATTTTTTACTTGATGAATTCATGTTAACTGTTATATTCATATTTATACTTTCGTTAATAGGTTAAAAGTGTGAAACCTTGTTTAAAACAATTGCAACAAAGTATACAAACTATAATGTCTCCTAGTTGGCCAGCAGACGAAGTAGTTACAGGTTCTAATATCGGAGATATGTTTATATGGATGCCAAAGGATCATTTATATGTGTTGGTTTATTTAGTAACAGTTATGCATTCGATGCAAGCTGGTTATATGGACAAAGCTCAGAAATATACAGACAAAGCATTAACTCAAATTGAAAAACTCAAAAGTAAACATAACAGTTTATCATTTATAATTTTAATATAACTTCGTAGTAAAATTAATATTTATATTATATTTTGCAGTTGTTGACAACAAGCCTATACTTTCTGTTTTCCAATTAATGTTGTTGGAACATATAGTAATGTGTCGATTAGTGATGGGAAATAAAAGTGTAGCTCTTGCAGAAATTTCTCAAGCCTGCCAGCTTTGTAGGAGGCAGCCAAGGTTACTTCAAGGTCATAAACCACAATTACATGCTTTATTGGGATTATATGCAATGTCAATGAATTGTATGGATGCTGCGGAAGCACAGTTTACAGCTGCTTTGAGAGTAGGATGATGAACAAATTAAATACTATTAAATGTGACTTTAACAGTATTGTAATAAAGAAATAAAAAAAAAAAAAATGATTTTATAGACATCGCAAGAAAGGGAATTGTGGACTTTCGCAAATTTAAACTTGGCAATAGTATATCTTAGGACAAAAAGAGATGCAGATTTAGGTGCTTTATTAGAACGAATAAATCCTGAATCTTTACCATCTCATTCGCATTCTTTAAGAGCGGCGGCATATTATGTTCAGGGTCTTCAAGCGTTTTTTGGAGCGAGATACAACGAAGCAAAGTACAGATTAACTATTATTATTAATACTATTATTATACTTAATATCTTTTAAAGAATATCAGATGTATCTAAACGTATAAATATGTTTATAGGAGATACCTTCGAGAAACACTAAAAATGGCAAATTCTGAAGATTTAAACAGACTCACGTCGTGTAGTCTTGTACTTCTTGGACATATATTTCTTTCTTTGGGCAACAGTAGAGAATCTATGAATATGGTCACACCTGCGATGCAGTTAGCTTCTAAGATACCTGATGTACATGTTCAATTATGGGCTACTGCTATACTTAAAGGTATATTAATATAATATAAATTTGAGCATGAGAAGGTTCATCTTTCAAACGAATGATCTTTATTTGGCAGATTTGTATAGACTTTGTGGGGATCCAAATCGTGAAAGTGAAGCATATCAGATGCATTGTACGTTTTCACAAACGCTCTTGAAGGATCATTTTCAAAGTACACAGATGGGTGAACATACTCTTATACAATGGACTGATGGACCTGTGCCTGCTTTGCCGAGTAATCCACCACCTTCGACGTCACAAGCAATTCTTTAATAATATCCAAACATTCGATAGCTTGTATGTTCGAAGTGTATAAAATAGTTGGCGGAGCAGTATGTTAGATTTGTATAATTTTGTTATCAGATTATAGACTAAATGATAAACTGTGAGGTGACGACAGAAACACAAAACTTTTTTAAACGAGAGACTTTTTTAAAGTCAGTTGGCTCGCGAAGGAACAAATTAATTACGATTAAATCGGAAAAAGTAAATTTAATTGTTCAATATGGGTATTAAATGATATCCAAATTTATCGTTTATTATTTATAATTTCCAGGCAATTAAAAGTCACATAGAATTTCATTTGCAGAGTTTCATGAAGATTATATATATATACATATAAAATCTATATATATATATATATATATATATATATATATATAGGTTTGTACAAACAATTTATTATAGTCATTTTCTATGTCACAGAGATAAAAAAGATGAAAATATGTATAAAATATCGATATATTTTATTATTTTGTACATTGTAAATTAGCTCGAGACTTTTTTCTCTTATAAGTGTAAATCTGCACAGAAAGGCAAAGAAAAGTATAATACTATAACCTCGAATACAAAACAATTAAATGCATTTCTCTATGTAATTATCATATTATTTAACAAAGACTATTTTAAAATCATCAAAATGTTTAATTTATGCTACAAAAATGATAGATTTTGATATGACGAAACGTTAGGAAATATTTGTTGTTGGTGCTTAAATTAAGAAGCACGTTAAGAGGTATGTTGCAATTTAATTAAAAACTTGGAAAATTTCGTTTGCTACACAAAGGGAAATGATAGCTTTAGCTAAGTTAATTTTTCTTCATATCTTAGTTGCTCTCTACAAGTAATTTATCTAAATGTGACATCCTAAGCGTAAAAGAGCAACACAATATTATTCTTTTACGTCATATATTAACTTTATTCACATTTTTTTTAAATTTACAATTCATACAACTTTTTGGGTTATAAACTCTTTTAGGTTTATATAGCACGTTGGCAAGTATGTTTTGAATTAGATTTTAAACTGAGACTGATGAAATTATTATGATAA
The DNA here is from genome assembly GCA_032399605.1 of Melipona beecheii. NCBI lineage: Eukaryota > Metazoa > Arthropoda > Insecta > Hymenoptera > Apidae > Melipona > Melipona beecheii. The sequence continues at coordinate 6,954,853 of JAUCMO010000507.1, forward strand.
AGAAATAGGCAAACGTGGATTAAAAATACGATAGGTATGTCAATGTTTCAGAGATGTATCTGTACATCCATAAAAGTTAATAAAATTGTCACATCAATTAAATAAAATTGAAGCATTTTAGGAAAGGTAGAAAGAATTGATAAAAATGAAAATCGAGAAAACAAGAATAGGATATTGATATTTCCAACGTATTATGCTCTTCAATGACCAAAGTAGGCGTTTAAAATTCGGGCTGTGGACACAACAGAAATAATAGCATGTTCATAAACGTGTACTCTTGTATATGAAAATTTTGTTGATAAGTACAATAAGTTGGCAGTATGTTTTAAGAAACAAAAGGAATATCGTACCTATTGTATGCGTGGTGCGTATCAGTTGATGTGTTTTTATTCAACAATATATGTATATAATGTATAATGAAAATAAACACAATCGTAAATAGTATTAGGTAGAGCAATATATGAGGAAGGAAAAAAAATAAAGGGGCCTTAATATGTGGTAAGCTAAGTGGCAAAGATGTTCAGCCTAACTCTTTGCTTTGTTTTTAAATTAAGATATTGTAAATATTTTAAATAGTGAAAATAATAAAGAGAAAAAAATATAACGAAACTACATGCCTGTAAAAAAGTATCGTTTTCGTGTAATTATGTAATCAATATTGAAAATTATATTATTTGATTTAATACTATCACTTTTGAGTTTTTTATTTGTAGTATTTATATGTATTTTTGGTGGTTGTACATGATGATGAAAATCCATACAAATAAACAGATCTTAGGAAAAACATGGTTGTCTAATAAATTAACCATTATAATAAATTAACAATGATTTATACAATTTTTAATAACTATTTAAAAGAATAGCTTTATGCTAAATATTTATACATAAATTGCTACAATTATCACATTTATTTATATTATTTTCTGTACCATGTTTGTACAGTTTTCATATATTTCACTTTTTTCTGCAACTGAAGGACACCAAACATTAAAGCTTCTGCTGTTGGGGGACATCCTGAAACATGTTTAAACATATAATGTAATAATTCTGTATTTAAATTTTCTATTAATGTTATATCAAATATTACCTGGCACATATATGTCCACAGGCAAAATCCTGTCGCATCCTCGGACAACAGAATAGCTATAATGATAATAACCACCACCATTGGCACAGCTTCCCATTGAAATGACCCATCGGGGTTCAGGCATTTCATCGTATATTCTTCTCAATGCAGGAGCCATTTTATTTGTTAAAGTACCAGCAACGATAATAATATCAACTTGCCTTGGGGAGGCTCGAAAGACAACTCCGTATCTGTCCATATCATATCTTGGGGCAGCAATGTGCATCATTTCAACAGCACAACATGCTAGACCAAACGTCAGTGGCCACATTGATCCTTTACGACCCCAATTTATGAGATCGTCTAATCGTGCTACTGCATATTCAGCAAAATTGCTGGTATCTTGAAAAGGACTGTAGGGCTGCTTTTCTGTTTTTCCTGGCAAAGAGGCTCCACTTTGCTTTGATACTGCGTCTGTGGCCATATGTTTGGCCAGGGAGACTAAAGATCCAGGGCATCCTGATAAAGCAATGTTATTACGTATCAGGGATGTCAGGCCCTGAGTAACAGAAGCTGAAACAAATGTATCATTTATTTATGTTAATTTTTTAAATTTAATTTACGCTTTGTTAATATTTGTTTCTCACAAATTTTATAAAAGTTAAATTAAGTCATTACTTTTCAGCATCATTTCTCCAATGCGTGAGGTTAAGAAATATGTTACAATAGAATTTGGGAATACAATTTATGTCTCAGTGCAAATAAATAATTTAGTTGCTACTGAAATTGCTACATCTTATGCAATACAAACTATTAAAGAGAATAAGATATAGATTAAATACAAATATATACGTATAAAGCAGACTTATACGTTTATAATAGAATTTTCTTCAAATAGAGAAAAATTCCTGTACTATGCGTTTGATATTAGTTTATTTAATCACAACAATTAAAAATGGTTTGAAGTTACTTGTGGTAGACTTACGCGAAAACACAATAGAGCGCAACATTCTCACCCTATAATACCCTTCCGTCACGCAGTTACTGCTCAACTGCGATTCTGCGCTGCTGTAAATACATTGCCTGTATACGAGACACAAGGTGTCTCGCGATTCTACGCATCTATTTCAGTATAGAATTAGCCAAATTGAAGTGTATAGATACATTTTTAAACTTGATTTTTTCTAAAACGAAAGCTTTGATGAACAAATTTTATTCTTCCTTTTTGATTTTGATGAGTTGATTCTACATTTTTACATGTAGAATCGTCGGTTGATCACGAGTTACGGGACACCCTGTACAATATTTACGGTAGTTAGGAATATTAAATATTTATATGAAACTATATTCATGATCAATGAATAGAACCAGGAGATTTAAATAAAAATACATAGTACATTTAGGGGAAACAAGATCAAATGTATTACCATAAAATGATACAAAAATTTACAATTCTAAAAACGAGATATATGATACACATGAGAAATACTGTGTATATGAGATATGAGATACACCTCTGTGGCCTCGTCTGTGATCAATGTCGTTGCACGTTCAATCGGTAAAAAAGAATTGCGTGCACCGCTACACGGATATGGAGGCTTATTTCTTTAAATAAATATACTGAGAGATTTAACAAGAAACTATAACAATAACTATTTATTAATATTAATGTATAACAACATTTTACAACGATCGTTTGCTATGATAGATTATTAACAACTGAGAATATAAAATATTATCTGCTATCTTATTTTCTCTTCACTTTAAATCAGCATCGTCGTTGTTAAATTCGCTTTTAAAAATATACGGACCGCTATACGGATAGAGGAAGTGCTGCCACCTATCGGAGTCCTCCGTTTTTTAGTTTTCGATAAAATATTTGATATGTATATTCAGAGATGAGATATGCATATGAATATATTGTATGTATATGAAAAATTTGATCAACTAATTTGAGCTATTGATAAATATTCTTCTTTGACAAATCAACGGCACAGACGAGGTATATAGATAGCCTATGTAACTTACAGGGTTTCGAAATTCGCAAGGGAACTGAAATACCGATATAGTAAAAAATCACTGGCTTAGTTTAAGAACGATGAATTGGGCAATTAATACATCAAGTAAAACGATCGAAGTTGGTCAAGTAGTGTGTCAGGAATATGATTTTTGAAACACATTATAGTATTGTCAACATTTAATACCGAAATGTAAAGCTAATAATTAATAAAAAACGAAATCATCTCACTATTTAAATTTCTCAAAAAATTGCTCGAACATCCGCAGCATGGACGATGAATGATGGACTAATATTACTACATTCAAGTATATTGGATAAATAACTATGATATGAATATATATGAATCTTCTTGACAAGTCTTCGGTAATTAGGGAATAAAACACGAAATGCCTCCTCTTCTTTCGTAGAATGTTTTTATTGGCTCAGTTTCTGTTTTATACAAAACATCTAAGAAACACAGATGCTTTCCGCTGACATTTGTTTTAAAACTTCGCCTCACGAAAGCGGCTAATCTATCGGTTTCGCGGTTTTTTTTTCCTAGTCCTGCAGTTCCCAAAGAGGGCACGCTAAAGTACAATTGCGATATTGATTTTTTCTTTTTTTTTTCTTTTTGTTTTGCTTCAACAGTGCTTGCATGTCGACGCGTATGTATGTATCTAATCGTAACGCTACCTGTTCACTTATGGTGGTCGTTAAAAAGTCGAAACGGAAGGTTGTCAAAATGTGCTGTTGCTCTCAGGTGAATGACTGCGCTATTTCAGCAACAGACAGGGGACGTGGAATCAACTAGGCCATGGAATCAAATTTTTTCACGCGTTGTAAATAATTTGCTATATACAAAAAACCGGTCCTTATGATTTTTTTCGCTCGTCAACTAGGCTAATTTTTTCTTCTCTTCTTTCTTCAATTAAGATGTCCGTTTCGTCTCGTCATCGATCTCGACCGAGAGGCGAAACATAAATAAATCTTCACCAAATGTGTTTCGTTGAACGAAAACTGCGTTTTAAATTGTCTCTCGTTTAACCGCTTGCCTCACAGCGTAACATTTATCGTAACTAGCAGAACACCGTACGATAAATAAGAGTACATACGTATTTGAGGTTAAAAAAACTGTATTCGCGCTTCAAAAACTGAAAATCGGCTAGATCAAGGTTGTACTTCGAATAAAGGCATATATAAAACAGTTGTAAGGCAAGTGATTAATTGTAGACGCGTGTGAACTCTGTGTGTGCATTTGTACATACAGTTGTATCGTATAGATGGAGTACCTCGTAGAGAGCTATTTAGCGAAAGTTCGTTAACCTATAAACATCTAGGTAACATTAAGTAACAACTTATACTTCAGCAACAACAATAGAGGATGATCTTGTCATCCGTTTTTTTCTCCCTCGACTCGAGATATACGAATTCGGCTCTCCTGCTACTTGGCAGCAGCTGTTCGGATAATTTACAAATGTAACAGCTTTTCGTCCTACGCGGTTTGAACTCTTACGACTGTTTTCGGTCGGTTGTTCAGTGCGTTCAAACGTTCCTTTTTGAAATCGACAGTTCAACCCTTTGCGCTGGCAACTGGTTCGCGGACCATAACGAGTGACCGAACCGTATACAATAATTCGTCGCTTTTTTTTTCTTTTGAATTCGTCGGTATGACGAATCAATTATTAAAAAGTAATAAACTTATCATTTGTTTTGCCTGGTTATACATTTAAATATATTTAAAACTGAGAAAATATTGCAAAATATTGGAACAAACAAATTCTCGACGTGCGTGGCACGTCATTCCAACGCAAGAGGTTAAAACGAAACATGCCTTCAAGGCAACAAATTTCCCAAGGAATACAAGAATTGTTCAATGATATTTAGAATTCCATATATTTTCATACATTTCGTGCGTTCGCGTTATTCTCGAGATTCTCTTCCCCCGATTTTCTTATTTTACCCATTAAGCCGGAGACAGAATTGAAAAAGCAATATCTGGAAACGTAACATTTTTATCTCGTTTTCAACTCGAAATGTTTTTCAAAAGTGTTTCTCTCACAATTATTGCACAGTGTGGCACGAACCGTTTCTGAGGTATCGTTATCCCGAGTTGACGACTATAATCTACTAAAATTGTGATCCTTGAAAGGACGATACTCTAGAATCTCTATGGAACTCTGTCTAAAATCTTCAATGTACTTTGTGCGCCGTTTCTTTGTTTTCTTTGTTTTCGTTCACTTTTATTATTCATAGAATCGCGACACCAGATGAAACTTAACGGTCGTATCTCTTCTCTAATACTTTTTCTTTTTTTTCTTTAGAAATTCTCATGAGCCTTTCGATGCGCATGTTTCACTTGCGCGAATGATACTCACTCTAAATCTTGTTGTCGAATCGAAATTCTTAGGGAAAACGAAAGCCTTCTGTGTTGGAAAATTGTATTTCAAATGAAATTGACACTTGAAACCAATCAGCGTTAAGCGTACAATATACTATAGTTTACCGTTTCTTTAGCTATGTTATTAACTTTACAAACCATAACCCTCGTCAAGACAAGAAGTAGCACTAAAACGTTCAAATTGAGCAAGTTTTCATTCAACAACGATATTGAAAATCCCAATTTTTTAATGTTAATTCCGTGTTCGAGCAGTAAACAGAGAAGAGAAATCTAAAAAAAAAAAAATGCAAGTTTAAGAAATAACAATGCAAAAAGTATTTATTTTTGCGTCCCTTCCTTCTTTCTGTTTTCCTCCTGTTTGGCTTCCCGTTTCTTTGATGTGCGTTACCGATCTTGCCCCGATATTTACAGAAGAACGTAAGTCGTAAGCCGATTGCAATTCGCGGAACCTCTTTTTCTTTAGATATACGTACATTGTTGATATGGTGTTAGAGATTCTCACGAGATTTATACGTGACATTCGTTTCGTAGCGAGTATCACTGGCGCAGACGAACTTCGTTCCTACATAGCGTGTGAAACGAAAGTGAAAAAACGTTAAGCGGGCTAATGATTAAGTCTACGTAGTTCCATGGCTGCGATATCGTCCACGGATATAAGCTTTTCTATGGGTATGCAAGAGAGCTCGCCACCGACACACGACTGCGGCTGTTGCCACCTAGCCTCCTTCTCCGCGACTTTCGCCTTCAACTCCGCTTCCCTCGCCCTCCGTTCCTTTAGCTTCAACGAGAAGATCGCCACTGATCGGGCTCTCTTCATTAGGCTCTGTTTCACTCGGGTCTTCTTCGCCTCCCTGTCTTCCTTCGACGGTTTCTCCTCCTCCTGGCTGGAGATCGTCTTGCTCGAGTCTGACAGACCGCTCGAGTCCTTTTCCTTTTCAGCGTAATAGGACGACTGTTGCTTGTGGTCCTGCACGTCTCGCTGATGCTGTTGATACTGTTGCTTCTCCGTTTTCTCCCGTTCCCTCTCCCTCTCCGGGGAGAATCGGAACTTTTGGTTTCTGTGGGCCACTGTCCACGGCGGGGCGGATCTTCAAATTTAATTAATAACGATTCAATCGTTCGAACAGAGAACAGATGCTAGAATCGCAACGAAACTTCTCCGAAGACTCGGAAGACTAGTAGCAGAGAAACAACAACGTACCTGAGAAGATCGCTGTCCGACGAGGAGGCAAGATCTTTCGAGACGATGCAATCGGTGGATCTGTGAAGCGTCAACTCGTCCCCGCTTCCACTGACGGCACTGGCGCCGCTGATCTCAGAATCGCTGGACTTTCGGCCGCCAGCTTCGAGGCCTAATCTTCGCACCCAATCCACTCCCCCGTGAGGTCCGATCGTCAAATGATGACTGTAGTGGTCAGCGCCGCCCGATGCCTCTGTCTCGGTTTGAAGCCATTCCCTCGAACGTCTTCCTGATCATAACAAAAAGACAACATTTTCTTTCACGACACAAGGCGAGTTTTTATTTAAAAAAAAAAGATTCATGTTTACTAAAAGATTAAAAAAAGATAAGCCTATGCTCAACTATGCTCTGTACACTGTATGATATACACATTCTTCTACCAAGCGTTGCTTCACAGGGTAAAGAGAAAAGAAAAAAAGAAGAAGAAGAAACAGTCGAACCTCGTTCTCCACCAGGAATAGAGCATCTAGGTGTATTGTGAATATCACGAACGCTGCCGATACTGTTTTCGGTGAGAAATTGGGTGGCTAAGTCACTGCTGCCCGCGCTACCGGGAGTTTGAACCGCTGAAGGTGTTTCGGAGATCCTTGGTACGGATGTTGCGCTAGGTGTTGGGGGACTACTGGGTGTCTGGGTGGACGACGCTAGGGTTGGTGTATCCGGAAGACTGGAGGACGTAGCGTCTCCGGTGCGATCGGAAAGCAGTTGTTGTTCTTCGCTCTCACCGTCTGCTGGACTCACCACGAATCTCCCTGAGTTCGAGCGAAATTAATAGATGGTAGGAGGAAGGACGAGAGATTGTGGTCGTTGTGTCTAACCCGATCAGTCGGCGATTAATTAGAATCCAAACTATTACATGTACACGAGTATTCGCGAATATTAATCCTGGAGTTCCTCGGAATTCCTCGAGCTTTCGGAATATTTCAGATTCCTTTTTTTTTTACGGAGTCTCAAATTCCTCAAATTCTTCCAGCCGTGCTCCACGTATCCTCGAGTTGGTCTGTTCTAAGTTTCTTAAATTCCTCGAGTTCCCGGGATTCTTCGAATTTCTTCCATAATCCTAGAGTTTCTCCTCAGTTCCTAAAACTTTCTCAGATTTTTTCTCTCCTTTCTGGATCTGTCGAGTTCCACAAAATTCTCGGAATTCCTCGAAACTCCTCAAAATTTAAAAAAAAAAGTATTGCAAACGATCATAGGTCACGTTAAGTCAAATACCGATCGGGTCCCATAAGCAGGAGAATTATCCGTAGTTGGAGAAGAAGCGGAGTGAGGAGGAGAATATTACATTTGAGAACTGAGTGTTGCTCTGTTTACTTACCTATGACTGTGGCTGGATGCTGTTCCGGCGACGGAGTGGACGACAATCTCCTGACTGCCTCTCTCCTCAGGAATTCTACCTTTGCCATTTCCGTGGCCACCCAGTGCGGGATGTCCGGGATCGCGCAGATTATAATGAACCGTATCGCCAGCATGATGTGCTCCAGAGCGACTATCAACAGGATCGTTTGTGTCGCCGACATTTCCGGGAACATTCGTTGTACCTGCCCGCTCAGTCCGATCAGAGCGCAATTGACCAGAATTGCGACCAGACCCATTGCCTCCATCGCGTTCTAGCAAGTAGACGTTTTCAACGTTTTTTAAAATTTAACCGTGCCGATAGCTATGAAAGATCTAGGTGCAAACGATTTTAATTTGACGTTTCATTTTGTACGGGATGTTTCCGATGATTCTACGTGGAAAAAAGAAATAATTTTTTTTTGAGAAACTTGAGTTTAAAAATCTGCCAATACTTGAATTTAATTAATTCTAGACGTAACAAAAAAGAACAATTAATAAAAGCGGATGTTATATTCAAAAATAAAATAAAATAGTAAAAAACTGTAGAATAAAATTTTCTCATTTTCAGCTTCATTTTTAAAAAAATAGACTGAATATGTTCCGTTAGAAGTTGTCTCGGTACTTGATCAACTTTTAAACTCGATCTACTCGAAAACGGAGCATCATATAGAAAAATTTTGTTCTTTTTTTCTTAAAAATTTATTTTTAAATGTAGAGTCACACCCTGGCCAGTCTAGTTGTACTATGATTTCGGGAATACCCCCCTATATATGTATTTAGTTAGAAGTTTAATGGAAGTTATAATACTTTATTTATATTAACTTTATAGTGAACTGTACTTTTGTTAATTACAATGAATAGATTTTAAGTACATTTGGCTACTCACTTGCCAAGTTCCAATGTTAGAGACTCTTCGACCAAATGGTCTTTGGAGGACAAAGCAGAGTTTGAAGGCGTCGCCACGTAGCTCAAGAAGATTTCCAAGTAACGCCGCCATAGCGGCCAACGGGAAAGCCGAAGAGAACAGACAAACGTATCCCAGTTGCGACAGCATCTCCAGATGCTCTGAAAACGCTCCGTCGTACTGCAAATGGAAACATCTATGCGTAAGTCGTTTATAAACATCTTCCAAAGGCATATTTATTATTATTATTATTATTAATATTATTATAATTATGTGTATACTACTATTAAATTAGAGTGATACTGTGTAATAATTGGTCAAGTCTTTTTTTACGATTCGTTACAGGTTTGTCATCTTCATATAATAATGGAAAAATATAATTATATTTGTATATTATATTGTACTATTAATATCATATATATATATATATATATACATGTATACTGTACACCTTGCTCAGAAACCTTAGGACAAGTATTATATTTGTATAATAAAAACAAAGTACAATGTAAATTATAAACTGTACACAATAAATATAATTGTAAATGTGATTGTAAATACAATATTTATAATGTAAATTACACAATATAAAAGTATAAATTATACACTTTTACAACAATGCAGTATACGATACAAATTGTTGTATTTACAATAAATGCAATACAGTATAATTAAATGCAATAAATATAAATACTTTACATTTAATGTATATGTCATATTATCATATGTTGTATTATATTGTATTATATTATATTATAAAATATGTATACATGATAATCAGACTTTTGAGCTTAAGGAAGTTTGAATATAAAGGCTTTGAATAAGAAACCTGTAACAGGATCTTCATTCATATAATATAAGAGAAATATCTAAATGAAGTGTATCTAGCACAGATAGTGCAAGGGTCACTATGCCTTTCAAACCAAACATAAGAAGCCAGCGCTTAACATGGAGTTAGCGTGACAAGCTGTGAGTCATTTGATTCGCCCTTTTGATTACTTCAGTGCTTACTTCATTTTACAGCGAACTTCAAAATTGCGAGTAAGCTTTTTAGCCATAAAAAGAAAATATATTTCAGATAAAAAAACACTCCTTTTTGTACTGTTTAATTCATTTGAAAAAATTACAGAGGAAGACATTGTATACTTTATTTCAGACAACATTTCTTCCTTTCCTTTTTACATTATTATCGAACGAAAGTAAGCTTATTCAGCAATCAAAAGGATTGAATACTTGAAAACGATAGGATGATCAGGTGATATTACCTTTTTGGTGAATACCTGCGCGTCGTTGACAGAATCAGTAGGAAACGGGGGAAAAAATCATTAAAACTCTGTAAAAAGAACCGATCAGACAGCAGATAGGACGCAACATTCATTAGCTCCACCTCTTCCGTTTATCCTCTTCTATCACCGGGAATTGTTATCAAATTCCAATCGACCAAAATAAATAAAATTAATTGAACGAAGACTGTCGTATGTACGTACACGCAAGCCAGGGAGTGTTAAGATAAGAGATAAAAAATTATGATGCGATCGATGAAAGAACCTGTCCATCTTGGCGAGTTACATCGGACTAAACTAAAAAAAAAAAAGAATTAAGAGAAAAATTATGATACACTGATGATTACGAAGTACACGTAGTGATTTTAATCTGTTAGATTTTTTTTCTGTCTCTCTCTTTGAAGAGCTTTTTGAAAAGCCCGCCAAGCTGGATCAGGTTCGTTGCACGACTGCGTGAGTGCGTCGGAAACGAAAGAAATTAGCTAAATCTAGTTCAAACCTTGAACGTAACGTCACTAAGTAGAGAATTAGTGGGATGTCCTACTCTGTAGAGAGAACTCTCCAGTTCGGCCTGACTGACGTTTCTCGGCTGTTTCGACTTTCCGGTATCCGAGCGTTCGCTCTTGTCCTCGGAATCCTTCCGCGATTCGTCGTCATCCTCGCTGGGCGGCGGCCTCGCCTCGCTGGGGCTCAACGCGCCAAAAAGCTCGAAACTCAACCGAGCCAGCCGCAGTTGCTCTACCAGATACGGCACGGCGGACTCCTTCAAATTGCCGATCACCTGGCGCGCTATCAGCAGAGCGGCTAATTGCTGAAATCACAAACAATCTGGTTCACTGATCCGTGTCTTCTCTTTTCGTTCCGGATTATTTCTTAATCTTACGAATTCTTTTGGCAACGCCAAATTTCTTTAACTCTTTGCTCTCGACAAACTTTTTTCGTATCAATTTATCGGCAATTTATTTACAAAGCATCGCTTCAAATAAGAAAATGACATAGTATTGGAAATAACCATTCAAACGAAATTTTGTTGATTGTAACATCTTTCTAACATGTGACATCGTTTGAATTTAATAAAGCAATCATTGTGGGTTTGCTAGAATAAGTATAATATATACAATATTCTCCACCATTTTTTAAACTTTTTAGGAACTTAGAAGCAATAAGAAGTCTAGTTTATGCGAATTATTTCGAATTATTGAGTATCAATTGAGTATCAATTAGGACTGTCTTCAGAAATTTCTTCTTCTGAAATTTTTTTGTTCCTACGTTATTATAGCTTTCATTCTAGGTGTTCAGATATACTATACATTGCATCACCAAATACGTTCGTTATAATTATCAGCGAATTATAAACAGAGGAAGTCCGAGCTGTTGGCTAGGTTTAAGTACGATATAAAATCGAGTGCAAAGGGTTAACTATGAACGAAGCGAAGAGTAAGTTTCAAAGTACGACTTAGAGTAACGGTTTCTCGTGAACTTCACAGAGTTATTAAATTTTTAAGACATATCTTTCTTAACACGCTTTTTAAACATTTCTTGTATTCTTTGACTCAAATGATCAAAGTTCAAATTTCAAAATTCGAATTGAATTCCAAAGAGCGTGGAATTTTTTTTTAAGATAAGACTTTCATTGCTTTTTTTTAGAGGGCGTAATTTAGAATGTAAAATTCGCAGATATATTTAGATATATGCGTAGAATTAGTTCTATACGCTGACCTTCACTATTTATTTCTCATCGACCATTATTATTCTATCAGAAACGATCTAATACCTTCTAAGTACTAATTACAGAGACAGAAATTTGCAAGGATGTACAAATCGTAATACAATAGAAAAAAGAAACAAAAAAAAAAACGAGACGATATCTAAGTCTGCCTAAGAAAAAACAAAAAGATTCTTCAAAGATTCTCGATAAAACAGAGAAAGAAGAAGAAGGAAAAAACGGGGATTAAAGGAATCCTTACCTCTTTGAGCCTCTCTTGATCCTGTAGGTAGAAGGCGATGTAAAATAGCGATAGGAAGGAGTTTACAAACTGAAACTGAAATACATAGTCTCTTCTGTATACTCTCTATCTGTCGTAGTGAATTAAAACACACTAGAATGCACGAAACGTAAGCGTAGAAAACGTAACATAGAAAATTAAATCGTGGGTAAAAGTTACTTTTCCTTTTTTTTTTTTTTTTTTGAACAAGCACAAGCAAGAAAGTGTTCTAAGAGAGAATTGAATTTTCATGCAGCGACAGAGACAGCCAGAGCAGACTTTTACTTTATAGAAGCGATTCAAATAAATGACAATTATATTATTCGATTAGTTACAAGAAGTCTATCTATAAATTTGTTGTAATATCTTTGTTCGGAAATTTTTGTTATATATTGCAAATTTGTAACTCTTTGATGTGAAATCCGAATTGTTTCTTTTTTTTTTTGTCACCGAATGAATATAATCGACTGAACCAAAGCGTGGATGAGTATTTTATTAAAAAAATACGCATGCTTCACGGCAGTATGAAATGTTATTTGAATTATTGAATGATTCACACAATTGTAATAAGCAATATCTTTTTTTTCGGTTGAAATTAGAAAAATATTTGTATAATAGATTGGCACAAGTATTTTTTTCAAATGGAAATCTTCCCTTCTTTTGTCGAATTCTCTCGTTACTCTATATACGAAAAGTACTAGAAAAATGACGAATTTAAAAAATATTTTAACTTCAATCTTGTAGAATTTGGAAGTTTGAAAGACAAACAAATTCAAGAGTCGTACGTTACATATCTGTCCTTGTTTCTCACAAACTGAATTTGATTGAAACATTAATCTATTTTATTAATTTAATTTAAATTGTGAATTATTAATTTAAACTATGTAGTCATGCATTATTGCACGCGCTAGAAAGATACGTTAGTCAGTGTGTAATCCATTACTATTTATCTTTTCTTTCTCTAACATTTTTTTTCTAACTTCAACCAAACTAAAAGATTTATTACAATTACTTATTACAAATGTACATTTTAGAATGAGGTATTTTTGAATTGTTGTGGCTGAGAAGCGGAGCCAGTATCAATCAACGTGAACGTTGAACTTTGAAGAAAAAAAAAGAGAAGAAAAAAAAAATGGAAAAACAAAGGGCAAAATGAAAATCGGTATAAATTCTACGATTCGGTTAGAGGAGGACACACAAGAATACAACACGCTAGTACAACACGCAATAGTAATAACAATAATAGTAATTCTAATCGTTGAAAAATGGAGAATTCTGCTTTATTACCAGTGCCACCTTGTAGATCAGATGATTCTCGTACTCGGTGTCTAGCCGATAGTTTTCTGCGTCCAACACACAAAAATCACAAATACTATCTACTGTAACATGACTGCTCTCCGATATGTAGACGAAATGAAAAGTATCAGAAAGGAAAAGAGAAATTAGAGGAACGAAAAAAGAAAGGAAAGGAAGAAAGAAAAAAAGCAATCAATAAGGAATAAGAAGAAGGAATATAGAATATACAAGTGTAACAAGATCTATAATAACGTGTCTCACTTACGTGTGATGATAATTCTTACGATAAGAAGGTAAGAGAAAAAAAAACGCAAAGAAACATTCGCCTCTGTTCCAATAAATCTGTTCCAAGTCACTGTTTCGTTAATCAGGGGACGTTACATAACTTTCGGTTAATTTCTAGAAGAAGCTAAGCCGTGAAAAGATTCGAAAAGTATATGTATTATCTATATAGGCCTTTTCTGACAGAAAAAAAGAAAAGAAAGAACTAGACGTGCAGAGTGTCTCGTGGAAAATATACAAAGAGTTGATGCAAAGAATTTCGTTAGAGAATGTTCGTTCACTCTTGTATCACAACGAGTATCGCACGCGACACGGGGATGATCGATCGTGTCTCGCGAGAAAGAGAGTGATAGCAATACTATGGGAAGTAATGTTCATATAGTCGTTCTTGGCCTTTTTCAAACTATACGTACCCATGTCGTTCAACCATACGGCGACTTTGAAGTAAGCCTCGTCCATTAGAGCTATCACAATCGCCAGTAAAACTTTTGGCACGTAGCTTAGCCAAAATCCGTATCCCCTCGACTCCAGACGAGCGTCCCACCAGTCCTGTAATCGTTTTTAACATGAATATAACTTCATATATACATGAAACATTTATCTAAATCTACGAGAAAACAGAAAAAGCAAAAAGGATCGAATTTTCGTATCTGTCGACTATAAACCTGACTTAATTGAAGAACTTTTCTAACTGAAATTAATTAATTTTTCAGCTAACAAAAAAGGACTGGCGTTGATAATTGTATTTCTAACTAGATAATCGAAGTGACAGTAGTGCTTTGTCGAGCAACGGAATCCACACGTTACGTAAGGAGGTTTCACAGATTTCGATGGAAGTTCGTCGGTTCGTAATGATAAATCGATTCCTCACAGCAGTTGGCTTGTATTCAACTAATTCCAACTGTCGAAGAACTCTCGGCGTTTTTTTTTTTCTGATCAAGTTCCAGGCAGTCGAGCGAAAATACCAGTTTCCAGCCTCTAGAACTGAATTGCCCGATCTTTTTCGTCCCTCGATGGGATTTTGCAAGAAAAGTTCGAAAATGCGAGCTTCAGGCACGCTGCCAAATCCTGATTACGGGGAGGACGCTTACTGTTTGTTATTTATATCTTGAGCGCTTTGAAGAAATTGATTGAAACGTGAATTGAAATGACGATAAGAGTTAATAAAATTTAAGTTGTTTCACCCGACTTGTTACTTCAATGTCAAATATTATTTGCAGTTTACAGCGTAACATGCTTTGATCGATGACAATGACATGAAATTTATCTAGTTTTCTAGTTTCAGGTTTGTTTGTCTTTTTAAGAAGCTCTCGATATTAGAAAAATGAAGAAATTATTATTATGTAAAGACGTTTTATATACATATTATATACAATTATTTATTATATAATAAGGTGTTATTCATTTTTTAGATCCATGTTGACAGAAGTTCTCACAATCAGTTAAGAAGTGAATTAACATATATTGCATTCTACAACACATGGATAATTTACAATTCCCTCCCAAAAGTAAGATTTGCTTGAAAAAATTTGTCACTTCTGCCAATAAAATATGTATCTAAAATAACATCAAAATATTAAGAATTTTATATTTATCTAAAATTTTACATTCTTTCTATTACTAAAATTCTATTACTCTCCTACTATTCTTAATAACTATGCGACGTAAACACGTTTATAAATCCAGCAAGCATTCATCTAACTAACATAGTAAAACGTCTCGAACCTGTATCTGAAAGCTGAGTATCATCACGATGAAAACGAAGAACAAGCACGCCGCGATAATAGGAACGCTCACAAAGTACCGGAACATGTTTCTCTTCCATCTAGGGTAAGTTGGCTCCAGTCTTCCTGTTACAGGTGAAGTTTCCAAAGTGCCCTTCAACGTTGGAAAAAAGAGAGAAAAAAAAAAATAAAAATAGAAGAGTAAAAAAAGCATTGGAACTGCGTTCAATGAAATTCACTTCGATTGCGATTTCAGACAGAGAGAAATGAGAAACGCGTATATACTTGGAAGGGATGACGTATGTGAAGTAGTGTTGGTAAAATCGTCGGTAAAGCTTACCGTGAACAAGGGTCTAGGCTCGACAAGTAGGTCGTCTCTTTGATCCAAGGTACCCCACCTGTAGGCCAATTCGGCGCCCCTTCTCTTCCAGGTTTCCAGATAAACTGTGGCCCAGATTACATTGAAGACGGAGAACAGAACGTATGCTACGTCTTCCACCGCTTGGTTCCTGCCGATGATGCCGACCTTGGTGGGTATCAAGTTAAGACGATGAATTAGTATTTGAGTAGCCTTTCGTTTTTACAATTTTCTTAACACTGTACCGTGATTATTACGACTATTATAAATATTGTATCTATGACTATTATATAATATTACAACTATGACTATTATAAAATATTATAAACAGTATATAAATAGTAAAAGTAAAGATTAAGGACTAAAGGGATAAAGAATACTTTATAAAAATGATCTGTAAAAACATGAATTAGATGTCAATGAAAATTAAATTTGAGAATTTTTGGTTATTCAAAATTTTACTTGCAGCTGAATGTTTCCTCTAGCTGATTTTATTAAGATTTTACAAGTACAAGTAGCGTTACGTACTTGGAGGAAGATGTTTTAATGTGGATTAATATTGGAGTGTTTCTCTCTTTGCTTACCCAATATATGGCACCTACTGCAGCTGGAACGATCAAAGCGGTAGTGTAATGACCGAGCCACGCGAAGTACATGGTGATCTTAACACCGAAGTATTTACAAATGTCGTCCAGAGGTTGGGGACTAAGGAACGCGCGGACCCATGTTCGTTGCAGTTTCTCCAACGCAGGCAATTCGTGGAGAGGGAAAACCTGCAGGAAAGATGCAAATTCTCTTCTTATAAACAGAAAAGATTCTTATAAAGAAGAGATTCTTCTAAACAGAAAGATTTTTTCTTGTAAACAGAACTATAACAACAAATATAACATCAAATCTTCTTGCAAGAAGTAGCTAAGATTTTGGAAAAGTTTAAATCTGTCAACAATTAAATTACCTTCCATCGCGACGTAAATTTCTTTTCTATTCTCAATATTAGTGAAAATAAATAATTCAAACTGTAAAATTGTTCAATTTACACATTTTGATTATATTCTGTATTTTTACGAAAAATATCTCGGATTGATCAAGCCAGTATATCTTGGAATGATACCAACCTGCGATATAATCCCAGCAGAAAGGCATTTTGGAATGATTGCTTGACCTTCCACCATTTTAAGCCCGGATAGACTGTGAAGATCCTGCGGGCCCGCCCTAAGTGTGTGTAGCAGGTGCAGAACCAACGACTGCCTTTCCTGAGTGGTGAAGAATCGAGCTTCATCGTCGCTACCTTCGAAACAGCTCGATTCGGAACCTACGAACTCCTTCAGTCCTCCACCGAATTCTTGACGTAGAGATTTTGGTAAATGTATCTCTTCGGCAGCTTTCAATAGTCTGGGAAATAAATCAAATTGTCGTTTTCAGCTCTTGTATTCTTCTATGCATTTTTGAATTTTTCATGAACACGCGGAATAAAACTAAGTAACTATTAGTAACTGACTGAGTAACTATTAGGTACAGATTTTGTGCAGATCATTTTTCACTGTCGTTAATGTTAAAAATGTGCAACAGATGCACGCTACAGAAACATTTTGCATTAATTAACGCTAATTAATTACTCAGAATGTTTCTATTATTCTACTTTTTGTATATCTTAATATCCTATAGATATTAATTCTAGATATTAATAATCTTAATATCTAGATAGAAAAGGATTTATGCAAAACCTATGGTTATTGATTCAATTCTACTCGAAAACAAACTAAAGAAATAGAACTAATGTAAATAGAAATTTGTGCACCATTTATTGCAAGAAAAACTCCACTTTTACATACATGCATTGTATTATCTACAATTTTTGCAACTTTCAATTTCCTATAAATGTATAAAAATCCATAGTCTATTTATAACCAACGTAAAACAATGTACTTACACGTTAAAGGGAGCTGTTAAGTAAAAGCCATAAGTGTCTGACGAGGCATGATGTCGAACGTGTACCACTAGGCCCGGAGTACCTGCCCGAAGACGGCCTAGGAGCCACATCAGGGTTTCGTCACTTGCTCCACTCGGGAACATCATCACGACGTCGCACTCCTGCACAAATGACCATTCATTTATTTGACGAATGTATCGATTAGCAGGAATTTTTAACATTGAAGCTGTTAAAATTTTTTATAAATTTTTAATATTTTTTGTCTTCTTTTTTCGAATTTTTCAATTTCTCGAGACACGAGTGCTTGAGCTTTTAAAATTCTATATCTATTGTAATTAGAGTTTCTGAAGTTCCCAAATTTCTCAGATTTCTTAAGTTCTTCGAATTTTTAATGTTACTCGAGCTTTTTTTAAGGTTTCGAATCTTTTCAGAGTTCAATCCGTCAAGTAGTCATTGGTTTCAAAAGTTTTTCAACTTTCTTCAGTTTCTCAAGTTCCTCTCAGATCTTTAGAAATAGAGTAGAATTCTTTCGGCTTTTTCAAATTGCTCAAATCTTTCTGAAGGTTCGCAGAGTTTTTCGAGATCGTCGAGAGTTTTGTTTAATTTCAGACAAATTTTTAACTTTTTTCAATTTCTCAAGTTCTTCGAGTCCTCAAATTTTTCTAACTTTCTCAGATTATTTTTTGAATTTTCTTTAGCTCTATACTCGTTCCGAAACTTTTCCAGTTTTTCAAATCTTTTAAATTCTTCGACGTTAAACTTCAAACTTTTCGAAACATTGCTGTTTAATTGAAAGTTTAATTCTCCTTGGAAATGAAACAATTTCAATTTCTTATGGAAATTAAACAGCACTATCTTAGAGAACACTTATTCTTTATCATTGAAATAACCAGGTTTCTTACCAGAAATAAGACGCGACTGTCTACAAATCAGAACGGTGACGTTATTTCGTACTTATCGTTGGGTAAACTTATTATTTCCCTACAGAACCGTAGTCCACACGATTGACTATATTTTGGCACAGGGATTAAAATTGTTCGGCCTGGCCATCTTCCAAACGGCAGCAGATTGCTTGGTATTGCCAATCCATGTGCGAAGATATCGTAATGGCATGCCTGACCTAATAGTGACGTTGAAATTTACCTCTATTGTGCATATTATCTGTGATTGAAATTAAAATTCTATTTTCAATTCCAATTAATAATAAATTGATAATTTATAATAATATAAATTAACTTATGCAAAGTGATTCATATAAATAAACCACATCTACATATTTTTTGGTTAAGGCCAGAAAAAAATATTGGAGGAAGATCTGATTATAATATTATATATATAAATAATATCAATATGCTACCGAAGAGGTATATAAGGATTACATATAAAAGGATTTTTATTGACATTATAGATATAAATCAAATTTCCTCCTCCTAACATTTTTTACCTCAACCAAAAAATAGATGTACAATTTATACATGTATAAAATGTTATGAAAACTACACTTTGGATGTTTTATACATTGTTTTGTATTAAATTCATTTTTTGCGGCTTTGCACTTTCTAATTTTCTATAAATGCATAAAAATCCGCTAGTAAAGTCTACTGAATATTTAATAACGAAATTGCACGATATTTAGAAAAGAGCATCTTCTGTCTGTTGTTTTTCTTCCTATCTAGTTTTTTGTTAAACAAATTCCTCGACAATTTTCAATTTTCAATTTTCTGTGGAGAGAGAGAGAGAGAGAGAGAGAGAGAGAAAAGAGAACAGTTGATAGACCCAACTTCTCCGCGTGAATCGCAGCAAAGTACCGTGAACTTCTCACCGAGGAGGCTGAACCTCTGAACACAAATGACGGCTTGATATATATGGAAAAATTTGCGTAACAAAGGAGAAAATTCGCGCGGTGACAAGTCTCGGGATATTTCACCGGAACTATCGTCGTTACGGGGATGAAGACGGCACTTTTTCAAAGGTCACTTTATATTTAATTAACTAATGCTCGATGGCTAGCGCTGGTATATACAAAAAGACAAATAAAACTCGACGACGGTTGGGTACGTTTAATCCTGTACAACAACGTTACGGAGGGATTGATTTTTTCCACGACCTTATGACACTCTGAGCAGTCAAAATACAATTATAAATGATCAAATTTCTCCAATAAAACTAGATTAAAAAAGGAAGAATACTCCACATTTTCACTGGTTCCTCGACTTACGCGTATCATCTCTTTCATGTGTTTTTTTTTTTAATGTGGAAGAAGACCACCATATTTTTATTCTAAATAAAATTCTAAAAATGATTGTAATGACAATGATTCGCAAATAGAGCGTAAAAGTTGTTTTCAAGTTTAAATATGCTCACTACAAATCAAGAAAAGTCAAAATAATATAATTAATCTATTACTGAGTAAAAATTTGCTTTTGAAGTCTGATTGACATATAGAAAAGAATAAGACAAAGAAATTATATATAATATATATTATATCATTTATCACGTGCAAAAATTACGTCATAAATTAGAAGAAGAATGTATTTAATTTAAAAAGATATATTGTTAAAATAAACAAACACGGACAAACGTAACAGTTTCATTCATCGAATTTTGCATGCACTTTAACGAATATCACGAGTATCATGCTCTTGTTAATGAAATTTCTACAACGAATTTCTTTCACGAATATCCTGTTTGTCACGCGAGTTGAATGCAAAATTTCTGTTCTAATAATCTGTTATTTCAATCATTCGAATTGTTTGCACGTTGGTTTCATATTATTTTATTCGTGTCACGTACACACATTAACTTATCGATCTCTCGCCTCCATGAATTATTCGTTCAAACGAAGGTTAATGCAACTTTCATGCGTCTTTACTTTCGTTCTTTTGTCTCGTTATTATTGTGTAATATATCTTCCACATTCCGTACATTTTTGCTGCTCTTTCGCACGAACGAATTTTCCCACCTTTTATCTTTTTTATATATCGTGTAGATATTCTTTGCCTCTGTTATTACTGTCAATATATCGTCCCCATACTATTTACTGCTCTTTCGCATAAACATTTACAGATTCTGTAAATATTTTTCGTCGCACCGAATCGATAATTTCTACCTTAAACCAATTTCCACAAGTCTGAAATAACAGTTGAAATAAAAATTGTAAATACGTAGAACAAACAATTATATATATAATATTACAAATGAATGATAATTCCACAGTGACAGTGACAAAAGCCTCGTTTGTATGTAATAACTACATTACTTGTGCATTTGTCAGTATATAAATGTAATTATAAATATAGATTACTGTCCTTTCGAAACTGAACTAAATTGTACTTGAAACATTTTTCCAATAACGAAAATAGTTACGAAGATAATTGCACTTATAGATTAAAGTGGTACACTCTGTATACATACGAGTACCATCAATAGTACTCAATTTTCTTTTTATAATTTATGTATTAAGTACTATCAGTAGTAGCTCTCTTTTTTTTTATATTAACGAGCACGTAACAAGAGTCGATCAAGTGGCAGGTGGAGCTGCCTCTCGTTCTCGAAAAGTAACGTTTGTAACGTCAGTAAGTTTATTTGACCGGTTGCCAGGAGTTTGTTTGTCTCAAAACTTTTCTACGAGCCGAATGAAGGTGATACTGGAAGATGATCTCGCGATATTGCACTTCCGACGTCGGTATTAGTATCGTCGTAAACGGACGCAGAGCGGCGCCGAAATGGTACGTATATTCTACTTCAAATAGAGTATGAAACCGTAAAAAGACGAAAAATCCGAAAGATATACAGAGGACACGTATCGATATATGATAGAATACAAAATGTACAAACGTACGACAATTCCGTAAAACCGAATAAAATTGAAAACGTATCGAGAGAATGTCACCTTCGGAGCATCAAAATTCGAGTACCGCGATCTTTGCATTTGTAGCGTCATATTGGCCAGCCGTGCCATTCGCCAACGCCAATTCTTCCACTTCTTTTCATTCCCGCACGCCTGTTGTTAACGATATTCTTGAGATTCCAGTCCAAATGGCTGAGTTTTTGCGTTGAATACGAGCCAATTTGCATCGAATAGTTTTAATAATTTACCATTACCTATCCTCTATGTAGGTAAAATAGTTATGTAAAATGATGTTATTAATAATAATATTATTATAATATAATAATAATATTAATAATAATAATAGTACAAAGTAAATTACATTATCACACTATGGATACCTATATAAATACATCAATATTCTAATTCACTATTGTATAAATATATGTAGTTAAAAAGACAGAATCTACGTAAAAAATTGTTTTATCTATTAACAAACGAATATACTATACTTTGGATATTTTTACATTCCGTTAAATTTCTCACACGTCTTGCACGATTACCGAAACTTCGCAAGTTACAACCAACATCATCAATGTTGCAAAATATCCTTACAACACTTAGAATGGCATTCTACTTTTTAGACTAACAATAAGTTTACACTGACTTTTAAATTTGGCATTATCTTCGCGTACCTATTTTATATTTTAAAAAAATCTTGCAATTGATCTCCTAGAATAGATTACAGACAACTCAATTAATAAAAGAAAGTGAAAATTTACAAAAAAATTCTTTCAAGCATACAGCTTGAGATTACAAAAGATTCGAATCTTTCAAAAGATAATTAAAAGACTTGCTTTTCATTTGTAATCATTTTCTAATATAATACAACCAACAAAATCAGTATTACGAGGGGGTCGTGAGAAACGCAAATCAAATTTGATGGCAAAAACAAATAAAAATCGTTTAACACTCGTAATCTCTCAATTTACAAATTAATATTATTAATTAATGGAATTAATTACTGCGTGTGACAGGGTCCTGGTAACCATCTACCGATCACGGACTGATCGATTCAGGCTTCGCACGCCGTTTCTAAACTCTAGTCCCCGTCCTACCTAAACGCGTGCAATCGTTTGATCAATAAAATCAATAGTCGTTGAACACATTTCCGTAAACAAGGAAGCCAATCCCAATTATAAGCAGGCCACGTAGTAACGTGGGATAAATAACGAGGTGCATGTATGCAAAATTTATTTGCAAGCCGTTATGGATATATCGGTACGATGGATTTTCCTCCATGTTCGTCCTCTTGTATTGATTTCAATTGACCAGGGGTGTGTGTGTGTGTGTGTGTGTGTGTGTGATAGATAAGCCATTCAGATGCACATAAGAATCCGTGCTCACATATAGAGCCGCGATATTTTTTTTTGCACTCGTTCTCGCCCACACTGACTTCTTGTCTCGTCACGTATAATTCAGTTCGGACAATGGCCTAGTAATTGGAGTTGTTGCGTCGAACACGAGTTACTAGCGAACGTTGGCTTTTTTCCGACCATAAAAACCATTCGCAACAACGCGATGAAAAATTGCGGAGGAGGATTTTACATGGGGGAAAAAGAAAAAATAAGTAAAGCGAAGGCAAAATGACTTGCGATATCTCGTCTCTTCGAACGTAAACTGCAAATTAACGTAACTTATCGTTACAATTAATATTAATAAATATTATCGACTGTTTTATACCTATCTATACTATCTATGCATCCACATTATTTTATGTCTATCTACTTACAGAAGTGTTAGATTATTGTGTTCAAAAGATCTTGACTTATTTCTTTTCAAAGAACATACATGTCTGTTTTTCGTTTCGAAAACAAGCATTTTTGATAATTCATAATACATGTAATAGATTGAAATGTTGAACGTGTTAAATTTGGTTAATCTCAAACTTCAAATTAGTACATGATATATTGCGATTGATAAATAAGAAATATAGTATACTATTTGTATTATACATATTATATATATATATAATACATGTAAGAGAAAGACTTTTCTAAAAATTAAGAAGAATTAATAAACTCGCGAGGGTATTTTCAGCAATTATTGGCAATCCTTTTTTAAAGAAATGAACAAGAACGTACACGTGAAAAAAGAAACAAAAATGATGCAAAATGATAGAAATACACAACCGTTTGAAAAACGTACCTGAGTTGGAACTTTTTGTATCCATAGGCGGCGGGGGGTCATCAAGTGGCCTGTGCATGGTATTTTCCGTCTGAGTAGGCGAGATGCTGCAAAAGAAAAAGGAAATGGAGACGACATATTGTTATTAAATATATCGATCGGCGCTTCCTTGCTTGCGTCCTCCTTAACGAGGCACATCGTTAGCGTCGCGTTATATTTTTTCCAAGGATCAATTTTCCGTGAACGTGATGAAGCAAGAACGTGGGTTTCCTTAATAAAGCGCCAAATTGCGGAGTTTAATAGCTTGCGTAATTGATGGAAACGCGACGATCCATATAACGAGAGAGAGAGAGAGAGAGAGAGAGAGAGAGAGAAAGAGAGAGAGATGTGGAAGTCGGCCCCCGCGTGCTCTAATTCGCCCAGCCGCCCTAGCAGCTCCTTCGATTAAACAATAATATGTAAATGAATTGAATCTGAATTCGTGATCGATCTTGATTTGTTGATTTTACCTGTTTAGAAGATACACTGTATTATTCGAGAACGTACTGGGTGGGTGGAAGAGATATCGCGAGGTTGTAAATTAAAGCGTCATTTGATAACATCAATCGATGTATGTAGGTGAATTTACGATCGTCACCTTTAGGATTTCTCTAACGGCTGAATGATAAATTTCTTTGGCTAAATGCAATTCTGCCTCCAATGTACATGGTACATAAGCCACGTATAACTTTGTTAAATAAATTTTAAATTCTTAAACTTTAAACACGAGTGTAATTTTTACACGAGGTTACATGATGTTACACTTGAAAATTATAATTGGGTCAGTTTCTCAGATCGAACCACTTTTAATGGTTTTTAAGTTCAATGAAAAAACATGTCATCGTCGAAAAGCTAAAAGAAACTGTTTTCGACTTAGAATTTTAAAATACAGGAAGGTAATAAATAGCTTTTTAGAATTTTTAATCTGACACTAACTGATTACAGTCCGTGTTTCGTGTCGCAACAGAGCTACATCTCATAACAAATTTATCGAATTAATTAATTTTCACTCGACACTACATTATTTTTTATAATTTTGTAAGTTTTCTAATTTGACAAAGTCTAATAATTTTTGACAATCGTATTAAAATAACAAATGATCGTCTTGTTATTTAATTTTTTAAATAAACTCAAAGATAGACAATTGTTAAAGGGTAATGTGGCACTATCTGCCATCCGTTCTGATTTTCACTAATTAAGACTGACAAATGTTTTTTCCAAAGACGTGTTGTATTAATAGTGGCCTGAAAACTTTCTCGCGGCCATCCCCTATCGCGAGGCCACAATAAAGGAAGTTCCACGCTACCTTGCCCAAGGTAATTTTCTGGTCAATGGTTGCGAATCAGGAAATTGCTCGATGGCCACCGCGACATCGTTGCTCCATTGGATGTAAAAATTATGTATTTGTATTTTCCTACAATTTCGTCGAAAATTTAGATTTTTCTTTTTACGGAGAATTGGATGATTGGACTATTTTCCACTTCTGTAGAAAATTGAATGAATTGACTACTCCCATTGACCGTCCTATTTGAATTTCACACAGGTGAAGTGTCACCCAAGAAGATTCTCACATAGTCATGTTTTGAATATTCATTCTTTCGATTAAATTATTACGTATTACTAAAAATAAACTAAAATTTTTATTTCAGATAAATGATATGTGAAAACAAATTGAATTACAAACGAATTCTTTAAACAATGAATTACAAAAAAAGATATAAACAAAAAAATTGTTAATTTATAGTTATCCACATTACAATTTATTATAATTTAAAAAATATTAGTAAGTATGTTATTTACAAAAAAAAACACAAATAAAAAATTAATTTAGTATGTAAAATAGTAGAATCTAATGAATGAAATAATAGAAAGATCAAGGTACTACAAATTCCATAATAAAAAAAAGATCGTAATAGTAAATGGCTTGTCACTATTTATGAAAGAATAAAAGAGATTATATATATATATATATTTCATCGTATCTTAAAAAATTTATACTTCGACATTTTTCTGTCGTGTAGCTTCGTAGGATAGTTCATAAGAAAGAATAAAGAAAATAATGTCAGAAATATTGATTTCAAGTCGTAAACGATCCACATTGTCGACAATATATAATAGTTCCAGAAGAACGGGACGTCACGTAAGACACACGAAAGGTTTCTAGATGCGTGGATAACGATTGTGAATATGACTATAAGTAACGTGGTCAATATTAAGTTAGTATGGAAAACACATTTTTATTTGCCACGTGTGTTTCGTCTAAAAGTTTAATTCATCGTATAGTCAATCTTTTTATTCTTAAATATAAATATATACATTGCACATGTATGTGTAGCAACTTGCAACGCAATATTAATAATCATTAAACTATTGTGATTAAACTATTTTTGATTGCATTTATAAGAAATTCTAAAATACAAAATTAAAGCACAACATAATGCTTATAGTATGAAAAAATATACATAATATCTTTTATAATATCTTGCAAACGTAAAAATATTAAGATTCTATTTCTTTCATTTAATCTATAATGAATATTAGTACAATCTTGTTTAAAAAAATTATTAAATTATTAAAAATAATACTTGCTTTCCTAGAAAGATATAAGTACGAACACTAATAGGAGTTTTGATTACAAGTTCTTCAATTTTTTTTTCTAGAATTGAAAGTAACTCGAATACCTAATATTTAATAAAAAGAAGAAGAAAAAATTAAAATTTGCACGATCTTGCAATATTATTAGGAGTGACCTGAACAGGAACTTTTGTGTGGTTCGTATTTATATATTTTATAAGAGTCAAAGATTCCAAACCTATGGGGAACAGCATTTTCCAAAAGAGTTTGTTCAATAATTGACTTTATTTCGTTCGTTGGAACATCATTTTGCACATTCAACACGCGATGCGATCATGAAAAGTTCCCTTTTTCTCTTCTCAGGGTTTCATTCGGTCTTCGGGTGGTGAATGACGTTTCTCGTAGCAGGGGTTCCCGTGGGGTTGAAATTGCAAAGAGGAATTCGAGAACTGTTTTTTTGTATGTGTCAATTACTCTAGCTTGGAAAGAATCGTAGTACATGTTAATTTTTTATACAATTAAATAACATGCTAGTATTTGTTTTACATTGCGCAGAATTTTGTCCAAGAAAAAATACTTTTTTTTTCAAAGAGATTCTCTCGCTTTTCTCTCTTTTAAGTCTACTTCCGTTTAAAATTTTTCACTCAAAAAATTCCAGTTGCATTTAATTTGAAGTCGAAGAAGATTCAAATTGAATAATTAAAGAAAGTAAGTCTTATTTACTAGCTGAAAATTCTATAATCAAATCAAACCCATCGATGGTTTGTTTAACGTTTGTATTTCTCCAGAAGAGAAAAGGAACATTCCAGCATCTCTAATTTCTGTGTGTATTTCAAGTTTTTAAACAAAGTATTCGTCACACTTAATAAATCTTTATATTTATTCCATTCATATTCGTATATCGTAGAAGAACTATATCTAATTAAATTCTGGAATTAAAAATCATCGTGACAAAAAAAAATCACTTAATTTTAACAACATTGATTTCACTATATCTGAGAGACTAACTGATTAAAAGTACATTGCCGTTAAAATCGATTTTTACTATGATTTTTATTTCTGAATTTTTTACAATTGAAAGACTTGGAATCTTTCTTAATTTTATAAGATTTTTAAATCTGCTATAATTCTCAATTTTTCGTTTATTAATTTTTATTACTATTTTCTATCCCCGGTGTATTCTTTTTTATTTTTCTTTATTTTAGACAGCATATCTTGCTGGAAGCTATCGTGATCTGCAATCCTAGGAAATTCTTTCACGCGGTGTGTGCTCGATTATTCCAGTGCAGACAGAATTTAATCCTCTAATTTGATTGCTCCTGTTTGTTCTGCGAGGCTTGCTCGCAATTAAAATTTACCCTATCCCCCGAAGAAAATCGGAAGAGCATCTTCGTTTAAATCCTTTTAAAAGCAGTAATAACGTAACAGCTTTCAGTAAAATCGATATTCAATCAATTTTATATCGAAAATGAAATCGACGGCGTAAAAAGAGGCGGAAAAGATGATCGAAGTTCGCGGGAAGTTTAACGTTCATGAAAATGCAGATGACTGTAACGGTTTGGTCTGAAATTACCTTCAACTAATTATTGAGATGATAGTCTTCTTTTATTTGTTCAATCTTTACACGAATCGACGTGTATTTAGATTTCAATTTGGAATTAACATCGTAATTTTCGTACCTTTGGTGAGACGATAAAAATAAAATGATGATCAAATGAATGTACTTTTCCAACGAAACTCGCAATTATAATTCTCATCAAACGAGAATGAAATTATTCTAAAAAATTTAATTATTAATACAAATAAATCAACAAATAATAACAATTTATCTTTTATGTATTTATTTTAGTTCTATTATAGGATACAATGAAATATACTGATGAAAGGATATTAATTTGACGAATTTCTCGTCTATAAATCACACCAAATATCGACGAAGAATTAAATGCAAAATAAAATGAGCATGTATTTAATTATTACCACTCGATGGTTCGTAACCTTGTTATACGATCAATAACGCTTTTATGAATTTCACTTCCTCGATAAAATTATTGTAGATTACTTACAATATGTTTTCATTGTGGTTATTATATTTTTATATCCCTGTTATATTTCTAACTTGATCATGATCGTTTAACTGCGATGGACGACGTTTGATTGAACGGCATTAAAATTGCAACAGAGTAATACTAAGCAAAACAATCCATTTTTCTAAATATTTTAACAAGTGCCATAAGTTTGATTTCATTGAAACTGTGAAACTCTCTATGTATTCTGCAAATTAAAATGTCTTCTCGAGAAGTCTTTTAATTTCTTCTCGGGAAGTAACGTCACAAAACAGATAAAACAACAAATAATATTACGTATGAATATAAAAAAATATCACTGAATCATTAAAATAACAACGAATAACCCTTGAATAAGTATTGAAAATATCACGTAACATATATATAGGATGACACGAATATTGTTAGATTGTTAGATCATCGATTTTTCAATAGGTGATAGGAAATTAATTAACTTTTTAGAATTCTTTCAAAGCGCATATATATATAAAAACAACATTTCTATTAAGAGCTCTAGCATTTTTAATTTCAGTCCGATGTATTTCAATTTTTTCAAGAAAGTATTCATCATATCTAAGTTATTTAAATCTTCATATTTAAGTATTCATATTCATCAATCTATGTCGGGAAGAACTATACCTAACTAAAAATGCCGTGGAAGATTACCCATCTTTCATGTAAAATTATGTATCTTTTTACTTGCAATATAATATAATGCAAGTAATCGTTGTTATTTTGCTTTTTTATCAAGATAAAAATAAAGGTCATCTTCAGCTTTTTAAAATGATATATTTCTTTTATCCATTAATACACGACACTTGACATTCTAAAGAAAAAGTATGAATTTATGCACAAGTATATTGAAAAATTATTAGTTTAGGAAACACTTACTTATTTCAATCTTAATTCTGTAAAATCTGTGAAAATTGCGTGAAAGACAAGAGAAGAGATTTCTCTGTCCCTGTCTTTCATCCCTGGATTTTACAAAATGAAAGTTAAAACATCTCCTAAACTAATACTTTTTTTCAACACACGTCAATATTTCATTTATAAAGAATGTCAAGCTACGTCGATTAACAGATAAAAAAAAAAAAAATATATATATATATCATTCCATTTAAACTTCAGATCGCATAATAACAAAACGATTACAGTATTGTCCTTCTGGGAACTTTTAAATATAAAACATTTTTTCGTACTAAATGAATAAACTACGAGCTACATTCAAGTCGAGATTTACGTATTATAATATACGCGATACGCACGTGTTACGTTTATCAATTGTCCTGCACTTGATTACATTGAATCAATCCGCATGTTAGATAATTATTAATTATTATTATGTTCAGATATTTTGTTCATTTCCTATAGACACGAACTAAAACGTTCAAACGTCGAATTATACAGGAACGTTCCTTAAATACAAGATTTAATCTCTGATATAATAAAAATTCATTCAAAGAATCACTCTACGCTGCACGGTTGAACGGCCGCTGCAATAATCGATCGAGTTTCGTTCAGTCGATCTCGCTATGTCTCCACTCTAATTATACGTAGAGCTCAAGAAACGAATAAAGCTGGAAACTCTGGCCGAGCGGATGAAACGTTATCTCGTACGGTGTAGAATCTTGTGCGTGCTCAACTTTCTCTCTTCGTCTATGGTTGCAGTCTATTAAATCGACCATCGTATTTTAACCATCGCCTATGCTTTCAAGTGTTGCGTGATATTATGTGCGGCTCTGAACACACTATCTTCAAGGGAAAAGCACGGCGACGCCGACGCGACGGTTGCCTTGGTATCGTGGATGAGGGAAGTTAAAAGCTTCGACGAACGGAATACTGTAGAAACTAAAAACGTACGTTGCCTCTGAGGATCAGGAAGTTTTTCTTTAGAAAAGGTCAAAGGCGAGGACATATAGTGGTTTATGAAAATATTCGAGCGTGTATTATAAATTATGTATACATTTTCAAAATTTTACTAGCACTCTGTGTCTAGAATTTTGTCTACGTCCACGGTAATTTTAAAATTTTATCACGATATTTTTAGATATTAAAAAATGTAGAAGTTGCAAAATTTAACACTCATTATCAATACGTGCACATTTATTTGCGTGTACATTTACAATAAATATTTGAAGATTTCTACATTTGAGGATTTACTGTTCGATGCTTTTCGAGATAATTTTGTTCAATATTGTAATAATACTGTGGAATATTTACTGTTTAAAGACTACAATAAATCGAGTAACATTTTACATAATGTACAGAATTATATTCTAAAATTAGAAAATCTGTTGATACTTTTATATGAAAGTAGCACGTGAAATTAATTCTACTTACAGAATAATTACAGGATTTTATTGTAATATCTTTGTACGATACAATGAAAAATGCAATTGATGAAATCTGATAGAACGTGTTACGTGTTTTTTAAGGCAGATCGATGTCAAGCGTGTAACACTTTACGGCTAGTGTATCGATTATCCCGTTTCTTTGAGTTCGATGCGTTGGTAGCATCAATAGCACGTGCTTTTCAAGCTTCGATATACGTGTCTTTTATGTGTCTTATGGCTTCGCGTTCCTGACCCTAAATAATGTCTTACCCTACCTAATTTCTGTTAACTGGCTTACTACTTCTACTATTGGTTAAATTTGCTTAGAAAGAATTGAATACTAGAATTTTAAACTGTCCATTATTATTTAATTCGCCATTTGAAGAGAATTAAAAAATAAGAAAACCTGCTCAAAATACATCTAAATTTCCAACTTTTAGTACATTTGTTTTTAATTAAAACTATTAAATTCTAAACTGTCGAACTATCACTTCATCCCTTAAAACAACATAATTTCATAATGTTTCATTATCATAATATTTTATTTATAAAGAGATTAACAAGATTTATAAAATATTTAAAAAATGGGCGATGTATCAGAATATTTAAAACAACAACACGGAGGAAAAACGAGGTAAAAACATGATAGTTCATGTTTCTCTTCTTTTTATAGAATTTTTTTAAAAATTCAATACACCATAAACCGGTTTTAAATTGTACAAATTCTTTTTTCACTTTTTTTTTTAATTAAATAAATATTGCTACAAACTCTGACTGTTTTAAAAATATTGATGCCTAGGCAAGATTCTTAGTTTCTTCGAAAAATCTGCACAGCATAATAATGACAACGACTAATATGTAATATTAATATTAATGTAATAAAAAAAAATAAAAAGATTACTATTTCAGGAGAACCGGAAGAATTATTTCAAAAAATCATTGAAAAGCGTGAAAAACACGAGATCTGTTAATTTTGAAAAATTTCATCAATCGTCCCATTAATAATTGACAACACGAACACACGAAAACTCACTGGAGCATTTTCAGAGATCTCCATTTCGTATTTGGACGATGGAAGTCGTTTCAGAATCGTTCACACACCTCATTTTGGCAAGTAACAAGAAAGGGATGGAGCACCCTCTTATGTCACACTCAAGTATATACGTTCAACCACAGTTAACACCACCATTTCACTGAATCATATACAGGGTGTCCTTAAACGCAGTCTATTTTATTATTATTAAATCACTACATTTTAAGACGCTTTCTTAACAAAATAAACGTTCAAAAAATTTTTTAATTCCAGAGACCACAATTATTTACTGAATGATAAAACTGATGAATCGTTTGGAAAATACTTGGACTTTACTTTGAGGGTAGCGAAGCGGATTTTACTAAAAATGCAGAAAGCAACGGGAAATAATTTTAGTACAGTGACCTTCCATAATGTTTAACGAGCCGTTAACACGGAATGAAAAGGGTGCTCGTTGATATATCATAAAGCGTGAAAAAAAGCGGCCATTGAAGTCTCAATCGTTAGTTGTCGTTGGCATAAGAGAAATTTAAAAAAATTTTCAAATCGATTTTAGTTTGCAATGCATTTTTTAATGTACTTTCTGAAGTGCGTTCACAAAAATGTGCTTGAATACTGATTACACAGTTCGTGATACACTTTGCCAAAATTTTAGATTAGAAATGTTCTGCTTCTACGAATGAATATAAAAATATTGAGTATCATTTCATTTTATTATCTCGAAAAATATTTAACCGAAACATTGGATAATAATCTCGAGAAATACTGGAATATCCTGCCAATTTCCAAAATCATTAAAGTATTATTGGAATAAATTCTATTAAATAGTATTTTTCAGATAATCCCGTCTAACTGACAAGTCGAGATTTCCCTCGGATGCATCATCCTCGGATAATAATATAGCCGCATTGTCGTGCATCGACATATGTATTCGTTTCGTGAAGATTATCAGCATCGCATAAAATTGCATTTGCCGGATTATCGGTATCGAAAGTGCGAACCTGAACGGAAATTCACGATTATCGCGGTCGAACCGACCTTTTGAGGCTGCACGGATTTTTAGTCACGTAATGCTCCCATTCACGCGATTCATGGTGAGAATTAGAGTGGAGTTCATATGACACATATGATGATATATATATATATATATATATATGCCTTTGTAGCATGCTCTTTTAAGTATCATCAATGATACTTGTTAATCAAAGTTAGAAATTAAGCAGAGATAACGTTCAGGAATTCCCATTGTGAATATATCGCGTGACAAATTGCCATTAGAAATTTTTTTTTAGCAAAAGATAGAAATTAAGATTAGAAAATTCTTTTTCATTTCCCAAGTCACAAATTTTGTTATTAATATCTGCTACAAAATTTTTCTGGTTTTTAATAGAAGTTATATTTTTCAATGGTTCTCTA
The DNA here is from genome assembly GCA_032399605.1 of Melipona beecheii. Taxonomy (NCBI): domain Eukaryota; kingdom Metazoa; phylum Arthropoda; class Insecta; order Hymenoptera; family Apidae; genus Melipona; species Melipona beecheii. The sequence continues at coordinate 6,988,133 of JAUCMO010000507.1, forward strand.
TAAAGGATAAAGAATAGAGTACTATCCTTTTTCATCCTTAATTGACAGATAAGGTTAGAAATATCAGTCTGGAAAAATTCATTATACTCTTTCTAATAACTTTTACATGCTATCAATCATTAATTTAATCTTTTAGGTCAGAAACTTTATGTCATCACAAAAATTGAAAGTTAATACAAACTAATACTATTTACAGTTAACTAAGGTTTAGTACCTGTAAATATAATCCATTCTTAACAAAAATGAATAATTCAAAGAAAATATAAACATTATCTTCTTGAATCAAACCATTTAAATAGGTAGATTCAACTATAGAAAATAAACTATAGAGAGTCTAGTTGTTTTATTAATTCTGTTGTTATATTAATAAGTAGGTTTAGATATAGACTATCTCTTTTAACTAGTAGCATGATTAAATATAATAATTTCTATATGAATCCAGTAGGTCTTTGATAATTCCTGCTTCGAATCTCTTGAGAACTGTTTGCAAAACAAATTTTTCAATATTGATACAATCATAATACATAAAACCATTTGGTTATCACTCTGCTTTAAATCTATGTAGGTAACCTTCTAGCTATTTCAATGCGAAGAAAGAAAGCACGAGAGGAATCCACTCGTCGATCTCGATATAAAGTGAATCATTTGCTTGAAAGGTCAAATTATGACTGAACGTATCTCGGGGCTCAAAGGGTGAAGAAACTCGACCATTTGAATACTATAGTCGGTGTAGGATTGATGCTAGATGCAACGTTTGAATTCCAATCGAACCGCACTGGCATTGCTAAAATTTGCCCCGAAAATGCAATGCCCTTAGGCGATGACAATGCGCTCTCTCGTGTAGTCTCTACGCGATTACAAAGTCCCCACTCTGATGATCCAACTCCCCTCCTCTGCCACCACTTCACTGCCTAAATCTCGAATAGTCGACACTAGATCGGCATCGAACACAATGCGCAATGGTTGGCTATTTGCGTTAACCTCTTGCGCTAGAATGACGTTTTAAGTATATTCAAATATAACCCAGGCAAAATAAATGATAGTTTGTTATTTCTTAATAATTTCTATCCAGTGATATCATACCGACGAATTCAAAAGAAAAAGAAAGCGACGAATTATTGTATACGGTTCGGTTACTTGTTATGGTCCGCGAACCAGTTGCCAGCGCAAGAGGTTAAAAATGCAGTCAAAAGTTGACTTTGAAAATTACAAAATTTTCATTAGTATACATATTCATGATCCTCTCTTGTCGATGAAAGTAAATAATTAACTCGTTTAAATGTTCCGTTTAAAATCTTTTTTGAAGAAATACCTAGCAAGTTTTTAATATATTAATAGTTTTCTTTATGGATTTCTTTATTTTTGTATTTTACGATACGTTTCAAACGTTTTGAGAATAACTGCATTCCGATTCCTTTTTTTTAGCATCGTTCCAAAGATTGTATACGTACTCGTAACGTAGAAGAACTAGATCTAGAATGATCGTAATGCTCGAATGGAACACGGTTGCGAAAGAACCGCGAAGCAAGACATGCGTACGCAGCCGAGTGGAGTTAGGTGCAAGTGGAAAAGGGGGATAAACTAGATTCAGAGGGAGTTCGCGGGTAAAGAAGAAGGGGATGAACGGGTGGGCGTGTGTACGAACCATTTTCGGAAGGTGAATCGATTTCTCGATGAAAATAAGCGACCGCGAAGATCATCGGATGATTATCTGATACACGGCATTCCCTCGTCGAGGCTATTGCGCGAGTTTTCGTAACGACCCCTGATGTATACCCGCTTAACCCATCTACCTTCGACCCTTTGCTGTTTGGAACAGCGTTGAGAACGCGCGCATCAACGCAACGCCGTCGAGGCAGCATCCGTGAGTACGCGCACTGCGGACAGCGGATACTCTTTCTTATGTTTTCTGACTGAAACGTACATTCGCAGGGACAAGGAATAACGTATCTAAGAGATACCTGCCGTGTGTATAGATATCGTCCGACGATACGGCCGAATTTGGCTGGTACGGTTGTCGGTTTCCGTTGGTTACTCGATACGTTGCATTTGCTGTTTATCACTGAGAATACGTACCAATTATCCCTATAAATCGTTTACGTTCGTACGAACGTGCGTATGTATCGACGCGTACGGAAAAATCGTACCATGTTACACTTGTTTGACGTGAAAAGCGAAAACGAAACGACGAACGACAAAAATGATTTATGACCTTTGAAAATGGTTCTACCACAAACGGAAAAGAACTTTGCAAGAACTTACCCTTGTCGAAGGTTTCTTTGGCCGCGTGTATGACCTTCCTCCGTCTAAGACCGTCGCCCGCGAGGACGGTCGTCATCGTGCTGGAAGCGGTGCCCGTCGTCCTCTCATCTTCGTCACTGTTCGCGCACTCGCCGGAGGTGGTCGATGTACGGTGGTCGAGGAGATTGATCGGGGACCCCTCGCCGCCTGGCATAGTGTCCCGATTAGCAGGACCGTCGCGTCCTTAACCGAGGACCTTTGCGCCTGAACTGAACTCGCTCCCTCTATGCGCCCACTGTTCGCGGACCTCTCTTCGCCCTTCATAGCCGCTGCAGCGTTTAGTAGCGCTGACCGCGTAGCGGCGCCACTCGCGCGACCCACTGCCATGGGACGGTTTTCTGAAATAATTTGCAATTTTTTCCCAGCAAACAATAACCGAACGTTGCGAAGTTTTCTTCACCGTTGCTTCGAGCAAGTGTGAGAAATACACAGTTGGTTCGTCGAAGAAGATTAAGACTGGATTAAAGTGGACTCGCGATGACGGTAAGTCGTGTATTGAACTCACGTGTAAGTAGAATATATTTGAAATAATTTTGACAGTAGAGACGATCAAAATCACGTGACGCTTAGGTTAAGTGAATGGCTTCTTGGTTAGTTGGCTACGATCGATGATCATTTAATCGATGGTTTATTAATGGATCATTGAATATTAAAAAAAAATTTCGAATACTAAAAAAAATACCGATTTATTAGCGTATCCCATAAATTCTTTTAAAAATGTATCAGTCAAAATATCGATGATCTGTTTAATTATATCTTCAACGAAGATTTTTACCTGCTCGTATTAAAAAGAATAATTAGAATTATTTCTTTTTATGGAAAATTCGAATTTATATTTACAAGGCTTCGCGAGAAGATAGATTAAAGGTAACAATATCGATGTTACATTAAAGTGTACAATATCAATAAATAATTAGCGCTTCGGTGTTTCAACGATTAAACTTGATTAATGACAAAGAGATCTTTGTATTCACCCTAGAATTCGTGAAACGCGAAGTTGAAGCAAAAGTTTACCCGCGCGAAACTTGCGGTGGTACCACTCTCCCCGTCGATGTTATTACAAGACTCTGTGACTCATTCTCGTTCTTTCCCCGAAATAGGGAAATATTTCCGCGTAGCATCGCCATCTGTAGCAAACTTCAGACGCGACTGGCGATCGATCCATGTGCAACGCCATTTCTCGCTCGACTATTCAACACGATTCGTGCCACTTTTTTCTTTTTCTCTCTTTTTTCCTTTTTTTCCTCCTCATTTTCGTTGTCGTTTTCCACGCCACGTGACACCACCAGAAACGTCGAGCACACGTACCATATGAAAAATTAGGTTAAGGATTTGGCAGGCATTCACGCTTGCTACGAAATTTCTCTTTCATACATGCATTGAATATTCATCCTTCAAACTTATAAATTCCTCTAAAAATCTTGTAATTGTACGAAAAAGGGAATTAATAAAATATAGATTGGAAGATACGACTGATCATCCTTTCTACTAGTCTGATTCACTGATTTTCGATAACGATGTTTGAATTAGAATATTAATTTCTTAAATTTCGATTAAAAAAAAAAAAGGATTTTTGTCCCATAGTTACATACAGATGTTACTTTTTATTACTCAGTTTGCTGCATGTATTTAACTTTTACAGTGTAAGATTTACGATATATACGTATTAGGAAAATCCAAGAATAAACATTATTTTCCGTAAATGTCTAAATTAATATAACTTTTAAACTACTCGAAATGAAGAGATTATGTATTGGTAATTTTTTTAAATGATTTCCCCGCGTTTAAGAAATTTCTTAGCAGTAGAGAAACATGGTTGAATTCGCCTAGGTCGAAAAATAGCAGTGGAGAGCGCAGTGAAGTTAAATCAATATCGAACGTCGATTGATCGTGTAATGGCATAACCAGCAACTTGGGAACCAGAAATCGAATATCCGAGTCGTATTTTGACTATTCGCGGTGCCAGTTAAAAGCGTCGAATTATGAGGACGAGGCGACGAGGGAAAATTGACTTTCTCGACGATGTCAAGGGCACATTCTAAATTCAAACCCTATTCGTTACCCTATTTCGAAGCGTCGTCGAGTTGATTACTCCCTATTTCCGGTATTGAAATGGCCATCAGAAGTGACAGCGGTATTGTTCCCGCGGTGCAGATATCAACAGGAATCGATAGGAATGGCTCTTCGTTTCGAACGCAGATGGGGCAGGAAAAGCGTAACTATTGGAAAATGATCGTAATGCGACTTCCGGTACGCTTTGATCATTTTCTCTCCATGTTGAAAGCGTGGCGTCTTTCGAGAGAGAGAGAGAGACTTCGTTTATCGCATCGATAAACAACCCCGAGAATCTCGAAATGGAATTCTAAAGATGATTGAATAAATGCCATGGACGAATCGAATTAATTCGACGGCCGATCATATTGACAATTATACGTGCCTATGTACGTGGAATTTTCTTTATGGAAAATCTAGAATCTACCAAGCTCGTTAACGCAATGAATTCCAGATTTTCGTTCGGAAATTACAAAGCTTAACTTAAAATTGGAAATTAATGTTAACACGTTCACTCTACCACGTGAAACTTACAACAATAAATTTCTTAATTAAGATATTACACTGATTATTCATGATTTATATTATCTAGTTATTTACGTTATTTAAAATTTATCGTTAATGATATTTATCTCATCTTAATTATGTTCATCAGTGACCATAATAACAGTTAACGTGTTAACTCTGTGACCTTAATAAAGCTTAAATGGTTAAATATTTAAGTATTAAAGGCTATAATATATTACAAATACCAAATGGCAAACAGTAGAAAGTTGAAAATTTTTATTTCCAACATTTGTAAACATCATCCTATCACTTCTGTATATATTTATGTATTTCTGTTAACTGCATCTTTTTTTCTAAGTAGTCAGTAATCAGACCAAGAAGGGTAATTAACGACACCTATAGGCAGAAATTATTGGATTGTATGATAAGAATTAAACCTGTGATCTATTTGATTGTCATTAGAGATTTCACGGAAAAACAATGAAAGGTTAATTAGAAGAGACGCAGGCTGATGAACTCCATTGAACTTCGGTTCTGGGAGTTTGCTGGCTCAATTTAACGCGAAAGGAGCAAGAACAGTTTGAAGAAGTTATCCGTCTTTCCGTTTGAAAGGAAAACGTGCCCACTTTTCTTCAAGTCGCGGGACTACAATAAGAGAATCGTTTCCATTCTTGGCGTTTATTCTCTGACAAATGATTTAATCTCTTTTCGGTAGCAACCGATTCTGCTCTTCATTCTTGTATCTTGAATCGGGGTCAAATTTTCGTCTCTATGTGTGCACTGAGCATATATTCCATAATTAATGAATTTTTAAATTAAATTTTCAATCTACTTGTCCATGTTCTTTCGTTCGTATTTTAGAGAGAAAATTTTCATTGTATCATTTTCCACTAAAAATGAAAAAAGGTCTTTCATTGAAAGAATTGTCAATTTAATGAAATGCATCTAAATGTAATTTTTTAATAAAGAAATTTTTCTTAGTGAAGCTATTAATTATAAACTCCTTTCTCTCAATTCTGGACATCAACGTCAAAGAATGTGATAAGTTAAGCGCAAAAAATTCATAAATTCATTCTCAGAGAGAATTCGTACAACACTTTGTGTTCTCAATTTCAAAGTAGACTTCTTTACATGTGCATAATAATTTCAGATAAAGTGACCTACAGAATAAAGGCTATTTTTAATCAGATCTCGAAGTTGCAACATAAACAAAAAGCAGGTTAACGAGTTCGGTTTGATTTCAGCATGAGAAGTCAAGGAACTTAGGGTTGCGTGTGAACGAAATTGCTTTCTTTACTTTCTCGTACGTTTTTATTAAAATATGTAAACGCTTAACTTACAAGTATACCAACAGCAGGCGATAGGCAGATTTAAGATAAATAGACCTAGTTCTTTTACGTCTCTTTCCCTTAGTGTTTCTTTAGATGACGGGCGATCAAAAGCTAGCAGGGTCTTCGTTTCCGGCTTTGAATGGAGACTAAGAACATCAGAGATTCCTCTGGCACCCTTTTCGTAAATAAGTATCACGATACGCGATCGATTCGTCGTCGTTTTGATTTTTCTTACCGAATTAGTTTGCTCTGACTAGGCTAATGTTCTGCAGTTCTTTCTCTCTTGAATCTCTTAAATCCACCATTTCCATATATCTTCATTTACAAACGTCGTCTTTATATTATACATTCGATTAGTCTTAATTCATTGAAAGATAGAAGATATAATTTATTTAATAATTAATATTGTAATTCTATATTTAAAAATAAAAAGGAGGAATTTTGTGTATTTCTATTTTGAATGGAAAATATTTAATTACCATCATTAATTTATTTTTTGTAGACAAAAGAAACGTTTTCGTCCACAAGAGACTATCATCGTTCTCCTACTTTATCCTCAATGAGTTGAACTTAACTTCTTCCATTAGAAGAAAGGAATTACTAAAAGAATTCTTTTATAGAATCGCTTTTATAGAAAGTTCCAATTAAATAAATAAAACGGTACGAAGATCGCGATCAACGTGGCCCTCTCTATATACACACACATAAAAACGATCCGTTCCCTCGAAGAGAACAATGATATTTCTTCTCTTACATTTTTATCGATTATCAATCTCCTTCCTCTTCATCTCAACCGATCGTCTCGACTGGGCCTTGTCATCACGCATCGGCCCCTGTAGCAAATCTCCGTCATATGCGAGACTTTCGTGGTCGTGGAAGTCCGCAGAACCTTCCCTAATATCGATTCGGTCGAATTGGCTAGCAAAGCGATACTACTGGGTTTCGAAGTCGTCGTCAGAAGAGGTTCAGTTGCAGAATAATCCTCGGACAACAGATTCGTTGTTGCATGTGAAGTTGTCTCGATTCTTTCCAACGTTGTTAGGTTCTTCAGAGAGACGTTCGTCGTAGACTCGGTCTCCGATGTAGTTTCCTTGCCATTTTCATAAAAGTTTGTAGTCGTTTCTGACTCCTCGAAGTTCATCCGAGTAGTCATTTCAACTTCATCATCTTTTAATTTAAACGCTCCTCCGTCGACCGCTGATTTTTCTTCTCTTGACCTGTTGACACGATTTGGAATCTCTGTATTGAACACAGGAAGCACAGTGGTGACGATTTCGTCTGGATTTTCCGTGTTAACTATTGTTTCCTCTTCGGCGCTCTTCATAGTGTCAAAGATTGCTTGGACATAGTCCGACAGCGTCTTCACACTGCTGTCACCTTCATTTCTCGTTACTAACCCTGGAATTGATGTCGTGGCAGATCTGCCACTCGTTTTCGGATCGTAATTCCAGCTGGAGGGTTTAGAATGGTTGAAAGTAAACGGGTATCTTACCTCGCTCCATTTGGCTCTGTGGTTCTTCGGATGGTTGGAATTCTCGTCCATCGATTCTTTATTACGTTCTTCGAACTCTGACGCGCTCTCTTTATCTATCTCACTGCGATCTTCCGCCACATCGTTCTTTCCTTCTGATTCCTTTTGATCGATGCCCCTAGATGCTTCTGAATCATTTAATTCGCTGTTCGACTTGCTCGCATCGTTGTCGCTAGTTTTATATTTATTAGTTATCGAATCAAAATTGACTGTATTTTTCTGGCTCCGTTTCTTCGTTGATTCCCAAGCTTCCTTTTCTACGCTCGCTGTTTTCTTCTCGTTTTTCTCTTTTTTCTCCTGTTCGTTCGCCTTGGTATTATCGCGTGATTTTAATTTGGTAAATAAATCTTCGGGAGACACGATGATTGTTGTCTCTTCGACGCTGTAAGTATATGGAATCGTGGTAATTTGTATTTCTGTAGTTTCATCGATGTCTTCGGGGTTCGCCATAGGAGTAGTCGCAGCTGGAGACATTGTCCATGCGACTTCCGGCACCTCGGTGGTCGTAATCTTCGCAGATTCGCCATTCTTTAGAATATCCGACAGAAAGTCTTGCAGAATTGATTTTCCAGGTGAACCTACTGCGGACGGTTTCGACTCGCGAACGGGATTGTACTTATATTGATCTCGAAATAAACCGTTCAGGGCTAAATTCAAGTGTTGGGACTCGGCGGTGACGAAATCGTCGACCGCTGGTCTGACTCGAACGCGGACTCTTCTCCTTCGTGTGGTCTAAAACAGATGTATTCTCGATTATTATTATTGTCTTATTCTTTTCACTATAGTATTACCTCACAATAATTGTTATATTATATAGTATTATTATATGTAACATTTTTATTAATATACATTATTATTATTTACATATATATCGATATTTCATGTAATATCGTTATATTTGATTAATGCTTTTAATTATACTTTTAATTAATTTTTAATTTCACGCTTTTCATTATTGCTGTTACTCTTATATTTATACGTTTTTATTATTCCTGTCACTCTTATGTTGTATTTTTTTGTATTTCCTTGAACGAAAATCTCAGTTACACTTTTATATTCTCTTAGTTTTTTCCATTTTAATTGTAATGGTTGTTGGTCATTTCAATTTTTAATCGAACTGTATCGATCTCATATCATCGCAAAAATAATGCTGCTCACTCTTTCGTTTGGTAAAAGATTGTCTTCACCAGCAGTTGTTTATATATTGATTAATATCTTCTTTCTCTCCCCGTAACGACCTATCAGCCTCTCATATTAATATTAAACTTTCCTTCACCGTACCTTTGCATAATCTCCAATAACCTACCGTACTCACATGCTGTCCTTAGAAAAGAAACATCATATTGCTCTCTTCGAAAAGAGTAAAAAAATGTTAACATCACTACAGGATGCAAGAAAACTACTAGAACTATACTACTAGAACTACATCATGATACACAATTATAATTATACAGTTTCTTTTTATCTTCTTTATTATAAAGCTTTTAAGTTTCGGGAAATTTAAATGAAAATTTATGAAGAATCACTCGACAATAATTTATAATTTGCATCATAAGTGAAGTTAGAAAACGAATAATGTCCATTGTCTTTCACAGTTTATAATAAATTGATTTCTTTTGAGTATTTGATTAATTTTAGTATTTATTGTACTATTCGATACGTTTTCATTTTAATATTTAGCCCGTTTTATTAAATATAATTATTACTCCTTGTCAAACTTCATTTATCAAACTTATCTGTGACTGTGTAACATTGATTAATAAGTGAGTATTTTCCCTAAAGTATCTGATGTATATGTTGACTCACTCTTATAGATGTAAGTATGCCATCAGTCTTTCATCAAACTTTTTTAAACTTCTCAAGAATTTCATTCAAGGCTATTAATAGTTATCAAACAACTCCAAAAGTCTTACCTTTTTTCCAACTGGACTGGTGGAATTATCGTTTTTCTTCACAATCTTCTCCAAATCAATATTCTGTTGTTCAGTAGAATCCTTCACTTTATCTACCAACCAAGGATCTCCATTCTGATCAACTTCAACCTCACTATTACTTTTCTCTTTGGCCTCCAGTACCGTGGTACTTGTTTCACTTATGTTCATCTTCTCGGTGTGATCCTGTACAACAGTTTTTCTACCAAAAATCGTGGTACTCATTAACATCGTTTCATTTTCTTCCCTCTGCGTGTTCTCTGTCTTCCTGTCGTTTGAAGAGACTACTAGCGTTACAGACGAAATCTCCGGCACTGCTGTGATTATTTCTGGTGAGTTGGTGTTTTTTAAAGATTCATGGAACCGCTGATTGCTCTTGGGAGCCTCCTCTGGGACCTGATTTACTGCGAAACTCGGCTGGAACGAAGTTCTCGTCAGTTTCGTGGACCATTGACTCTCAGACCCATAGATGTCCGCCGTCGTCTGGCGATCGTCTTCCGAAGACCTCGTTCTTGAAGCCTGACTGTATTTCTTCGCTGAACTGCTGGCTAGTTGAGTCTGATCGTATTCCTCACGTTGAACTGGCTGCGCCGGATAGTTACCAAAGTTTAGGATGAACTCGGGTGGATACTGGAAATTCAGAGAAGTTTTAATTGGGTGGTGGTTTGGATAGGCAGTATTGTTGGAAATGGGAATTACGTGTATTCATAAATATTTCATATTTCGTATTTAAGAGGGGCCAAATTGAGGAGCTTTTTGTACTCGAATAGATAAACTGCTATGAAATTTTAATTATTAATGTCATCAACAAAGATTTCCAGTTAGAGTGAGAAAATCTGGCACACCGCATTCCGTGAGGTCAACTTTTCACTCATTTTAAAATATTGTTTTGTTTATTGAAACATTCTCTGTTAAAATGATGACTTAATTAGAAGTGTACTGTATTATATAGTATATATTATTATATAGTATATATTATATATAGTATATTATTATATAGTATATATTATATATAGTATATTATTATATAGTATATATTAAATAACGTAATACGTATTTAATATTAACTCAAAATAATATATTTCATACAAAGTACTGAAATCAATACTATAATTACTGTCATTAACTATGACGTTGTAGTATGATAACATATCGAAAATAATTATTACTCGTGTAATTGGTAGTATGTACTATACTATAATATATTACACTATTTTTGTCATTATACAAGGTACCATTATCAATAGCATCAATTGTAATATATAATAGTACAGTATAAGCATTAAATAATATAATTTCTACGTTCTTATGTATTCTTCAAAAATTCCAAAATAAGTAACAAAATCGGCAAACATAAAATTTCCATATCATGAATTAAAAAGAGCCTACTATTTCTCCCTTATCACGACCCACAAACAAGCCAGTATGGCTGTGCATAGCTGAATTGGCAAAAGAAGCTGTGGAATTATCGAGCTGGTATAGAAACAGGCCAGAAACAAGAGATTACGGTACAGACCTGTACCTTATGTACGAACGCCAACAGAAACTCTGCTCGAATTTCTAATCAGGCTTCGAATCATTCCTCGCGTTAAGACCCCCACTAATCCATCTCATTAATCGCCGGAAGCACCGTTATATATAATATATAGTATACAATACATAAACTGATATAGTATGTCGAAAACATACACACGTAATTTGAGTTTTGGAAAAACATAAGGACCTCGAGTCTTGTTCAAGATGGTCTCATTATCATGTTAACTTTGGAAAAGAGATAATAGAAATTTAATATTGTACAGATTTTACTATTAGAAGATTACTGAAGCTATATCCAAAGTTGCTGTTGAAAATGTCTTGCTATCTTTCTGTCACAAAAGAATCGCATAGAATCCCTGTTTCGGATCTTCCAAATTTTTGTGCATTTTAATTTGTTACGTTGCGTATTTAGAAAGATTATTATATAACTGTTGGTTTTCTATAGTAGTTGTCTCGTTTTTATACATTTTGTACATTTTATACGTGCGATGGCAATACCAGTCACAAAAACAAATTCACGTTACAATCTATCCAATACGTCGAATTTACGGCGTTCCATGTCGAGTGTACTCACGTTCTCGCTAGAGGTATCGTAGAATTGATGTTCGGATGTTGGATTACGTGCTCCATCGGAGAATCCTGCGGCGTTATCGTAATTGTCGTCGTACAGACTCTGTTGTTGCTCTGCGGTCACAGATTGTGGCCGTATAAGTGGATAATTTTCGTCCAGTGGTAGCTCGTTATGCGCCTCCAGCACGGACTCGGTCGTACTAGTGGTAGTTACGCGTTTTCTACCGGGTCGTCGTATTCTGCTCCTTATTCTAGTTTGTTTCGTCTCGTCTGGTCTAGACTTTGGCCTGCCAGTGTACGTCATGTCCTCTGGCAGTACCGTGGCAACAGTTATTCTTTCGGTAGTCGTGACGATTTCAGGCGTCGTTGTAAGCGGTGGTAAAGTAGTAGGTTTCAGTGGTAAGCGACGATTGGGCGCCGGCTGATACTTCTGACGATTCTTCGGCAGGTGTGTCTGCGGAGGATTCGATTCCACTGCGGTTTCGTCGTTTGCTAGCAGAGACTGCTGCGGCATCTTAACACGGGCAATTTCATTTTTATCTTCTTATTCAAGAAATTCTTACGTGTTCCATTTATTTAATTACATTTAATTACAATTATAAAATATGATTTCTATGTAAATCAACATCTCTCAATTAACGATCATTGAATATTAAGACTTTGTGTTAAAAATTAAATTTGTTGTTCAAGACCCTCAAGCTGCATATTTCCTAATAGAAAAAGTCTATTATACTGTAGAAATTGCTCTATTACAGTACCCTGTCATGATATAAACTTTAAATTCCTCGTCAGGAAATATTTAGAATAATTCAATACAAATCTAATAAACAAAATAATTTGTACAAACCTCTTATAAAGAGAAATCTAAATAAATAAGTTTGTCAAAGAATTTCAATGTCCATAAATTTCTTCAGTCACTTACCTCCAAAAGCTGGGGCCGGTACGTAACAGGTGTCTGGAATCTGTTATCCACCGGATGTGCTGGTCGGAAGTTCGGCGGCCTTATAAATCCGTAATCAATGTCTTCCTCCGTCGGACGCACGGTAGTGGTTGTTGTAGATGGTGCTGGTGGTTTCGTGGCAGTGACGATTTGTCTTTGTTGCTGTACCGCGTGAATCTTGATATATTCGTTGCCATCAGTCTGAACTTGAGATCCGTGATTCTGGGTGCGAGGCCTGGATCTGGCTCTCTGTCTACTCGGCACGGTTCGAGTGGAATCTTGATTCACCACGTTGAAACGAACATACTCGTCCTGTGAACCTTTGTTCCGAACCGAGGGTTCATGATGCAAGCGGGTACCAACGCGTCCTCGAACGCGTTGTCGAATCACCACAGGCGTTGTGCTTGTTGTAATTGCTTCTGTTGTTACCTAAAATCGAAATTAAGAACCAGTTTTATAAGTTCCTTCATTATTGAGTAACCTTTATTTCTCTTTGATAAATGTAAGAGATCAATATATCTTGCACATTATTTGTTGAACAGTACTCAAAAGTTTAATTTAGCAGATTTTAAAAAAGGACACAATAGAAAGAGATGTAGATTTGCAAATTCACTGATTATAAAAGTTTTTTTTTATTCAAAATGAAAAAGAAATCAAGAAAAAACGTTTAATCGACGAATTTGCAAATGTACAAACGTTAAAAGTTGTATTCTTGTTACATTAACGTTTTACCAGTGTGTATCAATTTGATAATAAAGATTTAATAAGGCTAGTCTGACAATCTTACATCTGACAACGGAATCTCGGTGGGGGAAACAGGCAGCTCATAATCTTCCTGCTTATTCTCCGGTAACGGAATAAATATTGGCCTCTCGTTAGGATTATTCTCGTCAACACTAGCTTGAATCTTATCGCTCTTCACGCGATGCAGATTATCCTGCCCGGTCAGGCTGTACTCCGGCTGATTCTGTGGGACATTCACCTCATAAATTTGAGAATAACGTTGCTCTTCCGGCGTTCTCAGCCTCGGATCGACAGTTGTGGCCAATTCAAAGTCACTGTTCTCTGCTTTCCCGTCTAATTGGTAGTTTTTCGGCCTCTGAACGACCTCTTGATTCAGCAAGTCGCCACTCTGAGCTTGATAATTAAATCCATTCACTGGATTCTTTTCAAGGTCAGTCCGTTCTAAGGTAGATTCGTCGTACCCAGGCCGGTAATGCGGATCATCTTGAACGTTCTGCGGATAGTTCTGACTTCTCGAGTAATCGTCAGAAATCAACGCGGTAGCGTGATTCACAGTGACATCATGAAATGACGGGTAGTTCTCCGTGGCACTAACAGTTGTGGGTGGATAATTCTCAGGAGCGTGGTCGTTCAAACTTGACGATGAATCCAACTGACGAAGAACACTCGATTCTGAATCGGTGATAGGGGAGTCCGAATTGCTGATAGTGGGTCCAGCGTCGTACGGCTGCTGTGCCTGTAGGTTTTGAGCATGTCCTACGACCTGTTGGCATTCGAGCGGAATTTTTAGTTAATAAAGATTGTCAGGTGTGAAAAAGTTTATAATCAGTTATTTGCAATAAAACATTACGAAATATTATTATTAACATCAACACTGTGACGATCAGTTGGTGTAATTTCAAGCATAGCCTATACTTTAATAATTAATATGTTTGTGAGAAAATTTGAAGTAACTTCGAAGTTAAAAAATTACAAGCAATAGGTAATTAAACAAATGAATAAATATATATACACAATACTACATCAATAATTAACATTCAGTAGCAGATCATATTGCTATCAATCGTCGTAATGTTAATTTAAAAAAAATCTTCTTCATTAAAATTCATATTTAATTTATGCTTGTGTAGTTTTTTCTTATACATGTTAATAGTTTCTTATTTCTAAAAGTCTTTTAATAACGTAAGTTCACGCTTTACCTCAGACTGCTGACTGGTTTTGTCTCGATTTCTGTACTTGTTCGTCCTGCTGATCGGCCTTCTGTGCTCGGAATGATACCTCAACGTAGTTTCCGGAATTTTGGATTTAGTTGGCTCGTAAGCAGATTCGCGATACTCTTCTGTAGTGGTCGTGAATCTCGATCTGGATCTGTTGTACGGTCTTCGATTTTTGTCCAGGTTCGATTTAGTTGATGGCGCTTCGGTTGTTGTTCTTGGTCTCGTGGATACTAATCTGCTCCTAAAAATTATCATGTATCGTTTACTAATTCAAAAAGACTCTTCACTATGTATTATTTTTCAATTCTTTCAATTAGATCTTTTTTAGTTAAGTTATTTTAATTACAGTAGGATTTTCTATAACCGGAGATTTTCGATTTGATTTCCAAACGTTGCACTCACGGACTGATTATAATTTAAAATCCAAATGTATCAAGTATAAAGGAAAGTAAAAGTCAAAACCGAGTAGCACCTCTGTCTACTTCGTGGCCTGTACGTTGTCGTAGGAGTACGCTGTGTCGTAGTAGTGGTTGTGGTAGTAGTTGTGCTCGTAGTTGTCGTCGCAGCAGGGTGGAATTTCACCTCATTCTTATCCAATAGAGAATTCACCAGACCGGGAAGGTGCGGAGAAATCGCTGGTAGTTCAGCCGGCAAGCTATATTGCGTGGGTCCAACAGGAGCTCTAACGTCGTTAACGTCGCCAGCAGTGATTTCACCGTCGAAACTACCAACGAGACTGGTGGAAGCCTGGGGATTCTGTTGACTATATTGCCCTCCGTTGTTGTAGCGTTGCTTCACCCTCTGTTGAGCCAACTGTTGATTAATTAACGCCAGCTGACCCGACTGCTCCTGCTGGCCAATCGTTTCTTCTCTAAAATTAGGCGTCGTGGAATATAAAATTTCTTCAGCTCGACTCACTGAAGTTTCCACTTTTGGACTTTGAACAGGGGCCTCGGTCGTCCGCGATGAATTTTCGTCATAATACTTCTGCTTCCTCGTGGTGGATCTCTGATCGTCGTAATAGGAAGTAACGACAGCGGCTGGCTTACCGTCGCCGTAAAATTGCCTGAACCTGAACCTGGAACCAGAATATCCAGCAGACGACGTTGGTCCGGCATACGTCTGCTCGTATCTGGGCGTACTTGATGACTCTGGAGAGTAGTTGATAGTTGTTTGAGGCTCGTACAAAGGGGTAGTAGATTCAGATACACTATCCAAACTGTCCAGATAAGAATTAGGTTCTATCAAAGGTGTTGGGCTAGGGTTGTGATCGTCGCTTTCTTTCGGATCAACGTTGTCCAGGGTGTTCACTACCACTGATCCTATATGTGGCGCTGGGAAAGGTATCTTCGAATATCCTGGAGGTGGATCGAAGCTAAGTGGTGCAACGAAAAATGGCAGTTTGTCGACCTTCCTCTCCACGCGATTGTGATCGATGGACGACAAATACGGCAGATCAAACTTAGCGTAACCTGTCGGCGGATCTAAACTGGTCGGACCCACGAACACTTGCGGAGTATCCGGGCCGACTGTATCGAGAACAGCTATGGTTTTAGCATCCTTTAGTATCCTTAAGACGTCAGCTATTTTAACATTGGACGTCTTCGAACTGGAACTTCCCATGTACACTGCCAAAGGTGGTTGGTTGGGAGATGGCGTCGTCGTTTCCCTGTAATTTTGTTGATCCTGATAATGAGTCCTCTGTCTCTGTCTACCCCTGACTTTACTTTTACTTTGTTTCGGCGTTTCCGATGAATGCTGGCGATGAAATTGATCCCTAATCAAAGGAAGAGCCTGCGCTTGAACATCTTGGTTCTCACTACGTTCCGATCCAACCAATCTCGCCTCATTTTCTCGTTGTTTTTCACGCTCCTTCAGGATCTCCAGTTCCTTTTGTTTCTCTAGAGCAACCAGCCTCTCGATCTCCTGCCTTGCTGCTTCCTCCGCCTGACGTTTCTCCTCTTTCGCTCGGATCTCCGCTAATCTTCGCCTCTCCAGTTCTTCCATTCGTTGCTTCTCCCTGGCCTCCCGTATTCTCTCAAGTTCCCGTTGCTTCGCTAATTCCTCCAACTTCTCCAACTCTTTTTTCTTCTTCTCAATCTCGCGCTGCCTTTGCAGTTCTTGTTCCCTTTGCAACGCTTCTTGCTGGAGGCGTGCTTTCCTTTCCAATGACTTTTGCTCCTCGTTCAACTGGGCGATTTCCTTCATTCGCTCCTCTTTGAGGAACTGAGCCTTCTCCTCGCGTTCCAGTTGAATTTGCTGCAGTATCTGACGGGCAAGGGCATCCTGATCGTCGATACCTCGGCTGTCGTGGTGTTGCTGCGGTTGTTGAGGTTGCTGCTGCAGCTGCTGCTGCTGACGGAGGGGATACTGCTTTCTTCCGCGGCCTCTTTTCGGCTGACCTCGTTGCGCCAAGGTCTCCGCTGGCACGTAAACTAATTGCACCTACGAGAAAGAAATATTGGGAAAAAGAGTTAAGGATATTTAAAGCTTGAACAAGGAGAGATTTATTGGAAAATAGTGTGTGTGTGTGTGTGTGTATATGCATTGGGTTGCCCAAAAAGTAGTGTTTTTTTCTGAAGGAGATATACATATAACTTAAAATATAACTTCATTTTAAATTACGAATTATCACTGTATAATCTGATATCTGATTGTTCAAGCTTGCTTTAGAGAAAGAAAATGCACGATTTTACTAACAGTTGTTTTGATTTCAAAATGAAAATGGATTCATTGAAAAAAAATTTTTGTCGTATTTTGCTGCACTTTCTCCAAAAAGAAAAAGAGCAAACGTACAAATTCACAAAGAATTATTTGACGTGTATGGTCAGTGTCAAAATTGATTTACCAAATCAAATCGTTCTTGGAACTTTTTTTTGTCGAAAAAGGCAAGAACAATTTTGAACGCGAAATCATCAAGTTAACCGAAATATGACGAAAGATAGTCGAACAAAATTGTTAATATATTGTCTAATAAAAAATTTTTGTTGAAAAATTCGCCTTTCATTTGCACACAAAAAAAAACGAAGTTACTTTTTGGTTTTTAATATATATTACTATTTTATACTAAAATTTTATAGTATTATACTATTATATTATTACATTATTTTATATATTTATATTATTATATTATTACACGAGGAAATTTAAATTTAATATTATTATAACAATATACGTATATTTTAGTCAAATCAGAAATGAAATTGTAAAGGATTATAGTCCTCGCGAAATAGTAACACTGACAGTAACATTATAAAAATTCGGGAATTCACGAAGGTGGGGGGGGGGGAGAATACATATATTCGAAAGTGAAAACCAACACTGACCTCCTCGTCTTCGTTTTGTCCACTTTCACCTTGAGGCACCAAAGAAGCCTGACCCGGTTCCTTTATCTGCTTCGCACCTTGCCTTTGATTCTCTTCGATCTGTTCGACGTTCCCAACGTTCTGCTCTCCCTGTTGCAACAGCTGACCGTTCTTAAAATCCTGGCCGGATAAGCTGACGAACGAAGCCTCCTGAGGTAGGCTCGCGTCCTGTTTCGTCGGCGGATGATGCCTGGACCGTTGGCCGAGGAAGTTCTGCGGCGAGAAAACCGGCGGCAATGCTTCCGAAGCTGGGAGAGGCGGCACCAGATCCTCCGACGAAACATCGGTCACCTGCGAGCCTCCTAATCTGACTTCGTGCAGTTGTTTGTCCTCGTCTGCGTTGCTAAATCCGCTTGGCAGGAACGTCTGAGACTGGGGAAATAAAGACCTCTGTAAGTTATAAAAGGAGTTCGTTTCAATTAGCGAGGATTCTTTGCAAATAGTAGAAATATTAAATAGTAGAGGACATAGTACATATATCTGAATTTTAAACTCGAAAGTTTAATTTAGTATCTTCCTTTCGGTTTGCTCGAAATTTGAAAGTAGAATTGAACAGCGAATTTTTCTTTCTTTCAGACAGATTCAGGATAAATCAAATGGAAAATTTGAAAGTTGAATCAACAGAGATTCTCTAAAAAATGAAATTGAAGACACTTAAGTTCATCTAAAATTTGATCTTCTGTTAATTAACTTTCTTTGAGTTAATATCAAACTCATGAAAACCTATTATATTTAATCCTACAGAAAAAAAGTTATTACCTGAAGAAGTTGCTGCTGTGCTCTAAGTTGCTGTTGTAACAACAACAACTTCTGTATATTTTCCTGAGTCTTTTGCAACTGCAGCAATTGCTCTTGATACTGTTGCTGAAGGGCCGGTGGCAAAGAAAGTTGCGGAAGTTGAGGCAGTTGCGCGTTTCCGGTTGCCAGGAGCCCCGTAGCCGGACTACTTTGCTCGACTTGTGCTTGCGTTGCCCTCGGATTCGCCAACGGTATCCACTCGCTGTTCGATACCTGTCGCGACCATCTCTCAGCTTTTATCGCGTCGAATTTCACTGACAGTATCAAACAGATTGCTACTGTTAATATCAAACACCTCCGCACAATCTGCAATATTACAAATTATCGTGTAAATACGGATTTGTTACCTACACACAGAAGTTTTCGTGTGTTCTGCGAATTTTTGGAATTTGCAAGAAGTTTAAAAGTGCACAAAACACACGAGATGTGACAAAATATTAAATAGAGCTTTATATAATAATTAGAAATAATTAGAAAATAAATAGAGCTTTGTATAATAATTAGAGATAATTAGAAAATAAATAGAGCTTTATATAACAATTAGAAATAATTAGAGACTTAATAGAGTTTTATATAATAATTATCTACGAATATAATGTTTTTTCGAATTACAGTCAATTATCTGCTTAAATCAGCCAATATTTGCCGTAAAAACATATTGTGATTTTTCTATTTTATAGTAACAATGCACTTTCACTCGAAATAGTCAAAAATATCAATATCAAACTCGTCCTTATGTTTAAAAAAACTAGCTTTACAAAAGCTAATTCGATAATGGGATTTGCACATCTTATTATTTGTTTTCATTGTTTTCTTTTTTTTTTTTTTTAATGGCATCTTCTAGCAATCGTAATAAATATAGTGACTGATCGTGAAGTGAAACGACAGAAACGATGATTTTCTAGTTGGTCGGTAGAAAGGTGGAAAAAATGCGACCGCAAATCGTTGATCTACGTAAATTTGTAGGAACATAAGAAACATAAGAATCGTTTCGAATCATGACGAATGGTTAGCCATGATTCAATTGGCATAGCTATTAACATAACCGCAGGAAGAAATAAAAAGAAAAAAATAAAAGGAAAGAAAATACTTTCGCGGTGTTAATGGAATTTATATTAAAATTGTCGGCTGCAGTGATTTCCCGTTTGGAAGAGAGATCTTCTTGTTCGTTAATAAAACGTGATAAAACTTGTAAATACCTTGGAGATCGGTTAGTTTTGCGTTTGATGGGTGTTCAAGATCTTGCAAATTAATTAAAACGAATCAAAAGTAGGCAATTTGTCTAGGAAAGAAAGTAAGTCAGAAATTAAATCGAAAAATAATCATCCACTTCAGTGTCTCTTTGTAATACTAATTTTGATTTCAATCCACAAATTTTTCACAAGAAAGTATTTTTTTACGATTCTTGGGAAGAAAGTTACCTGAGAGTGTAGAAATTTGATTTTGCAAATTTTAATGGCCGTCAGTCAACTATAACAAGGAGTATAATTGGACACATAATGAAAAATTGTCGATACTTTAAATTGTTGTAACTCTGTAAATAAAAACCTATTTGGTCTTGTTTTAAAGCATGAAGCTTTCGCTTTGACCTAAGTTTGTTTTTTTTTCTAAAGACATTCTTACATCGTGTCTTGATACAAAATAATTTATTTAAGCAACGATAGATGATTGTACGACAATAGGAATAATACCTATGCTTATGTGCTTATGTACATACAGGTATAAATTGAAAAAGATTTCCAATTTCGGCAACTGCAAGCAGTTCGCGTGCCTCTGTTCGTCACGTAGGGTTCCTGAATACGAAATTATCTTACCATGATCGTCTTTTAATGCCTGGCAGACAGTATTTTACGCGGTCGACATTTTCGTATCGTAACGGAACACAAACGTTTGCGTAACGTTTTGTTTTTTCTTTCTTTTTTTACGTAACTTATTTCAATTTCGATTTCTTTGATTTCTAGACCTCTCGTATTTCTCTGACAAATGTTATTGCATACATCTAAAAAAAATCATATTATTATGTGATAACACTGGTAATATTTACAAATATTAATCAATTATTTTTGACTAATTTGCGATTTAGAAATATTAATAAATCGCAAATTAGTCAAAAATCATTTTTACTTCCTTCGCGCGCGTGTATAAGACTGAGGAGAGGAAATATACAACTGATTACGTTCAATGCGAGTTTGCTGAATGAGAACGAGAATTTTTGGAGATGAAATCTTCAATTTAATTCACTCATTCACAAGTAAAAGAGACAATTAATTGTCCTTGTAAACGCGAACGATTCGTGTCTTGGTAAAAATTCCTCGCAGGAGGAATTTTTAATTTCAACGAAAAAAAAAAAGAAATTATCATCGTCATCATCGTTATTACCATCTCGGCATCGCATGCCAGGATATCTGGAGTGCAACCGTAGCTAACGAACTATGAACATTCTCAAAATGGATGATTTCTAATAAATACCTACCTACGCCGCCCGAGAGAGATTGTACGACGGATCTTTCACTTCGAGTTTTCAAAACAGATTTCCCCATTCGTCCTTTCGATTTGCAATTTAATTAACACTTACTTTGTTCTTCTTTTTTTCTTCTTTTTTCTTTGATTGCAGTGGCGTTTCGATTTTACTACCTTTCTATTTCAAATGACTGGAAAAAATTGGAAATTCTCTTTCATTTGATAAAATTTTAAACTGGAGACACGAATGTTTTCAAACGTAATTTGAAATTAGAAGATTTCAATTTGTTCTTTCTTTTTTTCAGAATCGGTACTGGATAAAACTTTTCGAACATCGAACAAGAGTTTATTTCGTTTAAATAATCGCTGTAGTCAATTTCACGGAAAATAATTCGATCGATTCGTTATTATTTCATTATGAAGGTAGATATTACTTTCGTTTTATTTTATTTATTTCATAACACTTATATCGCAATATTATATTCTCGTTTTAATCTATTTTTATTGCAATTACAATCTTATCAACATAATCTATCAACTTAAAGGACATCATCGTATTGATCATCGTGATCAAAAGTCGAGATTGAAGAAGAATTGGCACATGACAATAGAAAATTAAAACCAACGTTCAAGCGTCGCTGTACTACCTACTGTACAATCTTTTGTGCAATTGCGTTATTATTGCCAAGGAAAGATAATAAGTTGTCTAATGGAAGGACGGTTTGATGAAGCAAAGTCTTATTTAGTCTACTCTATAATCGTAGAAAGTTTCAAGTTCTACTTTGCTTAACAATGCTACGATATTGCGGGGAATGTCGTTGTCATTGCAATTATTCATAAAATGGAAAATCGTTCTTCGTTATTGTCTCGAGCGTTTAACGATAGCAAATAACCATCTGTTTATGGGATTTTTTGTTTCTTCGCGGTGACTGTTTATCTGACGTTAACGAAACCAAATGACAGAACGATCAATTTACTAACTTACGTTGTGGAAGAGAGCTATCGATTTTCTCATTTAATCTTTTGAACTCGCGTGACAATACAAAAAATGAAAAGAAGATACGTACATATGTGTATATTAAAGGTAAGAAAAACAAGAAAAGAAGTATAGCAAAATAATTCAATTCAATTTCTTTCGACAGAAGGCGTAAAGGAATGCGTCGTTCATTACTCATGGTTCTATTCACAGACTCAAGATTGACAACAGATCACGGATCTCGTCGATGAATCCGCGATAATCAGCCGAGTCGCTGACTTTCCTCCGTTGAAGAACCGTATCAAAACGATGCCTCGATCGTACTACTGACATCATTCTGATTACATTACGCCGTACATGCGATTTTTCATGGCGGAAGATTGCGTGCCGGACACGGGCCCGCGGTCTTTCTGCTTTCTTCCTGATCCCCGCGATGGAAACGCGCCCACAGATTGTGAAGAGATTCAATACAAGATCACACTACGTGCGAGCGCGAAACGTAGAATTTACAGAATACATGGCAGTGTGATCAACGTAAAAGTTTTCGCGTCGACGTTTTTCATCCATGAGAATTGACAAAAAGTTCCACCGGATTTCGTAAGAATTTATATAAATGATTGGTGCTTTGGTCCCTGACCAAGTGAACTCATTGCTCGTTCGTACAATTTTTAAATTTTTGCTTGTTTATAGGAAAGTGTTTAACAATTTCTTGTCCTTGGGAATAGAAATATGCGTAAATGAAACATCTAGAGTTCCTCGTTCTGAGAAGGGCCGAGAGAAGCTCTGTCGTGTTATGCGACGAAAGGAATAAAGATTACGCAGCGAGGAATGAAGAGAGACATTTGAAAAATAAAAGCGAGCAAGCGAAGTCGGATGAAAAGCTTAGTTCCGCTGCCGGAATCCGATGACAGACGAACATGAAGGATGAATATTGTGTTCGTCAGTTATTAAATCCAAACTGATGGACTGAATTTTATTACAAAACTTCCGATGCGAGGACATCGATCACACGTGTGGTATTATTATTTTTTGTCGACATACAAACATGTAATGCGTGCAATGACGTTGATACAACGAGTAAATTTAATTTATTAAGATTTTAAGAAATCGCAACCAAATCAAGGGACACATACAATATCAATAAAATGACCAAATGATCTGCTGCATGTTTGTCCCAAGATGTAACCATGTATGTGAACAGTATTATTATTATTATTATTATATTACAAACGCTGTTACATAGCACTGTTTGATTGTGAGACAACAAGAAAGAAAGTTGATGACTGAAAATCATTCCCAGGAATACTGACAAGTGACAATCAAAGACGCGTATGTACATGTCAACTGCCGTTGACGACTCATGGGTATTCATTTCAAGCGAGTTTCCAATAATCAAATTCACGATCTATATAGCTCCTATGCCACCGATATTTTTCTTTTACCAACATCTAACACGCGTGTTGACACGCTTTCATGATTGACTGCGACAAGAAATCGATCTGTTCGATCCCCCAGTTGAAAAAAAGCTCTCCCTTTCACCGTCCACCAATACACGCGTGCACGATTCTCCTCTCGACGATTTTTCCTTCGAGATTCGTGCACAGGCGTTCCCTGTATCCCTCGCGTTACCTGGCTGCACGACTTTCTCTCTCTCTCTCTCTCTCTCTCTCTCTTTCCTTTCTTTCTGTCAGAATTTTTTGAAGTGCACGTTCGGTACACGGTCGATATGTTGGCTATCCGATCTCGTACGTGATTTGGGAGTTACTACGTTTTACGAACTTCTTATTTCTTTGCTACGATACGATAGTCCTTTTGTTCTAGAAGAACCTATTCGACACAATTTAGATCATTGGAAGATTATGTTTCAATGAGTCTTACGAACTTTTTATCTTTTTAAAAAAAAATTTTAGATTAAAATAAAGAGAAAATAAAAATATCTTCACTGAATTCATTATTAATTTGTTCCATCGTTTATTTCTTTTGCACGTGTATTATATTTCGCTAGAACTGTCACTAACGAAAATTCTAACTGTCCAGTTTTTTCTCGCGATCGAACGAGAAATTCTGTCTACGACTCTTTTTTTTTTTTTCTCGTAAGTAAATTAAGATGCAGTTTGGATTAGCGCGAACGATTATCAATCGACGAGGTCAAACACTGACAGGCTGGAATCGGAAACGAGGCCGAGCCACCTTTCTCTCGTTTAGAGAGAAGCGGCCGCTTTTGCGAAGGCGCGGTCGCCGGATTGATCTTGGGGAGAGCTTGGTTGAAATGTACAGCTTCTCCTCTTCCTACAAATAATCCTCCTCGGACGAGCAGCCTCGGGAAGGAAAGACGTTGAGAAAGGAGGAAAATGTGATATATATTATAATTGCTTGAGCCAGGCTCGATAGTCATAAAAAATCAGGTCTTAACTAATAGTGGAATTCTAACGGAGTGAAAATATAAACATGATTTTTATTATTTTGTATTTTATTATTCTGTTCTTATACTTATTCAATATCGTTCTATTTGAATTATAGGAATTACAGGTATAGGATCAATTATAGATATAGATTCAATATCGAATTTCAAATTTATAATTTGACGCATGATAAGAGAAAGATCTGGGATTTAAAGACTTGAAACCTTTATGTGGATTGCACGAACTGTGTGTATTAAAATACGCATGAAGATTCATCAATGTATCATCAACATATTCACAGTTTGTCAAGAGATTCATCAATATATCTTTTACAGCTTTTACCAGTCTCATAGTTGATTAAACAGTTAAGGCACGAGAAGAACTCATAAAGTTACAAACAGCGTGCTTCCTCTCTCTCTCTCTCTCTCTCTCTCACGCACACACACACACATACATTTCTTCTATTTTTTCTTCAATTATAAGTGTACGTTGCTGTTACGCAACTTCACGTAAATTCTTATTATCAGAATCCTGTGGTTCTTACATTTTCATAGAACTGTTACCCTCGTTTACTGTATATGTGTATTCCCTAATCTTTAGATTGCGATACCCAAACTATTTTTGATACATTCAACTCATTAAAAATGAGAATCTTTTCGTGCCAAAATAGAACAAAAGTAAATTATAAAATATCTCTTTCTACAATATTATAAAGGAAGACTGCGATAAAAAAGGGATATTTTCTTTCTCCAGAAGGCAAAGTAAAGAAAAAAAAAAGAAAATATCGATCTAGAAGAGGCGACTGTATGGAAAATTAAACATCTCAAATCTTTGAGCTGCTTTGAAGCGACCTCAACGTGCTTCGAAAAAGCTTTCATGAGATAGCCGGTAGACAAAAGCCAGGTCTCTCAGTATTCGGATACCGCCGAAAGCCACATCTCTGTTTACATCTGAATGGACAGCGTGAAAAGAAAAAGTAAAGAACGGTGAGAGGGAAACGAGAAGATCGCCGGGACATCTTCTCTAATGATGGAAGAGGATCGTCGAGTGCGACCTCTTGCGAGTGAGGAGAAGTACAGGCTGTTAACCCTTCTCGCATGCTCCTTCTGTCGCGTGAATGACCCTGAGAGTAAGGAAAAGTCGCAAATATAGCTCTGGATAATTTAGAATTATTTTGTAATCTATCGCATATAGTTTAGTTTATGATATATATTGAAATCAAACAGTGTTATGTTATGTATATGATATATTTTATATATATATATAATTATATATATATATTATGATATATATAATGTACATGAGATTATATATATATATTCTTTTCTCAATTTTGCAATACATTTAGTAATTTAACTTCAACAAACCTGTGGACAAAGTCTTTAATAAAAATAAGTCAAGCTTAATAATAGTAAAAGTCAAAATAATATCTTTTTTACCTTAAAAAGATACCATATTCGATAACAAACGCGGCAGATGTAATTTTTCTTTTTCAGTTTGGAATTAAATCCTTCAAAAATTCTCGAAATAACATACTCGAAAATCTGGAAGGTGTCGGTCTGTAGCTATCAAATATACCTACTGAAGCTTAACTGTTATCATACATTTTATTCGAGCTATATATTCCTTTCTAAAGTTCGTGCTAGATACTTTCGAATCAAAAAAGGCTTCGTCGAGCGATCGAAAGAAATCACACGCGACCTGAGAAAACGTGGCAGAGCTGGTCGCCAGTCAACGTTTGCCCGTTCCAAGTGAACAACAGCCTGATAAGACACCAGTTAACCCGATCCTTTGGTCGGTCAGACACGAAACGACACGCAACCAACCGAATGGTTTGCTCGTGCCGTAACCCGATCGAGGAAACGATACACGAAAATGCCAAACGCTGACGTCCTTCGCTGTTTTCACGCTCCACTTCAGTGTCTCCCCTGCAATCGGTTCGACCTGTCCCTCTCGCGAGACTTTCGTTTCGAGAGCGTGTGCCTGTGGCCACTGCAATCACCTAGATCAAGACTTATTAGCTGTCTGTCAATTTCATTTCACTGTTGGGATAGTTGAAATCCTCAATAATCGGCGGAATTACAGGCATTTTTTTTTCCTTTTTTTTTGAAGCTCGGCAGTTTTCTCCGATTAAAGATTTTATACAGAGACGTTCAAATTTGTTCTACAAAGTTCTTGGATTAACATCGTTCTCGCTTTGCAAAAGAATTGCAAACATCGAATGATAGTTTTTTTTTTGTTTGTTTAGCGAACAATGAAACCTTAACTAAGATTGAAATTATTTGTTAATAATAAATTATTAATGGCTGTCGTGATAATTCAGACATCAGTTTCGTCTTGGAAGAAAGCGAAAACTGAAATATTGTCATCGAGTGTTACGTAGATTTCACAAAAGCATACTTTTCTTTTCCTTGTGCTCATTACCGCGCGCAACAAATCTGACACGTATACAATAAAAAAAAAAGGAAATAATTTGTACGAAACAATATATCATTCCCATCACACGATGTAATCCGCGACTATCAATAACTTGCTATGCCATCATCGAGCTCTACTGTATAACACCGTAATCCTACTGCACCATAATCCTGTTTATACAACAATTATGTAACACTTAAAAAATATAAAAGTTGAAACATTATTGCAAAGACTTTCACAAACAATAATTTCACAAAGGAACAGTGGCTTGTGGAGAAGAATATAATCCGAACGATCAAACTTCCTTTCTCACGTTCCCCACTCAAAAAAAAAAAACAAGCCCGATTCTCGTGTTCTCTTCCATGTTTTATTCGTTCCACTTAACATACTCATCGAGTAAACTTTCTTCTCTTTCGCTTATACTTTCGCCTTCGAACATTTTGGGCATTGTAACTTTTCGACTTCTCATCTCTCAAACGGGGAATTGTATAGATATTGCACGTGTATAATAACGTCTAATATTTTAGTCATTTTATCATTATTTCACAAAATTATTATATTATATTTATCTATAACCGACGAGAATAAAAATATATTCTTTGAAAAAAAGTATAAAATTATTTAATTTGAAAAAAAGTATAAAATTATTTAATTTGAAAAAAAGTATAAAATTATTTAATTTGTGTATAAAATTGTGCTTTGATAATGATCTTTGATAATATACCTATAGATTAGATCAACTTAACAAATACTTTCTAACTGTGAAAGTCCTTATTTTTGGAAAAAACTAATTATTTCAGAAGAACGCTACGAAACTAACTAATTTTGTTAATGATAATAACAACTGAGACAATTAATTATCCAATGTTCTTATATCTTATTATCAATATCTCTTCTATTACGTGTATATCAGATGGTTTAATTAACATAGTAATTTCCCAACAAGCGAAAGGTTTAACAAGTTCTAGTTTTGCACAAGTAATTCGATTATTTTGTTTTCTTCTGTCAACTAACTCTGCACCGATACTACCGATATTTTCACCTATGCAAAAAAGACAAAAAGATAATGTACGATTAATATTCTCAACTAATAAACAAAATAGAGTCTTCGATATAAAAAATATATTCTATAGTCCAAAATGATTGTTGCAATCACTGACTGGAAAGTAAAAATTGAGACCCAATCTAATGAAAAATAATCTTTGAGGAACACGAGCTCTCATTTTTTCTCATCGCTGTTATTATCATTTATCACACAAAAATTTAAACTCAACGACGAGTAGTAATTCGATGAAAATCCTACATGATCGAAAAAAAAAGAAAAACCCGAAACATTGATTTAATGACACGTGAATTCGAGTTACTACTCGTCATTATCGCGGTCGATCGTAAGGGAACCGTACTTACAAAACCATTGTGTTTTCAAATGAAACGTATTAGAACACTTCCTGGAAACCAACAAACGTTTTGATCCATTCCAACGAGGAGAAAGGAAGGTAAATTGCCCATAGAACGCGAACGACTTCGAAAGGTGTTGAAATAGTTTTTTTTCTATTTATCTGTTTATGGTTATTATTTCTCGAACTGATAACTTTACGACTTTGTAAAGAAAGATCATATTATAACGATCCATTTGGTTTCATTTTTAAAGTGCGAAGCTTCTAATTTGACAATGAGTTCGTTTCTTTTTTTCAAAAATATTTTAAAATTTTTTCTTTACAACGAGCCCTTAAAACTTGCTACGATTTTTTTTGCCATTTCATTGAATTTGAAACATTAGGTCTAGATGACGAGATGTTAGAATTTCTTGAAACTATTGTCGTTTAACGCTGATATTCAGTGTTCAATAAAATGGTAAATAAAAATTGTACAACGAGATTTAAGGAGTCGTTGTAAAGAGGAGACTTCTGCCTTCAAAATAATAGATAGACCTAGTCACGAAAAAAATTTTTCAATATTCCTACGCACGTTTAAATTTTTACAACTTTTGATTAAAAAAAAGTATTCTCACCTTTCCACACACGTATCCGTGTAACCGTCACTCGATGTAAAATCATCCTTAAAATAAAACAAACTCTCTGTCCATTGAAGTAAAATCACGTTTTAATATGAGACCAAGTTAATGTTATACGATCTTTTCTTACGAATTTTCCATTTTCATTGGTACAGTTATGCTCTACAGTTATGCACTGTATTTCATTTTAATTTCTCCATACATGTAGACATTTCTAAAAAAAAAAAGAAAAAAATGAACCAATTCGTTACAACATAAAGAAAATATTGTGTCTAAAATGTATGAAATGAAATCATCTTTTCTGAGTCCTACAACAGGTTAAAATGAATTTCAATTTCACGTCGAAATAACCGTTTTACTTGTTCGACCACAATGGACATTTTCTAGCGCCCTATAATAACGTGGATATTGTAATAAGAGTGTCGGAGTTTACGCAACGCGGATCGTGTATACGGCGTATTCGCAATTACGACGAATTCATCGGGCGAGCTTTCAACAAAGGAGCGACAAGAGAAAACTGAAAAAGGATTCCTGCGGTTCGCTTTATCGGCGCCGCGAATCTTCATTGTCTATTAAGCCTCTCTATTCCACGATAGATCACAATCTTCCTGTTCTCGGGGTCTCTAACGTGCCTCTTCTCCCTTCCGCGCGCTTCTCTTTCCGTTTCATAGCGGAGACTGCCAATTTCTGGTTGCCCAACGAAAAATCGTATCTCTCCGAAGATCGTGTTCAGTTAACGGCGAACTAAATGATGCTCGCGAGATTATTGATCAACATCTACAACGTCGAAGAATTTTCTTCTTCTCAGTCCGTTGGCCTCTGGATATGCCAACATCTCTCGTAGATTTAAGAATGAATTGCGGTCAATGGCATCTAGGAACGGCATGAAAAGTATCAGAAATTAATTTCATCATTCAAACGAAAGTATCTACGTATTTCGAAATTCTCAACAAAGTCCATTCACAATGAAAACTGGAGTATACTGAAACGAATTCTTCAAAAGAATATATGACTTCTATCAAAATATTCGTCCAAATTTCTCGAAATTTGTGGATGTTGATGACATTTATAACTCAGAAAAATGAAAAGATGGTTGATTGGATCAAACTTCTAAGAAAATTGATAGCGAAAAATTACTGTAGTTAAACTGCATAACTTATCGTACGTAATCGATATATGTATCTACCTAACATAAAATGAAAGATAATTATCAATGTTACAAGTTTATAATAGAAAAGAAACGAGAGATAGAATTAAATTTATCGTCGAGATATTTTCGCGCGTTTGTTCGTGTTTCTTGTATCAACCTAATTAACACGATCGTAGGGGGGAAGGGCAGCGAGGCGAGACTTCGTCCTTAAGGATGTGTTCGCAGAACATGAACATGAACTCGCAACAAAGCAATTATATAGTAACAGAGCAAAGAATTCTTCCTGCAATTCCGGTTTCCCTTCTCAAGGAAACGCTGTTTAACGCTGCAGTAGAATTCCTTCTTAGTTCCTCCTTCTCTCCTATTTCGCCCTCTTCGTTTACCCTACAAGTGTTTTTCCTCGAGGTTTCAACCTTTGCTGGAACTCGCTTTGAAAGAAAAGTCCGTCTGAGCTATTCTCTTACTAAAAAAAAGATATTTTTTCTTCTTTTAAGATACTTCGTTTAAACTAGTTGTACACTTTTAGCTGGATTGAGCGTAATGTGAATCATTCATCTAACAATTTGTGCAAGTAAAAATTTCGAAAATTTTCGTTGTGGAACATATGTATTGAGAACATTGTATAGATATAGTCTCTTCTGTTACAGAATCGAAGAGTAGAAAGTTGCGTAAATATTTTTAAATTCATTTGGGATGGATGAAATTCTAAGAGTCGGAATGAAGAAGAGAACGTGATAGGAGGATTAATTCGTAAAATATGTAAATGAAGCTATTTTGGAGTTTGTACTTCAAAGATGTTTATCAAGTTTAATTTTATATTTATCAAAAGCTGTTGAAACAACTGAGATTCTAGAAATGAAGTTTTCAACACGTGAAATTTAAAAACGTGAAACTTTAACATTAACGAATTAATTGACATTAATTGTAACACGCAATATCAGTTGAATCGCGAGTTTAACGTCAAAATTTTCAAGCAATAAAACGACAAATAGTAACAAGAGTAAAAAAATATTTATCCTGTACTCGCAATGCATATATATATAGACGCTACTATCCGCTATTAAAAACTATAAAGATAAAAGAATTCCTATCTCTGACGAAGAAAATGTTCCATGAAGGGGAAACGATGGAAAATTCGGTAACTATCCAATTTTCTGGCAGAATAAAGTTTCTGGAAGAGAAGAGGAGAGAGAGAGAAAAAAGAGAAAGAAGTACGATAGCACGATCAAAGAAGAAAGACGGTCGGTGACCTCTTGAATTGGACATAAAGAGCGAGAAGCTGTTCACACACTGACCCCCATTTCCTTTCCGCTGGAGAATAGCAGAGCATTCAGCTTCGATTTTGCCTATTGCGCCCGATTCGGTGTATCGCTCCTTTTCTTCATTCGGGTTCCAAGGAAAACTTCTTTCTTTTTCTCGCAGTGGAAAACATCTGTTCCCTTTTAAAGAAAATTGCAACTTGTTTCTTCCACTTCGATTTTTCGCGTAATCTTTTTAATCTATTTTCAGGTATTTCGTAATCTGTGCTTGCGCAATCAGAGAATTTTCGAAGCAATGAATTATTTCTCTTATTATTACGTTCGAAGTATTACAATTTTAATCTTTATAAGTTCTAAATTTAATTTTGTCAAGGTTGAGCTTGAGTACTTGATTATGATTATATAAATTGTATTTGTATATATAGAATGTATTGTTACTGTAGTAATGCGTACGAACGAAAAGAAGAAATTAATCGTGATGCGTCACAATTCGTCCAAGTTTTCTATTAACTCAGTTCGATTAGCAATAAACAAGAATGCTACTTTCCACTACTTAGTTTTTCTATTCTGTGCACGCATAGGCACGATCTGCTAATAATGCAATAGTAATAGAAAGCGTGGAATTGAAAGACAGTATCCGGGAAACTATCAAATACTTATGTAAAGTTATCTTTCGTCTTATCTCTTCTTATGTCAATCAAAACTGACGTAAGAAAAGTTCTTCGCATCCTGGCAAGTTGAAAAGAAGAAAGAAGATAAATCGGCTTTACTCAACGAACGCAGTGAAAACTCTTAATTTAAATTATATTTTAAGATTCAATATAATGAAGATAAAAAATTCAAACCACCCAACTCAACAGTTAGTACTAGATAGTATGATCACTGATAGCACTAGTGAATTATTATATTTGAATCAGATAAAAAAAGAAAATCTAATATATTCTCCCAAATTATCACTGATTGACAATTTTTATTAAAAAATTGTAGATATCTTTATAAAAAAAAAAAAAACCAACTCATAAGAAGTTCATGTTAAAATTTGCAAGTTACCAAAAAAGAAGAAAGAAGAGTAGAAGAAAAAGAAATAGCAAGTGTCCAAAAAAAATTCTCCAATTCTCGAACACAATCGTCACCTTAATCGTGATAATCACTCACCATGGTGCAGGATGGTAATAGGTCCCAGCGAATGGCCAAGACAGATACAGGATTCGAGGACTTCCGCCTCGGAACAAAAAGCTCGTACTAAACTTGAATTTCGTTTCGTTCGTTACTCTTCGTCTCGGTTGCACTCTCTCACAACGCACCACGATCGAGCCATGTCCCTCATATGCCTTCCTCTCGTTCACCACTCTGTCTCTTCGCTTTTTCTTTTTTTTTTCTTTTTCCTCTTCCTCAATCCCGATTGAGAATTCTTTTTTCTTCGAAAGGGCAAGAAGAGTTCAGCGATGATTTAAACTGCTTCTACACATCGAGTATCGAGTATAAGATTTCTCGAGATCTCG
Source organism: Melipona beecheii (assembly GCA_032399605.1). Lineage (NCBI taxonomy): Eukaryota > Metazoa > Arthropoda > Insecta > Hymenoptera > Apidae > Melipona > Melipona beecheii. The sequence goes on from JAUCMO010000507.1 coordinate 7,021,137, forward strand.
TTAAATCGTGTCTCGTTCACGGGTTTAAGATCGCGGACAGTTTGAAGGGGCTCACCCGGAATGAACAGCCTATATAGATATCCCCTCCAGAGGATGAGGAGACTCCGTGCAAACGAGTGATCCAGGAGAAAGCCTCTTGTTCGATTGGCCCCGCGAACTGGTATAACTGAGACAATTCCCGGTATCTTTTTCCACCGAGCTGTCCGCCACGCATCCTTCCCCCGTTCCGCCACTGTCCTCAAAGCGACGCATTTTTCTCAGAGAAATTCAGCGAACGAGATTGTCTCGGGATCAATGGAGAGCGAAGAATTACGTATACTGGTAACATTGTAAAATTGGTCCGATAGTCGAAGTTCGCAATTTTCTAAGTAATACATCGGAGATATAGATATAGATCAATTTAGAGCTAGTTCTTCCTTCGTGGTGCATCTTTTTACAAAACAGTTACAACTCACTTTCTACTAGAAGATTCAATTTTGCAGATTATCGCTGAACTGCGTACATTGATTTGAAAAACTTGCACAAATGTCTATCTGCTTGTGTGATATGCTAATATGTATGAACCCAGCTGCAGCCAGATCAGTTGGTGACTTTGTTTATAACATCATGTTTTATAACATCATCCATTCAAGTTAAATTATGTAGAAGATATCGTATATGACGAACTAAGGTTGGACGATTATGTGGAATAATAGTGTTTTCTTTGTCTTGGATCTCTGAAATATATTCAAGTTATTAATGTTCCTTTGTTTGGACATTAAGGAAGTTATGGTATATGATAAATTGAGATTAATGGCATAAAGTATCAAAAGACTTTGTGTTAGATCTGTGGATAGTGAAGAGCAATCAGTTAAGGTTTCTTCGTTGGATTGTTTGAAGGTATCTTAAACAGCTTTAGTGTCCAATAAATGGAAACTGATGATATAAATTGTTGAACTATTTCTGTCCTAGATCTCGAAATGATGAATAGTAATCTATTAATGTTTCTTTATTTCATTGTATTATGTGGAAGATACAATCTGTAATATTACAATTAAGTTTTAAGTCCATAAATGGTGAAAATGATCTTTCATGATAAATTACAAGATTTGGCATCTCTTACGACGAATGATTAGTATGCAAAAATGGAAGAAGTTTACGTAGAAAGTAGGTAGCCAAAGTAGCCTTCGTGATATTTCTAGAACAAACATGCAAGAAACTGCGAAATGTATGTAAGTTTAGAAAACGATTAGTATTTTATTGCTGTTCGAACGATGATTTCGCGCATAATTAGAAATTAATATAACACTGGTTATAGAGTCATACATTTTACTGGCAATTGATGCTTAAGTAACAATTCTCGGTAGCGGTATAAGCCTCGCATACAAGTGATTTTCTTTTCTGCTCTAGAAGTTCGAAGAACAGTTTAGAATCCAATAAAGTGGTCGTTGCTAAAATTTTCTATGTGACACTTAACTGCCTCGGATTATGATTGAGTTGGTAAGAGTATTCCTCCTTTAAGTTCAATAGCTTTTTCTGCAATTGAACGATCATTTTAACATCTTTTTGTCATCCATTTTCAATAATTAACGTTGGTGATATATATTTTATCACATAAAATTAATATAAATATTATACATACAACCGAACGATTATATTAATTAGGTAATTTTTTTGTCATCTACTTTCAATAATTGGCATTAGTGATATTTATATATTTAGTGATATTTATATATTTGTATTCTATCACATAAAATTAATACAATAATACATACAATAACAACAATTTTAACAATAATATGTATTACTGACATATTCCAAAAATAAAAACTCTCATACAGAACCATTGAAATATTACATATAGTACTATTACAAAGCTATTATTATTTCTGTTAGACAACTTCTTTAGTATTCTAAAATCTATTCCTAATCTGTTAAATTTCATCAGGCTGCTAGAAGACAAATTTTTCGCCTTTTCCAAGTACGAAATATTCGTGCCAGCTTGCCAACGAGACAGGATAGAAAGAAGTGAGAGGCAGTACGTTTATAGCATGTACACCGTGGTGCGGTCTTACGCAATCTCCGCGATATATAGGAATCGTGGGTCAGTCACTTGGCCGGCTCACGGTGCGCGTCCTTCCATGCGTTATGATTTTGCAGCCAGGAAGGAAAACGAACACGCCACGGCAAACGCCCTTTGTCGAAAACAACTCCGTAATGACAACTTCCGATTCTCTGAGTACAAGTCAATGAAAGGATATTAATGGAAGAATTATATAATAGGTAAGATATTGTCTGTTGTACGTATGTAGTTACTCCATTATTATAGTCAACGGAATATCATCGCTAATTGTATGACTTTTCCCGTTTTACCAAAGACCGACGTCCACGGATTCTATTACTGGCATAAATGGTATAGCATGACGTATCATTGCTAATAGAAGGCAAATGATGGTAGTTGAAGGTAGAAAAATTATATGTAGTGTAGCATGTACACTCTTTGCGTGAATATGTAAAATGGTTTAAAGAGATTAGGACAACGATAATGGAAGAGATTAGATCTGATGTTGATTATTTAATAAACAGATTGAAACTGATATAAAATAAATGGAAGAAAATATATATTTAATTCTAGGAGAAATCTATTTCACGATATGAGAAGAAATAATCAGAAATTATTTGGCATAGAGGTAAAAATATCTTGTTCCCTGATTTTTTAAAGTAGCAAAAAGTATTTTATACTCGAAATTTACGAGGTATTGATCATCGATTGAAAGTTTGAAACTTTCTTCATTCCTTCGCGTAGAACAGTTTCCTTCAACTTGGTCGAAATTTTGACAATGTCAGACGTGCCAGAATTTATTACAGTAATGTTAATGTGAAATATGTAAAAGTTAAGAAAATTTTGCAAAACGTACGTATATGTGTAGATCCAAACGCAGTCAACAACGACTGACTCTATATAGAGCCAGGGGATAGAAAGTGAATGTATTGATGAATAATGCTTCTATAGGTAACTACCAGTGAGATTAATTTAAAATCGAATAACTGGAATCGTTACCTAATAAGTCCGTCCTTGAATTTCATCCTCTCACTCCTACTTGCACAGAAAATTACATTCCCAATCTCCTCTATCCAAGACTAGTATCATATCTGAAACGCATTAGCCCAAACTTGCTTATGCCAGCAAGTATTAGGAAGATCAATCGTAAACAAACTTTGAAAATTACCTTTAAAAAGATTTAATTTCACACGAAACAGTCCTCGGATATTTTTTTAAAATACAAGGTTGACGCCTACAAAAGACATAAAATGTTAAAACAAAATTATTTGCAACTTTTTGTCTAAATAATGAAAAAAATATTGCAAATTCTTATCATCTTAAATGTGTGAAAAAATCTACAGTGATTGCGTTGTTTTTGTACTAGTCTGTACGTGAATTTTATCAAGTCGAAATCTCTGTTGATTTCGATCTTTCTTATTAAAATATTCAAGATTAGTTACTAATTATCCGACGGATAACTCGTAATGTTACCAATCTATGCAACACATGTTACAGATTACAAAATTGTTAAGACAATGCGGAGGATGACACGTTATCTCTTATTCAACAAAGAGGGCTGGTGTTTTCCACGGGTCGAATCGCTCAAACGTGTATACGTGGGAGTAAAATGGTTGTGGCTGCCATGTAATCATCAGCTCGCCGTGTATCCGGGCATTGAATTCGAGGATTCTCCTCGGCCTCCTTTAAACCCTCATTGTACGTTGCTTTGGCCGCTTGTGTGTCGCAAGACGACCGTGTGTATCCAATCATCAGGGAGAAACGATCAAACGTGTAATCGATTCAGCAGAGATAATAGCTGATTTTGCAATCCTTTTGCTGCAAAAGAATTTTTTTTATTAAAAAGAACCAGTGTATCACCACTGCATTTAAAAAAAAAGAATGTTTATGAAACTGTAAAAAATTTAATGATTTTGATAGGGATTAATTGATTAATAGCTCTTCATTATAAGATTCAGTTTTTTTTTTATCGTTTATCAATTTATCAATTTTTTTTTTTATAGAGTACCTGCATTTTTGGTGAGAGTTGGGGATTCTAAAGAACAATCAATGGTTTTTATACTAAAAAAGTAGAATATTTATAAAATTTATATTTATGATAGATAAGAAATGATATTGGTTTGTAGTAACATAAAATTTTAATCTATAATATTGTCATAGTGGAGCATTTTGTTTCTTTTTTATTGAGAGCGTCAATAAAACGATAACTGCACGAGAGTTTCAAAACAAAGGCATCGAAAGCTACTTTGGTCTGTAGTGTAACAGAACAAAAAGCAACGATAATGACGTCTATAGGAGTGACGCCAATGCATTTGCTAATAATACTATAGCAAAACTGTATCCAGTTTTTATGGTTGTTTTACGTAAACTTATTCCCATTTATACTTTTACTTTCAATGTTACGAGCCCTGTAATCATAAACAAACGAAGAAATAAATACATGAATAGCTGAGACTTTTAAGGGCTGTAATAAAAGATAATGCGTGCATGGTGGCATATATGTATCAGCGCGTGCTGAAAGAAAATGCGTCCGGACGTTGAAACATAATCACTTGTATACGAACATACAGCGGGCACAACCAAATCAGATTTTTCTGCGTGGCAACAGTGAAAGGGAGGTCCTGCCGGCGGTCCAGCAGGTTTGGATACCTGAGAGCTATCTGTTATCTCATTTACATTCAGCAAAGTTCATGTTGATTTAAGATTTTCACCTATTTAATAAAAACCTAAATTTTTTTCATTGCATTCATTTATAGGTGATACTGCATTTTTTCTCATGTATCTATTTGTAGGTGATATCACATAAAATATAGAATATCAAGAAAGAAGCAATTGCAATCATTCGTCGTACATTTGTAATGAAGGTCAAGATAAAAACGTTTATAAATGTTCACCTACTTTACTGAAGTATACTACACGATTTAAATATTTATTACCTAAGAATAATATAGTGCTATGACTTTCATTAATCATCCAGTTCATTAATCATTATTGTAAATGGTTGTATTATAATAATAATATATACGACCTTGTACAATGTAATATCATAATAATCAACATATAAGTATAACATACATTCTATTATTAAGCATAAAAGTTGCCTCCCAGGGAAAGATACTACTGCGTGATCTCATAAAACATTCGCACATCTTTCAACAACGTAATTCCACCACAATTAACAAACGACGAAGAAGATTAGATTCCATTGTTAAACGTCCACGTTTCTTAGTAAAACGCATGTACTACGTGACGGACTTTTATTAGCCAAACGCATAAGAATTTAGAAAGTAACGGATCACTTATACAAGCCCCGATTACTCACAACATCGAGCTACATGTTTGCAAAACGTTTCAATATCTCAAAGTACCAAAGTAAGAAAGTATATAATTTTTATCTCGTGGATGAATAATATCTCAATTAATAATTCATTTGCGAATGATAAAACGGATCGTTTTCTCTTACTTTCATCCTCTGCTTAAATCACTTCAGATTAGACGATCGATCGAATTCTTTGACAATTAAAATGGATCACTGGGTAGATTCTGGACCTCCTTGTAAGATCAGGCTAAGATGAAGCTCCCATTCGCTATTGTGTTTCATTCTATCTTTATTTTATATATTTTTCTTTTATCATTTCTCTCTACGATTTTATTGATCGTTTAAGTTATTGAATTTATTGAATATTATCAAATTTATTTTTATTTTTAATCTTACTTATTTTTCTTCACTTTTTATTTATGTATTTTTATTTTTTTGGTAAATGTCTTTTAACAGCCGTCTTGTCGCTTTTGCCTTTTTATTGTTTTCATTTTGTTTTTGCCTTTTCTTCTTTCCGACTTTCTATCTGTATTATATTTGTATTACAGCAAATCAATTTCTTTCTCTTACGTGCAGAGCGATCCAGAAACCGCCACTAATAACTCCTGTTCCCATGAAATTGCTGACGTACTCCTGTTATTTCTTTTTATCATCATATAATTTGATCTTTTCTGTGTTGAATTTAATTCTGTTTTTTAATATACTTCCACAAATCAATAATAATATATCTCACAATCTTTGTTAAGTAATTTTCCAGATAGAAGTATCCAAAAATTCTTATCAAAGAAATTTCTAACCAAACTGAAATCACAAGCTTCTAACCAAATTGAAAGTTAAAAAGTTAATTTAATAGAAAAAAGAAATAATGGAATCGCGTGAGCTAAACTTTAGTGAACGTCTATCGATAATAATTTGCCATTCTAAGCTTCTATGGAATTGCACAAAATTATAATCGAATGTGAAATTTAGATTTTTCTACTTCTAATCTATTCTTCGCCTCCTTTAGAAGATGTCAAAGTCCGAGAAACGACTATAATTAGAACTGGACTATCGTCACAGATCTAATTGAGTGTGAAGAATGGATTTTTTTTATCTGTGACAATGTTGTCTCCGCTTTGAGGATCGGGAAGGGTGAAAGCGAAGCAAATTCCTTCACGATATCCAGCTCCTTGTTACTCTTTCTATGTAATTACTTTAATAATCCACCTTTGTATCGCTCTTGTTTCCAGTGTCCTGGGATTTGCTTTCCCTGGTCACACAAGCTAGGTTTATCTTAGCATTAGCTCTTATCTGTCATTATTGATAAAATGTAGGATTCAGCGTGGTTTCTTAACTTTTTTATCACAACCACATAAATTATTCCTAAAGATATTTTCAATTGATAAATCAGTATACCTAATTTTAAATTAGAAATTTTAAAAAAAATTATGTTAAGTAAATTGTTCTAAGAAAATTTGTAATTTTGTAGTCATGAAATTTGTAATTTTTAAAAAATTTCACAGATTTTGTTGTAGGTACTCACTGAACAGTAGAAGGAATTTCGTGGCACAAAAAGTGAGTTTTTCTAAGTTTTAATAGAAAATATAATTTAAGACATACATATGTATATCTCACGTAAGCGCCGATTTGGAGATCACAGACAGTGATTACGTAGTTAAGATAATTGTATGGTAACTAAGATGTATAATTATACTGATTTTTCTGTCACTATTTATATATTGTATTTAAATTAACAATAATTAGAAATCTTCCATAAGGAGGTGTAATATTGTATGTGTAATTAAATAGAGGTCATGGTTTTAAATCACGGAGATCGACACGTGTACACGCGTAGCTAATATATCTGCATTTTAATCCATTGTTGATATTAATTTATGTTTTACTTCGTATAATTGTGAACGTATGAGAAAATATTCAGATATTGAAGCTTTCCTTTATGAAATCTTTTTACAACAAACTTGCAGTTTTTTGTCTTACAGTTTACTTCATGAAATTCAACTTTCAAAGAAAAGACTCTCCCATTCTTCATTCTTCATAGTCATTCCCACAACAACATCCATTATCCTATTATCCATTTATATCCTCTCAATCACTTCAGGTATTCCATCATTGTTCGTTCGATTACAATTGCATAACAGCGATTCGTTTCTGCAAACACACAGTACGGCACTATCTTTTAAGAGTTACGACAATCTTTCATAAATGTTTCCCATGCTTTTTGTAGAATGTTAATTTCCCTCATTAATCAACAACGTTAAGTGTTTGGCTGAAAAAGCAAAAAAGAAAGAATATAACTTGCGATTACTTTAGAGAAACATTCGGAGAGAATGAAATTAATTGGCACAACTGCCGATGAAAAACGAACAACCTCTCCTCCATTTTTATTTTCACGCATCCTAATTAAAATGCAATTCAAAAAGTATACAACGAAAAGAACGAGGTGAAGAGAATCGTTTAATTTATGTAATAACAGAACACAGCTCGAGTAGTTATAGTATACAGAAATGTTACACTCTTCAACTCGAATAATAGAGACTGCTTCAGTAATTATGTTATTGTTTCCATGATTACGTGACGTCGAGGAATCCAACTCATGTTCAACTGTGCGTTAGTTGCTCACTCAGTTGTCTCGAATGAAGATCACCTTTGCACGTCAACTCGTTTTAACCGATTAGAATTAGAATTAACAAAGTTAAGCGAGGCGCGTTGGGTAAGCATGTTATAATGCTTGTAATACGCCTTGCAAGAAGACCATTTGTTAAATTTACTATAAATGTCACTCTATAGAAACACAATTGTTTGGTAATTATTTACGAAACAATCCAACTCACTAATCTCAGTAATCTTGAGATATTTATGTTGTTAAGATTAATTTCATTTGGTTTATTCAACTTTAAAGACTGGATTCTATACATTACCTAATTTGTTTTACTACTGTAGTGATTTGCTATTTTTTGTCGTGATAACTCTCTGAAAAACAAAAATGGCAAGAGCAGAATGAATTTGTGAAAAATACTTTCTAAAATCGATACTTCCCAATTATCATTCGATTCTCAAAACTTTCGTACTGATTTTTAGCTCCCATCATTGTGTACAATCTATCACGTTTTAAAATTTTTGTTGATCTAAAAATAAAAAAACTTCTCCTCCTTTAACTTGTTTTCTCTCTGAATATCCAAAATTCCACAAAATTGTCCATTCTTAAAAAAAAAAAAAGAAAAAAGAAAATATACATTTCTTCAAATATACATTTTACGCAACAATTTCTGAAACCGCGACAAACTTTCACCATAGTGAAACACTATGTATATAACTGCAAAAAAAGAAAGATTACTTTTATCCATATCTATCTTCTCAATCTTTCAAACATCTCAATCTTTGCAATGCATACAGTTCAAGCGCATATTTATTTGTGCGTTAAACTCTGAAAGGAGTTGTATCCGTATCCATTTTCTCGACTTCTCAATTCTTCAATCATTTCAGCTTTTGCGATGTTTGAAAGCGCATATCCATTTGTGTATTAAAAAAAGATGTTTCGCGTTACTTCGCCATTTTCACAATTCAAATATATCGAACAGAATGTATTTATGTTGAAACAAGGTTTTAGCATCATCGTCGGCACCGGAGAATCGCAGACGTGGAAATTGAATGGCGACAGGTGAACCAAAGAGGCAGGGAAAGAATCGGGAAGAGAGAAGATCGGCACGTATGCAAGGTGAAGCCAACGTGCCGTGGATGAGCAATGAACTTGACCGGAAGTGGGTCAGGGTAAAGCTTCCTCGAGCTCTACAAGCATCCTTCGCAACGCTGTGATTCTTCAGCTATAACCAATGACTGGCTTAATGAACAGGTGATAATTAATTTATGTAGCAATGAAAAGAGCCGTGTGTGAATCTTCTTAAATATGATGTAAACTGAAAGCTACGAATCGATAAAAATATCACGAAATATTTTAAAATATTCTTGTTATTCAGATATGTGATATGAAGAAACCGTTTCGAAAGTATTTTTATCTCGATATAACAGTGAAAATCGATCCACTTTCATTATTCAAATACATAAAACTTTTCATACGTGTACCTACAAGTATACACAAGTTTTTGCTCATTCCTCGAAGAACCTTGTACAATCACAATAGCGCACTTTGCACGCAACAATCTGACACGTGATGGAAAGCAAGTAATTATTGACTTGGCATAACTTATACTATAATCAGATATATTTTATCGATAGATTAAATCGAGCAGGAACGTCTTAGCCTCGAGTTAACCTGCAACAAAAAGATAAATTAGGACACAGTAATTTCTTTTCTGAAGAATAGATATTGAATTAAAAACAGTGAATTTTTATTAGACACTTAAACTTCGTATAAAAGTATATGATGTATTATATTACAATATATTAATTCATTGTATCTTATCTGCAAGGCGAAGTTTTCTCTTCGTACTCATATAAACTAACGAACTATCGAACCAATCAAAATGAAGTGTTATTTTTACCAAGTACTTTTAGTAATATGAAAATATTTTTTTTTTATTGGGATAGAAAATTATATATTCGACACAGAACCTAAGCTGCTCAATGTAAAATTAATACCATTACTGAATAACTGCTCAGCCTGGGATAACTATCCAAAATTTACTGTACTTTATTTAGGCACATATTAAAGATTGATAATTTTAAAATTAAAAGAAAATTCTCAAGGATAAAAGGAGATACGTACGTAACTTAAGAAATACTCAATCTCATGAGAAACACAAGCAAGCGGAAATTGTTACGATAAAGGTCAGTCGCGTACCAATACTAAACTCTATCTTGTACGAAATCGATCCGACAGTTATGCCCTTTTAAGCAAAACTTCCTCGGTTCGGGTAACGAAATTCGTCTGATGTGCATCGAAAACTGGATCACGTAATGTAAAACCTTCGACTTGGAATTTTAATTTGCAATTGCGTCACGGGCCCGTTGCGCACACAATTGAAATACGCGGATAAACAAAGATTACGGAAATGAAAACAATAGAATAATGAGGAGTTTTTTACCCTCGACTTCTTCTGATACTTGATGGTATAGGTACTTGTTTCTATTCTTTTATTCAAATATTTTCTTCTTTATTCATTTTTGCATCGTGTTTTATCCTTACTACTTTATCCTTACTAATATATTAAAATATATTATATTAAAATTTTACAAATTTTGGTGTACTTGTTGAAACTAACTCTCTTTTGAAAAGATTAATAATAATATTATCGTACGATAATCAAATTTAAACAGTTTTTTTAGAAGATAAAAAGTATAAATTAAAGCCACATACCTAATCTTTAAAAAATAAGAAAAATAAGAAAATCTGTTAAATTATTAAATTAATTCCAAAAGAATTTAAGTGATGGCAAGTTAAGTTAGACAATTTGTTGGGACAAAAATTAATTTTCATAGATGTTGAATTTTAAATTTTTAACAGGATGTATCATCTCTTTTTGGTCTTGACGAAACTATAGGCGAAAGAAAATTGAATGGATTCCCGTTCAATTAGCATTCCATTACACAAGGGGATCCCTGTTTGCGAAAAGTTTGTTCTTGCTGAAGAATCCCGGGCACCCTATCAAATTCTTGCGATTTCTGTCGCAGACTGATTCATGGCTTTCATTAAACTTTTGTTTGCAATGAGTTTTTCAATGCTCAGAGCGATTTTTGCCAACGAATAATCCGGATTTTTGCGAAGAAAATTATTCTTTTTCTTTTTCAAGTTTTTAACTTCGGTTCTGCTAAAAATCAATAAAAAAAAATATGTATAAATTTGTTAAAAATTAATAAAAATAATTGCTATATTAAAAGAGATATGAGTGAACGAAGTTTAAAGAAATGATCTTTGTGGTTAGATTACATTTACGTACCTTATATGCATGCTGGAGTGGATTGTGTTGAATAATCGATGATCATTTCTCATGGGAAAGATCTTGACCCGTGTAGGTCGACATTTCACGATACAGATAGTTACGAGATTAGTCTTATATCGGAAAAACAAGCTTGCATTGCCAGTTGCATAATTCTTTCACATTCTTTTAGTATTTTTATAATACTGTGTTGTAAATCACACAGATAAATATCACTATAAACACATACTATCTTTAAAATAGAAACACTAATTTAAAATTGTAACATATTGTTCAAAATTATTTGAATCATGCACTTCTGATATTATAATATTATAATATTTCTATTTAATAATTAAAAATTAAGTTATATCAGTAGTATATCAGTAGTATGAACGCATATTTCGAATGTATACATTATATACATTTTAAAACATTAGTTTCGATAAGTGTTTAAAATAAACAATCCCGTGCAACATAAACATGAATTACATTGAGGTTCTACTCATGACTATTACAGTGCATTCAGAGCATTACTTACTAATACACGTGTAATTAAATTTCTACACGCAAGTCACGTTCCATCGCATTGAATACTATTTGATTATACCGTAATAGATTTGCAGATGCTTTTTGAATGTTTAATGACATTACATTACAGTATCAATTCAACATATTTAACATACAATTCGCATCTTCGTTTAGTAAACGTTTTTAACATCGTAAATCAAGTTAAGAGAATCCGTTCCAAAGGGATGACATCATTTTACGTTCCATTTCACTTTCTAGGAGAATTTTTCAAGGAAAGATTCGCCATAAGTTACGGAGAATAAAGTGAAAAATGAAAACTCTTGATGGAACTTTTCATTTTACCATCTGTCAATTTCTTAAAAAAAGCTTCCGAAACTTCTCACTCGTAACTCCCAATTAAGAGTACGTTAAAGGATTACTCCATAAAAATCCCTGCCAAGAGAATAAAGGAACTCAATTGAACTTATAGGCACTAACGATTATCCTCAACACCACCAATGTGCTATCTTCGTTGCGGCTTAATGGTAGCCACCAATTTGCCTTATCTATGGCCACTTAGTTCGTTGTTACCAAAACGTTAATCGGATCGAGGTCATGGCCAGTGAAGAAAGTTTTCTAAACGCTTCCGTGAAATAGCCCCCGGACTGTCTTCGTCCACTGGAACGCGTAGAGATCTCTGATCGTATTCTTATGTGTCCATACATATGTACGAAGCTAAATAAGAACCGGTGCAGTGGAATCTTACTTTCACGTTCGTACCTCTGTTGAACCAAGCCCACTTCTCTCTGTAGAAATTATGGAAATCATAAGAAACCGGATAGCTTAAATCAAGAAACCAACTTTTAAATATTTTTACGAGAATATTTATAAATTGAAGAAAGTGAAAATCCTGAGAAGCTTCATTCCTGTATTTTGTTAGATAAACTTAACTTATACTTGTAGTAGTATTTGTTAAATAATAATAGCTTTATTTTTATGTAAAAAAAATTGGAGGTAAATGTTCTTGGAAAATTCATGTATAGAAAGAAAAAGTAACAATAGGATGCGATAAATTGTAACTGTAGATAGAAATTGGAAACTTACTTTGATGATAGTGAAATTCCATGTGAAATTATGTAAATAAGAATTACAAAGAGTTTGACTGTTTGTTGAATAATTTTTAATTTTAAATGAAACTTGTTTTTGAAAAGTTACACAAAATTTGTTCATTCATACTTAAAAATTGGCTAATTGGTTAAAAATTGATTTCTCCTGTAATTGACAATAAAGTTTATTACCATAATATGAATAAAAAAAATTTCTATATTTTGCATTGTAAATTTATATAAAGATGAAGCTTTAAAAATAAGTGTGATATATGTATGTATATATATTGCAAACATGAAATGGGATTGTTAAGTTCTATATTAATATATTAAATAAAAGATTAAAGAACATAAAAACTTTTACACTATGGATTCAATTTTCATACTATTAGATTAGATCAGAGAGATCATTCACATATTATTTATCAATAAATAATTTCCACCTTAACATTTTATTTGCTCATTTCCTTTCAAAAATATCTTTCTTCGAAAATGTTTTCCACTGATGATATCGTTTCAATGAATCTTTAACAACTCAATGTGCATTACCTCTGCAATTCTTGTTCCATAATTTCCACAAAAAAAATCAAAGTAATCGAGTGGACAGCAAAAAGAACAGAATGAAAGAATGCGATCAGACGAGACAGACGTGTTACTGAAGAACAATTTAGAAAATCACGATTATGAGGTCAGGTGGCGTGATGGAAAGGGATAGAGAACGACTGTCACGACGTATCCGTTGAATCCGACTCGTGGAATCATGAAAACTGGATCGACTGGCTGCCACAATACGCTCATAACTTTCCATTTGTCTGTATTCAGCGGGTCGAAAGGGCCACTCAAGGCAGATATAAAAAAAAAAAAGAAACAAGCAGATTCAGGTACTCGCGAATCGCGAAATATTTCTTCCTGTCGTGAAAGTTCCTTTCGATCCTCGATCCACTGATTTGGCTTAATATGCCATTACAAAATGCGATATATGTCGTTTTATTCTTTTGAACATTGAAAGTAGAAGTAGAAAAGTCATTATGTAATTTTGTCGAAAATGAAAATTATGATGTATACCTGTTATGTGATTTTTTTGAATGATGGAATCGGTTTGAAAGTGCCTAGTTATGGAAAATAACAGGATTTTGTAATGTATTTCTTCACTGCTCTTTCATTGTTTAATGTTGTATTTTTTATCTAAGTCTCCTAAAGAAAAAAGAAATTTACTTGTGTAATAAAAGTATAGTTTTTTTTTCATTTTAAAATAACTAAGAAAATATACATGCAGAAATGGAATAGGATATAAAATTTCAATAAGCGAGTATAATTTATCTATTTAGTAGGAATTGAAAATCCATCTTACTTAGTCATTTAATTACTTTCCGAGAACGAATATCTGTGCATAGACAGCCTGGGCGATGCTTCTTCAATGAGACTCGAATCATCGAGTCGATCTCGACCTCAACTTTCACCCTCGCGCAAGGTCTAGGATACTCAGATGGATCTTCTTCTTGTGAATGAAGAATCCTTCGTAGTCATTAAGAAACTGGTTTTAAGCATGTCTTTAATGTTTGTTGAATAATAGTTACTTCCTTTTAATGCCAAGCATTAAAAAATTGGGATATTCTCCCAAATAACTTTACTACAAACATTTTAATATTCGAATATATTAATTATGAGAGCGTTCGAACAAAGTAAACAAGCGTTGCTTACTTATAGATAAAAAAATAATTAAAATAAACATGAAACACCATTTCTTTTGAAAATTTAATTACTAGTAGTAATAATAACTGATGAATTAATTAATTAATGAGTATTTAATGTATATGAGTATGAATAGTTAATGATTTACCTAATTAGTTTCGTAAATACAATTTCCATTATTTGTATCATATTTATATAATGTCTATTGTGAATGTTTTAACCTGCTTTAAATTAAACACTTGCTGTTCTCGGTTTTGTCAATAAACTGAAAGTGAATGTTTGCTTGTTCTTTCTTTTTCTATCGACAAAGAAATTAGCAAATTAACAGGTTGAATCCTAAATTACATTCAAAGGATCGTAACAAAGGAAATTGCTTCAGCATTTCGTGGCATATGCGTCATGTGTCGAAGATATTCTTAAACAGAGGATGGAAACATTCAAATGTGAGTCAGCATCCCGTGCCATGGATCCTGCAAGTATCGTAGTTTCACTTTCACCATTTTCTTCATCTCGCCGAGCCGAGCCGATTTATATTTGTATACGTTGAAACTTGATTTAAAGAGAAACGTTCATTAGTTGTTTGTGAAGAAATAATTGGAGAAAAACCTTTTTAAAGTTTCGAACAATATCTTCTATATTACGTTTTTTGAAATTTGCTTGAAAGTTCAAAGAAAAGAAAATTGCAGTTCGTAAAAAGAAAAGATAAAAAGGCAAATATCGAAAAATTGCCGTTCACTTGTTTTCGTGCTATTCCGTTTTCTCCGCTTTGTAAAAAATAAGAAACAAGCCGATGTAAGAACCGATGTATTCTTCAGGAATCTAGAATTGCGTACGCCAGGCTCATCTTCCTGGAAATTGAACAAAAATCATACTGGATATTAAAAGCTTTCTTTATTTATTAATTTTATGAATATAATAATGACTCTTATCACCTTTCGTCGTAAGTACATTTTGTTGGAAACACTGAGAACGCCGACCAAGTTCCAGAATTCGATCTAAACAACAGTCATATATGTATGTGTATGTGTGTGTGTGTGTGTGTGTGTGTGTGTGTGTGTGTGTGTGTGTGTGTGTGTGTGTGTGTGTGTGTACACACACACATATATATATAATTTAATATAATAATAATAATATATTAATGGCTATATTTATACTTTTTTTTATCTTTATTCTCGTTTCTTTCATCTTCTCTTTTTCTTTAATTTCTCTAATTAATTTTGTACGATCGAGATCACCCGATCTGGACTTGGTCCGAACCTTCTTTGCTTCACACTGTGTGTTTTCAATTTTCATTCTTTACGCTGAATGGCTTCGCAGCTGATCGCGAATTAATCCGCCGACCGAATCACAATTGCGTTTTGAACTCTATCTAATTACCTTAAATATAATATTTGTTTGCCCTATTGATTAGGAAGTAGACAGAGCGTGTGCGGAACGTTGTCTGATCGATCTGCCTTCTGGATCAGTATTATGGTTTTCATCATCCAACTACGGTAAAATTGAAAAATTTTTCGTACAATGAATTCGTTCTTTAATCGTATTCACAGGCTTCCGAAGTGTTTCATTTCTTTCGTTTCAAACAAATAAGTTTCGTGAAGACTCTAGGATCAAATAATAACGTCACTATTATTCGACGACCAAGACAAAATGGATGTGAATGTTATTTCAACTACGATTCCGAATTTCAATATTGTCGCACTGTAAAAAAGAAGTTTGTTTTATTAACAATTCTCTTTGGTAAAAAAGAGAAAGAAAAGCAATATTCGCTGAAACGTTTCAAACAATTTTGAACAATTCAATGATAAAATAAAGTGAATATTCTTTAGAAATAGAAAGCACTCATCCAGAGGACAGGATTCAGGGAAAAAATATATGCACCCTCGTGATTTCGTAGAAATCAAATTCGTTCGGCTTTCTTTCTTTTTTCTTCTTTCCTCTTTCGTCTCATTTGTTCACCATCTCTCATTCTCTCTCTCTCTCTCTCTGTCTCTCGCGCCCCTGCTCTCTTCTTAACAGCTAAAACACTTTAATGAAGATTCATATAACACGAAGAAACTGGAGCATGCAAACTCGAAAGTGCGTGCACAAGATAATAATTTCGAAAGGCTTGAAATATAACAGTAGACGTGTTTTTTAGAACAGCATTTTCCTTTTACGCAGGAAAATGTTCTTCTCTTAAATTGAGAATAATTTTATGAATAAACAATCTTTTTGAAATATCTTACACACACCTTTTGTTGGAAGTACAAAATTGGAAGAGTAGAAAACCACATTGTAAAAACGTGAATAGTTTCTCTTGAAGCGTCGGCTGTTTTCTTTTCAAATAACATTGAGAGAGTTCTAAAGTTCCTCACCATTCTTTATCGTGTGCAACTGCAAATTAATTTGAAATTTTTTACAGTTGTTACGTATTATTATTAAGAAAACAATGGTGACACTATGTCTGTGATAGTGATAGTCTCGATTAGAAACAATGATTCTATTTAGTAATTTTAGTGAATAAACATGAAGATAATTGTATATGCAGGCCATGTATTAAAAAGTTTATAACACTGAAAATAATAAGTAGATTCTGTGGTAATTTTATTCATAATTTTAATTTTCATCGCTAATGTTTATTCATTAGTAAAGTTATGATCTCAATTTTTTGTAATCAATGCCCCCTGCATCACTAGTAGTCAACATTATTGACTATCTTAAATTTTTGTTATTTTGCTTGTAACTACATAATAGTTATTGTTAACAATCGTCTTTACTAAAAGTGCTTTGAACGTTATTGCTTCAACAGCAGACGCTTCAATATGATTAAATGCATGAAAAATGAAATTGCACGAGTACATGACTTATTGTAACATCTTTAGAGAGAATTCAATCTTAGCTGTAAATATAGAGAATTTTGAGAATTTAAAAGAAGAGAATGCTTTTACGATTTTATGAAAAAAAAAAAAAAAACGTGACAAGTAAGTCCATGTACACACACAATTTCAACAAAAGGAATGTCGCAAGAAATGACTTATAAAAACCATACTACCGTGTTGCGAGCTGTGCGATTTAAATCTCCGAAAACGACAGCAACAAACGCAACGATCGGCTTGTATCTCTGATTGTCCGTTTTGTAACAAAACCAAATGAAACTAAGCTCTACAAAATAGAAAATGGGGCCCTTTGCTTGGCCTGTAGACGCGAGATTTTAAATCACACACCGCCCGACACAATACCTAAACACAAGGGAATTGATCCGCAGTATCACAAGTTTCTCATTTACTAAGAAAGTTCGTTGACTAGATGACAAAAAGAATCGCCTATCTTTCCCTCGTTTTTCATTCACATGTCTCTCGTTCTAACGTTCACATGCAAGTATTCAGTTTACTCTGTATTACACGCATTTGCCTCGTGATTTAGGCCCGCAATTGGCGAATGAAAGTTGCAATTTGAACCCTTTGAAGCGCGAACAATTTCCGATTATAGCCTCATTTCCTCAATCTTCCCGTAAAGATTGTGGATAAAATTACGTCGACGGAACTATCGTATATATTATCTCGATTTCAACCAGGAGATTCCTCCACGATTCGCCAATTTCATAGCTGACCAATCTCGCGTTACCTAACGTTTCGTTTTCAGCAATTTATACAGTAGTTCCGTTTGGAACTGCAAATTTACTAATTTAACAAATTCGATTTATAAGATAAAATATAACACATTACAAAATTAGAGAATAGATGAAGAAATTCTTAAAAAAAGAGATAGCAAAATGGACACGAGATATTTGTTATTTCAAATGGAATTGAAACAAGACAGTGTTTCTACTTCAACGCTTCAAAAAGGATCAAACATGAGTGAAAATGTAATTTTTTTTCACGATTCTTGTTGTAAGGTTTTGCTAACACTATTGAGCCTCTCATGGCCATGCGAGTACATACAAGAAACAGCGAGAAGATCAATGGTGAAAACTTGGAAAAAAATGGGCGACGCCGCGATGTTACAAGTTCAGAAAAGCGAAGAAATAGATCAGCAGCATTTTTCCTTCTCCTTTCGGCTTTCTCATCGACTGGCACCAACCGTAAAATCGCGGTTAGGAATAATTAATACAACGCGTTTTACTTCCCTCCTCAAGCATGTCCGCTATGACGAATTTATCATCTAACTTGTTCATTTAACGAAACGACCAATCGGCCAAATCGTTTTGCTCTGTGATAAATTCTTTAAAACGTACTCGAAAATACAAAAATTTCATTCGTTATTACTTTAAGAATTTTTCTCTCTCTCTCTCTCTCTCTCTCTCTCTCTCTCTCTCTCTCTCTACTAGTCACATTAGTTGGTCTTTAAAGAAAAATATAAATACGAAGGAAGAAGAGAGAGATCGCTCAGGGTAATTGATCTTCGAGTATGTTTCAAAAACATGTCACCACATGAGTGTCAATGTTTTTCATCTAAAAATTCACGTAAAAGTGATTTTTATAACTGTAACGTTAATATTTTTTTACACAACTATTATTGCTTTTGCAACAACGCGAGCTCGTAACGTATCCAGAAATAGAATATAAATAACGGCAATAACGTGCTTTTCCTTTTCTTTTCACAGAGATAATAAATTACACAATAGGAAGAAAACACCTGTACAAAGAACTTGGCGTAATATTCGCAACGAGGAAAGTTATGGAGAAACGTTATCTAATTGAAAGAACTACGAACTACTGTCACTAGGACAGCAATGGCTATTATTGCTATAAAAATAGTAATACAACTGGCCGGAGAAATTTTTGCCCCTTTCCATATTGTTTCTCTGGTTTCTTATGAGCATCTCTTCATGCACGAGTAACGGTTCTTTCCACGGTTTCTTCATTAATTACTATAATTTGTATAAAGAAATCGCGCAAACGCCATTTCCGAAAGCACAGTTCCGTTAGAAATTCAACATTTTTCTCTTGTTTGACTAACTTGTTTGATATGTTTCTGGTTATAGTATGAATAATTGTAATATTTCTATCATTCAACTGCGAAGTAAAATCCTGGCACTTTTTACAATTTCAAGATGTGAGGATGCTCGTTATCCTTTAACAGTTCACTGTATTCATGCTCGAGGAGGCAAATGAACGCATGACAGTGTGCGTTGGAACGAAGAATATTATAGATAATATTAAATAGTATTTAAAGAGAATAACATTGGGACACTTTAAGGTGTCTCAACAGTAAATGATGAAATAATATTTGATTTCACGAACGACGAATAGGCAATTAGCGATTTCTGAATAGTAAAATTAAAAAAATAGAATTACAAAAATGCTAACATTACAATACGAGGCAAAATCTGAATAAAATAAACAGACTATACCGATAAAACTATCATTACATTCTTCATTCATTATTATTATATAGGATAAAATTTAGACAGATGAACGTCAAGTAAATGATTATTCTATTCGTCGTTCTTGAAATGGAAGAAACAGCTCGTCGAGCGAATTTCTTTGGCTAAACGAGACCATCGCAGAATAACTATAATTGTCTTTTTTTCTATCTTTTTTTTTGCATTTTTTTAATACTTTTTCTTTTAAATATCTCTCTCAGTGATAACGATTCTGTAGCAGCTATATCTACGACACCGATGGACGAAACGGATCGAAGATAACCCGTGGGCGGGAATTATTCTCGCATATTTTTTGTTATTTCTCTTCTTTAAATAACTATGGTATCTCTTTTCCGTCATATATCGTTAGCTAATAAGAGTTTGCTCGAAACGCAGTTTCCTTCCGTTCGAACGAGATGTATATACTTTCAAAAAGCGTTTGTCTGTTCGTGTTTTCCTTCATTCTTTTTCAAACAGGGAAGTCAAACGATAATTTGTTACACTTGTTTCCTTTCTCAATGCTACTATTATTATTTTCTAAATTCAGTTTATTCGAATTTACGATTTTTTTAATTTCCAAGAAAATACTATTGGAAGCTGAGAAGAAGGTAGTCGGCCTTGATTAGCTCTAAATTAATAAATTAAGTCAATGGAGAAATTAAAAATGAAACCAAACGATCACACACCACTGGTGAAAATTGTATAGCTAACGTAACGTTCCGACTGCCAACTTTCTAGTTCTCTATTATAAATATTATATATTCAGAACAGAATTCAATAAATTACTATTGTTTTTAATAATGTTACTGAGAAATTATATCACTTCACTTTCTATCAACGAATCAATCATTCCACGCATATTTATCAATACCATAATAGCCGAGCTATTCGGCTACTATGTACTTCCTATCACATTTCGAACATATTATATAGAAAAACCATCGTTTGCTTCTTTTTACGAAATTCTCGATGTATATCTGCATCGATTCATTCGAACTATCGAATCGAAATAATATCTAGTAACAATTTTGCATGGTATGTCCCGAAGATTTCGTCGACAATGTAATAATGTAGAACAAACTCTTTGAGAAGTACCGCTTGATAAACATTGGTAGATGCTCAAGCATGTTTCGCTAAACGTTTCTATAACTTTTTAAGTCATATCAATACATGTAATTAATTATTGTTTATAGTTCAAATATTTTACACTATAAAGACATGAAAGTCTTTTTTGAATACTGTATTTAGAATTACTTTTTTGCTTGTCGCAATGAACTCGACCATCTGGTGGTTGATCTCTTTCATCCTCTCTCTCTTTCTCTCTCTCTCTCTCTCTCTCTCTCTCTCTCTCTTTCTTTCTGACTATCTGGCTATTTCTCTTAGTAATACGATGTGGAACTACTCTCACTGAGGATAAAAACATTTTAGACTTCGAAGACATACCACGCACGGTGTTTTTAAAAACACGACCAGAAAAGACTGGGAACTAGAATGATGAAAATCCCCCCTTAGCTTAACGACTACGAGTGGAAACGGAACGTTTCTCAGTCTATGTCGATCACATCTGGATTCTCCGCTGATCCCTTTCGCTGACGCATCTTCCGGCGCAGCAGGACCGTCCTCAGGATGCTCGGTGATCGTAGACCCGCGACTTCTGGCCGCGGGACATGCTGCTACGCGGCCTTGTGCCTCTTCCTCTGCTCCTTCCGCGTTACATTCGACGTACTTGGACTACCCGAAGTAGAACCCTTCTCGCAGTCAGCAGTCGGTAATGGTTTTAACTCTCTGAAAAGTTATAGTATACACAATGAATAATAATGTACGCATAATACAGTGCAAAAGCAGTGAATACCTTTATTCATTAATATTAATATTATTATTAATATTATTACTATTACCAACAAAGTATTTATCACTATTATTAATAAAGATCAAAATTTTTAGAAAGTTTTGAACTACCACTTGTCTTTGCAAAATTGTTTCAATACAACGCATTTTTTTTTTCAAGATTTTTCTTTTAATTCTTTTGATGGATAAACTATTCTTTTGATAAAAAAAATTTCATTTGTTATAACTTTAAATTGACTTTATACGAACCTGTAATTAAGAAGTTCCTCGTCATCGGGTACTCTAGATATAAGATCAAGAAGCTCGTTGTTTGGAACCGAGTGAGGCCGGATAATTTTTCTGGAGAATTTATTGACGCCCCACACCAGGATAAGGTATCTTAAAGGAATAAAATAGAGAACAGCGGCACCAAGGATCGTCAGGATCACGGCTAAGTAACTCAGATAGGGGACAGTGAAATTGAAAAGATTTTTCACTCTTTCACAGAGGCTGGCTATATAACCAATTGAATTCTGAACAGTCTGGGTCACCTCTTGAATCGCTTGCAGTCGCTCTTTCAGACTTTTTTTCTCTTCCTGACAAAAAAAAAATTAAAAGAAAAATTATTCGAAATAAGAAAATATGGCGAGGAAGTAACATTTAGATTCTAATTTTTCATTACTAAAATTTCTTAAAAAAGTAATAATAAGGAAAACATCAATATTATTAATTAGTAAATTCTTTAAAATAAGAGAAATACAAAACACGAGATAAATAAATAATAAATAATAGAAAAAAAGGTAATTGTTAATTTTTTAATAGTTATTTCCTTATCTTTAATTAATTATTTGATCTTCAATTTAAGAATAAAAAGTTAAAAATTGATTTAATTTAAAAGAAAGTCAAATTATGAGTGAATATTTTATTTATTGAAAAGGTAAAATTTAGTTTAGAAACAAATATTACGATATATTGAGAGATCGATTTTTAATGTAGTGACCTCGGTTTGGTGACCAATACCAATCAATTTGAATAGGTCGTTTGAATAGGTCGAAGAGCAAATCGAGGGAAGCACTAGATCAAAATACATGTCTGTCGTGTGCGTGATAAACGTCCAAATGTAATATTCATTGAAAAGAGTCTTCAGCTAATGGCAACTAAACATCTACTATAAACTTCTATTGTTCCAGAACAATAGCACAAATTATATTTCACAACAAATTTTGACTGCTTTTTTTTTACGTTTCAACACTCAACAGATAATTCGTGTAAATTATTATACGCTGAATATAAATATGAAAATAGTTTTTCTTCATTGATCTCACTTGAAAAAAATCAATTTTGAAAAGAAAAGCAAATTTTCAACTTTTTTCAAATATGACGGCGTATATTTTTGTAATATTACAAGCATTTGAACATGTTTAAACAATGTTTACAATACACAATATATTTATTGCGTAAGAATATAGAAAAATCACCTATCAGTTATTGCAATGTAAAATATACTATTAGTATTATCAAAAAAATTACAGTAATTTAATTGCTCTGTTAGAAAAGAAAGAATGTAACTTCAACTTAAAATAATCCCGTTTAAAATAATTTCAATTTAAAATTCTTGACTTCAAAATGGACAGAAATTTACGAATAAAAAAAGAGCATTTTTAATAAATACACAAATTTTTGTGAAGCTAATAATTTAAATCACAATTGTTAAAAATACTTACTTTGTCCTTGTCATCATCGTCGTCGTCGTCATCTCCAGGAGTGGCTGGGCCTTCATCACCCTCGTCGTGGAAATGGGAACTCGAATGATGGGATAAGGGTGTACCGGTTATCATCGCAACCTGTCCGGAAATCCATTCATTGAATCCACTTCCATCTCCGTGAAGCTGGCAGGTAGCAAAGGACGTAGACATGCAGCAATGCAGGCAAAGGTTGTCAAGCAGATGATTTATATACATGTTATCTTACATGTATTTAGGGTTGATTGATTATTGGCGTCTATTATTTATAAGCAAGCATTGAGAATATGTAACAATAATGATCAATATTACATAGTAAATGGAAGAAATGTGGTAAAAATTGATCTAAGATTACACAAAGCATTTTTTATAAATTTTGAAAATTTACAAACGTAAGTCTTAAAATGTTATTCATTATTAGATAATATTATGCTAAATATTAGAATATTTGATAAATTTATAAAAATAAAATATTCAAGGAGGTCTAAAATTTAGGCCAACTGAATTCTATGCTCATGCTGATCACGTACCTCTATAACTTTAATTTTATTTAGCTCAAGAGAGAAGATAGTAATTTTGTATTAAGTAGCACTAACAAGAATAAAAGAATAGCCAATGTACAGGATTACTTTATTGAATGCGATTAAAATTCTAATTCTATAGACTATCTAATTTATAGAATTAAATATTGCAAACGTTATCATTAGGTAAAAATTTATGAAATAAAAGTTGTGAGATGTTAAACTTTTGCAGGCAATCAAACTTAATGGATGAATAAGTATAAGGTAAGTGTTAATCTCAATAATCCATAGAGATAGTGATAAGTATCTCAAAAAAATACTTTAATAAGGTAAAGTAAAAAAATCTTTCTAATTAGTTTCTTTACATACCAGATAATATTTTAAAAGGATAAGAAGTGCCACTGCAGGAAACATGTAAGGCTCAAAGTAGTAACAACCCAAAACGAAGATGATCAATGCGATGATGCTTCTCATTTTACTTTCCCATTCCCAGCAGCTCCTAATTATACAAAAAAAAAAAAATCATTACATAATAATATTTTTCAATAGAATTAAAACGTAAACATGTCTGATAAACATGTCTTTATGTTAATTATGTATAAAAAATTATGAATAATGTGATATTTCAGAAATCGCAGTATTAATTAATCATCGCTTTGACAAATCACGAATAGTATTTAATTTATAATGACGAATGCAATTTACATAACAAATGTTTTGATTATATTCTCGAAACAGATTGAAGGTCAGAATCAAAGTATACGTACTGCACGTATTTTCCGATATCAATCACGATAACGATAATTGCCTTTAATCTGAGAACGTTACGTAGGAACACCTGTCTTTTGAACTTTATCTCGGGTTCCATGTATTTCTTCTCTTTGGGATTTAACGTTCGTATACAGGCTCTGATAACGTTCCAGACTACGGTCATCTCCAGGAGAATTTGAGGAGAATTCCCCTTGGCTCGACCTCTCAGTTTTTTGTCCTTTAACGCGTACCATCGTTTTTCACCGTTCCTTATCCTCAGAAGAGGTATAGCAACTTTTCCAAGAAACTCTACTTTATGGTCCCTGTCCTCATCGTACACTGTTACTTCTAATACCGAATTGATGTCTTTCACATTACTATAAAAGTAAATAAAACTTTATACAGTTAAATTATATATTCATATCTTCTTAAACTATATTGCGTAAACTATATTACGTAAACTATATTACGTAATCATGATCACTTACAAAGTGAATATTTTTTGCCAACATGGCGCCAGCGTTTTATATTCAGTTTGGGTTTGCAATCTTGCATTTACCAATTCCAAAACGCAGAAAGGATCGCTCTTGCCACCCAAATCGGCTGCTGCGAGACCTTGTGCTCTGAATACCTATGTAACAAATATACAAGCTGTGACTTCTTAATTTAAATTTTCACACTTTTAACATGTATTGTAAACTTCTATGCAACTAAATTTTCTGCTTATTATTATGTTATTAATAAGATAAAAATAACTTAAAAAAAAAGATTAGATCCTTTTCAATTATTTCTGAAAAATCATGCATTTCTTTTTTCTATTATTTTTTTAAATTTACTTTCTATTTTTAAATTTAAGTTTTCCACTTTTTCATTATTTTTCAGAAATAGATACCTTCACTGTTAAATGCCCAACGTCCCGCGCCCTTTGCAACGAATTGACTAACGCGTATCTCTGGTACAACTGGTCACGTTCACGAGGTGTTTCCTCATGAGCGGCTAAATCGCTGATCGTTTCACTAGCGGTCGTGCCGCTAATAGTCAGCAGCAAAAATATATTCCCAGAGCCGTCCTCGAGGTCTCGCCAGAGTCTATGGGTTGTCTCGCGTTCAAGTGTCGCCAAATCGATCACCGTTCTCCCCATTAAGTCATCCTGGTGACTTTTATCGCGATCCCAGACTGTAACCTCTAACTCCTGACCTAAATAAGGATCTTCGTACAGATGGAGATCGAACTGCTCCAACCAAACGGGATTCAGGGTTTTATGCACCACTTTTGACTTGTACTTTTCCGTCCCGAGACTAAAATAAAAGAAGATAATTACAAATGTATTTTAAAATATTTTATTAAAGTATGGATGATTTAATAGACAATAAAGTTAATGTATTCAGTAATTTGTTATGTTTGACGTTGACTTTTAGTTTTAAAAATATCTCATAGTAAAGCAAACGAGGTATAGAGATATCTTGTCGAGTGATAAAAACAAACAGTAATTTCAATAACAAACACGATGCTGAAAATAAAAGAGAAAAGAATAAGGGTATTCATACCGAAACTTAACATAGGGATCCGAAAGACCGTCTATATCCATCGGTAATAGATTCTTCGCCTCTACAAGAACAATCGTTACCACGGAGCTCCATATCTGCGACTTCAGTCGTCTATTTACGTCTGCCAATCGATTGGTCCTTTGAAAATACTATAAACATAAAAATACGTCGCGTGAGATCGAATTCTTTGTTGAAGAAAAATACAATAGTAAAATAAAATAAAATAAAATAAGTAAAGGAAAAAACAGGGAAAAAAACTACGGTTTCATCATCGGAAGACAATAATTTCACAGATAGAGCATTTGTATTGGAGAAAACAAAATGTCAGGTCCGATATTAGTTCCCGAATTATTTGTTCAATGGACTCGGTTCAATAAGGAACTAGTCAAGGCTTATTCGCGATTCTATATGTTCAACTTCGATATTTGTTCCTAATCTTTTTGTAAATATTGAACAAAGCATTCCAAGAAATCCATACGAAGCTTGCAATAGTAATTGAAATGTAAGAGAGAAAAAATAAGGAATTTGAGTGATTGTTTGTCAATTCACAAACATGAATCATTCGTCTAGTATCTATAAGCGCAATCTTTCAATACAAATTCAATTTTAACTTTATCTTATTACATTTGGTGTATGAGACATGTTAGATAACATAGAGTAAAAAATGAAGGTTAAATTTATTACGGTAATTAATTTTTCTTCAAAGATAAATCATGTGTTTTTGGGTTACGAATCAAAAATCTATGACATAAAGTATATTTAATATAATTAAATAAACAAAAAAAAGGAAACATTCCAATCTACCCTATGAATATCCTCCATTTTCTCTTTAACGTTGTCCTTGAGCTTATCGAACAGATCATGATGCTTCACGTCCTTCATGACCAGAACTTCTTGATTCCTTATCTTCGACTGTTCAGAAGGGAGAGATCTCTTCAACTTCGAAATCAAATTCACACCGTCAAATTCCGGTTTCTTTAAATGGTCCAATTTAATTTCTATTCTTTCCTCCTCGTCTTTCTCCTCAGATCTGGTAAATTTAAAATCGTAATTCTGTTCGGATCGTTGTTTCTCGCCCGAGTCTCCGTCTTCCAATTCCAAACCGCTGTTCTTCTCATTTTGAACAACGGAACGCGTTCCAGAAGAAGATCTACAACGCTCATTAATCCAACTTTCTATAGGCAACAACCACGAATGCTTCTCCAAGTTCTGCTCCCACATTTTCTCCATCTGATCCTCCAAAATCCTTTCTACAGAGCCCATCTTTCTCTCCAACGAAGACCTCAGAGATCCGATCGTCCTCTTTTCTTTACCTCGAACTGGCCTTTCAATTGACAAATCTTCTATCTCGCTTCCACAGGAATTCTCTTCAACATTTTCCACCTTTCTTCCTAAATTTTCCAACGAACTCCATCTTCTAGACTTGACTGACCTAATCTTGTCCTTCAACTGATTCTTCTCTTCATCGTTAATGCCTACGAAGAAATCATTACTGGAAATCTCAGTAGTAACTTTACTGATACATTCTTCCTGTTTTTCCTCATTACTTCCAGCGATCGCGAGATCATTTTCCTCAGGTCTTTTCTTAAATACACCTTGATCATCTGTCGAAGCATCAAACAATTTACGATCCTTTGCACGACTTGTGTTTAATTTTAATCTTCGAGGTGGCACGTCTACGTTTTGCGATAATTCTGAAATACTTTCATCATTTATGAGGTCATCTTTCTCTAGACAAGTCTCATCGGTATTAAAAGATCGAAGATCAGTATCGGTTCGATCGAATAGCATGCTCCGAATCGCCTTCCGAAACACGGCATCCACTTCCGCTGTCATCTCCTCGATAGTTCGACTCCTCGTTGCAAAATCTTCCTCAGACTTATGCCCAAACCTATCTCGATGATGTTCCCAAAACTTTTTCCATTTATTTTCGCGAGGCTCCTCGTTGGTGGTTACTTTGAGAAATTTCATCGACGTTTTTTCGGAAAAGTTTTTTGAATCAATCGAAGACGAGTGTTTCGGAGATATGTCACTCACTTTGTCACGCTTGAAAAAGCTGCTCTCGGCACATGGAGTTGCAGTTGGTTTTTGATCAAACATTTTCGATTTGGCTTCAGCATTTGATGGTTGATTTTCTTCCAAGTTTCTTGAAGATAGATCTCGATTATTTTCGTTGATCATTTGTTTAGGATCCTTCTTGGATTTTACTGTTTGCACGTTTTTCTTCATTTTGCAAGGTTGTTACATGAAACAGCGATTTATCGAGAAATGAAAACGATGCCTTTTACATATTCTGACAATAAGTCGTTGCTAAAAATGGTTGTGTTGCAATTTTTTAAATACCTTACGTGACTAATAAATGTTCTCTTCCAATCTTGTTGCGTTCCTGATACTCAATAATAGGATAGTTACAATCATCGTTAGTTTCAGCCAGAAAGTAATTTTCTTTCAACTCTTTCTTTTCATGAATACAAAAATTAGTATCCTTTGAGTAGTAACATTTTTTTAAGAATATTATTCTTTAATAAATTTTTATAATTATAATTCAAGTAAAAAGAATTCTTGTTAAATAATTTTTATATAATTCTAATTCTAATTTAGTTTTCCAAAAGAGAGTCAAAATTATCCATGAATATTTCTTTCATTCTTTTAGTTTCTTCAGTATCTTCGAATTTATTGTACTATCGATGAGCATTATATATTATACATCAACAATAGTAACAATAATTTCTTTTGGAAATCTGAAAGCAACACTTTGCATCCATCTTTAACAATATTTAAACTTCGATTTTAGTTGAGTCTTTTTCTTTCTTTCTGCATAATATAAATATTACGATTTAAAAATATACACATTTTTTTAATTAAAACTTTCTAATTCTGAAGTTCCTTGAGAACTAGTTTTTTTCACGTTTAACATTTCTTCACACTTCTCCCATACAAGGAGAGATTAGTTTTTATCTAGCATCATTAATCGATTATTTTCCTTAATGGCACTAAAGCATCGACAATAATTAAAAAACATCGCAATAATTAAAAAGATCGATCAAATCGTAAAAAATCCGTTAAGATGTCTCGCACAGTCTCATTAAACCTTTATATATTATACCACACCAACACCAACGTTTAAGAACAAAACCGAAATTGCAGCAGAGTCTCAGAACATTGAAATCGATCTTGCCGAGGCAAGGAAAACTTGATTCCATGTAGATCGCGTGACCAACTTCGGTAACAGCCTGAAACATGGTATTCAGCGTCCAGATTGAACGCCACTAGCCCAAGTTGAAAATTCCGACTTAAAATCTTAGGTATCTGGTAGAATTGAGATGAAAATCTTCGTCGACACAATATCACGGCAAACGAGCTGCTTGAAACGCGAACCTCGTACTTAGTGTCACTGAGTCATCATGATCACGTTATCAGTCACACGTGCACGTGGCTCGAAACTGCGATTCCACTTACGAGTTATACGTATGTATATTGTATAATAGCATTGCTTTGTTAACTGATCGAAATTCTACCTCGCTGATTGACCGTTATTGCTGGCACTATTTCTTACTACTTCTCTAAATGCCTTCGTTGAACAGAATTTTAACATTATAATTTCACAGCACCTCCGTCACTGACCGAAATTCCCATTCCACGACCAGTTGGCACAATGATTCTGTACATAACACCGTTTCACAATATAGCGGCCTCTTGACTGAGTGGTTTAGTTTCTATTCCACGTTTGAATCTTTCAGGTCCGTCTGCTTTATGTATTTACTTTGTATGTACCTCGTACATACACACGTACGTTGCAATCATATGTACATACTATCTCACAATGGTTGAAAGATTGCGGAAATACGCGTTGAGAATGTGCGGGAAAGACAAAAGGCTTGTTGTTTTTAGCAGGAGAGTTATTTTAGTTTTCCACGAGATTTCTTTTTTTCGAAATGATGATCAATGAATTTTGATCGATTCACATGTTTTTGACGTGAATCTTTTGAAATTCACTTCGCCTTCACTGTATCGAAGAATGAAATTTCGTACGCGGATCTTGTAACAATTTGGAAGTAAGAATTTTGCATGTAATAGTAGAAAAGGTCACAGTGAAATCACGAGAATCATACTTCCTCGAATGACGATATGTGACTGTTTAACGACACAGCTTAACTCGACAACCGGATTTCTCCTTCCCTCTCCAATCCCAACAGGAGGTAAATAACATCGTGATACTACGTATGCGTAACTTTAATGTGCGGTCGGTTCGTATCGCATTATAACTCTATTAATTTACACGGCAACCGCATTAATAAATGTTTTTACAAATTATTTCTGCCAATTATCTTGTGTTACACAAGAAAACCGATTGTATTGTTACTAAATTTCCAATAAAATTCTAATTTTAATTCTCACTTGTTATTGATAATCTTCTCTGTGAACTTCACGGAGAAAATTTTGTCTACAATTTGTGAAATATATTTTTATCTAGAAAATAAAATTAATGAGATAATTTGATAATAAAAATTTTACGTAATAATTGTAACAATATTAATAGTAACAAATAATAATAATAATAAATATATTTATTATTATAGTAGCAAAGTACAATTTTGTACTTGTAGACTGTGAATGTCCTAGACACAAATTCTACTTAAATCTTATTTAAATTAAATTAAATAGAAGAAAAAATTTGATAGAGTTAAAAGAAATAAAATCTAGGCAGAGATTGGTTTTATCCACCAAATATTATAACAAATATAATATCAATATTTTAGATATTTTCATAAATGCATGAACATCCATAGTCTGGCTTATTAGGAAAAAAAATATATCGTATCGATAAACTATAAACAATAACCTAACTTGTTCTTCTATAGACCTGTTCTTTTATATTAACAGCAAAACGAACAATTTGTTAATAGGTCTCTCTTCATGGCATACGCTTTGACAATTCATGCACACGGTTTGCGTTCCAATTGCAGCTTGTCAAAGTTCATACTCGACGGACTTATCGTTTATCGATATTCCATTGCGTAGGAAGCATCTGCCCACTGAAACGTCCAATTGTTCGAATGGACATACACAACATTTAATACTTGACAGGAGTGATTGTTTACGGTGTGCACTGAATAAAAATCGAATATTCCTTTGACACAGTAACGAACGTAAAACTCGACCAACGAGCTGTAATCCTACCTGAATTCACTTTAACACTATGACGATTGATAATGTTATTATACATATGAAATATCGTTTTTCAAAAAATCGAATTTGGTTGACAAATATTGCCTATCAGGTACTGACTTATTATCAACTATCAGCCGCATTAAAGGAGAAATTATAAAGAATTAAATGGATATCCTTCCAGATGACACTAGTTCTCGATTGAGATGAAACTTACAATTAGTTGGCATTAATTAATTCCTGACATGAAAATTGCACCAGTCATATTATAGTCAT
This sequence comes from Melipona beecheii, assembly GCA_032399605.1. Lineage (NCBI taxonomy): Eukaryota > Metazoa > Arthropoda > Insecta > Hymenoptera > Apidae > Melipona > Melipona beecheii. Next base: position 7,052,854 of record JAUCMO010000507.1, read on the forward strand.
AACACGGTTGCCTGTAAGTGTCATAGAATGTCAAATTTGCACGTTATGTTTTTGCATACATAAATTAGGTATGTATATTATACCTACTCGTTCATATGCAAGTCCATTGAACTTAAAATTGTGTTCATTGCTTATGCTAGAAAGATAACGTTTGTCAAAGTGGCACAACAATCTACATGTCCCTATCACCACCATAATATGCAAATTCCTCGATATTATCTGTGTTTATGAATTCTGAATCGTGGCTGCTAAGTCTCGATAACGGCATGCAACTTCAGATCAAATAATCGGTCATTCGGTGTTATTTTGCTGCTAAAGTTTCGTTTTTAAGGATATAAAGAGAATCTAAAATCTACAGTATACTAAACACTGTGTATTTCAATAGACCCTAATAAATTTTTCGAAGACAAATTAATTTTAAATGCAAAAAATATTATTTGTGAAGAAAATCATAATGTTGTTATAAATAAAATTATTTAAATACTAGGAAAATAATGCAGAAAGTATGAACTAAATAAGAAATTCAATTTGATACTTATTGTAGTAAATAGATGACAGGATGAACAGACTAAGCTCTAGAGTTTAGTTTGGATAAGTGTTCATCTTCATTAGCTATTCATAAGCTGAACGACCGCCGTCTACATCTTATTGTTAAACTAAAGCTCCCTTGTTCTGATCCTGTTTAATTGCTCTGTCGATGTAATTTATAGATGTAATTTCGGTTTTTAATCATCAAACATTAATTTTATCCTTACTACGGGCCGCGGTTATTAAGAAACTGGTAAACAAATGGTTAAAAAAACTTATTTAAAAATTTATTTAAAATGATAAAGAAATTTAAATTAAAAGTAAAAATTTAAGAAATTACAAAAGAACATAAGAATACCTGTTCCTTTTCTTGCTGATTCTTTGGCCAAAGAGTAATGGTCAAATAAATTTCCCCTAAATGTTGTTTGGGTCTGTTGTGATCTTTCAATTCCAATACGACATCCTGCGGTTGACCCAGGTCCATCTGGGTGAGGTCCAATTGCGCTGCGCCCATAAAGTCATCCTGGAGACCCCAATCATAGTCGAAGACCTGTCGAAACGACCAAGGTCTTTTGCTAGTCGAAAGAAAGAGCAAGAAACTGATAAAAATCCCGATAATTAACACGGCCGACACGTTCTGAAAACATGAATTAAAGAATAAACAAAAAGAACATGTATTATATGCAATAAATTTAATTTTCTCTCATAAGCTTTTGTAAATGCTTAATTACAATTAGAAGTTAATGAAAGGGATAAAGAATTTACTTTAAACAAATTCATTTTTTCTTTTCTCATATAATAAAAACAAAGTATAACTAAGCCAAGAAAAAAATTTTTAAAAAGATTTAATTAAAAAATTCTCTATTATTTTATTTATCTATACATAATTCAGTCGGTACCATAATGATGGACCATAATGATGCGCCATAATGACGATCAATATGGCTCTCGCAGAATAATCAATAGATAATTATATCGAGATAAATAGAACGATAAAGAATTTACCTTGAACGTGAGAGGCTGGAAAGGATCTTCTATTGGCAAAGTTACACTTTCGTCCCAAACTGGATTTAGGTCGCGATGAACTGTCCGCGATTTGTGCAATAATCGACCCCCGCTTTTTACTTTCACGTAAGGATCACTGGCACCTAGAACATACAATTGATGTCCCCTTTTTTTCAATTCTATTCTAAAGAATAATTATTTGCTAATCGAAATTTTATCGCGATTTTCAGTAACATTCTGCGAAAAAGGGATTACATGAAAGTGGGACAAGTCGTGTTCCCGTTTGATAAAATAGAACTGGGAAATATTAAACTTTAGTGATATATGTATCTTGATACGACCTTGCTTCCCCTCGAAATAGTACTCTTAGTAGATTGGCTCTTTTAAATATTCTACAAGTATTTTAGAAGAAGAAATACTTTGCTTCTTCTATACATATATAAAACTAAAGTAGCACTAACTTTTTATGTTTTTATTAAAAAATTTAAACTATTATGAACCACTTTAATCTACAACATTTTTATGAATATTCAAAGGTTAATATCATATCTAACAGTAAAATAAACATACACTGATATTACAAATTTTATTAAAGTTATCTAATTATTATAAATTGTACAGATGGTATTATTTTGTGCAAAATTATAAAAAATTATTTCAATATTAAATACATAACAATTCTAACACAATATCCATGTCAATTAATAGAAAAGACTAATTTAAACTAACTTGCAATTCTTTCACAGTCACTTATACATTTTTTTTCTTCACACAAGATAATTAATTAGTATACTGAAATATACAATTCTACTTTCACACATTAATGAAAGAAAGCGAAGAAGAAATGAAAAAATGAAAGTTTATCTCACCGCATCTATCCATAGCAACAAGATTTGCCCCTCTTCTGATATGCAAACGAAGCTGGAAAAAAGCATGCTGCCTCAATGCCAATTCTCTCCTTCGTGCGACTTCTTGAAGGTACGCGCTATCGTCCTGGCTGATCGACTCTCGAGCTTCCTCGGTCGAGTCCTTTAACGATTGAAAATTTAAGGATCCTTTCGAATGTGCTTCGCTGCTTTTTCCAGGGCTATCTTCCAGTCTTGTCACGACATTCTGCCTTCCTCCGTATACCAACGGCGACTCTACGCATATAAAAACATGAAACACGTTAAACATAACGTATTGATTCTAGAATATGCACAGTAACATCAAAATTCGGTAACGTAGCCTTAACTTAATGTGAATTGTTAATTTCCCAAGTATGATATTAAAAAATGGAATGAATCTTCATTTGATTTCGAATTTTTTTAAATTGTCCATTCGTAAATACGTAATTATCATTAACCTCTTAAAAATAACGATAAATTAACTCATCCCGGTTAACTGATTAAAGAATAATTAGAAACAAAGAGATACGTACCTGGATGATTAAGATAGTGTCTGGCAGGACTCTGCGTGGCCGATGAACTTTTACTATGTTCGGAAGAGTAATCTGCAGCGTAATCGGATTCAATACCCTGAGATAACACGATCCCAGCATCTTTCGATTTTTTTCGTTCCTTGCTCCTATTTCGACTCCAACGGCTCTTCAAGGTTGCGAAGAAGATGTGTGTACGTTGCGCCACCGAGGTGGCGTGCCGGTGATGCCGATGATGATGAACGACACCAGAATCGGTCTGTTCACCGCGTCGAGACGGCGAACTGCTGTCGTTGTTCCGGAGCTCCGTGGCGCTTTTCGAGAGCTGACGGCTCCCGTTCAAGTTCAGTCGAGATCTTTCCTCCACGAGACTGCTATCTGGAAAGATTATTCCTCATAATTTCTTGATTTATTTATAGCAAAGCCAACTTTCAAGAAAAACAATATCATTATACTTAATATATCTCACAATATAGTGCAATACCGTCAATATTTCACGAAATAAATAATTAAGTATTATACACTATAGATGTTTGCAAATTATGTTATTATTTTTTATAAACGCAATTAAAGAAATGACACTTAAATAAAGTAAGTTAAGTAAAATAAAAATTTCTCTCGATATAGTTAAATATTAATTTTACAGTTAAATAGGTACAATTAAATAGGTACATTAAAGATACAATAATGAGTATAACTTTTATGTAAGTTACCTACAATTATTTAACTATTATTGGATAAATCTTATTAATTTGATAATCATATTAATTAATTTTAAATCTTTTCAATTTTAAATTTCTTATAGATACATAGTACCGCTAAACTTAAAAATTTTATAAATAACAATATATTTATATAATTTATAAATAACATGTGAATATAATTATGAATGTCCATATAGGAGATAATCTGGCTTAACATATAACAAATACAATCCTTGTGTTATATATACTGATCAACGAGTTAAAATGGAAGTTGAAGAGATCAGATTTTATTTACAAAAAAATTAATATCAAATATTTAAACATTCTAGACTAGAAAAATAGAAAGCTTCACATATCCAACACGTATACGCGATCGATTTCCAAGAACCATGCCATCTGAGTCTTTAATTCCACCAATGAGATCGTTACAGTCACGTTCACAAAAGCATTTAATCACTATCAACGAGAGAGTAATATTCTCCAATATACATACAATATGCAGGTACTCCATCTCCAGTAAACAAATTATTAAATCATTTAAATTTTTAGCAACTTATAGATAATAGAATAATAGAAATTGTTATATCGATTTCAAATAATCCATGAACTCGTATAAAAATGAAAAAATAATCCGGATGAAACTAGGACATTTCACAAAGCTGCAACCTACATATCTAGAGCAACTTGTCAATCAATCACATATATACATACATTTAAGAAATTATTATTCAATTCATTACTAATCTTCTACAAGAAATTTATTGTGCTGCAATTATCTTTGAATACTTTGTATCTATAAAAAGTTCATTCACATGAATATAATAATTCATATGCATATTAATATATGTTAATAAAAGAATTTATAAATAACGGAGAGTATGATAAAATATAAATAACAAAACATTAATAGATATAGATAGATATGTAGATACATATATAGGTAGATCAGAAATTATAAAAAAAGAAAAAAAAATCTCTTGTGGCAAGAAATGGTCGACCTATTCAGGTGTGCATTGAATTCATAAGTTTTAAGCCAAACACTTACTATGCTATACCTTACAGACTTCTTACCAAACAGCACCCAGCCCTTCCCCAGGCAGTAGCCATTTCCAGGAACAATGTTCCTATTCTTAGAGGCAACACAATATCGGGTTGCTTGTCATGTGTAAACCCTCACATACCATCTTCCAAGCAATTAATCCCATGATTAACCCGATATCTGATTTCGAGTCTCTGAATATCGTTGAACGTAACTATAAATAGGATTTATTTAACATAATTTAACTTTAAAAAAAAAGAAAAGAATATGATAATAATGAATACAATAAAAATAAAAGATTCACGTTAACGAATAGAAAAATAGTTATTTACCAGTAAATAGATAAAGTATAATGCCTAAAAGTGAAATACCCTTATTTTTTAATATCTTAAATCATATAAAACGATAAATTGAAGAATTTCGCTTTAACAACACGGCATACCTATTACATGTATATAATTCATGACCTCGTGCAATCAACTTATTAACCACGCATAATTATAATTGAAATTCCATAATTTAACTTGCACCAATTCTAGTAGGCTTCTGAATATAAATATTAAATATTTATGTACTGTATACGTGCACCATTAAAGTACAAGGTATAATATATGTACGTAGTTCAATAGCGACTCGCTCCGGCGTCGCACGGAAGCAATTTTGAATTTATAGCGATAGGCTTTATTAATACAATTAGATGTTTGAGATGAATAAATTTTGATAATTTTTATAAGGATCAAATTTAATTTTAAAAAATGGTTCGTAACTTCAACTAACTGATATTTTACTGTAACATAAAAATTTCTGTTCGATAACTCTTTCGCGCATCATTTTAATAAATCTTGAACAATTAGGCTTTTAGATAATATAAATGAAGGAGACGTATCAATATCCACTTGGTGATTCTCGAGTTTAGCTCAGCCAAGACAGAGAGGAACAGACAAATACTGTGGACTTTATTTTATACAATGTAGAAGTATTATAACTACAAAGTATAGTTTATGCGATAATTATGGATAATAATATATTATTGGTTAATACATTGTCCATAATAATGGTATAATTATGAAACTAAATTAAAGTAGGTAATAAAAGAATAGGTAGATACAGCAACTAGGCTTGTTCATAGGATTATTAGAGTATATTTATTTTGGAATTATTCAGGGGATTAATATATACATACTATATATATATATATATATCATATAATCTCTTTTAGAATTTCTAATAGCGCGGATATTTGAATACTTTGCATAGAAAAATTTTTATGTATATATTTTATATTTATGCATGTGTTATATCAAATATTTTAAAATTTCATCAGCACTATTAAAGATGGTTTGACTTTCTGAGACAAAATCAAAATTTTCAGTACGTATAAAATATAAATGTATGAATTTCCTATTCTCCTCTATGCATATACATGTAAATATGTACATACATTCGTGTATCACCATACATATACACGACTCGCTCTAAAAAAACGAGGAGATAAGAACGAATGACATTTAGCCAAGCTGCGAAAACGTCACAAAGCGTGCAGTAAATTGGAAATAGTACAGGGAATTAGAGATACTTTGTGTTTCGGTTAAAAGGTTATTGATGTAGCTACAGTTTCGTTATAGGGAAATGATTTTTTTTTTTTTGACGACAAAGAATACAAGAAAAATACATTACACTTGTCTCCATGGAGATCGAATGACAACAGCATTATGAATATCTAAGCATTATTTTCGAATAACAAGATCATTTTATGGAAGAAGAAATCTTTAAAATAAGAATTCAAAGTTATTAGGTTTCATTGAGATTCGTCGAAAATAATCTTGATACAATCTCAATCCACCAAAGGAAATGAACGTGATTCTAGCAATCAAAAATATTCTACTGAATCGAATATATGTAATTATAAGAAGAAGATAAAAAAGAATGTATCTTTTTCATTAATGAATTATTCTGCACTATATAGACCAGACTCTTATATACCTTTAAATAATTTTTAGTATGTAAACATTTTGTACTTTTACCAACTATTCTATATGACACGTGTTAGAATCTACTAGAACGATAAATCAATCTCTAGTAAAAATTTTATGCTTGCTTTCCCTATGAACTATTCTACACAATATAAGTCGGATTCTTACTATGTCTTCAACTTTGAAACAATGTCTACTAAAATATATAAAATAATACATGCAATTTTAGGTATTATTACATCAATTCTATGGAAGAATTCAATTTAAGGGATCACCGCATTCCTTTCATCAATTATACTTCTACCTTGAGAGATAATAAAGAGCCAAGATAACCAATTATATACAGATTCATAATTTCTATAAACTAATATAATCACGAAAACTAAAATTAGTATATTAGTATACTGATTTCAACTAAATTTATTATTTATAAAATCTGATTTCAACTAAATTTATTACATATAAAAAGACTGCTTAATTCATTGACATGATGGTGATGGCGACTAAATGAGATTTAACGGATTTACGTAATCGTATGAAGATAGATTTAACAGGAATCACCAACTATGCAACTTCGTTGAACCTTGTTGACCGTGATCACTCGAATCCAAATTTGTGATTTAAATGGGGGAAAAAATCGAAGTTAATGAAGTGTTTATTAACAAAATCAAAATGATTGTATCCAATACAGTAATAACTTTTTCATTAGGCTTTGAATGATTAATTATATTTTAACATAATTTTGTTAATCGATGACACAGATAATTTGTGAAAAAGATATTATTTAATTTAAAAACAAGAGAGAAAAGAAAATTGAAACGTTCATAAAACAGATCCTTGAGTTATAGATGACACATCAATTTAGATTAGCAATTTATTTAATTCTGAATATTCAGTTTTAATTTACACTTCGTATGTTATGTATCAAAGATTATTAGAACAGAAAATAAAATTATAGGCTCAGAATTTAATAGTTAAATACTTAAATATCTAATTAAATATTCTAATTCAAGCCGAATGAAATTGTAATTCAAAATATTGTATCAATTGAGGATTAATTTTTTATTAAGTGTTATTGTCAAAGAAAGAATGAGGAACAGAATAGTTAAATGAACCCCTTTATATTCCTCTGATCAACTTTGATCAACTGATCTACATCCACAGTCAAGAACGTCTACCGTGTGATCAGTTAGTGGTCATTTTCTCCAAAATGGTTCTTGATGATTATGGAATTATTGATATCGCTGCGGCTTCTATTCCGCTGAAAATGTATAAAAGATGTATATACATGTGCTTCAGTGAACAGTAGTCTAGACCGGATCAATAATTGGAAATAATCTATTAAGCTACGGATTTTCTGCGTCCAATATCTTTCTAGATTAGTTTCGACCGTGATTAAATTGGAACTTGGAAAAATTACCGTATTTGAGAAAGTAATCTCCTTAGGGGAAGTATTCCGAGAAAAGATGGTAAAAACGACAAAACCTAACATTTCAAAGGAAAATTTTAATATTGGAAAAAAAACAGTGCAAGGATACTAAAAAAAGAAGTTTTTAATGATAGAAAAATAAGATGCACAGTTCAAGAAAAGGATAAATAAACATACCAAACAAAAAATAATAATAAAGGCAATAGATAGACACTTAAAGGGGTGGACAGCTTTTAGTGACAAATAATTAATAACGAGTAACAACATGAGATAGAATATCAAAGCACACAGAAAAAAGTGAAATTTTTTTACATGACATTACAAGATAAAGAGATTCCAAGATGTTCTTTCAAATAGAAAATTCTTCTAGACGTCTAAAGGAGATCATATTCTAAAGAAGAAATCTAAAGGACATCATGTTTAAAAAACATAAGATTCAGTTGGTTTTCACTCTGCAAATATGACACAACATACACAAATAAAAGAACATGAAGAGAAATATGAAATTGACAGACTTGCTTAGGTATTAAAAAAAGATGAAATTAAAATTAAAATTAAATAACATACAAAATTATCATACTTAATAAGACATAACACATAATACAATAACCACCACCAAATATTTAAAAAGTCAATATCTTCCAATTCTCAAGCAGTTAACGAACTATCCAATAGTAAGTTATTCAGAATTCGTCTAAATTTTTGAAAGAGTTGATCCAGAGTCGAGATACAATGTCTCAGAGTAATTCTCACATAAATAACAATAACGGTAAAGTTGAGAACAAATGATCAGGAGGATTAGCGCACTCACCCACTTGTATCTGTTCACTGTCCTCCGACCCAGCGAGTAGCTCGACGCTCTTGCTCATCTTATCCACCGAATACGCGGTTTGTATATCGAAGCTCCAGCTCGCGAGCCTTTAATCTCTTCTTGAAGTGCGCCAGTCTGCCGCATGCCGACAGCATGATTTCGTCGAGAGATCAACGAACCTAAGGAACATCGGCCACCGGTCGCATATCCCGAGTTTCCACGGGGACCAGCGAATCCCGCCCCAGATGTTCTTGAATCCCGTCAACGTTGCTCCATGCTTTTTGTGATTCAAGCTGACGCGATCAACTGTCGTGATAGATGAAACAATCATGAGACTGTGATACCATGAACTTTCATTTATATTAACGCTTGGATACCAGTAACTCTATTCAAACGTTTCTAACAGAATTTAAAGCGAGATTTGTAGACGAATCCGGAAATCAAACACGAGACGTGCACAAAACTATGTAAACCTGCGCAAGATGATGCAACATTTTACTAACGGTATAACGTTATATTTTATACTTTTATATGCATCAATAGCATTAAGAAATAAATAATGCTACTATTGTATTTTGTACCTAATGTTACATTTACAATAAATGTAAAAAAGAAGAATAATACTGTACATATCTATTTAAATTCTAAGCTATGCTTTCATCCACAGAGATTGGTTGATGAGAATTATTTTTTAAAGCATAACAAAGGGGAAAGTTTCCTTAGTTTGTTGTACTGAACTTTACAGAAGGAAAGGTAAGATCTGTAAGATAATTAAAGCTCGTTACTAAAGCTCATATTACTCAAGTCAAGTAATTTCAAACAACTTAGCAAGCATTTGATCGGTATGAACTTACTCTTTATTTGAAACAAATCATTACATTTGTTTTTATTAAACATAACTTCAATTTTCTTATATTCAATTAGCTTGAAACCTCTATTAATTTATTTTTGTACTTGTAATAACTTGCAGTTTGCTGGTTTCACGCTTCAAACAAAGTTGAACTTCTTTCAACTATTTCTCGATTTCCAAGAAATAACAAGGGGCTAAGTTAATGGTATAAAGTTAGCTCTAATTTTATACTTGATCATATTGATTCTCTGAACAGAGTTGGCTTTAGATATATGTACATGTGTATGAGATTAATTTAGATATCCATTTTCCACTAGATTAGCTAATTTGAATTCAAAAGATTTGAATTGCAAGTAAAATCTTTGAATTACAATCTTTGAAATAGATTAGCAAATAATAGTCAAGCGCAGTAAATCCCCGAATAATTCAGCGGCCAATATCTGTGACTTTCAAGTGTACATGCATGTAAATGCGTAATTTCCTTCGCTGTATCTCGGTACTTATCAAATGTGCACAATCCGACGCAACTTACAATTAATGTTTGTTGGCGCGTAAATTAAAATGCAGGTCAAATGTATTAACTGGTAAAAGCTCCTCTGTTGCATGAGAGTTTATAATTTATTGTAGTAAACTGTGCTAATCGTACAAAAGCGGAGGAATTCATCTTTTTCAGATCAAACTCATAATGAAATCGATTATTCACTGAATATTTTACGCTTACATCTATTTTAAACACTTAGAACAAAAAAAAAAAAAATTAAAAAGAAATATAGCTATATACGTATGTATAAATACGATCTTTGTATCCTCCTTCATCTATACTTTCTAAATATATATTTTTTTTATTTTTCGTTGTACAACAGCGTCTTTATTCTGAAGTGGCATGCCACTGAAGAAGAAATAACGTTGATCAATCAATACATTCAATCTTACTTTAGTAGTATTACATCGTACGATAAAATTGTATACGTTTGGCCTGATTCTAATTTATTACTCGCTAACTTGCACTGAATCGGGATATTCAACAAATGTTGATATAGGTATACATCATACATAGTTCAAATACTATACAATAATATGTATATATGTACTATCTGTTGCGCGTCTTGCGTGACTGCACAGTTTTACGTATCTATGCAATTTTGCGCAACACATTTGTGAATGTAATTTAATCCTTATACATATTAGGATATCTTAAAAATATTGAGTGTTTTAAAATTCGTGTTTATCAACTAAAGTGAAATGAAGAATGAAATTACATAATTTAATACAAATATTTATAGTAAATATTATACTTTATTAATAATATTTATAGCATAATATTTAATACATGTCACAAATATGTCCCAATGTTTTCATTACTTTTAATGATATAACTAGTAGTATTATTTTCATAATACAAATATCTATAATCTACTAATAATTCTTTTAATGATATCTATCGACATATTTTACTTCGATGAATGGTTTTAAGAATAGTAATAAATAGAATAACTGCACAATATTTTTACAGGATATCTTAATACATTACCCTTTGCGTTTCAAGTAGCACAGTCACAATTGTGTATTTTATTATACACGACATTAGCGACAACTGATATGACAGCTAATTTGGAACAGAGGGAGTATCGACCTTTAATGCATCTTTTAATAAGCATATGTACTCAAAATTTTCGTACTGTAGGTAATACGTAGATGTACTTATTATAAATGTATACTTGATTGTGAAAATTAATAAATGAAAGCGTGGTAAAAAAACAATTTCAGATTGACACTATGATTACTGCTAATTGAACAACAGTTAGAGTTTATTAAAATATATCGCAGTCGATAAGATAACGCGATTTGTACTCGGAAAAATATTCGTTTGATATTTTGTAGGATAATGTAAAAATATGACTAACACACTGTTTTCTTAGAAACAGAAATAACCTATCCTTAGTATGGATATATAGAGGGAGAATAAAGCATAGTTAACGTGAGAACAATAAAAAGGAAAAATGATTACATGCATATGTATGTATGTAGAACTGTCTTTGAATACGCGTATCTGAACTGATATACTGTGAACTGATTGTGAGTAAAATATAATAACATGGCGTGTGTTAACAGTGTCGCTTGTAATATTAATATATTGTGATGTGTGTTACAGCTTAATAGCATCCTACATTATTGAATAACATGTACCGCAAATATGCTATGGCTATTGTATGCTTTATAATTACCTATAAAGTAAATCAATATAACGAATCAATATAAATTACCCTCTCTATTAAATTCTAAAAAAATAAATAATTTAAAAGTCCTGAATAAATTTTTTTTGTTGAATTATTTAATATTTAAAAGTTCATATCTGTTTTGTCCTACAAACTGAATTTTCTTCAAAGCTAATCCCTTTGCAATAAATATGTTCTCTACAATTTTAATTCCAAGCAATTTTCATATAAAAATTCAAATTATATAAATCCTCGCGTAAAATTTATTTCTACAATAAAATGATATATCTATATATATTTGTACAAAGCAAATGTTACTTGATATAATACTCGATTTATTTTATTTCATTATTCGTTAAAAAAGGAAAAATGTAAAACATATCCATGGTAAAAGTAATCGCTTTGTGCACAATTTTTTCATCGATTATTCGACATTCCATAAATTTATTTAATTTATGAGGCATTGACCAACATCAATCAAAACAGAAGCTACCCAAGATAATTCACGATCACGTGAATACTATGCAAATTACTTCCACCTTCAAGGCTCGAATTTCCAAAATTTTCTAACAAATTAATAAACAACGGATTATGCACGAATTCATACGTGAAATCTCTTTAGTCTCTCTTTATTCATTTAATATTGAACTATTCAATAATGTTAAAAAATATAATAGAAACTTAATTTCATTTTGTTTAACTTTGAATCAATACAGATGCACAACGTTTAGCTTCTGAGATGGCACTAGTGCTAATATTCTAGTTTACACACTACTTAACTGTTTTGCTTAAACATTATTCACACGTGACTGAGAAACCCTATATCAGTAGAAAGGTAGGTGAAGTTCGATACGTCTAACGATAAAATTCTTTACAAGATCTAGTTAGCTACTACTTGTAGTACAATTAAGTATCATACTCACATTACAAATAAAAATATCAATATCACCTTCGTAGAAGTTATATATCAACATGAAAGAAGTTTCTTCAAAAACGTTCTGTATTGTTATTCTTGAATTAAATCCATAAACACTAGAATACATTACATACATAAATTTTTACGCAAGAAATAAGTTATATTCATAAAACCAATGGTAACTTATAATTAATCTTAACAGTTCATTTATTAATGAAGTTATTTTCAAAATAACCGACTTTTTTAATAAATTCACTATTAATTTTATCAAAAGAAACTTACAGACAAGACCGTGATTTTACTGTGACCAGAATGATAACGCCATAAACTTTATACGTAGAGGAGAGTGGTTAAATTGCAGAAACTATGGAATAAATTCTAAATTTCAGCATGAAATACAGAGGAAGGCGGAAGTTACCAAAGAAATACGAACCGATAAACAAATTATAGCAACGGAAATTTAAGAATATAAACCTGCCTCACTTGAATTCCTAGATGTACGTTTGCATTTGTCCTTTATTTATGTTCTGTAATGCAACTTTTAATTGATTCATCGAGTTAATGGAAGTGGTTTTCAGTTGACTTCGTTTTGATCAATTAGAGAGTTCCTGGGGGAGCGTTTTAAATGGCCTTTGAATGATAACTGGTATCACTATTGGTACATGAATTATTCTAGAATCTTCGTATTTGAGTATCTATGAAAAAATTAAAATCAAAATGATAAAGAATATTAAAATCGAATTTGGAAATATGTAAATTCGACTTTGAATTTGGTTAGTATTTCAATGTTTGAATTTTAATCAAAAGTTTAAATTTAAATATGAAATTCAAACTCAAATTAAAAAACTAGCTACAGAAATTTATCCTGCCGTCACTAAATTCTAAACATAATATCTTTTGAACATATAATTTACGTCGCATAATTCTAAATACAATATCTTTTAAATTCATAATTTAAATGATGCACTTTGCACGGGCAGTTTTAACCTTTTTCCATATTGTATATAATCTCACTTTCTTTATCTCTGACCTGAAACCCACTTAAATGTCCTCTTGTTCAAGAATTATTCAAAATTCTCCAATAAAATGATCAAAAGATCTTCCTCGTTACAACTTCTCGTAAAAATAAACGATTATCTAAGAACATCATGCTTCCTTAATAAATTAATCCTTTAAAACTTTGTAATCTAGTATACAATTGGTTTTTGCCAACGCAAATACATTCAATATAGAAAGATGTTGCTCAGAAAGTAAGAGAACATTGGCTTAATTAATTCCAACGTCCGATCGAAGAGCCGCTTAAACAACCGGGATCTTTGGCTTTTGTGTTTTGTTAAAATGGAAAAGGGCGCCACTGCGGAATTTTATAAAACGACGCAAAAAAATAAATAATATCACTTGGTAAATATCCGACCCGAATCTGACTTGTAGAATACTCATCATCGACAATACTGCCCAATTTCATTTTTAATTTAATTAATTTCCACGTTGCCAGCGAAACCACCAGCCAAAGGATACTTCAAGTTAACTTGGTTAGCAATTGTTGAAGTCCTCATGGAAATTTGATATGCAAACCAGCCAACTGAATTTCTCCAGTTTGTTTCTTCGTTTCCACTTTGGTAAATGATTTTTGATTTCTTGGTTCTTTACAAATATCTTTCTCGTTTCTTTTTATATAAAGAATAATCTGAAGAACTAGAGATACGATTACGTGTTAATTAAAACAATTAAACTGATTCAATTTCTAGAGACGAGCAAAAAAATTCATGTACGATTGTCTCAAATATTCTTCAATCTCCATGCAACAGCAAATTCAATCAATATACTTCGGAAGAAATTCCCGAAATTGATGCGATTAAAATTATTAAATGCTAGCTTCATCTGAAAATGATTATAAATTATCATTTAATAATCTACTCTCTAATACTAAATTATCTAATATTATTCGTGAAATACTATAATTTTATAAGTTATAAGTATTAATTCTTTCAAATAATAGCAACAAATTTGATAATGAAATTATAGTTATCTATTATAGTTACAAAAGTTTTCCAAATAAAGCATTCTTCTATAAATATATATAATAAAAACTCACTATATAAAAAGCTATTTTTTAATAAATATAATAGTAAAAGGGATATAAAATGTTCGTGATTTAAAATCTTAGAATGTATTTAAAAGAGTTAAAAAGATTTCGAATTATATTCACGTGAAATAAGGCATATGTTGAGACATAAAGCGCCACGTGGACCACTGTTGACTCATAATATTTATTTGTATCAAACTTATTTTAGATATCTAAAAAAATAAGTAATATCGTCATTTTTTAACAAATTTTATCTTAATTAAAAATTTCTTCGTTAATAATAAATAAAAATTATAAAACATTTTTACTATAAATTCCACACAGTCAAAATTTGACGTCAAATATACGATATTGCCTTCATCATGAAGGAATTTCAAAAAGCCAAGATCTAAAAATTCGAAGCAACGTAGAATATCAAATATTCTTGAAAAGAAATTCAAATTTAAAATGCAAACTTTCTTCTTAGATTTGCAGTCAATCGCATTTATATCAAAGAAATGCACAACGTTCTTTTCAAGCTTAGAATGTCATTCGTTTCTTTTTTTTTTAAATATGGATCTGTATTCTTATGTACATTAATGATTTAGGTTTTGATTGATCTAGATTTTTAAAAAATACACGATATCCCGAAGTTTTACTCGGAGATAAACTTATCTCGTCATTTACAATATTAAACTCGTTGTTCGATAGAATCCTTGAAACGCTACGCTCAATATTCTTAAGTATGTTCAATTTTCCAGGTTTTGCAGAATCTATTGAGTGCCAAATTGAAATTTTAATCAAAATAGTGTTTTCCATCATTAGAGTTTTTCAACGGTTGTCGAGAAATAATGTTTTGATCTAGTTTCACCAAATACGTATCTATGATTAATAACCTAGAAGAATTAGAAATTTATTTTCAAAACAAGTTAAAAATTAAAAGAAATTTAAAAGAAAATTTAAAAAACTCCACTATATTTATGTGAATATTAAAATTATTTTGGTAACGAAATCAATTGCAAATTTTTTCAAAAGATTCTAATTTTATTTTGATATTACTCAAAATAAAATTTTGAGATTATCTGCATATATAGAATGAACCAAAAGTGATTTAGAGAAAACTGATTTTTATATATAACTTGATGATTTGTCAATAATGCGACAGAAGATGAACTGTTCGCAAAAATTAGAATAATCTTATGCGCAAGAATGGAATTAACGTATTCCATAACGGTCATATCCGGTTTCGCAATCTTCTTCCCCCCTGACCATTCAGCTTCTGCAAAGATACATCCCCTCACTTTATCAAATAAACACGGCGTTAATAAGATTCTCTCGACAATAAAAGATGCCTTAAATCTCGACCGAATTTTCTCTCACGTATCCGAATCGATCGTCGAATTTTTCTGCTAAAATTCACGTGAAATCTTGTTATGTACGTACGTACTCATCTCGAACTTCCAATATTGAAACCTTCCAACTATTTTTTTTTTATTTCTCTCATCGTCTTTTGTCTGCGGGCATTTATGAATCTGCGGAGACTTTAAAATATATAGTAATGCACATAACTTAGGCAATATTAAAAATTATACAAAATGTTATATTCAAAGAATGAAATTCTTATTAGAAATCCGTTTCGTCATAAATAAACAAATATATATATATATATATATATATATATATATGTGATTTCACAAATATCTCCGGTAATTACAATCAATATGGTTGGTCAGCATCAATACAAATTTGTTTTGCTAGAAATATTATATTGCTCCGTAATCTTGTTCCTCGTTTCTCAATTTCTCTCATTTCAGTTATCCTTTCTTTCATTAAATTTAATCAACAAACCAACCCAATAAATAGTTAAAATCACTAAAATGAAAAATTATTTCCCTTCGCGTGTACAAGTGTATACGTGTGCGTGTACTTTTGTTACGAAAACATCGCCACTATTACCGTCGTGTAAGTGCAGCATGCAATTTCGAACATATTACCTTACGATCGCCTCGGAAAACACCGCGATGAACTCCGCACTTGTCGATATGACATGAACACGAAAAACGACCTATACAACCGCGTGAAATTTTGGCGAGCTAGCAGAAAGATACAAAAGAACGTGTCACCCTTCACAGACTCAACGCTTGCGTGTCCGAAAGGCCACTGACAGAACTCACGATTCCCCATCTCGCTCGGATACTCCTACCCCTATTCTTTGCAGTGTCGCTGGAGGGGAGAACAGTGTGACTAGAATAGAAGATACGTGTAGGTATTAAAGCGATAGAGAGGGAAAGAGGCTTTATCGACCCAACCGAACCACCGTCATGCAAAAGGTAGAGGTAATATACACTGGTAGCGATGGGTCTGACGGAAAAGTTCATAGTTTATAATTTGTATCATGAGATTGTTTTTAAATAATTGCTCATTTAAATTAGATATGATACAAGCAGCGTAACTGACCCCACTTCTATTCTTTGTTACATTTTCTTTATGAATTTAAATTTCACTTATATATTATTTAAATAATGAATGTAATTTCTTCAAGATAAAAAGGAAACTAAGTTTAAGTTAAATTATAGCGTGGAAACAATGAACGTCTAATTTCATCTTACACTCTATTTAGACTAATTATTAGCAGAAGTTAAGTTATTTGTATATAGTATTGGAAAAAAACCAACACTAACATTTCGTCGTTTGTCATTTTCAATTTCAAATCGTGATTCATTCAGTTCATTCTACTGAGTTTAAAAAGTATTTTTTTCTTATTGCAAATATAACTTTTAAAGATCCTAACTAGCAGTTTGATACGGCTAAACGTACGACTAATGGTTTTAAATATACAAGTACATAGTTAAATACTCACAAAGTGGCCACATTTTTTTCTAGAGGCTGTTGATGTCGCGTGAAGAGGATCAATGCCATCACTATGCACATGTACGCTTCCGCGAACGACGTTAACGTACGACATAACGGCGCTAATGCGATCTCCAGCAGGGCAATAACAGGTCTTTCAAAATTTTGATGCTTCAAAGGGGTCGCGCGGTATGAACAATTGAAGAAAAGGCAGGGAAACGAACAATCATAGATAAGCAGCTTGCATGCAACGATTGTTCTAGCGTCGTCCACTTTATCCATTAGGTCAATTTTCCACCGACCGATAAAATATCTACATAAATAACATAAAATAAAATTGAAATTTAATACAAAATTATATAGAATCATAAGAACTCTATTGTATCTCAGATGTTTTTAATCATTCTGATTAAATGAAATTAATAAAAATTTTTAAATATTTTAGTAAGAATAAGTACCTAATTTGTCCTGTATAATTTACAATAATATTTTTGTTCTTACATATTTTATTAAATAAACGATAAGAAGCGACAAAAAACATTTTTATAAATAGTATGTTGCTTTATATCCATGATTAATCATTCCAATTTTCGTTTTGTATATTTTACACACTACTGAATTTCTTAATGCGACTGAAAAAAAGATTGCACTTAATTGAATCCATCGATCACGAAATTATTAAGCTTAAAATACTTCATTGATTTACCTGAATATTCCAATCCAACGAGGCGTGCGTTTTTATGAAACATATGTAACTCTCTAGTGATCTTGAATTCTTGAAGAACCCTCTTCTTTGCCAAAGGAGGCGGATTCTATTTCAATAAAAATCTCATAATGCGGATTCTATTTCAATGAAAATCTCATAATGCATGACGTGAAATTAACTTTTGTATTAAATTTTTATTAATTAAGGAAAGTACATTAAATTGATTAGAATAACGTACCACGCCTGTTCAACGTTCGCACGCAATTTCTGTTTTTCCAGTATTCCCGTTACATTGCTCTCTAAAAAAAAATATATACATATATATATGAGCAAAAGTCAGATGAACATTCGAGAAATTATTTTATTAAAAAATAAGGTATTTATAAAAAAATATATTCTGCTTAACTTTGTATATCATTACAAAGCAATTCCTCCTCAATATCCATCGTCATTCATTTGAAACTGGTCACAGTCTCTTTACCTCGTCATGACCATCTTTTTTAAATATTTAATCGTGAAGTGAAACAATATTCCAGTTTTCTTATACGTTACGTAATATCATGTGTAAAATAAAATTTATCGCTATGTTCGAAAATTTTTTCGAAATGATGCTTACGCTTATTTCACTTTTCTCGAATTTTCGATTAGAAGTTACAAAATATTTTGTACCTTCTAATCGAAATACTACATGTACATCAGATTGTCTCATTCATTTAATTCGTCTTTCCATTAACAGGACATCAGTTACACGTCAACCGTAAAATTACGAGACACATCTAGGTTAAAAGGCCATAATTCTACGAGCTTACCATCCTGCAAATGAGATACATGTTTTTTTTCTTTCTTTTTATTAAGCTTGATACACGTTGTAAATGATTTATCACAGCCATTTATAAAATTCATACGTTGCCGCTAATAACAGATCAGTTGGTCCTCAAAATGTTCGAATTCCGTTCTACCACTATTAAAAATTACACATTTGAAATATCGTAACGGTCGGTTGCAACATCTTTTTCAAACGAAGGTCAATAATGTGAAACTGAATTACCGACAAAGGTAAAACTGCTCGTAAGTCAGCGCACTCTGCAACATTCATGACGTAAAATTACGTACTGAAAAATCTGATCTTTTTTTTTATCCCAGAAAAAAATTTTACTAAATATACAATCGCAATTTCACATCGTAAATTCTTCCACGTT
Organism: Melipona beecheii; assembly: GCA_032399605.1. NCBI lineage: Eukaryota > Metazoa > Arthropoda > Insecta > Hymenoptera > Apidae > Melipona > Melipona beecheii. The sequence continues at coordinate 7,072,562 of JAUCMO010000507.1, forward strand.
CAATGGCAAAACTGTCTCTATATTTAGCAGATATAATATTTGTAACAATGTGTCTGATGTTGGCAACTATGTTCGGTGATCAGCCACAGCGAACGAACGGCGTGAATATAAGTCGATCGTGACATAATATTGTTCGATCAACGTAGCACATACTGTCAATATAACACGATTTATGCACTGCATGTTGTTATACAACGTAACTTAATTATGGTTTGGTCCATTATCGCGCAATAACAAACGAATAACCTATATTCGATGTATCGAGAATCCCTGCGAATTTGAAAGATTCGATTACGAAATTTTTCCTAAAGAGGGCGCGATAACAGAGTATATTACATTTTCACGTAATGCGATGAAACGGAAGAACAACATCCTTCTGTAATTTCACTTCATCGTGTAAAAACGATATATGTAACTTTTCAGAGCGCTTATTGAAATATTTCACAGAAACAACAGAGTTACATATGATACAAATGATTTGAAAGTGCTAAATGCAAAAGTGAGAGAAGCTGCGGAACTTCGAACAGAAGCTTGTTGCGAACGTACGCGTATCATTCACGAAGATATTTAAACTTCTTCATGAACATGTTACATGTGTTATGTAAAATATTTTTAAATTTCATTAGTACCATATTGAGATACGATCATCAGAATTAGTAAAATTTAAAACGAATCTATATATGTAACGAATGAAAACGAGAATATATATGTATTTAGAAATTACAAGATCCGTAGAGATTGTAAAAGTTAGTTATCCATTATATATTTATTAACATGTCTCAATATTTAACAAGGTTATCCTTCACATTTATCATATGTTTATACCGTATACTAATTTTTATATGCAGCAAATTTGTTCTTCTATATACGTTCTGAGATTAATTTCAAATTTTGCCAATACAATTATGACAAACAATCGTGTCTCACTACAGTTCTCAAAATGTTACAATAATTCATAATTTTAAAATTTTTTCTTTCTAACACGAATAGTCCATAAAAGTTTTGTATGAAAAATGTTAAAATAATTTCGTGAGTCAATGTATTAAAAAATTCAATATCTTGAAAAATTTTTAAAATAAAACGAACGCTTCCAGCGTTAATTGTTTAAACGTCAAACTGTTCAATAAGGCATAACTTGCACCCCCCTTTGCATTTAATCCCATCAATTACATAACAGGAACGTGGTGACCGGAAGTGTTGCTTAAGAAGCTCTTGTCAACTGAAGGGTTGAAGATATTTCTGCAAAACCCTTACAGTTGGAAGGTTTACACACTTTATCACCGCAATATTATGATACCTCGCTTCTTATCAACAAAATGCAACATGCATTGTATAACAATTGGACTTGTACTGTGAAAGAAATTTCGCTTTTTTTCAAAATCCTTCAGTATATTGTGCCTTAAGATAAAGACAACAACGATCATAAAATGATTGCGCAATACAAATATATATATTTATATTTATATATATATGCCGTATATATTTATATATTTATATTTATATATATATACCGTGTATGTATATATATATATATATTTATATTTATATATATTTATATTTATATATACGGAATATCGAAACTCAGTGATATACATATATCTGTATCAGATGTATAATATATCATCGAACCTCGATATTTTTTAAGTATCTACACACATACCTTGAATATTATGTACACACATACAAATATAATATATAATATATACATTATATTTATATCATTTTACAGATTTGCTTTTCTTTTTCGTCTCTTTCGAAGGATATAACAAAAAAAATGCTAGGAGTTTAAAACTAAAAATTCCTATGATCTTATCATAGGACATTACGATTGTACACGGTAAACAATCGATTCCATTTTTATCTGGACAAAGTACAAAAAATATCGTTAAGCATACACGGTATGCAGAATGCAGTTTTACGTTGGAATATAAAACGTATTGACAGCCTATTATTAAATAATTAAACAATAGCCTACTTTACGAGATTATCGTCTGGGATAATCGAGTCTGATTTATTAATAGAACCTCAGATCGATTACTTCTACGCTTACCATATCAGAAGTTTTGAAATACTATGTGAAAAACTACAAAGAGCTGTTCTTTTTGTATTTTCTTTTTTTTTTTCTTTTTCTATGCTAACTATCCGCCTGTCGGTGATTCTTTCATTTTTATTTTTCTATTTTTTTTTTAAGCTTAAACAGTACAATGACCTTATATATTAAAAATAAAAGTACAAACTGTTTAATCAATATCGAGCATTTTCAGGTCAGATGGTAAAATCGGAGAAATAAATTAATCATCAAGAAAAATAGTTACATCTCGACAGGCGAACTTTGAAAAGGAAGTGAAACTGAATGATCGGACAACAAGCAATAAACTTTCACTTAAAGAAGTGAAATTTGTTACTTCGAATGAGAAGGCACTTTACTCGCACACCAATTCGCATTTTCGCATTACTCGCACTCGCAAGAAGATCGATCTGCTTACGTTTTGCTCTATGTACATATACATTGCTCAAATATCATTCCGGTACATTTGTAACGACTCGATTTCTTCCTATCGCGATAAAATCGCTTAAATGAAACTTGAGCGATGCAGCTACATAGCGAAACTCCTAAATTATGTACCATTAACAGCTTTCTTATTTGTCCATTACGTTCCCGACGTTTATTAAACTCCATGCAGTTTATTCATTTTCAGAAAACAAAAAAAGAAATTCATAAAAATTTACATGCTATACAAGATACTGTAAATCAGAAAACCAAAAAGGTAAGAGCGAAGAATTACAACAGTATATCATTAAATGTAAAAAAAAAGAAAAAAAAAGAATGAAAGAGGAAGTCGAGAGGTGTATAAATCGTCTACGACTGTCGTTCGAGTTTCATTTAAAAGTTATTTTATCCACAAACAAATTGCACCTCTTTAAAATGAGCGATCTTTGAGAGTATTTTTGCACATTTTTACTACGCAAAAATATCCCGACGTTTCATACAGCTTGCTACATAAATTGCTTTTGCATTTTTTTTCTTTGTCATACACACACGCACACGTACTTGCATATACACTTGCGCGTATTAATCATGGTAAGTGAAACAACATAAAAGTCCATACTAAATGAGTAGAAATACTTAAATCACGTATATACGGTGCACCCCGTGGCTTGCTGACCCAAAATCGATATAATCACACGCAGCCTCGCGAAAACAAAGAATTTAACGGATAAAATTTCAATTTTGCGAGTTCTTTCATATGCAAATAATGTAAGATCAGTATCAATAGACGAAGCAAATTGTTCGAGCTGCCAAGATTCATCAAATTTTCTATTAATGTATTTACACATTTACATACGCATTTACTTAAATTTATAACAAATCTATCTTATAGATATCTATATATTTTATAGATATACTTGTCGATATTATACTTTGCGCTTATTATAGAATATCGAGTAAACTTCACTCTTTACGAATCAGTCTAGACATACGATCAATAATGATAATTTTTTAAATACAACAAGTCGAACGATTGTTTGAATTATTTTTTAAAAAACGAACGTTCAAAGAATTATGGAAACAACTGATTTAACAGGAATTATTGTCACTTTTCATTGCATCGGATTGACTGATTTTTAAGATCGATCGTATAGACGGAGATCGCAAAGGGTAGAAAATTTTCGAATGTCGCAGCGAAATGCAATTCGCCAGGCGTGACTTTAAGCAAAGATACATTTGCACACGCAATTTATAATTTATTCATCTGATAACAATAGTTTGAAAAAAAGTAAAAGAAAACCAAGACAGTGATAGTGGTAAAAAATAGTAGAGGATTGTTAATGGGCGTATCTCTTTCTCTTGTTTTGCTTCGTGCGCGAAGAAAAAAGGTAATGATAACGCTAAGAACTGTACAATATGTATTTTATACATTCCGTTCAGGCCGTCGTATGTGCTCGTGTTACAAGTACTGTAAATTCGTATCTATCACGCGTTGCTATGTACAAATCGATACATGCTGCCACATTCTTTGAAATTCATCGGCATTCGCCTTTCGCCCGGGGTTTTCGAACGACGCATAATTGGGAACAATAGAACAATCGTTGATCGAATCGAAATACTAAACTTTCCCTATGATACGATTAAATTAAATCTACTTGTTAATAGTAAATTTATACATCTGACCATAGTCAATTTGTGCATATGTCACTTTTAGGAGTAAATGTATTCACGAATAATGAAATTCTTCAAATCATGGTCGTACATTATATATAATTGTGCATAGTAATTTGCACGCATTTGTTCAAGATATATACGAATACACTTACTAAGAACGGATATTTTTGTACTTGGTAATTTTGTTAAAACGTTACATAAATGCATATATTGACTAGCGAATGCATATATTTACTAGATTATACAAATTTATTGATAAATTTGCTTCTCGTGTGTCATTTTCGATAAATGGATAAATAAAAATTTGTTTGAACAGAGGAAAGACGTTCATCTATTAGGCCATGTAAACTATCAAATTCGATTAACGAAATAAAGAACCAAAAATCGATTTTCTATGATGAGTAGGCAAATCGAGATAGATCCATAGAGATTTCAGCCAGTCAGATAAGAGAACTGCGATAAAAAAAAAGAGACTTTCACAATCTAAAAATAAAAACTTATACCTTCGGTCGTGATTCTTTAAAATAAAAAATTTGAAGAAAAAAAGAAAGAAAAGAAAAAGGAGAAGTATGTCTAAAGAAAACGAAAACCTCTGGAGCGGTGTACATATGTAAACTCATTAGTATACTTCTTTAAATCTGCTAAAATAAGATAAAACAAAATCGTTAAAAATACGATTAACTAAAATAAAAAATAGCAAAGAAAAATAAAAGGAAAAATTGATCGGACAGAAAGAAGAAAAATCTATGGATCCATGTACATAAAGATCACAATCTGCGAATCTACGAAGAAAAGTAATGAAAACCCGCGTTTTAGTTCCTCTACTATCTTCCATTCTATAAGTAGAGAAAATAAAACATTTCCTTTCTTTTGATCGCGGAATGGATACGAAAAAAATACAATGTACATTGAACAGGATTACGGTTTTGTCGAGTGCTGGCAAGGTCCTCGGTAGATTGCAATATTTTATTAAACAATCAATTAGTTTTTCCAAGGATTTATCTTGCTACACTTAATTTCTGTGCGCTTTACTATCGATATCTACACATGTATTTTCATTTTTATTCTAGACAATGATCCGTTTACTTCCTACCCGAATCTCAATATTGATATCTGTATAAAAATTCTTACCGATGGCGAGTAGATTACATGTTTATGCAAATTATTCACATTTTTATAAATGCAGCTAAGAGAAAAACTTTTACTCACTAAGTATTGTGACACCTTATTCGTATCTTAGTTTTAGTATGTCATATATTTCTGCATATCTTTGTAGATTTTTGCATCTATAAACCTGCCATAAATGCATAAACATCTACAGTTTAGCTAAGATGAAATCCGTAAAATAAAAACGAACAATCGATAATCAAGTTCTACAAATAAAGCTTAAACTTATCTAATAAAGGAACTGCTCAGATTACATTCTTTTACAATTACAATGTATGTATGTATGCATGTAAATACGTATATATATATACATAGTTTTACAATTGCTCGTGAAAAGTGTTTTATCTATTTTCGCAGATGTGAAACATTCGTGAACGCAGCAGATAAAAAAACAGAAGAAACAACGAAAAGAAAACGGGTTGGTCAAGCAAACGAATCATCGTCAACGAAACTCGTTTGTCAAATTTCTTTTTTTTTCATCTTTGTTCCTTCGCAATGGAAAGAGCTGATATATATAAAAAAAAAATTAAAAAAAAAGAAGAAAAATGACAATAATATATCGGAGACAGGTACTCGATATCGACCTGCTCTTATTTTTCATTGCGTTTCGATACTACGATATAACGCAGTATAATGTTTGATATTTCTTCCGTTCTTTTTTTTTCTCTTTCAATTCAATCCTTCGTCGCAAAAATGAAATAAACGCATGTATTATACATACACTATATATACTCGTGAAAAAAAAAATGGGGAAAATGTACGAAGTGGATGAGAACGTAAACATTGCATTTTTATTAATACAATTTGAAGATTCATTGACATGCCTGTTTAAACGAGCCCCAACGAAACAATTAGAAATGTAGACAAGTGAACAGGAACAGGCAATTATTACGATTAAGAGGCAAGTGTATAAAAAGAAACGACCCGTGAAACAAATTCTAAATACTTAAGAGCTGCTCCCTTTTTCTCCTTTTCTACTTTTTTCCTTTCAACACATAACACATTCACCTTTTTTAATGATTAACATGAAAGCAACCATTTTCACAGATCAATCAATCTGGCAGATAAATACTATTCTTTCTTTTCCACTGTGCTTGCATGTGTAATAACACATATGTACGTAAAACGGAAGTTTCTTTTGTCTTACATAAAACTCCTAGCAGGTAAAATATCAGTACCAAAGCGACAACCGTAGACGATATATCATTAAATCAACCTTCTTTCTATCAATATTTATATCACCACCATATTGAAAAATGTTAAAGTAAACCTATATCAAAGGTGTGTCGAAGGTGTCGTTTCGATAATACATGAATACATATACATATGTGAGAATTGAATCGGGTTTCTTTCAAAGAAGACGAAGAGATAGAGCAATAGAGATAGAGATAGAGAGAGAATGTGTTTTACGTGTACGTGTACATCCTTTATATCTGTGTATCTGTATAATTTTATTTATATATGTATATAGCCGAATCAATCACACAGAGAAGCGTGAATCTTCGACAAGGAAAACCACTTCGTCTGGGATCGTATCAGCTTTTAATCCAATTCCCTGACGAGAGCATCTAATACATGATACAGAGATCCACGCTCGAACGATGAACTCCCTTCTCGTGATGCTTTTACGACGAGTTTTCTCTTTCATGTAGTAATTAATACGTATGTACAGAATACAAAAAACGCTTGTTCTTTCTTATTTTCCGAAAACGATCTTTCCCTTCTTTTCCTTGGTAAAAACTGCAGCGAAATTCTTTTCTTTTTTTTTCTTTCTTGTTTTCGTTTCTCTTTTTCCTCTAAATAAGGGGAATTCATACACTTTTTACCAATTGTTACCACGTCCCCGACCTCTGAAACTATTACCCCTAAATTGTCCACCGCGTTTTAGTCCCCTTGGCATGAAGTTGCCGATCACAGGTCCGCGAGGTCCTCTGTCCATCCAAGGGGCTCTTGGACCACCTCTGAAACCTCTGCCTCTCGGTGGACCTCCTCTCCATGGAGGAAATGGAACTGGACCACCGAGACGTGGTCGGAAATTCGGTCCAACGTCGAAATCATACATTGCTGAATGCGATGATTCCACCGAGACCTGCGGTATCGGGCCATTCAAACCGGAATCAGACTCTGTCGGTGTCGGTGGCCCGTTGGACAAAGCGATCCTTTTACTAGAACTAACGTCATTCTCGTCGAAGCTGCCATTCGTTGAAGGTCTCTTTAATTCGTTGCTTGACATTGAATTGCCAAGATCGTCCAACTGATCTGGCATATGTTGCTGTTGCGTTTGCTCAGAAAAATTAATTTCCTGGCCAGCATTTTCAATCGACTCGCTGCTGTCACAGGTCTTCTCCGACATCACGGCTTCAGATTCAACGTGTTGCTCATATTCACCGACAGAAGTGTATTGCGAATCCTTAGGATCCGTTATCACGGATACAACGGTCACTTGATTCATTGCTTGTTGCTCGTCTGGATCCGTAATTGGAGGCTGGGACTCGTGTTCGTGAAGATTCGAGCCAGTTGAATATACAGACTGCTGGTCGAGATTCCGTGAGTTTGGCGTACCGTGTGACAATCTACGATCCTGACAGTTCTCTTCTTGCTCAGTATCTGGAAGATGTTCCGCGTTCGTTGGTGCTTCCTTTTCGTTAGACAGTCCTATCGGCATACCCTCCTCATCGAGAATGACGACAGTGTCTGGCGCAGGTACCAACAGAGGACGACTGTTTGGCAGAATTTCGGGTGAAGATCTTTGATGTTCTTGCGATCGAGACTTACGACTATTTTGAAGGTTTCTCTGTTTATGGTCATCCGAGTATCTGTCTCGCCGGTTCCTCGCGAAACCACGGTTACCTCGGCTTCCTCGATCGTTTCGATGAAAACCAATGTCTCTATGCTGATGCTCCGTGGACTGAGAGTACCTGCCACGCATCTGTGGCTCGCCGGTGAATTCTTGATTAGGTCGTAACGTATGATTCTCACGATACTCGAATTCTTGCTTTGGAAATTCTGGCTGCGTTTGATGTAGCTGAAGGAATTCCTGTTGGAAGTCTTGCTGGTTTTGAATGAAGTTCGGCGGTGGCCTGTTTTGATGAAAATTCGATTGAGTTGGATGAAATTCAGCGGGATTGTGTCGAAAATCTGTTTGATCTTGATGAAATGATGGTTGGCTTGGATGGAATTGCGGTGGTGGAGGTGGAGGTGGCGGAGGTCCTGAATGCATCATGTGCACGTCTTGTATTATTTGTCCATGCGATCCTGGCATTTGGCCGGCAGGAAGTGGGATCATTCGCATGTCCATGTCCATGTGCTGTGAAGTCGTTGATTGATTACCAACTCTCATGTCTCTATCTTGTGATCGTACGTCAACCAATACCCTCCCCTTTGGCTTACTATCAGTCTCATCGTCTGACATTTCCATATCGACACTTTCCACGATATCGCCTGGTTGCATATGTTGCCTGATTTCGTATTGCAAAGCATTAGAGTTATTACGTATTATAAAAATTAAAATTTATATTCCAATCCTACGAGATTCTAGTAACTGATGGTATTTCAATATCTTACCGGTAATCTTGATCACCCGTAGACCATAGATTGTTACTGTTGGTTATCGTATTCATAGTATCGTTGGCATTATGATTCGCTGGACTTCCTGTTAAACTAATTAAATTTCGATGATCGACATCCGCTGCTTTCATTAAACGATATGGCAATTGATTCTCCACTGTCATCGGGATAGGTATTACTCTGAAAAATATTTAATTGTTTAATTAGATACAGTTCTGTTCAATTTTTTCTTACTGGCATATAAAAGGTATTTAGAAAATGACCAAACTTTTACTATAAAAACTTCATTACTCATTTGAAATATTGTTTGTGTCACTTCGTGCATTATTTGAAAAGTTTAGTTTTTTTTTTTTGAACACTCATCATGTATGAAATGATTATATTTCAGTTTTATTAATTAAATGTTTCACCTATGATCTACATCTCCGGCGGTATTTAGAAGGGATTCTTGTGGTTGAGAATCGTCGTATTCAACTGGATCTGTAAATCCAGTTTTCTCATACATAGGTGGTGACTCTGGTGTTTCGGATAGGATTTCGTTCTTCCCTCTACCAGTACCAGTCCACGTGGATTCGCTAATAGAATCCCATCTATCAACGTCACCATCCATCCATGTTTTTGTTTTTTCGTCGCATTCCCCAGGCCAGGTTGGATTCATACTATTTTTTCCTGCAAATGTTACAGAACCTGCTATATTATAAACTTATAGCTAAATCAAGATCATTCTGTGTTGCATTGCGAAACAAATTCATACCCTTTTCTTCCCATTTAGCTGGTTCTTTCATAGTTTCACTCGGAGGTGTCCACGTTGGAAATTTAGGTGGTAACTTATTATAACAATTTTCATCGTCGAGGAAAATAGGTGGAGGTAATGGTGGAGGTGGTAAGGGATTAACAGTGTTATTAGTCGGACCGTCGAATGGTACAATGTTACTCTGACTGTTTTGACTGGAATACGGGGAAGGAGTATGCGACTCGCCGGACAAATTCCGAACAGGTAATGGAGTACTGTGTGTTATCGGACAATTATTCACACCTATAGATGTGTTTTGATTACTCATAATTCTTGAAATCACGGGAGTTACTGAATGCTGCCCTAGTACAGGTGAATGTCTATAATTCGAACGCTGCGGAGACTCCACTCGCGACTCTGGAATATCTAGACCAAGACCAGGAATACCACCAGGATCTTGTGATCCATCGGAAGAAGGAAGAACAGTCTTTAAAAAACTAGAGATATTAAAATCTGCGCTGTTACTTTCGTTTTTGGAGGGCCTCATATTGATCACCTCTATTGGTTTAGCCTAGTAAAGCATATGCAATACTTTTATAATGTTTCATCAAGTAATAAATGTTCATTTTAATTAAATATATACCTCTATCGATTCATTATACTGCTGTGACATTCCAGTTGGCGTTAACGACCTTTCATTAAATATGTTTCGCTTTAAAATGAAACAAAAAAACAAATGATTTATAACAATATTTGTCGAAGTTAATATTTTCTTTTAACTATCTTACCATATTACCAAAATCCACGTTTCCTCCCATAAAAGACGAAAAATTATTAGTAAAATCACCGGAATCATTGCCTTGACCCATCTCTGGAGCTGGTACAGGTACTGGATCATAGTCATGAGAATATGAACCATACATAGATGGCGGTGCTACATCTATAATTCCTAATTGATTTTGAGATTGATTTTCTTCTCCTGGAAGTTCTATATCACTATCAGGACTTGGAGATGGAGCATTTATATCTGGTGATGGAATTGGTGAAACTAACGTTGGTAAAAGTTCATCTAATTTCTTCTTTAAATTCTTTACACGACTACCAAAATTTCTGTATGCCTATTAATGAAAGATTAAAAACATCAAAAAAATCATTAATAGACATTATGGACAATATATTGTTATGGCTAGTATACTTTTATCAATATACTTACATTAGTAACTATTTTCACTTCACCTCTTTGAGTTTCATAAAATTGATCAGCTTGTTCTAATAGCTCAAGTACTTGTGTCCTTTCTCTAATTTCTGCCTCCAAGGCGCGTACATAGTTTTCAACATTTCTAACTGCCAGGTCCACTTCTTTTTCTGCATCTTCAACTCTTCTTCTATCTTTTAATGAAGCACATAATTCCTCTGCATTCTCTATATCTATATTACTTTCACGTAAATCTCTTAATCGTGCATCAGTTGCTTGTTCTAACGTGGCACATGATCTCATAGTAGAGATAAGTAAAGCAGCTTGAAATTCTTCAGGCGGTGCTGTTGGCTGAGGCTCTAACTTCTTTTTTGGAGCTGCTGAAATTAACCCGGACAGATCTGCCAGGAATTCTTCATCATATACTTGTCTCTGATCCCAAATCTTAAAGATCCTCAATATGCGATGTTTCACTTTTTCATCTCTAACCATAGTTGTCGCTCGCTGCAGAGTTGTACCCCACGATTCCACGAATTCAAAATTCTTTCTCTTCGAATATTGTATGACATCATTTGCCAGATAAAAGAGCGTAAGACGATGCTCAACTTTTACTGTTATTTAAGAAAACATCATTGTTATCTGATAAGTTAATAAAAAAAAGAAAAAATACAATTTAAGCTATAACTTGAAAGCATGATCTTAAAATTTATTGAACTCGAATACTTACATATAACACAAATAATTTTACAAACAACAATGCCACAACAATAAAATACTACATTGTTTTTCTATCACGTTTTATTGCAAAAAATTAAATATCTTGTCTAATAGGTACTTTATACTTCAGATTTCTAATTGCTTTTTAGGATATTTTATATTGCAGATCTAAAAGCATTTTAAGATCATACCAATTGATATTGATACTTAATACCAACAGTGCAAGTAACTTGAATCTTAAAATATAAGTTAAAAGAAATAAAATTTAAAATCACGGCATACAATACTATTGACACAAAAAGCACAGTAGTAAGTTTACCTTTTTTGAGAACTTGTAACCAGGTGGCAACAATCTTTTTGTGGTGCTGTCTCCTCTCCAAACACCAAGCAGAGAGGCCCTGTATCGACTCCTGCGAGTCCTTCAATGTGTGAAGCCTTCGCTCAAAGAGTTCTACATCAAATTCGCCTGATGCCATTATGGACTCATGCAATTCATTTACAGTGGCGTTTACAAGACTGATCCAATGTTACGTTTTAACGTGAACCACCGAGAGGAACACGTAGAACGTTGTTCTGGTATCATAGGTATACCCATCCAAGCCAATCAACCTAACCAAGTAAGTATCGCTGCTGTGTCGATCGTCAGGTTATTAAACCTTGTGAATGTTCATTCGGGTCAAACCATCTTACGTTCGCTGTTCGCGTTAACGTTCTCCAGTTCTTCGAGACGTTGTTTCGCACAGAAAACAACAGAAATTGCGGGGAAAATCACTCGACCCGCAACTCGCGCAATACGCACGTTGAGGACACCGCTTTTACGTCACCTATAAACCTCGAGGAAACTTCCCCAATCCCGTCAGTGAATCCGTTACAATGACAATTTCATCCGCTCAGTATAATTGCACGCACAATATGTCAACTCTCGCTGGTTATTTCAAAGCTATCATATTTCTGTCTGACCGATCTTGAAAACAAGGGTCCGCCATCTTTTTGGAACCAAAACACGAGCGCGCAATGGCCGGCGCGATTTTCCAGTATATAGGGTAACACCAAAATAAACAGCAATTGAAATAATAATTACAACGACAATAGCAGTAGTAATAGTGATCGAAATAATAATAACAAACTTGGCGAGCTTACTTTTCCCAAAAGCGAAGCGAAAATCATGAAACGCGTAGATCCGAATGCTCATCTTTTCTCGGATGTAAACACACTTTGTTTATGTTGAATCTTTCACGGGTAGTCGTCGCGTAGAGAATCATCCGTCGTCAGTATTTTCTTTCCATTTGGAAGTAAATATCTCGGTGATACACAAAATCCCATTCGTCGCGTGTGATGAAATTTGGGATATTTACACGATTTTTTATGAAATTTTTTAAACAATATTTTAGTCTAATATGCATTTACTTATACATGTGTATATTATTACAGAAAGAAAGACCATACTTATAATGTAGTTTTAAAATCTTTGTACACTCCGAAGGGTAATTTTTTTGTATAAAATACAATTGAACGATATTGAAAATATTGGTTAAATATTGGTTAAGCGGGTGCGTCTAACAATAAGAGAAATTTGATTAGTTCGTCTAATTTGGATTGTTGTTTCCACGTTTACAAACAGCCCAAGTCAGGATTCGAGGTAATTTTAAATAAGCAAGGTTACGTATTAATTTTAATTTTAATAACTTCGAAACGTCGCGCTCGATGTTATAGCTTTAAATCGCAGAAGCAATATTACATGGCTCATACTTCCTTAATTCATTTGCAATTTGCATCTACAATATCAAATGCTATAGCTTTGGGATTATATTTCTAATTATGAAAATGTATAAATTATTAAAACTTTTACCACATTATTATTTATCAAATCGTGATCATATATATCAGATCATGATTAACACTGCTTATTAATCATGAAAAAACGAGAGAGAAATAGCGGCGAACCGAATTAGTTAAGCGAAAATCATATCTAAATTTAGATTATTTGGAGTTATGAATTTATGAATTCGTTTCTCTCAAAAAGAAACGCAGTTTCATATTATTATCATTTTATTTTATTATATTATTTCCAATTGAATTTTATTTCATATTAGTAACTTTTACGCAAGAGATCATGTTCCTTCAATTACGATTTCGGTATCACCCGATATAGCTCGAGACTAAATTCAGGAAGAGCATTTCTCGCAAGGATGTACCACGTTTGAACTTGTAGATTTATCTGTCCGTACTTTGCGTTTTCCAGGTAATAGTTTGTATTATTCAATTCTTGTATTATTCAATTCTTCCGTAACGAATAATAAACAAGTACATATTTACAATCTTCTTTTACGCATTTCAATAATGTTATAACGACCTCTGATTCGTAAGTTTATTACTGAATGAACAAAATCTAAGCTAGCCGATAAAATACAAAAATAGTTTTAAATGCCAGTTTTATTCATTCCATTATCTTAATTTATTCATGAATAATATCTGGAGATGTTTAATATTTAAAAATATCTATCTTTTCTCAGATTTGAAATCGATTATCGGACACAGATCATTTTAATGCTGAGTTTATTCCAAGTTTGTTATCAGTTGGATTAATGATTTCAATTCGATTTGAATCGCAAGCTCTATTTGCAAATTAACTCTCTCTCTATATGTGTGTGTGTATCATGCATCGAATTCGTGTATAATATACACACGAATTCGATGACATGAAGCGACATCTCAAGTTGAAAGTTTGTAACTTAGTCCGTGACAATGAGTTACAGAAGTAAAAAGAGATTTTCTGAAAGGAATGTAAATCTGGTTGGTTATTTCTGATGGATCCAATACAGTTCTAAAGTAAGCACGTTTATTGGTTAAATGTTCACGTTGTACAGCGTTGCTCGGCGGTAACAGAGTGGGAAGGTGTTCTTTTTGCTTTTCTCTCCTCTTCGACAAAACGATTCGTTGTTCGTGACCATTCAACACTTCGCAGTCGAGTGTAATTGATATACAGGAAAAGTAGCTGTATCATTCGGTAATTTGTTTTTATTTCTGTTCTTTTTTCGTGATTACATAATTAAAAGTTAGGAGTAAAGTTCAATTGGCAAACGATATCAGCCTTAAGCAGCTGTGACTGTGAGTGATTAAGTTTATTATCTCTTATTGAAATTCCAGGTTTTGTCCAGTTTATTTTTGAAAAGCACTCCGAAATGTCACCGAAAACGAAGGTTTATGTTGTTGGTGTCGGTATGACAAAATTCGAGAAACCGGGTAAACGGGATGATTTCGATTATCCGGATATGGCGAAAGAAGCAGTTGCAAAAGCTTTACAGGATGCAAAGGTCTCTTATAATGAGGTGAAAGCAGCCTGTGTAGGATACGTTTACGGGGATTCCACCTGTGGACAAAGAGCGTTATATCAAGCTGGTCTTACTGGCTGTCCTATATACAATGTAAATAATAACTGTGCCACTGGTTCAACGGCTTTAATAATGGCTAAACAAATAATCGAGTCTGGCTCTGCTGATTGCACGTTGGCCCTTGGTTTTGAAAAAATGGAGAAAGGTTCTTTAGTGTCTAAATTCTTGGATCGTACTAATCCAATGGACAAACATGTGGAACTCATGGCCAATATTGCTGGTGAATCCTTACAAGTTATTAATGAGCTATTCGTTATACAAAAAATCTGTATTTCACAAATTTTATTCTTTCTTTGTTGCTTATTTATATTTTTATTCTCAGGCATAAATGAGAGTCCAGTCACTGCCCAAATGTTTGGAAATGCTGGACTTGAACATATGAAGAAATATGGCACCAAAGTTGAGCACTTTGCAAAAATTGCTTACAAGAATCACTTACATTCACTAAACAATCCATATTCGCAGTTCCAAGAGAAATACACGTTGGAGCAGATAATGAAATCTCCGAAAATATTCGGACCGCTTACCAAGCTTCAGTGTTGCCCAACATCTGATGGTTCAGCAGCTGTGGTTTTAGCTAATGAAGACTTTGTTCATAAACATAGACTTGAATCTCAAGCAGTAGAGATTGTGGCGATGGAAATGGCCACAGATCCAGTTTCAACATTCGCAGAAAAGAGCTGTATTAAACTCGTTGGGTGAGAAATATGAGTTTATAAATACTTGATATAATGCAACATTAAGAGAAACAAATAACATTGTTATTTGTCTGTTTTGTAGCTACGATATGACGAAACATGCTGCTGAAAAGGTGTTCACTCAAACTCCTTACAAACCATCTGATGTGGATGTTGTAGAATTGCATGATTGCTTTTCTACTAATGAACTTCTCACTTATGAAGCATTAGGACTTTGTCCTCCAGGACATGGTGGAAAGTTAGTTGATGCCGGAGACAATACATATGGAGGGAAGTATGTAATAAATCCTAGTGGGGGTTTGACCTCAAAGGGACATCCTTTGGGAGCAACAGGATTGGCTCAGTGTGCTGAACTTTGTTGGCAACTTCGAGGAAAGGCTGAGAAACGGCAAGTGCCAAACGTAAAACTTGCTCTACAACATAATATAGGATTAGGTGGAGCAGCAATTGTTGCTCTGTATCGTATGGGGTTCTCTCAATCGTCTGTAATTAAGAAAAATCTAAGTGGATCGTCTAATCCGGATCAGTTCAAGGCGACTTCGTTGTTTAAGCTATTAGAAATCGCAATGCAAGAAGATGAAGAAAATTTGATTGAAAAAGTTCGTGGAGTGTTCGGATTTAAAATAATTAATGGTCCGGGAGGTGCGGAAGCCTATTGGGTCGTAGATACTAAAAAGGGGAAAGGAAAAGTAGAATATAATGGAAAAACTAAACCCGACGTTGTAATCGTGATAAGCGACACGGATATCGTCGATTTTATTTCTGGCAAACTGCAGCCACAAAAAGCATTTTTCCAAGGAAAAATTAAGATTCAGGGTAATATGGGAATAGCAATGAAATTAATTGAATTACAAAAGCGCGCCGGCAAAAAAATCGAACTCCTTCGTTCTAGATTATAAAGAACAAAGATTTCTGAATCTTTCAATGAATGAAAATGATATTTCAATATCAAATATGATATAAATATGATTCCAGAAATTAAAAGATTGTATATTACGTAATTAACACGTACGTTGCAATCAAAATATTATCGTAATCGAAAAGGATACTTATTCAAAGTATGTACATTCATTCCACTATCTAGAATCATATAATTTAATATATATATATATTTCTTAATTATGTTGCGTACATGTACACAAAATTGAATAATTTAAAAGATGACATCGTTATTACAAGATAAAAAAAAAAATTTTATATGAGATGTCTCAATAGTTACTATTTCGTTTTAAAATTCTATTTTTATAAATGTTATCTCATTTTAAAAGAATTATATTTAATAAGAAAAAGTAAGAATAAATAAATAAAAAAAAATAATAACAATCAATAACTTTTTTACTCGATACTAAGTACGAAATATTTTTTATCTACCTTATCAAGCTTTTAATACAATTCATAGTCTAAAATAATTTACGATTATTTCTCAGAAATAATTATGTTGATTCTAAGCCAAATTAGCACTTTTCTTTCGGATTCATTGTGCACAAGTAGATGTTAATTATTACATACATATCTATCAAGTTTGATATAAGATTGTAATACAATCATATTACATATATATATATTATCTTGTATTGTATTCTTTTTTTAGTCAAAAAAAAGAAGAAAACGATATATGTTTCAATTGTTATATAAATTGATATAAATTGCATTTTTATACTATTGCTATTTTTATACTAATTCTTATAAATGATAGAAAACATTATTACATATAATAAATTTAGAAATAAAATATAATATATAAAAAATAAAATATATAAAATGACAGAATTTATGGGAGAATTGTGGGGGTGCAGGGTTTTGAATTTTATCAATGATATTTACTTTTTTTTATTATAAAATAAATGAATAAATTATAATATATTTTATCAAAATGATATTCTTGTTCCTTAACTCCATGAATTGCGATAATGATTTCTTCTTCGTTTCTAGATTTGTTTATCCCATTTTGAACGAAACCGGTTTTTTATTAAAAAATAATGGAAATTATCCCCACAAATGTGGAATATTACATAGGAGATATAAATAGATATATTACATATCTCATCTGTGCTTACATGTAATCAGTTTTTAAATGAAAAATCACTTATACTCTTATAAGCAGTTCAAATTTATATTTATAAAAAGTGTAATAAATGATAACAGATTTGAAAGTATAACCCACCATGCATAATTTAACATAATTTAAACATCTGACATGGAAAATGATTTTTTTACAATTTTTACAGTCTTATCCGTTCGCTTAACGACTACGAAAATATCAAGATTACTTTGCAATTGTTGAAATTATTTTACCGCAATATTTTTCCATTACGAAAACAGAATTTTGCATAATGAAATATTAAAATACATCGTATTAATAATGCATGTATTGTCATGTATAATTCATTTTTAAAGCTAGAAATCATAAACGATCAGAATCTTTAACAGAAATAAATTACTTTTTAATTACTAAAGTTTGTAACTCTTGTTAAAGAGCTTGTCATTAGTTTATAATTACTAGTTTATGCAAAAAAACCCGGTTTATAGAAATCCTTTTTTGTTTACTGGTCAGATGCGGCATCACTCTTGGTGATGTCGCACTTATCTTCAGTCCTGCGTGCACGCGTACGTGTGCACGAAATACCTGTAGAGCGCACTATATTTATAGCTAGAGATAAATATACATTTTGGCATCGGTCCAGATCATATACGTGCTGGTCTGAAGCGAGTTAGAGCCCCCCGAGTTTAACCCCCGTAATAGCAGCACCGTGTCAGTGACGGTATTAGTGACGTCTGTCGACGTTGTGATCGTTGCAAGTACTTATCTAGAGAAAAAGATAGAGGAGAAGAAAAAAGGAGAAAAAAAATAAGTGTGCAAGTGAAGAACAATCGAAACATGTAAAACGCACCGCGAAATTTAAGAGACACTTTGAACAAGTGCATTCGTCTAGTGATTAGATTAGACGTCGAGATTATTTCATTATGCGTTGCTGCTGGGCGATTTCATTCGTTTAGGATTTCCCTTATGTCGTATCCTCGAAATGGAAGGTGCGCTCGTGAACAGAGCACTCGAGTATTCTTAACGACGCCTGCGATAAATTTAATCACACCCGCTGGCTGTATTTGGGTGAACGTCGATCAAGTAAGTACGCGATCGATATGGAATTGAGTAAAATCGAGCCAAGTTCGAAAAAAAAGTTCGTTCTCGCGTGTGCTCGATCGTTCTCGTTGGAAATGCAAATTTTTTTACCAAGTATGATTCAAAATGGCTGGATATGCTTTACACATTTGCAAGGAAAAAACAATCGTTTCTTGTGCGTTAAAACGCAGTTGACGAGTTCCGACGTGGAACTTGAAAGCGACACGTTTTTGGGAGAAAGTTAGGTCGATGGGGTCAGAAACGTTACAATGCAATGAATATATTATGAAGATTTTGTCAAATTAATTTTTTATGAATTCACATTTAAATTCACTGGAATTCATATTCATATCCAGGAAAATTTATGTGCGATTATTATCAATGATCGAATCGTTTTTACACAAATCAGTGATCTTGAAGAAACTTGTTTATGATCTGTTAGATACGTGATAAAGAAAAGATGTTCGTAATATATTTTTATTTCAATTGAACAAGTTGAAGCTTGTTTTCCATTGTTATCTGTTTTGATAACATTTGATACCTTTTTTATTGTTTATTTAACACTTTTGTCATTATTTCTTTCTTGAAATGTCTCCGAGCTGTCTCTTTCAATGCATTCGTCTAGAAAATAGAAGTACTTGAAAGACCCAGAAAATGAAATATTTTTGATAGTTTCTTGTTTCTCTATAACAATGAATTTCTTCTTTCGAACCTTATTCAAATGAAGGCCGCTTCTACTATTTAACATCTTGTTGCGAAAAGAATATTATGCAAGTCAACGTTTTTTTATATGTTATTCTTTTTCTGCTCGAGTCGTGTATCTAATTAAAAATATACACTACTGAAGTATATAGTAAAAAAATAATTTTCTCAGAATTTTATCAAGATATAGAATACGAATTTTTGAACAATCCAATGTTTCTTTACGTCACGTATGTACCTACATTCTGTAAGTATGCGCTCACCTCGCGATTTTTTTTGAAACACATTGAAATACATGTGTAATTAATTGATCAACGAAGAAAAGAACTAGTTTCTAGTTTTCTCGACGAACTTCAGATCCTAATAATCTGAAAATATTGTCATCAATGGATAACATGGAATTTAGAGTCACATCGATACATAAGCATGTATCGGTACGGTTCCCATCAAGGTTTCTGAAATACACAGTTATAACTATCTATAAAGCCGTGTTCCGAGCTGAATTTCATTTATTCCTTGCCAAGTATTTCACGATCCGTCGAAAGCCAAGCTTCGCCTCGCCTCGCCTCACCTCGCCTAAAGATCTCGTCTTTTCCGCTTGCGAAACATCCCAATTTCTTTATTATAAGGTTTCAGCCTTATTAATTCAAGGTTTCATTTTTTAGGTAAACTCTACTCTCGTCAGTCTCGATTGTTCGTTAAACAAGCCGTTTATACGTTAGAATCTTGAAAGATACGCCGAGACGTATCTTGCGGCCCATGTGACGCTTAGACGAGATATGCCTCTGCCGGAAATCGTTTTCGATTACCAACTTTCTCTATTTTTCGCTTGTTTACGGTGGTATGATGCATTTTATTAGGATCCAAGCGTCATATTGTTTTGTCGTTCTGAGTCGCTGTCTCATACTTACATTAACTCTGATCGTCATTTTGTGCGAATGAAAAACAAATTCTTACACTTTTTTTACATACATATATATATATACATATATACGTATATATTATACGTTATGTTGAAACTAATAATTTGCATTTATTTATAAAAAGCATGGTGTCAAAGTTTAAATCCATCGGTTGTTTATATAACTTATAATGAACTACTGATTTCATGATGCACTTTGGAACTTTTATTTCGCGTGTACAAATATTATGTTATACAGCGGAAAGCAGAACTGAACGCACAAGTGAAATTTTAACCTAATTTTAACACACTCGTGCTCACATACACTCACTAAACACACACTGAATATATATATATATATATATATATATATATATATATATATATTTATGCGTAAGATGTAAATCTAATTGTGCAATTTCTTCCAAATATGCGGTATACTTGTTTTAATGCCGACGGCGTGATACACTTTTCATTCAAAGTTGAATGGTTAAATCGGCCAAGGAAAATCGTACCTTAAGTTTTATCATGCCGTTATAGAAGGAAGATTTCAATCTTGAAAAAAACAATAGATTAAATTTTCTTCGAAATATTCTTTTGTCAGGCCACATTAAAAGTCCATTGGAAAATTGTGATATAGCATATATCTTGTACATGCAATCTTAGCAATAATCATCAAGCTTTGGATCGTAGTTTCAAGATTTAACAAAACTTTAAAGACAGATTTACGATTACAAAGAGTATTTACATATAGCCTTATTTTTAAACAAATTTTACATTTAATTTTCAGGCCATCAAATTTTTATAGTCTATAATACTGCTAAATATAACTAATGATACTTGGACTCAATTAATACATAAAGATTCTAATAAATATTATGCCGCGTAATAACAAATCTAATGAACACTTTTTGCAATCGTTGCGTCAAATTTCAAGATTCAACACCTGTTGCCACCAGACTCAAGATTAAACACCTTAAAAATTTCAAAATGTCAAATTGAAAAACTTCGAATCGTTTCTAACGCCACTACTACTAACTATGACGTCCTTACTGGATGAATGAAAGTATTTTTGTTTCATCGAACGACCATTTCTACGAGCATGCACCTGTCATAAGTGAAGATCTTATACCACATGAACTGACGTGGCCAAACGTCAATTTAATTTGTGTTGCACGTGATACACGCAATACTTACGTATTCTGCGAAGTATGACACGCAAATGACTGCTACACTTAACGACATGTTCGAAAGAGGATGTGTTGCATTACGTTTGCATATATCAATATTTTATTTTCATGTGTAGAATGCACCACATGTATTCCTCGAAGAAAGGAGATCCTCTTTGTCCCCTTGGTTTCCATCCGCAAGTACGATGGCCAACCCGTTGCAAAAGATGCTTCAGGTATTATTTTGTCGCTTATTTTTACTATATTATGTAGAAACAAATAGATAAAAGCATAAACTAATAAAAAGAATAATAAAGAGGAATAATAGTAAAAATAGAGGAAAAACCGTGTTTAGAGATTACAAGGAGCACGGAGGGAAGAAAGATAGTTTGAGGGATATCGCATCATCGTCCCCTAGTTTATCGTATGACCAATCTTCAGGCCGGTAAGTAAGCCATGCAAATTTTGCAAAACTGCGAATAATTTATGCAACGTCATGCTTTTTTTTTACAAGTAAATACACTTAGCCAAATGGCATTAAATATGTATAAATTGTTTAACTACGTAACTGCATTTTATACGTGAAACTACAGTGGATATGTTTATGCGGATCATAAATAAAATAATTAAGGCAAATTAAGTCTTCTTGTCGCGAGTCACTTTTCCAATTTAAAAACAAGAAAAATAAATTGATGCAATAGATAAATTAATGTTAAATTAATAATTGCAATCTCTTTTTTTCGATGATAAATATTCAATCGTATGTAAGATTATATAAATATATACTATAAATATCCTATATACATCTTCGAGAAAGTGGTGTATTATATTGTATTATATATAATAATATAATATGTGATGTAACGTAATAATAATTAGAAGAAAAAAGTATATAAATAATAATAAATATTAATTAGATAATTAAATATCTAATTAAATAATTCGAAGGTAATTGCCCGTCAAGGGATTTGAAAACGAATAGATATTATTTGCAACACCGACAGGGTATGGTCGAAAATTTTTCGAAAATATATATTATATGTTATATATTAAAAAATATCGAGTATCTTTGTATATTACATACATATATGTATATGTTAAAGATACTTCTACAATATGACACTTTGTAAGAAAAATATGTCAAATTGACACAAGAAACGGATGAGATTTAAAAATTATATAACTTTCATGTATGTAATGTTATATAATTTTGTATGTGTCGCATGTACAAAATGCAATGTATAAGAAGGAAAGAAATGAAACGAAAAGCAATCGTGATTATTGAAATTACCCACTGTAATCGGGCATTATCGGAATTCGAAGGATACCAAGGTTACTTTTTACTGTCCAACTTTGAGCTTCTAATTCACTTGCATTTGTTAATTTAGAATCATAAATTAGTCATATTTTAAACAACCGCAATATAAACGAGTCATTAGCACTCAAAATACAGACACGTTTAAGTCGGTTATCTCTTACGTTGTCAATTCCTTTTTCTAAATATTATTTTGAGGTAAATTTCAATTTTAGATCTTTAGAAGACAACTCCTTTTAATTAAATAAAAGAAAAATTCTTTCATTTCTAACATTTTTCGCATTTCGTGCAAACACTAATAGAAACGTTGTTGTCCATCTGTAACAACAATTTGAAAATTAAAAATTGAATCCACCAGTGAATGAGTACGCAGTAGCATTCGAACTATAGCCAGTATCAAATTTAACTATATTCTGCTACACATTATATTGCATGGTATTATTTTAAAATTGTAGAGGTTCGATAATCAAAATAAAGAATCCTCAGACACACTAGTATCTTTTATCAGAATTTAAGAAATTAACGTCTGGTGCTAAAGAAACTCAATTTAACAAGGAAAGATTCGAAACTACAGTGACTGAATCTTTTGATGACAGAATTTTAAAAAATTAAGCTGCGAGCTATCCTGAGAGAATCTGAGAACCTATGACTTATAATCCTTTATATTAATTCTTATTGTATATTGATTATATATTATATTTATATTAATATATAATGTTATATTATATAGATTTAATATAATATTTAATATAATATTATATTATATTATTTAGATTTAATATATATAAATATATAATCCTTTATATTTCAATACATTACTATCAATTCAATACATTAAATACATTCAATATCGAAAGATAAC
This sequence comes from Melipona beecheii, assembly GCA_032399605.1. Taxonomy (NCBI): domain Eukaryota; kingdom Metazoa; phylum Arthropoda; class Insecta; order Hymenoptera; family Apidae; genus Melipona; species Melipona beecheii. The sequence goes on from JAUCMO010000507.1 coordinate 7,096,266, forward strand.
TTTTTAAAATAGTTCCCAATTTATAGATCTGCCGAAAATGGGAAGCGTGGTTGGTCCTCGGCAACAAACTTGGCAAAGGATGATTTTAGAGGAAGTTCTGAGTCGTCGTACGCGGCGATTGGTTGGACTTCTCTCATGGACCTCTCCGCTATCGACAACGAAGAAGAGAGATTGGAAGGTAGGTGTATTATGAAAAAAAAAATGTTGCTTTCCATTATGATCATCGATAAGCGTATTTTTTCTTTGTTGTCGAATTCGTTCCTTTATTTGCAGATAGGAGGCCAACGAAGTTACAGATCAAGGAAGTCATTGATAACAGCAACGAGAGCGCTTCAGAGAATGACGTTGAGTTCATAATCCAGGTAAAAAAAAAAAAGAAACCAAAGATCGTCATGAGATGTGACAATTTTAACTGTTGCTTGTCGCAATGTTGTAACTCCTATTTTATAACTGAGATATTTATTAATATATATGTGTATGTATATATATATATACATACGAATTTACTTCAAATTGAATGTCTATGTTTAAGTATTTATATTAACTTGAAGTTACTGTCCCATGTTATTTATTACGTGTATGTCATCGATTTGCTAGATAAAGAAGTGACACATCTGAAATATCTCTACTTTTAACACATCTATAGTGTATAAACGAACTACATATTTCTAAAGTTACGTTTCAACAATATGTGTATCCTAACAATATGTATACATATCCTAAAAACTCAGAGAGGATTGATTGAATTCAATTTCAAACTTTTGAAAAATTTTCTTCTATTATGCAATTGCTCATAATTATTCTCCAGCAAACTGATGATGTACATATACAAGCAATAAATTCTAGATTCTTTCGACAGAACAATTTTGAATTGTATTCAAATTGTTTGGAATTATTTATTACACCACATTGAATATTTCTGATAGCAAATTCGAACTTTGCCTCGGTAACTTTAATAACATTAATATTTTTCCATCTCATACATATATTCATATTCAGTGTCATTATAGTTTTGAATATAATTACCCGTAAGTACCTGACGATAAAAAAAACATAATATTTGTGTCTGGTTGTATATTGCTTTTTCTATCCAGGTGAAGAAGTCGAAGGTCGGCTCTTCGAAAAGCAGCGAAAAAAATGGGGAACGACGAATGAAAAGCGAGGAATGGACGGAAAAAGTAATCACACCACAGCATTCTTCATTCTGTTTTCAATTTTTCCCCCCTTCGACCCGTTCGTTCCTGTGTGAATCTTACTAATCGTTTCAACATACAATATAGCACGCTTGTAGCAATGATAATTTTAGTGCTCTAGATAATTGCATTACCAACAGGACTAACGATATAATTTTTTTTACCTCGTTAGACCGAGGTCGAGCAGTTAAAGCTACAAGTAAGAGAATTACAAGCACGATGCGAGAGGGTGGAAAAAGAGAAGAGCGAGATCTTAATGAGGCGTTTATCAACCATGGAAACCATATCGAGCAAGGCTTCGCCGATTGAAATACAAAAACTACAGAAGAAAAATGAAGGTATCAGGTTTTAAAAACGTGACGAACATGAAAATTCCAAAGATAACGTTATTACGAGATTTGAGGAATATTAAAAAATTTCGCAAAGTTTCAGTAGTTTTGGAAAAATAGCAGTTCCTGATCGATGTGAAATTTTGGGGGGACAGAGGGTTGGAAGAGGGAACTCTAAAATTTTCATTTCGAGTGTTTATTGGTTTTCGATATATAGAAAACTTTTGGTACATACATTACGTCATACCATAATGACTCTCATATAATGGATGACATGATTACTATATCGGTCTCACTATTTATAGGCATGTATAGTCCCATATAAACTTGATTATCCTCAACACTGTGAATGTTGGGGCGAAAAAATATACAACGCAATCACAACTCCTTTTATTGAGTAATGCAAAAGAATACTCGAAGCTAAAATTTTCAAAATATTCAAAATTTCATGTCGATCAAGAACTAGCGTTTTTCGGACAATATCCAAACAAAGTATATTTTTCTTTTTCATAAACAGTAGATTAACACTATTTGAATTGATGGATTTTCTTAATTGGTGGATAATCAAATTAATTAAAAAATAATGGTGTCAATTATATTTAGCGCTCGTCCAAGAAAAGAACAGTTTATTGACCAAGATCAGAGAGTTGGAAAAAGAAGTGAACTCAAAAACGGTCAGAGGAGAACGAGATCGAGAAAAGGACGAGCTACGATCGAAATTAAAGGCAGCGGAGAACTTGTGCGAGAGTTTAATGGATGAGAACGAAGACATGAAGAAAGAAATCCGACAACTGGAGGAGGAAATATACGAACTGCAAGATACTTTTAGGTAAGGCTATAGTTCCCTACTTCTGAATATATATTTTTCTACATGCATGTTTTCAACTTGTGGCTTTCTTTTCAGTTCATATAATAATTCTCTTTTTACTATATTTTAAGTCTGTGCGTGCGTGCGTGCGTGCGTGCGTGCGTGCGTGTGCGTGTGCGTGCGTGTGTGTACACATATGAGGAACATATTTTTATGATATGTTGTCTTCGAAGAATTCTGCAAGCTTTGAAGAGAAATTTTCAAGTAAAAAAATTCAATTTAACACCCTGGAATTTCATATGTACCGCAATACAATTGTTAGCGCGCGTGATGGCGTGACGAAATCTTTTTTGATGATTTAGTGGACTGTATATTTTTTGTTGTTTGCACGCTAGTATGAGTGAGGCGTTAGCCCTCACTAATAACTTTATCGAGGTAATAATGATTGCTTGGATAATACAGGAATCCTCGCCGGATTCAGACTCGCGTATTGATAAGGCTTTGTTAGATTGACACTTGTTAGATCTTCGAAGATTCAGACCTTCTCTTTGTTCTGGGGCCGAGGAACTTCTACAAATCATCTCGACCCCCCTACCCTAGGGCAGTTACGTGGCTCGAAATTAGACAAAGGCTGGCGTGAATATCGTGCGACGTGACCATATATGGTCATGAATTTTGTTATGCCCAGCCTTTGTTTTTGTTTTCGAGCCATGAAAGTCGTTACGCTTGTTCTGGAAAGTTCCCTACGCAATGACCCAGGTGGGGGGTCGGTGACGGAAAAGGTGGAACTTTCGCGAACAATTATAACTTGAAAATTAAAAACAAAAATATCAAATTGATTAAATGATTACGAAACGAATTAATATTTAAAACGTAAAATAATATTACTCGACACGGAAAAATTTTTCTTTTTTCGGCGAAAATAGTCATTTCTGATTGATTTGATTTAATAGATTCGGTTCACCTTTAATTTTCGATGAATTCAAAACGTATCGTCTAATCCTGTTAACATCGCAAGTATTTTCTCTTTGAAATTAATTGAAAAATATCCGGAAAGATTGTCATAAAATCGAGATTTTAACGATTACCTAAAAATGCTTGATTAAGTATTGTATTGTTGAAATTGCACATTTTCAAGCTCAAAGTTGAAAATTTATTCTGCTTTTCAAAATTGAATTTTTCAAAAATTAAGAGCGACGGAGAAAGCCCAGACTTCAAATTCATAATTAGGGGGCAAAAATCTATTAGAAATTTGTTAGAAAAGAGTTGATATTTGCTGGATGTAATTATCACAAAAAGAAAAACTCCAACGCATTTTACTAACTGATTTGTTTGAACTCAAATTAATTAACCAACCAGGTTGATTGATCACAAACAGCGAACTATGACTCGCTCCCCTGTGATTTATTTTTATCTGTGTTTATCTATAACACATATGTCTGTTTTTGTATTAATAAACGCGAACATTGATACGATTAAACGCGAGATATTTTCGTGCAATATTATCATTATTTCATTAGAAAGAAAGAAAAAAGAAAAGAAACAGAGAAGAGACACGAAATCGTGTTCAGATATGAATACGTCTTGAAGGGGCTCGAAAACAGTGGATTTCCACTTACTGCGATGGGAACCAAAAGCAGCTAGAATAAAGAAACTATAGAAATCCAACTCTTATAAATAATATCTTAAAAAAGATGAATCAAAACACGATAAAACGTCGAATAAAATGCTCAGAAAAGTAAATCGAATTTTTTTTTTGTAATTCATACTCAGGAAATATACTTAAGCAAAACATACAAAAAAAAAAGAAGAAAAGAAAGGAAGAAATTAATTAAAATTGTCGCCTCTGCTACGTAGCGTCTATGAAGAGCATACAGCGCAAAAATGTTTAACAAAATGAGCTGTCTGAATTGTTGCAGGACATCGATCTGGATGGAAGATTCCAACACGAGAACATATGTATGTCATTTGCCGAAAGCTGGATCGAACGTGGACATTTTATTGCTTGGCAAAACAAAGCGCCATTGTCCACAATTTATTTCTTTTCTCCTTACGATGGAGACTTTCAAACGCAAGTCGCAAGCATTCAATCTTAAATCAGAGGAACGACATAAAATATAAAATGAAATGGCGTATTTAATTATTTAGAAAGCAGTATGTGGAATGTTATACTGTCGTCGAACCCTTTCGATCTTTCAACACTTATCGCGTAAACGCTTCCTCCTGCTTTCGCCTGTCCTGAATGGCATTTCGACTTCCGTTTGATTAAATGTGTACGTAACCAATTAACTCAGGTAACTATGACATTACGACTTCATGGAACTGGATACTGTATAAAAGAACATAAAAAATTACATAAATTATAAATGTTTAAGTTATCGGAAACTTGCAAATGTAACATCTCTGAATAAATAATTAAATATTGTTTGGAATATTCAATCAATTAAAATTGAAAAAGTTCCTTACAACTAAATCAACTTTATCCAGTTCCAATGTACCACAATCTTCAGATAGAAATTTCATCATAGAGAGAGACTTTAAAAAACATTTCGCGTTTGTTAAGGGACGAGCAAGCGGACGAGCACGTTCGTTTGCGAAAAAGTTTGGAACAGTCGAATAAGAATTGTCGAATCTTGTCGTTTAAGCTGAGGAAAACCGAGCGGAAGGTGGAGGAGCTAGAAACGGAGAAGATCAATTTAGAGAAAAAATACGACGAGGCAAGTTTCCTTGTAAAACTCGAAGCAAAGGTAATGAGAGTAACAGGTGTATTTTGTTTCAGGTGAAGAAGGTCGAGGAAACATTGCAAAAGATTAAAGGCGAATTTCAAAACAGGCCTTTGAAAAAGGCAACTGAATTTACGACTAAAGTACAATTGAAAAAGATGGTGGAGGAAATGGAAAAAGAAATAGGTTCGTTATATGGTATCACTTCTTTGTTATTAATTGAAATTGTACGAAGATATTAAGTATTAATTCATGTAATTAAATATTGTATTAAATTATTATTGTACTGTACTAATACTATATTAAAAGCTTCAGCATCTATGTAATAATGGATAACATAAATAAATGAAGAAAGATTTTTGATTATAAAATTGCAAAATTAAATAAACAGAATGCATTCTTTAGGAGATATGATGATTGTCTTCACGAATATTTCCGACGGGAAAGAAGTAAACATCCAGGATATGAAACTCAAGGATAACCACGCGAAATACGACAAACTTTCAAAGGAGTACGAATTACTCAAAGAGAAGCTCGATTCTGTTATGAAAGAATTATCGGATGAGAAAGAGAAAAAGAAATCGAATGTTAGGATAGAAGAAAAAAATACAGATTTGCAGAACAGTGAGCATTTTGTATATTTCTTTTTTCAATAAGCTTTAACGCGATAGGTAAGTCATAATAAGATCTATTGTAATAAATCTATTCCTTTATGAAATGCTTCAGTGAAAAAGAAACTGGAGGAGGTAGTGACATTGAAAGAAAACGAAAGGAAAGCATGGGATCAGGAGAAAACAGCACTGCTTGAAGAAAAAGACAAGTTGAAGTCAAAGCTCCTTTCTCTATCCGCGGAAAAACTCAAAGTGTACAATGAGACTGTACAACTGAAGAAAGATCTGGGTAACGAAATTGTTATAAAACAAAAATTTTCTTTCAATTCGAAAGATAGTGAATTTTTTTACAAACAATAATTAATTTCTTAATTGATCTTTTTCCTTTTTATTTTGTTTCTACTACATAGAAACAGCAAAGACGTTGGAAAACGATGGTGTAAAGTTGGAGAAAACGATAAGCGATTTGAAGAAAGAATTGCTTCAGGAACGAGATAAGTCCAAGAAGTTGCAGGATGACTTGTCAGCGTATACAGAACGAGAATCGAAAATGAAACAGTCAATGACATCGGTAGCTATCCTTTTGCATTTAAGACACGATTAAGATACCATTGATACAAATGTTGACGTAATGCAGGTTGAACAAACAAAGACTAAGCTCGACAGTGAATTAAAACGCTTAAAGAAGGAATTGGAGAATACAAAAACTTCCAATTCCACGAAAATAAATGACTTGACCTCAGAGGTCGCGGAATTGAAGAAAGAAAAGGAAAAATTATTGTCACAGATCGATCAGGAAAAGGAATCGAAGGAAAGTGAACTTGCAACCCTAAAAAAAAAGATCAGCACGTTGGAGAAAACTGGAATGAATACGAAACGCATGAATGAAATGAGACACACATACAACGAAAAGATTTTAAGTAAGTTGCACTTTACTATGATAGTGTGAAAAATGTCAGGAAAGCTTACATAAAATAACAGTGTCTTACATTTCAGATTTGGAAAACGAACTGAAGAAAGGGCAAATGGAGTACGACAATTTAAACGAGAAGTTCAAGGAATTGACAAATTTAAGAAAGCAATATGAATCGAATAACGAAACGCTCAATAGGTAATACTGGTGTGCTTCATTACAATGAAACAATGTAGTTTAAAAGTTCAAATACTTTAAATTATTTTTACATCATGCCTATTTGTAGTAAATTGCGAGAACAAAATACAGAACTGATGAGTATTCGCAAAGAATTGGAATCAATGCGACAGTCAATGAAAATAAAAGAAAGCGAATGGCGATCGGAAAAGTCAGCTCTAGAAGTGAGCATCGATTAAATATTATATTTAAAAATTTCAAAATTTATTCTGAACTGTATTCAAATGTTCTTTAATTAATCAGTCAATCATAAAAAAACAAATTATCAATTCCAGAATCGTCTGCGGGAAAGCGAAATGCCAAACAAAATTTTGATAACAGATTTGAACAATGACATAAACAATCTGAAAAAAGAAAACAATACGTTAGTAACACGATTGGAAGATTTAAGAAAAGCGGTGAGAAAATTAAATTATATATATATTTAATGGCGTAATTGTGTGACAAGCAAACTGCGAATTTTTATGTACTTATAGAAATAAAAAAATGCAGAAAATGCACGCAACATGCGATGATATATAGTATATAAAAAATAGAGTTGCTCGTTAGAATGTTTAACAGAACTATATTTCTTTAATTGCGTTTATAAAAATTTGAAATTACACGAATTAGTATTTATTAGTCTGGTAACAAGTATTATTTTAAAATACGTATTTTGCAGAATGACGACCTTTCTGACAAATTGAAAGATTACGAAGCAGTGTCAAAGATTCATCAAGTTCTGACACCAGACACCACGACTCTAGAGTCAGAGATACGAAAATTGAAGAACGCCCTTGAGAACATGGAAAAAGCGAAGAAAGCTGATTTAGCTCAGTGCAAAATGCGTTACGAACATAGAATTGCTGCTATCAACGATGAAATTCAAGCCATTCAAAATCAATTGTCTAGGTACAAACGCGAGCGCGACACGTACAAACATATGTTAGAGAGTGCTCAGAAAACCATCGCAGAGTTAAAGTCTGCTAAAGGCAGACAGTCGAATGCATCTTCTGGAAAGTCTGACGAGGTTCGTTATTTTTTATCTTGTTCCATTCATTCCTCTAAAACTGTTTTTATCCTAATATGAAAGTAATTATAATTATAAATATTCATTGTTTTTTAGGAAGAGGAAGTGTCTGGCGCGAGTAAATTGGTTCTAGAAAGGCAAATCAACAGCTTGGAAGACGAGCTTTCTGAAGCAAGACTAGAAACATCTAGATTGAAAGCCGAGTTGGTGTCTGAAAAGTCGGCGAGTCACGTTAAAGTATCTGAACTGCAATCGCGAATCAATGAGGTATCTTATCCAACAGTTGGCATAATTCGAAATATAATATATTTGCTCATTATTTATTTTTATCTTGCGTATGTAGCTAGAAGAAGAGAAAGTGCTCACTAGTGGCAGAACAAAAATCCCAGGACTGAAAGTTCGTATGGAGTTAGCGTGGCAAAAAGAGAGGGAAGAGCATCAGAGGCTATTGCAGGAGACTGCTACGCTGGCGAGAGATTTGCGACAAACTTTATTCGAAGTACATGTTAAATTAAAATTAGTATCGTTAGCGTAAAGGAGATTAAAACAAGCATCGTTTTTGTAGCTTGAAAGGGAACGTTCCAAGGAACGACTGGAAAATAAGAGGCGACAAGACCAATTGAAAAAAGTGTACGACGAAGAGAAAGAAGAGAGCAAGAAAAAATTATTGGAGGTAAAGATATGAAATATAAAACTTTGAATTTTCATTCTCTCTCTCTGTTTGATTCTGACTTCTTCTGTTTGAAAATCATGTTTACAGTTACAATGTGATTTGCTTGAATTAAGAGACGCTCATGCGAAATTAAGGACTAGCAACGAGAAAATGAGACGCGAAAAGGAACGTCACGAGAAAGAGAGAGAAGAACTCAAAGATGTGATTTTAAAGAAATACAAACAAGAGCAGATCGAATTGCGAAATCTCAATGTACTGATGCAACAAGTTAATGACTTAATGAAACTGTTCCCCGAGTTGAACGGGATAGCAGAAAATGGCACTGCAAATACTTACACACCGACTCCACCGAGACGATTAAAAGTATATTAAATTACAAAATCACTAAAAAAAAAAAACAGAAAATTAAGTAAACTATATGACAAATTATTTTTATAATATAGGGGCCAAAATCGAGAGAATCGTCGCCATTGTCGGATTCAAGAAGCGACATAAGGGGTATGATTAATGTTATTAAATAGTTTAATTGAAATAGTTTAATGAAATAATGTGAAATTTATTGGTAGGTTCAAATTCTCAACTTGGTGAAAGAACAGAAAAGTTAGAATATACCGTTAAAAAGTTAATGGACGTGGCGAAAGAACTAAAAGAATCGAAGAAAGCAGCGGACGAAATAAATACAACGCGATTGAAGAAAATTGGCAAGAGGTATTTATTACTGACCGTTCGTTTTATTCAATTAAAGAACCTAATATTAAAGAACTCAATTTTATAGATCAACATCCGTGGAGAGTGACCCGGGTAAAGGTATAACAACATCTCGTTCAAAACCACGTTTAAAAAGAAAGAGTCTATCTTTGGAACAGACATCAGCACGAAATGAAGAAGTACGTCATTATTGTGACACTATTAAGCTTTTGACAATAAGTATATTGGAAAAAATACTATTATTTATTTATTCATAATTGTATAGTCACGCATTTGGGGCACTGATAGCAACATGTCCAGTTTGCAATCATTAGAAAGTTCGGATGCTGAAGGACGAGCTCTAAGTTTGCAGAGAGATTCCAGTGTTGACAGGTAATTCGATGATCACTTTCACATAATGATAATAATAATGATGATGATGATGATGATGATGATGATGATGATGATGATGATGATGATGATGATGATGATGATGATGATGATGATGATGATGATGATGATGATGATGATGATGATGATGATGATGATGATGATGATGATGATGATGATGATGATGATGATGATGATGATGATGATGATGATGATGATGATAATAATAATAATAATAATAACAACAACAACAATAATTTTGAGTTATTAAATAATAAAATTATTGCACGATTTGAACATTTAATGAAAAAATCACAACATTCAACCGAAAAAAATAAGATTAATAATAAAATAATTATAATTGAATTTCTAGTCGCCTCTCTACTGGTTCTACTAAGAGCGAGATGTTGGAGCAAGAAAAGAAGCACAGTAAAAGTATAATAAAAAAGATAACGACCAAATTGACTAAATCAGCTAGCATGGATGATCCAAATATTTCCATAGATCTTTCTCTTCAGGTATATAAATAACGGCATCAAAGGATCTATTATATCAGTTGGTTTAAAAGTATTTTCTTTATTGTTGTCACAGACATCGGGATCGGAGATAAGTATCAATGAAAAGACTGAAAAGAAAAATCTGAAGAAAAAGTTGACAGACATGTTTAAAAGAAGTTCAAGAAGCAACAGGTACGTTTTTATTTAAAACGAAAAGATTGGAAAAGACCCATATAATCAACCCATATGTAATCAACAGTTCGTAAAATTGTACAAAAAACTTTGGAATTTGAAAACACTTTGGAAAAAAGTATCATTTCTAAAACGTTAAAAAGAATAAAATAAATTAAACAAATATACGTGCACATATATACATTCGTACATGTAATACGAATTACAAGAGTAAAATTAAAAAATTTTCAATAAAAATCGAAATGTTTTTCTTACACTTTCAGCGTAGAGAAGAAAATAAATTCTACGAGTCAAAGTAGGCCAGCATCGAGAAACTCCACAACCTCGAACAAATAATTCAATCACAAATTCTAAAGAGAATATAGCATGACTATACTGTCATTGAATTGTACAACGATAAAAAAATTCTAAGCATCAAATAATGTAAAAACAAAAACATATACAAAAGGTTATATATTCTTGTATATATCGAACTATCTCAATATCGAATTTGCACAAGCATTTTCAAATATTTCATTGAACATATACAAGGCACCGTACGATGATGCAAATAAAATGGAACGTATAACAAATACTTCTTCATTTAATTTTCTTGTTATTCCAATCTCTTATATTACGAAGCACGCTTTTCTTTTTTTGATTTCCGCTTGTGTTTAGAACTTTTATGTTCTTTGTGTTTGTGCTTCTTCTTCTCCTTTTTTGACTTCTTCACTTTCTCCCGTTCCACCCATACACCACACATTTCGGAGTCCACTTTGGGTTTCGGTACTACAACACTTTTAAATACAGGCTTTAACATTTGAGAACTAGACGGTTCTGCGATTTTACTTTCAGTTTTTAATAATCTCGAAGGAAGAACAGGCCCATACATATTTGATAATAATTGAGTCTTCGAAGGATTTGAATTAGAATTATCTTGTTGAGATTCAGTTTCTAATTCAGAATTTACTGTGTTCACATCTTTCTCTTTGCTCGTTGTCTCATTCAATTGCACGTTACTTTTTGTATTGTTAACTAAACTATCCAGATCTACTTTTGCAAAAATTCCTCGTGGTGGAGAGGTGTTTCTATTTACATTTACCTCACTTGGGACTTTACCGATCAAAACCGATTTTACGGCTTCACTATCTAAGCTTTCATTTAACTCTGAATCAGATTCTTCGCTACTGCTTAAGAAAATTGATTTAAAAAGATCTTTTTTCTCTTCTGATTTATTTTTTGACGTAGAGGCTTTCATTGTGGAACTGATATTTTTTTGATTTTCTTGTTGATTCATAATTTCTATATCTGTTGTTCTACTCGAATCTGTTTTTAAGGATGTTTCTGAAACTTCCTTTCCGAAAACTTTCTCGTAAGAGACTTCGAAATTTCTCATCTTCTCTGATACAAGTTCGATAGTTTCACGATTTTGGAAAAATATATCATCACTCGTCTCTTTAACATTTGAATCCGTATTGTCAATGTGTTTTTCTGTATTATCAAGCATATTTTTGTCAGTATTTTCACTGATACTTAATGACATATTAACATCATTTATTTCTTTCGACGCCCGCAAAAATTTTACGGAATTATTCCAATCGAGAGAATCGAAAATCGAAAACTTTGCCGATCTTTTTTGCATTTCTGGCTGGACACAACCAACCTTTGGTTCTGGAATATTGAATCTTTTACAAACTATGCTCGCTGGCTTCCATTCCACACATTCTCGAGTTAATTTCCCAAACATTTTCATTTTTACAGCTTGTTTAATTTCATCTTCTTGACTAGACTGTACAGAAACGTCCGATCTACTGGAATCAGAAGCACTTGTAAATTTATTCGTAACATATTCATTCGTTGGTTGTTCGAACAGTTTGATTGCTTGCTCAAATTCAATTCGTTCATGTTCTCTATCCCATTCTGTCATAGACAATGGCTGTATACTTTCAAGCTTATTTTTCTCTCCATCTTTTACGAAGACTAAATATTGCTCAAATCGTCTTTGTTTACCAGGGTCAGAAAAGCATGGTTTCACAACGTTATCTTGACACACTTTACTTTGTTTATCAGAAGTCGTCGAAGAATCCTTGAATTCTTCTAATTTTTTTAAATTTCCACCAGAATCTTTACTAGAATCAACGGTTCCTCCTTTAATAAAACTTTGGGCAGTCAGTTTCTCCATCCATGATACAGCTGTTTTGGCACGTTGATTTTCTTCTTTCTGTCTTTCTTCTGTTTGCTGCTTCCCATGTAAATTTAACGTTTTCGAGATAATATTAGAAGCCACAGATTGTACCGAATTCGGATGCGTTTCAAATGGTTTTTTTGTGTTGTATGTATCTTCCAAAATTTTGGCTCTATCCGCAGCTGTGAGATCTTTGCGTTTTCCATTCTCCGTACTACGAGAAACATTTTCGATTGGTGGATAAAATCTACTTTTTCTAATTGTATGCACAGGCACGAAATTCTTGGGTAATTCCGGAGGTGGGAAGACTTTTTTCAATTCTAATTTATTTTTTGCCAGTACGAAACCTTCTAAACAATTGTTTAAATTTCTCGAGCCACTACTATTCTCGGACCACCTTGTTTTGGTTTTTCGTTCAGGCCCTAAGGAAAAGTCATAACGCGTCATGTCTTCTCTCTCATATATATCTTCATCATCAGCTTCGAACGCTCCAACACCAAATGCTTGCCCATGTATCGATAACTTTTTGTTTTTATCCCGAATACTAAATGCTGGAGTTTCAAATAAATTTACATGACTAGACAATATAGTTCTTCTGTCTAAACCACTATATCCTATGCCAAAATAATTATCTTTTGGATTGCATCTATGAAAAAAACAATTAAAGATAACATATTTTTGCTTATCAAAATTATATACACAATATTTTCAATTTACCTAAATGGTTCATAGTCATCAGGTGCAAACGTAACATTCTCATAGTCATCCTCTGAATCCTCAGAGCTATTTTCCAAGTTTGACTTCCTAGATCTTTGCTGCGTATCTTTCATTCTTTCATTTTTTCTTTTAATTTTAGCTTTCTGTTTTTTCGTGAGTCTTGATCCTACACCTTGACCTAGTCTCCATCCCATTTTCTTTAATAACATAATACCAACTGTTTCTCTATTATATTAAACATTTATTATTGACACTGATCTAAAGTTAAAATTATTCGATTTCAATTTTTATATAAATACATACTTCACAGGTTTCAAAAGCTCCTTTAAAACTGGAGTACCAGGAATAGGATTGTTGTTGTCACGAGCAATTCTTTCACGTTTCGTACCTCTTTGACCAGAATTTACATAATTTTCGCTAGCCCGAATGCCAGTTGGTGCAATTCCAAACTCACTTGTATCTTCCTCATCCATAAAATCTTCTGGACGTTGAGTAATATTCTCTGCTTTACTACTTCTTGACGATTTAAATTGTTGTGGTCTCCAGCCATCTCTTGTACCAACAGTATTAAAATATCCAGCGGAAAAACCACCTGTAAATGCACCATGAAATCTTCGCCTACCTTGTGCATCATATGCATATTGATCTTCAATTGTCATTGGTTTTTTCCTTGGTACATTATCTATAAGATGTACAAATAAAAATGTATCATTTTTATAGTTATATCTTCCAATATTTTTCTTTATTTACCTTCATCTATTGGTTCAAGAGGAACTCCAAAAATAACATAACTTTCATCTTCGGAGTCGCTCATTTTTCTAAATGTCTAATAGTCAGTGTTTAACATTTAACGATAGAAGAAAAATTATTCTTCGTTTATATATGTAATCTACTTAACTATCAAGAGCGACACATTTGAGGTTAGATAACACATAACAATAACAAAACTTCTTCCCTTTTATTCTCAATGAACTTGATATCCTATTTTAGAAGAATGCATTTGAAACAAACTACATTTGTAATAAAATAAAATGTATGTTGTTAAATCAACCAACAATTGTTCTCTGCTCAACTCTGTTCAACGAGTCAAATCGAAAGAAATAAATACGTGGTATTCTAGTTACTAGTCTAGTTACTTACTAACAATCTTTAAAAATAATTCTTATATTGTTAAAAAATATAATATATTTATTTAATTTGACTCAGATACTCTTAAAAAATAAAAGATTTAAAAACTTCACTTTCTGTATTATAATTTTACGATCACAAATTTTAACTGTATTTCGTTAAAAGATTTTTATTCACACGGTGTAATTTACTTTTCCTGGCTCGACTTGTGGGACAGAATCAGTTTTTTTTTGAGACACTGAAAAGAAATCAATTCTGTTAAGTTCAAGTGATACTCTAACCGAGAACCGCACGGACGGATAGGAACTTTTTCGGCGAAGTTAGTGGAGGAACATATCTTTTCGAAGCGGCGGGGAATAATTCGGAGGAAATTTGCGAAACTACACAAAAGCAACAGTTTCGGGTTGACTGCATTTGTCTCGCGTCGACGCGAGAATAATATCGGGGAACGATTGTCAAACGGGAGCTCTTCGCCAAGATTTGTTAAATTTCGAGGAGGGAAGTTTATTATCGCGACAAAAGAAAAAGAGCTAAGAAATAGATGGCGTCTGAAATAATTTTCGATAAGATAGCGGAAGCGAGCCCTTCCTTCGGTTTGGAGCCAGTTTGAAGTGTCGCACGGCATTTGAATATGATAAGTCAAACGTCAGAGGAGTTCGTCACGATTGCACCAGCGTCTGCGGCGAAAACGCCGAAAGGAAGTTGGAGGCCGCGCAAGTTAAACGGTAGGACGTTTGACTTCCTTTGGTGGCGCGATTCACGACGCGAGAACGCATCGAAGAAGCAAAAATGTCAAAGGAAAAAGGATGATTTGACAGAAGTTAAAATCGTCGAAAGTAAAGCGGGGAATAATCTCGGCAGTAGAACGTCGTTCGACTTTTTCAAGAACATCAAAAAACACATGCAGGTGAAAAAGTTGACGCACAAATCCAAACGAAGGGTAAGTGTGGAAAATGTTTCTTGAAAAAGACCTCTATTTTGTTGTGTAGAAAGATGTTTGTTTCTTGCAGACAAAGGAAGTTGAAGCGCCTGGCATACAAAATGAAACAAACTATGATCTGACAATTCAAAAGGATACATCTACGATTTCTGCGAGAGACAATAACGTGTTCGAGTCAAAATACAAAACCGATAAGAATTACGATGATCAGTACAGCAGTGAAATCTTGACTCTGGATGTATCTCAGAGCAAATATATTTCAGAAAGGTTAAATAGAACCTTAAATAGCTGTAATGATATCGAAGAGAAACTAGACACAATTGACACACAAATTATTAATAAGTTCAACACAGATGCTAATCAGGAAAATGTTTCTAATATATGCCAGTCATCCTTGAATAATGGATCTAGATCAACAATAGAAAATAATCTAGTGAAACATGAAATTGAAAGAACTAATGAAAATACAGAGATTAATAGAAGTAACGATAATAAAATAAAAGCAAGTCTTACAGAGGAACTGCTGAAATTAAGTAACTATGGATGGTATTGGGGACCAATATCAGGAAATGAAGCTGATGCCAAACTTCTATCTGAACCAGATGGTGCATTCTTAGTTAGGGACTCTTCAGACGATAGGTTTGTTTTTTTTATTTTTTACTTCTTTTTTTGTTAGAAATATTATTAAAAATGCAACTCGTATTATATTTAACTCTCGCAATATATTTTTAATATTTATTTTTCTGTAGATATGTCCTAACACTTAGCTTTAAATCATCTGGCAAACTACTACATGCTCGTATGGAACACACTGGTGGTTTATTTTCTTTGTGCAACCAAAGTGAAAGCGAAGGGTTTAGTTCAGTGGCTGACTTAATTAACTATTCAATGAATTTTAGCCAATCAGGTGTCTTTTGCTATTCACGACCAAAGTATCCCGGTCATCCGTCTTTTCCAGTTAGATTAACAAAACCAGTGAGTAGGTTTACTCAAGTCCGAAGTTTGCAATATCTTTGTCGTTTTGTCATACGTCAATATACAAGATTAGACAATATTCACAAACTGCCTTTACCGAAAACTATCAAAGGTTATATAGAAGAAGCGCATTATTAATTGACCTTTGGAAAAATTCAGTGTTTTATATTGTATAGCAATAGCTTCTTTTGGAAAAATTTTCGCTAGACGCGATTAGATACGAGTGTCTTTTAATAAGAACTAAAATGCTCATTGTTAAGATTGTGAGATATCTTCAATTTTATAAAAATTGATTGATATAAGTTGAAAGATATACTATTTTCTTTTTTTTTTTTTATGAAATACGTTATATCTTTCAACGTGATTCGTAGTTGATTTGTGGACTACTTGGCTGTGTGGTGTGTATCTTCATTTCTCTTTGTAAATACATTCTTTATAATAAAAATAATCTCCTGCTCAATTCAATAGTAAGAGTAAAAGTTGATCTCTTGTTTAATATGAGAGATGTAACATAATTTTATATGAAACAGAAAATTATATTATATTAATCACTATAATATTGCAGGGTAATTGTTAAATATTATTAAATCTATATTTCTAACAGTTTATATCTTTATATGCATAAAAACAAATAACATTTATTAAATTTGACCTCAAATGTACAGATTTTGTTAAAATATATAATACTAAAATAAATTAGCCATGATCGTTAATTTTACTCTCGTCTTAATGTTACTCTTTTTTTAAATACTATTATTATTTGAATACTATTGTATAAACCATTTACGCTTTCATTTGTAACGAAAAAAAATTGTAAATTCACAAAAATGTTTCATACTTTCCTCTATTTAGTGATCTACACATTGATTTTTTTTTTCCTACCTATTCCAATTCAGTCCAAGTATATTGCGTGCCTATTGGAAATGGAAATATATGGTTTAAGTATTTTAAAAAGCAATTCAAACTTTAAAAAACTTACTGTAACAAAAGCAGCACACGCTGCTTCAGTAGCATAATTTAAATCTGGTAATGCCATATCAGAAGTTGTTGTCAGAATTGTATGAATTTGTGTTGCATCTTTTATTCGTCTTTCCAAAAAATGCCATGTTTTCTGATGATCTTCACTATTATCTTGTAACATATATAATTCAGTGGTTTTATAAATACCTGCTAATACTATCCTTCTAGTGTACCAATTTATCTGGTTCAAAAAAATTTTAATATAACTTACTAATTTATAAATTGTAAATTTATTTTCATATATGAACTGTATAAAAATATATTTATATTCATCATTCTTACGTCAACTGATTTATCACCAGCATAATAGCAAATATCGTCCACTAAAGTGAGTAAATTAGCTAATGACAATGGTACATTAGGTGGTAAGGCCATAAGGGCTAAAGCTTGTGGCCATGTTTTTTTATATGGGATCACCATTCTCAATCTTGTCTCAACAGCATCGCGTACTTGTAATTCTAGTGTCTTTTTCTTTTTAGTAGGACTCTGTTCAACAGCAAAAGCTTGTTCCTCAAGTATTTTATTCAATTCTTTATTGCATGTTAAGTAGAAATAATGAACCAAATCTGCTCCTCGATTAGGGAATAATCCATGAATTATCCCAGGGTATCCAATTGATTCGGCACCTTAGTACATAACTTTTCATTAAATATTTTTATTTACCTGCATTATATGTTAACAATATGAAAGTTTTATTTTTAAATTAAAATTGAAAACAACTAATGAACATATTACATTTATAATACAGTGAAAATATATTTATTCACTCACACAAAAAATTGATCTTGACTCATCTACTCAACTGAAAAATTATTACAAATTACCAGCACTGATGGCTTGCTGGCTCCATCCAAAATCATGAACATATTTTAAAGATGCGGCAAGAATTTTCATTTTGATATTCTTCTCATATTCCTCATCACTTTCTTTATTATGTTCTTGACTTGATTGCTGCTGATCGTTTTCGGGTTGATCTGTGAGTAAAACTCTACAAGTCCATAAACGTCTAAGACCTATTAAAATTAAAATTTATTTTTAATTTTTTTTTCTTTATTCTAAGAAATGTGATTATCAGTAAGAAATAGTAGGATGTAGTCAAAATACATGAAATGTAAATGAGGAATGATTTTATTCAACAGTAAATTATATATATTACATAAATGTACAGTTTTTATTTTGAAGATACTGTTTTATTGGTATTTTGTCTGAAAGAATTATTAGCAATACATTCATTGACTCTAATCAAAACACTTTCCATCACATCGAGACCATTTATTGCTTGATAACAAAATGTGATCTTTTCTGGAATTGGCATTGCTGGTAATTTTTCATCACCAACGGTTAATGTTATCTCAGCATCACTTTTTTCTAAATCTATATTTTCAGATATTTTGTACGTTTTCTTTTGCTCTTTCAAATCTTTTATTTTTATTTTCCAATGCGCTCTACAAAGATGTATTCCTTCTCTCAATGGTTTTAAATATTCATGTTGAAGTTTATCTACTAAGTTCCAAATACCAGTTTGATTTCGCTCATCTCTTATAAATAGAAATCTTAACAGATTCAAACTTGTGATTATTTCATCAGATAATTCCACTAAATCTGATGCACTACCATAGGGTAATTTACAAGCCAGTTTGATTAAAATTTCTAAATTATTACCAAAAAAATATGGTACAGGAGGTGAAGCTTGGAGACATTCAATGATAGAAGCCTTAAATATTCCAGTAGTTAAGCTCAATAAACCTGAATGTTCGCTAGTTTGATATAAATACAAAATAATTGAGTATCTAGCTTGTATATCAAATATTTCAATATAGTTCTGAAATAAATTTAAAGCTTTTTTTCTTTTTTGATCGTTATTGGAATAAATCATTACTTTCACAAGTGCATTGAATAATTCAAAGTATATATTTAACTGTAATAACTGCAATGTTAAAGAACGTCTTGTTAATCTTATCAAAAGATGTTCCAAAAAATTTAAACCTTTAGTAATGCTTTCTTGTTCTTGCAGTAATTTAACAATAAGATATATGCATGCTTCAAAGATATATTGCCAATCATATACCTGTGGTACTTTTTCCCATAGATGCAGTTTTGTTATAACATAAAAGTAGAAATTAGCATATGCCAAATCTGATATGTTCTCATCCAATTCAAAAAGTGTTACTTTTAGGTCAATATTCTCCTCATCTATATTCTTCTTGGACTTGGTTTCCCTACTTCTTGTACTTGCAATATTTAAAAATGAAAGTAAGTCACCAGTTACATGACTTACAAGTATTACAATTTTTTCAGGTAATGATTGATTTAAACTTGATTCTAGTTCACCTTTTTGAAAATAAAACAACGGTTTTCCCATTAAAAAGATTAAAATGCTAGCAAGATAATCTCTTAATATGGTACATTTCCCTGCATTTTCTAATCTTGATTCATTTATTAATGGTTCTAAAAATAATATAACTGCATTATAAACATTTTTTATTTTATTTATAATAACAATATTATCTGGGGAATCTTTCTCTGGTATTGGTAGACTTTCAATATAAGATCTTAGTGTACTGATACACCATTCTATGGCTCTCATCTTTTTGTCCATTTTAGAAAGACATTTACTAAGCACACTTAGAATTATAGAAAATTTTATATCGTCTTCTGGACTTTCCACTTGTTCTAACAGTTCTAACACCGTCTCGGAAGGATTACATTTTTCTATTATAGCATTTAATATCACTTTACAACATTCGACCAAGTCTCCATTGCATTTAGAATTTTCTGTAGTAATGTAAGACGATACTGTTGACACAATATCCCATGAGGACTCTCTAATGATATCGTCATAACTGTTATCTTCAAAAAAGCTTAGAACTTCTTTAAATCTGTTTTCTTCTAAATTGTCCGTTAATTCTTTAACGAATTTCTTTGCAAGAACTTCTTGATGTTTTATCATTCTTTTTTTTTTTTACAACTTATCATGTAAATACATTCATAAAATAGAATTCAAACCTCCTTTCTTAACACATTTAACATTTTAATCTCCATGAATGAATAAAGGATTAATGAACACAGAAAATTATAGCATTATTTGAAGATATATCTACAAAATGAAATTGAGCAGCTGCAGTAATACTAAGAAACATTATACTTTCGGTATTCGTACTATACTATAAACAAAACCGTAATACACTCTAATGAAAAACATATAGTAACAAAATTACGTAAACAAATACAATCATCACGTGAGTTATACAATTCTTCTAATATTTTTCATAAAAATTATATAATCTAATTTAAAGTTTTGGCAACAAACATCAAGATAAAAATGATGTACGTATGAATTGTGATTGGCATATATTACAAATACAAAAAAACTCGCTTACCATTTATTAAAAGACCTTTTCGCATTAATAAAATACTAGACATAGCCATATTAACAACTTTAAATAAACTACTTGCTGCACATTTATATGTACACGACGAAACTGCGATTATTATTGTTCTATTCGAAACATTTATGAGAATTGCATATCCGCCTTCATGTGCTATGAACATAGTTACGAATCTGTTCTAATGTTTCTGGTGCGAATTTTCCAATTCATTATAGAATTTCGATGTTTACAAACAATAAATCCCATATTTGTATTATTGAGTTTTTTAAAGTGATGGAATGTGTAATTTTGAAATTGTATTCATTAAACTATTTATTAAGTTAATTAATATTATTTGAATGAATTTAGACAAGATTATCCACTTGAAACACAGACGAAATATATGAATATACCTCGTCTGTGGTTATATCTATTTATATATCTCATTTGTGTACACAACAATAAATTCACTTTGTAAATGGTATTTTAATTCTTTACATTATTTAGAGATCTGCCTTAATGATTAGTTTATTTCTATTAATTTTTTTTTACATCTTATTAAATATAATAGCTGTAAATCAAACGTTTTATTTAAAAGAAAACAATATAGTACACATATTTATATACTGAAAATTTTTTTTAAATGTGGAATAGTTACAATCGTAATATTCGTTCGTTGTGAAGGCGCTTGTACTAAAATACTACACGTGTTACTGACATCTAGTAAAAACTTGTCTATGCCGAAAATATATTAAAGTACCGAAAACAAAGCTACGAACAAGGTTAAGCAAAGTAAGATCATTGTGTATCTAACGTAAATCAAGCTGGAGATGGAAAACAGCGGTGAAAGTGGCGATGATGGACCTCTGGGCCCGTCTGCGTTCCTTGGAGGTAGTGGCGTTTCTGCCTCGTATATTAGCGTACAATCTGATGATATGGAAGGTAGGTTAACTATGTTTTGAAAACATAATAAAAACACAAATGAAAATTTATATTCAATGTTGAACGTTATAAAATTCAGATTTTTAACAGAAAAGTATACTTTCTTCAATTTTCATTTTACTGAACCATTGTATGTATCACTTCTACGTATTGATATGTAAAAACTTATGCTTTTGTTCAGATGATCCTGAAAATACGGACGACTCGAATCACGGAGCCAGTGATCCTTTGCAGGGAGTTGGAGGTGGCAGTGGCGGAGGACCTCTTCGCGAACAGGACCGGTTTCTTCCTATAGCAAATGTTGCTAAAATTATGAAGAGGGCGATACCAGAAGCAGGGAAAATTGCGAAAGATGCACGCGAATGTGTTCAAGAATGTGTATCTGAATTTATATCCTTCATAACGTCTGAGGCAAGTGACAGGTGTCACCTGGAGAAACGCAAGACTATCAATGGTGAAGATATTTTGTTTGCTATGACGACTCTTGGTTTTGATAATTACGTAGAACCATTGAAAGTATATCTACAAAAGTACCGAGAAGCGACGAAAGGAGATAATCCTCCAGGTAGTGGTACCGCAACAGGCAATGGAAAAACTGAACCACAAGGAACCATATATGAAGATCAGTTGTTTGCTATTGCCGCAACTGCATCAAGTGCCACCACGTCCGATACACCCGTTATATACAGTTACACGTCTGCCGATCAAATGCAATTCCAACTTTCCTGATTATCATGTGTTAAGATGATATTAAATATATATTATTATTAATGCGAAATTTACAAAACGAGTCTCTCAACTATGCGCGTACTTTTTGCATGCAGGATTACGTTTTGTAAAAGACTGTCAAATTAGTTTACTAAGCTGTGTGGTAAGCTAATATATTATTGTAACATTGGAGGATGTTCTTAAAAGATTTCCAAGACAAAGATGATTTAACTTTGGGCAACTTTCTTGTAAAAAAAAAATGAAATGCAAAAGGAAATAAAACCAATAGGCAGTTCACAGACATCACTGGTAATTACTTTTTTTTTCTTCTTTTTTTTTACTTTTTCAAACACAGTAGGGGTAGAAAAACATAGCCGATTATTTATTCAACTATCATCTTTAAGCGCTAGAATTCGCATTTAAACTAGAATTAGGCTGTGATGGTTGTTGTTTTCCTTTTTTGTTGTTGCGAAAACGGTTCAGGTCAAATGGAGATAAGATATTTCTATATTGGACAAGAACCGGCAGTTAATCGGCGTGTAGATTTCTCACGAAATCCGAATCTTGTAGAAAATGTTCATAATGGTGTGTTTTTTCACTCTGGTAATTGGGCAGGAGAGAGCAAGAGCTCGTGTGCTTTTATTGATGATGATGCAGCGGCACTCGAGGACACGGCCGATTGCTGTTGGTGTTGTTGATGCGCTGGTGACAAAAGTGAGGCGGTAGGCAATGTTCCAGCTGGTCGAGCTTTCGTTTTTCTCACTTTTTCTTTCTTGTCAGAAGCAACGTGACAAAACCGCCAGCGGCATTGACCGCAACGACATAGACAGAGGCAGAGCAGCACCCGAAATAGACAACACAGTAAACCGGCGCACAGTAGCGAAGGACCCACCAGCCTCAATTCTGGACTGAGGAATCCTTTCTCTCCAGTGCCGACAAACGATATAACTAATCCGAGCGCTGTAGTTCCCAGCCCCGCATATAGTACGGTATTCACTGCCGCACTGACTTCACCTCTACGACGGTTTGCATTACTGCTTCCATCTTCTTCGTCATCTTCTCCACTGCTTCCATAGCAATAACTTGCATCTCTTATCTAAAAATAAGGATAGAACTATAGAACAACCATAATTTTTGACATGCTATATAAATAAAACAATATATAAGGCTAATATGTTTAATATGTTATAAATATTAATGAATTAATCGTTTTGTATATAACTCAAAAATTTTTTCTTTAGATTATTACAAATGCTTGTTTACCCTGTTCCTTTTCATCCATCGTCGATGAGCCTCGCATTGCTTTGTTTTGTAGCCATCTCCGCGGCATGCATGAGGTGACATAGGAGATAAAGGAAGGGGAGAAGGTCTGCTGCATCCTTGCCATGCTGCTTTGCCAGGTCCTCCACCACACTGAAATTATTCTTTATTCAGGTATTACCTTTAAAGAGTTCTTTAATAACTACGATTCAATATTTTAATGTCTATTAAATTTGAATATAATGAAATTGTGAATAGTCTAATGTCATAAGTATTACATATACATGTATACTATTATACAAAATATAAATAAATACAAAAACTTAAAATCAATATGATTATGTAATTTGCATCTTTCTCTATCATTTAAAACATGTTCTTTGAAACAAATATCTAGAATTCGTTACTATGTTATTAGATAAAGTCAATTATTTTTGTCCTCGTTACTCAGCACATAAATAAGATAAAAACATGCATGCATGTACTAGATAGAACATAGAAAAATTTGTATATATAAATGGAACCGATAAACGTTTTATACGTACATGTATCGTAGAACTTGTCTACACAAGTACACTGCAATCATTGCATTTTAATTGACAATAAAAAATTGATTAAACATAATTAGTAACAGTTGTCAATCTTCGGATGTGGAGTATCAAGTAGTGCACATTGTAGAATTACAATTTTTCGCACTATATTAGAAGATTAATATCGCACTGAAGATTAATATCGTGAATTCTGGTATTAAGAAAACTTTTCCGCTTTCAAGGAATACATTTTTCTGAGTTGAAAGATCACACGATCATTTGTGATATTCTTGTTTTTAAATCATAACTTATATTAGTATTCAAAATGTAATAATATAAAGTATTTGAAATTTTGTACACATCAATTTCTCTAGATTATATTCAGCAATGATATTTTTAAGTTGGTGCATAGTAATTACTCTATGACAAAAAAAAGTAAGAAAGGGATGAACAACTACGATATCAATTGTTTTGATCCAAAAAAGAACTATACAAAGTTGATGCATATATAATTAGCTAGGGAAGCAGCAGTTTACCCTTCGATGCCAATAGCTTATTGTTGATGATACAGCATATTAAAATGATTTTAATACTTACCCCATAAACATATGATCGTGGGGGATATCGTGGAAGCGGCGGAATTAGTCTGGTGGCCAAGTTGGAGGGTAATTCTCTAAAGTTCACCACCTTACCCCCCCGTAACCGTTGCTTCTCCCTTCTAATCAATAAAGCAGCCTGCATTCCGCTCATTCATTTGCCTGTTTTATTGATCGTTAAGATCTCGATCGTCCTTCCGCTCCTTCTCCTCCTCCTCTTTCTCTTTTCCACTTTCTTTGGTACACCGGTTACAATTTATAAATTCTTCCCTTATCTTTCCCTCGGAACGGAAAAAACCAAAAGAACCACACGAGTTTTTTTTTTTTTAAAAGTCTCCAAATCGTGACTGGTACCAGGCACTACAACTTACTCCTAACATCGCATTGTCTGCCTCCAGCATTAGTAGGTGATGCTTGTATCCGCTGGTAGGAACCAGGAGGGGAGGACATGTTAATTACTAAAAAAATTACAATTGATGGATAACCAGCTGACGAACCTGGAGCCGCTCGAGGATGTGTGTGTTATCGCGGGGGTTTACATACGCCACCAGACAGCCGATCGATGGTGTATTCCTAATTATAAGTAAATGTGCGCCAGCAAGAAGAGAAGAGGTGCAGAGTGCAACGAGGATTTATCAAATACTTGAACAAGGAGAGAGATTGCGTTATAAATACTGAGTGAGTATAAAAGGGTTACCTATGGTAAGAGCAACTATAATATGTGATAGAGAAAGAAGAGAAAAAGTAGAGCTAAATAGATAAGTATAGATAATGAAAACGACCCTATAGAGCAATTAGAAAGTATTTACCGCTAAATGGATCTACCCACCTGTAGCTCCGAAGAAGATGGCGAAACTCGGAGATCGAGGATCGATGGTGGTGGAAATGGGAAATTATTAGATTTACTTGGATAAGTAACCGAACTTGGCGACTCGAGGGACAGTGGCGGTGGCGAGATTGGAAATTGGATTGGAGAAACAGGTGCAACCTGCTGACACTTCTCAACATGACGCCGTCGATCGATGCTCGGATGGAATGCAGATGACGGTGGTTGTGGTGGCTGTGATGTGGAAGATGGTGGAACAACGTGCGGACGAGCAAACTTGCTGGGGTGGTGGTGATGTTGGTGTTGGTGGTGGTGGTAGTGGTGCTGAGAAGCTGGTATCGTCTTCAGCCGTGACGGGATCGTACCCTCGGTGACACGTTTATTTAGCTGCAATCGTTTCTGCTTCCTCCTATTCGCTATACTGGCGCCACCCGCAGCTGCGTACATTGCTTCGCGCCCGATTTATACTCTTCCCGGTTTAACGCCTTCGGGCCAGGCGTTCTTTCTGTTACGAGCTTAGATTCCTTTGCATCGTCTTCCTGTCTTTTTTCGTCTGTAAACGCAAGAAACATGACGGACATCCGCCCGCTATTGGCGGCCGTCATATACTAATTCTACCATTAATATTCTAGCATGAAGCACGTGAAAAGCGTTTTTTATTTACAGCGGTATTTACGTATGCATAATGTATGTATACTGTAAATGGTTGAACTTTGTTTAGAGGGCAGAATTTGTGATTTTTTTTTTATAACGTTTGGGCTCTCTTCCGTAATAATTTACCAACTAATGATGTTAATAAGTTACAAAATTAGTAATGTTAATAAGTACAAAATTAATGATGTTAATAAGTTACAAGTACAAAATTAATGATGTTAATAAGTTACAAATAAGACAATGGTTTTATCATTTTTCGTTAAATAAAATTACATAACTTGTAATTTGTAATATCTCATTCGTTTTTTAAACAAAACTATTACTACTGCGCAACATATTTTTAATGCTAAACATTTGTAACTTGTTTTGATATAGGTCATAAATTCGATGTGCTTCAAAACAAAATTCAATACTAAAAGCAAATAATAATATGCGAGAACCACATATTTACTAAATATTCTTTCTATTTCTTTTTTAATATAATTTAGAAATTTACAATTAGTGTCAACCTACACAGTTGTCAATAAGCTGATTGATTAATGACATTAAATCTCTGTATAAGGTCTTATATAAAATTGTTAGCTAATTACTTAAGAAATGAGATAAATTTGAAAAATAAGGAAACTAATTCAATGTAATATACATAATTACATCGATTTTATATTTTATACGGTTTTTCTACACAAGAAAAGCACACAATAGAAATATTTATTACTAAACTCTCTATCGCTATGTCAGTAATTAGCAAAAGATGACATGCGACGTATACACAAAAATACATACACAGATAAGAAATAAGAGCAGAAATCATTTACGAAGATGGCGGAACGTAAGAAAGAATTTACTGTGATAATTTTTTACATTAAAAAATTGCACTCTAAAAAGAGAAAGTAGAAAATTTAAAAGATACTTGTTAGATGCGAATAAACATATAATACGATCGTTAAGTATATACAAAATTAAAAATTCTTGAAAAAATACCAAAACTACCTACTTTTAACTTCAACATAAAAATTTATGAACATATATATAACTAAAATATAAGAAAAAGATGATTATCAATTTACATAAAAAAAACTCACAAACATCTTGTCATAATTTGTACAAAAATTATATTACACTAACTGATTATATTAGTTCGATCGAAATATTTTTGTTTATATTTTACAATATTTTACAATATTTTACAGTCTTTGATCTTTACCTCTAAGCTTTGAAAATTTTCTCAAAGTGAACATTACGAGAATACTTCTGTATTGGCACCTTTCCGTTTTGCTCCTTGACCCGTCAATGGGTCAAGTGTTTCCGACACAAATGTAACAAATCGAAAAACCCTCTTCTTTCTCATTGTTTTTTTATCGTGACACGTTCTAGTTATCCCTTCTTTGTATCCCATTCTTTTCCATTTCTCTCTTTTTTTTGTCTCCTCTCTTCCCTACCTTATTTCGTCACGTTCATTTTCAATGCCTTTCCGCTATCTATCTCTGTCTCGAACTTCTTACCCGGTCCATTTTGTTCAATCCTTTCTCTCTAGCTTTTATGAGCTATTTTTGTTATAAGTCAGTGTTTATATAATAATATAATATAAAAGACGTATAAGCGGGAAAAACGTAAACAAATCGGAATATACACTCCGAACGAATTTGGCTCACGCCAAAATGTACCCAGCATGAAACAATAACTGTAACGGGCATGCTGAACATTGACTAAGCACCGAACAGGGTCGCGAATCAGGAATACAAAAACGAGAATAATGAATTCCTGTGAAAAAGCAAGCAAGCAAACGTAATTATTGTTATATAATTATATATATCGATGATAAGAAACGAATGTATGTACATTACATGCTATGATATACGTGCGTGCATGAAACAAGTAAAAAGAAAAGGCTATACACAAAGCTAAGTAAAAACGTGAAGAATCCCAAAAGGAAAAAATATCAAAGGACCGACAGGATCCTCAATGAGATACGAACTCATACGATCCTACTTAGTTCCTAAAAAGAAAGAATACATATATGAAGCGCGTAAAAAAAATAAAAGGCTGGCTGGTGGCCGATGGGCACGTCAGATTTATTATTTTCCTTTTTTCTTTTTTTTCTTTCTTTTTTTCGTTTTTTCTTTGTAATTTACGTTAGGAGAAACGCGCATCGCATTAACAGAAGAGCGGTTTGTACAATAAAACGACGACCAAACGACGATGACGACGACGGAACAATGAAGGCTACATTTGTTTCTTTCTCTCCCTCTCTCTCTCTCTCTCCCTCTCAGCAACACATTATCTTTCTCAATTTTTTTTTTAAATTCTCGTTCATTTTCGCATCGCTAGCAACTGCTGCAGCAACGTCGGTGGCGATTCGACGGCGGCGGCAGCAACAGCAATAGCAAAGCAGGCATCAAGTCAGCCAGCAACACCAAAAGGCTGCGCGTACCAACGACTCAGGATAACCACTGCACCGTGTTCGACCTGCTTCTCTCTCTTTCTCTCTCTCTCTCTCTTTCTCTTCGTTCGCCTTGGTTCGACTATGTGGACGACATTTTTCCCGTGTTCGTGTTCTGCCTTTCTTTCCGTTTTATATCACACTGTATTTCCTCTTTCTCCCCCTTTCCTCTTTATGCTAATATTTTCTTTACTTTATCCTTCTCGAGGATAGTTAAGGAATGTTAAACGACCATATTTTAGGGACACGCACGCACACAAAAGCACGGGCACAGAGGGGTGGGGGCGGGAGGCGAGCGCGATGGGATACGCGAGCCACGAATCCAGGACACGATCCCCGTGTATACACACGGTGTGTATCACTCGGTTGTCGCAATTAACGCAGCCTCCATCGTTACCCCACACTTCGTGGACGCGCCCGTTCGTCCCGAGCAACCACCAACTGAGCACCGCGACCGACCGCGCGCGATTATTCCTTCGCCCTCCTGCTCGACAATCCCTTCCTCTACAACCCATCCTCGCACGCGCGGTACGTCGTTCGATTATACAGAGTCTTTCAGGGAGTTGGGACCAAAACGAGAAAACAGCCTTAAATGAATATGGTTCAAATATCATGAAGCTTTGAAGATGTAACACGTTTTCGATTGCGAATCTGCAACAACACAAGAGATTTTATTTCACGTCTGTCTACAACTTAGTGATTTAGTTTAGTGGATGCGTGTTCTGACTCTATTCGATACAATAAAGCAATCAAATGTGGATATAGATTCTTACGAGTGTGTGCATTTCGAGCTTCAGATGTTTCATTTGTCAGAAGACGCGTTCAGTATACCGTAGCCTAAATTTTAAATTACTGAATCTACAGTGAACGCAATAATTATTGTCATTAGACAGTAGTAACAGAAAATCGTAGATTTATTTGCAGTGTTATTCTACGGCTTGCTTTCACATTATTGAAATAATAGTGAGATGCTGGAATGAATGGAGGTCATATTAAACCATATTAATCATATATGCATGTTATAGATTGATGAAAATATATTATAACAATGAAAGTAATGATACCTATGGATTCATTTACTTACTTTTTTCTACATACTTCTATAGTTCTACATTAACTTTCTGAAATATCCTATATATGTTTTTCGTTCAATCGCCTCTCCGAATATCTTCACTTACGTAAGAGTTTCATGGGGGTTGTACGTTTTATTAGAAAGTCAAGTTATTTTCTGTAAAGAGCATATACTTACTTATGCAATTTACGTATGTAGGTTATCAGTTTTTAACGATAACTGTCTACATATTTGCCTTACTATATCTAGACATACCTAATGACGTTCGATTTTTCTATACATACATAGTAATACCGCGATAACTGGTCGGGATTCATTTTGCTAACTAACCGTCGCTATCCCCATTAGTTCTTGCAACTGATGTAGTGCGAGTCTCTGGGATTGTTATGTAAAATAAATAAATGTATCAAATGGCTCTCTCTTCTCTTAAAGGAGAAATGAGATAATCAGAATATTCTGGATATGTACCTTTTTGAACTGATTTGATAAAATTCTGTGGTCAGTTAACAAAGCACTTTCGGGTCAGTTTCAAAGTACACTTTGAGAGTCAAACTAGTCACGTAAAATCGGCAGTGAAATATATCAGTATACCTCAACTCTTAATCTTGAGCAAATAAAAAAAATCAACTGAAACGATCAATTTCTTGATAAATAGCAATTTCTAAATAGCGTAACGGATATTCTTTACGTCGTTCATAAAGTAAGGTTCAGTTACGAATCTAGATACAGTTGCAATATCGAAATATTTTAAAATATATCGATCAACAATCGATATCAGGAAATTTACTTTCATATATTACAACTTTTTGTTATAGTTATTATCCTAAATAATTAAATAAATAAATATAGTTTTATTTTCCTAAATACAGCTTATGAGCTAATATTCGAAACTTAACAGCTTTATGATCAAGTAGGGCATGAATCGTATAATGTATTTCCAATCTAAAATATATCGTAATACTGTGCCTTCAACCGCGTGCCCTTATTTCACTCGCAACATATATATATATATATATATATATATATATATATATATGTATACATATACACATGCATATTACATTATATTCAATAAGATTTATCATTTATGATTTTTAAATAACACAGAAGAGAATATGATTGAAATCGCGATAAGCGAATATGATTCAAAGTATGATTAAGATATTAAGTGGGACACATTGAAGTCAAATTGTAATTAACATTTCGGCTCCTATAGATTGCGCAAGATATCCTAATGTGTAATATATTTCGTTTAGATGACATTGAACATATGCATATACACAATACGTATAAAATCACATGCGGGGTGGAACCCCTTACTGATTCTAGGGCAACCCGTTTCCGCACCAACCCTCCCTTATACCCGCTACCAGGTTACCTCGCCCTCACGACTTTCCCGAGTCGATATCTCGTGCTGCTTTTGACCTTTCACCTTTCTCGCGTTACCCTGATTCTGTGGCCAAGGGACAACCTGCTTTATCGACTTGCAACACTATTCTTTCATTTAATTCGCGACAGTTTCATCGAATTTTTTAATTATATTTTCACGCACCAAAGCTGAATTCATAATTTCACGCATGATTAATATTTCGATATTTAAGTTTTAATTTGATTGTATTTCATTTTTTACGCATTTTTTAAAATAGTTATTTTTTTACTGTGGTGACGAAAAAAATATTTTTATTATTCACTGTGTATTTTTATTTGTATCCTATAATCTTTTACAGTTATTATTAGATGATAGTTTAAATTTAAATCTTTAAAAAATAATATTCGTACGTAATGCAAGTTCAATTTATTTATCAGAAATATCAATATCAAAATTCTTTCTTGGGAGCTACTCTAAAAAAGCAGGTATAAAATTTTCGTATCAACATTTATTTCAATATATTTAATAATGTACTCTTTGTTACATTTAATATATTTAATATGATTAAAATAGCATAAACAAATATATTTATCTTCGTTTTCTACCTCCAACTTTACGCCTCATATTTCGTTCTCCTTTACCTGCTTTTGGTTTCTTTATCTCTTTACCTTTTGCTGCCTTTTTACCTTTCTTTTTGTTTTTCTCTGCTTTAGCTGGTTTTGTTCTGCAAAATGAATATATTCAATTACGATTTTTCCTATGCTAGAAAATCTTCTAAAAAAAAAGAAAAAAAAAACAAATGGAAAATTACTTTGGCAAAGAAAAGTCTTCACGAAGTATCTTAGTATTGTTTTTCAGAATATTATCTGCCAGATTGGTATTTCGCTTCTTTTCCTCTTGTAAATTTCTTGGAACTTCTTCAGCTTTTCTTTTCATACCTGGAACTTGTTTGGCAATACCCTTTGCATCTTTTTCTTTTGGTAACCTTTTATATTAATAAAAAATTTTATATAAATTATTTAATAATTTATAGAAATATATAGAAATAGATATATAGAATATAATAATGCAATACAAAACATACCTATCTTGGAATTTGCCAAGAGATGCTGTTGATGTGCGCGCAATAGTCATGGCTTGTGAAAGTTGTTGTGAATCAGCGAAATGTTCTTTAGTAGGAAGTCCTACTTTCGGAATTTTTATATTTTTTGCTTTGGCAATATTACGCAGTCTCTGTAATTCATTTTTAGATTTTCTCTCTTCCTTTGCTGCTTTCGCATTTGCAAAAGGATTTTCTGCAGCTTTATCTTCACTGTTAACTTCTATCAACCATTCTTTCTGTTCTATGGCTTTGTTACGTTTATAACCGAAAGTAGGTATCCATTTCTACAAAAATATTACGATATAAGAAATAAATGCTTCAAATACTAATAAATTCAAACCCAATTCAAAAATTTGTAACTCACTTGTAATTCTTCATCCCATTTAACTTTAGATTTACTTTTCCGTTTAGTATTAATGCCTTTTTCCTTAGCAAACTGTTGCCACTTTGTTAAAGGTTTTGCTTTTGGAATTTGTCGAGCTCGTGGCAATATAAATTCCTGTTTGGGCAATTTGGCTACTATTACCTCATCAACACGTTCCACTGGCAGTTCCCATATTCTATTAATCAGTATTTGTACATTGTCCCTTGTCAAACTCCTCAGATATTCTTCTGGTTGTGATCTACAAAATATAAATAACACACATGTGTATTAATATAATTAATTAACACGTGTATTTTACTTCAATATAAAAATTATGGAAGAAGCTTTATACTTTAATGCTTTCAAGTTTAAAGCGTTATAATCTAACGCTAAAAGAGTTCCTAAATCTGTTTCGATTTCTGCATCTTTATTTACTATTGTTGATTTACGCGGATCTTTCTCTTGAATGTCATTTTGTAAGATTGAATTTACAACATCCATCCCGCCGGTTATTCTTCTACTTTATGTAATCTTCAGAGCTTTGTGACTTTGTCTTCGTTTATTTAAATCGCAAATAATTTTATTCCTTGTTCGATCCCACAACTTTCAGAACGAAGTATGAGAAATCTGTTCCTGCTTCGTGCTTGACTAGAACATGTTTCAGAGCATATGCATTAGAGGTTATGTTGACAAATAGTTCTCGATGCATTTGTAATGGAGGTACGAAAGTAAGAAGTGCTTTGTACGAAGCAAAGTCTGTGATAGAAATTATAGTCGTAATATTTAGCGAAGTAAATAATATCGTGTAATTGAAAAGATAAATAATCCTTTTTTACATTAAGATAAAATAAATGATATACAAATGTTTGTCCTCGCGGAATTAAAGGATACGGTTAGAATTCCACCATGGGAATTCAAGCGAAAATTAAACGATGCTATTACGGATGAACTTAACAGAAAATTGGCCAACAAGGTGAAATGTCATAATTTCATTTAAATATTTTAAACATTTGATATTTAAATGCTTAAAATAATGAATAATTTAAATATTTTAGTCTACTCTCATCAATAAAACTAATAAAATCATTCAATTTCTTTGTTCAAGATTTATCATGATGTTGGTCTTTGTATTGCTCTTCATGATATTACAAAAATCGAGGAATCGTATATTTTTCCTGGAGATGGTGCGTCTCATACCAAGATAGTATTTCGTTACATCGTGTTCCGTCCATTTATGGAAGAGATATTAATAGGAAAGATACGAAGCTGTAGTGTTGATGGTGTCCATGGTAATACCTGCATCAATAATATTGTTTATTTATCACATTTAC
This sequence comes from Melipona beecheii, assembly GCA_032399605.1. Lineage (NCBI taxonomy): Eukaryota > Metazoa > Arthropoda > Insecta > Hymenoptera > Apidae > Melipona > Melipona beecheii. Next base: position 7,130,034 of record JAUCMO010000507.1, read on the forward strand.
GATTTTATGTATTGCCAAATTTTACCACAGTGACATTAGGATTCTTTGAAGATATTGTGATACCACCTCATAAATTACAACATCCATCCAGGTTTGATCAAATGGAACAAGCATGGGTGTGGGAGTACGATACAGGAGATGGTGAAAAACATGATTTATTTATGGATGCAGGTAAAATTACTTTAGGAATTTCTTTGTAAAACAAGAATATACTTGATAATAAATTTGTAAATTTTAGGGGAAATCATAAGATTCAGAGTAATAAGTGAAACGTTCACTGAAGCACTACCTACAGGGCCAAATATGTCTGGCGAGACTGAGACATCAGAAGCTAAAAATACATCTCCATATAGCTTAGGAGTAAGTATTTATACTTATGATTAAGATATTGATTATTAATGCATATATAAATAATAATATCCTGTTTATCTCGCTGAAAAATAATGGTTATTTTAATTGTATATTCCAGGGAGCTATTGATGAGCAAGGTCTTGGATTACTCACATGGTGGGAAAATACCTAAGAGTACAAAAATAAATTCAGATCAATAAATTTTTATTTCACAGCACATTCCATCATATTATTATGTAGCACTCTTATAAGTTATATTCATGACTCGCGTCGCATACGATCCGATCTCAGATAGAATTTCTGTGCGGATATATTTATATATTTAGTTTTGATTGGTAACAGAATTATTAATTGTATATTTATACAATATATACAAAGACATGTGCTAAACATGTGGTAACACGCAAAAAATAATTTCAGTTCGGTTGGAAATTGAGGTAATGCTAAAACGTCACACAAAAGTTATTTGATAATATGAATTTCAACATAAAAAAACGTTGCACTTATTCAGTTACAACGGCAGCGTAGAATTCTCTTTCAATATCTCATGTGCTGACTTGGAGTACTAGTGTGTCTGAGACTGATTTGTTTTAAATAACCGTCAAAATACTTAATGGTGTTAAACACATAAAATACATCTTTTTTTCTATATTGCGATATATCATTACATTTAATGAAAAAACATTCGAGAACTTAGCTAAATGTAAGCCTTAAATATAGGAAACATTAATTACATGACAGCAGAATATACATAAGTAAAATATAAGTTAAAAAATTTTTTTTCCTTTCCTAGAATAATACATACATGTGCAATGATCTTTAATGCTTTTCTTCTCTTTTTTTTCTTTTATTTGTTTATTTAGTAACACATCGTTAAACAAATTAAGAACTCTCAGGACCGCAATGCTTTTTAAAATAAAAAATTCTTGTTAATAGACGTGCCTGGAATGTTTTTCTCTTTTCGTTATTTTTTTCTTCTTTTGTTTAATCACTTATAATTACTAAGGTGGTAATTCGATACTTCAAAAAAGCAACGCATCTAGCGCGTCGACAATTACGCGCGTTTTCAAAATGTTGAAGCAGGTTAAATACCCTAAACATATGTAATTGGGGTAGAACAATATACATATAATAAAAATTTATCACAGTTCTAACTATTGTTGAGTCTGTCGTATCGTCTCATCGGACAATCTCTACATTCTTTTATATATCTTTTTTTTTTTCATTAATTTTCTTCTTTTTAGCAAGAACCTACTACAATTAAACTGTCTCTTTGCTTCCAGTTTTCTGTTTTCTCTATTATTAAGCTGCGACGTGTAAAATTCCATATAATTTTTTGCATTTTTTTTTCTTTTGTTTGCATTTTCTTCTCAAACATGTTTCAACGAAAAAACAGCGCAAGAAAGAGAAAACAACACAAATCGAATCGTGTATGATTCGATTAAAAGTTCTAGCATCGGCGAGAAAGAAGTGCGATTCATACAGGAGCTCTGGTGTATTAAAAATCTCTACACACTATCTTAGTGTTAACATGTTTGCATGTTTTTTAGGGGCTAGTATTTTTTTTCTTTTCTTTCTATATATCCGTTTCTTTTTTATTTTTTTATATCCTTTGTCGTTATAAGAGAGAACAATAGTATGCGGTAATGTTCATATTTGGACGTCAATTGCTTCTTTTCTATCTGTATCCGCATCATCATCTCTTCGTATCGTTGGTATCCTTGTCCATTCTAAGTATTGCTTAACATGAAACATTTTTTTATGTTGTCGTCTCGTTCTATATAAATAGAAACGTTTTCTAGATGAAACGCAGTTGAATTGCTGGAGCTTGTTGCCTTGCTTCCAACGAAGTTTCATTTATTCGATGATTAGGCAGCGTGGTAGATGTTCACGCAAATAGTCAAACAACTCCTGAGAAGTTCCTGGACAATTGGTTAGTTCTAACTCGTGCAAATGTCGAAGTTGAATCAAACTGGATAATCCACTACTTGTAAGCAATGGACAGCCTATAGAAAATTTATATTTTTTAATAAAAATTAATTTTTTTTTTTTGTAAAGTGATGAAATTATTTGCTCTTATACATAAAAATAGATAAATTTTGCAATGATGAATTTCGATATTTGTTGTTTATCTATAAAATTGAATAAAATTATTGGTTAATGATTTACATACAAAAAAAGGAATACATTTTAAATTTTAATTTTTTTTTTGTTTTTTTTTTGTGGATGAGATCAATGATTTTTCATCCCTTGAGGGAGAGGAAACGACAACAAAGCTTATTTTTTGATGTTCAATATAGGGCATCATATAAGACAGGCTTGAGGTTGATCTTACCTGCCACAGAGAGTACTTGTAAGGATTTCATGCCGCACAAGTGCTGAAGTCCAAAGTCTCTAAGTAGTATGCACCATCTCAAGAACAATGCGCTCAATGATCCCATCGTGGAAATGTAGCCCACGCCTATATCTGTTATGTGCACACATCTATACAGAGAGAAGAAAAAAAAGTTTAACAAACTATTCGTTTCAAATCGTCTCCTAACATATCGCCTCAAAATTTTTATATTTACAATTTAATTTTTACACTTTTTTTTCCTTTTTTTTTTCTTTTGATTCACAATTTTTATTTTGTATATATGTATTTATTATAATATATATATATATGGATTGTATATCTACAATTTTAGACTGGTTCTTACGATGGCAAAGCTTCCGCTTATAAGTGACAGGTATTAGGGATAATAAGCTACCATGTATGTATATTGTCACATAGGAACTTACTCTTGAATCTATTTTCATCGGATAGGTTAACGTGTCCGCCCGGAGAGGCGCGTTATTTGTATAGGTCTCAACTTCTTGTTCTGGCATAAAATTTTTATTTTATTTCAAGATCAATCAAAATTCACGTTCGAATTTATCGTTGAATTTTTCTTAATATTACCTATGACATGTTAATTGATTATTTCAAAAAATGTGACATTTATCCAACAATTTTGGCAGGCATAAAATATATTTTGGTAAGTCAAAAATGTTTGAAATAATCAAGTACATGTATTATCTCACAGAATCAGTCGACTGATTCCTTAAGAAAATTGTAAGTCTGTTTCCTTAGGCGTCTGAACGTGTCAACGATTGCTGATTCGTAGGTGTATTACGTAATTGTAGATCGTAAATAGAAGGCTCGTTAACGTGTTCAGTATTTAGAACATGAATGGGTCGCACGGATTCACCGTGGCTTATCATATCATTTAACACAATTTAGAAATAAAATTGAAAGAAAGAAGGAAATGTCTCTTCGTTGTTTGCAGTATCTTCTGTTAACTCCTTAAATATCAGCGTTTGTTCACAATTGATTTACATTATTGAATGTTTTGTTTCATTATTCAATATTTTTTATCTTCATTTCTTATGCCAGATCATAGAAGATTTCAGATTCTTTTTTATACTAAATCCTAATTTTAAGAAATTGAAATATCTGTGAATTGTGATAAACTATATTTTTAGAAATCTTTCTTGTGCTTTTGTAAAATAATTAACAAAACACTATATAAGTTATTTTGTTCATATTCTTCAATAAGACCTTGAGTATTTATCTTGTTTATAGTTTTACACATTGGTTTTCTTGATTGATTAAGCAGTTCTCACCTGTCCAATGTAAGCTCCTCTAAATGATTCAGATCACAGGCAATGTACTCTAGGGCCGCGTCGGTGATTCTCGAGCACCAGCTCAGATCTAATGATCGAAGTCTGGACAAATTTTCTGCTATTAATTCAACGCCATCGTCTGTTACTTTACTGCACCCGGACAGCGACAAGACAGTCAAATTGGGCAGGGAATGTACTAAAAGATAAAACAGAACAGAAAGAAAAAATTATTTTTTAATTTCTTTCGGTGACTCGTTAATTCGTTACGGAGAAATATGAAACTATCGTATAAATAACGACAACGGTCGTTTTCTCGAACTCTCTACGTATATTCACCGAACATGAGTTTGACTTGTTGACAGTTTGAAAGCTAAATAAAGCGGTGTTCCTTAATTCTAAATTTATAATAGCCTGATGTATGTACCACCTGACTTAATTTCACAGTATCGTCCGTGAAAATTATTTTTACCTGAATTTTAGCAAAATGGTGCTGCAGCGTCTCGTTTTATGCGACGTTAACATCTTGAATTATGTTTCAGAATTTTTTACTATATATATACAACGAAAGTATCATTCTATTAATTGATATAACTCAAAGATTAATTAGTAAGTGTATATTCCTATTATATAGAATACATATTATAGAAAGACAGACTTTGTCATTTATTTTATCACACACTGAAAATTGATCAATATTGCGCTTTATTTATATATTACTATAATTTCGTATCACAACATTCAATGAAAATTCTCTACAAATTCCTTACGAGGATGTTGCTCGCCTCCAAAGATTCATTAGTTCAGAAACAAATGTTGCATAACTTCTATGTCTTGGATTTGTTTCTACTGATCGAATTGATTTTTATTCCAATCTATGAACCAGTTATCTCATATCTTATTGAAAGCATTGCATGGATGGTAATGCATGGCGAGATATCTTATTCACAGATGTGTCGCAATTTAAATGAAAAATCTCTTACCAATATTGACTACACCATGATTAGTAAGTTCCCAGCAGGATTGCAGCCTGAGAATGCTAAGAGAGCTACTTTGAGTGGCGTGGAAATATCCAAGGGCGGCGTCGGTTACATGGTAAGCTTGTAAAGAGAACTCGTAGAGACTTGGCAGCAATTGAGCGACAGCACCGACAGCTTCATCGGCCACGTTGATGCAATCAGACAAGGATAATGATACTATTCTAGGTGTCAAACAAGTCCACAATCCGGCTTCCGTTATCTCATTGCAACCTGCTAATTCAAGTTCGAATAACGCCTGAAAATATAAAACAACATATATACAATAACAAAATAAAATATGCGTAATCAATATTTAAAAAGATTGATTTGAATATTTGTATTTAGAGTACATAAGATTTTTCAAGTAACTACATACTCTTAACTTGTTTTCACATTCTTTTAAATATCTGGCCTAATAATTCATTCTTCGATCTCGGAAATTGAAAAAAAAATGACCTTGAAAGAAAGTTTATCCCCAGCGCACTTTTTCACAAATTTGTTTAACTTTTTTCATTGCCAGTTTCTAACATAACATAAATATGAACGTTTGAAATAAAAAATTTTCATTTTGCACGCTACACAATAATAAAAATCTCTTGTGTCGCAGTTTTAACTTGTAATAAAAATGTAATAGTGTTCAATTCTTCTAATGAAATATTTGTGATTCTTGAATTAATGATTGTTTTGTAGTAAGAAATATATGTAAATATATAGATGTAGACATACTTGTAAATGATCTAAAAGAGCTTCTAATCCCCTGTCAGTAATCGCACAACATCTAAGCGACAGCGAGTGAATATTTCTCTGTGCTAACGGGAATCCATGCGTCAGTTCCGGAATATCCTCGTCTGATGCGCCGAGAAGAACCAACGAATGAAAGCCTCTTCTTACTAAGGAGGCGTAAAGCCGTGTGCGCGAACTAGGAGGCATGGCACGCACTTCGCGACACCTTACCACAGGCACCAAGCCTGCCCAGAGTCGAGGTCGTGCGTAAAGTATATCTCTCCATCTTAAGCATACCTGTAAGTTATTGAATCGTTACATTTTTGCTTTATTTTCGTATACCATTGGAGAATAAACATATAATATCAAAGATAAAAAATTTTAGGTGTCAATATTTGCCATAGGATAAATTAAGAACTATGGTTGTGGAATCTCAATGTTATTACATTTTCCACTTTATTTTTAGGAGTACGTAAGGTTTTCCAGAAAATTTTGCCAAGATGATTTCATATGTTTGTAACGAGAAATGTTTATAAACGCGCACACAACGCTTCCATTTTTAATCGCGGATTACTGTAGAACTCTATGAAACGAACATTCTGGAATAAACGTTTATAAAAACGTATATAAAAATTGCATCAAGATTAAATCAATATTAGAAGGCCGTTCAAAGTAAGTAGGAAAATGTCTGTTTAAATCTTAAACTATATCCTTAAAGGATTCTTCCTCTAATGTAACATATTAGAATCCCTAAGTAACTATATTTTACATAAACTGTATTATTTATAAATTTATACTTATTGTCCAGTTTACTGTTTTAAGCAGAGAAAAAAAATAGTGTTTACTGTTTTAAAATGCTTTTACGACATGGATCTTTAATTCTTAACTCAGATTATATAACTGATTTTCAACAGTTTGCAGCAAGTTATTTAATTTTATCTCGTATTCTCTATTTTATGCGTTAAAGACATTTAACGGTCTTATCGAGGAAGATACAAATACAAATTAAATTTATAGTTTATTAATAATTTAAAATTTAATTTAAATTATAATAGTCAACTATAATTAATAGGCAATCGGAACTAGAACCAGAATCAGAACCAGCTGAGAGTTAAGATCTTTGTATAGAACATATGCAAGATCATATCAGTTCAATTTTTCGGAGCGGCCAATATGAGAAATCTTTTAATACCAGCATCTATAATCAAACAGTACTTTTAACTTTAAATTAGTACATTATATATATATGGATCTACGATATAAATCGGTAGCCAACTTGACATTCGCTATTAAACAAATATGTCGTTTAACAAAGCATTTTACAACAAGATTCTCCTCAATTACAAGTGATTTATTTTGTGAGCAAGAGAATCATCTTGCACGTTTAAGAAGAATTATTATCTAATCCACACCGTCAATCCTTACTATCTTCAATTTCATGATGAATCAATGCCAAGAATCGCGCGTTAAATACGTTCTGTTTTTTTGTAAGCTATTAATGATCTGACGATAAAATTAAAAATTTCGATAGTAGTAAACTATTCTTTACTGCGGTAAGTACGTATATGGGGTAAATAAAGATTATGGGGCAGATAAAGATATTATACAAAGCATTATATAAAGAGATGTCGTATATAAAATTAAATTACGAGTGTAAAATAATATTTTTGCATCTGAGCATTAATTTTAGAGTTGAGCAATATTATAATGCTTATTATTTTTCTACACAATATCTGCGTGACTTTTTATATCAATTATTTACTTATTTAAAATTTTTCTCAGTCTTAACTTCATAGATAGAATGTAAAGAATCATATATAGATAATATAAAGTATCATAGTAGAAAAAATCAATGAATTTCTACTATACGATACAAGTTCTCAAAATCAAGTTTCTTAAAAATTAGTGAAAAATATTATAAAGTTTAATATTCAACATAATATTTTTCTAATATTATATATCAAACTTTTGATTTATCCTGGTATAAAGAATCATTTTCTATTACACACACACACACACACACATGCTGTACGATACGTATATTATATGTATATGCTTTACTCTCAGCTGTACCCTATATAGTCCGAGTAAAACAGATAGAAGAGAAAATGACAAAGTATCAGGTATTCAGCGCAAGCGCTATTCCTTTTCGATTACGTATTCTAGCGTAACTCTTTCGAGCAAACGTTCTTGCCAAAAAAAATTGTTACTTCACTCTGGAAACGGAACGTGTTAACACATTAAGAGAAGAAGAACAAAGATGAGTACAGGTCTGTTGTAAGTTTGATTAATAAAGATTATTGCTGGCACCTGAGCCAAAATCCTCCTCTCGATGGCGGTGAAATAGAGAAAGAATTTGCTGAGAAAATGATCGTCTTGCATCAGCTGATTCCACGTGGTAGGCGCAACGTATCCGCCTGTTCCACCACTCGCCAACGGCACATTCTTTGCTCGATTTCTCGATATCCTTGCCCTGCTCGGTGTACCGACGTTGCTTAGGGTCTTGTTGTTCGCCGATGGCATGTTGTTCATCGATGCTGGCACGCTTCTACTCGGCTTTTCCGGGGTTGCGTTCGCATTATTCGCGCTCTGCAAATTCGTATACGGAACCCCGCCACTCCCGCAGAACACGTGCGTAACGCGTTCCATGACGCTCGCCTTTCCCCCACCTGAAACATTCCCATGGTTATTTAAACATCATTCTTTATTTCATCTATCAACTGATACTTTTATTTACTCGTTTTATTCACTTATTATTCACTTATTATTCACTGATTCACAATAATTTATTAATCTTTCGGTGGCTCTTTCATTATGAACATATTGTAATTATATGGAATGATGAGGAAATGTATTTTAGAAAACTCTCTGATGGCGCTCTTTCTCTTCTTTCTCGAAAATAATATTTACTTTTTTGATCGTGATTGAACGTTCGTTTACAGCTGGAAATTTACGTTATTCATGGATGTAAATCTCCAAAATGTTCGCCTGTAAATCAAGTTTAGAATGAACTATCCTTTCATTAACATAAAACCAATAACCATTGATTTACAAAGAACTTTATAAAAATGACATTAAACAGTACTTTGAAATGTACTTTGAAATAATTTATGAATTACTAATTTCTGATTAGCTCTGTCAAAATAATTTGAAATGATCTCTGCTTTTTTATTAAAGATATTCACAATATATTATTTACAGTAATGTTTCTCGTTTAAACCAGAATTCCGCACCAATTTTTACGATCTAAACAAAACATAAATATAAATAAGACATGAAATAAAATGTAAGAAATAATCTAAAATATAAATTTCTTTCAATAAACAAACAACTCTTTGAACAGTATTTTTAAGTAATTTGTAAATTGAAATGTGTTAAAGAAATTAAAAGAAATTAAAGGAAATTAAAATATTACATATGAAAGATTTCCTTTTTGTCTATAAAAACATTAAAGTCATTATGTATAGATAAAGAATTCTACAGAGTGTCTCATGATTTGTAACCGATTAAGAAATGATTCTATATGTAAAAATGTGTCGAAAAGAAAGAATAAAATTCATTAAAGCCTTCGTTTTTCCAGAAAATCGGATTTTTAAATTTATCAACTATACTTGAATTCTAATTCCACACTGAACAGGCGTAATCAACACGAAGATGTTCTGCGCAGAAGTAAAAGACGTAAAATAGAATTTCGTTTAAGGCATTTTTGAGAAAATAAACTTCGAATACATTTCATTAAAAATTACCTTAAACGTGTATCTGATAAATTTTTTAACTCGCTTTTTTTTCGAAAACGGAGTATCTTACTGAAAAATTTTATTCCACGTTCTTTTTTGTCGCGGTTGGAGTTAGCTAAATTCAAGTCTACTTGACAAATTTTCATATGCTCGAGATTTTCTCGAAGGCGTTAACGAAAAAAATTTCATTCTTTCTTCTCGACACATAGAATCACCTGCCGGTCGGCGAACTGCGAGTCGCGGGACACTCTGTATATCAATCGATAAAAGAATTGATTTTTCGAATGTTTACAGCGTGCAACAAGGACTGGCAGGTACGTCTTGAAAGATATTTCTAAAATGGTGAAGTCGTTGCGAAAATACGGCAGTTATTTTCGTTTTATTTTCGAGCTGTATGTCCTATTTGGCTCCGCGCGCGTCTTTATTTCCTCTCCCTATTTCTTTATCGCGCGACGAGCATTTTTTCCCCGCTCAGATCACGTACTCCGATGATTGAACCACAGTTCCACACTCATTCGAGACATTTGTCTCGCATTCGATTCTATCACGTGACGTAATTCGAAGTGACAGTCTAGTATTCGAGATCAGAGGAATCGATCGAATCTATCGAGCAGACTGTTGAAAAATCTAACTCACTTCATTGCAGAACGTTGCATTGTAACAATAATTAAAGAACAGGTTATGGTGCGCATTTCGAATTTATAGTCAATATCTATCAGTTTTTTTTTAAGAGTTCATACACAATCGTTTGTATTTATGTGAAAATATAAAATTTTTTATACTTGTCGATTCTATTATTCTCGAGATAATAATTCAATTTTAAATGGCGAATTAATGAGACTTTAATCAGTCTTTGAGAGCTAATTAAGATTAACATATTTCGTATTTAAAAAGTGAATGTAGTTTTCTAACAACGAGCGCCAGGATTATAACGATACTATTGTTTCATACAATGACGAGGTAACTATGGTATATGAAGAAAAAAAAAACATTACGAGAGGTGCAGAATTTCGAAAAGAGAAACTTGAAAGTAAACGTATATATATGAAATATTTTAAATATATATATATATATCTAAAAGATGAAATTTTGAAGAGCTGCGACGATATTATATTAAAAAGAAAAAGAAGAGCTTTGTTTCATTCGAGAGATAGACGTGCATACAATAAAGTTCCTAACCTCAATAATTTGAAAGTAATCTTCCTACACTTACGTAACGTAATTCGTGACAATTTTAACTTGCAAAAGAAAGAAGAAAATTGAGCTTCGACTGAAGCCCATTATCGATTAATCTATTATTTTGCAGTTCAAATTTCATTGATAAGGAAAATGTTTTTGAGCCTTTTTTTGGAGAAACGAGAAACGATTTCTGTGCTACGTCACACAAACGAATGATTAATCGTCCGAAAAGAGGAGTCTGGTCGATCCTTTCCGATTTTATCTGTCGTACAGGGACTCTGGCGGCAATCCAGCCACGGTGATTGCCTATTTTACGTGTTAAAATAAATCTCTCGCTCTGTCGTGGCCTTTTCATTATGGAAAAATCAGCATGCGTACACAGCCTTTTGTCTGTCAATTCAAACTCGATACTCGGCCTCTCGCGTTCATCAAACGCGACAAATCGCCAATTCACCGATATTTCCGGCCTCTAAATCGTCGATCTACTCCTGTCAACCTGTGCAATATTCTCGCGATAACAATTAATCATAATTAACAGCGATGGAAATAAATTCAGGTGACACGTTCGAAGTACACGATGCTTGGTCATTGATGGCTGGTATTATTGTCGGAACTATGCGACATAGCGGTTCACAAAAGTCAAAGTATTATTTGTATTATAAGTATATCTTAAGTACTGTGTATTCGAATCTTTTATAAATGTTTCATAAACATGTTATACGAAATATTTTGTAATTTCGTTAGTACGAGGCCCAATTATTATGATTAGCAAAGATTGAAATAAATCTGAAAATGTATATAAAAGTTACAAGATATTTAATACAAATGTATATACAAATAGATATTTAATACAAATGTATAATACAAATGTATATATATTTTACAAAAATCATAAAAATCCTGAAACAAACTTAATTATTTATTATATTAATAAGCTAATAGTTAAATAGAATTATTTACGCGTATCTTCAAGAGTGTTCACACTATATTACATACTTATTTTTTTATAAAGTGTATCTTTGCAATAAATGTCTTGTAACTTCTATTTATTTCTTTAGTTTGGTTTCAAAGTTTGACAATTGTATCATTATAAAGCTAATGAAATTTAAAATAATACAAAATAGTACAACAAAATTTCATATATACATACATACATAAAAGTCTTGTGACAAATGTTTAAATACTGTGATCCATTGTATATATCTATTTTATATTTTGATATAAATACTCATTGTACAGATCAATCTGAGAAGTTAAATCTTATGAAATTTCCATTTGAAAAATGAATTATTATATAACATTAACTATAACATGATTGACAGAAATAAAAATATTAATACAAAAAATGCTAATGTTAAGAATATTTGCTAATGTATGTATATTTTGTACTAAATTACGTTGAGTCTAAAAGAGATTGGAGTTAACAAAATTTTAAATCAACTTCCAGAGCTACTTCTTGTACAATAACCTTGTTAACTAATTAATTTCTTTAATTCTTGGAAATTATTTTGGAAAGTAAGCTTGCAGCGCGTGTATGTAAAATAAAGAAATATATTAGGTATTTGCATTTTATTTACAATCGATGGAGAAAAAGTATGCTCGATATTTTTTACGAATAAATTTTCATTGATAATTGGCCAGATGTGTTTCCAACTTATGAACAATTAGCAAAATACTGAGTACTTAATTAGCATTCATACGCGAACAGTCGAAAATCAGGACAACTGATTGTAGTTAAATATTTTAGCTGACAATGAAATCCAACATTTTTGCTACATTCTTTAATAATACACGAAGTTTACTGAATTGGTTTACTGAAATTTTCCAAATTTGAAAATGTTAGATTTTTCTCGAATAGTTAGCACTTAAATACAGACATAAATACAGACGTTATACAATATTTGATCACTGGCATACAGTCTGGATATTGTCAACGGGCTTGTGTATAAGTAGATTATCGTCAAAAAGAAATTTAAATTTAAAATTTCTAAATGAGAATCAATAAAAATAAAGTTAGAAGTTCTGAACGCTCTTCAAAATTATCTGTGAAAAGTGTAAGATAAGAGTATAAGGTTAAAAGTTGTAAAATACATTAAGAATGCTTATAAGCTCATAAAAGGAGATCATCATCAAAAATCGTATAATGTTGCAGACAAACTCCTCACATCTTTTTCCAGATTTTTGAACAAATATGAAATGGAACGTATGATAAAAAATTATGAGATGATCAATTCTGTTCCTACGTTTTCATTTGCACGAGGATGAATGTTATTGATTCCATTGCAGTTCAGATTGCGACTAAAAGCACCTAGTGGTCGTTATAACGTGTATTTCGGAGGAGAATTGCTTGGACAACGCCGGGCGATCAACCAATACCTGGGTGACGTTGCATAATACAGAATTAAGAATTAAGAAACATCACTAAAGAAACTTAGGTCGCGATTTAACAGAAATCAATTTGTCACCATGATTACGTAATAATGGTTGAGTCAAAAATCGTCGATTACCCTGTTTCGACGAAAATTCCAGCACAATGAAACAATAAATTAATCTCAAGCAGTGAAAGAAGAAATTAATTGGTAATAATATATTGTCAAAAGTCTTTTCTTAAAGAATTGGACTGTACTTCAACAATTATTTTTCAAGTTAGGTCAAAGCTCGGCGATCTCAAGTTACATATCGATTTTAAATTATTCTAGAGGGCCATTTGCACGAAGGATAAAATGGACTATGAGGTGCTTGAAATAATTAGAGGATCGTCTCTACTCTATTGAATTCATTGCTTAGCAATTTATTCTCAATGTTGTAGAAACCCGATAAATGTCACATTTAATTGTGTATTTAGCAAAAACATTAATATGTTCATTTTTTTTTGTTAAATTTTAAAAATAGAAAGCATAAAAGAATATTTTATTACTGATTATATATTTTTTATCTCTTGATATTATACTAAAAATTCAAATCTTCTTAAGAATTTTAGATCAGCTTGGTTGAAAAAAATATCGTGGTTAAATATTCAGTAGTTCTCCAATATTTTCGCTTAGTTCATTTTTTTGTCATATATTTAAAAAAGCAAATAAAGCAAAAATAATGTTGATCAGTAATTTACCAACCATGATGTTTAGATGCTCTCAGCCCCAGACCGTTAATTCTCTTGGTCAACTCGGCGCTGGCTCTTTCGACGACCCCCTGTGCTGATATCGAAGACATTTCTCAAGAAGCAGAGGCGCACTCCCTTTGCTCAGCCACGACTCGTAGTCAAGACAAATAGAGGCCGTGGTTGAAACGTTTCATATTCGATAACCACAAGAACAAGTTTTGCACGGTATTTTTGCCACCCTTCTGTTCCTTTGCTGTGTTTCGTTTTTCTTTTTCTTTTTTTTGTTTCTTGTTCGCAACTTCCAATTGCTTTCACTACGATCACGAGATCTCCCAGCACGTAAAGTCGACCGTTAATCCCATGAAAGTCATTCGATTGCAACTTTCAAACAGCTTGCTAAATTTATCGGGCGTATCAACGAGCGTGACCGAGAAAAACGAAACGCAACCCTTCGAGAGAGCTCGTCGCACACGGCAAATCGATGATGGAACGTTTTGCTGGAAGGATCTATTTTAATCGACAGCTCATGACAGTCGCGTGAATCGTTTGACAAAAGATCTATAATGTCAGAGACACAGAAGTGGACAAAGAAAAAAAAAGAAAAGAAAGAGAAAAAAGGAGCAATGAAGAAGATACGAAGTCACGATATAGTACAACTCCGTTCGACAACTAATACTCTTCGTATACAGCGAACAAAATATCACGCCCGCTGGTCACACCTCGAGTTTATGTAATGAACTCGATCACCTCACAAAAAACTGTGCAAACGATGGAATGCCTCTTCAATACTGGCTGTCGAATCGATAAGCATCATCAGCAGAAACGTTTCTATTGACGACAATTTGATTTCTTTACGTTTAATGCATTGCTTCGACAGTTGCCGAAACGATCGAACGTCGTGTCACTGTATCCGTTCTCCGTTCATGGAGCACGATGTATACACTATGCACACAGTCTTTTCTTTCTTTCTCGCTCTGTTTATATGTCAGTCATGACACCGAGCAGAAAACAAAGTTAGAAGGTGGAGTTGCTGCAACGGGCACGGTACATGGGGGTGGTTTGTGCGAGACTGAATCGATATTCGCGCTGAACTTGTCCGGCTGCCCCCCACTCAAGCTGCACGAGACCGTGTGGTTTCCAGGCGCGATCAAACTTTTGACGCCTGACGAACGGTGAACCGACATACTTATCGCATCGCCTGAAACTATATAAAACCAGTCGACGATTTGAGAAGAGCGTTACGTTACTCGTAATGTGTACGATAGCACAGAGGAGGTAGAGAAACGCAGTAGCTTTAAATTGCTAGGATCGTGGATTGTAAAGAAAAGGAATAATATTAATTTATCTCATACACGTGTTGACAAACGTTTAGCTAAAAATATAATGTATTTTGTATAGGAGTAATTGATATAATTGAAATGTTAATGAGAAATTGTATATTTTCTTTCTTTTCGTTTTAGATTTAACATATATACATCTTTTCAGTGATGTAATATCTTTCGTCTCTCTTTCTCTCCCTCTTTCTTTTCCCTTCCCTTTTTCCGATATAAAAAAAAGTTATAGCAGTAGTAGTACTTATGCTATCTTCAGACCAGCAATGGAATTCTCCAGCAGCTAAATTAAACAATCAGATTAGTTTGTTAACATACTAATGTGTCGATCACATAAATGTAAAAGAAATGATGTATTGTTGAAATTCACCTTGAGATCCCAAACTACCAATTGACCATCTAAACCGCTTGTACTAAATTCGTTATTCGATACTTTACGCACACAATTGATAGTATTTTGATGTATACTATCCAAGGCATTATCGTTTGTATCAGTTCTCGCTTGACGATCCAGCGATTGAAATTTACGCATCGCGGACAAACCGGCAGCCTCTTTTTTTTGAGTGTTATCTAGTTTTGATACAAAATATAATTGACCATTGTCATCTATAGAATACAGCATAGGCATACAACTATGTCCCTGAGAAAATTATTTAGTTCATGATTTATATATTTACGCTGAAAATTATCAAATACAAAGATATAAATAAGTACCACAGCAATAATGGAATTGGACCCCATCCAAACACAATTTAAGAATGGCAAATGCTCTGTGTACAATCGTATAACTGCGTTTCCTTTAGTAGCGTCCGCGATGCAAATCGATGAATTGTGTGCTACCCAACAAATTTTATTACCACAAGGACTAAATACAACAGAGTGTATCCAACCTCCTACATGTAAATAAAAAAGATATCATTAACAAATGTACTTAACATTTTAATAAAAAAAAAGAAGAAAAAAATACCTCCATTGGGAGTATTTTGGAATTCAGCAAGTAACGTTCCTAAAGTATTACTGTGACCCCATGGACCATTACCAGGTGCATCTTCCATATCACTAATAAATGCACTAAATACACGAACTTTGTAATCAGTAGATCCAGCAACTAAAACTTTATTATCTGGATGCCAATCTACTGTAGTTACGGTGGACCTCAATGGACGTTTTATATGCTTACACTGCCACCAATTATTCTCAGACACGAAATAACAAACAGCTATTACTCTACCTCCAGAACCAACAGCAAATTTGTTTTCTGCAAAGAAGGAAATGAGTAACTTTTTCATTTATATTTTTGTTTGTACCTGATCTAGCAAACGGTTTAATTGGCATTGTACCTAATGGTGACCATTTCACACAAGTTGCTGCACGATTTATTCTCAAAAGCACCCATGCAGGATTCCACTTTCCATCTCCTTCTTGTGTCCAAACATATGCATTCTTATCTGCAGAACATGTTACTATTCGATTGGTATTTGGTGCCCAATCAATACCCATGACATGCATGTCATGCTCTTGTAGATTCTGTAATAACTTCCAACCGCTGGATGTACGTTTGTAAACTTGAATTTCATTGTTATTTGGACAAATGGCCACTTCTGTAAATAAAAGAAATCCATCAAGACCAATCACTGATTTGGCAAAGGCATTGGTAACGTCAAACGAAAATCAAACCTTTTCTGTCTTTATTCCAAGCATGACAACTGATAGCATCAACACCTAAGTTATGAACCTCTGTCATTTTTTATTTTACTTTCTATCAAGTATTCGATAAATTTTATATACGATATCTATGAATCACAGCACATAACCGCACAGAGACGGGTGCGGTCACGTATTAATGTTGTGACTTTGTGATAGCCCTCCTATATTCGCCACCAGAGGGATGCATGCCACGCATAAATCTCGAATCCTCAGTAACCATCCTTCACCATTTCATCGTTTAAGCCTTAAATTTTGAATTACGGCCTTACCAAGAAGCCTTATACACTGATGAGATTACTGTTCCAAACGAAATGCGCTTTCTCTTCTTTCTTTTTTTTTTTCTCTTTTTTTACGCTTTTACCTTATCCTACCAGAGCCGAATGTAACTAATCGAACTATATTTTTTCTGTAACTACTATCAACGAATTGATATTATGAGAGAAAAATAAATTGATAAATCACGTAATGTTTTAACTCATATTGGCTCATATCTGCTAGTGAATTATTATTTAAAAAGATGAGGAAGTGCAAAATGTTTAGAAAATTGTGTCACATTGGAAAAAATTATTAAACCAATGTCTGAAATTAAGTCGTCAAACTTAATGTATTTGTTTAAGAAGCAATATATATGAAAGTTTATTCATTTAAATATATTTATATATATTTCAGTTTTCTATTTAAGAGATTAATGTTCAGAGAAGTGATTTCTATTTTGTTGGAATTGTGCAGCCAACCCTGTTTTCCTCTAAATTTTCATCACATTTACGATTTTTTTTATCGATTTCTTTGATAGATTGAACGCAATGTTAAGAAAACATATTTATAAAAAATTTGAATTCGTCTTAAATACACCAAACTTGACAATGCAAATAACAAATTGTTATAGTTCCTTAAAGTTATGTAAATCGTTTCAAATAAAAATATAATTATAAATAAACCAAAGGTGAATTCACCAAAATTCACCACCAATTTTCATAAAAAATGATAGTAATATTATGCAGAAAATTAATTAAACTTGTAAGTAAGTAGTTGTAAATACAGTTCGTAAATCTTTATAATAATTATACAATTTATATTTTATTCGATTGCAATTAATATATATATAGAAAATGTAATATTCTGACAATGAGCTATAAGTGTTTTATTAAATTGTAATACAAAATTGAATAAATTATTATATAATAATTATGTATTATATTTAATTTAATTTATCTATATAAATTAATAAAATTATTAATGTACTTAATTAAATTAATGCAAAGAATTAATGTTTAATCACAGATATACGAGATATATAAACAGACTAAACTTTTTGTGGGGCTTGTGGCCCATGACCTGAAATACCGACATAGTAAAAATCTGATTTTTTAGCGTACTCTACATGTAACAACGATGAATGTGGGAACTACATCAAGTAAAACGATCGAAGCTGTGAATGCAACAGAAACATTTTTGAAATCCATTATAGTATTGTCAAACTTTGAACACCGAAATATAAAACTAGTAACCATAGCACAGACGAGGTATATGAATAGATCTAGCATGTAATGTATTTTTTCGGCTAACGATTCCGGGGTCAGATGATCCTGTTACTATTTTCGTGTCACATCCTGTCGTACCGATCCAGGCAAGTTTTGTACCGCGAAAATAAAAAAATATGGACACTGTTGCTAGTTTATTTCGAGAATTATTCATTGAATTGAACGTGGTGGTACTTCATCAATGAAGGAATATAACAATTTAAAACAGAAAGACTGATGAAAATTGAGATGAAAAATTTAGTATAAATTTGACTATTAACATCTATTCTAAGTATTAGAAAAAATTTATTGAAATAAGATATTTCTATGAACAACATAATTAGATATAACGTTTTTTTAATTTACAAATTTGTAAATTCACAACTTAAATGAATTATCTTCATCCCGTAAACTCGATTTTATGGAAATTTGAACTTATCAATAAAATGAGACTCATTATTAATTAAACTTCCTTCGCGTGCACATCGAATTTTAGAAGTTTGAAAAAATTAACAACTGTTCTGGATCACTGACGACCAAAATATATATTAATCTCGAGCGGTACGGAGACTCATTACCAATTAAATTTCCGTCGTGTGTACATCGACCAAAATTTAGGAGTGAATATTTGAGTAATATTTTTTTAATGAATAATAATATTATTTTTGAATAATATTCTATTCGTTTAAACATTATCTAATATTTCTAATAATTTGTAACTATATATTGTATATTGTATATTGTATATTGTAATTAAACAATAAATTCTCTTCCATAACATTTCTAAGTACTATTTAAAATTTTTAATTAATTATTTGTAGTAATTGAGCCACTAATACATTCTTTCCATTCCTTATTTCACGATCTAAACTGGACTGTAGGCCAATTAGTTGATAAGTAAACTATTAGACCCCTCAGCGGGGCACCGTGGGACAACGAGGGATCTTGCATGGACATCGTGAGACGACGAGAGATGCGTACGTCTTATCTTTAAGTTGCGTGTGTTTAGTTTTAGTTAATTATAAGATAGTCAATATTTGTAAATTCATTGTGAGCGCATTCTGTACAAAGACACGTGTAATTTAACTTGAGACGAAATTAGGAACCTCTTCTCTCCTCTCTTCTATCGTTCGTTAAGTATTACGTAATCTACTGTTCAATTTACATCATACAAAATTCTTTCATTAGATTAATATTGGATTAAGAAAGAATTAGTTAACTTAATAAATAAATTATTGACAAAAAATACGAATTTCCAACGAAAAGTGACCTCTAATTATCGAGATATTTTAGCTTAAAGAATTTTCGAAAAACCTCTGTATCGGGTGACCGTTCGACGGATGGCCACCTCCTCGAGGTACATCAACTGAACGTTCCGCGAAAATTGTGCCAAGATATGTACAAATTATCCACGAGTTTCGAATAACCATGTGTTTCGAATTCCCAGGGATTTTATAAATATTACAAATAATATTACAATGATTATAGAGCTGCTGGAAACCCAAAGTAAGAACGAAGAAAAGAATTGAAAATATAATCTCAACTTTCTTATAACGATTGGTTTTCATAGAAAAGTGCAGAACCATGCAAGTGCATATTAAATAAGGTATGACTTGAAGAAAAATGAAAAAGGTCTAGCATAAAACGAATAACAAAACTAGTACTGAAAAGTGAAATATTATATATATTTTATTGTACGACAAACGTTCCAAAAAATTGATCTTTAAGATGAGCTAACTAATGAAGTGAATATATATATATTTTATGAGATTTAATTTAAAGAAGTGGTGAAAAGTACCAGTGACGCTTAATACTCATAAATTGTGGATAAGACAATTTAATGTATCCATAAATAAATAATACTTCGATATAATTTATATATATATATATATTTAACTCTTTGAGTGTTTAATTCAAGTATCTTAGATGTTGAGATACATCTAAAATACTTAAAATACATAGATAAATCTAAGATGCTTAAAATAATTATTAGAAGTTCAAGAAAGATAACATATTACAGTATATCAAATGAATATATCGAAAAATATATAAGTATTTAAAGATAACTGCTCTTTGATATATGTTCTTCATTTGATATTAAATTTTTAAACTTTTTAATTTTAATAAATATTCAAAAGAATTAAAAAATAGAAGTACTAGTGGAATTCTATAATAGCAATAAGTAATTCTTCATGTAGAGAGACATTAATTATTTATTTTATAAAGTTTTATTTTGCAATATTTGAATTTTATTACATAATATAATGTGCATTTAAATACATCTTTAAATGTGTACATTCTAGTTCTCATTTATAATATAGGTATTCTCATACATATTCTTGTATTGTTATATGCATATTATATTTTGCATGTATATGTATATATATATATATATATATATATATATATATATATATATATATATATATATATATACTCATTTTATTCTTTGTGATAAGGTTCCTTTTAATCAGTACATTGTATACAATATCGATACATATGATGCAGAAGTTTTTATAATCTAAAAACGATAAAAATGATAAAATACTAAATATCAAATACTAATATTAAAGTATTAAATATTTGTACTTGTAATGTATTTTTGAAGTTATATGATAATATCAAATTGTAAAATCAAAAGGTTTTATCTTCTTTCATTTCCATAAATAATCTATAACTGCATAAATAACTTAATATTGACATTAACAATATTTTACATATGTATATAAAAATATCTATTCCTCATTACAATATTTCATTAGAATATAATAAATTTAATTTCTTATATGAATGTTTCTAAATTAAATTCAAATTTCTGCCCACACAGTCATTTGAAAATCCGTGACTTATCGAAAGGAAAATCTTTACTATTGCAATTTGTAGCTGATGCAAAACTGACTAACTTTTATTTGAAACGTTTTTTAATTACATTATTGGAAACTTGTGTATGCCAATAACATGTATGATATCATATATATTGATATCACATATGTAATATCATATATATTGATATCACATGTATAATATCATACATATTGATATCACATGAATAATATCAATGTTTACTCTTAATACTATTTTATATATCTTTAAAAGCACATTTATTTGTAACAAATATCAAGCTTACTTTTGCAAAGGCTTCCATAGATAAATCCATAAATTTTCCAGCAGTAATTTTTAATTGTCTTTGTGATCTTATCATAAGAAGTATCATAATACGTCTATCTCTAGGATCTAACAAGTACCAAGAAGAACAGTAAGCTGAAGTGCTAATTGACAAACTCTAGAATAAAAATATTTTATATCACATGAAATACTTAAACGTTCGTATAATTACTCTATACAGTTGATAGTTTACTTATGTGCATGTAAATTTTATTACGTACTAACTTTATTACTAAGATATTCCCCAGCATAGGAAAAAATAAATGCTTCCAATGTAATAGCAATATAAAACAATGAAATATTTATAAGTTCTTTTATATTCATGTGTGAATTAAATGCCTAGAATAGTGTAAAGATTTATAAACTATAAAAATTATAATGATAAAATTAAATATAAAGAAAAAAGTATGAAATATAAAAATAATTCGAATTGAAATAATAATGTGAAAATAATATCTGTAAATATTACTTACAACTACTATTAAGAATCCTATACAACATATGATGAGTGTATTACATAATAATTGCATCAACGCAATATATGAGAATAAATTTTCGATATTTTCCGAACCAAGAATAATTTGATAATGTAGATTAATTAAAGGTTTTACAATATTTCGCAAAGATTTATGATTTTTGACAGAAATATTTTCCAGAACTTCGTGTAACATTTCTATTTGTCCACCAACATGAAATATCTAAATGAAATTCGTTAAAAATAATACTTACTATTAATATAATACTGTAGAATATTACAAAAAAAATAATGTTTCTCTTATTCAAAGATATATATAAAGAATATTTCGTGAAGACTTTTTATATTTATTTGTTTTGAATGAGAATTTATTTTTATATCGTATAACTTTTCATTTGAACGTCTTTTATGATTTATCAATTATTTTTCAAAATCTATTACTGAAAATATGTTAAATATTTACAAGTGCTATAAAATATATCTATTATTTTTAAAAATAATAAATTTTTAATAAAATTAACTAAAAAAGTAAATTTAAAAATTTTAAAAAGTGTAAATTTAAAAGTAAATTTAAAAATTTTGAAAAGTGTAATATTTTTTTGGTTTAAAACTTAATTTTTAAGAAATTTTGAGTTTTAAAAATTTGTCCAGTATATATTAGGTAATACGTATCATATATCTCGAATATATAGCTTCTAAATGACCAAAATAACTTAATTTTTCGATACCTAATATTTTTAGACTGTCATTTTTTATTTTTCACTATATTACATTTATCATCAATATAAGAAATTTAAAATAGCAATTATTAAGCGCACAATATATTAAATAAGTATATCATAATACAAAATATATTACATAAATATATGGTGACATGGTACATGATATTAAATAAGTATATTGTGTCATTTAAACTTAAAATTTTCCTAAAAACATAGGATATTTTAACACTTGCATAAAAAATATTTAAAATATTCAAATAGTAATGTATTGAATAAATAAACTATAAATGATTGTATTTATGCAAGAGATTGTTGACAAATTGTAAAACAAATATGCTGTTGTATTGCATTAAAATTGACTTACCAATGTAATTATCAAAGCATCTAACGTGGCAATAGCAGATGCATTACTTAATAATTGAAAAAATTGTAAAACAAATACATATTCATATAATGGACTTTCATAATATGGAAATGGAAAGTCCATTTTTATCAATAATTGTCGAGATGTTATATTAAGTTCATCTTGATTCTGACGAGTAATTTCTAAAAATACGCCGGCATATGTGAAAACGGCAATAGCATATACACTCATAATTAACTTTGAATAACGGTATGCAAGTTTAGCTTTGTTTATCATGGCATCAATGTTGAATTTAGAAAAATTAATCCAATCTTGAGACATTTTCATTAACATGTTTTTAAATAACCTATAAAATATTGTTAAAATATTGTTATATAGTATATAGTAAATATATAAATTAATAACAAAGAATTTTAAAAATTATTTTTCCATTTAATTTCTTTAAAAAAGATTGTTCTTGACTATGTTCAATCTTATGTTTTCTATGGTAAACAGCAAAAAGGAATGTAGAAAGGAATTAATATTTAATAATATTTAGAGTCTAAAAATTTAAAACGTTCTATGGGGTACGTCTTTGAATATATACTACCATGCAAAAATAATTAGACATGTAATAATTGGAACTCCATTGTAAGGTTTATTTCTATGACATTTCTACGATTAACAAACATTTCTGTATTGTTAATTTTCTGCATTTTGATAACAATTAATATCATATATTCTGTTAAATATAACATATATGCATCAATCTTTCTATCATCAAATTTTATATTTATTTCTAATAAATAGCTGATACTTCATAAAATCTGTATAAACTTTTTCAATGCGGATAGAAATATATTTTTTTATAGAGAATGATCTGCTGCATCGATTGATGTAAAAATAATTATATGATTCCATTTAAAAAAAGTAGCATTGATCTTTATATTTCCTTTACGCGTCAACTAAACTAATTACACTAAATTATTGCCTTCTCAAAACAGAATAAATTTTTCAAATAACAAACAATTATCAAAATAATTATATTTATAAAGTAAAATAAAATACTCTGTATATATAAAAATATATTAATATATTACAGGTATTTCATCAATAATTAATTGTTTCAGTTGTGATATTAATTTAAAGCGATATTTAATATATTATTCATACATTAAAAATACTATTTTATGATATGGTATAGGTAAATAAGATAATTATTTATAGAAGGATTCGTGTCATCCTATCTTTCAATAAATTTAGATAAGATGTATTTTTTTGCAAATAATAAATTGTCATTTTATAAAAAATTAAATGATGTAACTTACCTACGGTTTATCCAAAAGCTAATTAATTTAAAAAACAATAAACTATAAGGTAAAGCAGTGCTCAAGCCATCCACTACATTTGTCAAATTTCCACCACAATTAATTTGTTTTATTATATATCGATATTGAAGTATTTGTACAAACATCGTAATAAAAATCCAAATGCATCGGACAACAATTTCGTAAGATGAACCTGGCCAAATTCCAGTTAATCGTAGACCAATTACTATTAGGCGACTAATACTTCTATTAGGCATCATTTTAAATGAAATGATTGATAAATTCAATTTAAAAAAATTATAAGTTTAATAAAACGTATATAATAAGTAACAACTCAGTTTTACTTATTTCTGCATGATACCATCAAAAATATTTTACGCTAAAGTATCCATACATAGACTACTGAATACTGTATTCTGAAAATGTTTGCAACTAGATATGTATAATATTGCTTCTTGCGCACTGGCCATATGTCCATAAAGTATTTATGTTAAACATAGAATACACATAAACTAAAGTTGCAACTCCAAGAAGCTATAAATATATGATTAAAGAAAAAAAAAAGTTAGTACTCAATTTTTCTTCAACATTCAACATTTTCTACTAAAACATAGTGCATCAAATATGTGTGTTCGCAGTTAGACAGTTCTTTTCACTACGAAATACGAAAGAACAGAAGATTCATAGAAAAAAAATTCGATAAAGAAGAACTATATTATAGCAGTATAATTTCAACATTAAATGTAAGAAAATAAGTATATGTTATATATAGAAAAAAAGATATATAATAAAAATATATTCGAATAAGTACGTCAAATAATTTTACACAAGAACCAAATAAATTTATTTTGCAAAATAGGGAAGACGTATTCAATGTATATATAAATGCGTTTATACTTTCATGGTATACATATTTACATGAATAATACATAAAATAGTAATATAAAATAGTAATTATTCGTTATCAGAGATATCAATACCAGATATGCGAAAATTATGATTGTCCCCAAAAATGTGTAGTCAAAATTGATAAAATGAATAAAAATCATCGCAACCAATGTATTTAGCTTTATTATATTCAACATTAGTTATGATATTTCAATAATCGTTAATTATAAATGTACGAGCAATTATTCTAATCAAACAATTTTTAAAAATACGGTACAATAAAATAGTCTATAAATTAATTTATATGTGCATTACATATTTTATAAGTCTGTAAATAATTACTTACTTAATTTATTTAATGTCATTTAATTTTCACTTAATTTAACTGTCTTAATTTTATTTTACTGTCCTTCAACCATTTTGTCATCAAACTTGTAGGTTGATAATTTTGTTGTATGATAGTTATAAATGCTGTAAGCCACTCGATGTTGATTTTATAATTTTTAATTGCAGATCTGTGAACCATTTTAATAGATATTCATTTAAAAACACAATAATTGAAAAAGTAGCATTTTTAATTTCTGCAGTTTAAATGTTAACTTCATGTTTTTTTTATTTTTATCGTATTATCAAAAATACGAGAGAATTATGATAGTTTCCCTTCCACAATTGCGATGCAATATGAAACAAGCAATCTATTTTTCGTCAGTATATAATCGATATAAAAATTGATAGTTGATGAGGCATTATTTAGTTTTAAAAAGATGTATATAAAGATAGATTTTTAGTCTGTGTGTGATTTTAAAAAAGGATAAATATTGTCATAAACAGAAATTTCAGAAATTTTCAATGTAAAATTAAAAGTGATAATTTTCAATGTGAAATAAGTAATTTGTACCTTCTTTAACTGTATATTAACTTATAATTAACTTTTAATATTTAAGTTTTCTTTAATTTATTTTCTGTTTTAATGTTTCTTCATCTTATTATTTCATTCATTTATATATCTTTATTTATATTTATTTCATGATATATACATATTTATACATTATTTCACAATTCTAGTATTTTACGAAATTTAAAAAAATTGAAGTATTTATAATATTACGATTTATAATAATACTTGATCTATTATTATTATTATCATCATCATCATCATCATCATCATCATCATCATCATCATCATCATCATCATCATCATCATTATTATTATTATTATGATCACCATCATCACCATCATCATCATCATCATTATCATCATCATCATCATTATTGATTAATAATAATAATAACTGTATAATTGTATAATATTATAGAAAAGTTATAGAAAATATGTTATATCGAAAATTGTTTCATATAAAAAATGAACTAAAAAGTAAATAAAAAAAAAATTTATTTACAAACCTTGACAAAAATGCTGCAATGAACATTGCCCAGCTTTCAATGTTACCAGGATAAGTGAATAAAAGTTTTTGCATAGATCTAATACTTGTTGGTCCTGTATTTTTCATGAAACAACTGAAAGACAAAGCACATGCAACATGTGCGTGATTTTCAGTAATAATATTCCTATTGAGGAACAGTACTTTTTGAGCACATCTGCTAAATAGCTGTAAATCAGTTTCCAATAATATTCTAAGTAATTGTGTCCAGTATTTCACATTACCTAAAAGTAAGAATAGAAACAATACAGCATACATCTATGTGGAATAATACATTTAAAATATATTTTAATCTCTGGACATCAAACCAGAAAATATTTTTAAGTTGTGTTATTTTTTACTATGAAATGTCTTATGTTATATTTTATTAAATTATTAATTTACAGTATTAAAATGTTATATTATGTTATTATATGTATAGTAATACTCTTAATATTCAAAAGGAAATGTTTGTTGTCGATTATCTTACGATAAAATTAATAGTAACCCAAATTTAACTTCATAACAACTTTATAGGATGATTCAGACATATGGAAAGTAAACTTTAAATGCTCCCATAAATTTTAAATAATAGGATCAAGAGGATTCAAGTTCAGAGATTCAACTAGCCAAAAGAATGTCAAAAATTCAGAGTAGTTTTAGTTTACTGAACGTAACTTGTATACTAATTGTTTCGTTCATAATATTTATATGACATTAAAACCATGCAGGAAAACAGTAAACCAACATTCAGTCCCGAAAAATTGTTGCTACGCATAACAAGTATCGAAAATAAAATCATATCATATATTTAATTATAATGGTATTATATATAATGAACTATCATTTGCCATAGTTTCCACATGTTCTGAACCCTATATATACATACATAACATTGTATACATACGATGAAAACAATTGCGTGCTGTCTTTTGAGAGAAGCATTTTGTGTTCAATTGTATCATTAACACATACCCTTACTTATAATATATTAAAATGCATAGTACTTACTAGGATACTTAAAAATTGCTTTAGAGAGAATAGTAATGGCCTTTTTAATATCATTTCCAATTAAATAAAAGTATGCAAATAGATTTAAGACGTGATGACCATATTCAGGATGAGTTTCATATAACTTTAATTCGTTTAATACCAATGTAGTTAAATTAATATCTCCATGTAATATTCCTAACGATGCAGCTGCCAAAAGACTTGTTATAACTGGACGTTGTAATTGCATGCATTGGAAAAGCAAAGTTTTTGCATCATCTACCCTTTGAAAAGTATATGCTATTGCCGCCATTGCACACAATGTATGCGATTTTTCTATTTCAGTATCCGCAAAAGAATGCAGAGTTGTTTCATATGTAATGTATGCTTCTTCATACTGCGCAGCTAAAAATGAAATAAAGTTTTATCTGAAATATATTTTAAGCAAAGTGAATAAATATTTTTTAGTTTGAGTTCATTTTAAGACTTAAATAGCCTTAATAGCATTAATATTAATATTAATATATTAACATAAAATATGATTACCTTTAAATAAAACTAATGCTAAATGGCATTGAGAATTATAATTGACATTTTTAACCGTCCGACATAATTTTATTGCTTCGTTATATTTTTTGAGTCGTATCAGTACACGTGCTAAATTTATAGAAACTAAATCTTTTTCGTTTTTAGTACTATTACATACGGCAACGGCAAATTGTTCAGCAGCTGATTTATAAAGTTTTTGTCTTTCTAACAATAATCCATATGCATTTCGAGCATAACAATCATTTGGATGATTCTCTGAAATAAATGATATACTCGTATGACATTGATACCATATACAAAAATTATATTAAAAATTAGTAAATAAAATTATAGCAAATTAATAATAATAATAATTATAAATAAAATTAATATTAATAAAAAGATATTTAATACTAATAAAAAAACATTTAAAAAAAGATATTTATGACTGACTGTAGATTTACAGTAGCATGATTTTGTATTAACATTTTAGAATATATTGAGATATATGTGAGAAATGACTTACCTACATACCACGTCATAACATCAATGGCAGAATATGTGGCAGAAACACTTTTGGTTGAATGTAAAGTATTCTTTTTGGTACTAGAATTTAAAATCGTGTCAAGTACCCAATGGGCATACCCTACGGCAGCTTGATTATGATATCCTAATTGTATTGCATGTCTAAATAAATCCACTGTTTCTTTTCGTTGCATCATTTCGGCAATTGAGGCTTGTCCTATCCAACTATTTATATATGCTGGATCTGCACGCTGTGCTCGAGAATAAGCCTCATTTGCTTTATACAAATTTCCTGTGAATTTGTATAAAGCAATATAATATAATGTATGTTATTATTGCACAGTTTATAATTTTTAAATACCTATATGTAAATACAATGTTCCCAAATTACACCATACTATAGCATTATTTAATTCCTTATCAATTGCCATGATGTAAGCATGTTGTGCTAGTGCATAATTCCTTATGTATGGCGACATACAAATAACACCCAAAAGATTCCAATGTATCCATGTTGAAGGACATAATTTAACAGCATATTTTGCAGCAGCTAGACATTTACTAGCAAGATTTTTATGATTCACTGATGGATCATGCTGTAGTTGCATTAAATAACATAAAACCAAATCATGCCATAATAAAGCTGATTTTGGAGAAAGAGATATTGCACAGCAATAACACCTATAATTAAAGTATTTCTTACATGTTTCTTATATGTTGTAACGAAATTTAATATTCTATTGCTTATAATTAAACGCATAATACATCTTTTGATATGCTATATAATTGTTAAAATGGCTAATAAATATTTTGTTAATAACAAAATTATAAATACAAGATCACAATTATAAAATAAAGTTAGATATGACATAATATATTGCATTGACTTATCGTGTCATCAGACACAGTAACACTATTGACTTTATCTAGTAACATGTTGGCAACATATGATAATTAATAAATAATACTTTAATACTTTATTGATACAAATAAATAATAGTATTAGGTGGTTGCATTAATTCCCGCTGTTTAACTATGGATGATGCTTACAGAGTGAAGAAAAACAGCAGAAATTAATGCAATAATTAAAATGCATCTTTTCTTTATAATATGTGTCTAATATTACGTTAAAAATATTATTATAATATAATAAAAATTAATAGTTGTTTAACTATGGCTGATTAAACTGTATAAAAAGATTAGTATTTCTATTTGTACGATTTTTACCAATTGTCTTTTTTTTTATAATTCACTCATTTCAAATAATTCTGGAAAAGCATTAAATGAAAGTAAGAAATACGAAGAAAGTTTATTTGATATTCTAATAGCCACTGTTCCAAACTGAGATTTTATAGCCACAAATATTGATAAGAAATGTAGTATCTACCACAGTTAAGCAGATACTATATATAATTGTACAACATAATGTATAATAACAATAATATATAAAAAATTTATTACAATATAACATTATATTGTATATATTTACCTTACTGATAATGTGAATATATCTAATCGTTTAAGCAATATAATATTTTCAACATTCTCATATTTAATTAAAATAGATGATATTTTTAAATGACTGTACTTTTCTGGTAGTGTTGCAACTCTGTAACACACATCACCGAGTAACTTCCAAAGACAAGATGTATCTTTACGTTCTTTAATGGCTATAGTTAAATTGTCCATTGCTTGTTGTAAATAGTCATTAGCACGACCTAATAGTTGTTTGGCAGTACAGTCTTTTGCTAGTGCTAAACAAGCTTCGGCCAATCCTTTTAAAGCAGGGATATAGCATGATTCATTTATTAATATGCATTCAAAATCTTTCTTTGCTTCCTTATATTGTCCAATAATCTATAAAATAATAAAATGGAGAATCATAAACAATTACATTCTGTATTTTATTCTGTATAGTATTTTATACAATATTATATACAATACTAATTTAAAAAAGATTAATAGATATACAATAGTGTGTAAAAATTAAATGCATATTTCAATAAAATATAAAACAAAACACTTTGGCTGTATTTTGACTATATTTAACAGTTGTATTTTAACAGCAGTATTTAAAAAAGTTTAATAAAAATTTGTAGATACATTAATGAATTACATATTGAATTTTAATATACTGTGAGTATAAATTTTAAGTTTCAATTTTTAAAAAAATTAGAATTTATTATTTGTTAATTCTATAAGTATATAAGTTATTTTATACGTATAATAAGTACATATTAATTTTATCCTTTAGATCCTCGGTAATTTATACATTTTATCATATCATTTTTAAAATACAAGTTAAAAATTTTGTAACGTGTAGTCAAATCAGAAAAATGATACTAACCAATTTTATATTTGCTAATTGTATCATTGGATATAATGATTTTGGACATAATTCTAATACTCGTTGATAAGATTTTAATGCCGATGTATATGCACCTCGTATAAAATATGCATCCGCTAATGATTCCCAACAATGGCTGTAAAAAAAGATCAAATTTTATAAAATTTCATAATAAAAATATTCGATATTCTAATAAAATGTTCAATGTGTTTACACTCATTTAAAAAAATGATCAACTCTTTTTAAAAAGGGATATCGGTATTGGTTAGAAGTAGATAAGTCCAAAAAGATTAACACGATTTTGAGATAATTCAAAATAATTAAAATAATTACAACAAAAGTAAATGATTCTTAATAAGCTGTCTGTAAAACCCAAAAAAAGAAACCTTGACAACAGATTTCAAATTCTAAATAATTAAGTGTACAATCTCGAATATCCCGTTAGAAATCCGAAAGTTTTTGAAGGTGAATTTAGAAAGAAGATGAAATTTATAATTATAAATTATAATTTTGTAAATATCTCAGAAACTACGGCATATATAGAAAAAAGTTGTTTAAAACAATGATAATATATTTCATAGTCATTAAAATCGGTAAAGAAAATCTGAAAGTAAATAATTAACCATTATTTATTATATTTTACTTTGTTAAAAATATTCTTCTGTGAATGTGCAAAATTAAAAAAACCTTCACTTCTAATGTAAATGTAAAAACGTTAAAAAATTTTTTAAAATGCCAGAGCGTTGTTGAAAACAATTGGAAAATTATTAGAGGACGCAAATTTAATAATTTCTTGATTCAAAATTCAACTTATTTAAGGATAAGTAAATTTATAAAAAATAACTACAAAAAAATATAAACTAAATGACTTTTGTAATAATGGTCGTTTCCCCATTAAAATAACTTACGAACATCACATTCCTTTAACACAAAATTGCTCCTTATTAAACACAGTTTCAAAAACACAGATTTCAAAAACACAAAGCGTTATTAATATTTTAGGAAAATTTTTAATCAAGAGAATAACTGAAAGCATTTATAATGAAATATTGAAAATATTTATAACAATTATTAACATAACTATAGAAAAAAGTTTTTATACAGTGAAATAAATATTAATCGCTTTAAAAGAAAGTCATCGTGCATTCAATTGAATAATAAAACAATGGACAATAGATAAATTTAATGAAACTCCAAAAAATACGTACAAAATTGTTTAAAGTAATTTAAAAATGTAGGAAACAACGATAAAGAACATACATTTTTATTGTAACAAGTAAAACTTTGACCAATGAGATTTAATATTCATGAAGAATCGGTACTGAAAAATGAATAAACAGTTCTATTATACGAATGCTAACTGACCAAATATATGTGATTAATAATATTTTAATTGAATGTTTTCCGATTGTAAAACTAATTCTACAATGAAGTTACAGTTGCAAAATTAACTTTTCTATTGCAGTTCTAAATGATCTATAAAAAAATTGCAAGATAATAAGAGCCACTAATTAATGTCATTTCTCTATGCATTCACGTTATAAATATTTTAGTGAAAATAAAAAAAAGATTATTTCTCATGCATAAATTCTAATAATCGTAAACTCCGATTATATATAGCATTACCTGTCACTAGAATCAGCTCTAATAACATGTTGAAATGCTTTAATAGCTTGTTCCGCATTTCCTTGGTCAAGATATTGCAATCCGAGTTGTAACCATGCCCATCTAGGACCGCTACCTTGTACCGTTAGCATTTGTAATAATTTTATATTTGCATCCTATAAATAATACCTTGTTAACATAATTAATTGGGAAGTAATAGAGTATCAATGTGTAAATAATAAATACATTTCATAAAAAATAAAAATTATCTTACTTGATTTTTAAGAAACCTATATGCTGTACTTAAACCAATGCCAGCTTCTTCGGAATTTGGATTGATTTGTAATGCAGTTTGATAACATTTTCTAGAGCGTTCCATATCATTACCATGTTCACGGTAATAATGTCCCAAGTAAATTAGACATTCCCAATTAAAACGATCGGCTTTTATTCCATTTAAAAAAGCCATTAAACTGTAATTATATTCTGCCATTTCCCAATAGATTATACCGAGAAGTAACCACGCTTCAGAAGTCTGAGCCTCCAAGACTGAATCGAGTATATTCACAGCTTCCTCGTATTGTTTATTTTGTTTTAAATACAATGCTCGAAGAATACTAGCATGTGTTTTAGTTTCGAGGTTTTTAGTTTCCAAATTGTCCAGAAGAATATGTACATCTGACTGATTTAACAATATATTCAGACGTGCGCGAATCAGATCCAATTCCATTGAAGGGCGTATCTTTAATTTAATTAAACTAAATAAGTTAAATAGATATATAAATAAATAGCTATATATATAAAACGAATGATAGATGAAAGTTTAAGAACTTTATTGTACAAGTTATCCTAATAGGTTAAACGTTGTCAATATATTCCTATGATGCAGAAGACATGCATACATATACTTTATATTATAATCCTGATGAAAAATGACCTATGTGCCCTTTTATCTATTATACAAGCAGAAATCTTAGAATTTCAATATTTGAGATGATTGTCTCATTTAAAGTTAAATTAACTTTATATAATTAACCTTAAGATATCAAATGTTGAGTCCGTAGCCCGCTTTCTGCTATAGTTTTTATTGTTATTATTTTATCATATTTTTTATTGCTAAATAAAGCATTGAAAAATAATAAAATAATGCTGAAAAATAATAATAACAAAATTCATCGTTGCTATAAGTCACCATTCGATCCCAACAATGTACCGTCACCATACGAAAAGACTATTTATCGAGTTTTTTATTAAACATATAATTTAAAATGACGATAAATATATGTAAAAAACAATATAAAATATATAAAATGTATAAAATTATTGCATGAATTATGTAATAGACACAATAATATTTAAAATAAATTAATGTCATGTAAACGTTTTCAAAATATAAAATTACATGCGTTATTTCATAGATAAAAGATAAAAAGTAATCCATTTAGAGATTACAAAATTTCTCCAGGTTTAAAGAAGGATTTTGAGTAAAATTTTTGTTATCAATAACTTTTTAAACCAAAAAAGTTATATAAATATATAATAGATAAAAATATTATATAAAGATTCTTACGTCTTCACACATCCGAAAAGCAGTTCCCCATTTATTCTTATCATTAGTTCTACTCATTGCTTCAACTAACGTTAGTTCCATTTTATATAATAATTTATCTTTTATTTTACATTCATTCATATCTAATACTCGTTTGGCAGCAACTTCTGCATCTTCCCAGCAATGAAGTCTCCTACTTATTTCACTTAATGCCATCCAACCATATACCGAGGACGGTTTTAATGTAAGTATATTTTTTAATATTTCTCGGGCTGTAGTCAAATTATTTGATTTTATTAAATGTAATGCTTTAACAATTTTAGCAGTTTCAGATTCTTCGTTCAATTTTAAAAGACATTCATAAAATTTTGTTATATTAACGTCAGTAAAATCTTTATTCAAGATATTCTGCTCACAGTAAACACGACATATATATTCTGTAAATGAAATAAATAGAAAATTAGAAACTATTATTAATAGTAAATAGGAATGGAATGAAACTGTTAAAATCTTCAATAGCTTAAATGCTCTTTTCAACATCTTAAATAATGTTAATTAAAAAAATATTCTTAACATTCATATTTTCCATAAAAAATAACAAAATAAAAGTTTTAATTATTTATTAATGAATAATTTCCTCAAACAAATTTTTACTCTACTCAACGCTTTACACAAACATGTAAGCCCTTTCCCTTCGGAGTCGTTATCACATTACTAAAATTCTATTTACGATTCTTTTGGTGATAATTGAAATATTAGTATTCTTCATTTGCTGCTAAGAATACTGGTAGACTCAAAAATTTGTAATATTTTGATGGATAACACTTGACAAAAATGCATATGTGCAACTTCATTTATAGACATTGTACCGAAACGCTTCTGAGATCATCAATCATTTAATTTTGACTTCTTGATATTATTGAAGATTTCACTGCTATAATATTCGTAACTTTTCCTATCGCCCATCTTTGTTTCAACTTTAATGTTTATATTCTATTCTATTTCAACGTTAATGTTTACATTCTTTTATCGTCCAAAACATGTGCACTGAGTCTTAGACTTTAAGGACCCTATATCAAATAAATTACTCTTTTTACATTTCTCGAATTTTTTTTACACAACAATTACCGGTTTTTTAAAATATTTAATCAAACTAATTTTGAAATATTTAATCAAACAAAATTAATTATTTATCGTCTACAAAAAAACCAAACAAATGCATATGCATGATGCAAAACTAAAAAAATGAAAATGATTGATTTTTTATTAAAAAAATAAATAATTCGCAATTTTTATTCCTTACATTTATTGACATTCAAGCACTGATAATTTTCCATTTGAACTATTTTATCATCAAACTATTGGAAATGTATGAAAAACCGACAAACTCTCAAGAAACTCAACATTTTAAAAATATATGTTAAAAATAAACATTCGCTAATATAGAATAATAACGGATATTATATTTCTAATATAAATTATTTCTATAATTATTTAATTCACAATTTTTAACAATTTATGTAATAATACATCTAACAGTACATATAATAACACATTATATGTATAAATATATCTTGATAACTTAATAACTTTAATAGAATATAAATATATGCTAATACAAACTTTATAGTTAAACTAAAAGAAAAAAAATCTAATGGAGAAAATTTGAATCTCCACAAAAAATAACAGTTACATAAAATGTCCATACTTCACTAATTAATGTATTTTATAATAATTAAAAATTGTTTGTTATAATAGATATTTTTTAAAATTGTAATATTAAATATTGTTTAAAATATTAATACCCGAAATCACCATTAGTTCGTCTCATAAATATTAAAAATAAATCTTTCAATTCTTCTTTTTCTTAAAATCTCATAAAAATCAATATAATATTATAAGATTGCTATATTATTTTTATATTTAAATTAGATGTTAAAATAATTAATATATAATTTTTAATACTTACCTAAGGGTAACACATCTTCTGGAAACTGCTGATGCATGTTCACAGCTTCGTTTATTAAACTACTTAATTCATCTTTGTCATATAATATTTTTAAATATTTCTTATAAAAATTTCGTTGTTTAGTTGCATCAAGATCATTGATTACAGATTTAAAGATACATTCTAATAAATTTTGATATTTATCAAGATTATAAAAATTATCTAATAATAGACATCCAAGCGTTTTATCAATCATTTTAACTCTGTTATCATCCAAGTTTTTTCGTAATTCACTTAAATGTTCGATACATTGATTTATGATTTCGATATCTTTCAATTGTGAGGAAAATTCTGAGATTCTATTTGAAATATATGTAAATTTAGAATCACTGAAAATAAGGTATTGAATAAGCTTTAACAAACATGTAACATTTATGATACATATGATAATTAGATACCTTTCTATCTGTAAAAGTTTGCAGTAAGCTAATAATAGTTGATTATAACAATCATTATTGTCCAAATTTTTTTCATAATAAGCTACTAAACCATGCCAAGCTAATGGATTGTCTGCTTGAATTTGTATACCTCTTTGAAGAACTAATGGAACTTGTGATTTATATTCATCAATTTCTTTCATCGCAGCCGCCAATAACATAAGTGCGGCATAATTATTTTGGTCTTTTTTTAATATTTTTTTACATTTCTTAATTACATCTGTATAATTGTTTTTTTTAAATGTCTCTCGGGCTTCTTTAAGAGCTAATTTTATTTCATTTGACATTTTCGTAATAAAAAAAGATTTTTGAAAGAAAAGTAAAAATAAAATATGTCAAAAACTTAAATGAAATATATTAATAATATCATAACATTTAATTGAGTATTTTCCAAGAAATATTAATATGGTTATGTTTGTGAACACACATAACCAAGTACAATATTACATTTTCTAATAAATGTCCATCATAAATTCTGTATCTTTAAATCATAAATGTTTATTTTTATGCCTTTAAAATTTATTTTACATATTTTCACACTTTATAACTTATATAAACAAACATATACAGAAACTTCGCTCACATTACTTCATTACGTTCACTTGTAATCATAACAATTTTTACTCTATGGAATAAAATTTTAAAGATATCACTTTTAAGTATTAAGCCGCATACTTAGAAGATCGACATAGATTTTTTATGATTCTATATAGATTTTTAAATCCTGTAAGTATAGTATAATACAGCGATGAGTGATGAATAGTTCATTTTAGCCTGTTGGTCAAAATTAAAAACTTAATATTCTATATATGTGCCACAACAAATGTAACATTAAATACTTAAATATATTAATAAAAAAAATTTTAATTTATATAAAGTAGAATTTATTTTTAACATAGTTATAATAATAAAATGTTTTTCCTTATTTATATTTTATTAATAATACTTTTAATATATAAATGTATATATAAATATGTCAAAAAGAAAAAAAATAGAGAGAATAGTATAGCTATATTAAAAATAATTGCCTTTAATCGAAATTTTTATACTTTAGCTATATTTGGTGGGTTACAGATAAATAGTTGAAAGACTATGGCACAGACGAGGTATTGATATGAGTTATTTGTCACTAGTATATTATACATATACTAGTTTTTGAAAGAAACAACTATTTTTATAAAAAAGGATTCTGAAGAGAGAATATAGAATATATACATAACTGTTTCTAAAATTTTATAATTACGAATTATATTTTTGAATTAGATACATATTGCGCAATATATTTTTCACTAAAATAATTTTTTATCTTATGATTTAGAAAATTTCTTATGAGATTTTATTCATACATTCTCCTTAATAAGCAGAAAAAATGCATAAATCAGTTACAAATATAAACATAAATGTCCTCATAGTAAACTTATAGCTACTTTGATTTTGTATTATTAATTTCTAAAATAATAAAGAAAATTATCTTTTTGATTTTTTATTTAACATATTCAATTGGTATAGAGCAGTGATTCCCAATCTTTTTTCTCTCCTATTCCTTGATTAGGCTTTTCAATAGTTCCTTCTCCCCTACCTAAAAATTTCTTTTTTTTTAAATTTTCTTTACTCATTTGATCATTTAAGTTAGCTAAATAATTAAACGACTCAAATTAACCTAATAACATTTCAAATTGAAATTCTATAACTTTGCCTTTGTGTTTTTAGTTTAACTCCATCACCAATATTTTCGCGTACCTCCAACGGTCCAGTGCGTATCCTTAAGGGTACGCATACTATAGATTGTAAACCACTAGTATAGAATATGTATCTATAGTAACAATAATTTTATATTTTCAAGATAATATAAATAACATTACTTTATTTCATATACAAGTTCATTACATACGTTCATTATATATATTTTATATACAAGTTATATACATTCGTCACAGTCATTTAAGTGCTTAATAATTAAAAAGGGATAATGTATATATAGTAGGTGATAATAATATAAAATAATATAATCTTATTCTCATAGTACTGTCACTATGACAAAATATAGTCTGTTCAAATGATATATAACAATCATATTGTTATCTTTTTATATTAACAAT
Source organism: Melipona beecheii (assembly GCA_032399605.1). NCBI lineage: Eukaryota > Metazoa > Arthropoda > Insecta > Hymenoptera > Apidae > Melipona > Melipona beecheii. Next base: position 7,168,773 of record JAUCMO010000507.1, read on the forward strand.
ATTGTTCATAGTTTGTTCAAATGATAATAATCATATTGTTTTTTTATATTAATAATATTGTTAACTTACAAATGCAGTAATAAAAAATTTTCTGTTTTAAATATATTATATTTAAAATTATTAATAATATAATGTTGTTAATATTATATTAATAATATTGTTAATATTACAAATATGTCAAACCCATGTGGATGTCTCAAAAAATTCTATTCCTTCAGCTTTTAATCGATTAAGTATAGGTCGATAAATATCAGGAGTAAATGGAAGAACCACACCTCGTTGTTGAATTTCATCTATTAACAAAAAAAAAAAATTATGATGTAACTTGAAACGATTAAATTACTTTATAAAATTTATTTAAAAGAGTAGAGTGAAAATATAAGAAATATATGTGGATACAGCTTTAGAAATTTAACAATTACAATATTGTTGGTATTGGTGTGAATATCTTTTCGAGTTTTTATAAATCTAAAAAATAATTATTTCACTTAGTTCAAAGCTGAGATAAATAAAGATAAATATTTACAAAAAGAAGTCCAACTCTGATTTCATAATATGTTGTCAAGGTCATCATCTTAAATAATATTATGAAAAGTTGTGTGTGGACTCGTCGTTTATTACAAAAAATTATTATTAAAAAAAATTTACTCAAAAATACATAACAATCTATAGTACTTGTTGGAAAGCATGCGAATAAATTGACAAAAATATATATATATATACCAACATCGTGACAGAAAATCGTAAGCGCTTAGACGAATGAGATATTCGTGAAAGTATTCTTACATATAATTGGGCAGAATATATGGGAATACTATTATTTGCTCGAATTCACTGTTCGCAAGTCAGCTTGCTGATCGCAGGAATATCCACATTTTCGGCGAACATAATTCGATGGAAACTTTCGGCAAATTGTTCGCGAACAGCAATGTACCCGACATTAAATGACAGACTAATTTTTTGTCAAACATTTACAGTCTTTCTATAACTACGAGTTCATCAAAACACGCATACACCATTGCTTATCACAGTTGTTCGATGAACAATTCGGACATATTCATCAGGAATATGCGAATTTATGTAAATTTATGTAAATTTATGCGTCATTTATGTTATAATATTATATGATGAGAGTAATGGTATTTTCACAAAAATGATTGAATATTTTTGCAAGAACCATACCATCAAGAATCATTTTAACTGCAATTGCTGTCGGGTACCCAACAGTGCGCGCCATGGCAGAGTATCCTCGTGGTTCACCATACAGCACTAAATTAATTCCTCTGTTTTCTCTTCTGTTATCTGGCCAAAGTATTCCAATATTGTGTCTTAAAATTACCAGATCTCGTTCATTTTTATCATAACACAGCTTTTTCGATAAATAATGTGTCAAAGTATCAAGAGGAGTATTTAATTTCAATACTAAATCTTCTTCGAGAAGTCCCAAATCCTCAATTGTTTTTACGCTTTCTTCCGACTTTAGCATTTCTGCCAACTTTCTTTTCAAATTTTCATAAAAGATATTATCGTTCGCCAAACCAAGTAAATTGCAAATTAATACTCTCTGAAACAATAAAAAGGTAAATTTAGATAAATTAAGGTAATTTATTTAAAATTGATCCGACATCAAAATAGGCACAAAAAAAGTAAATTTCAATATTTATCGAATTACTACCGTGAAAGAAAATACATGTAGTTTAAAAAATGTTGTCTGCCAAATCTCGCACCAAATTCTTATAAATTTTTGAGAAATGATATAATAAAGTCATACATATAATACATACGTGTATATTACTGGTATGTTTCAAAGTATTCTTGCGGAAAAAGTAGGCGACAATTATTTTTCTTTATCCCGTTTACTTTAACCATAACTTCATGATCACCTTTTGTTCTGAATGAAATTCGAATATGTGGTTTAGTAATTAAAATATTGAAAATACTAATTTTGATACTAAATTTGATACTTTATTGTTTATTTGATATTTCAAGCAAGGCAGGTCATGTGAAACATTTTATTAATTTGTAAATATACAATATTCGAAAAATGAACTATTAAGATATGAAAAATTAAGTACATTATGTAGTATATTATCAAGGCAGCAAGTGACAGATTTACAGATATAAATCATCAAAGATGTTAATAAGAAATGGCAGAAAATTAAAGAGATACTTCTACAAAACAAAATAAGACCAAAAATTCAAATATACATGGCAATTTAAATAACGGGGAAAAAATAAAATCATTTTGATAATGAAAGCAATTACTTTTTTTAGTAATTTATTTTTTAATATATAATTAATTAATTTTAATATAGATATTTAATATTGGTATTTTATTTTTCTGTAACATTTAAAATATTTTTTGTTTCTTTATTATTGCGAGTGTTACGATTTGCCATGTTGTTACTATTAAAATTTAAAATTTCAGTTGCTATTATTAAAATCTCTTATTACCCGATTTCACTAGTCAAAATTAGGTTTATTAAAACCAACATTAATATGAATTAGTGATTAATAAATAATGAACTATTATAAAACTTATTCCTAGAATTATAGATGCAGCTATATATCTTTTTAATATATTTGATATATTGATGCATATTCCTCAGATTAAATTTAACATTTTCGTAATGAAATTTTCAATTTATCGATTAATTAATTATTATAATCACATCATAAGTGATAATGAAATATTTATGATGAAATATAAAACGAAATATATATGTAAATATCATGTTTACATACCCATGTAATATCTGGACCATTTGGATGCAAGGATGGATGTGGATTAGGATCCGTTAATCCAAGAAATTGTAAAGCTCGTATTGTGTTGCAAAAACCTTTAAACCTCAATGTACCTCGCAGCATTGTATTAACATTACTGAGTCCGTATAAATCTTTATAAATTGTACTGTCTCGATTAGGGAAACCTTCCAACGCAAAACCGGGTAAAAAGTCTAAATCTTGAACGGCAGACATAAGATCTCCTCCTGGCTGTATTTCTACAATCTTTAAAATGAAAATAAAATTAACATACAACAGTACATTATTATCGTTCGTTTTTTGTCGTATTTGTTGGTCGATTTTATTATTGTATTTGTTGGTCGACTTTATTATTATACATACAATAGAACCTCCGAATTTAACTAAGACTCCGTATTGTCCGATGTACTTTAAAGTTATATAAAATATATATTCTGTCCAGTCGACCGCGATATCGCGTTACTGTTATTTTGATTTCTATTTATGATTTATATTTTTTAAAAGATACCGCCATTTTATTTTTTATCGTGTAAAGAGCCGCGGATTGCAGAGAAAGATAACGGCATGAAATGAAAAGAGATAATCTTTTTGTATTAAGAAAATTTAGTAACGGTTGTTTATAAAATTTTTTTTTCAAAATGTTTTTTATGATTTTATTTCATGATTTATATAATTTATATAATATAATTTAAATAAATTTCTCTATTATCTAAGATAGACTCGGTTTATATTTGGATAATCGAGATTATACCATACATATGTGTATTTATAGATGTATGTACTACCTACAACGGACTTCAATAAATTACGATAAATTTTCAAATTTTCTGTTATATTAAATCTTTTTGTTATATGACAAATAGATACTTAAGTACATACATAATAATGTAAGAAATTTGAACTTACTTGTCTGTTAAAATAAAATTTAGCCGATGCTAAGGTATTTAATAATACTCCTCGTGGTGACCAACTAAATTTATATCGTAAAGGATTAGACGAACATTCTGGAGCAGGTAAGCCGCCACACCAAGATATAAAAGATTCAATTTTTCCACCAGCTTGCTTAACGTTGTCAAAACATTCTAAAGCTAGCAAGTGATCAATACCAGGATCTAGTCCTACTTCATTAAGTATAGTTACGTCCGCTGCAAGAGCCCTAAGAATAGTTAACATAATAATATAATTTATTTTAATACTTGTAATATATAAATATTGATACTTATATTATTGTTTTCATAACTATATTAGTAATAAGATATTTGAAAACATTGCAATAATTTTTTGTTAATATTTATTGATATTAATTTATTGATATTTATCAAAATTGTCACTTACTTTTCATGTAAAGCTTTAACATCTTCATTTGTATAACTTGCTGTTACTAAGTGAGTTTTATTGTGTATGCATACATTTGCGATGACATGATGTAATGAATATGGTAACAATGAAACTACTACATCCGCCGATTTGACAATGTCGTTTAAAGTATCAGGACGTTCAATTACATCTAATAGAACCGATTCCACACCGGGAAAATTGTTTGCTAATATATCTGCTTCTTCTTTCAGTTGAGATGCAACAGTTAAGTGTATATTACTATTTCTGTGTAAATATTCAACCAATGGGGCGGAAACATGTCCAGCACCAAGGACAACCACCTATTTACAAAATAATCCATACTAATATATTATTTAATAACTAATTATAAATAATTATATTACTTAATAATTAGTTACTATCAGTCAGTATTTGATTAAAATTACATAACATTATTTTGTGAAAATTGTTTCATAGAATAAAATTATATATGATATAAAATAATTACTATGAAAATAAATAAAGTAATTTATGTTAATCTAAACTATTTTATGTATCAAAATATAATTTTTGTGCACCTTTTTACTTCGTATTTCACCATTATCTGTTGTATGTTTGCTACGGAGATTTAGTAATCTTAATTCTTGAATGTATTCAAAATTGGGTGTTAGTTTTCCGTTGGATGCTATTATTGCACCATACACTGCTGGACTGAAATTATGTTCTTCAAGAGGTACTTTTGCATCTGATTGAATAATATCCAATGCATAAGGATATAAAAGATTTCCAAAGAAATCTGTAGATTCTTTTGGTAGCTGAGTTGGCATATTATCAATTGAACAGACTAATACCCCGGGTCCTTTAAAAGATTTTGTATCCTTGTTACGATCAGCATCGTATAAACAAAATGGTGTGTCAATTGTTGTACATTCATTCATGAATCTATGAAGATTTATAAAAAAAAAATATAAAAGATAAATATTTGCATTTATTAAAATATATAATATTATAATTGACTCTTCAGGGACTATATTTGTGCACCATATTGATTCTTATGCAATCAAAAGTTATTTCAATAGTATTAAATTTTATAAATTAACATGTGACCATTTACTGCTACAATTTAAAACTATAGAAATTATCATTAAACTTAATTATTATTACTAATAGAATTTAAACTTATAAAAATGATCAAAAAGTCTAATTCATCAACATTAGGCGTTGTCCCTGAAGGAATAATACATAGATGATCAAAAATCATAACAATATTAAATTATAATCCAAATTTAAAAAATTACAATACACGAATTAATATCTTATTGAATAATGTTGATCGAATAATAATTACAAAATATTTTTGATTACTAACAACTTTTATTAATAATGAAATTTTTTTAAATTATTTCTTATCATCATTATTTATTAACGTTATTGATAATTGTTCTTTAAATTATATAACATATAATTCTTTTAATATCTTTGATAAAATGAATTTTTCTGCGCTGAACTGTTCCTTGATTAATTATCTGAAAACTATTTTTATTAAAAATCACAACGACCAATGGTTATCAGCAACCAAAAAATTTTAATTATTTATAATGATTACTCCCAAATGAAATGTTTATAATTAGTCAATATTAGAACATTTAAAAATTAATACTCTTTAATTATCTAATTTTTTTGAAAATCTTACACGAATCGGAATTGCGGAATTACAGTAGCTGATGAGAAATATGTTATAATCACAAAGAAATACATTAACAGGTACACATAAGATATTTCTAAATTATTGTAATATAAAATACGATTGATTTAATTTTATATATACAGTTAATAAAAAGAATAATTAATATTATAATAAGTGACTGAAAACTTTGCAGATCACTGTTGAAATTTTAGAACGATTGAAATATGTTTCTAATTACAATAAAAAATATTAGCTATGAAACTTAAAAATGCAGAAAATTAGGAGAAAGGAAACATTCATCAATCGTAATTATTGAAACGTAACTTTTAATGGAATTGCAATAAATGTTCAATTTTTTATGTACGGTAATGCGCATCTATTATATTACAACAAAATTAGTTAAATAAATAACATAATATTAAATGATCTTAAACTTACTCAATACTGCCTCCAGGATCTGCAGATATATCACAGATAGCTAATATTCGGTGAGGTAAAGCAGGGGCACCAATACTTGATGGTAACCAAGGTGTATATGCTGGTCTTAACAAATATTTCGCATCTGGTATAGTTATTAATTTAGGTGAATCAACAGCCCAATATATTCCATTTATTATCACTGATGCGTATGGTGCAATCTTTTTGCTGAAAGTGGAAATATATCTCTCAGGATGCTTGTCACATTCATCAGAATCAAAACCACCTCCATCTTTTCTTTCAAGATGATGCCTTCGTCTTACCTCGCATCCATATATTTTCGTTGTATCTAAAAATTTTGCCTGTTATTTTAAATGTAATTATATTTAGAAATCATATATAAATCATTTAAAATGTTCCTGTATATGTTCACAAAATATATCTATATATACAATATTTAAATATATATGTGCTAAGAGAGATAAATATTAAATATTCAATATATACAAGATGTTTCAACGAAATCAGACCACCCGAATATCTTCTTTTAAATTGATTGAAGCTTGATGGAATAAAAAAAAATATATGTTTCCTACACAAAAAATGCCAATAACCTTGAAAAAGACATTAAAAAATAATATTTTTAGCAATAAAATGAAATAGTTCTATCCGATTCCTTTCTTCGACCAGTTTAAGTTACGTTAGGAATGATTTTCATACTATCATTAATAGAAAAGATATCTATTCAAGTGACTTCGTATAGACACTCTATACATATTATAGAACTTCGTTTGTTATATTTAAACGAAAATTTAAATAGTGCCCAATCAAATGAATTTTTCATGCATTTATTTAAACGCAAACTTTTATTATATAAACCAAAAATCACATCATAGATTGTGAAGAAAATGTTCTTTATATTAATTTTATAAAATTATAATTATAATTATATATATAATCTAATTTCTCACTGACAAATTTATACAAATGAAAAATTTTACTGTAAGAAATAATTAAACCTCAAATCCAATGTTTTTAGATTATTAGAATATTCAGTTAATAATAACTAACACATGTATTAATTCTCAAATTATATTTTCTTTCTTAATCGATAATTATAAAGTAGAAAATATTATTTTGTTTATTACAATATGAATTATTAATTTTGTTATAAACTACCACATCGGAAGAAAACAAATTTTGTATAAAATGTAATAAATAAAATATATGTGTACATATGCAATGCTTACCGCCATGTTCGGCAACTTTTCTCAGCATTTCTGGTGGTACATATTCGTGAGGAAGTTCTTGAAAAACTTCTTGACCGCCCTGACTAACATTGCCACTACCAGTGAAAATAAAAGTTAGTGGTCCAATTGATTTTGGCATAGCACCTAATGCTATCTCGTATCCTGCATCTCGTATAGCTTGTCGTGCCATAGCGGAATCTCTATAATTATGCGCGGGGCCAATATGCTAGTAAATAATAATAATAATCGTTAATAATAATTGTATACATAATTAATATATAAATATATCTATAGATATAATAACAGATAAATACAGTGAAAAGTATAATTGAGTAGACCTCTGTTTATATCAATTCAATTTATTTAATCAATAATCGATTAAATGAACTCTTGCTAATTGAATCCACTTATTTGAATCTCTTATTATATGGACGAAAAATTATTAATAGATTTCTATTACATGAATTCTAATTATTTGTTCTTCGACAAAATATAGTGGAAAAAACAGCGTTGTAAAATAAGCTCAAGTATATCATTTTTACGAACGATTTAAATAATTTTATTAAATTTTTACTCTATATATAAAATATGATAAAACAATTGCAAATTTAATTACATAAAATACTTTCCAATATAGTTATCATTATTATTATTATCAAACTTTTGCTATTATTAAAAAATCTTACCATGAATGGTGTATGATGTCCCAGTGCAAGTAATCTTAATCCAAGTCCATGTAATATGTTCACCATGCCAGCTACGCCAGCATATTTCCCAAATGCAACCACTCTTTGTCCATTATCATCTGTTAGTTTTTCATAATCTAATAAACGTATATTCTTTTCCAATATGGCATCTAGGAGAGGCATATTACTTTCTTGTGCCTTGATAGTATGAGAGAAAAGACAGTAAGTTTTATTGGATATAAGTTGATCCACAGGTACTTGCTTTACACCAAAAATAATAGAGGCAGAACTAATATCCTCTTGCAATGTAGCACCTGCAGCTTGATAGGCATGTGCAGGGTATGCTCTTCTATTACTAGGTTGCACAATTACTTTTACTCCTGCCCTAATTAATCGACGAACATTCGTAGGTGCTAAAGGAGCTCTTCTTTCCCATACTGATTGATCTTCTCTTCTAATTGCTATTATTTTGTCTTTTAAATTCTATAAAAAATATAATACTTTTTATAACAATATTTTATATTTAGTAACATTAATTATGATGTGTATAAAAAATTCATTCATCTATTTATATTTTTTGAAAATTTTCTTTATATTCTTACTTACTTTTATAGAACGAGTTGAGGACATGATGATACGTAATAAATTCACATTTATATAATTGAACAACCCTTGATATTTCACCATACAATCATACAAAAAATATAAAACGACTTTCTATAAACAGCATCGTGCGTTCACCAACTTCATTCAGTCTACAATAATAAAGAGACAAGAGAGAAGTGTATACTACAATGCAAGATGCTTCTTATTCTAAAATAAAATTACACTCCCGATACTGCACGTATCAGTGAGGTCAATATAAATTTCAGAGTATGTTACTATGTTACATCACTGATAAACCCGAAGACACATGCTTATCAAAATGACTTTCTTCAACTATATGATTTTTATTACAATTCAGATTGACAAAAAACATTTTAACAGAACACAATAAATTGAAATTTTTAATTATTACAATTATTTTTATTCGACAGATCATTAGAAAATACAATATATCACTATTAGAGATATATTTCGCGATTCAAGAAAATTGGATCTCGAAAATATCAAGATTTCCAAGAATGTTTTATTTCCTATTACTAAGAAACATTAAATATAATCATCGACTTGAATCTTTGAGTTCTTAACTTTTTTTTCTTAAAAATTGGATCATATACATGCATATTTAATACTTTGATTCTATTTTTCATAAGTTTATAACATGAAAGATTCATAGACATAAAAAGTAGATAAAACGCTTTAAAAAGATTTGAATTCCCGAAATTTTTAGTAAATCTTAATTTCTTGAGAATTGTATTAATTGTACTAATCTATTTTTAATCATATACCTAAATGTAAAATTTAATTCCTAAATTAATTTATACATTTATACATTGATTTATTTTATTATTATTATACAAATTATTTTTAGACATTTCGTAAATATTAATTGAATTAAAATATACAAAAATATCAATTAGATTGTGTCTTAATAGACAAATACATTTTATTCTTTATTGTCTGTTTAGTTGGATTGATCTTTTTAAGTATTTGAGTCATTACGTTAACTAACTGTTCTGAAGTAAGACCAGTCTTTTTCGATTTAAATTTCTGTAAAAGCTCCGTTGTTGTCATTGGTTTACGCATAAGATAACGTCTCACTGCATCCTCCGTAATTCCGGATTCACTACAACATAAGAATAATAATTATAATTAGCTATTAATTACGTAAATATATTTGTTAGTTAAACATAACAGTTTGTTCCAAACTGCTAACGATGACTAAAAAAGATTTATCTTTTGTAGCAGTAGCATGTTGTTATTAGTTAAAAGAAAAGGAAAACGAAAAGTAATATAGGTTCGAGTTTAAACCATTAGAATTCAAAAACCATCAGACAATTTATAAATACATTGAAGCTTGATAACTTATTAACAGATAGATGGCACCTTCAAAACTTTATAGGCTTGTTAAATACATCTAGAACATCTACTTTAGAACATCGATTCCATTCAAGTCCACATAGATGGATGAACTTAAAAATTTCTAGAAGCTAGCGTTATTTTTAATGTTGCAATGTGCGTTAATTTTTTCTTGATGTATTTATGCTACGATGCAATGTTGAGAATATGTAGTATGTGAATATAACAGAACATACGAATATACTGTTGCCGTATTAATTATATATATATATATAGATAAAACAAACTAGTTTTTATGTATTTCGGTATTACTGACTTAATTTAAGCAAAAATTGCAGAAAGTTTCAGTTTCTTGTATAGTCTTGTTAACATGTTTTCATTTAGAATAAATAGCATGTTGTTAACGATAAAATAGGAAATAGTTTTTTAACAACTAATATATCTGACACGAAATACTCTAAATAAAATAGAACACCAATAAATTAAGATATGAAACTAAAATTGGATGAAGACTCGAAAATTGCTTACTATATAAGAAAACGTTATAAGAAAGTTGGTATCAAAAGAGATATAAGTTAGCATTACTAGTTTTAGTGCAAATGAAGACGTGAAGGATATCTAAAAGTCATCGATTTATTTTTTAAATGAAATTGTCTTTTTCAATGTATCTATGAGTTTTGTCATGAGTATCATCATGAATAAGTACATGTAGATAAAATGAAAAATATATTATTTTGAATTGTGTAATTTTTTTGAATATCTAATTATACCTAACTTTATTATCTATTTTTTAAATATCTAACTTTTTTTATTCCTGCTTTTCTACATATACGTATGTAGGTTGTAACTCAATCGTACTCTTGAAAAATAATTTTACATTTTCATTAACTCTTAAACTGACATTACGGAGAATTATACAATAAAGAAAAATTTCCTAATCTAAATTCTAAATTAGATTACAGTCTTTATCAACATATAAATTAACTTATGCAATATCTCTTAACATGAGATCATAGTCCATATATTGCTTAATAACAGCATGGAATAAAACTGTAGAAAATGTAAATAACTATAGTGTGATTAATATTTTTTTTTATGTCAGCTGACGTAATTTTGCTTTCAATTGATATAACTGTAATTTTCGATTGATAAATCAGTTTCCTAAATTAATAATAAATTTAATATAAAAATAAATTTATTATAAATGCAATTTTTTTAATGAAATATTACATCTTTAGACTTATCATAATGTTGATCTAATACGTGCATTAGCTATTTTTTTATTATTAAAATTATAACTGAGTTAGTTTCCTAAATTCACCTATCTAATGGTTCTCAAGTTAAATTGGATCAAATTACAGTTAAATTATAATCACACTAATATTAAGACATTTAAATATTCCAATACTATTTAAACTAACAATAAGATATTTCTACATCACATAGTAGATGAGAAAGTGATGACATTTTTCTTCTCGAAAAATGCTATAAATTGTCATAATATATAAAAATATTAAAAAATTTGTTTTAGGATTAGGTTTAAAGATCGAAATCTTCTCTTTATATGAAAAAAAAAAAAAAAAAAAAAAAATCACAATTGGAAAAGATATTTAGGTGACCTCACTTAAATGGACCACTCTGTAGTTCAAATTAATAATTCAAATTAATATCAGAAGCAACTTATAGCAATACAAGAATTAGAATCTCATTTTAATTAATGAATAAAGCTTCAATCCTTGAGCAAAGTTTATTCAATAAGCAATGAAAAGCAAAATGATCCATACGCAAATAATTTTTATAGATACTAGATAAAGAAATAATTTTTACAATTATAAATATAATGTAATAACGTTTTTTAAATATTAATAGATTATAATTTTTCGGCTACTCATAGACTTTTCAATTTTTGTGCTTGATAAATTTTACTTTTTTAATTTTAAATATTTTGCTACATTTTTTATGAATATATAGTACTATGAAGTACTATATATTCATAAAAATTAGGAAATTTAATAATAACACACATATGATATCTCTTTGCAGAAAGATATAAAAGTAGCTATAAACCATTGTTTCCATAGTTATTAAAAATGTGAAAACACCTTTTATATAAAAGTAATTTTTAATGTAATAAATAATTAGTAGAACATTTGAATTTTTCCTCAATCATTATAATAAGATTTTAATATTATTTTATTCTTTTTAAATGGAAATACATAGTTTTATTGCTGCCAATTATACATTTGCAATTAGTATAATTATGCATTACATATTAAAATATATATTCATTCACATACGTATATATATGAAATATATGTATGCATAATGATTATATGTTAATAATGATTTAAAAAATGAATCAAATATTCATAAATGAAATGAAATGATTTTAACAATTAGAAAAATAGTATCATTTTCATTTAAAATTTATAATATAATAAAAATATTTTATATTAATTAATTTTAATTAAATAAGAAATTAAATCCATATATAAAAAAATAAAATTCGTAGTAAAATTTACAAAATTATGCAAAAAATAATTTTAAATGTTAATAATAATAAACATACCTGATTCCTGGAATGTAGGAAGTTACTGGTACTAAATTAAAATTATCCAATTTCAATTTCTTCGCTTGTGATAAATCTGGAGATCCAGATTGTTTTCTTTTTATAGTGTCTGACATTCCAGCTGGTGTAGGTGTTGCAGATCTTGAACTATGTGCACTATTAGATTTTTTATTATCTTTTTCTTTCACTGTATCAGATTCTGAATCTGAATCACTAGAAAAGTCACTAGAGGAATCTTTTCCGGATGTAAGTTTCTTTGAATCTTTTTTTTTAAATTGTTTCTTCTTTTTCTTTTTATCTTTCTTTTTATCTGCATCTTTATTGATCTTATCTTTATCCTAAAAATTAATAAATAAAATTAATATTTTAATTAATATAAGTATTTTTATCATTTATAATATTTTGTGAATTTACTTTATCATCTTTATCTTTAGTTTCATCATCTTCATCTTTTTCTTCATCCCCATCCTTTTTATCTGTCTGTTCTTCATCATCATCATCTTCATCAGAAGCAAGTAATTTCCTCAATGCGTCTTCTTCTGCAACTGATTTGCTATCCTTTTGCTGTTCCAATTCTGACTCAGAATCTGACGAGTCAGAAATGTAATCACATTCTCTACCTTCTTCATCGCCATCATCACTTTCTTCAAATGCTTCATCGTCAGATGCATTTTTCTTTTTCTTTTTCATAGCATCAACTAACACAAATATTTTAATTAAATATACAGGAAAAATTATTTATTGTAATAGAACTAATTCAAACTACAATTATACAATTATATCGAGTGAGTCATGTAAAATAGAACATTTGAATATGTTGGCTGTTAATAATTTGGATTATTCTTTCTAAAAAAGGGGTTGTAGAGTGGGGAATATGTTAACATCAGAAAGTATGGGAAAAAGTTTCAGAAATTTGGATCAATAAATATGGAGAAGCAGAAAGAATTAAAGATGCTACCGAAGAGACATATGCTACAAAAAAATCGTCTCATTCGTAACTTCTAGTAAATTCAATAGAAGCAGAAGAAATTGACAGATTGTTACATTGTCTATAAAAAATTACAAAACTAGAAATTGCAAATCATGCAAAATCATACAATAGATTATTACAATTCGAAATAATTTTTATTTACCCTTTTTATTTTTTTTTTTCTGTAATATTTCTACCATTATTCTTATTATTTAACATAATTTAATATAATTATTAATGTATGTATTCAGGAAATATTTAACTATTTGTAATACTTATGAAAATAAAGTAATCACTTAAGCAAACGTCGAAGTATTAGTTATTTAAAATAAAATTTGCCTAACTTTGATCGATGTGTCTAAAACAATTATAATGTGACAAAATATCGGTATCATATATCACTTATTTTGTACGAGTATTATGTTTCACGCGACCGCGTGAAAGGTAGTTAGTGAGCAAAAGAACGGATGCTTAAGTGGGCACTATTGTATATTAAGTATAATTTCTTAAGATTATCAGAAGTAACACTTACCTTTGTTTTTCTTTTTCTTTTTATTATCATCTTCTTCATCAGAATTCTTTTTACTTCCTTCATCATCACTAACCGAATCATCATCATCGCTATCCATCCACTCATCCATTTCAGATATTTTTAAATCTTTCTCCTTCTTATTCGGTTTTTTACCCTTTCCACCTTCTATCATTTCTTCGTCATCTGCACCATCTTCATCATTTCTAAGTCTTTTACGCAACATCAATGAAAAATAATTCATTACTTTATTTCTACGACTGAATTCCTGTTCTGCTTCTTCTGCACTTAACGCTTTATATCTCTGAATTGGTTGAAAATTATACCTGAATATAAAAATGATAAGCATTAAAATTTTAATAAAATGCAATTCAATTCTCAAATTTAACTAATTACCATTCATGTAATGGAAAAGCTTCTATGGCTCCATCTGGAGCATGTGTGAAAACATAATATGCTGCATTTTCACTCACACCACCTTCTCTTATGCCTTTGAACTTTTTACCAGTTTTTCCTCCAGATTTCAAAATCCAAGGTTGATCTTCTGGCTTATATTTTCTACTTGTAATGCCAAATTTTTTTCTCCTTGCCTCTTCTCTCGCATCTCGACCAAATTCGGAACCAGCTCCGAATTTTGGCATTTCTTCTTCTATTCCTTTATATTCTTTCATATTATTTTCACGTTCCATTTTTACCTGAGTCCATTTTGAAAAATCAACATTTAATGTTGCATTAAAACGCATTACATTATGCTTTTTCTTGTTGTTTCTAAAACAAAATAATATTTCATTTAATAATTCTGTAATTCGTAGCTGTAAAATTATTTCGTTACGTACTTTGGTACTCTGATGCTAAACTCCTGTATGGAAGGTGCAATTGAAACCTGAAAAAATTATGATTGTATTAATATATTAGTTTTTTTTAATGTAATTTCAATATTGTTTCTTAACTTCTACTATATAATATTATAATATAACTATATAATATTAAATGCATAAATAGAATGTATCCAAGAATATATTTATATATAATATATAATAAAAACGAAGTTATTCTTTACATAAAGATTAGGGCATTCTTCCAAATAGTATTAATGGTTAATCGGAACAAAATTTTCAGGATATCATTGATTGAGATAGTAGATTTAAAATATAAAATCTCGGAAAATCATACATTCGGAAGATACAGAGACGTTTTTCCAAATAGCATCAGAGGACAAAAAGAAATGAAAAAAGATGATGGATTAAAAATATGGCATAAAATCTCGATTTGATGATAATATTACTGATTAGCTAGAAAACAGTAAGGAGTTATCTAACTTAAATCAATATCGATTGTAAAAATGATTTTATTGATCTTTGAATTTAAAAATATACACTCGAAAACATTAAAAAACATATACTGTATCAAAATATTGAATTGAGTGTCTAATAGTAATAAAAGTGTCGAGTAATAATAATAGTGAAGGTATCAGGGAAAATTTATTACCGTATTCTACTGTTTCTAAAAAAAGAAAAAAGATCATATAAATATAAATTCGACAACTCTGCTTTTTTGAGATATAAACATCGATTATGATGGAATATTGAAAAATGTTTAAAATTTAAAGAAAATAGTTAATGTTAAAGATAGTTTTTAACAGCAATCGATGTTTCAAAGACTGTCAAAGACGTTTAAAAATTTTTGGTGTATACCGAAAGTTTTAAGTATTTTCACGTATTTTCAATTTATTAATAGTATTATAAAAAAATTAAAATTTTAAAGAAAGGGAAGCAGAATATCTTAGTAATGAAAAATTTTCGAAACTATTTTATACGACCTTTTTTTCTCTTAGTAGAATACAGTTTAGTCTCCTATTTTCTTAGCATCTCAATAGGATTACTTCAGCTTTTACTACTTTATCCTATGATGTCTACTAAATTTCCGGTCAATCGGTCATCAATACCATACGGAAGTATAGTCAAAGATTATAATTTAAAAATTATCTCTACATAATATAAAATAAAATCTATGATAAAAAGAAATCGAATAGTCGGAGAAAAACCAATCATCCGAGTGCTTATTTATATAATATCAATCGTTAAATATATGTATATATCGAAACATATATATATATATATATATATAAGTATTAGATACTGAAAAGATAATTCAAAAACGATTTCGAATTATCAATATGAAAATATTCGTTTATATTCAAATTTTCTTAATAAAGAGCAATTATATCGTTCTTCCTGATTCATGTAACACTATAGTTATGTATAAATTGCATCTTGACTATCGCTGTGACCGTGTTGATAAAGTGTATTGTTTTAAATTGTTTTGTTTTTTGATCACAAATTTGATTAATGAACTAACGTGTAATTATATTAAAAAACAATTTGGCTTTGATAAATCTGTAATACAATAGTTGGTCACAATATTCAAACACTATTATTATTTTGACTTCTAAGCTTTGCATTTTAAATAAATATGCAAGCAATTAGAAAGTAGTACGTCATATTACATACAGCTTATATATTTCAATGATGAAAAAAACGTATGATTATATAATATTACAAGAAATAGGAAATTCGTTATACATGTTGAGAAATTTTTTATATCGATTTAATTCGAATCTTAAGTAATTGAAAAAGTATGTAGATATAAGTATAAAGATAATATTGAATTCTTCTTCAAGAACATTAAGAACATTAAGAAGATCGCGAATACGTCGTTGAAAGTATGATAGTAATAGATATGTATCGTATCATTGCGAAAAGAAAGACTCAATGCATAAAATAGCAAACCTTTTAATGCTAACGAAGAATATATAATATATTTGAGACATTTTTTGAAGATATTGATAGAAGAATAGAATTAATTCCAAGTCAAAAATTCTTGCTCGTGACATTTGATTGTAACGGAAAGTAGCTACCACACACAAGCTCAATGAAGAATTCGGATTCGTTACAATATATGTAGAGAATGTTGTACCAAACTGTAAATAAATGATTCACATTTACAAAATAATACTGGAATAAACGGAAGATAGAAGTCTTAAAAATGAGAAGATAAAAATCTAATAATGTAATACATTAGAATTAATAGAACATACCTTCATTCGAATCGCAAAAGTATTCGAACACATGAATTAATTTCTGTATTAATTTAATAATAATTAGACAACCATGAATATTTAGCTATCACAATCGATACTCCATGTTACATACAATTGTTTCTAATGTATGTTCTTCTATAGAATTTCATACTTATGTAAACAATCTTCATATCCTGTATTCTGATTTTTAATTAGTCTTGATCAACATCGAATTACTCAACATGTAACCATCCATAACGATGAATTTGTAAGATGTTCTTGACAAAGTCGCTTCATTTATTTCACGAAACAGATTGTGTTTCTATTTCACAAATTAATAATTCTACAAAATTATTCATTTCTGTCACAAATGTCGTACAACCAAAACTGGCTTGAATTATTAACAATGCGACCAACAAATACGATCTTGTCGTATTCTATGCGTTGTCAATATTCACATCGTTGCATTTGAAAATTTATCGACCTCTACGAGATTCAACGGCGAATGGCAATCGTAAATAATTGTCTAATCGTCGTTTTAGTTTTGAGAGAATTAAAGTCATCGCACATCATATGTTTAAAAATTTTGAAATTCTCTCTAAGACAAAAAATATGCAACATTATACTTGTAATTGCGAGTTCCGCTCGATTCACGCATCTTCCATAAAATTCTCGTGCGTTATATCGCACCCTTGCGAAAAAAGTGAAATAAATGTTTTTCAGTAGAAACGAAAAATTTCTTTAAATAAAATTAGATATTATTTTATTAGTTAAAAAAACAACACAGTTCAAAGTAATACATTTCTCTTATCTAAGAGAAAAAGAAAGAGAGAGAGTAATACACTCACTTTAACAATATTTATTCACAATGATAGTCAAGACAAAATTCACAATAAGAGATATTTATAGAATATAATATAGTGTCACATGAATCAAGGAAAGTAACATAGTTTTTTCTAACGGCTTAAAAAAAATCAATAAGATTTTCATAATTAATCAAGGACTATTTCTGCAATATTTTTGTAGTGACAATCCCATTTTTTAAGATCAGTCTCATTCTTCGCAAGCATACGATATATATGTATAATAATGTACATATGTACATGTACAAGTTTCTATATCTCGCAAGACTCCGTTTAATGAAAACACTACAGTTATCGTTTTTTGAAATATGTTCACTCAATAAATATAGTCGTTAGAGTAGTTTTATTATAATCTAAATCAGTACAATAAAATTTCTAATTTAATTAATAATTAATTTCTATAATATTTAAGTACTAGTTTTCATTTTATATATTAAAAAAAATTATCTAATTGTGATAAATTTTTCTATATAATAATATGAATTATTGAATAAAAATTTGAAAATAAATAGATTAAACATAATTTTTAAAATATAAAATAACAATCTGACAATTCTTTTACTTTTTATAATTATAGAACTTATTGCCTTGTTAGTTTCAAGGAGCTTAAAGTTTCTTCTTGAGTAATATTGTTACTTTCTCATATTTTTTAATATCTTTATATTCTTTGTTTATTGATCAAATCTATTCTGCAATTTTAATTGTTCTGAGTATTATCCTTTTATAACTTAGAGCAACATATGTAAAGTATGCGCAAATGTATACTACTTCTCAGACTTTCTTATTTTGTGAAAAAATTTTTATGTCCAAATTGGCAGTAATGAAGAAAGATTTTGGTCTGACAGAATAAACATTCTATAAGAATAAAAATAAATAAGTATTAAAGTATGAAGTGCTCAACAACTTTTACTTACTCAAAAAATAAAAAATTAATAACCAAATATTCTTACTTAACCCCTTAACCTACAAGTTCCGTTCCAACAGTTTGGGCCCAAAACGTAAACAGGATCGCGCAATCTTCGGGCCACTCGACGGCTCGACAAGTCGGTCCTTGCACTAAACGCGCACGACTTACGGAATGTAAATACATGTGTAGGATACAACTGGTTTAATTTTGTGGAATATTTGATAAGTAATTACAACCTGATGTAATAATTGTGGTAGATATACCACAAAAAGTTTATTATCAATCACTAAAATATAACATAAATCAATAACATTTATCTGCAATTCCTGAATAAATTAGCAGTTCACGTAATTAGCATAAAAAAATCAATAACAAAAAATTAATAATCTTCAATGGTATGATATCGTTCGAAATATACTAGTACATACTAATATATTAGTTCGAAATATACTAGTACACACGTTCAACGTGCGAACGTGACCAAGAATAACATGTAACTGATTATGATACAAAGAGATAAGAATTTATCGATCGAGCCGCGACCGTCGCACGACCGGTCATGCCCGTGATATTTACATTTGGCCCGATCATTGTACCGGAGGCCATGCCAGTAATATTTACATTTGGCCCGAACGATGTACTACGGGCCAGTAATACGTTTTGGCCCGAAGAATACGAGTCTCACACGGATCCATAGGTTAAGGGGTTAATCTTTGACTTCCAGTCATTCTTTTTGTTTTATTTTCAATATTTTCAATTTACAATATTATTAGCACGATCTTTGAGTTCAATTATTCTTTTCAATTTTTCTTTGCCTTTAAAAAGAAAAGAAAAAAAATGTTCTGTATGTTTGTATCTGATTAATTTTGTTATGACATTAAATAATATGAAAGCTCAAAACCTAACCTATAATATAAAAAATAAATAGGAATTATAATTTAAATTTACATCATACTACATGATATAAAATTTATTAATATCTTCAATTTTTCTATGTAAATCGTTGTGCTAATATGTTAATACTAATATAAACAATTCTACTATGATTCCAATATATTACTATTTATACTACCTTGTTCATTCTTTTATTATTAGGTTGAATCTTTTTGCTGTTTATTAAAGTAGTCAATTATGGCTTAAAAAAATTTGTAATCAAAACAAAAAAAAAATATATTTTGCATGTATTCCAAAATAAACTT
Organism: Melipona beecheii; assembly: GCA_032399605.1. NCBI lineage: Eukaryota > Metazoa > Arthropoda > Insecta > Hymenoptera > Apidae > Melipona > Melipona beecheii. The sequence goes on from JAUCMO010000507.1 coordinate 7,188,971, forward strand.
CATTGTTTTGCATCAATAGAAATTAACAGTATTATATTGCTTTACAAGGTTAGATTTATAAATAAATTCTTTATCTAAAATATTTTTAAAAAATATAATTTGAAAATTAATATCATGTATAATTATGTAATATCATGTATTTATATAGATTTAAAAATTTAATTGTTGTTATAAATAAATAAATTAAATACTTTAAATGTAAAAATCGAAAATATATTTCATGTTGATTATCTCCATTTTTACTATCGTTTAATTCGTACAATAAACTAATTTTAGAGTTTATAAAGAATTTCATTTTTTCCTCAGTGATCATTCTTTTTTATGTACATAAAAATTACACATTTTTTGCTATAATCTATATAAAAAAGGCACACTCAAATACCTTTGAAATTACGGGCGATGTCATCTTGATAATTGAGGTTAACTTAATAATAATGAAAAGAAAACCACCACAATATTTCAAACTCACTATACAAAACAACTAGATTTTATATTAAAGGTTATTTGCAAAAGTAAAACATACACACACGTCTTGAAAAAAATAATGAATTCTTTAAAGTGTTATATGAATCTGTTTCAAGCTTTCTCAAGAAAAATTAGCAGAAAATATACCTATTGTCTAATGTCAAAGAAATTACCTAGGATAGTAATACCAACATAAGAAATATTTTTAATTTTCCTATATTGTATTTATACAAATTTATCATTGATTGTACAGTAATTACATATATTTTTAAATATTTTAGTAAAAAATTTGTTTATATATTTTAAAATAATAAATAAAACTATGAAATTTGATTTCAATATTGATGAAAACAATAACAAAATACAGAAAATATTTTTAAAAAATGATTGTAGGAATAATATTGTTATCTATAATTGCTATACCAAAAATGTGTTTGACTGTATCCAAAAGGAAATTGTTTCTAACATTTTGTCAACAATTGCAGCAAACTTTAATTTTTTCTTGAGAATATAATACTTCTATTCTGAAAAAGTTATTTAGGATAATGGCAAAATGTTGGCCAATTTTCTTTTAAACAAGGCTTATATTCAAATAAAAGTATTATGAAAACATTTAAGATTTTTAATATCATACATAATACTATACAACTTACTATGGAATACTATATAACAAAATTGTATAAATAATTATAATGCATCAATGTAACATGTTATAATTCTGTATAAATTCACAATATTTCATATAAACCTAATTTTGAATTACCACATAAATTAATTGTGACATTAATATTTATTATTCATAAATAATCTTACATACATATAAACCAAATACAAAAAAACTTATAATTTTTCGTTTGTCTGTCTAATATTAATTAATTATCTTTTTATCATTTTTTATACCGATACTATTACATGACATAACAAATACAAATTATAATTTATGAAATTTCAAATTATCATATTTTATAAACATAATATATTCATTAAAAATTCCTATAAGTATTTAAATACTACTTCGGTTTCTATACTATACTTGCATATTATACTTTTTTAATCAACTATAAATTAAAGTAAAATTACACACCAAGTATAGTGATAAAGTAACATAGGATATGTTATACCACATAGATCAGATACACAGACTATACTTGTGTACTTAGGTATTTAACTAAAGTATCATATGTACTTGGTGATCAATTTTCTTATAAATGTTAAATAATTTGTAACTTGGACGTTATAATTTAACATAATTGAAAAAGTTCACACTTATAGAATACTATGAAAAAATATATTTATATACTAAAAATAAAATTCAAAAATATAATTGATAAATATTTAATTAAATAATACGAGTTCGACAACAAGATGTTTAATTTATTTAATTATTTTTTTCATAAATTAATTTTTTTACATTAAAATTTTTAAAATAAAAGTTATTTATTTTTGAAATTGACTTTGTACAGAATTTATTATTGAATGTAATATCAACCTTAAATTTAATCTAGTAACAAAATTCAAATTTAGAATGAAATATAGTAATTTCGTATAAAATTTATAATAATATAGTTTTAGAATAATAAATAATTTCAAACGATGGATTACATATAATAAATATGTAGTTATTACAATAAATATATAGAAAAAATTAAAACATTTATTAATAAAAATGCATTTGTTATATTATATTGAATGTTCTATTTCATTTGCTACTTTACAACTTTGTTATAATTGATATTTATATCATAAATGCGTTTAATCAATAAAATATATATATATGTGGAAATCTAAAAGTAAAATATTTTTATACACATTATACTTTGCGTATATTTATTGGAAACATGAAAGATGAAACTTAAATGTTGATCGGTCGGCCATCTGCTGATGTTGCAGCCAAAGCCACGTCATATTTTGTATGCTTTGTGACTTAAGTGTGTGAAGTATTTCTCGATTCTCTTATAAAAATTACTTTTCAGCAAACGAAAACATGAACATATTTCGACTCTTAGGTGACTTATCACATCTTCTTGCAATTATCATTCTTCTTCTAAAAATATGGAAAACACGAAGCTGTGCCGGTATACATCATTGATATAATTTTCGTGTTTATTATAACTAAATGATTTTATTCAGATTGAAAATATTCATTTTTAATATTCATTTTTAATTATTTGGTGTGTTTTACAGGTATAAGTGGCAAATCACAAATTTTATTTGCGATTGTATATACAACACGTTACCTAGATTTGGTAACAACATACGTTTCAGCATACAATACATTTATGAAAATCGTTTTTATTGTAACCTCTTATGTTACAGTTTTTTTAATGTATGTAAAATTTAAAGCTACATATGATCATAATCATGATACATTTAGGTATGTCAGTTTTAGAATATATACATTGAATGTTGCATAATAATAATTTACTAGATATAAATCTACATGTGTATGAGTAATTTATAAATAATATTTATAAGTTCTAATTCTATATAATAACATGCGTTATTTTTTCAGAATTGAATTTTTAATTCTACCTACATCGGTGTTGGCATTAGTAATCAACAATGAGTTTACAGTTATAGAAGTTTTATGGACATTTAGTATTTATTTGGAATCTGTAGCAATATTGCCACAATTATTTTTGGTATCAAAAACAGGAGAAGCAGAAAGTATTACCAGTCATTATCTTTTTGCTTTGGGATCTTATAGAGGCCTGTATTTGTTAAATTGGGTATATCGTTACTATGCAGAAAGTCATGCTGATCTAATTGCTATATTTTCTGGTTTAGTACAAACAATTCTTTATTGTGACTTTTTCTACCTCTATATTACCAAAGTATTGAAAGGCAAGAAATTACAACTACCTGCTTAGCTGCATAGAAGCATTATCATTTTGAAAATTATATATTGCTCAAAGGAGCAATATTATTATCAATTGAATTTATATAAATTTTGGCAATATCTAAAAATCGAAGAATGCTCGTGTACAAAGTATACATTTTATTAATTGTAAAGCATTCCATTTTCTCGTATTTTCAACATTACAAACATCCATGTATAATTTTTCATCTTTATTCCATGTGGCAGTATTTATATTTCAAAATCTTCATTGATTTTTTCAGCATATTACGTCATTAAATAATACATAACAAATATGATTATGATAATTATATCATTTAATTAAAATATAATACATAAAATACAAAATAATTGAAAATGAAGATTATAAGATTGTGATTTCAAAATTTATTCTATTTTTTAGAAATTAGAAATTGTATTGATAATGTGTATTTTAAACTTTTGATATATTAATTTTATTTAAATGAAATTAAATCACATTAATTAATTAACAACGCAGAATTATATATTTTACTAAATCGGTTACATGTATTGCTTCACTGAGAGTTGTTGATCTATCCCTTATATATATAATGCCATTTTCAAGACTAGTCGCATCAACAGAAATTATGAAAGGAATTAAGCATGTATTTATAATTTTTTCTGAAGTGGTTAATATTGTATTTAGGCCCCTTGATCTTAACATGTTATTTAAGTAAAGTACAAAGCGATTTAAATCATCACTTTGAGTATTCTCATTATTTGTTCTTTTTATATGAAATGCAACTTTATGTGGTGCTAATTTGGAATGAAGATGCATTTTGTTAGATTTATTCATGTCATATGTGTCACAAAGTAATGCTAAACAGCCCCAATCTAAAGATGCTTTATGTTCGACCATTTGTACATTGGTAAAGTCTTTTTTACTATCAACCTGGAAATAAAATAATCCATAAAAATAACTTATTTTTGGACTTTTACAAATTCAAGCATATAAAAAAAAATGCAAGATACTTGAGAGAACAATTTTCGAACATCCGTATGGTAAGCTATTTTTTCCACAATAACATTACCAAATGAAAATTGTGCTTCAATATCTACTACATTACAATTTTTTATTTTTTTCTCTTCTGTAAGCTTAAATCTTGAAGGAAATTGTGCCAGTTTTCGCCACCAAATTTTACGTTCTTTTTGTATATTATGAAACAAATCTTTCGTTTCTGTATCATTTTGAAAAATAGTTGTTTCAGCAATTCTGTGAATATTTGGTTTTTTCATAGGTAATAAATCTGAAGTCCAATAATTTTTGGAATCTTCTATTTTAGCTAATCCAAATGGTATATCACTCATTTTAGTTTTAATAACAAAATTTAAAGTATTATGAGATTCATCTGATAGAAATATATTGTAGCGTGACATCGTAACACAGTGTAAAAACCACTGTTCTTCAAGGTTTTTTAATAACATTTTACCTTGAGGTCCATATTTAAGTCCGTATTCTGTAAGATTGATAAAATATCCACTTAATTCTTTTAGAATATTTGTTATATTCATGATGCTTTTGTAATAGTTTATAATGGTGCTACAAAATATTCTTCTTCTGTAATGGCAGCATTCATTAAGATTTCTTTTCTAGATGTGTTATTCTCTATATTATCATCTCGTAAAAGAATGAATTCTTTTTCAAATGGACTATACATAGGTTCAATTTCTTTATCTATTTTTGTATTGCGTAAATGTTCTGTAAAAACAATTGCAGTTTTTAAAACAAAAAAACTATCATCATCAATATTAACTAAAGATAATCGTTCTATTTTGTTTATTGTCTCTTGTTTTATAATTGATGTAGCTGAACTCGAATGTATATACTTCACAGAATGACAATGAGAGATTGAATTTGAAAACGTTGGTAAGAATACATGATTCAGTCGTTGAATACATCGAACAAATGCCATTTGTAGAATGTTATTTATAACTATTAGTATTCTTATTTAACAATTTTTATCTGACAATTATTTTGTGATCTGACATTCTGTCATACAATTTCACAACGCTTTTAATTATATTACGAGCAACTTTCAATACTATATTTCAAGGCAACACTTTGTCATTGGTTATGGTTGTACAATGTAATACATAATGTGAAAGGACAGTGTAGTTGCTACATTAGTGACATCTCATGTTAGAATTTTTGTTAGTCCTATTTTTTTTTAAATACTAGATAATTCCAATAATAAGATCCATTTAAACTGTTATTAAAATATTGTTCATAAATTAGAATTTTTAATTTTATTGTTTCATGTTTCGTTTTTGTTTTGATTTCTAAGATTATTTTACTTACATTTACAATTAGAAGAATAAAAATTTGAAAGAAAGTAAAATAAAAGTTGCACAAAATTAAATGATTCTATGATTATAAATGTAATGAAATAAATTTTAAGTAATTATCTGGAAAAGGAAGTCCTAACTCTAATTTTGTTGAATTTCAGATACATATATCGTAGAAAGAAGTGTTTTGAATAATATACACTTAGTCTAAGGAATGGGATAATCGTAATTCAAAAGTTACGACAAAGAGAAACTTATATTATATTATATTTACTTTAATATACATATATAAATGGTTTTTGTAATATTAATTCAATGTTTACATTTCAAAGAATTACATTTACACTTAGAAAGAAATATCCATTTATAGAAAGAATTAAAATACTTTTCGAGATCATAGTTCAATTATCTACAATATAGTACTGATTCAGTCAAATGAATCTGTAATTTTTTACTTATGGGTGGTCTAATCACAATAATCATATCTATTATTATTATTAGTATTTCAATCTTTCGATTTCATTTTTAACCATTAATTGTAATATAATGTACAATTTATTTTCATAATTCTTAACCATGATTGACCTACGCTTTGGACCGTGTTTGTATTTGCAGATAAAACGTCAATTATCTGAATTGAGAAAAAACAAGAATATGTAATATGTAAAAGAATGTGTATTTAATGATCACTAGATGCTTCAAAATTTCTATTATCACTTGACTTTATATTTATGATTTTAAATCAAGAACTTGATAATGGTGTATTAATGCTTCGTTTTTATAATATTTATCTATGTATAGTCCGATTTAATTCATCATCATTTGCTATTTTCAAATTTCTATTGGGAGGAAAATTGCTTTCATAAGTTCTTTTGAGATTTTAATAATTATTTTTATTATAACTACCGTAAATTTTCTCTGGCTTAATTTGACGCACTTTCATCCTTTTTTAAATATTCAATGATATCGTCTTTTAATTACAGCGCTTTCTTTATGAATATTTCTTTCAGTTTGAATTTTATATCTTAATCTTTTTATTATTGTATATACATATCTATCTTTATTATTACAAATAAATTTTTATTTTTTACATATTTAAATAAATCATTTTTAAAACATTTTTAAACATAGTATTACATTTTTTGAAGACATTTTATAGTTAATATATTTCGTTATTCAGATTTTTAATAGTGAAATGATTTATTAAAAATATTGTATCAGTACCTAAGTGATTGAAATCTTTAAATAAACTTTTTATGCATATCAAGTCAATTTTTTAAGTTTTACAATAAGTATTTATTGAAGTAGAAATTATTAATAATTTGATGCTCGATTTAAATAGATTCTAATATTATAAATTAGGTACATCTATGGAAAAATATACAGTATGTATGTGTCCATGATTCCTTGCATTTATTAGAATGTATGATTTGCTTTGTTACTTACATGATTATTTGTTACATGTTTTAATCATTATATTATATGCACATACGTACATGTGTATAGCGATAAGTGTTTTATTACTACATGTTTATTGTTCTTTATTTAGTAACATTGTATATTAGATTGTATTAGATTGAATATGCAATGATTGGATAGATGATCTTAAAGTTTTTTCTTAGAACTTATTACGAACAGTTATCGAAAATTGATTTTATTACAACTCCATTTTTTTGTAAATTCTCAATTTCATTATTTTTTCTTTTTTTTCAGTTCCATTATTTGAATATTTAATTAGTATTGAATTTCAAACAATAAATTATTTACTTTTATAACTTTATTTATTATTACAAGAATAATTGTAAATTTTCCAGAAAAATTTTTTAAAAATTCAATAATCTTCTTTATTTTATATTATATTCTATCTTTTGGTTTGAAATATCGATTTATTCGAAATTTTTATTTTAAATTACTATCTATCTTTCGCTTGGTATAGAATTCAATACGTTTTACAAAAATCACATTACATTGAAGTTTAGCGTGTTCGTGCTATTTCTCGCACTTCTTCTGAATAATGAATCAGATTGTTATGTTTGGAAAAATTGTATGAGTAATATAACAATTTATATTGAATATTAGTTATATTAAATAAATGTCGTGAGTACTGTTATATTTAAGTTGTTTTTAACAAAAATCTTTTGTTATTATCTTATATTATAATAACTTTAAAATTATTTTAAATATTAATATCGTCTAAAATGAGTTTGTAAAAGTAATCAATGCAGAGTTTGTTCTTACTGTTCGCAAGTGTGTAACAGATAATTCTTTATTATTTATAGGAAACACAAATCATTTTTTATATGAATTGCTTGTTTTCAATATTCTCATTTGTTCTTGAGACAATGGAATTTATAATTCTATTCTACCGTGAAATATATTTATTGCCAAGAAAATCTATAAGGAAAGAGAAATTCCCATGTACATGTTATGTACATGTTATGTACATGTGTCTTAAGGTTTATACATCATTAGAGAAATTAGATCTCCAAGATAATGTATTATACATTGTTTGACTGTCTGATGATTGACAAACTTGTTTTTAACATTCTCAACATACTGTTTACTTTATTTTATTACTGTATGATGTATAAAGATTTATTAATTGTAGAATACAAGAACATATAGCTTATTAATATTTCAATTGTGATTGACCATTTAACAAAGGAAGTACAAAGATATTTATAAATGCTTAAATGCAATATACTTAAACCAATGATTTATATACTATGTATATAAACTACTCTAAGCCACTGATGACAAATAAAAATTTTCCAATAATGTGTTTAGTTATAAAAGTTAAGTTGTTAATGTTGTATATTGTAATTAAAATGAAAATGACGCTTAATATAAGATTGTTAAATAAATTTTAAATTAAATTTAAATATTATAGTTATATAATTTTTATATTTTAATTGCAAAGATAAAAAATATCAGTTGTACTTCGTAAAATAAAAATAAAAATAGAATAATTTTATTGTTTTTTTTTTATATTATTTTATTTTGTAAAGAACAATAATCTAATAAAAAAAATAAAAATAAACTTTTTAATTAGAAATTTTATCATTTTATGTTAGATATATCAATTCCAAGTTATACATTTAATATATGGATATAGAATTATACTGCATATTATATTTTGTTACGATTATATAATTCTTTTTTGTCTTTTCATATATTTTTTACATATTTTATATAAATATAAATTTCTTTATAGAAAATTTTTATATTTAATTGTTTACCGATAGAAATACATTAAAATTATTTTAATATTTCTGATTTGCAACACATTTCAAGCTGGTAATGAGTGGCGTCGACTATCTCTAAAATCTGTTCTTTCATTTCTCTAGCTTTCACGTAAACATCTTCTTTCATTAAGTCATAACACATAGCGATAAGCCCCATACCAAGTAACAAGTAAACAAAATTTATTATCAGTTTGGTTTGGCTATCAGCAGTTAGATCACCGTGTGTCCAACCAGGAACAAGATCACCCATTCCAATTTTGCATAGCGATGTCACGCAAAAATAAGCACTGTCCAAATAATTCCATCCTTCCCATGCGGCAAACATTATTGAACCACTCAAGACGTATCCGAAGATCACCCAAAGACATGCTGTTGACGGTACTGTGATTCTCTGACCAGCTTTTCGTTTGCCAGTACACTCATACAGCCATGTGTACAGCGAACGAAACGTTTGCGCTAATACTTTTCCCATGTTAAGGAAATACAAAACATAAAGAGGAATTCCCAACACGGCGTAAATAACGGTGACGGCTTTTCCCCAGGGAGTTTGAGGTACTAGCGTTCCATAGCCGATCATCGTGAATACAGAAAGGCAGAACATCATTGCTGCTGGGAAGGACCATAGATCAATCGCTGTTAAGCCACTACAATTTTCGTTTCTATAGTCACCAGTGAAATTGTCTTGATAACGGCGCAGAATTTGATTAGATACCATGTGAAATGTTGTTTTATCGAAGATATTTATCGTTCGATTGCTGGCAGTGCTCAGCCACAATTCTTCGGCATATTGTTTTCTAATTGATTCTCGAATGCAAACCGCCGATGGAATTTGGCTTTGAGTCTCGATCATCATAAAACCAAAAGCACCTATTATAGCGTAACCAACTACGAGTCCACCAACGCCAACCTGAGTACACATGAAGGCCACCAATTTTCGGCAATAGTCTTTCATGCGTTTCCTGAGATCCGGATCGGTCGATGTCGAATTGGAATCTCGACTTTTCAAGGAAGATCTTATCGGAACGCGCGTCATTTTATTTGTACACAAAATTAAAATCAAGCAATAATACTCGTAACTGAGGGAATTACACGTTGGCCAACACTAAATGATTTTCGTGCCGCTTTTCTATTTCTGTCCGACCATGCCGCTTCATGTTACACTCTATCCTCTTCTTCTGCTGGCGTTTCAATGTGCTTTATTCCTTTTATTTACAACGCTATATACACACGCTTGCGTGTGTTCAAAGATATTTCCAAGATTTTTCAACAAAATAATAAGCGCTTAGATGTTACATAAACTAAAACAGTATAAAAAAGAAATGTAAATAAATCATTTATAAAAATCAGTTTTATGCATTTATAAAAAATTTAAAGACAATGCAAGTTATAAGGAAAAGTATAGAAAATATTTAAAATATAATACTTTCCATCATATTTCATAAATAAATTAATATCTAGATTCCATTTTTCTTTCATCATTCTAGAGTCTATCTTCGTAGAAATATGAAATTGCACAAATATTTTAACAGTTTAATAATTAATATGAAATATAATGTAATAGTGGAAAATTCATTTCAATTCATTCAATTCGTGTGATATATGAAAATCTTTTGGTATTACAATCGTTTTATAATTTGTAATATATAAAAATACTTTAAACATATAGTATTATAATCATAAATAATATACATGTATAAAATACACACATATCTACATTATATTTATTATTTATTTAATTTATATTATATAAAGAAATTTTTATTATGTAAGTTCATTTATATTATACAAAAAATTCTTATTGTGTAAGAAACAAAATAATAGTTAAATAATGTAATGGATTTTTAATAAATATTTTATAGCACACACATACAGTATTATTTATATTTTATAGCACACATACACATACAGTATTATTTATATATTTAGATTTTCATGTACAAATTTGCTATAATGAATTTATGATGATTGAAAATTTCTCAAAAATTTCAAAAAGTAGATATTTAAAAGATATTTTTGTTTTTTAATCAGAAAAGAAATGTATTATTGATATTTTAGAAGTTGTTAGAAATAAATTTTTCAAAGAATCGATTTCAAATAAAAAAATTTGAAATAAGAAATAATTAGTATTTAATACTTTTTTTATGACAGTTAATAGATTAGACTGATAATCATTTTTTTATTAGAGACTTTTAAAAGCGTTGTTAACTATTATAATAATTATAAAAAAAACACTTTATTAAAAACTACTACTAAAAACTTGAGTAATGAATCATTTTATTTTAAATCAATTTTCTTGAAAGAAATCGATTTCTAAATCTTAACTAGGATAATTTTCTAGTGAATAGCATATTTTGAGTCAATTTTGAGTCAAACATTTTAAAATTAACGATGTATTTTTAGTAAAGTACCGATATGATAGCAGTTTGTAAATATAATATACATACACAAAATTTAAGAGAATTGCTTTCATATCTGCCAGAAATATTAAAACATATGTGTTTCAAAAGAGTAAGTATTATAATATATAAGCAATACTTTTCAAGATATTAAAGTCATTGAAATCGTTTAACTGGAAAATGATAAGATTTCTAATTTCTTAGATATAATAATTTTTTATGCATTTTCCATTTTTAAATTACCATTTCTTCTAAAAATAAGTTATATTTATATTTTCAAGCATTAAAATCGATTTAGCAGAAATTAATTTATTTTCTTTTAATTTTATAGCTAATTAATAGTTAACTTTTGTTTTTGTAGCTATGGAAATTTTGAAAGAACAAAAAATATCTAATATGAAAATATTTTACTTTATCACGTCTTTACAGGTCTTAAATAGTCTTATAATAATCTGGTATATTAAAAGTTATCGAATTTTCAATATGACTGATGTTAATCATTAATTTATCATAGTCAGAACTTTTCGTAATATTGAATTAGAAATCTACGTCTTCGTTTAATTTACATATCTAGATTTTTTTCTGTAGAATTTACATAATTAAAGCACTACTATATGACATTTTTCTCAAAACACGCATTAGAAGTTCATATGTTAATGTATTAATATATTAATAAAACCATAATTTCATTATTAGCATTCTCTCTAATTTCTAAATTTTTAAATTACCAATTATCAAATTCAGTTACTTTCTTTCGCCAGTTTTTAATTTTGTTTGTCATTTGCACCGAAGACAATGTGCAAAGTGTATATGTGCATACATTTCTAATTAACATTACGTTGTAATAGATTTATTAACGCAGATCAATTTTATGAATTCTAATTATTCGGACTCTAGTTCTACTTTCATTGGTATCTGGTTTATTATACATATATTCACTAATACGTAACTGTAAGTACATACCATCTTCTCTTTTAGATCTCTAAAAATATCACGAAGTCCTGAGAGAAGAAAATGATCGAATAATTACATAATTAGTTTTTTGGTTTATTTTCGGACAGTTAGATAAAATTTTGATGATGTGATTTATACATATTAGTGTATGTAATAATTTAAATTTAAATTTAACTTTTTATATAATTTAAATTTTATAATAATATCACTTATGTGCTTTGTGTTGTTTTCTGTATAATAAAATCTTTTCATGTAACATAGCTCTATTTCCTATTATCATAATAATTATAATAATTTTAACAATTTTATTATAGTAGCGTATTTATAAAGAAACATAATTATTTATATTCATAAATTTTTTTAAATACGAACGTTGCATTATTAAAAAAATATTTAAATAAATAACGATGAAAATCATATACATGTACTATTAATATTACGAACAAATGGGTAATGAATAATTCTGAGGAAATTAATTCTATTTTTGCAAGAGATTGTAAGTTTTTTGTGTAGAAGATTGAGAATTTTTTGTGTAGTAACTATTTTGATCGCTCTGCTAATTTGCAGATAAAATATCAAAAAAGCAATTGAAAGCTATTTTAATAAAAAGGAACATAACAATAACAGTTATAAAATATAAGAAGAATATTCTTTTATTATCGAGTTGATCAAATATAAAAAGAATTAATTATTTATCGAAATGATAACATGTAGTTACACATACATGCATACATATATGTCCACTATTATATTATATATAAGTTAATAAAAAAAATTTAAAATATTGAAGTATTAAAATTATTAAAGTATTAAAATATTGTTGCTGCAGAATATAACAAAATGCATATATATACACATTCTGTATTTATATCTGCACCAACGGATGCATACTAAAGCATAGTCTATTAATTCAACAGTCGCTCGTGTAATCACTGGTTGAATATGCCAACTCGTGGTTGAATATGCCAAAGTTACTGAGAAATTTGAGAGGGAGGTCGGTTGTACACAAATTGTGCACTTTCAAATTGTTGTTTTATTGAACAAAAACGATAATTGAGTTGTGTATTCGTACGTTCAAAATGGATTTTAAATATTTTACCTTATTGTTGATATTTTTCCATCATACAGGTAAGTTGTTATTATTTTCAATAAATTATATTAATAAGGTATATTTGAAAATTATTTGTAAAGCAATTTTGTTTTGCCAAAATAGTTAAGTAATAGTTAATACAAATGTATAATTAATCAATTATTTTGATTGACAATTATTAAAGTGAAAATCGTTCTATCTATAGAAGATAAACTGTATATAAAAAAGTTTTAAATAATTAGTTATCAAGGTTTTTCCTTGCATTACATGTTATTTATATGAGATTACACACTAGACATAATATAATTTTATTAATAAGAAATGTCACTGTCTTTATTTAAATAGGGTAATACGAATTTACTTGTATTAAATTTTATGCTAATTTTTTTCAAGCCTAATTTATTGTTTGAGTAAAATATGTATAAACATAAATATCTAATTTCATTGAATACCATATACAATATGTATTTGAAATTTACAAATATTTTGCAAATTTTTATATCATACGTTTCCTTATGCATTTAATTATATCATTTTAATATAAAATATTTTTTGTTAAAATGGAAAGTTACAATAATTCGTACTTTTTGGAATATAAAATGATTTTGTTCTTTTTAAAAGATATAGACAAAAATTATTCTTATTCTAATCTAATTCTATAAAAATTATTTTAATGCTGTGTTTTTTTTGTATTCATACATTTTATGCAAAGAAATATATTTTGAAAATATTATAAGATTTCAATTTAATTGCCTGTTGACTCAATATATTATATTTTATCCGGAAAATTATTATAATAAATATAAAATATCATAAATTTTTAATATTTTCCACGTATCTAAAAATTTATAAGCCATATCTTAGAAAAATCATAGTATTTATTGTTAGAATCATTTTTAAATATATAATTTATATGTATATATGGAAAATTATTTCTTTGCTAAAAGTTAAATAACATTAATTCATTGTCAGTACTACCAAAAACATATTAATCCAATATTATTGTAGATTTATGTGCACTATGTGAAATTATCTGCCAAATTAATTCGTGGAATGTAATCAAAAAGAAATGATTATAAATGGAATTAGTTCAAAGTAATAGAGGAAAAATGATTAGATTTTTATCTTAAAACTAGCGTTTTGATAATAATGAGAGATATGTAAATGTATACATACGTCCAATTGCATGAATAAGAGATTTAAAATATAGGAAGCTTTGTTGCAGTTTATGTTATGCTATTCTATTTTTTTTCCATCAATTATTAATGTAATTTTATTTCTGATATTTAATTTTCTTAAATTGGAATAGTTTCGAATATTTGTAATAATAAGTGATACTATATTTATAATAAATTATATTTGTGTGCAATTCATGAGAAGTAATAAGAAAATTATGTTGATTGTAATTTACTCTTTATGTAAATAAGAGTTAATTAACGCGTACACATGCGACAATCACAATGCTTAATACAATGCACAAAGTAAATGTTATATAGGTAGTAGGGCCTCGTGTAATCTCGGGGCTATCTAGCTAGATTAATGTCGTGTACATCAGTTGTAGGCTCATCGCTGTCACGTTCGTTTCATCGAGTAATCGTAACTTCTGACAGTTCCAAATAGCATTTTTGCCATGAAGAATTTGTATGTAATTTTCACAATTATCATAGGTAAGGAGATAATTAATTTAAAATGAAATTATTTTGCTGATATTTATTAAAACGAAATACAATGTTTTTATATTTGAATCTTTTATTACGTTTTACACATTCATACATAATTAGCAGTCTTATAATGTTTCGGTGCATTTTATATTATATTTTACGATACAACATAAAATCTGATTATGATTTAAATTGCAAATATATCACACATAGGAACAAAAATATATCATTCATTAGAAAAAAATACAAAAGATTGAAAAGCAATTAATATGTATGAATCTTTTATGAAATGATTCATCTACTTCATTTTTATTCAAATAAATCTGTGATCCGAATCAAATAAAAAAAATTCCTTATATAATAACATCAAATTCCCATTCAAGAGTTGTAGAACAAAATAGCTAAAGAGAAATTATCTTCTCACGAGATTTTTATGTCTCATAAATAAACAAAACTGCCATCTTATAAAAATTCATCGCATAAATTTTTATTGATTTTATTTTTATTATGTATTTAATATATAACTTATATATTAATACTATTAATATTTGAAATTTATAAAAAATACTATTTTATATTTAATTAATACTATTATATATTTGAAAATACTACTTTTCTTACTTAATACTATTATATATTTGATTTATAAAAAAAAATTTATAAAAAAAAACTTACCAGCAATTGACGAAAAATTGATAAAAACAGTCCAACGAAAAATCCCTTCTTTAATAACCGGAAGCTTACGTTATGCTCATTAAAATTCATTTGAATTCTTCATTAACCGTATGTAAAAGCGTCAATTTAAAACTAGCGACATTCCTTTGAGGGTCGATTGAGTGTCAATTTAGAACGTACGAAACCATGATTTAAGTTTTCTCAGAATTTCGGTGCTACTTTCTGCCATAAGATCTCACTAATAGAAACATATTTCTGCAGCGTTATGGTAATGGTTAATGAAGTTAATTTTGTTTTCTATTATAAATATTACTTTATTAATGCGAATAAATATACACGCGTGCATATTTTATAAAAGAGATGTTTACTTGTGCATATTATATATATCTCAAAAAATAAAATACTGTGTTTTTAATCTTGAAAATTTTTATTATATTTTATATATCTATATATTTCGATTAATTAATGGTAACAATAAGTAAAATTTGTAATTATATTGCAGATTTATAATCTTTACATATTTGCTATATGTATTTTGTATGTAAAATTAAGTATCTTTATCATGAATGCTTCATCTTCATAATCATTTAAATGTGCAATTTTATTTTTATTTTAACTATAGAATATCATTTATAGTTGCAATGATATAATTTACTTATTTACTTGATATTTATTTATTTGCTATTTGCAAAGTTATTATCTTTTTGTGACCATTTATTTTAAGATAATACGGATGTAGCTTATTATTAATTAATCTCCATTTCTGTGATTTTTTGTTAGATCTGTACTTTGATAAATCTCTTATAGTAAACAATTGTTTTATAAAATGTTTTTTATCTTATACGACCATTCCTACATGACAAAAATTGGTTTCTGTTTTTTAATTTGATATTAAAATTACTTTTTAAAATCACGCGCTTCGTTTCTATTAAAATAATTTGATATATGTGTATGTTTATTTAATAGTAACACATATTTTTATATATTAAAATATTATACATACATCATTTAATCAAGGGATTTGTTGTCTTTTTTTATGAAAGATAAGTTTTGGTTTTCGTGTCAGTGGAACGTTGGTGTAATGTTCTCATATGATAGTTGTGCGCTTACTACCCTGTACTTCATACAATTCGATGTACAGTAGGATGTGGTACGTTAATAATTCACTTCATGTACTCAATCATTGGTTTCCGGACTTTCATTTATATATCGATGAAATTCTAAAATTGTAATCACACGTACGATTTGTATTGTATAGAATGAAAGTTCATAAAAATCAATGTTTCATTTAAGATTATTTTTTAATATCATTACATAAAATATGAATGTTGTATTTAGGCAATTTAAACGATCTGAACAGTAAGGTACAATACTAATATTACAACATTATAATATGATCCAAACTGGAGTTAGCAGTAAAATTTTTGTACGTGTCTCCTATGTGTAGATACTATTAGCATTTTTGATTCAAAATTTATACGAATTAATATATTTGAATAAATTTTTATTCATTTTGAATTATAATGAGGATATTTTGTAGCATGTATTCAAACAAAAAAGATTACTAAACTACGGATGATTATTTTACCTATATAGAAAATTTGAAAGCGTTAGAAATTGTAAATGCACAGAGCCGACATAAGATATACTATATATAGAAAACTTACTATACTATTAGTATACTTAACTTAATATATTATTAGTTGTAATGAAAAATGAATTTTTATTTAAATTCTATTTCTTCGCAAAACTAAGAATTTCAACATAAATATCAACATTGAATTTAAATTTTCAATTGAAAAATTTCAATTGTTTCAGGTTTATCTGAAATAACTGCGTCTGATGATTGGTCATATTTAGGTGATAATGGTAATTATTTTTAATTTTGAATAATCTAATCTAATCTAATCACACCAAATAAAATTGTATTTATTACATACAAATATAATTTGTATAATAAATATATATACAAATAAAATTTTACTACAGAGATACCATTACAGATTAGATATAAGAATTAGTGAACTTTTTTGTTGAATAAATAAAATACAAATACAAATAGATGAGAAATTTTTGTTTGATCTCCTGTATTTGCAAATGAATTGTCATCTTCTTGAAATCTATATATATTAAAATAATATAATTGATCAATAATTAGTTGAATCTTTCCTGTTTTCAAATTCGTACAGATATATTTTAATAATCGACAGATATATTTTAATAAATATGACGAGTGTTATAATAAAATGATAAATACCTCATGGTTTTATATTTTTCTGTGTTTAGGTCCGGAACATTGGCCAGATTTATGTATAAGTGGAAAGAAGCAATCACCAATAAATATTGCCACTGAAGATACCGTTAAAATCGATCTTGGTAAACTTAAATTCATAAGATATGATTTCGCATTTCAAGGCAAAATTACGAACAATGGTCATTCCAGTAAGTAAAGAAAAAAAAACGAACAAATCTTTTTTATATTTATATTAAACGTTTAATGATCAGTACGAGAGATTTTGAAGATCGATTGACTAAGCTAAAATAGTATGAAAGTCAAAAATAGAGTGGATTGTGTTTAATCTATTGAGAATCAAACAATAATTTATCGTGACATTATAAATATTTCAATTTCTTAAAAAATTATAAAAGATATATATGATGATGAAAACACATTAAGAGAATCCTTGGATTTTTGTTTCAATAGTAAAACATAAAAGAATTTGATAATACGAAATTGATCAGAAAAATTGAAATGTTGCTAATTAAAATGTTGTTAACATTGATTTTTAATGAATTGAGAATTCCTTTTTCAGTTATAAGCAATAAAAAAGAACTGATTGAAGCGCCAATACACAGTACAACTTAACAACGAAATAATGAGACTAAATCTCTGTTGGCATACTTAACGACAATAATGTTTCTCAAATGGCACTGGCGCATACATTGGTATATAGTCCAAAGTTTTATTAGTATACTAGTGAAATATACCGGCTTTGCACGGAATCAATTTTGAATTTATGGTAATAAGCTTTTGAATTGAAGACTTATAAGATTTCTTTGTAGATAATATTCTGACCGACCGCGCATGTGGCTCGAATTTTCTGTGAATAAGATATTTTATAAATGTTATAAATGCACATTGCAAAGAAATAAAAAATTTATCTATCATCTTTATTTTATTTATTTGTTCAATTTATTATTGTTTTTTCATCTGTTAGATACTCGAGATGAATGAACAATTTATTTTGATAAGAATTAAGTGATTAATCAAAAAAGGTGGTTCATAAATTTGATTTTTGATTTTTTATAACAAATTCTAAAATAAAAACATATGCTGTGTATATACAGGGTATTACTTTAATTTAATACTTTTTACATCCTGCAAGATTAAATTTCTTTGATTTTATTCCATGTTTCCGTCTTTGTGCTTCGATATTACATTCGTAAGAAAAAAGAATTGAGAATGTCACAAGGAAAAAATTATTTATTTTGAAAACACGAATCGGTGGCATATGACGCGTTCTTTCTGAATTTTTTGATTGCAATACAAAAGTTAAATATCATCATAGTCTTGAGATGAGAGTCTGTTCTGACACAGTCTATTTCTAGTTTTTCTTTTGTGGCTATTGTGACAATTGTAACTATACACAAATTCTGTCAAACAAGAACTACTTAAACTCATTGGACAGATTATAATTGTATATTATGAAGTAAAAGTGTAGCCGAGGGTACTTTTCTTGTAGTATTCGGATAAGCGAGATTCTATTGTATATTTTCGCGTGATAGATAAACGAATTTTGTATTATAATCATATCTTATCTGACTTTTGAATTATTTAAATAGTTTTGTAATTTTCAACATTGAGAAATGATTTCACCCTTTAAACACGATTACTTTTCGATAAAAAATATATGGACTATTTATTTTGAAAGTGGTAAATCCATTTCCTTTTGTGTTTAGGTATTGATATGTTTGTGTTTACATTGATTATGTTTCATTTAACAATGAAATTTCAACTGATTAAAGCAAACGAATATTTCAAAATTTTAATTATAAATTGTTTATAAATATAAATTATAAATTGTTATAAATTAAAAAATTAAAATTATGAAGAATGGACTTGCATCATTTTCAAAATATACGATTTATATATGTCAATACCTATTTTTAAATTCATTTGTTACTATCAAAATTGATTAAGAAAAAATTTTAGACAAAAAGGAATTTTTCTTATTCTCTATCAATCATGTTCATGTACAGTATTTATCATACTTTGTTAATTTTTTTAAAAGGTTTAAGGATCATCAGTTTTTTCATTCTCTATTAATCATGTCCATGTATAGCATTTACGATATTTTGTTAACCCCTTTAAAAATATTTCACTTTTTATTTAATTTTTGTTATAGTACAAGTTCAATTATGCTGTGTACCAATTCATCTTGAAGGAGCAAATCTTCCATCCACATATATTTTGGAGCAAATACATTTTCATTGGCCTGCCGAACATACCATAGATAACAATCGCGACGCATTAGAGTTACATTTTGTTCATTATAATGAACAATATAGCAATGTGAGTATGGCATCACAACATGAAAATGGCATTGCCGTCGTTGCTACTTTATTCGAGGTATGTTGATTTTAAAATGGATAAAAGTGTTTTATTATTATTATTTTGAGCATTTAAATATTCTTCTATGATACTACATATTTTATTTGACAAAAGTGGTAAAGTAACTTGTTTATAAATATACATTAATTCATTAAATATATACAGGGTGTTTTCTATTTTTCCGGCAAAATTATAAGAATATAATTTATAATTGAAAATAAGAAGAAAACGCAAATGTATTTTGTTACATTGATTTGATAGATATTATTAAATTTCATTGGTATATTTTGTAACTATCTTTGTGTGCTTAAAATAGCAGTCATATCGTCAAAGCAGTAATGAAACTTTCTGGTCAATGTTTTATGCAATCTTAATGATGCATATGCGGTAGTAATGTGTTCTGTTCTGTCTCAAAACAAGCAATTTGCACATGTTAACATTTACCAGATGGATTATTCGGTTCATTAATGCAGCTCATTGATCACGAACTAAATGATTACAAGTAGAGATTTCTTACTGTACAAGCTGAATTTTCTCTTTGTGATGTATGAATTTAGACGTAAACCTCTTGAATGCTTATTACGAACCAGAGTTATTATTAACAAGCTAAATAGAAAGTTGCACATGTCATTGATTCTCATAGTTTCTTTTATTATTAATCGAACATTGAAACTTCGTTAATCTATGTTATCAAGGCACTTTCTGAATACTAAACACACAGAAGACTATCTTGGAGAATAACTAGTTTAATCCAATTCAGGATCGGATAATTATTCAGATTTATAATAACTGTGAAACAGTTAGCAAACAGATTGTACAAGTTCTTTTAATTTTACCAATAGTTTAGATATAGAAAATAAAAACGAGCAAGAAAAGATACATAAGCTAAATTAATGTAATCAAATTTTCCAATAATATCATGTTTGGTTTCATTTTTCTCAGATAAATTTGAACAATATACAAAATAAATTATGACTGACACGTCAGTACATATATCCCCTTAGAAGGGAAGTTGTTGCCGTGTCAATTGTAACTATGCTCTGTAATAAATAAGTATGTGTGAAGCGTGAGACAACATAGCTAATGCATGGAATAACATAGCTAAGACTTATAGAAGAGCATTATAACGAATTAAAACTGAAGGATTGGCATCTCCTTTTGGCCCATGACATTATGATAAGTAACGTTACTTAAGATTGAGATTGTGAAAATATCAGAAGAATCATAATCATAATCAGAATCAAAGTATCAGAAGAATCAGAAGAATCTCAGCGTATAAAAATCAGCGTCAAAAAAATTTTTATCAGCAAAAAAGCGAAAAATAAATACTTTGTTCAATATGTATCATCTCAAATAACAAATTTTACAAGTGAAATATAAAAATTGAATTTGTAGTCGATACCATTTCTATAGTAGGGATTCTTTCATTATACATGGGAGAAGTAAGAAGTATAATTTAGATAATAACGCTGCAACATTATTGGATGTTTCAAAATTAAAGAACAAGACGATGTAGTGCTTTCTGTTTTGTTTTGAATATTTACAAATCAATGCCAAAATCTTGTAAGATTTGAAATAGATGTTTAATGATTAATCAGACAAATTGCAATTTAAGTAAAGATTTGAAAGGAGCGAAGATGAAGTCTGTGGCGGATTATCATGGCATGGCACTGCTCAGATCAAAGCGTTCAGTATATCGAGGTCTATTACACAAATCAGCAAATTATCTTTGATTCTACAACTAACAAGGTAGTAACTAGTAAAATAAATTGCATAAAATGAATTCTGACTGTAAGACCTTCTTGTAGATTTTTATTATAGTATGGATTCTTCATTATAACAAAGCCATCATGATAACTGATAATGGATTAGGCAGATTTGTTTAATTTAATCAGTTGAATATCTAATGTTGTTTTCCGTCATCCGATCAGGACAAGCCTATATCGAGGCCTATTCTTGATTCTATGACTAACAAGATAAATTGCAGTGTAATTGCGGAATTCCAATTGTAAGATATTTTTCGTAGATTTTTTTACTATAACATGGATTTTTGATATCACTAAGTAACTTTAGATAACTGGATAATCTAGATAACTGGATTAGGCGAATTTATTCAATTACTATTTAATCAATTGAATATCTAGTGTTATTTTTCATCATCAGGACAGAATACAAAATATTTCTTCATCTGATCTACGAGCAGTTTTTTAAATTTACATTTTTGCAACAAATAGTGATAGCAACTTTTATTAGAAATACACTATGGGGAAGAGAAAGAGTGTGAATTTAATTGGTTATAATGTAAATCTTTTTATTGTTTTTTCATTTAAAGTATATATTATATTCTATACTTTATATTAGAAACTTTGATCAACATGATCTGGATCATCTAGAACGAAAAAGTTTAACAAAGAAATTATTATAACAAAAAAATTTTTACATAGATATATAATATTTTAGTCGTATTGCGTCCTTATTTAATGTACAAAGAAATATCATGTATGTGCTGGAATACTTAATAGATAAAAATTAGGATTTTACATAAATGTACGTTATGTTAAACGAATTGAACAATTAGGTAAAAATGTTTCCATATACTGGAGAAAACGAGAAGTAATATTTCCAATATATTTCTTAATTATTCTTATTCTTACAATCACGTAGTATAGTCCTGCACGATAATAGCATACGATCAGTCAAGGAAGATATTAAAATTTTTGTAATTAACTTAATTTCATAATTATAATTTTGTATCTTACAAAGATGCACAGCTTTGTAATTTGATTCTCTTAAAAATTGTGTTGTATATCAGAGCTCTTTTCTTCTTTTCTTATCATTTGTTATTTGATGTTGAGGCAGATTTACAATAAAATGTAATTTACATCTGAATAAATTTTTTACAGCTAAAAAAGAAGATCTCAGCGATATAATGTCAGAAAAACAATTGTATGTAATTAATTCTATTTATTTATTAGTCTATAGTCTAATCAATGTGTTAGACTATAGATTAATAAAATTAATAGTTTGCGAGCAGTTTGCAAGCTGCTACAGAAACTGCCATCACATCTAGTTATTGCCGAGCAGCTCGTGAGCAATTCGCTAGCAGTTCCAGGCTTATTTGCCTAGTATTTTGCGATCTTCAACTCATCCATATACGTTTCGAATTGGCGAATAGGTTCTTTGATGTACCGCTTACCAAGTGAGTACTGTTCGCTATTATAAGCGAACTCATTGTAACCTGATCGCGGTTTGCCAAAGTAGACTGTTCGCCAACAGTAGTGTGAATGAGGCATTATAATAGTGGAGAAGTATGCATTTAGATTGTGAATGCGCCTCTGTTTCAATCACGTGCATTTGTTTTCTTCTACTGATTCTTCTTGATTATAGATATTATTACAGACAGATATAGATTATAGAAACCATGGAATATTTTTACTGTATAACTATGATTTATTGGTATGAGTGAAAAAATTTTTGAAATAAAGTCTTCTGAAATAAAATCCTCTTAAAATAAAAAGATTTTATTTTTTACCTCTTGTGGTAGATAATAAATATAATTATAAAGATATTTAATTTTAAACTTGGAAAATATGCAAAAAGTGGATCAAACTAATATATTTCTCTGGAATTTTTAACTTCTTAATTAGATCATCTTTATATTTTACGAATTTTTTAAATGTTATATATATATATATATATATATATATATATATTTCAAATAGTAGTTATAATTTAATCTTATAGTAATGTAATCTGTGTGTATAGTAATGTAATAATATATTTAGTAATTACAATTACTATCTAAAACAAAACAAAACAATTGTACATATATTTTAGATATAAAAAATTATGGCTATATTTTAGATACGATAATTTATTATAACTAGTTTTTGATGTAATTACTATAAGCATAATTATGTTTATATTAACAAAGTGTGTGAAATACGTTTTCAGATGAATAGCGAGGACAATTTGGAAATAATGTCAATTCTGAAAGCAACGGAATTAGTATCTAACGCAGTCGGAAAAACTACAGCATTAATGGAAACGAAGATTATTCCTTATCTTCTTTTACCAAAAGATCATACAACGTATTACTACTATAACGGATCTTTAACTACTCCTAGATGCCAAGAAACTGTGATGTGGTATATTCTTACCGAGAAACTTTCAATATCAGAACAGCAGGTAAATTTATTTCTTATTGTATTATTTTATTTACTTACATATTTTCTTCTTTTTGCAGCTAAACATCTTTAAAAGTGTTGGAACAAATAACGGTACACTGAGTTTTAATCACAGACCGACGCAGATTGTTGGAGAAAGAGCAATTTATCATCATCTGGATGGATATTCTGCCGCGACGATTCATTTGAGCAACCTAGTCAATGTGTGTGTTAGTCTCTTATTAAGCAAATTACTATATTTTAAATAGGTAATTAAAATTATTTTTACCTTTGAATTTAGAATTATCTAATTTAACAGAGCGTGATCAATAACAAATATTTAACAATTCGAGAAATTTCGCATGTCATTCATCTTATGCATAATAATGGATAACAGAGGATAGTATGATAGTACATAATAATATAAATAGTATCCTTGGCAAAATGTTTTCGATTAAACGCGAGTATTTGGAAGTATTTAAAAATACTGAAATCTTTTGTATAAGAGAACTCAATTAAAATCGTGGATTCTAATTTTTTATATATTTCGAACAAATACAACAATATTCTATACCTGAAACATTTCAATGTTTCTAAATACGTTCAAGTACCTATTTGTGTTCGCTAGAAGTAGTATAAATAATGTGCACATGAATAAAATTCAGTGACATTTAACACTAAGTCAAATATATGTGTAAATGGAACAGTTCATTACATTTATATATAAGGTAGTTTAGAATGAATGGTACAACTGGATTGTAGATAATTCTATGTGTAATGTAAATAACATATGTACATAATAAATAAATTGAAATTGTATAATATATGTAATAAGAAATTAGTCGTGTATAGATTGTGTACAAATACTTCTGAAATAACAAATTTAAAATATCATTCAATATTGTATCTTATCTGCTATTGGTTGTACTCTTTTTTTTATTGAATTGGTGCATTAATATCAATATAATTTTTAATATCGATATGATACGATATATTGCTTATATTATACGTATATAATGACAACATTTTAAATTGTAACTATGTATTGAAAAATCCTTTGTGCACATTTACTGAACATGAAAAGAGGATAACGTTTTAAAGAATTTATCATTTAATGGATATATAGTATTATATAAAAATCGTGCATAATTATATATATAATTTTATTAATCATATGTAATATATAACATTATTATATATAATAACATATCTTATACTGTAACAAAATTAAATCATATTCCTTTTTTGATAACAATTAGAAGAAGAATATTGCAAGAACTACCTATAAAAAAATCATTTTTATAAATATGACAGAAACAATATAAAGTTGCATAATACTTTTAATTAAAGTACTATTGTCGATTTGATAGAATTATAATTGTAAAGGAAATAATTTTTTTTGAAATATATTATTTTGTTTATTATATTATTTTAAATGCAGAACATGCTCAGTATTTGTTTCTTTATCTTGACATGTTTTAGCACTTTAGAAAACAGAAAGCATTAATTTATAAATATGAAGTTTTATGAGGTACTGTGATTAAGCGATACAAATATATTAAAAGCATAATTGTATTTTATAAAATTTTGTGTGTATGTAAAGAAATTTGGAAAGTATGTAATATATACAAAAAACACAAAAGTTGTAAAATGTGATATTTCGTAAAGAGTAGAGAAATAATAATTATTTAGTAGTAAAAGTTATATTCTATTGCTGTATTCTATATATAATAGTTTTGTTCTAGTTTGTTGTAAAAGTTTTATTCTATTGCTGTAAGCAAATATTTAGATTTCCATAATTTAATCGTATAATGTACTATTTTTTATTTTTTAATATACAGTTAACTCGATAAATCAAATCGGAGAAAAAGGCAAAAGATCTTCGAATTATAGATAGCTTTATCGGGTTTTCACCTAATATCATCACATTAAATTATTCGATTATTGAAAAAATTTTTTTTAGATAATAGCGTTTAATGAGTTCTTCAACATAATTACACTTCATTTTTTTTAGTGGCTTTAGCCAATGTTCAAATGGAAAAAAGAATCTTTACAACATTTGGTGTTATATCATTTTATGTTAGATAAATGATGAGCATAATAGATTTATTTACAAGAAATTAAAGATGATCTTGAGTGGTCGTCATAATTGATCACATAGGATGAATATGATTACATTAAATAATTCATCCTATACATATACGTATAAAAGAATTTAAAATTTTAGTGTAAAATGAATGAAAAATTTTTATTGTTTTTCATTGTATTTCATTTTCACTTTTCTATCATTTTAGTATTATCTTTAACAAAAGATGCATATGTAAAAAATATATGTTTCCTATCAAGAAAAGAGTGTTAAAGATATTTTTGTGTATAAATAAATATCTAGAACTTACTTTCAGAATTGTTTTGTGATAAACGAGAATAGAATCATTGGTTAGGTCGTGAACAAGTTTGCTCCAAAACACTTTGTAATATGTTATTGGCACTTCTAAGACTGGTTTAATCCATCTCACTGTAATACGCTACTTTTCATCTATCAATCGTGCGTTATTAAGTTCTGTAGAACTTTTGGATTCCACGGCTCTAAAAGTAATAAATTACTCTTTCAATTTATAATGTAGCATTCGAGAAGAAAACTTTGCCTCTTTCTTCTCTTTTATTTTCTGTCGTAAATTGTACGAAGCTAATTTCACGTTTTCGTAATTAGCAATTTATGGAAAAATTAATTTTGTTAGAAATTTATCTTTGTTTCTACATCAAAAAGAAATAAATATACTTCTATTATACGTCCTCTGTCATACAAACATAATTAAAGGAAGACCTACAAAGTTGCAACGATCGATAACACTGAAAGAAGTTTATATTGCACGTGATGTATACGCAAGTGGTATGGTATTACTGATAAAAATGGTAAATGAATAAACAGATCAGCGACGCAATGACAAGCTACAGTCGTATCAAATATTTCTGATAGATCATTCGTAAGTTTTCAATAATGATGTAGGTATATACACGGTAGTACGAATTTCTAAATGTCATTGAAATATTAGATACTATCAAGTTTAATTGTAAAAAACATTTGAAACGAGATATTTGCTTTCAATTCACGTAGAGTGCCAAGTACTTAGCTGTATCATATTAATATAATTTGAATACCTTCATGTTTTCATCGTTGTACGTTGTGAAATTTAAATATAAAGAAACTTTTTGTTTCTGAATGGAAAAAGAGATTTATAAGAAAAAGTTCAGTAAAAAAAAAAAGAATTTACTTTGAAATGATATATAAAACTATTATTTTTACATCGCACGTGTATATGAATACAACAAAAAAACTGTATCTATTACGAATTCATTGAACATTTTTTATTTTTCTCGTCAAAACGAACGAATAACAAACAAAATGGATTTTCGTAACTTGAATCGTTTAAACATTTTTGTAAACGTATTATCGGGGAATTTTTTACCGATGACGAGTAAGAAAACGAAATTACCGATTCTTTTCAAAATCTATTCGATCATCGTTTGGTTAATAGAATTAGTATACTTCACTGCTTGTATTTTCGGACTGTTTTGTGTCCCAAAGGAAAAAGCGTTGAAGGACAGCACGATAAACCTAATTGTCTTGTTTGAAATAATAGTGTTATCAATTTACTTGCATAATCGTAAGAATTTGTTACGTGAATTAATTGGAAAGTTAAACCATCTGATCGAAGATAATAAAATGCTTCAAGACATCACGCTTAGCACGGTGAAACCGATAGTGAAGTCGTTAACAATTTATACAATTGTCAATACCACTGCAGTTATTGTTTGGATAGCGTTACCACTTCTCGAAATTTTTCGGAAAAACGAGTTCTATTATTCCGATTATGGAGTCCCAGCCGTTATATCCAAAGAGCCTTTTTCAACCGGCATTTTTATCGGTGGTGTTGCCCTGCAGATTCTCGGTGCTGCGTATACGATAATCAGAAAGATTGGATTGGACTTGTACACGATACATTTCATTATTTTAATGACGGCGCAATACAAGTATCTTAGAATCAAAATTGCAACGATATTCAAACAGGAACCCGAAACTTTGCACAACGATATTGTTAAACAGAATATCTCGTCTGGGAATAAAAGAACGATCAGCCATGAAATGAGATTGTTAACCCGCCATTATGAAACTGTGGTTGAGTAAGTAAAAGTGTGATTACATGATAGCAAACATATCAGATGAATTACGTCTTTCAACGTTACTTATGATTTTATATTAATTTAATGATGATAAAACCCATTGCGCTTAGATTGTTAAGACGTGGAATGCTAGTTGTGCTCACATGCATTTTCTTCAACATTTGGGATTTTCAACTAACATAAATATAATATATATGCTAACATAAATATCGTATATAATTATAACATGCAATTATATACAGATATATATATTTTTACAAATTTTAATTGCAATAGAGGCAGGTTCCAAGAATCAAATTTCTGCATTGAGTGTTTATTAATTTCTGAGATATTAATAAAAAAATTCAAATTTTCAAAAATCGAAATTTCAAGATCAACAGATTTAATTTCGGAGTAAAAAGTCATCAATTTAAAGAGGAATGACCTATATCCTTATTTAACATTTATTAATTTCCTACAGATACATTCCATTGTATCTTTAGGATTAAATTATTTACGAAAATATTGTTTCTTTTAATGTAAAATAGTAAAAAAAGCATTAAATTATTAATTCTAAATCAATGATATAAAAAGAATTTAAAAATTGAATATTTTTTTTGTTTCAGTATATACAGTGTGTATATACTGTATATACTACGTATGGAGTATAACAATGTAGAAGACGGATTTATAAGTATAATTATATTATATTATAATTTTAATATATAATATTATAATGTATAAATATATAATTTTTTGTAAAATTTTCCAATTGCAATGACTTCCTAGATGTTATGATATCGTTTGATAATGTTACCATCATAAAAAATCATAATTTGTAAGTTATGAATTAATTAAAATCAAAATTCGTAATTGTAGGATGGCTGTTATGTTGAGGAAATTACTTTCCCCAAATATTGGAATTCTTTATATAGAATACGTTTTCCGGTTCTGCTTTATAAGTTTTATGTTGGTGACGGTATATTTTCAATCTTAACTTTCTAATTTATAACTTTGCTATCTGATGTTTTTTCTGTTATTGCGTATTTTATAAAGATTTGTTATTTTACTGTTTATTTTTTTAGAGCATTGGGTTCTTTCCCGAAAAATGCTTACTTATAATGTATACGCTTGGTGTACTGATACAATTTTACATATTATGCTACTCTATTCAAAAGTTAATCGAAGCGGTAAGTAATATAATAACTTATAGTGCAACAATCTGTATTAACGAAGAATTAAGTGTTTAATTACTTCGTATTTATCAATCTTTATTAGATAATCAAAAAAGCAATAGATAAGAAATATGTTTAAATATATCCATGAATTTTAATAATATAATTTATAAAATTAGATTGGTACATTTATAGTGATATGTTATAATCACTATTATGTGAATATAGTTTATGTCAATATATTTTATTTATATTAATACAGTTTACTTCAAATTCTTAGAGTGAAACTGTAACAGACGATGTAATACATGAGAAGTGGTACTTCCACGACGTATCATTGCAACGCGCAATTGTTATGATGATTTTGACTAATAAATTAGAGTGTAAATTGTCTAGTCTTCAAAGTATTGATTTAACTTTACCATCTTTCATGTCGGTAAGTTTTTCTAACACAATAATATAATACTTTTGCTTAATAAATAATCAAATCATGTAATATAGAGGGTATCTCTGTAATATACAGAGATAAATAGAATAATTATATGTTAGTATATGTATTTTATAAGTATGAGAGTAATATAAGAATGATAAGAAATGAATTATATGTGAAATAAAAATATGTAAGTGGAAATAAGAAAAAATTAAATCATTTATAACATATGTTTAATAAAACATATAACATATGTTAAATAAAAAACTTCATTTTTCACTTTAACCTTTCAAAATTCCATATTAGTGGAATTAGTTGAAAGCCATAGCATGTTTATCAATTTGTGTAATTATATTAGTAATTATAACAGCCTGAGCATTACCTTCGAAAGCAAAATTAATCAGTCGTCTTAATTGTAGTTATAAATATTCTGTGCTTTTTCGGAATTAAACGCAAATCAATCAATATAAGCAATTTACAATCTAGAATATGTTTAAAATTACTACTTTTCAATTTAATTTTAATTCAAAATTTTTCTATCAATTGCTAAATACTTTGTATGACTTTTCTTTTTTACTATATTCTTATTCATAATTTAATCGATTTATTTTAAAACACTTTATATGTAATCTAATTAATTATTATCTACTTAATTACAACTTGTTTTTATAGGTCTTAAATCAAGCATATTCGATATGTTTATTGTTTCTAAAAGCAAGACGAGAGTAATGCATTTCCGCAGAGCATAATTATATAAGATTTTAGTTATAATAATTATATAAGATTTTAGTTTATAATAATTATATAGTAATTATATAATAATTATATAATTATAAATATATAATGTGATAACACGTGTTGGACATAAATAAAATATATTTATAGAAATCTTGCATGTCATTATTAGGATTAATAACGATTTAATGTGATCATGTTAAATATAAAAAAATAAATTAATTAATTAATTAATATAAAAAAATTTGAAAATTTAATATAGAATGAATAAAAAACTTTTCCTGGTTCCTTCATTCTTCTTTATTATTTTAATGTCATCTATTTTTAACAAAAAATTCATTTGTTAAAAGAATATACTTTCCGTTAAGTTTTGTGTGTATAAATACATAAAACAACTTACTTCCAGAAGTGTTGTATGATAAATGAAGAAAGAATCATTGGTTGGATCATGAACAAGTTACCATCAAAATACTGTGTAATATATTATTGGCACGTCTGAGGCTGACTTGACCCATCTTAGACTAATACGTAATTTTCCATCTACCAATCGTGCGTCGAATAAAGTTAAGTTCTGCGGTTCTCTTGGATTCCGTGGTTCTAAAAACAATAGATCGCTCTTTCAATTTATAATGTGACAGTTGAAAAGAAAACTTTGTTTCCACTTTCTCTTGTACTTTTCGTTGCAAACTGCACGACGCTATTTCACGTTTTTTTTCAATTAGCAATTTACAGAAAAATTCTGAATTTCATTTAGTTATAAATTCATTGTGAATTTCTACATCAAAAGAGAATAAATATGCTTGTTAAATACTGATGCTCTTTGTCATACAATAGGAAGACCTAACATAATTATAGAGAGACCTACAAAGTTCCGATGATCAATAATAAAACTGAAAGAAGTTTACATTGCACGTGATATTGTACTTACACGAAAGTGTATGGTGCTACTGATGAAAATGCTATAAATAAACAGGTCAGCGTTGCAACGATAAGTTACAGTCGCAAATATTTCAGATAGAACATTTGTGAGCTTTAAATATAATTGGATATTGTCAAGTAAGTTAATACTGAAGAAGATTTAAAATAAGATATTGAACACATATATTTTCGTCGCATTTGGCTCTTAATTCGTACAGCGTAAAACATACTTATCGTTAGCTTCACATATTGCAATACCACATTAATTTATTTTTATGAGAGTTAAGTATAAGGAAATTTCTTCTTTATGAAAAAGAAGATTTATGAAGAGAAATTTAATAAGAAAAATTACTAATAGTTTCTACTGTTATGGTTAAATAATAGTAAGTCAAATAATAAAAGATGAAATAATAAAACTATTATGTTGTATGCATGTGCGAATACAATCAAGAAAATATATCTACAATTGCTAATTTACTAAACATTTTCCTTTTTTCCTATTGAAAAAGAATAAACAACAAACAAAATGGATTTTCGTAACTTGAATCGTTTAAACAATTTTGTAAACATATTATCGGCGAATTTTTTACCGATGACGAGTAAGGAAACGAAACTACCAATTCTTTTCAAAATCTATTCGATCATCGCTTGGTTATTCGAATTAGTATACTTGGTTGCTTATATTTTGGGACTCTTTTATGTCCCAAGGGAAAAAGCGTTAAAGGATGGCACGGTAAACGCAGTAGTGTCGTTAGAAACAATTACACTAATAATTTATTTGCATTGTCATAAAAAATTGTTACGTGGGTTAATTGAAAAGTTAAATCATCTCATCGAAGACAATGAAACACTGCAAGACGTCACAGTTAATATAGTGAAACCGATAGAGAAGCTGCTGACAATTTATACAATTGCCAATACCACTGCAGTTATTGTTTGGATAGCGTTACCATTTCTCGAAATATTTCGGAAAAACGAGTTCTATTATTCCGATTATCGAATGCCAAATGTTTTATCCAAGGAACCTTTTTCAGTCAATATTTTTATTGCCGGTATTATCCTGCAAATGTTCGGTGGTGTATATACAATAGTGAGAAAAATTAGTTTGGATCTCTACACAATGCATTTTATTTTTTTAATGACGGCTCAATACAAATATCTTAGAATCAAATTCACAACGATATTTCAAAAGAAAACCGAAGCTTTGGAGAGTTCGTACAACAATATTATTAAATGGTCTGAAAATGAAATGACTATTGGAGAGGAAATGAGATTGTTAACTCGCCATTATGAAACTGTAGTTGAGTAAGTAAAAATCTGATTTACATAATAATAAAGATGGATTCTACCAGATATAATAGATTGTAACTTTCGATATTGAATTGTGATCTTATTATATTAATTTTAATAATGATTCTAAGTTCTTTGGAATGTTAGTTGTTCACGCACTATAGATTTTTCCAATTTGGATTCTTAGTTATATTGACATAAGTATTATTTTATCTTCTGATTGTACACAGTTATGATATACAATTATATACATTTTTAAATAATTGTATATTTCTTTAAAAATTTCTTTCTTTAAGAAGATATGATGTTGAAACGTAAATATAAAATCTAAAGCTTCTTAGCTGTAATAAATAAATAAAAAAATTAAATTATTCATAAAAATATTAATTTTTTTAAATGTAAATAAAATAAAATAATAGTAAACAGCACTAAAAAAAAATGTCTGTATTAACTTGTGCCTGAAAATGATTTCTGGAAAAGAATTTATCTTTCTATTGCATAAATCTCTAACGTTCTAAATTATTTATTCTAAATCTACGATTTGAAAAAATTGCATTTAAAAGTTAACCAGTTTTCTTCTTTCAATGTGTACAGTTTTTACATATACTGTACATATTGAAAATGTATTGCGTACGAATGACAACATATAAAATGGATAATTTAAAAAATATGATTAATTTGTAATTTGTATAATTTGTAAAATTCTGATGACTTCGTGGATGTTATAATACCATTTGGTAGTCTTATCACAACAAAAAAATCGTAATTCATAAGTTGCGAATTACTTAAAATGAAAATTCGTAATTGTAGGATGGCTTTTATGTTGAGGAACTTACTCTCCCCAAACATTGTAATTCTTTATCTAAACAACGTTTTCCGGTTCTGCTTTCTAACTTTTATGTTCGTAACGGTATATTTCCAATTTTAACTTTTTAGTTTTGCTTTCTGACATTTTTCTTATTGGTAATTTCATAAAGAGAAAAACTATCTATTTTTTCAGAATATTACAGGATTCCCTGAAAACTGTTTAATCATAATATATATGCTTGGTGCACTGATGCAATTTTATATATTATGCTACTCTATCCAAGAACTAATCGATGAGGTAAGGTATTTTTAAATAATACAAATATAATAACATATAACATCTCAAATTATACAACGAAGGACTAACTGGTTAATTTTGCTTTATGTTTATTGATCGATGTATTTATTTGTTAGGTAATCAAAAATATTAAATTTAAATATATTCATGAGTTTTAGCAGTACAATTAGATAATGTATTTGTAGTAATATGAATATATTAATATAATCTTGTTTCAAATTTTTAGAGCAAAAATGTAGGGAACGATGTAATACATGAAAAGTGGTATCTTCAAAACTTATCATTACAACGCGCAACTGTTATGATAATTTTGGCTAATAAACTAGAGTGCAAATTGTCTAGTCTTCAACGTATTGATTTAACTTTACCATCTTTCATGTCGGTAAGTCTTTATTCCGATTTAATAAGATAATACTTTTTACTTAATCGATAATCCAATATAAAAGTAAATCGAATAATCTATGTTATTATATCTTATAATAAATGGGTTGAAAGTAAGTAAAAGTAAGAAAATATTATAACGCAGTATAGTCATTTTAACAGATACTGAAAAGTATTTTTTCAAAATATTTTTAGAAACATTGTTTGCAAATGGTCTTTCTGCACGATATATTTCTTTATTTTACACACACACACACACACACACACACACACACAATAATATAATTTATTAAAGAGAACGCAGAAACAAATCAATCAATTACTACAGAGTGGCCCAATTGCTTTGCTCGTCTTGAATATTTTTGTTATTTACAACAACATGAAAAGATTGCATGTGATTGAATTTTATATTGGACGAGAAAGAACATAATATGATGTAAGTATATTTATAATATATTATATAAATGCGTAAATGGGCGCATTGAGAATATTTCAAGGTCATTTCTATTTTTTTAACGCTGTAAGTTTTCTATTTCTATGTAATAACTGGCTTTGAGATGAATTCAATAAGCCGTGATCGAGATTGTTCGAGGTCATATGCAATTATAAAATAACTTTCTCTATTTCAGAAAAGATGTTTGAAATGTTAACTATTTGCGTTAATGCAACATTGCTGTCATTGAGTCAATGAATTACATGTACGTTTCATTGCATCTGAGCGTGAGTTTATTCCTGCATACTCTGCAGCAATTCGTAAGAGTTGCTATAAATGAACTGTATTCAAATCCATCTAGAGAACGCGAAGGACTAGAACTGAAGCACTTTGTGGTCAGTTCGTTCTTCAAATTTCATATCGTTGAATTTCTTTCTCTGAAAAACTCTGAAAATGTTGTTCCTTGGAACTATGCTGGGAAACTTAAAACAACGAGTATATTTAAAATTGATGATTCATCCTGTGTAGCGTTATTATAATTAGTAATTTCATACGATTATATACAGTAATATAACAACATTCATATATTATCGAAATACACGAAAAAAATAACATTTATATGCAAACGATTTATCGTAATGTTTTCTTTATATTTGATATTGTTCCTGAGCTTATGAAATGTGGAACGTTTTTCAATTTGGAAATACATTGGTAATTATCTAGACAATGATGTTTTCGAAAGTAAAATCAACCAGATATCTTAATTGCCAAACTTTCATTACAGTGATATATTTTTTTCAATTAAACGCATATTCATTAATCAATATAAGCAATCTATAATCTAAAAAGGATCTAGAATTACTATTCTTTAGCTTTACTTTATTTTGATTCAAAATTTGTCTTACCAATTGCCAAATACTTTGTATGACATTTTGTTTCTACTGTATTTTTATTCATAGAAGATACTAACATAATTTAATCGATTTACTTTAAAATACTTTATATGCAATTAATTGTTATCTATTTAATTATCATTTTATTGTTTTCGTAGGTCTTAAATCAAGCATATTCGGTATGTCTATTGTTTCTAAAAGCAAAATAAGATTAAAATTTAGTGTTAAGTTGTAAATTTAATAGAAATTTATATAATATATGTTCTGCGGAGCACAACATAATTAAATACATTAAATTAAATTTTAATGTAGTAATAAATTATAATGTAGTATTTAATTATAATGTAGTAATAAATGTTGGACACAAATTAAATAATTATATTTCACATCATAAGATAATTAATATATGTAATTATAAAAAATACAGACTAGATTTAAAAAATCTTGTAATAATTACAGTATCACAAAATATCCAGGGTAATTGAATTGAAAAATAAACGATATCCATACTTTTATTAACCATAAAGCACATTAAATCACAGAAATGAAAACTACAGTTCATCAAAGCATTTAAACATTTAACATGAAACATTTATGATTATTATTTATGTGTTATATAAAACATTTTGATTTTTCATTAACAATAATAAGATTCAATTATGATGATTATATTGGCCAAATTTTAAATCTAAAAATATTTATAGGAATTATAGGATATTTAGGCTTAACAAAAATATTAATAGAAAAGCAGACTGGAATTTCATATTACCGTATGTATGTAATCGTGTTATTGAAAATTTTCACGACAACATTCGCCGGCCACTGCAATGCAACAGCTTGCATTTGAAGAAGTGATACTTCGGTTCTAAGTTTTTCAGTTTATTGCATGTTTCATCCTGAAATTTAATGCGAAGAGAAAATTACTTGCGTTGTAAATCATTGTGAAAATATATACAATTATAACAATGACGTTCTTTAAGCCAACAGAAATTTACGTAGATTCGTTTATTTTATTATGTGTTAAATTGTTTTATAATAATAAAAGAAAGTCATTTTAAATATTAACGAAATAAAAAATAAATATAAAAGTGTAGCAAAAATGTAAAATGTAAAAATAATTTATATTTATTTAGCAAACAAACATACACAGTAAATCATCTTGCCTGATCACACTAAATTATTCGATTGAAAATTTTGTCAAATATTTAAATATTTAATGATGGAATTTTTTGTTAAATATTAAAATATTTAATGATACTCGACAAACTCATCTTCATATCAAATAAATAATGAAATTTTAAGTTCATCTCCAAAAAATCTAAAATGACTTTG
This sequence comes from Melipona beecheii, assembly GCA_032399605.1. NCBI lineage: Eukaryota > Metazoa > Arthropoda > Insecta > Hymenoptera > Apidae > Melipona > Melipona beecheii. Next base: position 7,226,252 of record JAUCMO010000507.1, read on the forward strand.
AGTTTGATCATATTGAGGAAACATATTGCATACTATTATTAAAAATCAACTATAGAATGATTTAATGTGATTATGTTAGATAATTTATAAATTCTGTATAAAAAGTTTAAAAATTTAATGTAAAATAAGTGAAAAATTTTTCATGCTTCCTTCATTTTTATTTTCTATCGTTATCTATCTTTAAAAAAAAGTACGTGTATTAAAATATACTTCTTGCTAAGTTTTGTGTATATAAATACATAAAACAACTTACTTCCAAGTGTTGTATGATAAACGAGAACAGAATCATTAGTTAGATTATGAACAACTCGGCATAAAAACACTGTGCAATATATTATTGACACATCTGAGGTTGGCTTAATCCATTTCAGGATTGTTATAAGCTATTTTCCATGAATCAATCGTGCAATAAGTTCGTGAAGTTCTTTTCTTTCAATTTATAATGTGAAAATTGCCAAGAAAACTTTGCTTTCTTCTTCTCTTTTACTTTCCGTTTTAAACTGTACGAAGCTAATTTCACGTTTTTATAATTAGCAATTTACAGAAAAATTCTGAATTTCATTTAGTTAATTTATTGTGAATTTCTACATCAAAAGGGAATAAATAAACTTGCATTATACGTTAAACACCGATGCACTTTGTTACATATTAAGGAGACCTAACATAATTATAGAGAGACCTACAAAGTTTAAATGATCGATAATAAAATTGAAAGAATTTTACTTTGCATGTGATATACCTACATGCAAGTGTTATATGGTACTACTGATAAAAATGGTAAATGAGTAAACAACTCAACAATGCAACGGCAAATTATAGTCGTATCAAATATTTCAGGTAGAACATTTCTGAGTTCTCAATAATGTATACAAACGGTAGTACGAATTTCTACACGTCATTGAAATATTGGATATCATCGAGCGAATTAGTAATAAAAAATATTTAAAATGAGATATTAAAATACTTATATATTTTCGTTGCATTTAGATTTCAATTTGTGCAGTATATTAAGTGAAAGATATAATTAGTTACTACTGCTAGTTAGATACTACATATTGCCATACCACTTTAACGAAATTTAAGTATAGAGAAATTTCTTTTCTATAAATGAGTGGAAAAGATTTATGCACGTAAATTTAGTAAGAAGAATTTACTGTAGTAATTTCTACTGTCATTATGGTTATATAACAATAAAATGAAGTGATATATAAAACTGTCACTTTTGTGTCACATATGTGGGCGAATACAATAAAAAAGTGTTATTTACTACAAACTCGCTGAGTATTTTTTATTTTTCTTAGTGAGAAGAATAAGTGGACTTTCGTAACTTGAACCGTTTAAACATAAATCGGGCAATTTTTTACCAATGACGAGTAGGAAAAGGAAATTACCGATTCCTTCTAAAATCTATTTGATCTTGATTTGGTTAATGGAACTAATGTACTTAACTGCTTTTACTTTTGGATTTTTTAATGTCTCGGGCGAAAAAATTTTGAAGGACGGCACAATAAACGCAGTAGTGTCGTTAGAAATAATCGTGCTAACAATTTATCTGTATTGTCGTAAAAAATTGTTACGAGGGCTAATTGAAAAGTTAAATCATCTCATCGCAGGCAATGAAACACTACGAGACATCACAGTTGATGTAGTGAAACCGATAGAGAAGCCGCTGCCAATTTATACAATTGGTAATATTACTGCAGTTGTAATTTGGGCAGCGTTACATTTCTCGAAATATTTCGGAAAAACGAGTTCTGTTATTCCGATTATCGAATGTCAAATGTTCTATCCAAGGAACCTTTTCCAGTCAATATTTTTATTGCCGGTATTATCCTGTAAATGGTCGGTGGTGTACATGCAATAGTAAGAAAAATTAGTTTGGATCTCTACACAATGCATTTCATTTTTTTAATAACGGCTCAATACAAATATCTTAGAATCAAATTCGGGACAATATTTGAAAAGGAAACCGAAGCTTTTGACAGTTTGTACAGCAATATTTAATTCATTTCAGAATTAGATAACTATTAAAAAATAGTTAGCAAACTTTTTGAATTTTACCGATAATAATAGACTAGACAGATTAGATAAATTGTAATAGGCTAGATAAAAAATAAAAGCGAGCAAAGAAAGATACACAAGCCGAATTAATGTGATCAAGTTTTTCAATAACATTATGTTTGGTTTCATTTTTCTCAGATAGATTTCAGCAAAATTGTTAAATAAATTGTTATTACATGATCGGTTGTACCATAATTTTTATACTCTATAATTACTTTTTAATTTGAGCAAAGTTTTAATTATATAATAATATAAAGAGTATAAAATTTTAATCGTGCAGATAAATTGTGTCCACTTACCTGTAAAATTACTCTTAAAATATATGATAAGATGTGAATGAAAAGTGGAGAGAATCAGTGAACTCCTACAATACTAGGAGTGTTAGGTGTTAAGTGCCCTTAAAGGGAAAATTAAGCAAGAAGATTAAGATCTTGCTGGCTCATTAGAATTGGGGGGTCAGATTATCCAAAGGTTGTGTTCCAGCATATTTCAATAGCATGCAGTGTGCCATAGTTCATATGGCATCTTCTTAGTAGAAGTTTCCGAAAATGTTTAAACAAAACTTTTCGCGAAGTTGACAAGAAAGTTGTCAACGATTTGCCGCCATTTTGATGAGATCGCCTTTCGCAGAATTTTTTCCCAAAATATTAAAAAGGAATTAGAATTCGAGTCATCTAGAAAGTTCTGCGGTTTTTACAGAGACAAGAGTATAATATGAAAACGGTACTAAACTTAATTGAACAAAGATAATTTCCATTTAGAATTCTATTGTACTAACTCAACAAATTTTCGTGTAATGAAATTCCAGCCTGCTCTTCTTCTCACAATACAAGGGCACTCTAATTGTGCCTCGTACTTGACAGTAAAATCACTTTGTTGAAATTTCATAAATTATCTCCGAATTGTCATCGATTATCATTAGAAACAGTATCTTGTCCGTAAACATCATAGATTTTGTGCGCTGTCTCGCGTGCATTCTCGCCTTTTTTTGGAGTAGAAAAGTATAAAAATAAGTTCTTATCAACCTGAAGTTTGGGTTTTCTCATTTTATATTAAATTCAAACTAGCATTCGCGTAGATGTGCAAAACGCGTAGATGAGGAATTTTCCGGATGACAACACTTTTAAATATATTGTTTTTGTAAAAAAATTTTATAAAACATAAATACATTTTACGATTCTCTTACAGGAAAAAAAAATATATATATATAGGTATATCATCATAAATGATTTTATGTTTAATAAAAAACCAACTAGTAACATTCAAGAACATCAGTAATTTCTTACCATTAATGACAATATTCGTGATCATTTTATGGTACATACATATATACTTCTTTTTGGTCAATATGAAGATGATGAATTGAATATTTTGTTTGGTGTTTCCTTTATGGTTATTTAATGATACATAGTACAAACATTTGAGAAACTTATTAAATTCATTTGATTACTCGAATATTTAATTCCTAAAAATAGCGATCATATATTTACTTATGGCTAGGAACCATTTGATTAGAAATAAGTAGCATAATGTCGTTTCCTTTTTGCCGACTTGATTTTACATTGGATTATTTTATTATGCAACAGCTTCTTGTCTTTTTGTTCTTTTGACTGTTTCGAACAACCAGTAGCAAAAAATTCTAGACTGGCACCATTCTCGTCATTACTTATATTGTTGAATACATTTTGTACGTTTACGTTGTATGTGCATTCACTTTGAAGATGTTTTATTTCAAGGTGTGGTGTCTGAAAGCAAATGAACAAGATGTAAGTTTCATTCAATTCATATGTAATGTCATACAATAAGTGTCAATAATATTTAGAATTATTTAAGACAGTTTTATTAAGTACATATTTTACAAAATTTTACATTCTACAATTATTTTGATGTGTAATGACATCAATACAAGGTAGTTCCAAAATCGTGATACCGATTAGGAGATTATTATATAATTTATTAATATTTTGTTATAATACAAAGAATTATATTGCAAATTCAGGATATGTATACATACTCTTAATGTATACATGTTAATAAATTATTAATAAGTTATATATAAACAGAAAATCATAGAAACGTTTCCTTCTATCTTTTTGCCATCTTTATGCGAATTCAAATTCGTTCCATATATTGAATAAAAAGACATAAATTGTATTCTAAAGCTTAGATATTGAGTCTTAACATAAACCATATTTTTTATTTGCAAAAACTTTATTATTTGCTTTAATGGTTATATAAATAATTAGTAAATAAAATTTTATTTATTAAATTTTGCATAGTGATAAATAAAACATTATTAAAGATTAAATTTATAAATATGTAATATATAATGGAGAATGTTATTGGGAAAGAAGTTAACATGAAGTAAAATAATACGTATTTGTTAATGTTTTTTGTCAAGCTAGATATAATTGTATTTTAAAAATACATTGTTTCATGTTAGTCTATTACAAAAGTTCCGGGATTGATGCTGTACAACAGTCTTTCAATGGTGACATTTAAATTCCTGTATTATAATATATTTTGCTATAAGCTTTAAGCAACATTATTTTCTGGAGATGTAGTAAATAATTTAATAGAATGAAAATATCTTTTCAAGCAAGTAATGTATAAATGTATTAGTAGTTAGTAACATTATTAGTTGGTTTACAGCAGAATAAAATAAAGAAATGAGAAGTTAGAACACTTTACACACACAGATTTAACAGATATATTAGAGAAGAGAAACGAGGAAGTCATTTTGACAAAATAGAAGAACAAAGATTAAAAATTACGTAGCGTTAAGCACCAATTAATTACTGATTTACAAAAATATACAACGTAAATATACATTACAGTACCTGAACGAGTTTCCACCAGGTTTTCTTTCGACGGGATACGAGTTTTTCCTGCGAATCTGAGCAGGATGCCTCTCTCCAGGAGACGTTGTATGCCTTTACATCGTGGTTCATCGGCCAAACCAAACGTACCTTGACCTCGCCGCAGTGACAAGTCATTCGCCGCAAATGAAGATCGCCATGGTATTGCTCGCATCTGCGAGATCGTCTCCCCATATCGGCTTCAATGAAAGGGCACTTCTTCGTTTGTTATCCCAATTATTAGGCTCAACAAAAAGTACCAGTAGCAGATGGAAGAAGAGCAGGCTGGAATTTCATCTTACCGTATGCCATGTAATCGGTGCTATTGAAAACTTTCGAGGCTTTTCGCGACAACAATCGCCGACCACCGTACAATGCAACAGCTTGCACTTGAAGAAAGTACTGGCACTTCGACTCCAAGTTTTTCAGTTCATAGCAAGTTTTATCCTGCGAAGGAAATCATTTTCATTGTAGATTGTTGTGCGAATTGGAACGGCGCTCTTCAAGGCAAGTGAAAAAGTAAATTTTATGCAAGTTTCGCTTACCTTGTGACGTGTTAAACTGTTTTAGAGGCAATACTTTTAAAATGGAGGAAAGTGGACGGAAGTCGTAAAGTAGAAGGAAGCCATGTTAAATATAAAAATCTAATGAAAATAATTTATATTTACTTGGAAAATTAATGTGATATACGAGACCGTATTAAGTTATTCGATTGTTGTTGAACTAGTTGAGAAGTTTTTTTTTTAATATTTTATATTACTTGGTGAATTCTTTTTAATGTCAGGTGAATAGTAAGTATAATAAAATTTTCGTTTGTCAAATATCGAAGACCATGAGTGTGATCATAGTGAAGATTTATTGCATGTCATTATTAAAAATCAACCACAGGATAATTGTTAGAATCTATCACTCTGCATAAGTATGGAAGAATTTGAAATTTAACGTAAAATGAATAAAAAAACTTTTTCTGCTTCCTTCATTCTTATTTATTTTTAACAAAAATGCATTTGTGTAAAAGAATATACTCTCTGCTAACTTTTGCGTGTATAAATATGTGAAACTTACTTTCAGAACTGTTCTATGATAAACGAGGATAGAATCATTGGTTGGACCATGAACGAGCCGGCTCCAAAATACTTTGTAATATGTTATTGGCACGTCTGAGGTTGGCTTAACCCATTTCAGGCTAATACGTAATTTTCCATCTACCAGTCGTGCGTCGGATAAAGTTAAGTTCTGCGGTTCTCTTGGATTCCGTGGTTCTAAAAACAATAGATCGCTCTTTCAATTTATAATGTGACAGTTGAAAAGAAAACTTTGTTTCCACTTTCTCTTGTACTTTTCGTTGCAAACTGCACGACGCTAATTTCACGTTTTTTTTCAATTAGCAATTTACAGAAAAATTCTGAATTTCATTTAGTTATAAATTTATTGTGAATTTCTACATCAAAAGGGAATATATATGCTTGTTAAATACTGATGTTCTTTGTCATACAATAGGAAGACCTAACATAATTATAGAGAGACCTACAAAGTTCCGATGATCGATAATAAAACTGAAAGAATTTTACATTGCACGTGATATTGTACCTACACGAAAGAGTATGGTGCTATTGATGAAAATGCTATGAATAGACAGATCAGCAACGATAACTACAGTCGTATCAAATATTTCAGGTAAATCATTTGCAAGTTTTCAATGATGTATGTATATATACGGTAGAATGAATTTCTAAATCGTCACTGAAATATTATACACCATCAAATGGATTAATAATGAAAAGGATTTGAAATGAGATATTTGAGCATCTATATATTTTCGTCGCATTTCGCTTTCAATTTACGCAGAGTACAAAGTGAAACGTACTTAGCTTCACACGTTGCTACACCGCATTAATTTATTTTGGACATTTTCATGTTTTTTATCATTATGAAATTTAAATATGAAAAAACTTCTCTTTTTTAAATGAGTGAAAAAGAAAATTTATGAAGACAAGATGAATTGATGTATAAGATTATTACCTTTACATCGTATGTGTGTGTGTGAATACAATAAAAAAACAAATTCACTGAACATTTTTTATTTTTCTCATTGAAAAGAATAAGTAGCAAGTTGAATGGATTTTCGTAACTTGAACCGTTTAAACGTTCTCATGAATATAATATCGGGAAACTTCTTACCGATGACAAGTAGGAAAAGGAAATTACCAATTGTTTACAAAATCTATTGGGCCTTCACTTGGCTAACGGAACTCGTATACTTGACCGCTTTTATTTTCGGAGTTTTCTTTGTTCCGATAGAAAAAACATTAAGGGATGGTACCGTAAACGCAGTGATCGCGTTGGAAATAATCATGCTGAGAATTTATTTGCATTGTCGTAAAAATTTAATACGCAGATTAATTGAACAGTTAAACCGCCTCATCGAAAGCAATGAAACTCTTCAAGGTATCACAATTAGCACAATGAAACCGATAGAAAAACCGCTAAAAGTTTACACAGTTGGTAATATTATTACAACTACTATTTGGACGTTGTTACCGTTTCTCGAAATTTTTCGGAAAGATGAGTTCTATTATTCGGATTATCAAATACCCGGCGTTATATCTAAGGAACCTTTTTCAATCAACATTTTTATTACCGGTGTTATTCTGCAGAGTGTCGGCGGTGCGATCCAAAATGTTAGAAAGATGAGTTTGGATCTCTATACGATGCACTTCATTATTTTAATGACGGCTCAATACAAATACCTTAGAGTCAAATTTGCAATGATATTTGAACAGGAATGCGGAACTTTGAAGGGTCTGTACGATGATATTAGAGAGAATGTCTCGTCTGGAACGATCAAACAGGAAATGAAATTATTGATCCGCCATTACGGAATTGTAGTTGCGTAAGTTAAAATTTGATTACGTAATAACACAAACGTATAATAACATCAGACGATTTACGATATTGTTATAATTAATTTTAATAATGATTAATCCTTTGCACGGAACAACAATGTTCCTAACGTAATCTTAAAGTAACTTGGAATATTAGTTGTGTTCGCCTTATACATTTTCTCCAACAATTCGAATTCTCAATTCTGCTGATATAAATATTGTTATATTGTTATATCCTGTGATTGAACATGGTTATAATATTCAATTATGTACAATTGAATTGCATGTATTTCTTTAGAGATATAAAGCAATGAGTTGTTAATATAAATAAGCGTAAATGAATTTAAAAAATGTGAATTCTAAAGTATTTGGTGTAATGAATCGTGTCTATAATTGTTATAATTGAGCTGTTGCAAGGAATTGTGAAAATAGTAAAAAACGAATGCGTAGAGTTAATAATTTTTAGTCTTTAAAATTTGTAATTGCAGGATGGCTGCTATGTCGAGAAAATTGCTCTCTCCAAATATCGTAATTCTTTATCTAAACAACGTTTTCCGGTTCTGCTTTCTGAGTTTAATGTTCGTAATGGTATATTTTCAATTTCAAATTTTTAATACGTAATTTTGCTTTCCAATGTTTTTTTCGTTATTGCTATTTCATAAAGAGAGAAACTGTTTTTTTTCAGAGTGACCATTTTGAGAGATCTTTGATTGTATTATACTCGCTTGGTGCACTAACACAATTTTATATATTATGCTACTCTATTCAAGAATTAGTCGAAGCGGTAAAATTTTTCAAATAATAATAGTAATAATATAATAATTTATAGTATATCAATCTGTACAATGAAAAATTAAAAATTAACTGATTTGATTGGTTCATGTTTATTCATGTTAATCTTCGTTACACAATCAGTAATATGTTTTACAACAGATAAATATATATATATATATATATATATATATATAATAATATATAGTCATTAAATTTAAATGTATTCATTAATTTTAGTAATATAATTTATATAATTGGATTAATATATATTTATAGTAATATATTATGATTACCATTACATATATGAATATATTAATATAATTTATTCCAAATTCTTAGAGTAAAAATATAGCGGACGATGTAATATGTAAAAACTGGTATCTCCACGATATATCACTGCAACGTGCAATTGTTATGATGATTTTGACTAACAAACTAGAGTGTAAATTATGTAATCTTCAAAATATTGATTTAACATTACCGTCTTTCATCTCGGTAAGTATTTCTAATTGACTTGATGAAATAATAATTTTTAATTAATAGATAATTAAATCCATTACGTACAATATCTCCAAAAGTAAATTGAATAATCTATGTTAGTATATTTTACAATAAGTAGTAACGTAAGAATGATAAAAAATACAAATTATACAGAGTATCTGTACCTGAATACACTGAAATATCTTTTACGGAAGCAACGTTATGAAAAGAATGTTTTACAAAAGTTGTTCAACGTGGAGGGGACATTATGTATTGCAAATATTTTTTTTCAGCTTCTTCTGGCCATAAAAATTTTTTCTTATTTTTTTTTTAATGTACTTCTGTTTTATGTTTCTGTTTTATATATAGAGTGACAGTTTTATCTGAACACATTGAAATATCTTTTTTTATAGATTTATCTATTATCTATGATACGCCGGAGAGTATTTTAAAGACAATTTTATTTTTCGTTTCTAATGGAACGCTGTATTTTTTCGCATACAACATGATTATGTATACTGATGTGAGACAAGTTCAAGAACCTTCTAACAAAGTCATTTCCTTTTATGGAAGGTCGAATTACGAAAAACCGGGAGTCGGATGACCACGCACGTTCCTCGGCGTCGTAACGCATGCGTGCGTGTCGACCCGCTAAATAAAAAGAGAACTATACGTCTCAATGTTATTTGATGTAAAAAAATGTTTGCAGTCCATAAATGTTAAAAGATGCTGACAGAGAATTTATTAACGTAATAATGGAGAACATATGGTGTGGATGTCCATACAAGAAGGAAGTTTTCAAAAATTACTATTTGACATTATTAAGTATAAATCATTAATTTATAGTGTTTAGAATCGTCATATGTTAACTAGTCGGCGACCTGATTGAAGAGGGACCAAAAATCCGGCGATCAAGCTCGCCAATTAAAGCTCATTGTGGCATCTTATGTATGTCTGGTCTTTTAGAATATTATCTGAATATGAATGCTTGCATTTGATTTAATACATTTCTTGCAATTACGCGAGCGATCTAGAATTATTATCCTTTAGTTTTACTCTATTTTAATTCGAAATTGTCAAGTACTATGGCATTTTTACAGTATTTTTATTCGTAAAAACATACTAGCATAATTTAATCGATTTACTTTAGAACATTTTATATGTAATCTAATTAACTACTTAATTATATGTAATCTAATTAACTACTTAATTATATGTAATCTAATTAACTACTTAGTTATTTCTTTACGGTTTTTGTAGATCCTAAATCAAGCATATTCGGTATGTTTATTGTTTCTGAGGATAAAACAAAATTAAATTAAATTCGTACGATGTAATATATTCTGTATTATTAAATATGGCATCGAAAAATTCTTAGTTACAATGTATTAACACACGTTGAACACAAATGGAACGATATCTCACATAATAAAAAATAATTAATAAGAAGTAAATTAAAAATCTTGTAATAATTACGAAATATTCACGGTAATTTGAAGAGCAAGATTACCGATACTTCTCTTTTTTTTCATTTTTGTTAACCATTTAATATATTAAATAACAGAAACGGAAACTACTGGTATTCATAAAAGTATTCAAACGTTTACAGAAATTTTTTATGAATATTATACGCATATTATTACATCTGCTGTATAAAATATTTTGATCTTTCATTAATACTACAATTAAATTCGATTGTTATGATTATATCGGTTGAGAGAATTTAAAATCTAAAAATATTCAAATTTCTGAAACCGAACTTTAAAAATTGATTTTTAATTACTGTAAGTGTTTACACATAGTGTTACACAACTATATTGATAAATAATAACTAGCTGATAGTTAATTTTACAGAACTTAAATATAAACTTTCATCTTTCAAGTTGAATATTATATTATACTGAGTATTCTACTTTATATATTTTCTGTATTTCTACATTTTTAAATTTCTAACGAGCGCATGAAGATCCGCAATTTAATCCTAATTTCTTTTTAATACTGAATTAAATCGCAAAAAAATTTGTACTAAAAAGAAAAATATTGCAAACTTGACTTACCTTTTGTTTTAAAAGGTCTGGAGGATTTGGAATATCCTCGGGAGCCATTTGCGTTAATGGCTGCTACACGAAATTGATACCAGTGTCCAGTTTTTAATCGTTCTCGAATTGTCGCGTGCGATTTCGTTGAAATATGACGAATTGTCCACGGACTTAATCTGGATTCTAGGTACCTCGGTCCAAGCAAATGTCGCTCTTCAACCAAATATCTTATATCTTTGTTTCCAGTGGTAGATTTATTGACATGTTGGGCCTTGGAATTATGCCAAGTTAACAGAACAAAATTATTTTTTTGTTGTCTAATTTGTATATTTTCGGGTATCGCAGGTAAATCTGAAAAAAATTAAAAAAAATTTTTTTTCGTACTTTATTCTGTCTTAAATATACGTTGGTTTATAAGAATTGGAACGCTTATAATAATTGAAATAATTTTGAAAAATTATTAGAGATTCAGAGAAATCTTTATGATTACTGCTTTGTTTAGAATCATGGGTTACGAAGAAGTCACATACGTTGTAATAAGAATTTTATATAACGAAACGAAATTTCTGTTTTGTTGATCGATCGAGATCGAGAAATTATGACTTTAGAAGATATTATTTAATTTTGAAAGATTAAATTTAATTTTAATTTTGTAAAATTCAGCGTGTGAAAGATGAAGAAAGGCAGGGACAATATTCTTGTGTTTTTCACGCATGGACTTTATAAAATTAAAGTTAAAATATCTCTTTCAAACTAATAATTTTTCGATAAACATAGAGTTAGTAGAGAAGAAATGTTAGAAGAGAAGAGAAAAGAATTTTATAGAAATAAGCTGGATCAATTAATAGATCAAATTAATAGATCAAAAAATATATTGTTCCATTTAAAGAAGTGGAAGTGACTTTTACGCGTTTTTATACAAAAAGTGTAACTTTCTTAAAACTACTAATTTTTTATTTAAACTATTTTTTGTATAACGGATAATTTACAAGTAATTCGCATTTATAGATTAAAATTGAACACTTTGTATGACAATAACTATTTCCAAGAATAAGCGACACAAAATTTTCTATATTGTAAAAAAGTCGTTAACGACAATAAACAATATTCTACATACATACATTATTACATTAATATATACGTTAAGAAATTTCTATTTAAAAAAAAAACGTACAAATAAACTCAATAAATCAATAGAATGCGCAATTAAATAAGAAATTACATATCAATTAGATAATCGCATAATGTGGAAGCGATTTCATTTTTATTTAAGAGGAATAAATATAACGGCCAAATATTGAACCCTCGCGCTATAGAGAAACGTTGATATAGCACCATACATTCGAAGAACCATTCACGTTCTGTGAAAGTGCAAAAATTTGTATAGCTAGTGAATTAAGACAAGTATGTATTTATGTATAGCAGAGTTACGGTCTGTATCAAACTTAATGCTTGCCGAAAGATTGATGTTAACTGATTCCATTTCGTCCACGAGGACGTTTTTTCTTTCCTTCTCCAAAAAGTTCTTCACAGGAGAGAGAGAAGTAGGAGAGAAATATCGAGTGTTTTGGTCAGTTCAATGCCCATGATGATAGGATAAAAGTTTCGAGATTTATAACATGCTTATTTGCTATTATGCTTATAACATGCTAACGCAACTGTACCAAAACTTGCCACTTCTAAATTCTTTTGTGTTCATTAATAAAATTTTCGATATCTAACAGCTACGTGATTTCGAATCATTAAACTACAGAACATCTGTACAATTTCACTCGCATGTCCATTCAAGCTTTTGCCTTAAACCTTTCACTAATATCTATATATTTGTATTTGTGTTTAAGAGTGAAAAGTGAAATCGAAGAGTAATGAAGATGAATAGATTAAGCTCTTTTTATCATTTTGTAGATCAATGTTGATAAATGTACTCAACATTTTTGTTCCAAACTTTTCTGAACTAATATCATCGTTATTAAATTTGTTAAATATCGTAAAAAGTTTCATAATTTTAGTCACTTTAGTAACATTGTAATTTTAATACAAATAATAGTGCAATTTATTTTGCTTGAAAACGAAATAAACAATGGATACAAAAAATATATTTATATTATTATCCATAAAGACAATTTAATCACTTTGATTTTAATTTACTATAATGAGTTTTGAGAATTAAGGATTACTATATTCGTAATAAGTATTCTAATATTTCGTCCCTGCCGTCCCATTTATTGTTGCACACACATACATAAATACATTTTGATAAAATGTACCTTAAATAATTGTACAACATTGTTTGGAGCATCCTGATAGTAAAAATTCATATTTGTTTTACAAAATATATTTTAATGGATTTAATATGTACAAGTGTTATAATTAAACGGTTTTTACAAGCCTAAAGTTCAAATTGTATTTTGTTTTTATCATGTAATAAATTATTATCAATATTTTAATGTTTTTATTGTAAATGAATAAATAAATTTTATTGTATAAAGAAATTAACTAAATTATGTAAAATATCTTTATTATCAAATTATCTTTATTATCAAATCCATGAAAAATGAATAATCTCGTTGAATTTAATTGATTAACTATATGTAAAATATGCAAAGTCAATGATATAAATACAAATAACTAAAATCATAATATATAATATGTTAATGTAAAGAAACCTTAATTATAAGTGACAAATAAAATGTAATGCATACCAGTTATATTGTCTAAACCGATGGGATGCATACATGTGATTCCACAATCATGTCTGCAACATTTTGCTAAATCTGGGCAACGAGAGTCATCGATGCAAGCTATTAAACAAACAGCTTCAAAGGGTGACATGGATGCTTTATCAGGGCAGTAACCAGGTTTTGTATAATTGGATGCCAAGCAATTTTCCATACACTAAAACAAAATAATACATCGAACAGTTATATATACATATGTATGTACAATATATGTGTGAGAAAATAAATATGTGTTAAAAAGAAAAATAGAGTGGGATAATAAAAAACAGGAATAATAAGATGTATTTCTTTTTCATGCTTTTTAAAATTTTTTTTTCTTTTTCCTTTTTTGGAAACTACTTTGTTATGGATCTAAAAATCTGAAAAAATTTCACAAGGCACTTAATACTAATACCAACATACTGCAAAAATTCATTTATATTTTTCACAATATTTCACAATTATCTCTGTTTGGAACATTTGTTTACCAAAAATTTTACTGATGAAATGTTATAGTTTTTAACATATAAAATTTTTGCCTAGATATATTTTATTAACAATTTTTTACTTGAGTTGTAGTTTTTAATTAAATTTTATATTTTTCGTTTATAAAGATAAAGGTTACGAAAGTCACGTTTCTTATTACCCCAAAAAGAAATTTTTTGGGAGTTATAAGGAATATTATTTTTTCTTTTTGCAGATTAATTTTATTTTTTATTTCTTCGAACTTTATTTCTATCGAACCTTTTATTAAAACGATTGTTTCTAGCAGAACAATCTATTATTGTTCTTTTAATCTTTTTGATGCGACTTGATTGTATGAAATTATTTGATTCATTAAATATCTTTTTGCTTTTATTCGTAAGATCGATAGAAACTACGAGAAAAGATAAGGATGGTTCAGAAAATGATAAGGATGGTTCAAGATGAATAGCATGGATGAAATCGCTATGAATAATGGTCTTAGAGATAAAAGTATGTTACTATTATTACTATTTTTACGAATTCATTGAATAATGATATGTTTTTTATAAATAATGAACAAGCAACTGAGTTAACACAGAATGTCTTATTTTAATTCATCTACATGTCTACCAAATGTCTTTTAAACTATTTATTATAAATGAGATAAGCACGAGTTTTATTTGAAAATAAATGAAAATACTTCCAAGGATTTTAAGGTGATCATTTTTTAAAGTGAAACTGCATGTTTTCATTGATGCTGGTCTTTGAAGATTATTCAACAGCATTCATTGCCACCTAATCTCGCCTTAAGCGAGATTTAAAAATTGTTTCCTATCTTCAGTATTGTAATTTGTTGACAGGAGAACATTCATATCGTCAGGAGTGATGGGCCTTTTTTTATATCTTTTTTTCCACATAGATAAATTTTTATATTTATTCCCTAATTATTTACACGTGCATATCACTTTCTTGTCATTTCGTCAAAAGAATTGAAATATTAAATGTGACAGTGTCTGGTGTATACCAGACACTTATGGTGTTACGCATGGAGAATGCATATTGCCGTTCTTAAAATATCTTTTGATATTGTAACAGGAGAAAGGGAAATGTTCTAGAATCCGTTCAGTTTGTCTTTCAAGTAATGTAGGAAGCTTGATATCATTGACCAGTTAGCAAAAATGGTAACCAGAAATGGGATTATGAAATGATTACGACTGTTAAAGATATTCTTCTACGGAAATTCTCCATAAATTTCTATTCATTTACATGAGTTTTTAATTGCATTTATAACTGAATTTTTTGTAGAATCCGCAGCATAGCTGAAATTCTATCAATTAATTGTTTTATCCATAGCCAGTGCTTAAACATCAATTATCCAGTTTAATAAGTTGAGATACTCGATCAATTATTGTACCATTTCAAATTCATTTTAATTAAAGTTGATTGCAAATACTTGTGCAAATCCATATTTCTGAAAATATGATCAAAGGAATAGAATTTCAGTAGAAAATTATTTTACGTGCCAAATATTATTGAGAGTATTATACTTTTGCTATACGTTTGCTTTTTTGCTTTTCTTCTACAAAAAACTATAGTATAATCTAATCACATCAAATATATAAATTTTGAAATAGTTCTATTCCCAAAATTATATAGTTTAGTTAAGTTTAGTCAATAATTGTTTGTTGCCAAATAAAAACTAAAAAAAAAATTGAACGAATTTTTACTTTATTGTAATTTTCGTTTTTATTTATTTGAAATTTATATAATATATCTTTATATTAACGCTATTATATATATTCATCATTACAGCGTGATTCACGTAATTTGCACGCCTATTTAAATAACTTTTAAATTATATGTCTAATGAAAAATTATTTAATACAAAAGTTGTATGATTTTAAGGGAGGTAAAATATGACGTTTCAATTTTTTTTTGCGGGTTTCGAAATTTTCAAGATCATTTTTACTTTTTTTAAGTTAGACCATATATTTTTTTCATCACAAATCGAAAGAATATTAAATTCCAAGTAAAAAAAGTATTAAGCCACATTGGTCCTAAATCTAATGCTTAAGGAGATATTTTGCGACAACTTGTGTCGAGAATGAAAACTGCGTAGTATCGTCAGAGGATTCGACAATGTTTATAAACATCAATGTTATTATCTTACATTCGAACTTAGAGTTAGTCACATTCAGACAATTCTGTTACTTTGTCATTTACATATGACTGGCAGATTTGCTGTTACTAAACATCGCTAAAAAAATTAAGTTGAGCTTCGTATGTACTTTACATTAAATTACTTTTTCTTCGAAAGAGAATAGATTTCGTTTGAAACATTTTACAGATAACAAAAATTCGAGGAGACACAGTAGAGCGTCAACTAATTAGATTCGGAGAATCAAGTTGTTCAGGGTTGTTTATTAATAATTAAACATGCATGAACTCAGTTTGTAACTATTAAGAATTAAGCTTAAAATTAGTTATGGAGTGCAAGAATTTAAAACGAAATATGCGTTACGCAAAATATTAATTAATTTTTAAAGAAATACTTTGCAGTTTCGAAGTCTCATTTCCGGATGGTAATAGTGATGATACAATCTAATTCCAATAATCGATAGTTTGAATACTTTCAAAAAATTTACATTCTATGGTAACTTTATACATTAAAATAGGTCACCCTGTACATAAATGCTATTAAAATATATGTTATATGTTTTGACAGCATTATGAAATTTTATATCATTACATTGTTTGCATAATTATAGGTCCCGCGATGAAACGATTTTATATGATCATTAGCGATGTAAGGCAGTGGAAGAGCGTCACGCCGATTAAAAAGAGAAAGCAGATATTCCACTGAATATTAACCCCTTGTCTTAGAGTCGCACTCGTGATTTTCGAAGCTCAAAAGCTTCTTGATTTGAAAGCAAAAGCAGATTGTGTATCAGATTTCAACTCGATTTATAAATTTGATTTCTCTAAATTAAAGTGCAAATTGTATATAACATTTCGATATTTTATATTTAAAATAATGTTACAACTGCAATAAGTAATTCTTGCTTCGATGATTGAAAAAAAAATCGTAAGACAAAGATAAAGATAAATATAAGGATAAAAATATAGATAAAAATAAAGATACAGATAAGAAGATAAATGGTAATTTTTGCAGTATTTAATTATTAAGAATGTTGAATGAAAACGTCCTAAAAAGATGTAGAAATTAATTTAATTTAACTATGTATTTATATATAAAACAATATTCGAAGCCAATTTCTTCGAAAACGGAGGCTTTAAAAGGAAAAATTTCATATCATCTTTTTAACTTATTTCTACACGTAAGTAAAAGTGATATTGATTTTGTAAAATAAAGAGAAAGTGAAAGATAAAATAAAGAATGACATAGTATATATGTGTATATAAGAGAAGAGAGGAAAAGAGAGAGACAGAACGAGGGAGAGAAAGAAAAAAACACCAAGAAAAGACATAATCTAATCGGAATGAAACATGATCGAATTAAAATTGATTCATAAAACCAACAATATCAATAAATTCACATACTGAGTCACTCTCACCCCAAAGGGTATCCTCGGTTGTGCATTCTGTTACTGCAACAGATATATATATATATATATATATATATATATATATATATATATATTATTCGAACGATCGAAGGAACTGGTCCGCGTACTTATTGGCCTACTTTTTGCGAGTAATGTAGAAACGGACGTATCCTTATGCTGACGATAATCTGTGTGTCGAGGTCATTGACCAGCTGTAGTAAAGTTCATTACAAGAATCGATGGTAGCGCCAATCGTTCTGAAAGTTTCGTTCATGCATCGTATTAGTCTTTAAAATTGTAAAAATAACAGTAATGCTTGAATATTTGATCGAAAATTAGAAGAAAGAAGAACAAGTGTATGAAATTATTAAGGACTAAAATTTTTTCGAAATTGTTAGTAACATTAGATACTATTTTTATTAGCTATTATACTATCATTAAGTATTGAAATTATATGTTAAAAATGCTTCATCAAACAAGCTTCGTTAAATTTACGTTTCCAACATCTTAGGAATTTTTAAAAACTTCGTGAAAATGTTTTTTTATTTTATTATTTTAATATGTTATAAAAGAAACTCTGTACGATAACTATATTAAGTAATCGTAAGTATAGTTATGTAGATATTACATGTATTTTGTGCGTTTTTGTAATTTTAAATTTTTTACATAAATACATAAAAATCAGAATTTTTGATTTTTTTAAATTTCGGCAAAAATAAAAAAAGCAATTTTGTATACAGAACGTATACGTCGCATGAATCCAAAAGGTTAAATAATCTGAACGCTAAAAATGTGGTGGAATTGTAGAATTATTGTAGAATAGACAATAATATATTATTAAATCTTTGTGATGTCTCTTGTCTAAAATGCTTTTTTTGTTATTTCTAGTGTGAGCAGTACAATAATAATGATATGATCCATCATATATTCTGGAGTCGTAAGTCACTTTCTTCCTTCAATTTTTCTCAAAGAATCTAACAGGATCAATACGCGAACATGCTAATATAAAGTTATATTATACTAGTTCAATTTTTAGTTTTCCCCTTCAAAGATAGAAATCTAAATTTCTCGTAAGTGAAGAAATAGAAAATCGTTACTCCACATCTTCGATTTATTTTTTCGTAAGGAAACTATATTAGTAGTGCTCGATTATACTTGAACTGATTACTTCGTATGTTTAGAATTTGCCCAAATTTGTTCTGGTTTTGCATTTGGGGACATTCGAGGGGATTTTCTGTAATGATTCTGGATTTTTTGATACTATCTTCTGTATTCTTGTATCGTGTATTCACTATACATGCTATATGTGCATTGTATTCAATGATGTGACGTATGCCAGACATATCTGTGCTAATACAATGGACAACAATGCACTTATTTTTCTAGGATTTTTAAGTGTTGCGTCCATATCCGATAGATTAAAAGTAATCTAAATGCGAACACAGTGCATTTCGAACGAACTGTCACATCACGCATTCATGGTAACATACAATATTGAGATTTCAATATTTAAAGTAGGAAAAATGTTCTTAGATTTTAATGCTTTTTTATCATAGATTTGTGATTTTATAAATCCTGTCCTAATGCTGTATATTAATCAACGCTTTGTTTATAGATACTATACATAATATTTCTATTATGTTCTAGTTTAACCCAAAACGCTTAATAGAGAAGATGTAGCAAGAATTAGGCTTCATAGAAAAGACATAAAGTTCATATAAATGTAGTATTAATAAATTGTGTGACACTACACTGTAGATACTTTGTAGTCACGCGGTTGTGTTAGTAAATAACTCAATCATACTGTCTGTCTTAGGATGAAAGAATTAAATGATGTCAATAAATAACATGATACGAAAATACTTTCAGATTAATTGTTCGATAGGAAATTAATAGATAATTATTGACAAAAAGAATCATCGAAATTTCATAATTCACCAGAAACCATGTTATTATATGCATATTTACTTTAAAATATTTCTCAAACTATATTTTAACATTATAACAATTTTGTAATATTATTATAATATTATAACAATCGATATAAATACAAGAGCTTGTAAATTGAAACATAATAAAATACAAAATTATTCATAATGCGACGCGGTTTTTTTTATATAATTTCATACAATTTAAAATTTTATAAAGTTTTAATATAGGGAGTTTACAGTATAAAAATATTTCGCGTCACTTTTGGCAATTTACAGTGTAAATTTCAGAATCTGTTAAGCTGTTTTCTGTTATTTACAATTATATACAGACATGTATGATATTAGTTGCGTTTGCGAATTTCCAAAATATTAAAAATTAATTATACTTACTTCGTTAGGATAATTGCCACCGCAACGGACATCGCATCTAGCAACTCTGATAGAATCGTATTCTTCTATGTATTTCGTCCAAGATGCGAGACATCCTGGTAAAAGTAACCACCAAAGCCACCATTCTGTAAAAAATTAACAGTAATATTACACTGTGGCCACTGAAATAAATTTCTATTTCAATGAAACAAAACGCGATGAACCCCAGACGGATTAAATTACATTTACTTTCGTTTGAAAAGTTGACACCGATATGAATGTCTAATAAATCAATACACTTTCTAAGCAGGACATATATTTACATTAACAACGTATACTATCGTGTATAAGTAACTTTGCGTAATTTCGTTAGAAGTTTAATAATTTTGTTACGTTTCAACAACATGGTTGACGAACGTTAATATTTTATAAATTTTTATAATAAATAACTAATGCTTCAAAAAATCTGTATAAACCTTTATAATATGGTTAAAGACATATATTTCAATCGCTTTAAAATTTCAACAATGGAAAATCATTTTATAGAGTCGTTAGCCACTTGATTATTATCAATATTAGATGTTCTTTTTATTAATATTTAGTAATTGTTGTGTACACGTTGAGATTAAATTACAGAAATTCATTTGAATTGTATTTTGTACAGCAATAATTTAAAAGCGAATAATTATGTATTATATAATAGATGAAAGAAAAGTAAATAATAATAATAATTAAATATAACATATATAAATAATAAAAATAATATATAAAACATTTAATAAATAAATGTAACTAAAATACAATATATAAAAATTATTGTAGATTTTATCAGAGATGTTTTCGGAAACTACAATTTTATTTCATTTTCACGGAGAAAAGACAATTGAATATAAATCTTTGTCAAAATAGCTATCAAAATATAACATGAATTTATTGAAATATACAAGATATTATTATGTTTCCATGGTGCAACCGAAAAAAGAATAATTTTACGTGCTAAGTCGAAAATATAAAATTCTTTCATATGACACTTCGTTTTTGAGAATATCTACTTTGAATATTATTTAACCTATTAAGAACAAATATTGTGCTAATGCAACGTTTCATTTGCAATTCTTTTGAATCAATTTATATTAATTATAATATATTTGTATTATTTATAATAATTTACATTATTTATATTATTTATAATAATTTTGTAATTTACTTGTTCTAAGAATTTGCTTATTTATAATATTTTCAATCGATTTAAATTCTACAATTTTATGAAATATAAAAAAAATTGAATTTCATAATATTATAAATATATAATAAATAATATAATAAATTGTTGCTTAAGATTAAATATGTTTGAATCAAGGTAATTCCATATTAGACAGAGGTGAAAAGTCAGAAGGTTATTCTATGTGTAAAAATGAATGAAAAATGTAGAATAAAATTTTTTCACAAAACGCATCGTTCCTGAGGAAATTAAATTTAAATTTAAAATTTATTTTCTTGAAAACGGAATTTTAAACGAAAAAATTTTAGTTCATTTTTCACATATCTGTATACTTATTTAGAATATTCTCACATTGATTACTTATTCCTACCCAATATGAAATTAGTCAAATTCGAATATATAATAGATACTTGATAAATTTTTAAATTTGATTTTCTCGAAAACGAAGTCTTCAATGAAAAAATTTTAAAATTTTTCTTTCTGTTTCATTTTTCACAAGTAGTTTCGTTTCATTTTCTTGATTGTACTGTGCAAACTTTATGTTATTTAATTATAATATGCTACTTAAAACATTTGTATATTTAATATGTTACTCACATTATACAAAATTAAATTATTACGATTATATTAATTATAGGTTTCTAAGAAATAATTTTCAGTTGATATTACATAGATATATGTATCTATAAACCAATATAATTGATGAAAAATTTCACAACAAGGAACAAGAAAAGGGAGAATAAAATGATTCAGTTATTTATATAACAAAATTTATCTAGCGTATCAAAATACTTAGGATTAATGGATCAGATGCAATGATTTGAATAAATGATTTATATAATTTAACGATGCAATTACAAGCCACATCGATAAAACTCTGATCACGTACTTAGTAACAGAAGTTCAACGATATGCGTGATTAATGCTAACATTTCGTTACATGGTCTTATGTATCTCTTATGCTGTAAGTAGTATGCACCGTAAAACCAAGCGATTTACGTATTTAGTAGCGAAACTTGAGACTCTCAAGTAGAAACGTCCATTTGTTTATACAAAATGTTGAGTTGCGCTGCTACGTAACTTTTACATTCGAGAATGCATTAGAGTTTTATCAACAGACTTTGCATACTTTTTCAGAATTAACACGTATGTACATCGTTGTACTATTGCGCTATTTAATTACTTTTAATTGTAAAATGTACAGATTATATGGACATTTTTCAGTAAAATTTTTATTAAAACTTTTTAAAGAAATATATAATTCATTTCATTAAAAATGAGCGATGATAGCGCATTCTATATATATTCTCGCGAATTTCTATAATTATAAGAATTACATCATTATCTTCTTCATTTTTAATAAATTGTTAAATAAAGTCGGAATAAAATTTTATATATATAAAGGATGTTAAATAAAATTTCTTTAAAAGTATATGTTTCATTTTGTTAAGAAAGAGTGTTAATGCCACATCTATTACATAAAATATTCTCGCGGTATTTTAAAATTATAAGGACTCTTATATTTATTAAATTTAGAATTCTACTTATAGTATGTGCTATACTAAATATTTGCTTCTTGAAATTACTATTTCACATCAGAATAGATTGCAGATGCACAAATTGTAGTCTCAATTATTTAAGAAAAAAATCATTTTTATTACACGATGTGTATCATAATTCTTATTATATATTTAATATCTCTTTTAGTGTTACTAAATTTAAATTTTGAGAAATACTTACATTCTCTTTATCAATGTTATATAATTATATTGTAAAATATTTTGATTTCATTTAGGAAGAAAACTTTAAAAAATATTCTTTGTATTTTAACGAATCCATTTGTATAACAAAAGAATCTTCAATCGTTTAAATTCACTAAAGTAGGTAAGAGGTATTTTAAAAAACCGGTTCAATTATCGTGGTACAGCTTCACTGTGGTTCGTGATAGCCAAATAAAAAAAAGAATTAAATGGATTCTCCGTATTTCTGAAATACTTCTATTTTACATAACTACTTATAATTGCTTCTTGTTACTTTGTTACACGTGTACATATATATTAAGGTATTCAGTTTGAAAATTCGTCTTTAACTCACTTGTGAGGTTTTATGTACAAAGAAATTATGTAAATTTTGCGTAATTGGTTGTTACAATATATTGAAATTGAAATGCAAAGTTACAAATTAAACAAAAATAAACATTACACAATTATTCTGCAAAATTATTGTTGATTACTATTTGATTGAAAATATAATTCATTTATGCAGAAGAACTTTTGGTTTTTTAATGAGTTATTTTTTTTATCAATATATCCATATACTTTTCTTCTACTATTACATGTAGAAATTTAATTACATTATAAATATATAATATTAGTAATAGTAATATAGTAACAACAACTACAGTAATAGTAATTACAATAGTAGTAATATACAATAATTACAGTAATAGTAATATAGTAATAATGGTGAAATTTCATCGATTCAAAGTATTATATAATTTTATGCACACATAATTATACGATTCTGACTTATTTTTCAATATAAACAATATGTAATATCTGTATAGATTTTTCCACAATATTCTAATTTTATCCATACATACAAAATTGAATAATAATTAAATGAAAATAAGAGTGATTTTTAAACAGTTTCTTGCAAGTATAATATGTATAATTTTAGTTTATATAGTTATAGTTTTAATAATTTTATTTTGATCAATTTAAAAATCAATGAAACATATAAAAATTTATTACTTTCATTAATGATATTTAGATAAATCTTCATTAAAATTTTTAAACGTTTACTTATTCATACACGTTTAATTATTCGAGAATCAAATCCGTAAAAAAGGATCTATAAAACATACAGCGACAATTTCGTATGGAAGTCAGACAGCGATGAAGAAGAGAACTCTTCGTCGTAGCAACGATGAATTTAATAACTTATTTGACATACGCACGTTTCAAAATAGCTGGCAATGCAAAGTCAATGCATAATTTCACGGCGATATAGCTTGAGCCACCAGCCACGGACATCAGGGGTGTCGAAGGATTTCCGTGCGTTAGAAGAGACAGCGAACAGAAGCGCCGGAAGTGGTGTGGCATATCCTCTAAGACGTCGTTCGTCGGCCAACAAAGTACCGGAAGGATCTTCGTGTGTGATCGAGTAGCGCGTATCAAACCGGTAAAACCAAAGACGGAGCGAACCGATCGCAGTGAACCGTTCGAACTGAGATCGGGCTTACTTTCTTGCGCGGTCCGATCCTCTCCTGCACTTCTCTGGCACTTCTCCTACTACTTCGACCCACGCCATTCGTTTCCACCACCCTGCTACCACCCGTCGCAATGATCGAATCATTAACTTTGGAAAGGGTCCTGCCAGTGGCGAATACAAGCCTCTCTTTCTGTCTCTCTCTTCTTTTCTCCCTCATCCCCCCCCTCTCCGCCCCTTTTCTCTCTTTCTCTCTATCTTTCATTTTCTTTCTCCCTCCTTCGTTCTTCCTCAAGTCTCGTTCGATAGTACTCGCGTTTCCCTTTGGATTACTCACCTTCGTCCTTTTGTTTCGATAAGAACCTCCACCGAGCACATTAGATTATTGAAATATCGTGTCATTTTTAGAGAAGCAATAAGAACGAGAACAGCGTATAAAATGAGCGAACAGCCAACGATAAGAGTGCATACGCGTGAATCAGTTAAAAAGGATGAAATAAGCGTTATCGTAACGTTGCTTTTCTATTGAATACGTTGAACTCGACGGATACATATTTTGCCTCAAGATCGACACGTAAAATATTCTTTTTGTCATAATTTCTGTGATTAATTCTGGAATGGTTAAGGAGATATAACAAAAGCTTACTTTAAATTAAAAAAAATAAAACACAAAGTGTTAGAGATTTATAAAGTCTATGCATACACGAGAATGTAGAAAATTCTGAACACACTTTTTATAATAATTGTCACATTTTCATAAATTAGGTATTTAATTAGAGTTCAATAGAATTCCACAAATTTCTTTATTCAAAGTTTATTAGCATAACCATTGGTGTATTGGTGTAGTTTTATTCAGCACGAATGCGTTTAGCTGAGTACGGAATGGCCGTTTGTTTAAAATACGTTTCGATTAGATATTGAACAGAGTGGATGTGTCTACGCGTTTGTTGCGAATCTCTCGGTCCAGCCTGCCGCGCAGGTATTACAACCTGTGTGGCATGAGAACGGGGCCTTCTCTTCTCACATAATGAACGACTTCGAAGAACGGTAGTGGCATTGACCTGAATCTATTAGGGCTTTGGTTTGGTGGTATTATAGCTGCCCGTGAATCAATCCCTTACTTAGCAACATTCGTAGACCACACAAAACTTTGTATAGCTCATTATACCGGTCCTTGTTCCATGTTTCTTATGCGGATAAACGTAAAACATTATTCTTTTTGTATCCTTTGCGAATT
This sequence comes from Melipona beecheii, assembly GCA_032399605.1. Taxonomy (NCBI): domain Eukaryota; kingdom Metazoa; phylum Arthropoda; class Insecta; order Hymenoptera; family Apidae; genus Melipona; species Melipona beecheii. Next base: position 7,252,066 of record JAUCMO010000507.1, read on the forward strand.
CTGCGAGCGAATGGTGCGAGCCGAACAAAAGCTCCCGTTCCAGCTGTTTCAGCTTTTCTATTTTTGGTTTTCAATACGTTTCGCAATATTCTAATTATACTGGGCATTCGCGCAAGTCCCATTAATTGTAGGAACTGCGTACGATGTAAAATGTGAGTAGCAGTCCAAATTGTTTTTGCATTCAGAGAAGTATGTATACACATATGTATAAATATATAATATGTATACATATGTATGTTATATATACTTCTATTATATAAATTAATTTTACAAACAATTGACAAATTTTAATTACAATTTTGATTGATTAATTACATAAGTAGAAAATATGTTCAAAACGATTACTATTAGGAATATTTTATATGAAGGAACGTATGTATATACAAAATGATGCGTGAGTTGCTTAAATTATTCTGTTAACGATTTGATTAAAAATTGTTATCAGATTATAATATTGTATATAAAGAGAATTTTAAGATGATTATGGTAAATTTTTTATCGACTCTTTTTTTCCAAGTTTTTTCCTGGATATTTATAGATAAACCTGTATCTATTTTTTCAGCGGATGATTAATTAGTTTTAAAAAAATAATAAGTTGGAAGTTTAGGAAATTTATTGTACTTCTTAAATTAAAACTTAATTAAAGAATATCTTTTGTGATTAATTATAATTATTAGGTTTTTGATTCCATATATAATTTAGTAACTTTTTACTTAATATTCAGTATTTTTTTGAATCGTACATGTTATAATATAAACTTGAAAAAGATCAAAATATCAAAATACGTTCCGCTTAATATCAAAAACTTTTGTTTACAAAATTTCTTTATATAATAAATAGTTTACAAATAAATATACGTGATGGATCAAATAATTTTTTACTATTTATGTATATCATACAGTTGACTAAAACAAATAAAAATTGATACAATAGCGTTAAAAGTTTTTTCATTTCTGTCAATAATTTATTACCTAGAGTCGTAACCAATATTTAAAACTTGTTATCAAAATCTTTATTAAAGGTTACGATCCATTTTTGAATGTGTATAGAACGTTAAAATGTTTACTAGCAGTTTAAAAAAGAGTAACAAGGAAATAATAAGTACGATACTATGGTATTTATATGCTAGAGCTTTATGAGTTGTCTATTCTGCCAATTATTTTAGTAGCATTTTCCGTGTAAAGGAAGCTGTTATACGAGAAAGATGAAAATTACGAAACATTTCCAGTTTTATATTTGATCAAGTTTTGAAAGGTAATTGAACATCGAAACGTAATGACAAACGATATATCATAACCAGTTATATTTCTGTTCACAGGATAATCATATACTTTGGAATACTATAACACTTGTTCCTTAATTATAGATAATAATAATATGTCGCACAACACATGCAGCGGAGTACTTAAATCTAACGTACTTGAACGACGGAATTTTTCAACTAAACGAATAAATTAGTAATAAAAATAATTATAATAGCTGAAAATTTGTAAATGGAGATGTGACTGCATGTAAATATTATCCACATTCAAATTACTATTGTATATTCTGGCTTTCTATTTCATAAAATCATACTATTCATGTAAATATTCATATAAATACAACTATTCATATAAAATCATACTAGCATCGTAATATCTGATACTATTTACGTTTATGTTTTTTTAAAAACTTGATTATGATATTTTTCTAAGTTGACTACTTTAAATAAATACAATATTGAACAGAGAACACAACAAACACATGAATATTTGTATAATGTAAGTATAAAAAAGCTATTTTCCATATTAGTAAAAGATAACTATACTCAGATATTTCGATAGCTAAAGGTGGTCCTATGATAATATGAAAATGTAAATGTGAGAAAATAATGATTTAGTTATATAAAACGAATACGCCATACGTATTTATATATGCTTAAATCTCTATAACGAAATTTCGGTTTCCTTGGAACCAGTGGTGCCTAATGTCTAACTTGGTGATATCGTGTGAATATTCTTCGTGGTTAATGAGAAATCCAGGCAACAACTACGGATTTATATCCAATAAAATTTAAACTCACCTCATACAATGACTTTATGAGCAACTTGTCATCGGAAATAAAGTCGCATATGTTATCTATTACAAAAATATTTTTAAGTGATTTAAAATGAATGTAAGGGTAAATTAGTATAAAAAGCAGTATAATTTTAATAATTTTAATAATTGTATAATATTAATAAATTCATAAGTTCGAAAAGAGAATATAATTGTATATGTTATCACACATAATATAAATTTATATGACAATATAACAAATTAACAAATTTATTATATCGTTGCTACAATACTTTTGAATATAAAATTCTAAGTCGTTTATAAAAGGAAATGAAATTGTTAATATTTATAAAAAAAGATTTTTGTATAGTATTAAGATAAAAGTATAAGTCTAAATTAATGAAACGAAATCCTTAAGAAAATTCATTTTTCTTAAGATAAAAATTCGATAATTAATTAAAAAAAGACTATTTCTTACAATGTTATTATTTTTGTATAATAATTAATATAGTGTATATATTAATTAATTAATTATAAAATAATAATACATATGTAATAATCATATAAAAGTAATATTTACTAGCTGAAGTAATAATTCTGCGAAAAAGTTTACATTTACGTACGTATACATATGTATATTTGTATTTTCAAATTACAACTCAATGACTATTATTTTTATATCTGTTTCCATAGATTGTCTAGCATCAACATTTATTAGTTTCTCGAGTTCCACGGAATTCCGTTTTCTGTCAAACGGATGTTAGAAATGTACAAATACAGGCACAAATTCGATACAAATAACCTGAGAAAGAAAAGTAAACATTACCAATGACTAATGATGGAAGCTCTATAGTTGACCCCTGAAAAGCGACACCGATCCTCCAAAATACGTACGAGGATTGCTACCTAATTTCATCGTTGCTATTCTTTCTGTTATGTTTTCTTAGGTGGATCCCAAGCTGACTTATATCCTTATTGACGCAGTAATGCTCGAGATACTTACGACGAAATTTTCACAACGAAAAATTAAATGGATTGTGTTTTTATATTAGCATGTTGTATACTAAAAAATGTAAAAAGATTTTATTATAATACTCGTAATAGTACTCGTAATTTTACTTACTTATAATATTGTAATACTAATAACATTTGTAATAGCAACGATAACACTTATAATACTTATTAACCTAATTAAAATTTTAATTGTAAATAATTTCATTGCTTAAACTTAGTTCCAAAGATATGCACAAATATATAATTTAGGGAAATTTATATTAGGTTTCGCTTAAGTAATAAACAAAAATAATAATTAAAATTGATACGAAATTTTATGATACGTCATTATTAATACTAGAATTTTAAAAAATTGAAAACTGCAATTACAACCCTACTATTGTTATACTGTCATATGATACTCAGGATAATGTTCTTTGCAAAGTGAAGAAAATTGATAAAGTATTATTGTAAAATTTATTATTGTTACTGCAAAATTTATAACAGATTTTTAGTATTGTATCGTACATAAAGGTAATTCATAAGTCATATCTGTTTTTTAATAGAAATTTAAAGAAGTCTTCAATCAACAGATGTAAAAAAAAAGTAATTAGATATAAACAGAAATTTTTCGTATAAAGTTAGAAATGTCGTAAACCTATATGGCACACTTTAATTTTAAGATACACGCATGTGTGTGATTTGATAACGAATTTAGAAGAAAATAAAAACGTAGTTAACGCCCAAGTGGTTTATATTTTAAAAATACTGACCACTTGTTTCTCTTCTGTTGATCAAGATCTGTTTGGATTGGTTGGACTTGACAGAGCTCTGCAAGAAGATTTGTCTGTCCTTTCAGCCCTACTCCAGCCCCACAGCTCTCGTATTCTCCAACATGCGCTATCTATTCTGATTTCCGCTAGCCTGTCGCAGCATGGTCGTATGTGCTTGTTTGACATTTACAAGTTAGTGCTAATACAATTCACAAGTGGGTGATCTTGCAACAACATTGGAAATCCTCCTCAATTAGCTTTTTAAATAATTAATTGTTTAATCAGTATTTTTGTGTGATTCGTTTGTGAAGATTTTATTAAGATTTTAGCCTTTACCGTACATCTGTTTCTAATTTATTTAATTTATTAATTATCTTATCTGTGGTAGTTGTTTCAAACTATATTTATGAAATAGTGGGTAAGCATTACAATATTTTCATTTGATTCTCCGTTAATTTCGATTAATTAAAAAATTCCGATTTTAACTATTACTTAACATTTTTTTATTGGATTTTTCGAGCAGAAATTTTGTTACATATTTGCAAACACATAGAATTTTAGAGATTTTAGAATTATTAAAATTTATCATTAAATAAATTATAATTATGTAATTTATGTAAATCTTATAGTGTAAGAATGATACGCTTTTATTATATCTGCTTTTTAACTATTTTATTAATTATATAAAGTATTAAAACTAAAATTTATGATTTGAAGAATTTATAGTATTCGAGAAAGTTAATTATAAACAATATTTTGTAATTAACACAGGTCCTAACAACAATTTAATATAACATCAGCTTTTTTCACTTACGACCAATCGTTATTGTAAATAAATCTTTTTGTAACGCATTAGAAATATATATACAATCATGTATTTTATTTTAAAATAGGATAATCATATATTTAATTAATTTAATCTAGGATATTTATGTTAAACTAGAGTACATTAAAATAGGAAATTAAACATCTATTATAATAAATGTAAATATCTGTATCTAGAAAATAATACTTGTTAATATTAGTAAGCCTCGATACCATTATTATTATTATTTTATTCTAAACCAATTCTTTTGTTTATATTTGTATTGCAAAAAGACCAGTATATAATTTTGAATATTCGTAATTAAAAAAAGTTGATTTTATATTAAATAATATTTATATATTTCTCATATATAAAATAAAAATAACAATCTACTTCTGGTATATAAAATAAACACTACAAAATTTTTTCATTTTAGATGAAATGTCTTGGTTAGAAAATATAACTTCAACAGACCAACAATATTTTGAAAATATTTTTGAAATCCCGTCAATACCGCCGACACCATCATCTTCTCAAATGAATGTTCAGAATCCTTGTTTTTCTGGCAGTCGGGATCCTTCATTGACTCACGGATGTCTTTGGAATAATTTTTCAAATCCTTGCAATATTTCAACGTCAGTTAGCACACTAAGTGAACTTAGTTTGTCACCGTTTCACGCCACGAATTTTCAGCATACCAATATGAATCGAAATTATCGAATATATAGGTATAAAACCAATTAAAATTATGAATATTCGACAGAAACCAGATTCTTTAGTATTTATTAAATAAATATTTGAAATGAATTTTCTGAGAGAACAATACTGTGTAAATTAATCTAAAACCAAATTCTTTAATATTTATTAAATAAATATTTTTAATCAATTTTCTGAGAAATAAAGTTTCGTACTAAAAATTCGATTCTATGTATTTAATTTATTTTTCCACGTAATTTGTACCATCAGTTGTAGATTTTCTATATATCTAGTTAATGTATTATTACTGCTGAATTATTTAAATATTCGTGACTTGTTTCAAATCTTAATGTTTACATATTATTATTATTGTTAATAAGAAAATTTAAACATTTTTAAATGTTTAAATACAAAAAATATTCAAATATTTGTACTATCTACTAAATGTTTTTTTTTTTAATTATATATATTCTTTATTATTTCTGATACTAAAAGAAAGAGAAATTTTAAGCACAAAATATTGAAGCATCAATTTATTTTTTTTGATATATTTTGTTTAATATTTTTTCTATAAAGAAATTGCTAGTTAGAATAGTCGTTAATTCGTAAGGTAATAAGTATTTAAAGTATTTTAAAGTAATAAGTATTTAAATTTTTAAATACTAATTTTTTTATTAAATAACTTTTTCTTTTCTTAAGAAGATGGGAACAATATTCACATCAAAATACTACTATTGATGAGGAGGATGTAATTGACGAGTCAATGGAAAAAATAAATATAAATTCTACAGAACAATCTTTAGATTTTATTTGTGAGAAAACTCAAGATCGACAAATTTCTACAACTACAACGGTATTTCGTGCCTGGGAAATTCCATCGTATCAAAACGTTGATCAAAATATAGAAAGTGAAGTCAAATGTCGTTCGAGGCAAGATTCACGATACACAATCGATTCAAGCGACAATTCCTTCGACAAAGAAGCGTGTACTGTAGAGCAAAATGGTAAGATAATTTTAAAAAAATATCATTAGTAAAATGGGTGAAGTAAAAATTCGATATCAATTTTCTAAGAGTACAATCTAAAATATTGTATATTAATTTATTAAAGCTAATGATTACTAAATATTTTTGTTCATATGAATTGGTACATTAGTAATGAATACTACATTAACTTCATTTACGACTTTACTGTCGCCAACGTGGCTATAACGGAGCCAGTATAGTCTAAATATTTATGAAACATATAACTTTTGTACTTTTCATTGCGTGTAATAAGTGACAAGATTCTCATAAAATCATTGCAAAATATTTCATTGAGATGGTATATAGTGCTTTTCGCAATAAATGTAGAATATTGCTAACTTCTTCTTTATCTTTGTTTCGAATATTTATTTGAATAATATATTTATGAATGGAAATATATAAAATGAAGTATTGTATGAAAATGAAATCGTATACAAATTAAACTTTCAAACATTTATATATGATTCTGATTATATATGATTTATATATATAATTATATATGAATAATCGAAAAGTATTAAGTGTATGTACATATGTCAGCGTCATTTGGAAATATTTTCCTCTATATTTTTTTTCAACTCACTGTTATATGAAAATATTCTTTTTGGTAATACCAGACTCGGAATCATTTTAAATATATTTGAAAATATATTCCATACCATAAAAACTAGAAAAAAATTAGAAGCACAATAATTAATCTTTTGTATATACTACTCTTAAAAAAACAATTTAGTATATCTATCGTTGATATAATTATAAAAAATAAATAACAATAACATTTTCTAAATTTCTTACACATATTGCTTTGGATTACAAAAATTTATAGTTCGTCTAATATTTAATAATCAAAAACTAACACAAAATAAAAATAGAAAATAAAAAAATTTTTTAAATTCTCCTAATAATATAAAAACGTTCGATACGTAACTAGCAGAATATGTTAAATTAAAAATTTAATTAAAACATATTGAGGAGGTTAATGGATTTATTCAATTTAAATAGATAATATTCGTAAAATTTCGCGAAGTGGTTTGATTGACGTCAGTTAACAAATATAGATGAGATAGCGGTACGGAAGCAAGGCTAAGGGCTCTACCACCGATCCGACCACGTTTTATACATCATCGCTCGCAGATGATCCTGCGATTCCGACAACCTACATTATAGCGGCACGTTTATTAACTGGTACGCGGGAGCAGCTTGGTAATGACGCATCGAAATGCAGCTATTTTCATACTGCCGCTTTGCGAATAAAAAACTGATACCGATTAAAACCTTAGCATGATTATATCACCATATATATGTAGTATTGGAGTATACAAGAAATTGTCATTGAATTTAATTTTTATTCATCAGACTTAACAAAACCATATTAAACCATATTAAAGGTGATATTAATACAAAAAGATACTAACACAAAAAAAGGAAATTATACTGATACAAAACTATATATTTTTTATTGCAACCAGACGATTATTTATTATTGCAAAATAATTATAACAAACTAATTTTCAAAAATTTATTTAATTAACTAAAATAGATATAATGGATAAGAATGTGGTCTATGAATTTTATAATCATTGTATGTATAGTATTCTACTTGTAAAAAATAAAATTCACATTAATGTTTCAATTTTCATGTATTTATATTTTTTTTAATTTTCTCTATAATTTTCTATAATAAATAAATATTCTAATATTATACAATATTTTAATTTTAAAAACCATATATCATAAAAACATAATAAAAGGAACAAGAATTTAAAAAAGAACTGTAGATAAATACGTTAAGACTGTTTGTAGAACAAGATAATATTATTATTAAAATATTATTATTAAAATATTTAATCTTACATAAATTTTAAATTCCAGAAAAATATAATTTCATGAAATTATTTAGCACTTTAAATTAATATTTTTAAATTGATTACTTTAACATTTATAAATCTAAAATTATTTTTTTTCTAAATTATAACAGAAAAATTTTTGGTGTCAGCTTATCTTAAAACTTATATAAATTTTGATAAAGAATATTATATTTTAGAAATTTATAATTTTTTTTATATAATTTTGATATAAATAATAATTTTTATGTTTCATATAATATAAAGCGATATCCTATTTTTTTACTTTATTTTACTATTATTTTACTAATTTTACTCTTATATTTCAGAGTCAAATAAAAGATTAACTAGCGATAAACCTCGTAAGGAAAGAACTGCATTTACAAAACATCAAATTCGACATCTTGAATATGAATTTGCGCATAGTAATTATCTCACACGTTTACGTCGATATGAAATAGCAGTTGCGCTGGATCTAACCGAACGTCAAGTAAAGTATTATAATAATAAACATTTATTTAATTCATTTCGATATTTTATCCATTCAAGTATAATATTTAACTTGTTTAAAGAAATTAGGAATGGAATTATTTACTATTAATCTTTACTGTTTACAATTTATACTAATAAATTAAAAAATATAAATAATTTACCAATGTAATATAAATTTATGTACAAATTTATATAAAATTCAATATATTTCAATTATTATTATTATTAAAATTCAATTCATATTTCAATTATTGACTAAATTTTAGATTTTCCAATTGGTGATTTTTTCTTTATATAAAGGGTGTCAAAATAGTTGATCAAAACTGTGGATATGAGTTCAAAGGCCATATTTGAAAGTACTTTTTTTCGAAAGTTCTCATACTCCAACATTTACAAATTAAAATTAAATATTTCTATGATATACCTCTTTATTATTTAGAATTTAAACAATAATTGATCATTTATGTTTCATCTTAAACATAGAAAATATAAATTATATTTCTTATTTTAGAGTATTAAAAAAAATATGTATTATCTATCTGAATTTAATAAAACATATTTAATTTTTAAGGTAAAGGTATGGTTTCAAAATAGACGAATGAAATGGAAAAGGACAAAAGCAGGGTTAGGAAATGGACCAGAAAAACTTAACATTCTTTGATAATTATTTCTTCACTTTTTTCAAACATTTTATACAATAGTTAATTGTAAATAGTAAATTATGTGAAATTATATAATCAAAGAAATGTGTTCAATATCTCCATAATACTTAATTATACATCTGTATATTATTGTGTTTAATAAAAGATTATTAATATCTAGAATCATCTACTGGTATAAAATTCATATCAAAACCCTTTTCTTTCAATTTCTTTTCTAATGCAGATAACTTATCTCTTGTACTTTGTACAAAACTTACATGATTTTGTTTTTTAACATTTCCATTTCTTACTTTATTAACTTTATTCCTATTTATTATTTTAGGATAAATTTCTTTTGACCAGGACTCACCAGTAAAAAAACCATTATGTTGTTTCTCAGGTGGAATATATGTAGCTAAATAAATATATGAAATATCAACATAGTGTAACTAAAATTCAATATGTAAATTGCTTAATAATATTATTATAATATTGCATAATACCTTTTAATAATCTTCCACACATAAGATAGTTATTCATTGTTTCTGCAGCTACTTTGGCAACTTCAGGATGCATGAACTCCACATATCCATAACCACGACTTCTACCAGTCTGAAAATGTTGTATGTTAATATATATGTATTTAAATTTTAACTATATTTTACTTCACAATCTGTAAATTAACTTTTTTGTATTTAAAATCTTTACTTTACTTTTTTTATTTCTTTACTTTAAAAAATTTAATTTGTTTTAAAAAATTTAGATAACTAACATATATGAATAATTTACATATATTTTGTTACATTATATTCTATTGATTGATAATTATGTCACAGTACAACAAAATAATGACTAAAATTATATCTTGAATCGATAAGATATTATTTATAGTATACGTATTGAATTACATAAGTATTTTAAAATATACAAAAATTAAAGAATCAGAAATAAATCAAACATTGTTAAATATTTAAATACCTAATTAATTAATTAAATATTTTAAAATCTACATAAAACATAAAACAATCTTTTACTACTTAATTGGTTTCTACAAATTATATAACTTCCAATGTAATTAAAATCTTAAAATATCTAATAAATTATAACAATTCATAAATACATCTAATATATTTTATTATAAGCAAAATTTAATACCCAAAATTAGTTTTATCTTATTTTGTTTAACTAGAACTTATAAGAATTGAAATTATACACACATATGCACATACATATACATATACATAAATACTTACATTTCTTGATCGGACAATTCGCACTCTGGTTATTCTTCCAAATTGTTTGAAATAATCTGTCATTTCTTCCTCATAAAAACCATGAGGTATATGACCTAAATATACTATGCCTCTTGGATACTTTTTTCTAAGTCTTATATGTCTTCTTTTATTTTTACTAATTTTATGCGATTTTCTTGTTTTAGGAATTGGAACTGTTTCTGAAGTGTCTGCTTTAATATCTTTTTTCTGCAATAATAAAGTTTTTTAAATTTATAGTTTTATTCAACTTTCAATATCCATATCACAGTATATGTATAGGTTAAGTTTAAATGCGATCTAACCTCTAACACTTTCTTGACATTTTTTATTGCTTTGGTTACAGTTGACTCTTCTTCTTTATCTGATGATTTACGCTTAATTTTTATAATTTTTTTAACTGGTGGAACTCTCACTGTATTAGACCTCTTTTTAATTTTCATTGTGAATTGGTAATAACGAGACTCAAAAACATAATGTCACATGTGCACAAAGAACGGCTTACTCGATAAAATAGTACATATTTTTGCCGCCAGATGAATTTGTTATGGATATGATTTATTAATTCACTGAACATCAGTTTATTGTCAGTCTGTGAAGAATTGGTGAACATTCATAACAAATTTTTTGTTTAGATCATTTTGCATGTAATATTTTATATTTTATGTAAAATCTTTAGAAGAAAAATATTGTATTGTGCTTTGTATATTATTACATGTATATTATTACATATTGAATTTTCTATCTTTACTTACATATGTAATACTTAAATGTGGAATAATTTAGCAGAACAACAAAACTATGTAAGTACTTTTTCATATATGATCTATAAGGTCTTATATATCAATTTATCTTATATTGAAATCTTAAAAAGTTTTAAAAGTTTACCTCTAGTTCTATATCTCTGTTATTAAAATTAAAAGTTTTACAAATTTAAAACATTAGCTGCGTTTGCTGTCTTTCACGAAAACTACTTTCATAAAGAAATTGTTACCTTCGTAATTATTAAATGCACAAATTTCGTTTCTTTTAGTTTAGTATTTAAATGATAGGTAATTACATAAACAATTTTCGTAATGTAAAAAGAACAGAATCAGACTTGAAATAATCCAGAAAATTAAGAAAATCAGCGTATCAAATTGTATAATAATACAAATATACAATGATGGTACATCAAACGACGGTTTTAAAGTTTAAAAGTGGCCGTGACTTAACAGTATAATTTAAAAACGTATTTCATTTTGTTTATCTTCTTAAGGCTTTAATTGGAGATCGAGTTTGCCAAATGAAAATATATTTAATATTTTCGTCTGAAAAAGTCATTTTACGATTAAAATAAAAAAATTAATTAAGGTCTTTTATGATTAAAATAAAAAGAAGCAAAATTCATATTGCATTTGCATTTGCATTTTTAGCTTAGGTATAGGTTTCAAATAATTTCGATATTATGAACTTAAATCCTTCCTCCATTTTTATATGGATTACAAGATATTTCAATTTAAACAAAATTCCCAGTGTTGCAAAATGGATTATGAACGTACATTTACGGTTGGGTATATTTGTATACATATATTACATTTATATGGACATTACAATTGTCACATATCTGACAATGAGCGTTATTTTATCGCTACGTATGCATTGTTCACTGTTCCGTAATGTTGCGTTTTCGCTGTATGCTAGTTTTAAAAGTGAACGATTAAATGAAAGTTATTTTTAATTATTGAAAGTTATTTTTGGAATAAATGTAGATAATAACAAAATGCTTAACAATTGCAAAATTTAGTAAAACGATAACAATGAATCGAATAATCGAACTATAATAAAATACAGTAAGTATTTTATAAAATAAACAGTTTAACTAAGCCATGATATCGCATGGTCTTAAAATTAGGAATTGAACATATTTCGGAATGTCAGAACAAATGTCATATTTCAAACCATATGTCAGAACAAATGTTATATTTCGGAACATATGCCAGAATGAAATAAGAAAGACACAGACAGTGAAGATGAATTTTGAAACATTTTATAATTAACCAGAATCATATAGAAACATTTTTAATACAAAATTTCAATATTAAATATAATATTAAAATTATAATAAATTTTATAAATATAAATTGTAATATGATATTAAATATTATAATAAATTTTAATATTAATATAAAATTATTAATTAATAACAATTGATTTCGCTTTAATTAGAATAATCATATGATAATCATATCAAAATTTACAATAAAAATCAAACTTTCAGAAGTAACTTTTATATATTCAGTGAAATTTATGACCATCAAGCAAGCAATCATTATAGTTTAAGAGAAATACTTCCAAAAGATAGCAATACTATTTGAGTCTTGTTGCTAAATAATAATTCTACTATCAATGATACGATCAAATCTTGGAAACTTACGCAAGATTAGTACAAAATGGAATGAAAGTAATACTCATTGTCAGTTGGATCCCTTCATATATTAAAATTACAAAAATAAGAGGATTGATCAACTAATTTAAGCTTACATAGATACATTCAAAAATCTAAATATGGAACATTAATTACATGAAAGGAAAAATAAATCAAAATACGATATCTCTAGATATAAGAAACTTCTCAGAGAGTTCCTTTCAAATAGATTCGAGTAAATTATCTAAAGTAGAACAAGTAGCTATATCCAAACTCAAAATCGGACATACGAAAGTTACCCACTCGCACATCCTCTCTAGAAACTACCATTATAACAAGCATACTATTCTATACTACTATATAACAAGCATTAATATTATCTCGTCTCATGTGGGCATTTAATTTTTTCTGATTGTGGAACTTTCAATCTCTGTCTTTCTTTTATTCTATTCTCTGCATATGTTCGTCTATAAATAAAACATAGTAAAGAACTTCAATAATTGTATTCCATTACAAATTTCAGTACAATTCCGAATTCTTATAAAGTTCTATTGAGACAAAGCATCCAATATGAAAGATCTGTGTGAAAGCATTGAAATCTGGAATATGCTAGCGTATGCCGAATGCATTTCCGTATTAAGACAAACGAATTACATACATATTAATTAACACACAGTGTTACATATACAAAGTAGACACATACAGGATAATTGTAGGGTAAATGTAATATCTTGAAATTGGAGGTAATTACAGTGCTGTTGATTATGTTGATTATGTTGAACATAAGAAATTTAAGATGTAAACGTTGAAGTTCTCAGCACTTAAACTTGGAGATTCAAACTTTGTACAACATAATGGTTATATCTAATAAATGTCACGTATGTCGATGATAGTGGCATATTATTCACGTAATTAAGCTTAAGAGTTTTGGGAATTAAATCTTAGAGTTTCAGTCTTAATTTTTGAAAACTTGAGTTTTGTATAACATTAGTCTCAAAGATTCAGTCTTTAAGGAGTTTCATACATCACTAACCGTAGGTTGTCAAATGTAGTGGCGTATTATAATACTTACGGAATGAATTTTAAGAGTTTTGACAATTATCTCTAATTTAGTTCTAGAGTTTCAAAAGCTTGAGCTTCATGTCATATTGATTTTAATCTTTAAGGTTCAATCTTGAAGCTTCGAAGACTCAAGCTTTATATATGTCACGGGCCGATATATCATCGTTGATATTGCTTACGTTCTTTATAAAATTTATGAAATCATGACACATATAAAATCAGACCTGATAGTTTTTTCAAACTATCGGCAGTAAAAATATTAAAGCGTGAAGCTTTTACTTTCATAGTATTTTATTCGTTTCTTTCAAAAATGTTTTTATATCATTTTAAAAGAAATTAAGCAAAGATATCTTTTCTTTCGAGAATTTTGCAAATTCAAATGCTTTTATGGACACTAAAAATTTTTTTGATAATTAAATTCACCAGGATTTTGAAGATTGAATCTCTTTTTTACAACAATCTCTCAAAATTTGTCGTACAATTTATTTTAACGAAGTTAATAAAATAAAATATTTACAATTCTTCATCAAGGATACAAATACTTCTAACTTAATATATTTTGTATATCATTTTTTTGTTATAACTTTTTAATAATGCCTCTAATGATATGTCTTTTTAAATTTGTTTTATGGAATATAAGTGAAAACAGTCTAAAAGATTGAGACATTCTGTATATAAGCAAATGAATATAACTACTGATAAATCTACTTAAAATATCAACATTATAAAAGTAATCTTACAATGTCTTTTTACATCATAAAAATGTTAGAATGAAAAGATTCCTGAAATATTTTAATTAACTCTTTTTTTTTTTGATTTTAAAAATTTACAAACTATTAAATATTTACAATTTCTCAATATGTCCAGTAAATAAATAAATTCGATGTTATGCAGGATGTTATTCCATTTTTCTATTGGGTACAAAAACTTCTTTAAAAATCCGTAATTTACTTATATCATTCGATATTATAAAAAGGAGGACGATATATCATGTTTGTATTCAGTAACTTCTATACTATATTATTATTCTATATTATATATAATGTGAAAATCTAGTACAAATGGTTTTTATCGATCAAAGAGAATTTTTATTTCATCAAGCCAACGTACGACTAATAAATAATGTAGGAGCTAAATATATTGAGAAAAATTGATCAATATGAACAGCAAAGTCTATGATGCATGAATGAGTAGAATTTTTAATATTCTGTGTAATCAATATAAAAGATAAAGGATAGACGTAGATGAATCAATGCCACTGGATTATTGGCAATTATTAAGATAGAGTTGTAACGAATCATGCTATTATTTACACATGTAAATAAGGATAGAATAAATATGTAAATGACATTCAAATTACTATAAGAGTTACAATAATGTAACTATTATAGTTTTTTTACCACAGAAAAGATATAATATACTTTCGATTTTGTGGTTCTCAAAAATTTTCAATTTCCTTGTGAGAAATTAATATTTTTATTTAAAATGATATTATAATATTACATTTAAAACTATATTATATTTAAAATTTGTTGCCAATGTGTTATTGATTTTACATTAGGCTGGAGAATCTATAATACACTTTAAATATTAGAGAAAAATATAATCAACGTTTAATATTATAGAAAATAGAATTATAGAAAATTTATTTTATTAAGTATCAATATTGTAAAGTCATATATGTCAACATTTCCAAAAATGTGTATATTTGCATCAAGAATATTATAGGCTCAATGAGACAATGAAGATGAAAAGCTGTTAATAAGAAATAATATGATAGTTTCATTAAATATTTCTTCAATTTTGTTCCTAATTTTGTTATTTGTTAAGTTTTTAATTATTTTATTACAAATTTATTATTTCATTTAACTGTACGACGTACAGTACTGGATTTAATAAAATATTCCAATGAATGTAATAAGTGAATGGCAACAAAATACATAATATTTATTTACTATATCAAATAACCAAAATTATCTGAGAATTTTAAGATTCTCTATTCTATTTAGAAGAATTGTCCAAATTAAACTTAATAATATAAATTAATCATGGAAGTTTTTTAATTACTAATTACAGCAAGTTTCAATATAATTTGAAATAGAATCTTAAATAGCCGAGAATAACTTTATCAACTTCATAAGGCAAGATTCTCACAGAGTCTACTACATGTATAGGGTGTCCCGTATTTTAGTAGTTAAACTTTGCCAGTATGTTTTATAAATAAAAATTTAAAAAATATTATATGTATAGCAAAAAGTTCATAAAGACTTCATTGAAATTATAACTTGTAGAAAATTTAAAAATACAAAATTACATGCATGTGATATAAAAAAGTGTATAAAATATTCAAGGTATAGTGCTTTTTATAATATTTAGTACGAAAAACAATTTTCAATTCAGATTCGATTTTTTTTAATTTTATTCCCGAAAATCTAGTTATAACAAAAATATGAATATATCTTTCTCTTGATTTGATAAAACAAGATATATAATATTTATCAAGTCACCAGATCTTACACCCTTAGATTAGATTTAGATTTCTACTTACGAGGGATTCTAAAAACAAACAGAAATATATATAGGGGATGATCATAATAATTGAAATTGCGCGTGAAGAAATTTGAATGTCGATATAAAATTTGATCCAAAATAAATTCCGTAGTATTTCGATACCAATTTTGCGTCGATAAAGAGAGGTGACATTTTAAAATACACATATAAGTATATACAGCTTTACATTTCGCAATGCTTTTTAATGAGGCATTTGTAGACTTTTTGTTATATGATATTTTAGTTTTATTTTTACTTATTTACGTTGGCAAAGTTTGAACAGTAAAATACAGGACACCCTGTGTATATTCACTTATATAAGTAGTTTTGCAATTACAGAAAATGTCTGGCCGACATTTATGTGGTTTAATAACTTGTTGAATACAGAAGTTATTATGAAAGGGTGTTATACTCTGAATAAAAACTGAATTCCTAATATTTAATTTGTATGCTAAAAATAGTAGATCGTAAATACTGCGAGACTTGTATTGGATTCATATAGTTAATGGAATCGGTGTAACGGAATCGTAAAATGAATGATTATAGCTGAGAGAACATACTTATGCTTATATCTTTCGAGTATGAATATTTCAATGTTAGAAAATCATTTCGTTTATTTTCTTTTATGAGCTTTTAACATCGAATATATTTCATTTAATTCATAGTCGATGGAGGATCAATAAGAAATTAAAAGAAAATTAATTTCGTTTCCTTTTTTTATGGTATCCTCATATTTTACATTTAAGTTTCATTTGATGAAATTAATAAATTATTGATGAAAGGTTAATAAATTATTCTTTAGAATGTTTTACAAACAAATTGACAACTTCGTTGGAATATTCAGAAGGTTATTTCGAGTAAAGAATGTTTTATGAGATAACGTGTCTTCATTCTTTAAATACAGAAGGAATATTGATATATTTACATGTAAAAAATAATCAGATGCTTTCAATTTTAATTAATTTTTCTTTTATCTCGATGCATGTTAATAAGAGTATAAAACTTATTGATGTTTATTGTGAATTGCTAATATTATCGAGCTTTCCACATAACGTTGCACCGGAAACTGATTCTATGCTTAGGGAAAAAACCATAAAAAGATAAAATGATCGTGAGAACTATGTTGCGAATCCAGAATCAGATTCCTCGCAATATCGATAAACATCAGCGAATGTTAAGTGATAAAGGATCCTAAGATACAGGTATTACTGGCAATATTTTTCCAGAACATCATGCCGATTTCAATCTTTAAGTTTATACACGTACACATATGTATGCACTTTACAGACATTTTATCGTACAGCATTCGACTTAGATAGCAACTGACGTAAATGATGATAAAATATCATTATTTTGGATTGAAATATGCAAGATATTATTTAAGTGAATGTTCTACTATTATTACTGAAATAACGAAAGTAACGTTTCTCCGTAACAAAAGTGCAATGACCTGTTATTGATATGGGTGATATGTTTTATTTGTAATCTCTGACCATTGAATTAACGTCCTTTTTAATTTTCAACATTTCACATCTTACATTTTTTTGTGAACAAAAATACATACGCTGTATAAGTGTGAAGTATTTATACACTTTTGCAATAAATGCTTATAAATAATATAATATATAATAGTATTCAACAAGGATGGATTATATATATTCTCGACTGTAGATAACATGAGCCGCTCACATGTCAAATCGAAAAAAGAAAAAAAAATGTCATTTAGTGATGTTAAACTTAATTATTAGGGAATTTTTTTATTTCGAATTAAAAGATTAAGACTCAATCAAGTGCTTTGACATTAAAATTTAAAAAAATTCAAAGTGGAGTAACTCCAAATGACGAATGAATTTATCACACAATTCGTATCGTGAATCATAAGGAAAATGTAACAGAATTATATCGTATTGTGAGGAATTTTCGTTTTGCATGTGCGATTGACGAGCACGTAAATCGACGCTTTCTGAAAATTTTCTGTTTCCTTTATCAGTCGACACCATTCTTTCATCAGTCTGCAATGTAAATAAATGACCGACATAGATGAGCAGTAACAAAAAAAAAAAGAAAAAGCTATCGCAAGGATACGCGAAGGCGCAAGTCATTGCGCACGCATCTTTGAATGAACGCGATTTTGAAGCTTCAGTTGCTCCGATGCAGTTCTTGGATATAGTACGGGTATCGTAGTCTCGTATTGTTAGATGTGTTCTTCCAATGTGAATCGGACCAATCGGTGACAACGATCAACGATCATTAAAGAATCAAGGAACTTTAGAATTTGTTCGTTTGCAAATGAAATCATCGCTGAATTATTACGCGCCTCTGTTGTATAATTTGAGAGAAATCACAAAACTGAACGAATTTAATCTATTATTATCGCGTGAATGAACGCGAACGGATAATTGCAAATAACCTGTTGCAAAACTAATTTCACGTACAACGTGAAAATTATATAAATTCAGTACGTTTAAAATTATAAATTAAAATTATAAATTAGTACGTATATATAAAATTAGTTTTTTTTATAGATTTTCACAGTAATATTATAATAATAATACTACAGCTATAATACAGCTACAATAATACTATTTTAATACAATGTTCTGTATTGATATGATCACTAAGTATTTAAATAAATTCAGTATTAATTGGATATTTAAACAATATTTAATTGGATATATAAACAATATTTATTATAACAATATTTTAATGGTCTTCGTCAAGTGTATTCTATGCGAAAATTAACGATCTAAACAATTTTACTGTCATTATCGAATTAATTTATTATTAATTAAAAATCATAATTGTTACATTACACTGATACACAAATGGATATTCCGAAAATTTCGTAAATGTAGCAATTAATAAATTAACAGGATTCGTAACAATATAATAGAATGTCAAGTCGAACATACGATTGTGATATTTAAATGAGAAAATAAAAATTCGCGAGAATAATTAACGCGTGAGGATACTTTTTTCTGTAACGTTTATCGTTTTAACGAATAGGAAGTTTATTAATTTCCACATGTTCCTTTTCAAAAACAGTAGCGCGTTATTCTCGAGAAAAATTAAACGAAAGTGGAGATTATGAGATTTTGAACAAACTTCGGAATATAAGATGTTTTTCTTTCGAATTGTTATCGGTAACGACCATTTGATAGATTTAAAGATGCAACGATTTGGAAACGAGAAAAACAGCAATTACATGCAACAGCAGCTTACGTGAAAAAAGAAACGAGAGAATTTTATTCAATTTGCAATTGGATATTGCTCTTTTTTTCTCTTTCTTTTTTTTTGGAAAAAGAGTGTTGCCTCTTATCAGACCTGAAATATGAACAGCTTGATCCTGTATGGCTTGTACAATTGCAGTGCCACAATTCTCGAACGGAACATCACATTCTTGTTGATGCTAAATCGTAGCGAACTACTTAATATACTACGAAATGCTTTAGACAGCTCGGCCGAGCAAAAAGTTCTGCGTGATGCATTTTTAGATTGTTTCTTTAATTATCAAGAACGGCCGTTCGATCTGTCATGGTGGCAAAAGTTATTCTGGTCTCTTATATTCGCCGCAATGTTGTTGGTGGCAACGTGTGGCAATGTTATCGTCATATGGATTGTACTTGGTAAGTATTCCTTTACCTAGTATGCACCATATCAGAGTTGAGTAAACAATTAATCAACGATTAATGACTATACTTTTTTAATAATCTTTAACCGCAATTAATGATTATATTTCAATTTTAGTTGTTAATTATAAATTAAATTCCTACTTTAGTTGTTAATTACGATTAAAGATTACATCCTTACTGTAATCCTTAATTGTTATTAACGATTAAGTTCTTCTCAATTTTAATTGTTAGTTGAATATCGATATTATGAATAAAATTTATCGATGTATTTGTAATGAATTATTGACTTCGAGTGGTCATGCTATTAATTAATAATATCATTAGAAATTTATTATACATTTGTATTTATAGTAAACTTTATATTGCAGAATCAAGTTAAATTTATAATCATACCACAGTAAATTTTATATGATTCAATTTATGTTTCATATATTATATTATTTTTCATATGACATTCTACATGAAATAAATTTATATAATTCATCGTACCATATTCGTTATAATGAGTTTTTCTGACGGCGAATATGAATTAGTTTATACCCTGGTATTTTCAATATGAGGTAATAATTATGTTTGTACCATGATAAATGATACATAGATATACAATAGTAACTTCAAATATACAATAGTTTAAATTAAATTAGAAAATGATGATAAAAAGAAAAATTCTAAGCATAAAGTGATAAAGATGGCCATTCTTTATTATTTATTACTAAATTGCGGGTGTTTTAAATAACTATTATAATTGAATAAAAACAAAATACCGTCTTTTGCGCAGTTTTAATTTTTGAAGTCATTTTTAAATGTTCACATGTTCACATTTTTAAATGTTTAATGTCATGTAAATTTAATATTTATTTATAATTTGTTTCTACTTTAAAATATTTATTCGGGACGAGTAAGTTATATAATTTGTCTATCTATTAAGAGATCAATAAATAGCTGCATAAATGTTCACGCACATTGAAATTATATACAGGATGTTTTCTACTTTTCCGACAAAATTCTAAGAATATATTCTATGAATAAAAATAAAAAAAAAGAAATGTTATATGTTATATGTAGTTTATTTGTAAACGCTTTGTGCAAATATTGAATGTATTCAGAATACATTCGGAGTTTGATCTTAAATCCCTTAATTTTTACTTATGGAGAACTCAGAATTAAAATTCAGAAACAAAATACATGTGAAGAATTAACTCATTGAATACATTCAATTGCCAAGATGCAGCAAAATTCTCAAGAAATTCAGAATGTAATAAATTTTATATTATTCAAGCTTACATCAGTGCAATAGATGATCATTTTGAAGTGAGGATTTCAAAAGTTCCAACGATTCTCACACATTAAGGAATATTTTGTAATAGACATACTTAGGCTGTTTTTAATATTCGCCTACAATTTCGTAACCAAGAGGCAAATATCAAGTGGGCAATACCATTTGTAGGTAATATCAAAATGAAAAATTGTAGGGAAGATGTATAACATAAAAATGATGTATAAACTAATAAATAAATATCCAAATAATAACAATGTACAATAACAAATATCCAAAATATGATATATTTTGTAACATTATACATATACGTAAACCAATCTTTTACCAAGATTCTATTTTATCATATTGTCAAATGTAATTTCCGTATATTCTCAATTTGCATAAAAATCCGTCTATCTAGTCTGGTTATAAGATAAAGTTTGATAAATGGTAGATTCCGCGTGATTCTTGACGAGAGAGACTTTTGTTACGATAAACGTCCTTTAGAGATAGCTTGACGATGCAGTTAGATGATAATGATAGAGTTAGACGGAAAATGATGAAAATAATTTGAGAGTCTTGTCTCGAAGGCGTTGCAGAGAAAGAATGTGGAATTTGGATGCAAAATTTCAGCTCTTTTGGATTTAAAATTAACTTTCAAGTGTATGGTACGAAATTTGTAAATTGATAGCTGTAGTGGCAAAGGAAGTTTAGTAAACGAGCGGTAGATTATGGCGGAATGATTATGGCGATAATGTCAAAAGCACAGAATCCCGATATCATCTGATAAACATCTGATAAACTGAGAATCAGAGACGACGAGCATCATGCGCTTATACACATGCATTCGGATGTTCTGGATTTAAATGTCAAAACTTCGAAGATGTACAGAGGATCAATAAACTAAAGGAAAAAGTTCTTTAAAGATTTGTTCGTTTTTTTTTTAGAGAAAATCGTAAAAAAAGAAAGAAAGGAATAAAAGAATTTTAATTTTCTTTCTTACTCTTTTTTGGTAAATTCGGATACCAATCAATTCAGGAGAGTAGCTAAGAATTGTAGTTGCAGTGAACCAAGAACGATATCTAGCTACAATCAGAATGATTAACGTTCGATGTAATGTTTGCATTAAATGTGAATGAACAGCATTTTCATCAAGTATTATAGATGATATAAATGATAATAGATAATATTATGAGATGATAATATGGATGATAAAATAGATGATAACATCAGTAAGTGGAAAAACAAAAACCATTTTTTGTTTCTTTTGTCGCTATTTTACCCCAAAATGGAGCAAAAACAAGCAAATCTTTAAACGACTTCATTTTTTTTTAGTTTATCAGATTTCCGAACTTTTAAAATTTAAGTTTGGGACATCTTGTACAGTATTTATGAATTGATGCTTTTCCCGTAAAAGTACGCCACCTTAATCATAGTGTTTAAGATCGTAGCCTGGTTCTGAAACATTTACATGTCTTGGGAATTCAACAGTATTAGGTTCACAGTCGGTGAACTAACCAGTCAAACCTGAGACAGTTCTCATGGAAGCGGAGCTCTCGGTAGGTACAGTTTCTGTAATTAGGAAGGGAAGACTGAAGTCATTGAGTGCAATCATCTATTAGTCATCTATTATCTATTGCGTGATTATTCATACCAGAACTAGCATTTATTATTGCTTATTATTCTAAGTTGTATAACTCTGTTTAATTTAATTCATTCGGTTCATTAGTTTAATTTATTTGATTCATTGTTCGAAACGCCTGATCTTCCGAAGGAGTTATTAAAGCCCCCGCGATTAATACAATCTGTTCTAAGACCACACACCAAATATCTAGTTCATTTCGTAGTAATCAGGAGCTGAGAGACAAATTTGTTTTTTCTTTTTCTTTGCATTTCATCTTCGGGGATGAACGTCGCCTGGTTTCTATGACACATTTTATCTGTCAAGAACCACAGTATCCCAGATAAGCTTAGAGTCAAAGACCAACATGATTACGCTTGTATAGTGCAATGAATTTGTGGGGTAGAATGAATATGCGAACAGAAAGCAAATTTCGTAATCGTTCAATTTCTGTGGTACGTTTAGAGCAAACGAACGATTGATTGCTTGTTCAATCTCCATTTCGACGCATTCATGTATATTTAGTGATCCAGCTATATTTACGACGGAATATAAGTGAATATTCGTAGTTCGAACCGAGTATAGACGAATGAAAAATTCAATATTATTAGATGTGGATTTTTATGCATGGAAGATTTTTATGATTCGAAGGTGTGAAAATGCAGAAAGTTGTAGAATGTTATATTTGCAGGGCAAAATATAAGATGCGTTTTAGTGCTTGAATATTTCTCGTACTATATTATATCGTACATTCCGTATATAATACATAGTACATAGCACTTATGTGGCAATTTATTTATTAAAATAGCCTCTTATCTCTAAAAATGTATTATGTCTTACGAACTTGTTAATGAAAATTCTTATGTTTTTGTTCTTTTAGATGAATACAAATTCTCTATTGGCTAGATCGTGAATATTTCTAGAGAATAGTATAAGTTACAACTTGCCAATACATAAGAAAATTGTTTCTGTTAATTAAAATATTGGAATTTATTGAATTGCTTAACTATGCATATCGAAAGAAAAATGAAAATATGATAAACATATAATAGAACGAATAACATATATTATTCATATAATATAACATAATACAATATTATATTTATTATATATATAGGACATTAACTCAACGATGCACTATATATATTATTCGTTTTATAATGTATATTTATCATGTATTCACTTTTACACTTTTTATTTTATTCATTTTTTATTTATAATATTTTGTAGCTAATGAATCGTATTTTCATTTCCTCTTTATTGTTGAATGACCAAATATTCTTACCGATATTTTATCTTCCAAAATGACTACTATGCTAAGGATAAAATTCATCTAGTTATTCATTCTCTCTCTGTAATAACCTGATTTAACATACAAACGAAACTTTTGAGTACAGAGTTTAATTTCTGTGCCAATCTTAGTTCTGTCAGCGTGATTCTTGCGAATAGCCATCTTGTGAAAATCCGATTCTTGAGTTATAAAGTACTGTTCGTAATTCCACAGAATTTTTTGCAGAATCCAATATTGTTCCATTTCGATAGCTGTTTTCGTTCTTGAGACATAGACGAAAGTTCATTACTTTCCAGTCAATTCTCGTATGTTTGTGAGAAAATTTAAATGAACAAAATTTATGAGTTTTTAAAAGGCAGTAAATAAATCTCATAATCCCTCGATATTTTATGCAATAATATTTCCGGATTCGATTGGCATGTTTTAATGTAAATTTTTGAAGAAACCGCGTAGATTGAGTTTCAGTTGTTGAAAATAAACGTTAATGAGTTCTAATGTATTCTAATAGACAGTAAACCATTATAGCAAGTTGTAAATTTCGATTGCACAAAGTAAAGATAATTATCATATTGACGTTTCGGAGTATGAAACTGCTTGATTGCTGAATTGATCATACTGTTGAATGAAACTGATTTAGAAATTCCAATTGTATTTCTGCGACAATAAAATTACATTGTGATATTTATAAAAATTGGATCAAAACTTTAGAAGCATATTGGTGCGAAACTTCAATTTTATCCATCAATTTGACACATACTGTAGAATATAAAATTCTGTTTCTTTTGAATGTTGAATAACAACTCGAGAAAGAAGAAAGAATTGAAAATATGTCAAATGTTCTATCACTTTGTGTATCACTTTATGCTTCAATCTGGACATGTTTACATTTTTTTCTATTATATATTTTCTTTTCTTGTACATCATACGAATCTACGACTTATTGCGAAATGTACTGTCTTTGAAGAAGACATCCAATATATAGAATGTATAAAATGAACATTTTCTTGCTTTGATTATATGAAACATACAAATATGTATGTCGTCCTATGATTTTGTCGCACACTGTAATCATTAAAACAAGCAAACGTCTTAATAAATAATTTGGTTCAAAAATCATTAATTTCGGAATTATGAGTTTTTATATTTATGTTCGATATGTGCCTTGTTCAGTTTATATGTATGAAAATATAAAGTATGAAATAGACATAATTGGAGAGATTTTTCTGATTAAAAAAGTTGGAGTAAGGAAATTGAAATCCACAGAGGGGAATAAACGAAAAGAATGAAGTAGATACAGATTAAAAAATAAAGTGTACAAAAAAAAGTAATGATCTTTTAAATTTAGTATCGTTTATATTGTCTACTTGAAATAAGCGAAATTATGAAAATAACAAAGAAGCTTGTAAAGTACAGAATATTTATCAAATTCTATCGTGAACATTGTATAAGGCAACAAAGTACTATTGGGAGATGAGAAAAAGTTTCGTGAAAGGAATGCAAATTTGATTGTTTCCAACACAAGCTTAAATATAACGATTGGCCGAAAGTGTCGTACAAAGAAACAAGCTCGTGTAATCCGTCGGTGAGTGGTCGTTCCCCGAGATTTCTTCTCAGTTTCCAATAGTACATTCTTCTGATTGAAATATTGAATGATGTCAATACGTGTGTTCCTTTACATGGTATTAATACAGTTGAATTAAATTTTTCTGGATCCGTTTTAGATATAAATGGAATGTAATCTATTATTATGCCACAAGTTTAAAGTAAAAGAAAGTTAAATAATTTCGAAATTAATGATTTTTAAATTGAAATTTAAATTAAAATTTAATTTTTGAATTGAGTGATTTTTGAAAAGAAAATATAAGTACACAAAGTAAATATGAATATAAGCATAAAAGCATATTATAAATGAAATATCATGATACGACGTATTTTCATTACACAATAGAAGCTCGGTTGAACAGATCAAAGGATGAAATAGTTTCAATAATAAAAGTTGATTATCCACTCCGGCTCCTTTTATTAATTTAAATAGGAATTAATACTCGGAAAATTATAGTTGACCTGTGCATTTTACCTAACAGTAAATTATTTTTATGTTATGTTTCTCATTTACTTTTTTTATTATTCTGAATATAAAATACAAATAAATAATTGCATATCATTATATATATGTAAGAATACACGTTATAATTAAGCTTATACTCTACTATAATTTTAATAAATATATAATAAATATATAATAATAGAAATTAGTTATGAGTACGTAAATCGAATGTTAACTTCGTATAAATAAATTTCTTTTATAGTTTGGTTTAGAAATTCTTAAAAATCTTAATTCTCAAAAATCGTTAAATGTTTTTTGAATTATAATTCCTGAATATTACCGATCTCAAGAAATTTATTCTAATAATTTTGTCGAGATATCATACTTCACTTTTTATGACATTATGCCGATTTTTAAATAAGAGGCTTTCTGCGTAATTATATTGGAAACCGATTTCAATGACATTCAAATATATTATTAAAGAACGTCATTCTGAGTTCTGTGTAATTTCCTTTATGCATAATCGCCAATTTCAGCTTTTGAAGTTGTTCATAAAAATATTTTTGATACTTTTTAGTTTAATTCGAAATTTGGATTTTCCATTATTACAATCTGTGTAAAATTTTATAATATACATCTTAAGGTTATATTTATACATATTAAGATCATTATAATTATATTATTATTGGTATCAATTGAAAAAATTTTAAAACTATATTTATTTAGAATATAAGTACTTAATATGTCGCTAACAAGACTGGTTCTACCAAAGATGTAAAAATATGTTTTTGTAAATATTAAGGCGATTACTATATTACAATAATTTTCTTTCTTTCTTTTAATTATCTTTCTCCCTTTCTAATTTAAAATGTATAAGTAATTTATTATCATTTTTCAATAATTTATAAATGTTCATTACTCGATAGTATTATTTAAATTTTATAATCTTACATGTGAAAGTCTAGTTTAATATCATCGTTTTTAAGACATCATTCGAAGAATTTTCTTTTGAAGGGAGGGAAGGGGAGATGATAAAATATTATACGTATTATTGCACAAGGCAGCAAAATTTCTAGGCATGATTGTATTTCAATAAATGACAAACTGTTCTTTTTCTTATTTACTTTGCTGAGATAAATTCGACATTTTAAAATGAAATTTTATGAATTTTTTAAATATATATAATAATTAATATGAATTAATACATTTGAATTAATTAAATATTCCAACTAAATATTGATAAATGTTATTTCATTTCTCAATGTGATGGTAAATAAACCAAAATTCAATAAATATTTGCATCATAAATATTCATTTGCTTAACTGAAATTTTCAAACTGCAAATATATTATTTAGCTTTATTAATATTATACATGTTTCGAAATATCACATATTACATTCATTTATAGTATTTTAATTTTCTACGAAATAGTTTCTATATTAAAATTTAGTCATCTTGCTGATATGATGTAATAAATCATTATTATCTTTTGATGATATTAAATATACAATTTTGTAAACTAAAATGTAGAGTTTATTATTAACTTTGATAATTTTTAGTTTATCTTGTCCAATATTAAATTTAATTACAATAATTTCAAGTTGCATTTTTCTATTTGAGATATTGAATTGGTAGTTCCATATTTTCATATATAGCAAATTCTTTCATTATCGAATTTAACTTAATTATTTCGGAGGCTTTATTAACTGACGTAATGACGTCTATTTAAATGAAATCGTTGATACAGATGAAACTTATATAATTAAGTTACGTATCGATACTAGTGTTGAAGGAATGGAAATAGCTCTTAGAATGTTAGAATTGCAAGAGATTCATTTATGCAATGTGTTGA
The DNA here is from genome assembly GCA_032399605.1 of Melipona beecheii. Classification (NCBI taxonomy): domain Eukaryota; kingdom Metazoa; phylum Arthropoda; class Insecta; order Hymenoptera; family Apidae; genus Melipona; species Melipona beecheii. Next base: position 7,280,364 of record JAUCMO010000507.1, read on the forward strand.
CATTTCTTGATTTACACTAGCAAAAAGCTAGTAAATTAATAATCATATTAAAATGTATTATGTAAAATGTAAAATATAATATATTATAATGTATTCTTATATATTTTTATGATTATTTAAAATACTATATTAATGTCCTTCACCAAGAGAAATATTCTCGATTAAGAATTTCTTACAACACTTAATAATGCCGATATCTCATTTAATATTAGATTGGTGCATATAAACTGTTGTATTTTTTTAGATAAAACTTTAATAACATGTAGTTTCTTTACAATATATTTAATCAAAACAATTTTAACGTGATCCATTTTTTTAACAATTTCATTCATTCATTTATTCTAGATTTATTATTAATTCTATAATTTAAAAATTCTTGGAAAAAATTTGTCACAGGTTGTTTCTCAATAATTTGCTTATCAAGACATTTTTCAAACGAAATGGAAGAGATTTTTCTCAAAAAATCCTATGACACTTTCTTTTCTCAAACAAATATTCTAATTATGACAATGAGATTTCTTTTCTTATTATTGAACATACAAGATTTATATGACAAATTTCGTTTTCTAATATTTTTTTTAAGTTTTTAATTTTCTTCTCAGTTTTTAAATTGTCGATAAAATAAAATATAATACGGTGCACGACATTTTCTTGTTATAAACGACATTTCATATACACTAACCTAATATGATTGATATTGTCGATGGAATTCTACTGAATTATAAATTTACTTGACACTTTGATGCATGATGTATATAGAGAATTTAGAATTTAATCAGTACACATATTTTTCATTTCAATGTTGTCAGACAACTTTTGTCGATGGAATATGCATTTTGTCTTCGCGCATATTATAAATGATTGTGTTATATTAATTAAACTGTTTCATCTGATTTTCACTCAAAGAGTATTTGCGTGGTATAAGTTATTTACATATATTGAAAGATTGATTCACTTTTGAGCTGTTCATACGAAATACTTCAGTTTCCATGGTACAGCCAGGACAGCGGTGATTCTACACCGAATAAACTATAATAATGAATATAATATAGAATATTTAGTAATAAAATATAGTACATATAGATACAGTAACATATATTAATTATATATATATAATATATATATAATTATATATATATATATATATATATATATATATATATATATATATATATATATATATATATATCGTGTAGGGAAAAAGAGAAAGTGGGTGCATCGGAAAAACAGATGGCTTGCACTGTTTTCCAATTGAAGAAATGCATAGAAAAAGGGAAAATATGAATGTGAAAAAAACGCACTGTTGGGTGAAATGTTTTTCTTTCTGAAAAACGAAAGACAAAGTTTGAGTTGTGTTGAGATCAGTTGTTACTTTGTATTCCTTAATTTATATCCATTATTTGTTTGATCACGTATATTATCTTTATTATTAATATCTACAATAGTAATAAAATATAGTATAAAACACTTTCACTTTTCGTGTACGAGAGAATTGACTTTGAATATTTCTTAATTATACAGGATAATTCACGTAATTCTGACAAGTAATATGAATTTGTTGCTTAAAATTAAGAAAGAATATTAAAAGAAACAGATGAACGGTTCAAGATGGACTATATATTTACGATTACATATATTTTTTATACATGTATCATAATTCTAGTTTTTCAAATAGACAACTTTTTTCCTACATATATCAAACTCTCTCGTTATTTTACTTTAAATAGTATTAGAATATCAGTCGAAAATTGATGAATTTAAAAAAAAACATTTTAATTTCAATTTTGTAAATTCACGAGTGATGTGTTAAAAATGAATTTAACGAAATTGAAATTAAAATATGTTATAAGCTATTCATTTTTTAATCGTGTTACTGTAATTTTTATGTAGAATGACGGAATTCGATGTACGCAGAAAGAGATACATTTTTAATTAAAGAAATGTACATGCGTTGTTGTTTTGCGGGAAAGATACGATCATTAGTAATCCATTTGTACATTTCATTTTCTTTCTCTATCTGTCTCCATCTTTCTCTAACTTTAATTTACTAGAACTATTGAGACGGTTAAAGGATAAAATTTTCATCAGAAGCATTAAAGTACAAAAATAGAGAAGCTTTACAATGCAATAAATTAGCTTTTATTTGTACATTTCTTATATTATACGTTATATTATATATATATTTATTTATTTAAAAATTTATATTTCATTTATATTAATATTTTTTATTTGTATATTTATTTAAAATCATATAAATGTCTAAAAATACATTGTTTTATATTTGTAAGATTTCTAACAAAAATTATAAATTGGTCATTTCGATCACTTTGTTAAAAAAACACTTAGATTATTACGTGAATAGTCTGTTGTGGACAGTATTGTAAAATAAGTGAAAAATGTGCAATGTAATTTTTTCCTAGAGCTAGAATATTAAATTTTACGTGTAATTCTTAAGGAAAGTATTTGAAGTCCGCTTTCTTGAAAATGAAAAAATTTTATTCTTACATCTTTCACTTATTTTCGCGAAATAATATCTTACCGATTATTAATTCCTATCAAATCCAGAATTAATAAAGTAAAATAAATTGATAAAAGAAAAGTAAATTAATAAAAGTAAATTTTTACACTCGATTTTCTCGAAAACGAAGATTTTAAATGAAAAAATACGATTCTTCGGTTTTTACTTATTTTTGTATCTAAAATCGCTCCCTTCTCGATTGTATCATGGAAACTGGAACAACCTATCGTATTGTAAACCATGTATTAGCTTGTTTCATTTTATAAGAATTTTATGCAACTTATATATGATTTTCAGTTTCTTCCGTCTTATAAGAAATATTATGAGAAATCGATATTTAAATTGTTTTTATTTACGAAGTCATGTTGATTCTCAGAGAGGAATTGATTATATAATTGATTTATTTTATTTTAAGAGAGAATTACAGCTATTCCTATAAATATTTGGATACTATATCTTCGAAAATTGTTAATATTGTTAATACTAGTAATATTTATTTATATATATAATTAACTGATGTATATCATTTTAAAACGTGAAACCATTACTTTCGCAATCTTCGATTCATTTTTTCCCAAAATGATTTTTCATCATTGGAAGCAGAAAGAATTTTTTCTTGAAAATGCTGTGAAGTCAAATATTTTTAAAAATACTAAGAGACTAGATACAAGATATGACCTGTATCAGGAATCGATAATGATAAAAATGAATATCATTATTACATATTTTGAAATTTTTAAAATAAACTTTTATTGAGGTTCTTATTTTTAGAAAAATAAAATGGCGTGGTAATATCAATTATAATATCGATTGTATCGACAGAAAGAAATGACTTATTAAAAATGACGATTAACACATGAAATGATTCAGAGGATAGTAAATAATCTTCGAAGCAGACTCTTGTTATTAAATTCCTTTATTAAATAAAATGGTATAGCGACATTTCTGAATTAATGCAAAGAATTTATTTAAATATGGAAAGCTTAGAACTTTGTCACGTTACTGTGTTAAATCCTATATTACGTATTTACAAACGAGTCTTGCTTTATTCATTAAATAATTAACTTCGCAAATAGTGTGAAACTTTAGTACAAATAAAGTTATGGGGTGTAAGTTGGCAAATGTATTTCTTTTAGCTTTTGCACTGTTTCGAATGTTACTTCTGAGCGACGAATAGTACATTAGTATTTAAGTAGAATGTATCTGCACAACAACTTGAGAAAGACACGACGTACACGAAGTAGCTTTACTTGTCCCTTTTTCTCTTTAAAACTCTTAAACTTTCTTATAATGTAACTACAGTAGAACTTTGTTTATATGAACTTGTCGAAAGAGATTAGAATATTCTAAATTTAGTATTCTAGTATTTTAGTATAATTTTGTCTACTTCATAGACTAAAATATCATATAGCAAAAAATTCATAAATGGTTCATTAATCCTTCAGTTATGAGTCAATAGACATCAAAGCATTAAATTTTTTAAAAATACAGCTAAAATCAATAAGTGATTTCAATGTTTCAATCATTTTGTATGTATATATTTATTTCTGAAAGTACATAGAAACATAATATCTAAATTAAATTAATTTAATATCTAATTTAAGTTAATTTATTGACATGTTTCAGTTTCATTGCTTTCTAATTAAAATATATTAATAAAGAGTTAAAAAATTAAAACATACGAAACAAAATAAAAATACGAAATATAAAGCTGCGTATGTACAATTTATACATGCATTTCAAAATGTCATCCCCGTTTATCAATGCAAAATTGATATCGAAACGTTATCGAACTCCGTCGAATTTTTTCGTGTGCAGTTTTAACTCAATTCTCACAATGAATCCATCTCGCGTAAATATGCACTTCTGTATTGTAAATTTTTGTTTTCAGAGTCTCTCGAAAATAGAAATCTGAAGATATGAGGTCTCGTGAATATTATGTATTGGGTTGTCCGAAAAGTTCGTACTGCTTTTGACAAATATATCATAATATGTTAATAAAAACATATTATTCATGTATATATTTTTAAAGCAGACATTTCAACGTATCTTCAAAAAAAAGTTATTTGAAATAAATTGATTTGTGTCAGTTTTGTATCCTTTTGAAGATGGAGAAAAACAAAGTGCATATAAACTGAGTTGCATGTTTTCCACATTTCATAGTGTTGTTATAACTTTTTAATAAAGCATTTGTGAACTTTATAGTATTTTAGTATTATTTTTACCTACAGAAAATACGTACTCAGGCAAAGTTTGAATACTAAAATGCAGGACATTCTATAGAATTAGAGTTTCTCCCCTATACTAGTGATTTCTCGTTCATATAATAGAAATTTAGGTCCAAATAAGTGGATACAATCGGGTATTATATGTATATCGGGTATTTTATAATAAACTCCCGTGAAACGCGTTATAAGGATACGTACCGCGTTATAGGAAACCGCATTATACGAGATTATGCGTTATCAGTAAAGATGTGCAAGAACCTGAAAATATTGGGCCAAAATATTGTATAATTTGGTTAAAATAAATGGATAAACTAATATATTGGGAAAAGGAATATTGTCGCTCAGGGATCTTAGGATATTTTTATTTTTAATAACTAATACTTATCGTAAATAATAAAATTTCTCAATTACAATATAATTGTAAAATATAAATATAATATAATAAATTATAATATAACTATAATTACAATATAATATAATTTATATACAATTGTCAGTTGAAAAATTTAAAGGGGATCTGTAAAGAATTTTTTACCCAGGATGCTGCTGGAAGGACTGAAGGAGTGAGAGAGAGAAGTGAGAAGAAAGGCGATTGCGTTTCGTCTCGGAGTCACTGCCTAGACTCATCAGTGGGGCTGATGGCAGGCGACTCCTCCTTACCCCAGACGCTTGTTGTTATAACTATCCGCTAGGCTGGGCCCGGATCACCCCCTCTCTCCTAGCGGGGTTCCGCATGCTGCTTGCTTAAAACATCGGAGATCGGTAGGACCTCGACGCTAGGCGCGCAGCCACTTGCGGCTTGTGCAAGTCGAGTGTTCGAAACTCGTAGTCGAGGAATCGTAGGGCCGCTACAAATTCTTTAAATCAGAAAATACCTTTATAAATCGGAGAGGTATTTTTTGAGCAGAAAAATTCGAGAATAATCTCAACATGACAGAAATATTATGTGGCTGATTACAGAAGAAGTCTAAAAAATTATATTTTTTATTTGAACCACAGATATCCTAAATTGAACCATTAATTTATTTTCCATCATTTTAGATAAGAACCTTTTTTTATATGATAAAAAATAAGTATAAAATAATACAAATAGTTACAAAAAAATAACTCTGAGAAGTATTTTACAGTGTTTGGCAAAATAATAATAATATTTCAATAATGAAATTTTATTTTAAATGTTATTATAACAATGTTTCGAATAATATTATTAAGGAAAAGCATTTAGGAATATTTAATATACAACTGTTTGAAAGTTTCACTGTTAGTTCCGTTAGATTTGTATTTCGATTACAATTCGTATCATGACAATGAATCCTAAGGGAATATATCATACATATACACGTGCATATGCATCACTACATTTAATATGCAGGAAATGTGATAACAGATGATAGAAAGTAAAGGTTTTGCAACCTAACAAAAAAAAAAAAAGATATATTAGGATTTATTTATTACTTATTGAAATTTAAAAATCAACTATATTTTTAAAAACATAGGGCAGTCCAATACAAGAAGTTGCAGTAATCCTCAAACTTAACAAAACTTATCCAGCCTCTTATACCTCTTGGCTTGAAAAATTTTATTCTTATGTTTATTTATGGTGAGGGCCGTTACGATAAATAAACACACCGAGCCTTGAAATTGATACTTAAGTGTGACTACAACAACAAATTATAAAAAGGACATGAAAGTATGGTTACGGGAAATCCCAAGCCGTAGAGAAAATGATAAATTTGAAAGATATTATCGCTGGCTCGATAAATTTGTTTTTCGCATCACAGTTTGGTCCTTCACTGTATTCAATGAATATATATATTGTATGTTAGTGTGTGTATATATATATATATCTGCGTAATATTTACTTGTATAATATTTATACAAAACAAATATTCATTTGAAGAGCTGAGAATCATAGAATCATAGTGATGTAAGTCACTCTTCCAATATTTTTCATAAATTTATTTAGTTAAGTGCTAAAATGAAATACTTCATTGCCATTTCTCAGTAATAAATGAAATTATATGAACAATAGCCATGAAACCAAACATACAGAACCTTCGATACATGAAAAACGTTATTAATTCAAATTGTAAAAATTTGATCTATTATAATTCTCAATCCCTTGTTTGTTACCAATTGATTAAATGCAAGTAAGAAATATAAAATGAGAAGTTTCGTCTTGAAAGGACATGATTAATAACGTTACATGCGAAGAACATTTTTCTTCGCCACTCTTAGAATTCTTTCAAGTTTATAAGAGACATAAAAATATCTAACATTCCTTTATCTCTTAAGAATTGCAAAAAGTATTTACAATTTCGATTAAGCTGAGAGTAGAAATTGATTCATCGTCATCGATCCTCTAATTATCATTTCGCAAAATTGATCTTATCAGAATTATCATAAAGTAGTTATTGCTTTTGCTAATGTTCATCGGGAGCATAGGCAATTATGATATTCGAAACATTAATTAACTTCTCATTCGTGGACAAAATATTTCGCTACATAATGTTATTTATGGTACATTTTGAACGAAATATCTCATTTCGTATTTATTTTAACGAAACATCGTACTTTGAATTATTTAACGTATCAGAAAAACAAAACCATTTTCTACATTTAACATTGCGAATTCCTTTCGTATTCACAAATATGAATTATTCGATTTTGAAAAGATATCTCGTGTTGTAATCAAATGACAGAAATATCTCATTCAAAGCATTATATGAACGATATTATATTGCAAAACATTTCATTCAAAACGTATCATAAATTTAAAGTGAATATTTATTAACTCTTTGCCGATATTAAAAATCAGAAAATGCGAGTCTAATTTTTCTCTAAATTTACTTTTAATATTGCAATGAATACAATTATACTTGTAATATTGTTATAAATTTTATCGAACAAAGTTTACTTTTATCTATAATAAATCTATCTATAACAAAGTTTAATTTCGTTGTTTTTTATATATCACTTCTATATAAAGTTACATTGCCAGTTTATTTATTTATAAAGATGTAAATAAATAAGATTAGTACTATAAACATCCTAGGCACTATAAATAATATCTTTTTCTGGGTGTATGATAAAGCAAAAATGTTGCACTATTGAAAAATAAAAACAAAAGATATAAATGAGAAGGAGAAAAAAAAAGAAATAACAATTGTTTATCCCACACACCAGCTGCACGTTCGTTACTTTTTGCACGAGATTACGACCGATTTTACTTATCTTCGTTTACTCTGTGTTTTCTCTTGTATTTTACGGCTTTTTTCCCTACTGTTTTTCATTTCAAAGCTAGTCGCTCTTATACTTACAGTAGAGCTTTTGCTTTCTCATGTCTATTAATTAAAGATTATTCGCCAACACTAAATAATTAGAACTGAACATTACTGCTTGGTATAAGCTAAGTGCATGTCGTTATAATCAATACTAAATGTTGACATTAAAGGGCTTTATTTTATTTGAAATAAAATAAAATAAAAATTTTATAAAAGTGTAAAAATTTCAATCTTCAAAAGGATAGTAGATTTAATTATAAAACAATTTTTCTGATATTTTTACATACTTATCCATGATGTAAAATTATCTTCGAAAAGAACGAACTTATGTCTCTAAAAGTAGAATTTTGAAACCCAACGCTTTAAAATGAGATCAAATGGATCGTTATATGAGCTTTTTTCTTTATGAAATTACATCAGTTTAAACTATCGACAGTTTTTCATTGTCATTGGTACAGTTATGTTTTTCACTATGTGTGTATATATATATGTATATATATATATATATATATATATGCTATCTTTTTGTTCGAAAACATTTCGCATATCTCACATTATATATCTTGATCATAAAGTTACAAAGAGTAAATATAATGCTTTATCTCATTGTCACTAGTTTCTAACATTAAACACACATCAGTCCATCTAATTTCACACCTATTAATAAATTCATGATTATGTTCATGTCTCAGCCTTCGTTTCTGTTCTTTTAATCGCAAGATTAATTATAATGCATATAACAATAGTGTTTACTTGATTGTGGTTTGTGCATGTATTGCATTAATGTTGTTAACACAAATCTTATCGATATCAATACACCAATATAAATTTCAGCCGATAATGAATAGCATCAATTTTGATGGACAACAATGTTAATAGACAATGACATTGATCGACACAGACACTGCTTTCAGTCTGTGAATTGTTCCAATTTGTATACCTTCGATTATAATGCTCGTTTGATGATAAGATCTGTTGTGTAATACTGCTTAAATAAATTTACAGTTTATTATAATACATACATATGTATATACCATAGAAACACATGTGCTTTTGAAATTCGTACCAGAATGGTTTGCCCTGGTATTTGAGAATTCTGTTTAAAATATCGATAGAGTTATGCATGGCTTTACACTGGGATGACGTAATTGAACGTGCATGCTACAAATTACTAGTGCAATGAATCGTATTGTCTGGATTCACGATATATTTCCACAACGCAATAAGGGCCCGTTGTATTGTGATAATTGCGTCGAAAAATATTTCCACGTTTTTCTGGAAAACCGTAATTTAAACAATGTTTACTTACGAAAATGTTGGTTTCCAGATTATAAATAATTTCATTTTGATACATGTGTCTATATATCTACGGTGTATAAAAAAAATATTTTTGTACATTTAATAGAGAAAATAACATTTCTCTCTTTTAAATTTATTTAATTTATTACGTATTTAAAAGTTTTACAAGTTATTACAAAAGAAGTGTTTAATATTACATATTTGTATCTTCAGCATTAATTATTGTTCGTAATCAATTCAATATTGATTCTACAATATTTCTCGTAACAAAAGAAATATTTGATCATTCCTCTAGTAATGCTTTTACAAAATAGATATAAAGTTTAATATAATATAATAAATATAAAGATATGTATTGCTATTATATATAATTGTTCTTATTTTCTTGTTCTACAAGTTGCAGCAAATTTTTCATTGTAAAATGATCGTATGACATTCATTGAATTATAAATAGATTGCATGTTTTAACACAAATATTTAATTTGACGTATAAATTTGCATATTTAAATATTTTTTCATGAAAAATTCTGTACGTATTATTTAAGTATTCGTAAAAAGTACACAGAGATACCCCAAGTCTTAGCGAAGAAAAATCTTATATTATTTACTTTCTTCTGAAGTAAAACGTGACTATGTTGAATCTATTCTAGCCGGTTAGCCACATGTTCGAAAATGTTATTTTTCTAGAGCTAGAAAGTTAGAAGAATTTGCGACATACGCGTCGACGAAGCTATTGAGAAGTTCTGTTCTTTCAGTGCGTAGAAGTGTATTTGAGAGTACAAAAGTAGGGCCTAGAAAAGACCCCGCTGTATCGCCACTAATTAAGGAAAAGTCGTCAACGAAATTGCATCTGCGCTCTTAAAAAACACGTATAACACCAACACGCGCTAGAAATCTATTTTATATATTAGTCTTATCATTTCATCACTTTCACCATTACTTTTAAACATAAAGATTACAAACATAAGTATAAGCCGTGCAAAAAGATAATGAATCGAAATATCTGTGCATAAAAATCAAAAATTTTTTTGCAACTTACAATATTAAAGAAAAATATGAATGTATCGCATTTCAATTTTTTGTTCAATCAGTATTTCAGTGTGACTTTTCAACAGGGGTTTTAGAATTAATTTTAAATAATAATAAAATGTAAATTTCCAGAGAATTTTAATTAATCAGAGATTTTTATGTATTTTCAGCACACCGACGAATGCGCACAGTTACCAACTACTTTTTAGTCAACCTATCCATGGCTGATTTGATGATGTCATTACTTAATTGCGTTTTCAACTTCATTTTTCTATTGAATTCTAACTGGCCGTTTGGAGTGGTGTACTGCACTATCAATAACTTCGTGGCGCATGTAACGGTCGCTTCAAGCGTTCTCACCCTTGTCTTCATTTCTTTCGACAGGTAAGTTTTCACCGACAGTATTTTCGATAATTGTATGATCTATTTCAATTTAACAGTGGAATGTGCATACTGTATATTTACATTAAAAATTTTAAAAGCAATGAGTTATATTGAAAGTAAAAACCATATTATATAAATATCTACTATTTTCTTATAGAAAGTAGCAGAGATTAAAAGATTTCAATATCGAAAATAGTTTAGTTCTTTGCATTGTTAGAACAAGAACCTGGTGATTGGATAAATAAAATTTCTCTGCATGTATAAGACAGAATTATGGTTGGTTAGTTTAACGTTGGTTAATCACTTGGAAAAGTAATGGAATTGATAGATACATGGAGGCGTAGGTAGATGAAAGCTAGCGATGAATATTTAAAAAGTGGAGAAAAGTTTTGAATTAAGTTTGGTTTCTGTGATATTTAGGGAGCGTAACTATTTGTGCTAGAATGTTTTACAAATAATCTTATAATCAATAATAAAAAAATGTATCTAATTAAGTTACCTGTTAATTGAAACAATTACAATATATTGGTTTACCTATTAATTACTTTTATCTTATATTACACCTAATAATTAATTTTATTTATTAATCACAATACATTGAAATATATTACAATATATTGAATAATAGATATGTATTAGAAGGCATTATTAATTTGTTCTATGGTCTTCAATATTAAACTTTTAGACTTTTAAGTATCCGAAGGGTTAATGCATCAATTTAGTCTTTTTTCTGGCACATATGTTCAATTTTAATCTATAAATACGAATCACTCGTAAACTATCTACTATACAAAAAAGTAGTTCAAATAAGAAATAAATGGTTTCAAGGGTAATCTAATGTAAGTTATCTAATATATGTTTTTCTTTTGTAGATAAATGCATAAAATCCATGTGAAGATTACTTTTTTAACTAAAGCAACGGATATTTTATAATACAATATTTTAATATAATTTATAATTTTATAATACAATATAATACAATATATATTATAATAATACATTAATATAATAAATAATAATATAATAATAATAATACAATACATTAACAGAGTCTGTTTTACATTTGTCGTATTTAATTATATTGTATGTGGTATATCGTATTGTATAATTTATATTCTTATATTTCGTAATTTATATTTTAAATATTGTATTCATTGCGTATAATTTATAATTTATATTTATTATATTATTTTTATTATACGAATATAGTATTTGTTTTAAAATTTCTTACATATAAGTCCAAATGAGTTTATTATAGAGTTAAGAATGTTTGTTTCGTCTTGTATTAATCAAATTGATTATTACCATTATTTTAACTATTAATTTATTATTGAAAGAAATGTAGATTTCTTTCAAATTATGTTACCATAATTACTGTTCTTTTCAATTTATTCTCTTCCAATAAAGTTATACTCTGTTCATAATTTGTTATAAACTGTTACACGAAAGTTTTCACAACATTAGATAAATATTATTATAAATATTAGTCTAATATTTATGAAAACATTTCGGTTCCTTTGGACCGATGTCTTCTCAGTTTATATGATACCTAAATATTCATATCCTGAATTTTACAATATCTCGGTCGTCTATATGTTAAAATATACATGAACTAAAATCTTACAGATATTTGCAGTTAAAATTTATTTTGTCCAAGCCGTCATGTCTAATATTTTTAATCAATTTTTTAAAAATATGTTTAACTCCATGTCTAATACTTTTAATTATTTGGAAACATGTTTAAAGTTCAAATTGTTATAAATTTTACATTGCTAATACATGGAAATGTGTTGGAAAACTATTATTTTCTGATGTTCTTTAACGAATATTAAAACGATTATAATTTTACTTGTAAACATTATAAAATTATCTGACATGAATAATATTATATATTTGGATCTCGTAGTATTAATTCTCATCCGTTCCTTATTTTTTAACTTAATTTGCCCTTTAATTAAGTAAAAAACTAATATAGTGATAAAATAACATAAATAATTAAATTTGCAAATTTTTTTACTGAAAGTTAAATTTTTTATTAAAAGATTAAATTCTTATTAATATTCTTATTAATTTAAAATTTCATATTGATATTATTTTCTTCATCTTTGTTTAATATTATGATCGTTTGTTTCGAATTTTCATCTGTTACAGTTACATATATATATTCAAAATTATAGATGCCTATAGATATCTTCAAAAAGGCGGACACTGAATATACATAGTTATGGTATAAAAATTACAAGACTATTAATAATTTATTGATAATTATAAGCCAATATACTACTTGTCAAGTATTCTGAAAACTCTGGTAGCATAGTTTGTTACCAAAAATGCCAAGAATGCTACGCCATGTTAGAAATATTAGATCCTCACTTCCACACTTATAGCTATATGTTGCAAAATAATATAATATTTAAGAGGAATATTTCGGATAAAGATTGAAAAATTGTCATTTTGTAGAAAAAAATATTTTTAAAATATTAATGTCAAAATTAAACTCTAGCCATATAATGTGGCTTTTTAAATCACTGTGTGATGATAAAATTTGTTCTTGAGAATGAGAGCAAATGCGCGTGAAATGCGTTCGAGCTTGACTATAGTTAGATCAATTAGTGATTCCAATTAATGCTTTTATCGAAAGTTGTAAACTTCAATCATTTATGAATTTTACGACCTCATTATATCACTTTATTTACTGTAGTTAAACTTTGACAATCAACGAATAGACCTTTACAAATTGAAGCACGTATTTTCCATCTCATAAAAAGTATAATTCGTACAATAAATCAGTGCGTGTAACGATTGTTATATATTAGTTTATGTTAGTATTGTAAGTTCGGAAAAGGAAAAGAGACCTACCATTCGTAGAGAGAAACATCAACAATTAAAAAATATTTTGAAATGAAAAACAAACCAAATGTCTAATGTAATAGAAACGATCTGAAATGAAAAATGACTTGAAAGATTGATGAACGAATAAAAGGATAAATTTTAGGATTCAAGTGATATTTCTTTTTAAATGAGATAATGAATGTTTGTATTGAAGATTGAACATAGAAGCGATAAAGATTTAAAGGAATTCCGTTTTATGAATAAAACAGAAGCACATAAAATATAAATTTAAAAGCATATAATTTTAGGTAAAGGGTTAAAGCTGTTTAGTGCCTGATAACTTAGAATTTTATTAGAAATTATTTGCGCTTGGAAGAAACCAATTAGCATATATAATGTTTGAAATACAGGTACTTAAATCCTTGAAATTTAGTATCATCGGGATTATTGGGATCTTTTTTAACCTTGTAAAAATTTTTAAATTTATTGATAAAATTACAATATTCATGTTATGCAACATAAAAATTTCTATAACTTCGTTTCAATCGATATAATTTTAACATACAAAAATTATGCAGATTTGTATTGAGCCATGAATGTCTGCATACGTTTGAAAATTTTGAATATTAAAAAGGATTTCAAACGTTCATAGGGAAACAACAATTTTTAGCATTTTACAGACATTAATTTATTCATTAACCGAAAAGTTTATATTATTACATAAATTTTGAAAAAACCATAATGTTCCTTATATTTTTTACTAAATACAAATAAATATAAATAAATATATGAATAAATCAAAAAAATCAAGAAATTCTAACAAATTCTATGAATACTATCAATAAATTTTCAATAAATATATGTGTTTCATATATTTAAAATATTTAATTATAAATAAATATGTCTCCAGAACAATAGAAGATACAAAAAATTGTAGAAGAAAAAATTCATTGCTGTAAGAGAATCTATTTTTCTGCAGGCTTACTTTTTTTTATAAATGCAACTAGAAAATGCAGATGCAATTGGTTTTTGAATGGAACCATGTTTTTTTATGCATTAACCGTTAAAGTTTGACATTCTCTGTAAAGAAGTATTAATTTACGTATCTCGAAAAATCATTAAAAGATATATTAATTAAGATAGTTTAAAAGATATTTTATAGATTCTATCAGACTCTATTAGGCGTTTAAGGTAAACTTTTTTTCAATTATTTTACGCGTGTACACAATTATACGGGAACATATGAAAATATGTACTGAAAGAACTGAAAATAATAATTATTTGCATCATTATTCGAAAAATTTATTCGGATAAAGGGAACAAATTATTACGAATAATAAATAATTATTATCCACGTAAAGTACATTCGAATAATTAGTTTAGTTGAATATTTATTTGAAATCATTCGAATACTTTTTAATACTCAATTTTTTGGTATATACAAATTAAAAAAATTCGATTAAGTCGTATTTTATGTATTTAAAATAATTTAAAACTTATGCACGATAATGTATATTTCCATATTATTTTTTAGAAGTAAATTGTGGAAGTCATTTACACAAAATACACAATCGGTTACCCTAGCAAGGATTTAATTACTTGCCATTTGCATTCCATGTTCTAATTTCAAATATGTTCTTAGTAAATCGGTTCCATTTCTTCTGAATAATTAAAATCGAAATACATGCTGGAAATTATTTCAGAAGTGAAAGATTTAACAACTTTGTCAACGAAAATATTAAGAAATGGAAAGAAAGGGAAAATTTGTATTATATGGAATAAAAGAGATATGTCTGTTAATGGATTCATTTTAGAAATCTTTGAAACACATTCAATCAATACAAGAAATATCTACATGCTCTGATTCAAAATGAGAAGGATAGTGCATTTTATAAGTTACAATATTTGACTTGGACTTGATAAGATTATAAATTACTCGTTACTGCATGTTATATTAGAAATACCATTTAGTGTATTATTTTACTTAATGTTATGTACTCTTTTTTAGATGCGATGTTTGTTAAGATTTAATTGCAAATGTTAAAATATCAATTCAAAATGTTTTTTCTTCATATCTTTCATAATTTCTCTAATCTCTGACAAAACAATCTAAGAATTATCAAATTTTAAACCTTATATTAGAATTGTTATTTTCTGACCGAAACTTTTAGTGTACATTCTGTGTGCAAAGTGTATAGATTTATAGATTATATTATAGATCAATAGTGATTTTTTTACTAGGATATTTTAGTATTTACATTATTCAGTCTGTCTTAATTCATATATGTTGAAAAAATATATGTAATATGGAAAAACGTGTCGAATAAAAATATTAAAGACTACATGTTATGATGTCAATCATTTGATTTTGAGACGATCGTGTAACGTTCTGCAATAGTCATTAAAATTTAAAATTTAAGTAAAACATTATAATTTTCAGCACGTGTTCTTATATCCTGACATTCGAATCGTTTATAAAACATTATAAACTATTTTTTAAAAATAAATTTTAAACTATTATTGAAAAGTCTATTAATAAGTTAATGTAATTGTATTGTGACACAATAATTATTAATGCTAATGATAATGAGAACAAATCAGATGCTTATATCTCGATAAAAGTGAGTATAATAAGTTTGCAGCTTTTTAGAAAGATTTGACCATCAGATTTGTTTCATATTTATACATATTTCGTAAAATTTAATATTGAACATCTTTTTTGGGGAAGTAATGAAAGAAACTTTATAAGTTGAATCGAATAGGTTTAGATAATTTATAATCAACAATTAAAAAAGCAGAATAATTTAAATAATAATAATAATAATAATATTAATAATTATTATAATAATTATTTAAAATATTATTATTCTGTAATTAGAATAATAATAATTCTAATTATAGAACAACTATAAAAATTATAGATTGTAGGTTTTATAAACAGAATTATAACAGAGATTATACGAATAATTAAGTGAAATCCACGTAAATTAGCAAAAATGATTGAATTTGATTACAAGTATTATGGTAACTAAATTACTGGAACTATGTCCTTCTCATTCTTCAATTTTCTAACGAATTTTTCCTCTTTCTATTTCTCTAATGATTTCACGCAAACTTCAACCGATACTTTCTCATTTTCTTTCAGTTTCTTTTAATTTCTACCGTTTTTTGTTCTTTCCTCTTTCGTTAGAGCTTAGTCAGTTAGTTTAGCCGACTAGAGTGAACAAACAAGAAAATTAACTTTCGTGGCCGAGTCATTTCGTTTTCACTTTTAGCTTTTCACACATTACCTTTCTTCCCTTACATTGTCGGCTAGATTCTTTATTATTTTTTTTGTCACTTCATTTATTAATCAATGCAGCTCGACATTCTCTTGCTATCTTTCTCTTTCATGCATAGATTTTTGAATAAATATGATAAGATGAAATCTTCGAAACTTCTCTAGTTATGAAAAAAAAAAAAATGATGAATTGTATTAGTACTAAACGATTTTTGTTAAGAAAGTTTTCTCATATCTTCAAAAACAACAGAGATATTCAAAGTGATCAAATTATACGTCGTTCACCCTATACATTCGGTGTATCTCTATCTATTTTTCTTGCAGTATCTTTGCTTCTACTGCACGTCTCGGATTGTATCCCATTAACGCTTCGATACAATTCCAATAGCTTGGATCAATGTGCATCGTGTTCGTGGCATTCTCTGTTTGTTTTACATATTCGTCTCACGTATAAGGACCCTTTTTAAGAGTCGCAACCAGGGACACCACAATCGTTCGAGTGTACTGCTCGCACAGTCCGAGCACTGTGTTCACCGCGTTCAATACGCGACGAATTTCGTATTCTGTGCAGAAAGTGTTAAAAGTTCTGGCAGTGCAGGAGCTTGGTCACTGACAATCCCGTTGCGGCATTCCGAACAGATGGATAACGTTTAGCGGAGTTTCCTCCATGCATTTAGACACCGTATCTTTTGTTATAGTGAATTTCGTGCATACATTCAAGAATTTACACTTAAATAAATGAATAAACAAATATCCTTTAGAATGACATAATAATAGCAATTTAGACAAATTCTCTTTACGAAGAAATATTTCACGAATTCGATTCACAAGCTGCAAATAATGAAGATTCAGTCTTCCTCAGTGATGTCTGCAGGATATATTATATTTACGAGTTTATAGAATAGATATATAGAATAGGTATATAGAATAGATTTTGGCTCAGCGCATTGCATGTTACATGCACTCTACCTCGGAAATGAAACTTTGCAACCACCAATGTTCAATTCGTGGTATTAATTGTCGGCTGATCAATCGTTGATTAACGCGGCGAACGAATGTAAAATCCATTTAGTAAAGACAGTGAAAGACATAATTGACGATAAAATAACGATGAAAAATAGTCGATAATTTAAATTGTAATTAAAATAATCTTGGTCTCAACCTTGGTCTCCCAGTCAATTTTGCTCTTTTCTCAAAATCTCTATTTTTGTTCCTGAATTTATTTTTCTCGAAGATAATAACTAGTATGTGAGAACACTTTTTCTCTCGAAAATTGTAAAAATTCGAACGTTCTCAAAGTCATTAAACATTTCTTTTTTTACGACTAGATTAGTTCATAGTTTTGAAGATTGAAATTTTCTTTTTACAACAATCCCTTAAAACTTACGATTTTTTATAGCAGTTTATTATTATGAACGTTAGGGTTAAACAATAAAAATTCTAACGTTTCGTTAACCTCAATATTCAAAGTTCAATAAAATATTTAAGAAAAGGTCGTAAAAGAAGTTTTAAGACTTTGATCTTTAAGATTTAACCACAAAGAAAATTTTCAATATTTTCACAAATAATATTTCACAATAATAAATTTTTGAATATTTACGATTCGAAATGTTTAGAATTTTTTCAAAAATTCGTAGTAATCATTAGAAGTTGTAAAGTCATTTTTTCGTGCATGGATATATAATGCATGGATATGTGCTAATATCTCTTTCAAGCTAAATCTAACATCGTATATCATAAAATATTTATTTTCACTAAGGTGGTCAATTTGATCCTATATCAGTGAAAGCGGATGTGGATCCTTAATCCTTCGTAGAGGCAAACACATTATTGTACTGTTTATAGAAAAACTGAGTCTTTCATCTCCACCTTTAACTTTTATTTAATTCAAGTTTTCGAAACATGTAAAAATTGTATTATTTAATGAAATCTTTATCACATTATAGTACGATCAATTTTTGAAAAACTACTCTCAGCAAAAATAAAAATTTACCGTGAAGGGAATCACATCTAAAATTCTGTTGAGAGTGTAAACGATCGAGGTTATCTACGAAAGGTTAACTGTGATATCCAATCGTCGATTCATGTACGTATAATCGAAAATTGCCAGCTTGCTTTTTAACGAGCGTAACAGGCTTTTGCTGCTGTAACTAGTATGTTGGAACTCAATATCAACGAGATAACCAATCCTTTACAAAGGTCGATAATATACAAGGCGAATCTGGTAACTGAGTTGGTCTACAATTTTGTTTGTAGTGAAAATAAAAGAAAATTGCAAAGAGCAATTGGATTTGTTTTCTTAAACGTAACTCTATGTTATTTTTCCATTGAGTTGATTTCTCGTGTCATTCTGAATAAAATATCGTGTAAAAAATTAATATTTCTCGAAATACTTCAAATTTTAATGAAATATTTGAAATACTTTAATTTCATTTTCATTTACAACAAATGGTTCCTTTGAGATCTTTTTATTCTCAAAGTGACGAGTAGAATAATACAATAATACTTAAAAAACATTTTTCAATAATATTTTAAAAACATTTTGCAACAAGTAAAGTTGCTACAAGTAAGTTAGACGCATAATTTAAAATAAAATAGATTATTTACTATTTTATTAATAATACTTTATTATTAGTAATACTTTATCCAACTCTGATCGTATTTTCTTTTGTTAATAATTCTAAGTGATTTCGTAATAGTGAGAACAATTAACGTTCCAATATGTTTATGAAAAAGAAATGCATTTTTAATTTAAAAATTAGAGTGGTATTGCATATATAACTTATTAAAGAGCTTTTTCAGAATTCAAACAAAACCGCGTCTTATATATTGAATCAGCATTAATTGACGTAAAACGAGCTTTTACTGTACTTTCTCGAAATTATACATTTCTTTGTCATTTAACATCCAATAAAACTTTCGACGAATAAAGTTATTTGGCAGTAACGCTTGAACACGTTCTGCAAGGAAGGGATTTCAACCTGTCCAGCAATACCACGTAAACCCATTAACGAGTAAGAGCTGTAACTTGTTCTTTATTGTATTAATGAACACGAGGTCAACGTGCTCTCCAATATCTTGATGATGTAAAATGATGAGCTCTCGATCTCGAAATTGATTGTCTAACTGTTGAAAATCATCTATTTCTTTCCTGAATCTATCGATATTCCATCATTTCTTACAGTATCGCAGTATTTAGCGATGGAATTCTAAAACACTTCGAAGCTTACAACTCTTGGAAGTTTTAACAAATTTTGCTAAATAAAAACTTCAAAGTTTCGAATGACTTGATTTCGTCTTCATTTTTTCATTTGCTGTAAGATGAGAAAATATCTTTGAAAAAAGTGAATCCAGGACTACGAAAGTAAAGATTCAACGCTTTAAAACGAAGGTTATTGTGCAGTTTAAATATTAATAAGTATCCGAATATTTATGGGAATAATTGAGATATTGAATGACAACGACCGAGAAAGAAAAGTGTCTTTATGCTATCTCACTTCTTTCATCTCTGCATCACTACTTAAAGTATATGAAAACAATATATTTTCGCTAGTAAGCGATGATCACAAACTACATGAATAATTTTAATTTAATTTAACGGGAAAGCCGTTTTACAAAAAAATAAAGAAGAAAGGGAAAAAATAAGAAGAATAACAGCATTATGGATAATGTAATAACAATGGTAATGTTGAAGTATAGAAAGATGATACATATATACTACATTTCAAAACCGGTTAATTGGCGTTGCTTTCACTTTTCTAATCGCTAGCGCTATCTCCTCCACTGCATCGATCTCTTCACACATCGATCTCTCCATTATATCGGTTCCCTCACTCTCTCAATCTGTTGATTTTCCTACTAAGCAAGTGGAGAGATCGATGCAGTGGAGTGGTAGCGCTAACGATCAGGTAAATACCATAAAAAAGAATGAGATAAAGACAGACGAGTATAAGAATTGAAATGGAATAACACAGCAGCATTCGCGGTAACGCAAGAGATGGATTAAAAGAACAGATACGATGATGGAGTAGTAATTGAATAAGTTATACTTAGGTGTCTGAGATTGGTTTTGTACGCCTCTTTAAAAGAGAGAAAAAATTGACTGTGTTACACAAACTATTGTCTTAGGTTACATATGGTCAAACTTGGAAGAATAAGACACGAGATAGAATAGAGAAGGAAATCTAAAAGAGTAGAATGGGAAATTGATTAGATTGATGAGCCGAGGACACGTGATGAATTCGTTAATAATTTTGAATAAAATGAAATGTTTGCAAATGAAATAATTGTTTATTGCAGGTATATGGCCATCATGAGACCACTTCAGCATCACATGTCTCGTAGAAGGACTGTGATAATTGTTCTTCTAATATGGGTTATCTCTTCAACATTAGCAGTACCGTGTTTATTATATTCAACAACTGAGTCAAGAAGGTAGTATGCGTAAATTATTTATAAATGCTTATTTAGATAACTAATTGGATAGTTAGTAAAAGTAAAAGTAATTAAAAAATTAATTAACGCAGTTAACGTAGTGAGATTTTTCAAACGATGTATGTATAAATGTGTGACTATTTGCAAATTAAAAAAAAAAATATTTTTTAAGTACGAGGTATTAGGTACAAATGAAATATGTTGAATCAGTGTATTATTAATCTTTTGACGACTAGATCGTCAACAATCACTGGAGACAAGATAATATATAGAATCTTGGTTACTTGATCACGACGATCACAAAAATGCGAATACATGTATTCTTTTAAATGCAAAACGTGTATTCTTTTCTATTGCATCTTGTAGCGGATGAAAAAATTTCCTTTTAATATACTTAAATGATAAGTTTTAGATGACTTAGAAAACCAATAATATAATGATATGTAAACCTACTGCGATGTCGACGGTGATATATTTTCTGACACGAATAAATTATGTTTATCAATAAATGTTTGCTTCCTACTTCATTGCGAAGAGATCATTAGTGTATCGCAAGCACTTCACGATAGCTTGCAATTATTATTCGAGACAGAAGCGAATCGAACTAATTTATACTAATGGCGCTGTTGATCAATGCTTACGGGAAGTGATACAGTTACACAAAGAACGGTTCAATTCGCAATTATTCATTACGTTCGTCGTACGCTAAATTGGTTAAAAAATTTGAAGATACCCGGTAGCGTTGAAAACAAAAAGCATCGGAGACCAAAAATTGTTAGGAACGAAACATAATAATAGTAAACCATCGTGAAACGCTTGTTGATACGTCAATGATCTTTTCGCAATGGAATAGAAACCAATCACTTATTGATAAACATCATTTATTCGTGTCAGAAAGTGTATTGCTGTCAATATTGAAAGTTTACATCACAGTAAATTTACCTATCATCGCAACAATTTTCATTACATTATTAGTTTTCTAGGTCACCTGAAAGTTATCATTTAAGTATATGCGAATATGTTTTTTCAATCCACTACAAAATGGAATAGAAAAAAAATGAGTCAGAACGAAAGAACTTTCTGTTCCAAGATATTCCATTCCGATACCATTTAAATCATGCCATGAAACATAAAAGACAAAAGAGATATTTAGGTGGATTCGTTTGGCTGAGACATCCTGTATATTGAATCAATACAGACATTCACACGACAGGCAACTTCCTAGCAGATTAGAAACCATGAGCTTTGATCGCTGAATTTGTTCATTTTGTAATTCCTTGCTTCCGAAATTAATTAATCTCCGAGTTTTTGTCTCTTGTTGACCAGTCAGTGATTACTAGATTTAAGAAAATATGTGGAATCTTACACACTTGACCGACGAGTCGCCAACGCGAACGATTAGTCACTGTGATAATTAACATCGTTTTGATATCAGATCAAATTACCAGTTACTGGTTGATAGTGTGTAATGGCTCTGAAATGAATGAAATTAAAAAGAAAAACGTCTAGTACATTATAATACATATATATTATAATACAATGTGTATATCGCACATGCGTGTCAAAATCAATCTAAAATAAATACAACATCGTCAAACTAACATAAATCACACCAGAATTTTATATTTTGCAATGGCTCTTTGATCTGGAGGTTATTAAAAGCTTGTTTAGGTTGCATCGTTATTGTTTGATACTTCTTTGGAAAAGAATACGATTTAAATGTTTCCAAAGAGAATTTCTTCTTTTGTGCATTCTTTCATCCTTATAAAACAACAAACAACTAATGAAATATTTTAATGTAATGTAAATAATACACTGGCGTACTTATGAATAAACAATGGCAAGTAATTTGTGTACGTTGATGGAAATCGCACGACACAGTCATTTTTCATTATATAATACAAGAGCGTCACTTGATTCGCCAATTAAAACGCCTGCAGGTTGAATAGAAGTTTCACATGATCATGTTTTTCGCAACATTTTACAATTGTCTTTTCATAAAAAAAAGTTTTCGTAACTTGCGAGCACGTTTGTACTGCGTAATTTAATTTGGGGTGAAATCGTTTTATATCTCACCGAGAGATTGGAGTTTCGAGAGGAGTTTACAGTCCGCTTATCATCGTGCGAAACTTACTACATAGTGCTGCGAACGTGATTTCTCTAGAGCTACGCTCTTCCCTTTAATATCCAGATAAGAAACGATGGAGGAAATACCGGACGCAGTCGACAATTTTTCATCTTCAGTGGCGCAGTTTAAGTGCTCTTCACTGTGTACGAGAAACACATCTTACGGAGAATTGGTGTTAAGAACTTCAGACGATAATATCTGGAAAATTAATACACGGCGTTTCCCTCGTAATTGCAGAAGTGGCGGTTCCCCTTGGCGGTTTTCACGCGCTGCTCGAGGTAACATAGCAGTCGTACCTCTTTAATTCATTCAAGCTATGTTACTTACTCTTGCCTCCAATATACTAAAGAAATCAACAAGCAGAAAGGAAGTAACAACCTGCAATACTGTGAAAACTTAGCTCTCTCTTGTTAGTAGCACGCTTGCAACAATGTAATCATTCCTCCTTTCTCAAAGAGAGAGAGAGAGAGAGAGAGAGAGAGAGAGAGAGAGAGAGAGACAAAATCGATCCGGTTTTCATTTACGACAAAAGTTGTTGGCTCATTTGTTCAGTTTCAATTGCGATAACTTCAATCCATCTCCTTTTTGTTACTTATGATTCTATTGCTTTTACGTTTCATTGAATTTAATCAAGAAATCACACTGGTAATATTGGAATCAAGAAATCTGTCAAAGTGAGAAGAACAATCGGTGAATACAATCAGTATTGTTACTACAGTAAATTTAATTCTTTTTTTAGCGAAGAGCACTGTTGAACCAATAACGATGGAAAATTGTTGATATTTTGAACTATCATAACTGTGTGCCTTTTAAGATTAAAATTTGGATAATTGTCTGAGGAAATATTTACTGATTAATTACCGATTAATTATTGATTAAAAATTTATTGATTAATCACAGGTATTACCAATTAATTATTGAAACAAATTTATTGATTAATTACAGCTATTCGAATGGAAAAACTAGGATTTCATGTTACTTGGTATGGCCGGATGGAAGTTATCTGCACAGCAGAATTGAATATTTGTAAGTACACGTTTCGTAATAAATTTATTGTAATTTTATTTCTGATAAATTCATTATAATTTCCTGCAAGAAATTATATTTCCAAGAGTAATTTGATATACATATTTTAATTAAATCTTTTGTTATAAACATTAACTATTCATAATCACTTGTAAATTAGCGTTTGCAAAATCTTACAAGACAACAAACATCTATCATCGAACACTCCGAACGAAAATTAAATTCATTGATAATTAAATTCGTCGAATACCTTAAACTAGACGTCTATTCATCGGTATTGTAGAACTTCCTCGCGATATAGCCTCGTCCGACAATTATCTCGACTGAATTCCTAACCCGTTTAGTGCTGACCAAAAGTTACCAATTCGGAATAATCAATTTTTTGACCTATATTGTAGATAGTAAACATCACCTAGTGATATTTACGTTGTATAAAGAAAGAAAAAATGAGGAATTTATAACTTTTTATTCATTTACGTATGAATACGTATTCTGCGTGAATCAAAAGTGACCCGGCTTGGTGGTTTGAGGATTAATGAAGTCTCATTATGTAGTATTATAGCTATTACGAAGAATATTAAATGTATTTTATATAAAAAACATACAGGAAATAAATCTGAGGCAACGGTATATTTTTAACAGAACAACTGGAAATATATTTGAAATTTACTACATACAAGAAAGACGAAGGATTGTTATCTTTGTAGATAAGAAAAAATTTAATTTGGATATTTGATATCATGATTAAGAGAAGAACAAAGTAAGCTGAAAATTGTCGCAGAGAGACGAAAATAAACTGAATAACAAACTGAGAAGTATAACGAACGGCAGTAATATTCCTTCCTTGGTTGACCAACGTACCAACATTTAATTAAACTTGTTAATCTGAACGTAATTGAAAGATTTAGGCAGACAATTAAGGAATCAGAAGTCAAATCTTGCAAAATCTAATAAAAGAAATTGAATAAATCACTGCCGAAAGAAATAATATAATTATAAATTAATTATAAACAATTGTAAAAAAATATATTCAAAACAATAGATAGATTATTTTTGGATAATTGTTATCTATTTAATAATAATCTATTAGCTATTTACACATAATATATAATTTATAATTATCTATAATCTATCTATTACTACTTAATAATTATTATTTATTGTTGTTTAATAATTATTTATTGTTGTTTGATAATATCTTCCTTTTTTAACATATTTCATGTAATCCTTTACAATTATTTATAATTATTCTTTCTTTTGTCCTTAATAATACGTGATAGCTTATTTTCCTTTACATAGAATGCGGAAATGAAAAAATATTTGATATAATGTAATATTTAAAATATATAAATTTATTAAAAATATCATAAAATTTCACCTCATAAATTACATTGATATTTTATGTTTATTATCTGATGGAATCGGAAGCGAATAAATGTTGCAAGCTCTATCTCATTCTTATTAAATTGACTTCACATATGAAAAATACTGAATATATATTCACATGTACGCACATCACTGGACATATTCATAAGATTATTCTCGTGAGATACAATATCGTGATATTGATTTTGTATATCCCGAGACTATAACCACTAGTGATACTTTCTGTATGAAGCTAGCAGACACAAATTGCGTTCACACGGGAGTATCCCTTAGTTGGATTCAAAATTCAACATGGAAAATATGTTCAATAACGATATATTTCTTGGGATCAGGTTCTTCAAATTGGACAAGGAGAAACTCTCTTTTCTCATCTTACGTTATCAACAAGATGAACCTAATGTTTCTTCTTCACTCTAAAATCGGGATGGAAAACTTCAAAGTTATTTGTTTTTCAAAAATAAAACTAAGAATGTATACTTGAAACGAAAAGATACTCTCATTACAAATATATTGACATTCTTAACTGTAACTCTTTAAGGATCTTAAGAGCAATCATTCGTCACAATATTATGAAATCTCTTTCTTCAGTTCTTTAAAAATTTCGCGAAATTGTAATATTTAGTGATGAAAGAATATTAAGCGAATTTCTGCAATTTCTTTTTCTTCTTGCCTTGACATTAAAAATTGTAATTTAATGCGATTAAAAATTGTAATTTAGTGCGATTAAAAATGTTACGTGCAATCGTAACGGATCGAGTATCCGATGTAGCCGTACAGGTATTTTTAAGTTTCAAACAATATAACTTCGGAGCGTGATACATTTAACAATCGCATTACGATATTTCTCGCTTTGCGCAGTTCGCTCTACTCGCGCAAGAGTTACTACTCATTGTTTGTCGATTGAATTTATCAAGCTGACAATGAAAGAAATACTTTCTCAGCGCAGTAATGCAAGCAGTAATGCAAGAGTTGTAACCGATTCTTTCTAAATAAAAGATATCAACGGCATTACAAGCATTTTCTATTCAACGATACTGCACTTGACATTCCATCGAAGGGCCTTCGAGAACCAGAAGAAGCTGACCATTTGTAAATGGAACTACAATCATTTTCATCGATCATTTTTGGTCATCTAAAGCTACAAAAAGGACCATTCACAAAACTGGATATATACGATTGTCTCATTTGAAGCATACTACGCAATTATCTCTTAAATTATTCGTTATAAAAAAGAAAAATGCGATAAGTAAAACTTACTTTGTTTCAAAAGGGGCATTCTATAGTGGTGGAGATTTCAAAGTAACCTTCGTTTTTTTTTGAACAAAACCATGTATTTTTTTTTTTTCTTTAATAAATATATAGTTCGTTCCACGACGATATATAATTTATCAACGTACATATATTGGTATTTTAAGATTATTCAGAATCGTCTGCTGTCTTTCAAAAGTTATGCGTATCAAGATATTGTTATCTTACCTTTTACATTTGAAAGGTGACTTCGAGTGTCAATACATGTTTACTCTATCTCTGAAAGAAAGTTGTACTCTCTTCAATGTTTCAAAGTGTTTCACATGTGATAGATCGATGAATTGGAACAGGTCCATCTGAAGAAAATACATAGTTCCGCTTAAAAGAACCAACGTAATACAAGTCTTCTAGAATGGTATAGATAAAAGAACAAATTTCCGTAGAAAATTACTGAAAACAATTAAACTTTGTTAAAATATGAGTTTATATAACAATTAAAAAATTCAAATTGAAGCTGTTTAAACTGAAGTATTATAGTTAATATATATTTTTGTATAAATGGGGTCAAAACAATTTGTTATAATTCTTTGCAACAACATGTAAGTCTTTATATTTGTTTAAAATATAATATTATATACATATATCTTCCTTCAATATTTTCTTTCGGTTTTTTTATTATTACATCATTCTTTATTCAGATGAAAAATTAATATATATTTTCTTGTCATTTCATTCATCATTAGCAATAAATTTTATTCAATGTTTAAAAAGTATTCTGTTGGTATTCCAATTTTATTAATCAACTAAAACATTGAAACTGAATATTTCGAAACGCGATTTTTCCAAGAAAGGCCCCTTTTCCCTTTCTTTTTAATTAGTCAATTAGTAACTGAGTCATGTACAGTAATTAGTGAACAGATCGCGTTTTCTTCTTTTCTTTCTTTATATAATAAAGCCCTCGTTAATCGCGCAGATGTCCCGTTTCATCTGCGTAATTTATTATAAATTAATTGCAGCTAACCAATTTGAATAAATAACAGTTATAAAATTACTAAAATTGTTTTGTCATCTTGATTATTGAACAATTGCTTAATTGTAATGATGAAACTGCGGACTTTGATGCAGTTGTTGCAAGGAAAGTTTAAAATACGAAGTTGCACAAAATATCCGACGTGCAATGCTTTTAGCTCTTGAAACTCTACTCCTTTCTATTCCCTTCAGTATATTTTCAGAAATATGAATTCGGATGATGATTCACAGTAATATTAAAAGCAGACTGAAATGTTCGAATGTAATCATTCGAATTTCAAGAATAGAAAACTAAAGTTGAATTGGGAAAATTAATCCAACGTCAGAAAAGCAAGAATGCAACTGAACCAATTGTGTCGAAAAGGAACTAATCGAACATTTTTTTACTCGCTTGCATTCAGATTCGATTTTGCGCTATTATGAGAAAATGATAAAATTTTCGGCGATATTAACGTGAAATATTGAAATGTTCCTTAACAATGTCATGGAATTTTTCGGAGATTTGAGTTTTAAATGTTCATTTTTAATGCATGCAATTGTATATATTGCCATATGCTATATTCTTAATTGATTTTGAAGATACTGGATTTATATCACGTTTTCAATTATTGCTAGCAAAACACACGAAAAATTTTAAATACAAAGTATCTTGGTTTTCGTGGTGAAATTAAATAAAGAGACAAAACTTAATCGAAAATATAGTTCTTATCCAAAGAACAAATAATTATTCAATATTTATCTGTTTTCAGCAAATAGGTAAATATTGAAATGTTTGGTAGTTTCAAATGATAAGCTGAAATCTTTAATTACAAAAAATAAATACTATATCTGTAAATACTATAATTGTATAATATAAATGATATATCGTAAAATTATTTTAGTATTTTTAATGAATTCTTTATTTTGTTACAGTTATAACATTGTGTTTTTGAGCGTCACGTATTTAGTTCCTATGGCGATAATGGCAATATGCTATACCTTAATGGGCCGGAAACTTTGGGGTTCAAAATCTATAGGAGAGCTAACATATTACCAAAAGAAGTCAATAAAATCTAAACGAAAGGTAAGAACAGTAATACACAGAGTATTTCTTTTATCTACTTAGTTCTGTCTTATTTTAATATTTTATTTTTATTTTGTTTTTTATCTTATTTTAACATGTCCGCTATCATCGTTTAAACAAAAAATCAGTTTCCGTTATGGTATCAAAATATAAAATTTTTATCTAATATGATAAGACCAATGATCCAAGTGTCTTATATAGTAATTATAGTAATAGTCAATGTTCGTAGTTAGAACAATGAAAAATCAATACTTCTCAATCGTTTCGTTTTTTAAAATTGCTTTGAGATTTATTGATATAATCAATTTTTACTCAATGATTTTTTTCGGAAAAAATATTTAAAGTGACTGCTCTTTCGAATCACTGTTTTTAATTGGTAATCGTGTTGCAACACCAGGCCAGACGTAGTCTGTTATTGTAGATACTGCGCGAAGAAGTTCCCGGTGAAAACGAATAGATCTTCATCTATTTCTTTTGTCGGAAATTGAAATGCAATTTCCGTCAACGATATATGTCATGTTGGATCCTAGATAGTACTTATTGCTAGTCACGCTGTGTCACCTGATACTGAATATTTCCACGACGAAGTTATTTGATTCAAAATAATATTCTAATACGATAATATTCTAATATACGATTTCTCCCTCTCATGATCATTTTTTTCGAATTTTGGGGGTTGTCGACATTTTTCTCAATGTGATTACATATGCACATATTTTATTACGCACTGATACTTTCTTATTTTTGCAAAAAATATCAAGGTTTTAATTTTAATTTTGTTCAAATTACCTATGTAAAACGAAGAGAAGATGGACACAGTTACAAAAATAATTACAAAAGAATCAGTTATCGCCCAACTATGGGGGCGAATTTAATCGATCCGAGTGTGATCATTTGACTAAGGAGGATATATACTGACGATGAGATTTCTTTCACTGGTATAAAATGGAATAAGATAATGCTCGATACTCAGTTTGAGATACAGAGATTCTAAAGCAAGTAACCTTTATAAAATCAACTGAATTGAATGTCAAAGTGAACTGAGAGACATTTCAAAGAAATGGTGAAAATAATAAAGTCTAAAGACAGTTCGCAAGACAGAATTCTGAATATTCTCAATTTGCACTGATGATAGTTGATGATGACATTTTTACTAATCGAGTAAAGAAAACGTGAATATTCTGTACACTCTTTTCATTTATTAAATTTTCTAACTTCTTTTCTTTCTAGATTTTTATTGTCGCGCAGAATGTTTATGATACATTAGAATTATTTATGATACAATTTGCAAGAATTTCAAATTTGGGCATTATTATCTATTTATTCTCTTCTTCGTAGTTTATTGTAGTTTTCGATTGTTTGAAAAAAGAAAAGGCTTTGTCAATGTTTTCTCTTTTTTCCTTATTTTGTTATCGACTTCTTTTTTGGCATAATTTAGAAAATCTTCAAATTGAAAGTTTGTGTAACACTTGCGAAAAATAATTCACATGAATAATATTATCAATATTCTATTAGGTAGTTGTGTGTGTGTGTGTGTGCGTGTGTTTTATTCAATACATTTTCAATTTTCACCAATGAGATTTATATAGTTGTTAATCAGGAAGATTAATGTTTGTAACATTTTATTTTAGAGCACCAATATATATTTATTTAATAGATATTTATGCGCAACGCGAACTTTATGTTTTAATAATGGGATTTGATTACAATAAATTATTTTCTAAAGTACTTGGACATTTAGTTTTATACGTATCATTTTGTATTTTTTTATATCCATATACCGAAATACAATCATATATCGTTGCTTTTCTTTTACTGTATTTCACACTTGTTAGCTATTTTATATTCGATTTATTGAATCTGAATTTTATATAACATGCGCATACATTGAATATTTATTCACAAAAATAACTCTTTCCCACAGTTCTTTCTATTTTAAAATATACATGTTTCCAATTTATTCTCTTCCTTTGTTTTTTTTGCAACGTTAATGTACGTTAATGTTTATATTAATATTTGAATACTAACATAAATATTTAAACTATTACAATTTCGCAAAGCAAAGTCGTACAACAACAAACTTGGGCTCATTTTAAAACTTAAAGCCTCTACTTTCAAAATGCACCATTCATTTTATATTCTAACATTAAGATATTTTCACATCACGCAGTAGGTAGAAAAGTGAAACACTTTTTTTCGAGAATATTATAGTAAGAACATTAAATAATTCTTTTCAGAACTGAAAACTTATAGTATTCACTATGTGTAATGTTCATAGATAAATGTTGATAACAAAAATCATGTACAATCTTTTTGTTGATTGAAATCATATTTTTATACAATTAATTAATATTCCTTGCACAAGTATCAGAATGCACATATGTAGAAAAATCGTTGATTCAAATATCGCATATACAATGATCTTTCGATTCAATATTATTATATTTCGTTTCACGATCTCTGTATGAATTTATAGGATTTGTGTTGAATATATTGTCACAGTATTACTTTTTCGAGTGATACGATCATATTGTAATTATGTAAAATACAATCCAGAGTTTCCAGAATAATTATGCAAAATACATGCTGAACTTTCCACATCGTCTCTTCGGGTGAATCAATTAATCAACATCCTCATAGGTTATAGATTCTTATAATATTCATAGTATGTACGTACATACTACATGGTATACGAAAATTATTCATCACGTGTGACTATCGTGATTGATTTTACATTTACGGATCGATGAAGATTTATTAAGAAAATACATCGTGAAATTGAAATTCAAGGCCAAATTTTGTATTCTACTTGTCACGTAAATCAAACTCAAACTATATATTATTTCTCACATTTCGAGAAATTCGAAAAAAATTACTTATCATCGTTTATGTTTTAATACTTGGTGTATATTACGAATTTAATATTTCATAATATATGCGAAAGCACCAATATCTTTAAAATATGTATGTAAAAAATTCCTTCCAATTAATAAACTTAGATACGCTTTGCTCTCTCCCTTTTTTACGTAATAGCTTAATATTTAAAGCTTTCAGAGTTATCCATCTTCTTGAGAAATAATTTTAAAGATCTATTAGCCCTTGTATTGTTATATAATTTATTAATCTATTATTATAACCTAAACATAAAGAATATAAATGCATTTTCAATATTTCGAACTTCCTTGTTTTTGTTAATACTTTATGTCAATGATACTGTTCGCATTGAAGTATTCGAAACATAAAGCATGGACTAAATATTTAGCTTTCAGAATTTATTGCATTAACCAAAATCTTCAAAACTTCCAAGATTTTCAGGATTTTCGGAAGTATTATTATTTATTCTATTTGAAACTGAAACTGAGAATTGAATGTCGATCAGTAGCGTGAAATATTCCACTTGCGAAAGTTGGCAGAATTTCCTCTTAATAATAATACGCTAGCTGATTGAAGAAAGAATGTTAATATGGAATTTTAACAAATGGACTGTGGTTTAAAGAGAATCACGTTCTGAAACGAAATCTAGTGGGAGAAGGCAGGAGACTTATGCTGTCGCTCGCGTGTGTTGTAAAGAGTAAAAATTTCCTATCATTCGCAGTATCTTTCTGTCAACGTACTACAGTCCTTTTTCAAAAAAAATTGCAGCCTGTACTTCGATAAAATCTTCGTAATGAATATAAAACATAGCAAACACATGTTTACATAACTGGAGTTACTTTCCGATATAAATCTTAAATAGATAAATCTTAAATAAATTTTCCTCATTGATATCAATTGTTATGAACAACTGAAACAGAATTTCTCGAATTGATAATTGTTGCAAATAAGCAAAATATAACTTCCCCTCATAATTGTCATTTGTAATCAAAGATATTTTAATTGAAAAAGTAATTGTTATCCTACAACTGATGTAATTTGTGCTCGCTGCCGTATTAATTAATTAAAACGCAATTAAAATACTACGTTTTAATTATTGGCGTTGATGTCACATTTATTTCATTTGGATCACAGTCATTCTTTTTCTCTGTCTTGTTTTGTGAAAAAGAAAAAAATCCGCATTTTCGATCTCTTGTATCCGGGTTATGCAAATTTTCTCAGTTTCTGTTAGCAATTCAGTAAAAATAGCCACTGTAGACTCTCGTATGTAGAACATACCAGTATGTTATTCGTATGAGTGAATTTTCTACTTCAATTTTTTAGAAATAATTTCTTTCCAATAATTTTATAGAAATAATTTCTTTCCAATAATTTTATAGAAATAATTTCTTTCCAATAATTTTATAGAAATAATTTCTTTCCAATATTGGATAACAATAAATAATAAATGAATAAACAAGCAAATATTCTTTACATTAATAAATATAACAAACATGTATTCCACAATTAAACTTTACATTTTCAACACTTGTTGAAATTGTAGAGAAATCTGCTAGATTAGTTATGGGAATACTATGTAATATTTGAAATGTAGGTTAATTGAGACATGTTTCGATGCTGCGTACTACAGTAGTGCGTTATTTTTCAATTCTTGTCGATGAAATGCCTTTATAATATCTGTCAGTCCTGCAATTTTAATTTTACTGGCAATTTGTCTGACTTGTCAATATAGTTAAATTTCTGGAAATGTAAAATGGTTTGAAAAAAATGACTTTTCTATTTTTTCTATGTAATTTTGTACTTTGACATAAAAGTCCACACTCTATTGAACATTTAAATACAAATAACTTTCTCTAGTTAGTTATATTCAAATATAAATAACTTATCAGTCTAAATAACTACAAAAACATTATATGAAACGCGTTATTTATTCTCTTATAAGTTATCATATTATCTTATTAAAATTATTTATTGTTCTTCCTTCCATATTATATATTATATATCATTATGATATATATTATAATCTAATAGTATTTGAATTATTTATCTCGTGACTTATTTTTGACTGTATCAAATTAACAGTAATAAAAAATATTTTAGACAAACATTTTTGCAAATTTAAAAAATTACAAACCTTGTGTTTTAATATTTCTTCTGCGTTATAAAAAATTATGTTCTAAAAATAATTCTTGTAATCATAACACTATTTAAAAAAATATATAGGAGAGGTCAGAAACATGTAAAAGTAAAAAATACAAAAAATATATAAATATCATATAATATAAAAATATTCAGAGATAGAGAATTCAATATTTTCCTAATATCTTATTATTTTCGATTCTTGTTTTCTATTATTTCTATGCGGTATTATTAATTAACTTAATTTATTTTTGACCTACGCTTTTTGATTAAAAATATTGTCTTTGGATTTGGATTTGGAATAAAATTTTCTAAATTTATCTTACATCTTTCAAAAGTTGAAAAAATTAACAAACGCTTTCGTATTAACAAAAATTTTACAGCATTTTGATAACAATAATATTTTATTTTTTTTGTATGTACGTTGTATTGTTATATTCGGTAAAGTTATAAAATTTAAACGTGATGACCTCAAATTTAATTAATTTAATTCTTTCGGTTGCTTTAAGTATGTTCCATTAGATTTTACATTCTCATATATCATACTGTTTCTGGTATGGCGATGATCTGCTCTATAGTATTTGTAACGCGCAATGGACGGAATTCTAATCTTGTAGACATTTCTCCAATCCAACGGGGTCAGTTCACAAAGTCAGCTTTGAACAGAAAACTTTTTAACGTAACTGTTGTTGTTCGAAACTAAAATGTTGGGTTTATCCTACTTAAGTCTGTCAGGAAAGTGTAGCTTTTCTAGCCAGGATTATTGTCATATATAGTGTCTTGCCTAATTTGGACATCTTGATTTACATCGTTATTATTACTCGTAGCGAAAAATGTTTCTATATTTATAATATATTTTTATAAATATATATAATAAAATGGAATGTAATATATATTTGTTTATGTGTATATATATATATACTTTTACATATATATGTGTAATAAATAAACAGTAGATTCTTATGCATTTTCAAATATAATTCTTCCATAAACGTAACTGAAGAAATGAAATCTAAATAGAAATTGTATTATATATTATATATTATAATAAATATCCCGTTTTGAATATTTTATCTATTTCTGTATATCATTGCGCGTTGTGTGTATTTTTACAATTCGGTATTCCATAAAAATATGAAAGTCTACAGCGTAATGATAAATTTGAAAAATTTATAAACGATCAATAAAATTATTTTTCTTACAGGTGGTGAAGATGTTTATTATAATAGTTGTGATATTTGCCATTTGTTGGCTACCTTATCAAGGCTTTTTTATTTTCGTTTATCACCACAGTCATTTTGCGGAAACTAGCTACATTCAACACGTCTATTTAAGCTTTTATTGGCTCGCCATGTCAAATGCCATGGTAAATCCCATTATATACTACTGGATGAACAATAGGTAAGTTTAATACCCCGACAAACAATTAATATTACTATATAGGATGTTTCTGAAAAAAATATTTTTTTTTAAGATGAATACAAAATATCATGCCACTATATTTAATCAAATCATTGTAAAATATCAATGTATTTAACAGTAGCAACATTTATTATTTAGAATAATGGGAAAATCGGAAAACGTGTTACAAGAAGTATCTTTCAATTATTTTTGCACACAGTAAATGTAATAATTATAATTCACACTAGAACTCTCACGTTCGAATCATAAATATGTTTTACTAATCTTCTTTTACTCCATTTCGTTTGTCATTTTATTATTTTCAAAGATATTCCACTTTTAGTATATTTAATATTTCTTATGATATCATTTCTGAATTTTACGCACATATATTATTGATATGTTTGTAAATTTTTATTACGTGTTCCATAAAATGATTATAAGGAAGATTCCTGTACTGAACTATTTATCTCATTTTTGTGGCAAAATGCTACAAAATAAGATGCTACGAAAGTACATGTGTACGTGATAGAATTTCAAACTCATTTTTATCGAAAACGGAATCTTAAATGAAAAAAATTTTTTTTTTCCTTGACTTGATATTGCACGTAGAATCATACACCATGATTACTTTTTATTAATTATAATTATCCAAGTAGTTTACATATTCAACTATTCAGCGTAATTCACTAATAAAGATTTTAATTTTAATTTTTAAAAATTACTAAATTCAAGATAATACGTTCGATTCCTTTTTTTTTACAGGTTTCGTGTCTACTTTCAACTAATAATGTGCAAGCGTACAGACTGTACCAGTTCTCCAACACAGGAATTTGTAAAATTTCAACGATCAGACGTCATTCCTTACAATTCAGGTAAACAATTATTAAGTTATATTATACATACTTTGTTTCTTAAATTACCTTATTTTCGGTCAGTATAGGGAATTCTTTAAACTTTCACTGTATTTTTTGTTATTATTCATTTTTATCTCATTTTGACATGTAAAAAATTTGATTTTGAATTATTTAATTTTTGTGCCATCTATTACCAAATATTCTATATAATAGAGGTTTCTCACTAAACAAATTTCCATTAAAAAAGACATCTCGAATGATTGACTCAAAAAAAGAGCACTTCACTTTGATTTTATTGCAGAGAAATTTGTAAGCTTAAAATACATTTAATAATATTAAATATATTTTTTTAATAAAGAAATAGTTAGTTTTATATTTATAATTTCTCGTCTCAAGTCTTAATTGCAATATTAATTTAAACTTCGTGCTGTCGACTTCTATATAATGTACCACTACTAGATTACGAATTTTTATGCATTTGTGAATTTTTATAAATACAACGGAGGCTGAAACTAAATTTGAATTTCATCTCAATAATGTCATAATAATAAATTCTCTACTTTAAACATATTATATATTTTTACATTTTCTATATTTTTATATTCTGTGCATTCTGATATCTCCAAATTTAGCACAAAGACGTAAAAATCCGCAATCTAAACATCCGCAATAAAATCATCCGCAATCTTTCATTTTAGATATTTAAGAAATTTATTAAACGATAATTGAGACTAAATAATAAAACATTTTTGTGTCTCGACTTAATGCCAAGTTTGATCAACTACACACAAATTTTATTGTTTGATTCTCAGGTCGTCTTAAATCTACTTCAATACGTTGGAAACACAACACGGCAGAGACTCAAATGCAAAATTTGCGAATACGATCTATTTCTATAAACGATCACAAGCAGGATACAACTGTTGTTTGATTATCGATCGCGTAATGCACAAATTTTCTTTGTAAATAACAAAATTTTATCATATTTGTAAATATCGTAATAAATATTAATTTACAAGCTTGTCTTTGATTTTGTAAATGTTCCCTATACAATACGGTATATTTTGGAATGGAAATTTTACTTTAAAACTTTTCTATAAAAAAAAATTGTGTAATAAAAAAGCAAAGCATATAAATCATACAACATTTTTTTACTGTTTTTACTTAAAACAACAAGATTGTAACTCACTTTTTAATTAATGAACTTATCCTTTCAAGAAATAATTATTAAAAAGAATTTCTACAATTTTTACCCAAGTAAGTTTTTCTAATACATTTATTAATTTTAATTGTTAAATTTGATAAAAAAATTTTTATTACAATCATGCATTCTTCCATAAATGTAGTCTACTTATAAGTTTCAAATGTTTGAAGGGTTTAAGGTTCGTGATGCATGATGGAAGGACGATTGGATTTGGTGATGAGTGATGAGAAGAAAGGATTTGAGGTAGTTGAAAGAGAGAGAAAGCAAAGGTTGCGCGTTTTATGCATTTCATCTCGCAGTCACTGCCTAGACTCATCAGTGGGGCTGATGGCAGCGACTCCTCTCTTTATTCCAGACGCTTGTTGTAACTACCCCCGCTAAGCTGGCCCATCCATCACCCCTCCTTCCATCCTAACGGGGTTCCTTACACTGCTTTACTTAACGTCGGAGATCGACAGGATCTCGACGCTAGGCGCGCAGCCACTTGTGGCTTGTGCTAGTCAGTGTTCGAAACTCGTAATTGAAGAATCCTAGGCCGCTATATGTTTATTACGAATTGTAATTAAATAAATAAATAAATAAATAACACGTCAAAATTCGTAAGAATTATGTGAAAATATTATTCAAGGTGTTTTGAATAAAATCGCGTAAAATACAATTATTGTAATTTTTTTATTAGTTTATATGACAATATAAGTATAAATATTAATTCATCAATAGAAAATGAACATTTTAATTATTACGCGGAAAGTATACAGTTTTTATGTACATTAATCAATTACATTACTGTCATTACATTTGAAAACACGCATTGTCTAGTATATTACATATGTATAGTTGTAAAATACAACGAGATAAAATGTTAAATACACAGTTGAAGAAAATGTATAAAGAACACAATAACGGCAGTGATACGAATTATTTTATCATAATTTAACATTGAATACAATAGCTATACTAATCTGCTAATGATTCGTAAGAGGTAATAATCACATTCAAAATCTTATTTATTTTACAATTTTATTTTACAAAAATACCTAACCAGTTGCTGCAGCAAAGTAGATTCTAAATATTAGGTATTTTGTTCAGACTTGTTAAACAATAGTAAATTATTATTATTTCGTTAGCGCATCTGTATTTTTAATTATACTCTAAACAAACAGTTTAAAGAAGTAGGTATAATACACGTATTTTCATTTACGAAGTATCGATTCTTATATCACTATGTTTTTTTCGAAAATTTAGCACTGCAACAATAGTCTCTAAATTTCATCGAAATTATACGAAACTGTCTGAATTATAAAAGCTTATAGTAAAAGATAAAATAATCTAGCATAGCACAATACGGTGTAATATAAAAATTATTGCAACAGGACGATATGTTCTGGATATAATAATAATATAATTAGCTAATATTTTAAAATTGGTTATCAAGGAATTGTTACCACGAAACAATCAACGAATAATTAAATAGCAAACATATACGTTAAATACATGTATTAACAATACATTTCCTCGATACAGTATATAGCACAAATTTTTCTATATTGTTTGTAAGTTATTACTTAACATTTCTTTCTCACGTTCATGGAAATTTGAAAATTTTGCAACTTTTTAACAAATATTATTTTATCAGATATTCATTTACTTTAATACGTAAGATAGTTATATTCACAAGAAGTAAAAATTAAGGTGCGTTGTCATACACGAGAAATATTTCAGAAATGAAACGTAATTTAATATCTTCATTTTCGTTTATAATAAAATAAAATGAAAATAAAATTGATTATAAGCTAGATATTCATAAATGTGTATACTAACGTAAGAGTCTGTTATATTTTTGTTTTTCCTCTGTTTTTCTTTTCTTTTTAATTGCGAAATTTTAAGAAAAGGCTTTAAGTCTGATTAGAAATAGATGCTCCGTAAAAATGTAAAAATATATTTAATAAAAGAATTCCGCAAATTAAATCATTTTCAGATTTTTGGTTATGAAAAAATTAGCAAGATAAATTATATATTTAAATATATATATTTTTTATACATATATAGTTAAATAAATACTTGGTCAATTGCGTAATAATCTTAATACTTAATTTAATGGAAACAACGTAAATCGAAGTTGCAATGAATTCGTATTTATTCTGCATATTACGTATCCTTTTTAAAATATTTAAATGTAGAAAAAATTAGTTTTATTGAAATAAACGAACTATTATAATTGAAACGATAGAAATGATAAAATATTATTTACAATATAAAAATATCTGGATGTTGTTTCAGATTATAAAAAGCAAGAGAAAATTATTTGAAGCAATCAAATATAAACAAAATTTTATACTAGTAAATTTTATTTGAACACTGAATTTGAATTATTTTTTCATATGAAATGAAATGTTTACTTGTACCGTGTAGTTGTATCTCATGCGACAATTATTTTTCTAACTCAATTACTTGCAGCAGTTTTACAATTTTTACAATATACATTCGTATGACATTTTGACAAAGTTATTTATTTTACACTTTTCTTCAGTATCTAGAGAGATTAAAATACAATTTCATTAAAGTGCTTCTATACAATGAGTGGAAAGATATCCATTATTATGTGAAAATAAATAAATAAAATTTAACGAATGAAAAGACATTACACTGTGAAGCTCAATGATGATAATTTATGATAAATAGATATAATTGATATAATTGATATATAGATGAAAAGCGTTATTGAATTAATGATGAGGAAAAATTGCCGATAATTTAGATTATTATAAATTCGTAACAAACCAATTTACTTGATTTCATTTTGAAACGTAAAATCTTTATCATTCAATCCTGAATTCATTTCTTTTTCAAGAAATTTTTTTTTTCTTGAAAATTGTAAAAATTCAAATATTTGTAGAAATGTTAGAAAATTTTTTTCATGACCACAACCTCCGTGATCTTGAAGATTGAAATTTGCTTTCTACAACGATTTCCTCAAATTTGTTGTACGATTTCTTTTTT
This sequence comes from Melipona beecheii, assembly GCA_032399605.1. Classification (NCBI taxonomy): domain Eukaryota; kingdom Metazoa; phylum Arthropoda; class Insecta; order Hymenoptera; family Apidae; genus Melipona; species Melipona beecheii. The sequence continues at coordinate 7,321,007 of JAUCMO010000507.1, forward strand.
ATCATTTTACTGAGTTATGAATATTAGCGTTAAACGAATGAAAATTCAAAAAATTCTAACATTTCATTGGATCTTAATATTCAATTTTTAATAAAATGACAGAAAACAATTGTAGAGCAAATTTTCAGGGGTCGTTGTAACGAGGATATTTCAATCTTCTAGATCATGGTAGATTTTTTTATAAAAGATTTTTTTGAGTGTTTTTACAAACATTTGAATTTTTACAATAATTTTGAAAATAAGTACCCTCATTTTTCCATTTGCTACACGATGTTAAAATATCATTCGAGAAAACGAACTTGAGATTGTGAAAGTAGAGGTTTCACGATTTAAAAAGTGATCAAGTGGATTGTTACTTGAAATTTTGTTACAAAGTTATCTTCACTGTAAATATAATGAAACCCGATAAAATTGTCATATTTCCTTTATATTCGTTAATTTGAAAATAAATTAACTACAATTAACGTTTATCGTTGATTAACAATTCACGTTTTAGAAAATAATGTACTTTCTTTCAATAATTTTTAGTTATACTTATAGATTTACATTTACAAGTGTAAATGTAATCTTTAATCTTCGATAATAATAACCTATATCTGTAATGAAGGATTCGTCAGAATCTACAAGCTAATAATAATTGTTTATAATTTTATAATTGTTACATGTATAGTGTATTGTTTAAAGAAATGGATTTTTCTTATGCTCTTCATTTAAATTGTACGTACATTACGAATGGGACGAAATGTTGTATTTAAAAAGTAATTTATTATTTAATATTTATCTAACAAAAAGAATTCGTAGTGTTAAAATTAACTACGTTGTACAAAAATTTCATGTAAGGACTTTCGGCCAAAAATAATAAAATATATTTTTATACTCTTTATATCATAGCAAAATTGGATACTGTTGACAAAACGTAAATTTTGTTGTAAACGTGTCTTTTTCTTTCGTTTCAAATTACCCTATTTGACGTAAAATACAATTATATATAATATAATTCGATTTCATGAGACTGAAAAATTTATCTGCAAATCTGAACGATAAAAGAAAATGATATGAGATTTTTATATCTATGTAATTCTAAAGGTTATCACATTAATTTACAACCGAAATTTGATTCAATATTTGGCACGATAATTGTTTGCTCCAATGAATAATCACGTTTATATATGTATATATATGTACACAAATATTTCACGTTTTCAAAATTATGAACAAGAACGATTAATTTTTACTTTACCAGTATAGAATTCTACAATCATACAGTTTTTCACATCTTATTCATATTGGTCAAGCAGTCAGTTATTTCTTTATCCTTAAATACGTATTTACATGATTTTCACGAACATTCGTCTTCCACTCATTCAAGGCAATGGTTGGGAAACAAAAAACCGTATGGAAAAATTTACTTCTTGCAGTCATAATAATGCACAAAAGAATATAAATATAAATCGTAAGTGAAGAATTATTATTTTGGAAGTTGAGGGAAATAATAATTTATGGAAACGAAATGATCAAATTTAGGAATTGTAAATTAATTTCTGATGTCTATAAATCATATATATATATATTATATGTCAAAAAAATAATTTCAGTTAGAGGACTTAAAAGGAACTAATTTAAATAATTAAAAATAAAATAACAATAAAAAAGAAATTTATGAACAAAAACTATTTTAAGAAGAACTGAACGTGATATAAAACAAGTGGACGCGATTTCTTAGTTAAACAAAATTACGTAATTAATTTCATTATCAACGACATGAATGTACTTTCATTTTGAAATCCTACATACACGATATGATCGTTGTGTAAATTCTTTTCCAAGATTGAAACGAGGTATTTCCTTTGTTAGTGTCTAAATAAAATGTCAAAAATTTTCTAGTGTTAAACGAAACTTTCTCTCTCTCGTCTATCAAATTTGATACAAGTTTAAATGCTGTATTGTACATTATTTGAATATCCTTAAAACTGTGTTATAAATTTTAGCATAAGTTATCGTCATTGCTAATTTTGATATCGCTTCATTTGCAACCCAGAATAATTAATTCATTGAATTCCCTATTAAAGCACGAAGAGCAATTATTTTTGTAGTGTTTCAGCGGATACGGACCGATTTTATAATACAATATAAACGTTTACAAAGGATTCGATGCATCTAATACCGATTGTGAATCGTTATTTCGTAAAAAAATGAACACAGATATTTGGCTAACATAAGAAGTGTAATCTATTTATATATTTTATATTTTAAAACTAAAAGTAAGTTAATGCTTCTTCTCTTTCAATTGGAATGACCATTTTTTTTTTTAATAACATTTTGAAGAAACGTACAATACATATTAATGGTCAACGTGTTAGTTACGAGCACTTGATAATAAATTATATAATAAATAAAAATATTAGGAATCGAGACTTCTAAGACAAATGTTTTAAACGAAAGTATGTATTAAATTGTACGTTAAGGAAACTTATAGCAAATGCGTATATATTTATTACGTGATCCGTATATTCTTTCTCCGAGGACGATTTATCTCGCAAAGAATATCGGATCAGGTTAGCGAATTAAATTAATATACATAATCCGAGGTTTTAATTAGTTATTACATTTAGCGAATATACATGTACGTACGTAAGCACACAATTTGTCGTTATCTTGCTTTGTTTATCCAATTGTAACAAAATGATTGAGAGCTTCGCTATAACATCCCTTCTGTAATACAATATAAAATAATTATAAACGAGTTACATTTGTAATTTTGTATTTTTTAAAAGTTATCAATATAAAATCAATGATGATTGATTATATTTAAGTTGTGTAATAAATTTGTTCGCCGCTTAACGTTACATTTTTCAGGATATTAAAAATATATATTATGAAAATTGTTGTTTACGTCATCTGCAGCACATACAATATACATAATTCATTCACGTTGAATAAGGGACATATTTCGTCACAAAAATAGAGGGAAAATGAACATTATAAACATTTGAAGTACAATATGAAACTAGTAATTTAATATATAATTAATCGAATATTAAAAGAATGGTACTGCAGAAAATATTGGACTTGTGATTGTTAAACCACTTAAGTTTGTGCTACAACGACGGAAGATTCATAATTCAAAGGATGTAGAGACACACATGCAATGAAGAGCGTTTGAATTTTTACAATTTTCGAGAAAATCCTCACTTTCCCATTCTACGATGTCTTTTGAAGAACGAATTTAGGACTGTCAAAATAGAGATTTCACGCTTTAAAATGAAATCAATTGAATCTCGTTACGCGATCCTTTTTTACGAAGTTATACTAGTTCAATTTATCGACAATTTTTCGTTATCATTAGTACAATCATGCTCTTCACTGTTTTAAGAAATCTTCAAAAGTAATTGATTCATTTGTAAAGAATAATCAACAAAATAATACACATTGACGTATCATTGTTGAAATATTGCAAACAAACTCATTACAATCAAATACAGTTTCTGGGTACGTAACAGATAATGATATATCGAAAACAAATATAGGAAATTAATTAGTTAATTAATTACACAATATGCGTATTTCGTATAATATATATATATTATCATGGTATAGTTTTTTTTCTATAATCGGAAACTCATTTCGGTCCATTTGCGTTTGCAACATGACAGAAATCGCGATTAGTCAGTTAACTTAATTTACTTGAGAAATTGATGACTATTTAACATCACGTACTATTATTATATTATTACAGCAAAAACTGCATGGACAGTGTGAATACATCGTGAGCAAACGACAATAATGTTCATCTTTGAGTTATTGCTATACTGATTAGGATTCGACAAAACTATAAACGACCAACTACAAAAAAGATTTGAAGAAACATTATTGTATCTGAACACAGGATCCAACAGTGTAAAACATTTGAGTCTTTGTATATTTATTTGTTTATTAGATGAATTAAAAGACGAAAACATTTGAGTCTTTGTATATTTATTTGTTTATTAGCTGAATTAAAAGACGATCAACTGCTAAATTTTTTTATGATTTTGCGTGGTCCGTATTGAAAGTTATTTTCTTGAGGATTAATAGAAGGAGTTTCAAATACTTTGTTTAACATTTAACTTTAATGGCTCTCTAGATATTTTCGTAGGATAAGGCAGTGCTTGACGAAAATTCTCTTTCTCCTATCTTAAGAGAGAACAGAACTCTCCTTTTTCTTTTTTGCTGCAGTTTATTTGAACAAAAAAATTTTGGACAACCTGATACGATACGATAGTGCTAAAGTAGCTTTGTAGAAAATAATAATGTATCAATAACAGATAGAAACCTCTACTGATTAGATCATTAAATTAGTACAATTAATGACAAATTTTGGCAACAATTCTTGATAAATTATTTTGGTAATTGATAATTTTTGATAATTTTGGTAATTTTGGTAATTTTCTAATATAGAATCGATAAATGTACCTTTCATTTTATAATTTTGTTCAATCATAATTTCGAAATTTCATAACTTTTTTCATTATTAAAATTTATCATTATTACCTTTAGAAGCATTTCTTACATTATTTTATCTTTCATCTATGATGAAACTCATCGTCAGAAAGAAATGATAAAACATGAATTTTCATGAACTTTCAAGAATTACAATAATAACGATTCAAACAATTCTTATCACAACGTGCAGGGAAAAAGAAATGAATGATTGGAGGTGAATAGATAGCATTTTCAACGTTTATTAAAATAAAATTCAGATTTCCGAGACATAAATTAAAATAAAAATTGATTTCGATACATTCGTGAAATAATTTTTGCGATGCTTCATTATTCTTGCGATCTTTAATTACTTATGGTATACAAAAACGTATGAAAAAAATGTGTATGACATATGAAAACGTGTATATCGTCTTATAATCAATGAAGGAAAGAAAGGACTCGTTTTTGTAGCAGTCCTTCTACACTCGCTATCACAGTTACACAAACAAAACTGTTCTTTCCTATATATCGCACCTTTTCAAAGAAAGTGACACAATTCAGAAACCATGATCTCCGTTCTACAGTTGTTATTATAAAACACAGTAGAATTGATTCTGAAAGTAAAGTAGAAAGTAAACTTCGATTATCCGAACTAATAGAAAAGCAAACCTGTTCAGATAAACAGTTTTTCGAATAGTCGATCTGACAGAAAGAACCAAATTTCTAGTCATAAGTCAACTAGAAATTAATTTCCAAATATAGATGTTCATTATGTAAAAGAATACGTATATGTTTAGATTTTATTACAAACTTTATATTTAATTCAACAACTTCTTTTAGATGAACGAATCTGATAATGATATACCAATATTTCGTTTTTCTAAGATTCACTTGTACATGTTATTAGCTTAATTCATCATTTGCTATTTTCAATTTTCCATGGAGACGAAAGTATCTTTCATAAATTTTAAAGATTTCAATAATTTTGATTTACTTAATATCGATAATTATAATTTTTTTTTTTTGCTAAATTAAATGTGCTTTCTTTTCTTTAAAATGTTCAATAACATCTGATTTATTTTTTAATTCTTTATATTAATATTCGTGACAAATAAAATCTATATGCAACCTATATACATATACGTTATAATCAAGACAAATCGCTGAAATGAGACATTTGAAATAGAAAAAATACTTTTTCCAAAATACTATATAAATATTGTTAGACATGTAGTTGAAATATTTTATTTGCATAATTAGGTGGCTGTATTCAGATAATCGAAATTCGAATAATCGGTCATTTGGATAATTCAGTTAATCAACGTTTCGGATAATCGGCTTTCAATTAAATTTTATCATCAATGTCACATGAGCCTAAATAAAGCTTTGAATTTTTATGATACAAGATAGGTTTCAAGGTACCGGTTGTGCTTGTCGGAAATTGTAAAAACCACATTTACTATTATATCGCTTCATCTTATACAGATTCGTATAGTTTTACCGACGAATTCGCTAGCAGGTTGCAAGGTCGAAACACGTCATTTCTCTTTCTCTTCTTTCCTTTTAATTCCTCGCTTCTTTCAAGCAACGATTCTTTTTTCTTTTACGGAAGAAGGAAGGACAGAGATTCTTTCCATGCCATGAAAAATATCCAGAAAAAGTTTCGCAACTATCACTAACAATTGTCGAGAAAACAACTTACAAGATCATGATACGGACCAGCTTGCATACACGTATGCATAAATTTAAACAGTTCTTGCTTCTCATCAAAGAAAAAACTATTTAAACAGCATAAATCTTATAAAAAAAAAAAAAAAAAAATTGCAAAATATATTCCAAAAGTTTTTAGATCTAACAAAAGTCAGAAGTTCTTTCATTCAAACAATACCGCGATTTACAAATACAATATCGCTTCTGAATCTTTCGTTTAATTTATTATAATCTTGTATTAATAAAACGCATAGAAATCTCAGCCTTCTCAAATTAGCATGAAAGTCACTTTGTGTTAAGAAAAATTTGAAACGATTCGATAAAAGAGCGTGAACTATATATTAAAATATTATCATGCTCATGTTTGAATACGATGTTTCATTTCAATCTCAATTAATTAACTTTTAATTGTGTTTCAATGTATTACTCTGAATGATCAAAGTGTTATTTATTTACGAGTTCGAACAATTCTGCGATCTGTGAGAAAAATAATTCCGATTCAATCGTTTATGCGTAAGGACCATCTTCGTGTATATGTACATATGTACATATTCGTATAAAAATTATTTCGGGAAACAACAAGAAAATCAAGGTTAGACTCCGCTTTATGAAACAGTATTTTCATTGAAAATTGAAAGCGTCCTCACGTTCGCGGACCAGCCGCTGTTCACTATGTTTTAAAACGCTATATCACTAATCTGGACTCGATACTTTCATATAATTGATGCTTCTTCGCTAAATTATCAAATAAAAATCAAACTTTCGACAACCGATCTGACTTTCAGATATTTTCTTGCCGATTGATTCTCTTCATATTTGTCTCTCTTTTTTTATTTTTCAACGTTCGATCAAAGTAATTCGCAACTTCGAGAATTTACAGCATGTGATGCCGACACGTCCCGTTATTATAATTAGCTGAAACGTTTAATTCGTATCCGAAATTGATGTACCAAACGGACGGACTAGAATTACTGCATGCCTTCAGTGAAATTAATTATTTTAATTACAATTGCAAGTGACAAAAGTGGTTCAAACACGTACACAATTAATACAATATTTATATGATTGTCATTCTCGCAAGTCCTTCGTATTCGTGTTCTCTTCCATTATTGTTTCAGACTAATTTTTGGAAATATTGTATATCGTTAACACTCAATGTATACAACATTTCCCTCTCTAAATTTGAATGATATTTAAGCGTCTTGTAAATCCACTGTATTTCTAGTAACATCCATTTCCCATAGAGAGATAATATTTTTTTTCAAATCTTGCAAATAATCGATCCTATAAATAAGTACAATTTATTGCTTACTATATTGAAATGAACGTACGAAGCAATTAACGTACGTAAAAATTAAAATACAAAGAATCTGTTATATCTTTTATACAAATGTTAATTTTTGAATTAAAAATTCTTTTATTTTGTCTTCGTATCATATTTCTTTATTTTTTTTTCTCGTCCGGTATAGAGTGTTTCATATGTTTCCTTCTTTATCCATTTGTTCGCATACGAATTAAGAACGCAAAATATATAGAAATTCCGTTTGGTACGTTTCCGTCGGATATACAGGATGTATTAGTTTTCGTAAAACAGTGCGAGTATATTCTACGAATAATCTACAAATTGTAAATATAAGTTCGTAAATATCTTCTTGAAAAGATACACAAAACTTATGAAATTGCGCTCTGGTTTTTCGTTAACGAACGAAAAAACTATATTATTTAATTTATATTTATTTAATTTCGCTTTATGAAAAAATAATATAAATAAAAATAGATTGGCGAAATTTATGTTAATCCAATTTTAAAATGTTTCTTGCTGATTCATTTTAATTTTAATGAATGTATCGTAAATTCGTTAAATTAATTTCTGGCACACGTTAATCCTTTTCTTCTAAAATTCTTTAAAAATTTATTAATATTTTATAATATAAAAACCAAAATATTTTTAGTTATATAATTGTTACATAAACGAATACTCATAACGAATGTATAATCATTATACAAACGAGAAATTGATCAATTGTTTTCGAGAAAAGCATTTACGGACCTTTATTTACATTTGACATTCCTTAATAAAATTTTTATTTGTAGAACATGCATCATTTTGCGCAAAAACTGGAATACCCTGTACGCATAAATGTATACATTTGTTTATTGAATATTTACAAGTACGATGTCTTTATTTTATAACCGTAAATTAATTTTAACCATTAAAGAAGCAAACGTGTTATTTAAGCGTATTTGCTCTTGGACCACAAAATAATTATTTCTGAAAATACGGAAATACAAAGCATACATATAAAATTGGTTTTAGCAACCGAATTACACAAATTAGTTGAGTTGGTAAAACAAAATCTCTTGAAAGATAAAATAAGTGTTCATTCTGTTGTACAGTGTCGTCAGACAATGAACGAATCATATTCTGCACTATAATTGTGTAAACGATAATATAATTTTATATAATATTTATTATGTAAAACACTAGTGGATTCGAATTCATCGAGTAAACTGAGGTTTATTATCTCTCGTCGGTAATACGATAAAAACAGGCACCTGGCCTATCAATGGGGGAAACGTGTCGGCATGTAACGCAGGATCAATATGCTCAATGTGGCTGGAACAGCCGTTTCGACGACTAATTGGAGAATGAAAAAAATTATTGTATACTTGCTTGTTATATGGTTTTACTCTCGCGACGATGCCACGAGATTTTAGCGTGCGGTGAAGTTAATCGTATTCACCGCGCCCCCACGACATCACGTCAATCGACTTTAATGCCTCGACACATCATTCCCTGTGAATTGAGCAGGCATTGTTCCATTTTCTTTGTCTCCTCTCCTCAGTTTTCGCTTCTTTTTCTCGTTTTATTACGCACCCTATCCGAAAACACACACTCTCTCTCTCTCTCTTCGTCAAGAACGGGAAAACAATATCAACTTCGACAAAAAATCGAGCGCACTCTCTGTTTGCTAGATAATCCGCTCGAATTGTAACATAACGAGCATTGAAATGTTGCCGAGTGTGAAACGTGATTAGGGGATATACGTGTTTGATGAAACTGAACTATGCTTCTTTCGCCGCAAAACACTTGTTATTTTCGCTGATTTGTTAATCCACGCTCTATAGCTTTCGAACAAATCGTAAAATCGATCTGCTTCTTCGAAGCAATTTTTCAAAGTCATTTGTCTTCTTTCGTAACGTGGCGACGTAACGATGCGATTTTGTAGTATAAAAAAATACTTTATACTTAAACACAGCGCGTTTCTAGCAGTCGTTTTTTACAATCGTATATATTAATACGTAAATTAAACGCAGTGTGGTCGTGATACTCGACCGTACTTGATTCGAAGTTCCGAATCCAATCAGCTCGATTGTTCCCTTAATACAAAGTAGGAAGTTATTAATTAACAACTGTGTGTGTTTGGTTTATGATCAAATTTATCGAAGCTGCGACGGAAGTTTAAATCCATTTCATGTCATTTCATCAATATGGTATCAATGGTGCAACAAGTTATACACTTAATAACAATAATTATTAATGAAACCTTGGGACATTTTATCGACGTTTAAGCGTAATTAATTGGTTAACGATTTACGCTTGTCAATTCATGGAATGATAAAATTTCGAAATTTTGAAGGTCGTCGCACGAAAGCGATAATTCATAAGCGATCTTCATGAGCGATTTGCACGAAATCACAGGGGTCGAAAAAAAAATAAAAGAATAAAAAACACGCAATTGTTCGTAATGCCACCGATAATCTAAGAACGAAACCAGTATCTGTATCTTGACGATTTTGTTCGGATATCCTGATCTTGAATCCTGCACTTTCCACCACGGAACCGTGTCGATTTTCACGTCAAAGGTCTGCAATCTCTCGAGATCTTCGACGAGTCTTCCAGTTCGATCAACGTAACTGATCAGCATCTATGAGTATAAGATGCTAGACCGCCGTGGGGGCCCGAAATTGTCAATGCCACTTTGCCTTTTGTGCGAATATGTCTGCTCGAAGATTTTGAGCAAAACAGATTCCCAGAATCTGGAAATAAGACAGAAATTAGGCTGAATTAGTCTCATAATTAGCAGTAAAGTTATTTAATTGATAGATAACACGCGATATAATCCTGCAAATAACTCGTGCCTCCATTACTTTTGTATAAAATTTGATTAATAATATGAAAGTTTAATATTAAAGGTAATTGAAAATTACAATACGGGTAATAAGATAGCGTACATTTGCTATGATTAGATTTTTAGGGATTGATTCAGAATTGTTTAAACTTGACAGATATAAAACTTACTTTGCGATAGTATTTAATTGAAAAGTTGAACTTTATTATTGTCTTTTATACGTATCAAGGAAGCACGTGAAATAGATTCGATGAAATGATAATTCCAAAAATGAAATATTTATCTTTTAACAAATTTAAAGAAATCTGCAATATTTTTTATTATTTACAGATTCTTCTTCGATCATTCCTTTACTGAAAAAACGGAAATAATTAGCGAATACAATCTTATTCATTAATATTAATATTTTCAAATCAATTATTCTCTTTATGATTTGCACAAATAAGATGTTTCTAAACGTTCCAAATGTTTTTCCAAAGTTACTAATTATTTCAAGATTGAAATATTTTCAGACAAACAATATAACCTCTTTAACAATTTTTAAAGTTTTCATAAACTTCGAAATTTTTAAAATGGATAAATTTTAATATTTTAATTCAAAAATAGCTTGAATTTTCGTTTATAATGAATATTTGAACATTGGAATATTTGAATAACGACTTGAAATCTAGAATGATTTTGAAAAAAATCTAAATGAAAACTCAGATATTATTAATTCGTCGATTCCATTTTGCATGTTTCACTTGTAAATATAAAAATCAACACACACGTAATACAATTCCATTTTTTATTTAGATATTTGAGAAATTTTATTTACAAATTTGAGAAATTTTAAATCTATCTTCAAGAATTTAATAACGATAGCATGCGTGTGCCATCTTTTTATCGAGATCTGTATAAATATTAGAAGAAATGCAGCATATTTGGAATACCAGTTTGTTCAAGATGAATGGAAAAATTACAGTAGTGAAACAAAAAATATTTGAGACAGATATTCTAATTGAAGAATGACAGAAAATGTTACAGTGGTATACCAATTTACCTTCAATGAAAATTAAAAAAAGAAAAAAATAATAAAATTATTTTCTCTTATGATCTAAGTAGATTCGTGAATATTCGTTACAAATGAATATTACTAGTTATAAGAGGAATTCGAAATTATTGCAGATTCGAGTTTCGATCTTCATTGGAAGTTTCCTTTTCTGTGTTTGGAACATGAGAAATATTAAAATACGTAACACGGGGATTTTTAGAGACTTTTTTTAGCTGAAGAGAGCCCTGCTAAATTTAAACATTAAACGACGTTAATAAAAGTTTTACTACATTATGAAACATTTCAAATTGCATTCGCCTTCGATGTTCTAAATTAGCAACATGACATTACAGCTTAAAATTTTGTGTCACATTTTGTATCCTTGGACTAATTGCAAAATTACACGAGATTTATTATTATATATTAACACACAAATGATTCACCTAAAGTTTTGACATAACCATAATTGAATACGTTAAAATTATAGTTCGTCCACAAATATGATTGATTAACGAGTCATTTGCTCCTATTGTTTCTAATGTTAGAAGTCAGTTGATATATTTTTAGATACAACCTCGGTATTCCAAATATGCTGCATACCTTTAATTCTAAAATTAATGTAAAACAACAAATGATTATCTCGTGCAACGTCTTTTGCATTTTCAAGCATTTTCGGTGCGTATACATGCCCAAATATGTATATGCAATTAATACAATATATATATTCGAATTGCAACATCGATACACGGTAAATTCAATGAGTTCGTCACGTGTGTGAACATCTATAATACTTTATTCAGAAACTTTTTCAAATCAAATAATAAAAAAGAAAATATATATATATATATTGTGAATAACAAAAGAATCGATGCTTCGTTTCAATATTTATTCTTTCCTTAACAATATAATATTATCAATAACGCAAATTTGACGTGACGTGATTAATTAAGTGACAAGCATAAAGATACACGTTCGAAATGATAAATTATACCTGCGCAAATGCTGTAGCAACCGCCCCAGTGACAATTGCAAGAAGATTTCGTTCCACCCATTCCTCCCCAGCTTGAATACAACCTTTTTCATAAATCACTTTGGCAACTTCAAAGTTCTGCAAAACAAAGGCAATTGGCTACTTTGGCTTACCCGTTGTGTTCTCGAGCCTCGCGGGTGTGGTTGTTAATCCAATGTAATTTGGTAGATACAGCGTGAGATCCAGTGAAAGAGAAAAACAGATGGGACAGAAAGCGGAGGAAGTGTGCACAAGCCGTTTACTTTGAAATAAGAGTCACTTGTTTTTGAATTGATATATTCAAGGGTTTTAACATGTCTAGAAAAATTAATGCCAATTTTTTCGAGAACATTTGCTTCTGTTTGTTATCTCGGATATTTATTTTTTTTTATTTTTCGGTATAAATAATTTCGCATAGATGTTAACGAATCGCCATTTTTTTCATTACTGACTCGTAAAGTGACTCGTGCCACTTTCAAAATAAATAGCTCAGATCTATTCTGCAGTTATACAGGGAGTCTCAAGATAGGTGGTAACGAATAGGAGGTGATTCTACGTGAAAAGAATGAATCGAACGAAGGGAATAAAATTTTTTCATTGAAACCTTCGTTTTCGGGAAAATCGAGTTTGAGAATTTTTCAAACACACTTGAATTTTCTAATAATTCCGCGCGGATAATGTTTTTCTATGTGCAAAAATGAGTAAAATTCGCAGAATAAAGATTTTTCGTCGAAGGCGTTATTTTGAAGAAAATAGTTTCGTTAAAAACTGCCTTTATACACGTATATTTGATAAATTTTCAAACTCGAAATTTTTGTCAAACACGAAAGCTTTAACGAAAAGATTTTATTCCTTATTCGATTGTACTATTCGTTTTCTGAGACATCCTGTATTATTACTTAACCCTTTTGCTGCAGTACTTGACTATAATCATGGCTATATTTGCATTCACTGCCGATTTCAATTTTGAAAATTGAAAATTGATACTTTTCAAAAATTGCCCAAAAATTTAAATACGCTGCTAAAGATTTTTTATATTTCGATCGTACACACATAATCAGTTTACCAAAAAAAAAAAAGGATATATATTTAGAAAAGATATTTAAAACTTGATCGAAGAATCATGCGCTAATAAAAATTATTTTCTATTTCGTTTAAACTTGAGATATATTTTTGATTTTTAAGAAATGTAAGTGCGCAGGAAAAAATGATCGAAAGAACGCGGCCGGATTGATAAACTTTTAGAAATTAAATTTTCAAACGATCAATACAGAATAAATTGTCACTTTAAGTGAACGTATACACAAGATATCGTGTAATTAGCTAGAGAACCAATTCGGAACTAAATTGAGAAGGAAAAGGAATATTTTTTAATTTAAGACTTCCTTTTCGAGAAAATTGAAAATTTATTAAATTATATTTAAATCTGGTTAAATCAGACTGAATAAAAATGAATAATAGACGGAAATTTTTTTTATTTATACGTATGTACGAAAATAAATAAACGTAGGATAAAATTATGTTTAAGAAAATAGACTTAGAATATGTTTAATTAAAACTTGGCTTGACGCTTGAATTTTTTAATTTAATTTTTTGAGTAACGCAGCGTTTCATGAAAAAAACTTTATTTCACGTTCGTAGGTAGAATAACTTCCTGTCGATTATTTATTTTTGTCGAATCTGGGATTAGCCAAATTTAAATATGACAAGTTTTCAAAAGCGATTTTCTCGATAGCGAAGCTTTAAATGAAAAAATTTTATTTTTCCTTTTCAACATATTCCCTTATTTAAAAAATCATTTTGGCATAATTGTGCGAAGAAAAATTCAAATAACTCGAAATTTATTTCAGTTTTTAAATTTATTGATAAGACATACGTTAAAAATATATACATATGAACGTGTGAAATTTGGCTAAGATGCAATATACAGTTGCTCACACATTATACTAAATATTTAAATTTATATATAATACAATTTTATTAAACGAAATCGTACAACAATAAATCTCAGTTTGTTTTTGAAGTTCGGAGTTCCTGCTTCTAAAATATATCTTTCATTGTATTCTAAGATGTTTACATTACATTAGTAGATAAAAAAGTAAAGTAAAATTTTTCTTCTCAAAAATGTTATAAATTGTAAAAACAATGAAAAATACTTTTCATGACAGAACATACAATGGATTTGAAACCTTCTTCTTACAATGACGACAGATGAAAATGAGTTTTTAAATAAATGAGAACAAATATAACAACGAATATGTTATAATTGTTTGAATTTAATATTCAAAGTTTAATAAAATTGCGAAAAAAAATCGCAAATCAAGTTCTAGGGGTCGTCGTTAATAAAAGGCTTCAATCTTCAAATTCATTATAGATACAATCATCAAAAAAATTTTTCAGCGATTTCGCAATTTGTAATATTTTCGAGAAAAGAAATATCTTCACTTATTTACCTGTGATATAAAAACATTTTAAAGTACAATTAATGACGCGTTTTGACTTCGAGCTTTAAAATGAATCCAGATTTATTGCTGTACGATTTTGTTTTACGAAACTGTAACAGTTTAAATATTAATATGAGCAACTGTACCTTAAAAATGTAAAATATACTAAAAAGTGTTTTGTTTCCTCTTAAGTGACATCTAAAAATATTCACTCGTTATTGCGCATGAAAAGCTAATAAAATATTGGTTCATAAAATGAAAGCACATAAATTTCTGAGAGAAAATAAAAGAAAGTGGAAGCTCGAATAAATATAAAATGTTTTACCATCATTTACTATCTACTTTAAATAACAAGCTTATTCTATCTCGTATCTGTGTTAAAATGTTGAAATAAATTTTTTAAGATTTGTATCATACATAATATTGCTTATTTTTATTTAATTGTGATAACATAGTGTTTATCATTTCTAAATGTTATCACAGATCTAATTTAAAAAAAAGAAGTACTCATTTTTTGGCAAATTACTAATATAAATATAAATTTCATTTTTAATGAAATTAAAACCAAGTGTTTCTCAGTTTTAATTTTATTAAAAATAAAATTTATATTTATATTAATGACAACGCGGTATTGAGCGATTAATATCAAATAATTTTTCTACGTTTAACAACGCAGAGTTTTAGCCTACGCATAATCAAAGGAGATTTTGTGAGAATGTGTAATCCAAATGTTCAAAGACAGCTGAACACATAGCTATCGAATGACACAAGATCAGGTTTTCGAAAGATGCGTGGGAGACTTTAAAGGTGAAATGATCCAACGGTAAATTTGCTGAAAAAACACGTACATTGATTCCAGAGAATCTGGCTACGAATGATGAGAACATCGTGTAAAAATATCTCGGTGAGAATACAAATGTGGTGAAACAAATTTAATCCTCAATTTATATTATTATAGTCCGTTGGAAGTGTGATAATTTAAAAGTAAACGATTTAATTTTAGAATTTTTAATTCCATTTAATTTCGTTGTTAATCTCTATCACGAAGAATGTAAAACATCAAATAAAATCAAATACCTGAAATTTTAGTAATCTCAGTAAATTATAATTTTGGTACTATAGTTAAACCTATAACTCAACAGTCCTCAAAGTGATGCAATTAGATATGTAAATTTAACTCTTGATCGATGTCATTAGAGCCCATTGGAAATCTAATAATTTAAAAATAAAGTATTCAATTTTGGGATTGAATTATTTAATTCTACTTAATTTCGTTATTAATCTCTAGTATGAAGAATGTAAAACACCAAATAAAATCAAGTACCCGAAAGTTTAGTAATCTCAGTAAATTACTTAGTATATTTAATTAATTATTATAGTTACTTATAACTCAATAATAGTATTTAATGATGATACGTAAGTTGACACGCAACGACATTACGAATCACGGGGCGTGAAAAAAAAAATGGAGAGAAATTGATAAGAAAGTACAACCGGGCTGTGTAAAATGTCACGTCAGTACGCAGGCTAAGTAACAAGCCCACTTTATTACACGGCGCCTTACATTTACCTCTTGGAGTTGGAGTAACCACGCAAAGCTTTTAGCCCCCTCATTCGTCCTCCCTGTTCTCTTACTCTCTTTCGTTCCTGTCTAACTTTTCGCTCGGTTCCACCGGAACCTTTTTCGCGATTTCACTTCTATTACGATATCGCAGTGTTGTGCGAGTTCCTCATTAGCAAGACGTTAGATACTCTAATTACTTAAGAGTTTTCGTTCAGAACTTGGCGAAAGTTGGTAGAAACTGCTAATTTATTCCGACTCGCAGCTTTGATAACGCATGTCAAAAGGAACCACTTCCGTTTATTAACATGTATTTGTTTGTTAATTTGAAAAGTCAATCGAATCGATCTCTTGAAACGTCAATTATAAAATTATTCAAATCTTTCGAATATATTTTTGGGGAAAATATTTTCAGACCGGAAAATTTTTGCATTCAAGTCTGTACACTATCTTGCATGAATAATTGAATACTTAGTGCAATTTTATTAAAAACTTGATGTTTTCGACAGTTGCGATTAACGAACGTTTTTCTATTATTAATTTTCTGGATTTTGAAGCTTTACATCTATTTTTAACAAATAGTCAACGCTTTATAAAATCTGTACAAGTTTTTCCAATGTGATTAGAAACACATTTCAACAAAGAACATACTTAAATTCATTTTGTTGAGTCACTAAAAAAAAGATGTCATATGAATATTATATGCCACATATCTTAGTTTCTGAGTTACGGATGATTGAATAAAATATTCGATGTCACAGTTATGTTCAAATTTTATCTAAATTATTCTAAAATTCTCTACAAGAAATATCCATTGATATGAATATCGATAAACAAAAATAGAGCGTCGTTGATAGAAATAAACTACTGATACAGTCATAATAGAAAATATAGAAAGTGTAGTCATTTTATGATTAGTTATTTGATGATTATTAATCATATGATATGAGGAATATTTGTATGATTGATTTTAGACATTAAGACGATGAAAGAATATTATGTACATATTGAAATATCTATTACGTATTTATTTCTTCAAGTTATAAATGACAATATTTTAGCATAGAAATACATGTAAGTATTATATTACCTTAAACATAGATGGAAAAAAATATCAGGCTTATACATTTTTCTAACCATTATGTTACATTAGAAGCAACAACGAATTAAGTAATAAAATTTTGTCATTTCTCATTTTAACAAATATAATGCTTAACCTAACCTAAACCTCGATCTGTATCTTTTCTTACTTGAAAGACATAAAACACAAGTAGTATAGAAAACTGATTCATTTTCATCTCTATTTACCGCTTAAAACGCAATAATTAAACTTGTACAATTAAAACTGAACGAACATTTTTATACCTTTTAAACGTATTATTATTATTTTACCATTATTATTAAAGTACTTAATCACACATAAAGCAATTTATCAGAAATATTAATGAAAGTAAATTAGAACTAATGAAGATGAAACGTATAAAAATAAATTTCAATCGGTTTTTATCCTCAAGATCTCCCGTTTATCTTCATTAAACACTTTTTTGCTAATATTACGAACTAAAACATACATAACAGGCTGATCCCAATGCTCAAATATCTTATCTCTTCTCCGTATTTAGAAAATGTCCACCACTAAACGTAATATCGGTGGTAACTGTCAGAATTGAACAGATATAAATTAATGTGAATGCTCGACATCGTACGAGACAATAAGGCAATTGAGTTTGAAATATGCACTCGCTTTACCGCTTGCATGACGCTTACGTTCCTTCAGACTTTTATTGTATACGCCAAGGAAGGAAATGTAATCTCCCGAATGTCATGATTATACAGCAACTTCGCTGTAATTTATTGTGCTGATTATCAGAGAGGGGAGGGGAACTTATATTACGTACCCGGGTTTTAAGCTCATGTAAGTGGTCCATTTATTATACGGTATAGAACATGGAGAAGCTACGTGCATTAACTAAGCGGGATATTGATTGGCAAGACAATATCGAATGAAATTTATTTAACGAAATTGAAAAACGTACATATATATATACTTTTAAATTTAATTATTTGTTTTAAATTTATCAATGAATCTGACAACATTGAAGTAATGTTGCAATTACGAAATCAATTTGGCGCAAAACTTTTATTAATTTTCATTTTATGAAAATGAATTTAAAAAATTGTTTTGATATTTTTTCAAAAGTACGTTTAAATCTGTCGATGAACCTAATAACATTAGCTGAATGTTACAACCGCAAAATCAATCTAGAGTAAAATTTTCATTGGTGTTTGTATCACGTGTCATGTTTGCAATATGTAACTTTTGTTATTCTTCTCTCTCTTATCTTATTAACATGAAAACAAAATATAATATAATAATCTTATTCTTTCTTTTATTTTATTAATATGAAAATAAAATAAAATGATTTCTTCCCTCCTTTTTCTTCTTAAAAATACTCTCTTCTTTTTCTATCATACATCGTATAATTGCACCTTGGAATTACAATAAATATTCAACAACATCAGTAAAAGATGATTATGTGTGAAGTTCATAAGCTAGCGTGGTATAATCTTGCAATTGAAACATTAGCTTACTTACGTACTTACTATAAGTACTTACCGTTGGAACTTAGAACTTCCAACCTAAATATACATATGTACATATGTATACGAACTATAAATGTAAAATACAGTATTTATCAATTTATCAATTCCACGTGCTTGTTAAAATTTTCAATGTTCCTGCGTACTTACTTGTTTCTTACGTAGCCACGTGATTTCAGCGCATACTGATCATACACGTTATTACAATAGCGACTTTATAGTATTAAATAATATGCTTTAAGCAAATCAAATAAAAAAGGTGTGTGAATAATTGAACACATTTAAAACATGGTACACTTTACATTACATGCGACACCATGTTTGCAATTCATTGTTCCATCTAAAAAATACATCGTTGAAAAAGTTAAAACTTTCTCCTAAGATTTTTTTTTCAAATATTTTCGTAGCACGAGTTGCATATTGCTTTAACAGAATATTTATACGTAAAAGTAGCTTGACGTCGGTCATTCTCTTATTTTTTTATATTATATAATTATTTGAGAAGTTACATTTCAATAATTATTTTGACAATGATTTTTCAACTCTAAACGTATCAGAAAATAAAAAATCGTTATATCGCACTTTTCTGTTTACCAAAATAAGCAAAAATATGTCGTAAAACTATTGTTTAATAAATATAAAAACAAAACGAATTGTGCAAAAACCTAATCTTTTTCTTCAATTTTCGTCAGTTATCGCAGTCAATCTAAAGATAATACAAAATCAACTAATTTATAATTTATTAAATTATAACCTGTTTTATTGTCAAACTTACCTGTCAAATTTTCATTAATGATATTCGTGAACAGTAGAACCCTGACCATAAAAAATATCCGTAGTACCAAAGAAATATTTCAATATATCAATTTAATTAAATATGTCGTGTTGAAGTGTTTGCAATATTATTAAATGTTGTATTTAAATGGGTACGATATTATTAAATACTTTACACTCACAGCCACTTGAAACTAGTAATAATTATTATATAATTATTTTAATTATATAATTACATAGTTTATAAATATATAAACATAATTTAGAACAAATATCGATCGACGCCAAGCTAATCGTAAAAGTTTTCATAAAAGAGAAAGTTTGAACTCTCATTTCGCACAGTCAATGACATGTCTCAACAGAAATGTACCTGTAAAACCATTGTGCTGACAACAGTACCAGCGACAGATACGAGATTCAATTCTAGCCATTCTTCGCCTGCTCTTAGACAGCCTCTCTCGTATATACTCCTCTCCCCAGTCTGCATTTACCAGGGGTAAACAAAATGATTGAAAAAAACCTCTGCGAAAGTTTTTTCATCGGATGATTTAAGATTTTACGTTGTCGTGCCTGCGGCATATTATATGTACGTATGTGTCTTGTTTCTATTTTCATCATTGTGCAATCTTCTGGTTCAAGCGATGTATTTTTCGTACTTCGTTGATTATTTCGTATTAGATTTCATTCAATTTCTTCATTCGTTAATGGTGGTTGATCGAAATGAAAATTTGTGAATATTATTGAGAAATGATAGAGATACGAGATCAATTTGATGGAAATACGAGAAATTATCTTCCAAGAAAATGATTCTGATTAAGTCTAATTGTTGAATATAGTAAAAAGTATCGAGAATTTGTTAAACATACAGCTGTACGAAAATATTCGTACTTTTTATGAATATATGAATATGAGTGTTATATAAAACATTTTGACATTTTATTTACGTCGTACTGAGACTTGACTATGCTGATTACATTGATCAAGATTGAAATAAATTTAAATATATATATATAAATATATATAAAACTTTGTATATTTCAGAAATTACAAAAATATTTAAACAGCAACAATTCATTGTATCAATGTTTATGGGAATCACCTTTAACCTTTTGAAACCTTCTACTACTGAAACTTTATTTTCAATTATAAAACAGTATGAACGTGTACTACTTAATAATGTACGCATGACGTTACATTTGAGTAATTTGTTTTCTAAGATTAGTTTGAAACGTTTATTGTTTTGGAATTTTTTGCGAAAAAATATTTAAAAAGTTGCGAACAACACGAATATTAAAAGAGGATTGATATTTATTACATGTTTAAGATAGCTATACAATCTATATTTTTTTCTAACGAATTTTTTGTTAAATTTATGTTTACAATAAATATTTTGTAATTTCTATAGATGTATTTCAGATTGATCGTAAATTTTATTGATATAATCATAATAGTCATTTTATATTACAACGTTAATTAAATGTTTTAATACATATAGGTACATAAATATTCTTTTACAATAAGTGAATATTTTCCAATCATTGTGTAATAGTGTTATATTTTGAATTTATTCTTCTTCCGTGTTTCATGTTTTATTAAATTTTACCACGATCGACCACCGATGGGGAAACTAAAGAAACTCAAATTTTAATCATGTACCAAAGATGATGAGTATGCAGTAACTCAAAAGTATAATTTCAAACTATATAATAAAATTATATAATAAAACTATATAATAAAATTATATTTTTTGAAATTAATTATGATATAACAATAGGGACCTCGGGAGTTCAACAAAGTATTTCATGTAGCCGTTATAAAAGAAATCATTCAGAAGAATTTGGAAATAGTATTTCTGATACAAAACATTGTCACCAATATTTACTACAGAATTTATCTTCATATTCGAATAAATAGTAAGCAAACAGCACTTATTTATATAAAGTGTATGTATTAATATTAATTTATAAAATAGTTTTTTTAGAAAGTATTGAATTCCTTAAATCTTTAAATACAGTAATATAGTTATTTTTAAAATATTAACAAAAGTATAAATATAAGTATTCAAAACTTTATTAAATATTAATAAAGCAAAAATATAAATTAATGATGTAATCTTAAAATTGTTATTACATCTTTTCCGATTTCTTATTAATTAAATTAAACATCATTTTATTTTCAAAACTATTTTATCTTAGCTACTTTTTGATTTAGTATATTTTATCATAAAATTCTGACTGTAATTGAATAACATTTGATCGAAACGGAAACGAACGAATGGAAGAGTAAAAAATAGCGTAGGGCTTTGTTCATATTTTAGCGAGTATATTTTGTTCAAACAGATTAATTATTAACATATGAGAGGCAATGGTTAGGAAATGAAAAATTATTTAGAATAATAGAAGAAAGAAGATAAATGATGATAAGTATAGTAAATAAAGTGAAGATGAAACATCATTTTAAAAGAATGAATGAATGCGATAATATGGGCAATTTTAGTATAAGTAGAATATTTTTAAGAGAAGTAACCTTGCAAACACGACAAGTAAGAATTTACTTGTAATAATGTGACTTATTGTTAGAAGTTTAGTGTCAGAAGTGATATCAAATTCAAAAAATTACTTACGTAGCTAGGTTTTCTGACATCGTAGCCACACTGTTTATTCTTTATAATTTCCTGAAAACACCGGAGAAATTGATTAGTAAATCAATACTTAAAAATCTAAATGTAATGAAATGTTATGCAGTTGTGAAAAAATTATACTACAATTTATATGCAATTAATTTCTTTTTTAGAAACGCAAGTATTTATAGTCAGGAGTGGTATAGAACAAATTTGCATGAAACAGAAAAATTACATTTGGCTTTCGTTTACAACAGCTAAAAGGCACGCCGCATGCTTCCCTCGAGCCAATATCGCTCGACGAACAATTGAAATAATTGTTGCGATCCCAATCTTTAGGACCCTCGATGCCGCAACACTGCAACTGTAAAATAAAAAAAAAGTTTTATCAAATTTTTATAGAAATAAATGTTGCAAGCAAAAAATATATTTATTTATTTTATTCGTGTTGGTTCTGATTATTTAACGAAGAAATATTTCAAATGAAAATTTTGTAGATTCAAATGAAGAATTTATTAATGTAAAATAAAAATCTGAAATATGTTTTTTTTCGTTAATTTTAAATCATTTTGTTCTTCTTATATGTATACTCTGGAGTATATATAAATGAAATTATATATGTATATACTCTGTGTATTTTACTCAATCAAATGAATTTTTCTTGATTGAATTCACTTATCTCAACGTGAATTCGTGTAATATAATCGAAAAATCGCTAATCAGTGGATTACGTGAAACATTTGTTTCACAAAATTTATAAAAAGGAGTTATACTGAACAGCAGCGTGCATAAATATTTGGACACTTATCATAGTTTAATAAAGAGATCGATGTTTTTCTTTCGTTTCTACATTTACGGTTGACAAACATTTTTCTACTGTTAAGCTTCTATAGTTCACTATAACAAAGATCAAATGCTCTACTAAATTTAATCTGAAACAAAGAATATATAGTGTATCACTCAAATGTCTCGAGTGATTGTATAAAAATATATGCATTTTCTGATATTTCATCATTAAACAGATATAATTTAAATCACTTAATTAAGATGTTTTTACAAATTTTCTTAATCATTGATTATTTAATTACAGGCAGATTATTTAATTATTATTTCTTCCATTACATTTAATTAGAATATAGAAACGCTTTCTCAACATGTAGTATATTATGATCAGCCTCGTCACATCAATTTTCAAATTTTCGTCTATGTAAGAAAAAAATCATGCTCTTCGAACAGACTGTCACGAAAAGTTTCTGTGCAACTTCGCGTCATGTTCATTAAAAGTCAGTCCAATGAGATTAATTTAAAGATCAAGTTCTATAATACTTCAAAAATATTCTTGGTCCCTACATTCTACAGTCAAAAGTGTGCACACCTAGATAATATACGATCATACTTCTTTATCCGTGACAAAGATACATTTGTAATAATCTTGTAATTACGGTATATTAAATTCTGTATTCGATTAATAAATCTAAAATTTAATCATTTCGAAATTATCTAAAATTATCTATTATCTGTCATTTCTATCGATCGTTTTCACATTTTTCTAGAAATTAAAACATATTTCTAATTTAAAAACGAAAATATGAAAAAATTTTTAATCAGTATGCGTTATACTCCAATTAAGTTGCATAATATACGTCTTTCAAAAATATTATGAATTCTTTTTGTCTGCTGGACTGAGTGTAAAGACTGAAATATAAAAGTTCAAGGATCATAGTAAAGTTATACCCGTACGATACCACTTTATCGCTCAAATCGTATCAACTTTTATTGTATTAATCGAAGTTTAAGACTTCCTGAGTTCGTCCATGCATGTGTATAAGTATTTGGACACTTTTAAATTATTGCAAATACAATTCATATTACAATTCGAATGAATCTTTTTAATTTAATTTAATCTTAACATGTACAATCAATAGATAAAATTGATAAAAAAGAATATTATAGTAATTAGCGACTTTAAGTATATTCATTGTTGAAACTTTAGAACGATTGAAACATGTAAAAAAGTTTATAAAGATTTTCTGGAGTGAAAAATAAATATGAAACTCGAAAATACAGAAAATTAACAATACTGAAACTACAAGTGTCAAAACGTAACATTTAGTTTTAATGGAATCGCATTAAGCTTCCAATTATTTATTATCTCGGTAATGTACATCTGAGTTCCGAAACGAAATCATTTCAGTCCACTAACTAGAACTGAATCTCTTCTGCGGCTCTCTAATTTCAAATTAGGTTCATTCGCAATTTCCTAATCTTGCATTAAATTCATCTGTATTTTCTCCGATCTTCTAACGAGCCTTCTACTTCGTGTCGAGTAGTATCTATGATATTCTCTATCATCCTAGTTTCTCGATATTGCATCAAGTTTGTCTGCACCATCTTTCCCAGTAACAACCCGATTTCACGAAGTTTCAATCTCCTGTGGTTATCTAACCTCGCGTTAATTTGCCTGCACGTGACTACATGTTAAAGACTCCTTGATTTCACATCAAAAGTTTGTCCTTTTAGTACAATAATCCAAACGACTCTTTGACTTTGCGCTCTGACAATGAACCTCGTTCATCGATTATATTAGAACTTATAAATGAGGAGATATGCACAAAACAATTCAAAAGCGAAGGAAAATTCATCTTACAGTAGTATATATCGCCAAAAATATTAATATTAATATTAAAATGTTATTATATTAATATTAATATTAAAAAATATTAAACAGTATTTTTATAAGTAAATATCGGAGTTTTATGTCGGATTTAAATATTACACAGAGTGTCTCAGAATCACTGTATTCACTTCAACATCTCATTCGTTTGTGATGATTAAACTACGGAATTGAAAGTTTTAAAAACATGTCCAATACATATAATACGCAAAAAGTATAAAAAATATCCAAGAATATTTATTACTAGTAGATGAAACAAATTTTTATTTATATGCTTTTTTAGTTATACGCTTAAAATTTTTAAAATGCATAAAAATCCATAGTTTAGTATTTCAGGCGTAATTGTAAATTATTTTAGTACTACTGAAATTTTTTTGGAAAAATAAAATTATATATATATATCTCCTCTTTTATTGTATTTTCTGACAAAGTAGCTGCATTCTATTTATTAAATAATAAAGTAATAAAGTAAATTAAAATAATAAAGTAACAAAATAAATTATAATAATAATAAAAGTATATAATAATGATGAATAACAGATAGTAAATTCATTACCTTTACAATATTATCTACATTTAATTAATTTCAAAATATGGAATTATGGGTGTAACAATATATGAACTAAACCACAGAACGTGATTAGCTTAAATTACTCTGTGTATACTGTATATTGTAAATATTTAATCATCAACTAAATTTCCATTATTTTCTATATTCAAAACTGCCAAATCGATCAATGTTATTTCAACCATAATTTTGATTAATAATGTATCCCTCGTTTTTTTTCTTAATTGGTAATGCATTCTAGACTGCATATGATTAACAGCAACATCATATGCTCTAATAATAATAATTGGATCATTTTTCTGTTTCTTCTTTTCTTCCTTTCGAGATAATTTTTTATGGATGCGAAAATTTATGCGAAAACTTAACCTTATTACTTAAACCATTATTCAAACGTTATTTAACGTGAATCAAAAAATATATACATACATTTCCTATGCTGTATGTAAGAAATATGCAGTATTTATTTCTTCCATAAAGTAGCACCTGTTTACGACGATTCAGTGTGATTAATAGAATTATTAAGCGAACATGATATAAATGAAACCATTACGCTGTTGCCAATTTACTGTTGAAATACGAAACAAGCAACATTGTATTATTGGTAATTATACGGCAGACCTCATCGATTTCAATGATTTTCGAATATGTTGCCGAGAATATGATTATATAGCGTAAGCCTCTTAATGCAATAACTTCAAGTAACTCGTAATTTACTTGCTGTACGAAAAAAATGTTTCAAACAAAAATTGCGTGACATATAATACATATAATGATCGTTTTGTTATTTAGCTCTTTTATTGAGACATAAAGGTCGTTTTCAATTTTTCAGATTTTTTTATCTATTAATCGATGAAACTCGACATTTTCTATAAAAAAGTATTAATTTATATGTATCAAAAGACTATTAGTTTAGGAGATATTTTAATTAAAATCTATCGTGAAAAAATTGAGGAAAGACAGGAACGCTATTATTGTGTTCGTACTGTCCTTGTCTTTCGCGCGATTTTATAAAATTAAACCTAAATTAATATAATTTCCTGAATTAATTTTCTAAACTAATAATTTTTTGACATACGTATATCAAGAATATGTGTAATTTAAACCAATGTTTATTATATAAATCACACTCACGAATATATTTACATACATTTTACATAGAATTTAAGAAGATTGCTGGTAATGTATGTATAATATAATTCTATATAAATAACGATACATACCCAATCCTCTTGAATCCAATCGATGAGATTCTGCTGATCGGGATCTTCCCGATAGTGAATGATGAACGCTTGGAAACCGCCAGTAGCTTGTGACTTTATCTATACGTCAAATCGACATATTAATTCTGTTCTTGATAATAAGTTGGAGGTAATGTTAAAATAAATTTTGAGTCTACGGCATAGAAACTTGAACCTCAAAAGTTTAAGTGTCAAGCCGTAAAAATTAAAATACTCATAAAATGAGCACGAACTATTTTTAGCTGTATATAAAATTTATAATATCCAAATTTTAAAAAAAAATCTACTTCATCTTGATAATAAAATTCATATAATACATATGTATTATCAATTATAAGTACATTTTTAGTACAAATTAAGATTAATTTGATCATCATTACTAATGGAATAATTGCAAATCGATCGAATTTCAAAACAAATGTAAGTTTAATATTAGACAGATCATTTCAATTATTTCAAGAATTGTATTTTAAACTGAGTCAATCGCAATAATCAAGTTTGAATAAGTGCATTAAATATTGACTGACGTTAACGTGATATAATTAAATTAATCATAAACAGTAATATTATAAACAGAGAATATTTTCTTTTTCTAAACTGGTTTGAAAAATCTTTATATGCAAAAAATGTGGGAACATTATTACAGGTTTCTTCATATAGAAATCTTGAAAAACCTGATCATAAGAGATTTATTTTTTATAATAGTTTTCGTCATCGATAAAATCGTTTTCTTTTTCTTATTATTGAAAATAAGTAAGATACTTTAAGCGTTGAAATTATAAAGAACATTTTGTACTGTATATTTACAAACACAGAATGAAAATATTCAGATTAGAATAGAATACATTTGATTGAGATATATAATACAATGACCTGATAAGAATTCAATTTTTTCATCAGATATTTATTGTAATTATAACATGTAAAATTTATAACACATATCCATTTCATTTACACAAACGTTAAATAAAATAAATATCCGATTTCGTGTTATCAAAATTAAGTACAATATGATGATAATAAAACATGATTTAATATTTTCACGAACATATATTTCAATATTTTTATACATATTTCAACATTACGAAAATTTTAATATTCCATATCATAATATTCTTTACGTGTTAAATTAAATAATGTCTTATTTCTCCTGTTCTCTTTCTTTCTAAGATTTTCCTTTTATTATATAAATGAGTGTCTAATTGTATGACTCAAATCATATATAAATAAAATTAATGAACATCATTGCAATAAATTACATATTTTTTTAATTATCGCAAATTATAAATGAATCTACAAATATTTAAATAAATCAATTTATTCAAACATTTTAATTATTGCAAATGTACAGCATACAGAGTTTTCTCCAATTTTAAAAACTTAATTAAAATTAACAAGATGGGAATATCAGACATTTTTTTTTTATTATTTTTATTCACAGAGTACACTGGTGAAGTTCTTACGGAAACTTACGAGACAATTATATAATAAATTGCATCATAAATTTATGAAGAATTTTTTTCCATCAATCTACGCCAAATGTTATGAATATTAACAGAGCAAAATGTTGCGAAGCTTTTATAAATATTACTAAAATAAATACTATCATTGAAATCGTTTTTAAAAAAATTTATTTAATTAAAAACCCGTAACAATAAATTAATATCCAATATTATATAAACGTACATCCGCGTGTCTAAAAACTGTTTCTAAAAATATTAACAGATCTGTAATGTAACTTACCCAATCCTTAAAGACAAAGCCTAAAACACCGGCTGCCATCTCCATTAACAACAATAACGCCAGAAATATCGCATACTGAAATAAATATTATAAATGTGAAATTATGGAATTATGACAATTATGATAAATATAAAATGAGATGTAAAATTATATAATATCATACAACGGATTTTATATAATATTATGGTGTAGTATTGTGTATCATGGTCAAAGAACAGACTTCACAT
The DNA here is from genome assembly GCA_032399605.1 of Melipona beecheii. NCBI lineage: Eukaryota > Metazoa > Arthropoda > Insecta > Hymenoptera > Apidae > Melipona > Melipona beecheii. The sequence goes on from JAUCMO010000507.1 coordinate 7,349,803, forward strand.
TTTAAAAAGACTTTGAAAAGATCAATAATTTCAATTTGAAACAAAAGGAGAAAAAATCCATGAAAGATTAAAACTTAAATTGTTATATTATACGTTAATATATTATATTTATATTTAAATGGGAAATATATCGTTATAAATAACAGAACTTTTATATGGTGCAACAAATAAAATAATAATAATGTGTTGATTATCTGGATTTTAATTCCACAGTTTTTCCTTCAATCAAAAATAATTTTTTTCTTTCACATGTAAAACAGAACTTTTAAATATAAAACATAGGAATAAAATTTTTTTAATGTAAAACAAAATTTAAAATGTCTGTGTGTTTGAAAAAAGATTTTTCATCATTTCGCAACGATTGTGAAGCAAGCGCGTAGTAAAACGCGTAGAAAAAAAATGTGTAGCATATTACATACTTCAAGCAAAATTCTCATTGTTTTGTTACCGCAGAATAATTCAACGAAAATATGTTTGCTTTAAATATTAAATATTTTGAAAAAATCGTATTAAATAGTTCTATTTATCTATATTATTATTTCCTTTAATTATGTCTATACTTATATAATAATACATAATTACACATAATGCAGATTAACCTTTCGATAGTACGATCATCGAGTGTTCATATTTATTTATTTGATTGTTGTTCCACAAAATGTGGAGATTATAATTTGCCTGATAATTGTTACAATATAACCACAACATAATAGCAGTATTATGTAATCATCTGTGTAATATTATGAATCGATTTGCCATGCCAGAAAAGTTAACATTAACAGCATTGTTAATTGTTTACTTGCTCGACACCTAGTACTGTTTGTACGGTAATTACAAATTCTTATTACAAACTACACAATCCACATCAGTTACAAATGAGTTTAATTACCACTTCAAATCATTGCAACGCAATATTTCTGAAATTTTTAATTATAAATCATTTCAAATTAATACTTATTAATGTCATTTCAAATTATATTATATTGTTATCGAAAAACTTAAATGTGAAAATGAAAAGAATTGGCGAAGCATAAATTATCGAGTCGATATAAATTGTGATAATTTTAATTTATATATAATTACGTAGAAATAATTTTAGTCACAAAATACAATGTTCTCATCTATTGTCAGTTTCCTTCAACTTCAGCTGTTTGAGGAAACAGCAATATATTTGGGAGAAACTTGAAAGCTGATTCTGTAGTTTCGTGGTAACAAAGGGAGCAATCCAAGTGCTCCTTTTACTTTTTAAGAAAACTTTGCCAGTTTGTAGAACTGCTGGATTGTGAGTACTCTTATACTCGCTCTTCAACACGAACTACTATTATAAATCACTACAAATATTTATAAGTCGTTAACAATCAATGTTAAGTTTTCCAGATAACAATAACAATGATAGATATTAAACAAGTGCCTGTAAATCCTGTAGCTAAATAACTTTCCTTTTTATCATTACTTATTTCTTTCACAATTATTCACATTAGTTACAATAATATTACTTAATTTTTAACACTAATCGTAAATGTACTTTCTATTTACATTTTTATGTATACAGCTATTGATCTTTTTGTTATTACAATTTACTAAAATTTATTTACAATTTAAAAATCGTTATAATATCATCATAATAATCGTTATATAATCATAATTAATGCTAACATTATAAACAATTATACTATAAAATCATAATTAGTGTTAACATTATAAACAATTTTATTTATTAATATGTGTGATATTGTAATTGAAATTGAATGATAATCTAAGAAGAAGTAAAATTATAGATTTCAAATTTATATTTATACGTATATGTATATTAACTGAATACATTGAATTATTTTAGTTTTACGAATTCTATTTATTCGAGAGCGCAGGAGGGACTTTATTTATTTTCAATAATATCCCATAAATTTGAATATCCTGTGATTAAGAGCGTTTCAAATGCGCTTGGGTTGAAAAGATTTTTCCATAAAATATAAAAATCTACATATGAAAAGATACGTCTTCGTGTGCTTAAAAATGATTAAAGTAATCCGCAAATGGTTTATTGAATATTCAAATGCTTACCGTAGCTAGGAGGCACGTATTTTCCCTGAGTGCACCAACACATCCCGTAAATCCGATGATAAATGTCACTGTACCTGTAAAAGAAGAAAAATTATTTGAATTAAATATATTACGTTGATGTTGTATTTATGATACTAAGTCTGCACGTTAAATTTGTCTGCCACTCGGTTCTATTTATTACACGTGTACAAAAGTCTAATTCTTATCTTTTACTCCTAAAGTCTTTTTGACTTTATCATCTCTTAAAGAATTACTTCATTTTATTCAGAAGTTATATTTACGGAATAACGATAAATGATGTATTATAATCGGATTGCGGATCTTTAAGCCCTCATGAAAAATTTAGAAGTACAAAAGTTTCCAGAATTTATAAAATATAAATCGTAAATATATATGAAATATCCGTAATGAAGTATCTGTTATAACAGTTATAAATAAATTAGGAAATAAATCTCTGTTTGGATTACATTTTTTTAACTGCGCTTGTGAAAATTTAAAATTGCATAAAGATCCGCAATCTACATAATTATAATTCTTCAAATTTAATACATATATATAATATTCCACTGAATTATACAATAGTTTTAAAGTATTTATAGAGAATAAAAAAATTATGTTTTCATTAAAAAAATATGAAGATAATTTGAATAGATATGATATGATTTTCAAATCATTTTATTTTCCCAATTAGCGCATGTTTGTTTTCCATAAAAAGCTAGCAAAATGTTTAAACTTTAAAATACAAAATAACAATTGCAGCTTTATCTTTGATCCTTATCTCTGTATTTTCTAGCACGTATGTACTATGTTCTTTTAATCTAATTTGCACAAAAGAAGTTGAATAATTAATAATGATGAGGAATAATGAAGAAATAACTGCAGAAAAGTCTTGAATAAAGCAACTGTTTTCACGGAAAATTTACTTTACAGTGATTTTTATTAATATTCAGACAACATGATGTTTGAAAGATTATTGCTCTACATATGTATCTGTTTTATACTGTTATTGAATTAATATTTTTTTAGAATACTAATTATAATATAATAGTGTACAGCATGATTATAGTACACTCACAATCAGCATTGCCAGTTTCATCTATTCGTTCGTGCTCACCACGCTATTTAACAATATTTCGAGCATAACGTGCAAACGAGAATACGCATTTGCACTGATATACAATACAATCGTGAAGATCGAACGCGTATGCGTAGTTTCGGTGCAAATGGATTTACCGAATGATTACATAGAGATCCATTTAGTTTCCAACATGTTACGCTTTGCGCAGAAACTATGAAAACCTCTCTTCTTTTGTATATTTTCATTTAAGTCAACTAGTAAACCTTATATTAATTAAATTCTGGTGAAAATATTGAAGTATTTATCAAATAAAAACAGAAAGGAGATAATTGAATTTTTTAATAAGAAATGCCAATGTTTTTTTTCGAATAACGAATTTTTAAAGAAACTTTTTTTTGAAGAATATCGTTCTTGGATCATTAGGAATCGGAAATATCTTGATGATAAATTACATTTATACGAATGATAAATATACATTTATGCGGATTTTATGAGACTCGAAAATTAAAAATACTAAAACGTTCGTTAATCGCATTTGTCAAAACGTAACGAGAATATCAAACTGTTAATGTACACTGAAGTTTGCACCGAAGCATCCAATAATTTATGCTCGTTGATGAGTTCCAAACGAAATCGTTCCGATCTACTGACTAAAACTAAAATTCCTCCCTTTCTAATTTTGCACTAAACGCCTTCTCGTTAATTCTCTGATCTACCAACGACTTCGTATCGAGTTGATCTATCCCGTTTTCTATCTTCCTAGCAACCCCTCGATCTCACGTCGAGTTCATCTGCACCATCTTTCGTAGCAATTTTGGATCGGATGCGTTCGCGAAATCTTCACCTGCCGCGACTGTCTAACCTCGCGCTAAATTCATCCGCACGTGACTGCATGTTGGAAGCTCTCTGGTTCGTCCTCGTTACAGTAATCCTAACCAGGGTTCCTAATTTCACGTCAGGTTTGTCCGTACACTATCGAAAATCCGTATTCTCTGAAATACCTCTGGCTGGCATCTGACGTGCTGTGCGCGGCGTCGAAAAAATTTCATTGAAATTTCATTGAAAATGAAATTAAAAATCAGGATTTGTACAGAAAGTTTTCGAAATTCAGAATAATCCGCAAGTAGCAATTTTATCGATTACGTTTTTTGAAATAAATGTAGGATTTGGCAAGATAAATTGAAACGACATAAATTTATCAAATGAAATTGTCGTGTTGTTTGTTTCGTTACAAAATGGTACAACATACGACGATAATACGGCAATAAAGTGAATTGAATGTAAAAGACAATCGTGAGGGGAAAAGATATTTACGCTTTGCGATTTCCAAAGGGTGGCTACTGAAGAACTAAAGAGTTTGAAGAAGTATCATAACTTGTTCATTTTCAATCTTTATTTTCTCTTTTTTGTGGGTTATAAATTAATTAATTATAATAATTATAATATAATATATTATTATATTAATTATATTTACAAATAAAATAATAAAAAATTATAAAAACATGTGTTTGTAAAATCACATCATTCAGTCTTTCAGTGACCATCTATAGTATTTTATTTCTTCGGTGATACACAACTGTCACATTATGGCACTCCTCAGTATTAAATAATTTTTATTAACAAAATTGTTTCCGTCTTCAAAAACAACAGTGATATTCAAAATATGTGATTCACCCTGATTTGAGATTGAAAAACGATAGATATCTCGAGTTATTAATTTTCTATTTATGTGATGCATTGTAGTGTAATGTCCAATGAAAGGTAATATCCGTCTAAATTTCCTGAACAATTCAATAATTCAATAAGTCATCCGCAATACTAATTACTACGAGACCACAATCCTCTGATACGGATGTTGAGATACCATTAATAATTGCTGGAAATTTCGTATTGAAAATTAGCGACTACGTCTCGACTAACAGTTGCACTCTACAAGTGGAATTAATCATGTTTCCAAGGGGGATCTCTTGCGTATAATTCATACAGAAAATTACGAAAGTTAGATAAGCAATTTAGTTCAATATATTTATACATGTAATCATAATTTTGTTTTAATGCGAACTAATCTTTAATCTTTATTTTTTAAATATACGTAAATTTTTATTTATTTGCTAAATTAACAATGTGTAAGTTGAGTTTTCGAATAAAAAATTGTTTAAAAATAACATGTGTGAAAAATATATTCCATTTGAAGCAAATAAAACGAATTAATAACATGTAAAAATTACTTTCTTTACAAACTTTCAATAAGTTTTCAATAAAAATTTGAGGACGAAATTACTTAACTTTGAAATTCTCCATTTAATTTAATTTTATCATTAACAGCAGTGTTGTCCCAAGGCGATTAATTTTGAATTTCAGAACGGAAATAATTTCAAATGATGAATTTCAGTTTTCTTTTTTATATACATAAATTATATGAAAAAAAGTATATTTTATTGATGTTACGAAGCACACGTTTACTGAGAACATTTAATATGAATACTTAAAATTAGGAAATTCAACCGTTTCAGTTTAATCATTTATTATCATTCAGTTAAATCTTTTACTACGTGCTAAATGTTTTAATCGTTTACATTTAGTTTTTTAATTTTACGTGTATATATTGATTGCAAAAATCAGAAAAATTGTCCCGGATTTTGAAAGAAAAATTATTGTAAATAATAGCTGGTAAATTTTATATGTACAGTTGGTTAAATATTTGAATATTTCGTTTTTTAAAAACAAATGATGGTATGTTAACAAAATCTGTTTCCATAATTAGTTCACTAGATACAAAAATATGTAGTATGTACTATGCACTGATGAATTATACAATAATAACAGAAGAAACATAAAAATTCAAGAGTCAAAAAAGTATCGAACACACTTGTAATTTCAATTTTTAATCTGAATTTTACTAGAAAAATTGCCAAATATATATCCTCATCCTTTTGTAAGTATTGAAATGTTATCGAATGATATCGCACCAGGATATGCTTGTTTTTAAATTAAATTATTAAAAATATTTTATATTCTGTTCAAATATATGGTAAAAAAAAAAACTGCAAAAGAAGAACTCTCATACGTCAATATTTTTTTGATTCTTGAATTTCTTATTTGATATTATTATTATATAATTCAATAATTATAATATAAATTATTTATTATTATATATATTAATTCAACATAATTCAATAATATTATTGAAAATTGTTATTGTGCACATTACTTATGTAGTAAACTATCTACGTTTGTTTTCACAGAAATATTGCAACTTCTTATCATGCAAGTGTTATTAAGTTCCCTTTGAAAACTCGATACTGCTATATTCAGCCATATTATTATAGCTTGAATTATTGCAATATTATTGTTCATTTATTTATTGAATGTTTATACATATATTAGACAAAAATAAAAATTGTATTTAGCCATCTGGTATGATATACATATTATACAGTTAGCAAGAGTGGCAATTTTGAAATGGCATAGAACCACGTTATCGGCATTCAGTTAAAGAATTTGAAATGACGTGGTAGGATTGTATAAGAAGCGATTAAACATAGTAATTTTAAGTTAAAATTTTTAAAAGATCCATTTGACTCTGTTGGTAAAAATAGCGTTAAAGGCTAAAATTTTAGGATTTAATATCATATGAAACTTAAGTTTTTGAAGTCTTCAAGTCTTAAAGCTCTCAAGGTTCATTTCGTTAATACGTCTCTATCATCGATATATGTGACGATTGACAGCCTACAATATTGTTTTTGTAGTGATTGTATGTAATTCGGGCAGCTCGAGCCTTCGAGTTTAAGGATTCGAGCGTCGAGGATTTTAGCTTTTACAATTCGACGCTTAAAACCTTTGAGGTTCGAGCCGTAAAAGTTAGAACCACGGTTCGAGTTTTCCAAGCTGCAGACTCGGAAAAACTTTAACAACACTGCTGAATAATCAGCCCTGGGGGAAATTTCTCATCGTTGCGTTGTTATCTGTTTTCTCCTTTTCCTTCCTTCTTCAGAGAAAGAAGCATCAGTACTATCCAGCACTAGCCAGCACTAGTAATTAGAATTTTTGGTAAACGCATACTTGATTAAATCTTTCACACTTCTCTGACACTCGATGAAAAATTGTCCGCGTGTGTTTCAAACTATTACAACTTCATAAAAATTCTATAAATCCAGGTGGTTTCATTGTAATGTGTGAAAACCTCCGTTGGTTTCTTTCAAAAGTGTTTCACATTGTAATAGCAAATAAAATTTCTTTCACGACTAAGTTTATCATGGTATTAAGGACTGAAGTTTTCTCTTTATAACGATTTCTCAAAACCTGCTGTACAATTTCTTTTTTTTCTATTGAGCTTTGAATGTCAAACGAAAATGTTACGATTTCTTGCATTTTCATTATCTAAGCCTAATATTCAATGTTCAATAAAATGACGAGAAAAAGTCTTTGGCGATTAAAATAAAAATATTTCATTTGCTGGGAAATTTGATTTCTTATCTAAAATACCATTTTATTTAAAGCGTATGTCTGGTATTTTTACCTTTTGCATTAGAATGCCACCCACGTCAAGAATTTTTTATGCCAAATTGCAACATTTAAAATGTAACCCAGGCAAAACAAATGATAAGTTTATTACTTCTTAATAATTTCTATCTAGTAATATCATACCGACGAGTTCAAAAGAAAAACAAAAAAACGACGAATTATTGTACACGGTTCGGTCGCTCGTTATGGTCCGCGAACCAGTTGCTAGCGCAAGGATTGCAAGCAATACTTGAAATATTTTTTTTCTATTTACCCAATTTTAAATCTGGTACAATTGGTAGTTAAAATTATTTCTCACATATCGAAAAACTTTCATTGCTAACAAAAACGGTTAAAAGAAAGTAAGCACGTGTAATATAAAATGACATTGATTGAGAACAAAGATGCCACATAAATTTCTTTTTCGAAACGTCCAAGATAAATTTACGTGGAACGAGTCGCTGTGCTGTCAATCAGACGAGAGGAATGAAACGTGATTATCCGTAAATCGGACTCTTTCCTTTTCAAAACTTGCCGCTTGATTTTTTGTTCTTTTGGAGACAGTGGACCAGATCACATGCAAATTCGATTTAGCCTTGTACGGCTCTAGTTTGTCTCTGCTACGATGTTGGGACTGCTTGTAGGACATTTGTGGATTCTCACTATTACGTTTAGCTACACCGTGGTTAACCGCCCACAAGTGGTTTTCTACCTTCTATGGCAAACTTGTTGGAATGCTTTCGTATTGTCTGTAGTAATCCAATTCACAATGCTTTACAATGTTTCGACTATCAATTTGTATTAACAGTAGCGTACGATATATGTGAAAATACTTATAATATATACAGTGGAATTCCGTTGATACAGAGTTTTTGTAATCGTGATATAACAATTTTACATGTAAAAATGAGCAAAAAAAGAATAAAATTTGATGCTTCCTTTCTGGAGAAAATCGAGTTTGAAAATTTATCAGGTATACTTGAATTTGGCTAATTTTAGACGTGGTAGAAAAGAATAATTAATAGGCTATTCTACTTGCATAAATAAGTAAGGAATGTAGAATTTTCGAAAATATTATCTTGAATATTTATCAAGTACACGTATATCAAGGTAACTTTTATCGAAACCAAAGTCCACTTTCTTAAATGGAAAAATTCTATTCTAGATTTTTTACTTATTTTTGCACATAGGACAGTCTTTTGTTAATTATTCTTCCCTGTCGTGTTTAGAATTAACTAGATTCAAGTATGCTTAATAAACTTGATCTTCTCGAAAAGAGCATATGGAAAGATTTTATTCTGTTGTTTTTTCTTATTAATTATATTATTAATTAATAAAACTATATTAATATTAATTATAATAATATAAATAATATTAAATTACAATATTTGTATATTTACAATTAATTATTAAGTAATATTTCTATCGAAATGTCCCATATTCACGTATTATATGTGCATGAGTACTTGTAAGCATGCGTGCATAATCGTGTGTGTATGCGCGCGTTAGTTGTGTTATAACGTGAAGGTATGATAGTGCAGCACGCGCAATGGTTTCTGATCGACAACACGAATGAAGTTTATTGAACTTACGACGTGACGTTTATCAGAAATGAACTGCGAAGTTGGTTTTATCAAACAATCTTTCAAACGTGCGCTACAAAATATTTTGAAAGTTTCTCGAAAGTTAACTCGCTGTTAAATGTTTCTTTTTTATTAAATTCAACATGCTCTAGACTAAGATTTATGTAACGCATTGTGAGCAATTTTAAATTGTAATACGATGTAAACGCAGGATGAAATTTCATCACGTTCTAGAATAAAATTTTTCTACACGACGCTTCGTCTCTAAGACAATCAAAGTTGAATATTTCTTTATAATATATTGAATTATACTAATTCTGAACTGGAATCGACAGAAGGTTATTCTACGTGCGAGAATAAATGAAGAGAACATTTTTCTCACGACACTTTGTTCCCAAGAAAATTTAATTTAATACAGAAATGTACCAAGGGAATTTTTAATAAAACGTATTGAAAGCCTATTTTCCTGCAAATGAAATTTTAAATTTAAAAATTTTCATTTTCTATTCTCTTTTGCACGTAAATTGTTCGTTACTGTAGGAATTGATAGAAAAAAGTCTCGGCGATGACAGAAATATTAAAACTCTATCTATATCTAAATCTATAATTTGTCGTTAGGAATTAGTCACGCATAAGATACTTTAACCAGGAATCAAAGTACCAATAGGATAGAATATAAGCACAGACAGAAGTAGTTTAGCACTATAGCAAGTTTGCTTGTTCTAACAAATACATAGTTCTGTGAAACTGTAAAGTATAATTCTTAATTATACCCTTATAACGTAACAACGTTATTCGCTACTCTTTATAATAATTTCCATTTGCATTCTCTGATGTCTCCCTACTCTATCTCTAGATTTGTACATCCTCGCGAGTCGCTACTCTCTCTCCACCTTCATGCCACCTGGAAACCTTCGTCACTGGCACACACTGGTACAATACCTTAATATTTTAAGTCCTAGACCTGGGCGGCTAAAGCAAACAATCCCAGGCCTATCTTCGCTATAACAATTGCAACCGACACTCAGCAAGCAACAATTGTCTCGCTCTTGGACTACACAGGAGAAAGTTTCGACTCATTGTCAGGTTTCCTCGTCCCATGTTACTAAGAAAATTTAAGAATATCTGACAAATTTTGAAATTTGATTTTCTTAGAAAATGAATTCTTAAATAAGAGAGTAAATTAAAATGTGGATCATGAAAACTGGGACATCCCGTATACTGTTATTGTCTTGAAATGGTTACTTTCAGGTCAGTGATTCAAATGATCATTATGCAGCATTGTTTCTAGTAGAAGTCAAGCGTAGTATAAGTATTTTAGTATCTATAGTATCAAAAATAGCCATAATGCTTGTTCGCGCGCGTGAGTAGCGAGACGAGATCGTGTTTAGAAAAGGATGTGGACTATATATTATGCGTGCTGAGTATTAGGGGCTTGTCCCTTCATGGTAACTTTGTGTCGCAAGAGAATGAACTTTATCTATCGAAGGTCGAAATGATTCTAGTTTGGAAGCCGAAGGAAAGCCCAAACGTCTGGTCGGTTCCCCTTCCTTCGGCTTCGGAAAATCGCGGGTTTAGGGTGGAGCACAAAGGGCCAGATACTTGTTGCCATCCTAAGTCATCTCGCTGGCACGTGCTTCTCACGTGTTCGGGGAAGTTGGTGCCATGCATCAATTCACGGTCAAGGATCTTGTTGTTTCTTTGTTCAGAAGAAAGTGCAGCCATGTGGCCAAGGTTTTCTGGCGACACAGGCCCGCTAAGGGTTCTTGAAAAACCAACAAATTTTCCCGAACGTGCCTGTACCCAGACCGTGGGTATTGCAGCATGGCACCTCTCCCGAACAATGCTGGAAAGAAACGTACTTGGAAAATAAAAGGAAAAAGAGATGAATTTAGATCTGGCCTCCTTTTATTAACATTAAATATTGAAATGTTCAGTTATGTATGTTTTAGCTATAAAAGGAAATGTTCGTACACTAAATTGTGTCTGAGGACAGGAATTTAAACAAAATGGCCGAATGTAAAGAAATTCAATAATACGTAGAATCCACAAGGAAGGAAAGACATAAAACAGACACAAAGAATTCTTGGACCTTCTAGGAACTTCGTGAGTCTTCGAAGGGATTAGGTTGCCTAAGGGTTATAAATAACTGGAAATACTCCATGCGAGGAATCGGACAACCTGCAGCTCTTTTGAGTTAACGTCGATCTCATATTTATATTCTTTGCATATCTGCAATGTATTTTTCAGCTACACGATGCAATAAAAAAAAAAAAAATACACAATTGTATGGAAGAAAAATATTAATGATCTTGAGAACTCCGAAAAAGATGTCTTTGGAAAAAAATACCAGTTATTGGCCTTTCAACATCGTTCGTGTTAAGTGAAAAATATTTTTTGCATCATCACAATTCGAAAAGATTTAGATGGCCTTGCTTAAACGGATCATCCTGTATATTTTGAAGTTTAGTATTCTACAAATAAAAATAAGACCAAAATATCATGAAGTAGAAAGCCTACTAGTGCTTCAATAAAAAATTACAACAAAAATACGAGTGCGAACTTCAACAATATGTTAAAAGTAAAATTTACACGAAAGGAATTGATTGTATGAATCAAAATTGCGCGTGAAGAGATTCGACAAAGTTGATGTGAAATTCACGATACATTCAATGATATTTCGATAACAATTTTACGTTCACGAAACGTGGTGATGTTTCGAAATATACATATAATCATAGCTTTACGTTTCATATTTTTGTTACATTTTAACGAAGCTTTTATGGGCTTTCCTTACACGAGAATTCAGTCTCATTTTTATCTGTAGAGATAAAGTTTGAAGCTAAATTTTGGAATATCCTGTATAGTAAAGAAGTGATCAATTCAAATGTTTTGCTATTTTGTTATTTCGCGTACAATATGTACATTTTTAAAATGCAAATTAGCTAAAATCACTCTTCTTAGTACTGGCATATCTATTCGTAAGGTTGAAAAAGAAGGCTACTCCTTTTATATAGATCTTTACTTACCGACTAGAATGAGGATAAATGCTGGATCGAGCGCAACATTTGTCAGCCTAGACAAATTATTGAATGTGTCTTTCTCGGTCCATGCCCAAACACCTATCGCCATAATACCCAAGCCCAGCCACTGGAATAACAAAAAAATACATAACATTAAAAATTAACCGCAACATGCAATGTAAATAAAAAATATTTAAATTTGAAATAAGTTAATTTAAAAATATTTAAATTTTCACTTTTCTATCACATTTTTCATTGCAAAGAACGATAATTAAATTGACGAATAAAATCCGAAAAATATACATCAACTTTACTCGATATACAAAGTATAATGTTAAATCGTGAAAAACGAAATATCTCTAATATGTTCAAAATGAAATAACATTTATTTATTTATTTATTTATTTATTTTTTCCAGCATCAAGTGCCACAGTTAATACTTATACATACTATTATCGTAGATGCTTATGGTAATTTATAATTTAATAAATATAATTAACAGGATGAAAGTTCAGCAAAGAATTATTTGGATATTTTTGTATATTTTTGTATCTTCTCCCTATAAATGTATTTATAACAATCCGCAGTCTGATTATATTCATGGTTTACTTTAATAATATGTATTACATTATATTCTCATTTTCTGCAACACTCTTTTACTGTGTATAATGTTTAATGAAAACTTGAAGTAATTTAAGCAAAATATATTCTTGAACAGAGCTTACAAAGTCTTGCAATTAAGGTGCTTTTAATAATTATATTAGATTACGTTAATACGTAATAGCTGACCCGAACGATTGAAAAATTTTTTGTTAACAAAAATTGTTTAAAATTTTTGTAAGCAGCGGAATCCATTTCAGAATTGTTTCAGTTATATTATTTGCCCAATAAAATTAACTCAATTAAAAATACGTGAAAACAGTTCCCTTTTTACTATTTCTTTTTCATTTAGCAGTTGTTTACGATAGGGACAGAAGAGAGAGAGAGAGAGAGAGAGAGAGAGAGAGAAATTTCTGACTTTGCAGGTGGCCTTTTATATGCAAAAGATCGCTTATCACTTGAGATTTATAACAGCGGGTTAAAATTATATACGATGATAAAATTGAGTGGTTAATATAATAAAGTCTCACTAACTCTCCCCTGTCAATACTTATCCGTTATTATAATTAAAACTAAGGTTTAGAAAACTGGATTCTAACTCCAGTTGAACTAATATGTTCTTCCGTTGCTTGTGTACACTGCATGCGTTCACATAACTCCGGATCCGCCTTTGGCGGATTATACAATAAGAGTTTAGCTTCGAGTTCATATATTTCGGACTCACTGCAAGCTTATTCGTATAAGTAAAATATACAGATAAATGAAATTCTCCATCTTTGTTCTCTCTGTTATATGATCCGAATGAATATTGTACTTCAACAAATATTTTTAAAATATGTGAGATTTGGATGTTAAACACTCCGTAACGCCAAAATATTTATATAAATATTAATACAAAAAAAAATATATATATATATTAAATTAATATTTATATATATTTTATTTAAATATATTTATTTAAATTTATATATATTTATATTTAAATTAATATTTATGTTATACACGTTACATATATTTATACAAAAGGAAATATGAATAAATAAATAAGACTAAGCTTAAATTGTGTTAGATAGATTCTAGCTACGTTGCCAACTTAATCCTACGCGATTTCATACTGCTTTTCTCCACTCAACGATCAGATCCACGCTGTTTATTCTGCTCAATGATCAAATGATTCATACTGTTCACATATTTCCTCGACATACACTTTAGTTTTCTCTCTTTCTTTCTCACACATTCTCTTAATATCGTATTATTTTACAATTATTGCATGTATATAGCAAACTTAACCTGCACTAGATTTTACACACTTTTACAACAAATATCATTACACAATTTTCAAACATTTGCTTTAACAAATATTATAATAATTTTTGATCTTTTGTACGTATTTCACACTGGGAGCTTGTTCGCATAAGTGAAATAAACAAAGTATTTACGTGAGAGAAGAAAAGAAAGAAGAGATAAACGCGATGAAAAAAGTGAGGAGAGTCAAATACCGGTGCCACAGATGTTGCAAAATCGAACGCAAGGCTTCCGACTGCTCTCGAAAGGAATATCGCGGCTAGGATTCGAACAAGGCAGAAGCCATTGGATTTCACCCGACTGTCACTTTCGGGACGGAAACGACGCTATAAGCGGACAGCGACACGTATCAGAAACGATAGTGCATCGACAGTGGTTGTTCGTTTGAGTGATTTTCTAACGGTGGCTGAATCCAATGTGGAGAGTTGAACTTAAACAATAATACGTCGACGGAAACTAAAAGTGCGGAAATATCACTTCGATATCGATAGATACGACACTTGAGAATAAATTTTCTTTCGATAGAGATAGAAACAATGTTTGTAAGGAAACAAGTTATGCAGAAAACTATCAACCCTCGTTAAGTAAATTGAATGAATTTAGTTTGAATTGTAATTTGATTATGCTTCATTTCTTGTTGTTTAGTGATTTGTTCAATAAGTAATCCAGGCAGTAAAGTGTAGATTATAGTAATATAGCAAAAAAAAATTCAAAATGAACTTATAATTAAATAATTTTAACAAGAGTTGTACGAACTGGTTTAAGCGAAACAAAGTTTATACAAAATAGAGATCACGCAATTATGTGTTTGATTAATTTTTTGTTATTTCAACATAACTCAATTCTGATTCAGGATCGAATCGAATTGTTTTACATCCGATGGAGAAATAAAGAGAAATCCAACAATGTAATGCGACTTTATATATTTTTAAATTTTTGAAAACAATTGAAAACAGCGGTGAGTTCGAAATTTGCACAGAACTCTAATTCTACGAAGATCGTAACATTGAATCTTGAAGTTTATATTACAGATAATGGCTCGTAAGTAAACAACGAATCTTCATATAATTTCAAATTTTTATGATCGCAGAAATAGCTAAAGCAGAATTTTTCTTCGATACTTTATACATTTTTGTTGTTACCTGCATTCTCTGCATTTTTGCATCCTTGGATAAAGCATAAAGCTCCGTAGTCAAACTAATAAGGAACGATATGCGAGAGTTTGTACATAGAAAAATCTCGCAACTGCAAAGTCATCTTGCAACGAGAAAAAGGCAAAAATTGAGACTCGCAAAACTAGCCAAAAAAAGGATAAAAATATTATCATAAATCGCTATGATAGAATCAGATATAATCAATCAGACTCACATTAATCCCTTGTGTGAGGGAACATTATGGGATGAGATATATTGGGTCGGCTAAAAACTAAATTAGATTTTTTTCTAATAAATGTCATTAACTTAATTTTTAAATTGCAAATGTAATCCGTGTAATCTGACTTGTCTGATTGTTCAAGTTTACTTTAGGGAAAAGAAAATACACGATCTCGTTAACAGTTGTTTGCTTGGCATCGATGGATTTCAAAACGGAACAGCTACGCAGTGCAAACTCATGAAAAATTATTTATGCTGAAGAAGTACTACGACAGTCGGAATTGATTTGCTAAATTTTACTATTGACGAGGATGTCAAATTGTTCTTGGAACATCCTTTTGTCGAAAGAGATAAGAATTTTTTTTTGAACGCGAAATCACGAAGTTGTTTAAAGGGACAATCCAAAAAAATCATTGATAAAGTTCTTGTTTTTCACGAAAAATTCTTTTCATTTACACACAAAAAATGTAGTCAAACTTAATACAACACGCAACCACATCGATTGGGATGAATCTCTAGACGATTGGACGTGTTTCTGTTGGGAAACAGACTAATTTCGTGGGACTGAAGGAAACGGAGATCCATGGCATTGTCGCCCACAAGAACGGAATGTATGAGTTTTCTCTTTTAGAAGGGACAAAAAAAGTCATTCATCTTGGAGTATTATTCCTGCATGGAGTCGGTTTCGCGTATTCGGAGATAGTAATGTTGTATTTCGAGGTACGGAAACTAGATGGGAGCCCAATGTTTCATGTCCGCGTGAAATACATTGACATTCAGCACTATTTCATCAGGAAATTATATAAAAGAGTTTATTTTGAAAACCGAGATATGTCCCCATAACAGCTAATACACAAATGCACGAATAACGAAGTGCCGCAAAAAAAAAGTCGTCCGCTATTTAAGCGTACATCAAACTGAACTACAATGAACACGTTAAATTACAATTAGACAAGGCTCAAAAAGCATTCATCGTGAACAAGAGTATCTTTTACTCAAAAGACTTAAACAGAGAAGTAAAACTACTCTGTTACAAACTCTTAGTTCGCCGATAATAACCTATGGATGCCCCATATGGTTTAATATCAGCGCCAGCATCATGGAAAAGATTCGAACGCCTGTTCGAACGCAAATGTCTCAGAGCTTGCATAAACATATACAAAACACCAGAATCAAACTACACAAAAACAATAAGCAACCATCGACTATACTAAGGGGCCAAAATAACAAGGATAGACCTGTTTATACTAAAAACGATAAGAAACCACTGAGCTAACATACCCAACGTCCACAGCAATAGCTTAATACTCCACTCAATCTATCCCAATCCAAAATACTACGAAAGAACAAAACAAACAGGATACACCCCACCGGAATCATTTATACATCTAGACAGCACATCACATATACAAAACAGCGAAAAACACCCAATTATTTACTACTACAATAGAAAAACTTACAACAAAACAATACCGTACAACAGTAACTTATCATCAAACGATCCAAAAATCCGATTCAAGTACAAACTTACAGAATACGACACAAAAATCAAATACAATACAAAAAAATACTGGTGGCTACAACAAACAAACAATTAAGAGACCGAGACCGAAGACTCAACAAAATGAATCTACAAAAATAAAGAAGAGCAAAGATGAAACAAAAGAAAAGAAGACGTTTCCCTCTGGCCCTCGACACCGGATGAACAAATGAAGGCAACGTTAGGGACGCATCCCTAAACAGTATCCAGAAGGCCCCATAAAGTAATAGCGAATATTCAGCAATTACGGCAAGAGCCTAACGGTGCATCATAAATGAGAGGACAGTCGACCACCGACTGTCCCAAACTTTACTAGAACCTTCCTACTACTTCATAAATAATTCTAAGAATAAATATAAAGATCCCATCCCTGTTCCCTTCGCCCTATCCCACGCACCATCTCCTCAATCCCCTCTTACAAAGCAAAGACCAGACATAAAATATTATACAACTGCAATGCCTGGTTGTATATCAAAAAAATTAACAACCATAGTAGCAAAAAAAGAAATTTTAAAGCGAATTATACTAACAAAAAAACAATAAGTGTAATCAAAGAATATGCTAAACAAGATTATGCGTTCACCAGATTTGGTGCAAATAATCCGAAATAGGCCTCTGCTATCAAATTTATCCAAACGTATAAATCTTGTAAATACAATTGTACATATTGGCATTTAATAAACGTTAAAAAAAAAAAATACACAAATGCAGTGGACGATTTTCAATTTATTCTTTAGCTTTATATTCTGTCAATTGGTGAGATATCTATAAAATAGTATTAATTGAAATGGGTTGTTTATTAAGTTAGTAATGTTAAATATTATTTAAAATATTTATACTTATAATAATAAAATATTTGTTATAAGTGTTATTTAAAATATTTATATTTTCGATCAGGCTGTTTTTGAATCTGCTCAGAAAAATAGTACTCAAAGAATCAAATATAATTTCATCCAAATTTGTTTCACCTTCGATCGATATTGGACGCCATTTACATTGGATGCACGATACTTATGTATGTGCAATTATGTGCGCAAAAGTGCTTCGTCATTTAACATTGGTTAAATAGGAGTAGCATCATCTGAAGCCATATGCGATAATGCGTACATATTTCGCGGCATAATCGTTCCTAATCCTTAGGGCTCAATTTATGGTAATGTGCAGCTATCGAGTTCACTATGCAATATATGAAACAAATATAAATACATGTACTGTGTACCTATAAATCGAAATATAGTAAGCTCGTTTGCGTGCACGAAGACCAACAAAGACTTGTTCGCAATCGAACTTTTTTTCGTGAATTTACCACAAAAGTAGTAAAGAATGTCTATATTCTAGCGCTTTAGTAAATATTTGACATTATTGAAGACTTTCAATATTATAGTTTAATTAAAGATGTGTAATAATAAAATTGGAAAATTCAATGTAGTATTCTTTATATTATAAAATTTTATATCACGAAAATTATATTTCTGTATATTTGTTTATGATAAAGTTATAAGTATATATTACAATATCTCTCCTAGTTGGTAGAAATATAAATCCTCTTTACTTAATGTAGCTAGTTCTTTGCACAGTAAGTAATAAACGAAATTTAAAAAATGCGATGTTTATCGCAGAAATATTAAAAGTACTAATCGTGAAAATATTAATTGGGACATATTAATGTAGGCTACGTTAAATTTAATACAAATTAAAATTTAATTATCACTTTATATTAAAATTAAAACAAAAGATATTGTGTTATAAGGAGAACTCGAGTTTGCGTCTATGTACTAGCTATGTACTATGCTTTATTAAAAATTGTTGGAAAGTTGAGTGTAGGTAATGCCAAAGGCTATTTGCATATGGAAGTTAGCCATTCTTCTTCCAAATAAACTCAATTTTCTAGAAGTATTTATTTCTGAGTACTTTCTTGAAGCTTTAACTTTGCAGAAATTTTTAGAAAGGATTAAAAATATATAAAATATATAACACTAGAAGACAACTAAACTTATTAATTGCTTAAAAAATATTTTTGTCAAAATTAATGTTGATTTTTAGACATAAACATAATTGTATAAATTTATTTACTTTAATTATTATTATTGATTACATACGATACGTATTAAAAGTCAGTTTTCCTACTGGTAAATGTACGTACAAATTTTTATGTATGTAACTGTAACGAACAATATCTCTTTGTTGGTTGAAAATAGGAAAAAATGTCAAAGAAAAAAGATGAATAGTTCAAAATGGGCTATATATTCACGATTGTACTTTTTATTTTTACTATTTTTTTTTTAATTTTTCTTTTTTCTTTCTCATCATTTTACATAACAAAATTAAAGTAACATGATCAAAAATTGACAAATTTAAAGAATTTAATTTTGTAAAACTGTAACATATGAGAAACGAGAAAAATAAACGTAAAAGTCGTACATCCTCGTCCCTGTCTCTCGCAAAATAAATTTTATAAAATTTCGAATGTCTAATACCTTTATATTACTCTACTATTTTATATTACTTTTCATATTACTTTGATACTTTTTTATACAGAATGATGGAAGACTAGATGTATGCAAGGAGAAAGGTATACTCTTTTCTACTTTAAAAAGTGATAGTTGAGAGAAAACCATTCTGAATTTTTCACCTTCTTCCTCTGATATTTTCCAACTTCAACTAAAAAAGAGATGGCGTCAGTCACTCTGTGGAATCATTTAATATTTCAAAAACTTTATTTTATATCATTCTAACGTACGTGTATACTATCATATTAATTTTGCACATATTGAAGGATTGTCGAAATTAACGATGCAGTCGGAGGACTATCATCCGCAATAATCCCGCAACAATTCGATGAATGTGCCAGTAGCACAATTTGGGCTGACCTAAAAACGTACCGATTCACACAGGTGGAAATATTAACAAGCAGCAAAATTTTTCCCTCGCTCGTGCACTGCTGTCAAGTTTGTAAATTATTCTTCGCGACGATTTTCATGAAGCAGAAAAATGTATGCATATAGATATATTCAAAATATCAGTATAGTATATATTTAAAATCCTTATATGATTTCACGTAGTATAACGTTTATAAAAAATTTGCTACACGAAGTTCAAACACAAACATATGAAATATAAAAAACTGCACGACTTGTACTTCAGTACGATTCGTCTCACTGAAACGCCCAGAAGCAACTGTTCCGACTAAGAAATGAAGACGATTTTTTTGCCATAAAATTTTATTGATATGCAAACATTTGAATTGATATAGAACAAATTACAGGCGCGATCACTCAATACCAGACAACGCTACTATTCGAGGTCTATCCCACGCCCCCTCATGAATTACGTGATCCAAATCAATCAATCGCTAATTTTCGTTGCATTAGCGTTGCACCTGAAGAGGCCCGATTTTCTGGGTTAACTCCGCTAAAATCACTTTTAGTGATAAAATGTAAGACTGTTTTTACTTTGTGTAAAGATAATTTTACGTGTTAAAAAGACGAAGATGGCCAATTTTACTATGTCAATTTTGTAATTAAGTAATAGAAATTTTTTTAAGTTGATATTCTGAACTTCCTTTTAGATTTGAATTATTCACAAATGAGTCTGTTAAAAATTTCTAAAATCAGTCATGCCGTGGAAAATTAGTAATCAACATTCATTATTTATTAAATTTTATCAGTAAGTATATCAATATAAATTATAGAATATATTAGTGAACAAGTTAAGTAATAATAAAAAAAAAAATATTGACAAAAATATTGACTTTTGCTCTGAAAAAATAAAATCAATTTTTAAATTCTTACAAAAAGACTAGAAATTAATTCTTAAGTCAATACTGCTATGAAGTGCAATAATCAACATCTAATGTTTCAATAATAATGTAATTGTATTGTTTAGCAATCTGAAATGTAGGAAATATAAAATTTTTATAATAATGAAACAAATTAAGTACTATAAACATAATTACAAACACTATAAACATATATATTCATAGAGAATTATTACTATCGGTATCATATTATTATGTATTAGATATAAAAAAAATTTTATCTAATTTTTGATATAAAACAAAAGTAATATTTACCATAAAAGTTTATTATTTTGTATATTAAGTTTATTACTTTGCAATATTAACTTTGTAACCGTTAGTAATATTAGTTTTGTAGTTACTTTTTAGTTGTCTATGTATAATCCACTTATCTATGTCTAATCCAATTACCCTTGTAATTATTCCATTTTGAATAAAATTATGGTTTTTTTCTTTGTTACAACAAGTTCATTACAGCAAGCCTTGATACAAACAATTTTCTTTAAAAGTTTCGATATTCAGATTTTGAAGCAGCAACTCTATCAAAAACATAACACAAGTGTTGAAATCTCAATATTCCCTTAACTAATAAAATATACAATGTTCACATTTTACATAGACGGTGTTTCTTGTAATTCCACTGTTAGTACGGTAATTAATTATTTAATTTGCAAGACTCACTTTATACAGTATGTTTCATGTAAAAGAGAATGAAATAGAATTTGTATGATAAGTATATAAAATGGAATATTATAAGATGAATTTAAACACATAATACTGAACAGTATAATCATATTTAATCTTGGATTATTGGATATAAACATAGAATTTGAGTTAGAATTGATTATTCATCTGCAACAGAATAATGTAATAAAATAAATGAATACTAAGATAAATAAGCCCACATTTTATTTTGATACGTGTTCAAAAATGTGAACAAATATAACCTGAGAAGTAAATAAATTCTTATCATTCATTTAATATTGTCTTATATAAACGTTTAAGTTAAATTTCCAAATTTAGATGGCAAATAATAATTTTCAATAATAATTTTGAGGTATAACATGTTGCAACTAAATTTTGTACTGTAATTTACTATTATTCTAGTAAATTACAATTCTAGTAGTTGTCATTGTTCATTGAATTATTCTAAATCCACTTTTTCTCTAGTTTAAATATTGAAGACAACTTTTTTTCAATGTTATATTATTAATAGTAACTGACTTCAAAAAATAATATTCTAAAACTTTCAAAAGAATGATATTAATAAATTCATCTTTAAAAATGGTAATTACATAAATGATAATTTACATAAACGGAAGTGATTCTGTTACAACAATTAGTCGAAAATGTAAAATAAAAATTTTAATTTTTAATCAGCTTCAGCGTTCATTATTTTGGACAGTAATGTACAATGAAATAAAATCATGACATAATGCGTATAATAAAC
Organism: Melipona beecheii; assembly: GCA_032399605.1. Lineage (NCBI taxonomy): Eukaryota > Metazoa > Arthropoda > Insecta > Hymenoptera > Apidae > Melipona > Melipona beecheii. The sequence continues at coordinate 7,372,115 of JAUCMO010000507.1, forward strand.
TTTAATTATTCACAATGAGAAAATTTAATTTCATAGAAATTTAATACGAACAACAGAATTGTGCGTCCAGCAGAGTAGTAACATTTTCAACAATTTATACAGTAATAAAATATATTATACGTGAATATCTCATTGCATTATGTATTCTTTATTATCCAACATAATAAACATCAACATATTGAATAACAAAATTCCGAAAGAGAAAGTATTATCTTACATTGTGTTCTCATTCTTGTACGTGGAACCTATAATCGATAGTGCTATAGTGTTATAAATTTAATAATTTAAATAATATAATAATAAATTATAAAATTATAAAATTGGATATAAATTAAAAAAAAGAGATCTAGAACTTTTGTAAAGTTTCCTAAACATCTTTGCAATAATACGTCATTTGAATAAATATTTCTTCTTAAAAGAATGGTATTAAAGAACACCATTAATGTATAAGTATAAAAATGTGACATTAAAATATACCAATCATCGATTAAATTTAATTACTTTTTAGAAGTAATCTGCTATTTGTTATCTATCCAGTTTCTTGTCTTTCTTTTCATTAAGATTAAATATTAATTGTCCGCGAATAAATGGATATAAATTGGGCCAGAATGCTGGAATAAATGGAATGAAAATAGGTGGAAAGATCGAAAGTTATCGATTATTTAATAGCTTTTATCAGCTTTTATAATACGCTTTCTGCCGATCGTTTTTCAGCATTTTTGGTTTTTGTACTCTTACTTTGGTTAGTAATCAATACACCGTCCGCATGCGTCTAGACGTGTTTACTCTCTTCGGTGCTATTACGATGTATTGAAACTTTTATTCTGCGATTGATACCGAAAATATTTGATGCTGTCTCGAGTTTCAATATTTATAAAATTATTAGATAAAAAGAGACATTCCGATTCTTTGTTTCCGCCATTGAGTTAACTGAAGACTTTTGATGCGAGTCCAAGTTTATTATTATACGATTTCTTTTTATAAAATTAGAACAGTTTCAATATTTATTCGGATATCAATAGAAGTCATTATAATATTTGAGATATAAAGATATTTGAAAAATAAGATAATTTGTACTGTGTTCAATGTTTATGTCTTTTTTAGTATCATGAAGAAATTACAGCCGTTCGTTAAGATATTTTCAACTAGAGTCAGAGTTAAAAAAATACTTCAATACGTGAAATTTTAAGAAACGAAATCGAAATTGTACATGACACGTAAGTGGATAGAAAATAGAAAATGAAAAATGTTAAAATTACGATTATTGCTACTTTTCGTCAGCAGATTGTCAAAATATTTCGACATTGTAGATAAAAGATGGCCACAGTGCATTTCAAGTAAAGTTGCATAAATATTATAGGAAAGTTAGTACAGGCGAACAAAGTAATAGCTATGTAAATTCAAGTTAGTAACATAAAACGATATCTCTTCACGTGAAATCTGTATTTCGAAAAAATTGAATTAATTAAAACAAATTATTCGTATTTTGTACAGTTCGTCATCGATAATGCGATTATTACTTATACTCCTTTACGTTAATAACATTAAACGTGACGTAATAACATCAATATTATGATAAAGGGATAATTAAATTTCGACATAAATATCCGGCGACTGAAAGGAAAAATTGCACAAACGAATGAAAATTGAAAAATTGAAATATCGGAAATTGATTATTGAAGGTATTGAACTGATAATTGAAAAACTGAGATATTAATATCTATATTTGATAAAGGATTTGTACGTGAGTGTTTATTTCGTTCAATAATGCAGATAAAAATATATGAATAATAATAAATACTTATTACTGTTACTTGTTATAATATTAATCATCCACTGAATCTCTGATTTAATCTTTTCGATAATTAAATCCCATGCAAAAGATTTCTTCACGCAAAAAGAAAAATCATTTATTATTCAGTTGCACTACGTATCACCTATCACATCCGAAATAGAGTGCGCTTGGAATGAAAGCAGCAACAAAAGTGTTTCTCTGAGCAGTGTACTTCTGAATACAAGCATAAAGTAATAAACTTCATTCTGTGAGAACAATTTTCTTATGAATGTAAAACTACATGTTTTACATCTTTTCAATATTTTATTCAAAACTAAGAGCTAAGAAGGCACGTATTTTTTTTTAAATATAATTTCCCCAGTTACTTATCGTCAAATGCAATTACTCGATTTTCTTACAAATAAACAATAAACTTGAAACAACACAGTTTGACAAAATCAGACGAGTAATTTTTATAATAAAGAAAACCTCCATATTGCGACACTTATTCGGAACACGTCGAGAATGTTCTTAATGATTGTTAAATTTAATTGTATTAGTTAGACTGTGAGTGTCAATGCGGTAAGATACAAGAAATACAAAGCACGTAACACGTAAAGATATATAAATTACTCAAATATTTGTGCTTAAAAATGTTAATAAATTTCTGATTTAACATTACTGTTTGTTTATTTTTGGTTTAATAACTTTTTCTTACTGTTTTTTTTTCTTTTATTAAAAAAATCACTCTCTGATTTCCTCAAGGTCTCCTTTTGTAAGAATTTCTTAGATAATTCTTTTCAAAGAACTCTGAAGAGTAAGCGGGGAATGTTAAGAAAGTATGGGAAAAGGTTTCCAAAATTTTTCATCCATGAAAGCATTTCTGAGAACGACTGTTTTCTGGAAATCCCAGATTATTCCTCTGTTTACACAGGATTTCAGGTAAGCAGATGTTTATGACATGGCAAGTCTATGGTGCGGAAATTTTCTAGAATTGCTTTGAAAAGGGAAATTCAAGGCCTACACCTACGAGTGAGTGTTGGCCGTGCACATCCATTACGAGAGTCAAGTACCGTGACATTCCAAAATACTATTTTCTTGTAATTTTATCGTTATACGTTACTGAAAATATTGAATTTACTTACTAAATTCAGACGAAGAAAAATTCGAGAAATTCTGACTGATTTTTGCAAAATAATTCGATCCTTAACAGATTGAATATTTTCTTTAAAAAATAAAAACTATTCATATTCACGAGTTAACTTTTAATATAAATCATTGTGTTATTTATGATACATTTATAATATAATTTATGTTATTTATAATGTTGGATCCCGCATAAAGGAATAACAACTTATAAGTTTGATAAGTTTATAAGTTTATTCACGTTTTAACTATGGTCAACGATGATGTCAGGACTTCCTGATAGAAAAGAGTGCTCTCTTCTTTCTGGCACATCTTTCTATAATTGTAAATTGAAAGGAAGGGGATGACCAATTACTGGAATTTATTACTGACTCAGTGTTAGCACTGAGCTAATATTATCACGTTTAGTTGGTCATCTAAGAATAAAATAATTTAGTTACTATGTTATTATATTATTAATTTAGTTATTATATTACATTAAGTTGTATAATATATTATGTTCATATATTTAGTTACAAGTTACATTATATGTCATGTTATACTTATTACTTTTATCATTACTATAGTTGTAATTAGTTATATTTAGTTATTATGTTATTTATAAGCGATACTAATCATAACAAATTAATTTTTATAGACATATTGAAGCAAACTTTATTGACATGTCGCATCTGACAGCGAATAGAAATTAAAATCTAAACTATAAAAAGAATTAGAGACTGATACAAATAAAATAATTTTAACTGAATAAACAAAATAATTGAAAATTATAAAAATGAAATAAATAAAATAATTTCATCTCTTCAAGTTTTTAATAACTCTCTCTATCGATAGGATATTCACTCCAATTCAATCTTTCCATACGATTTTTCAACGCAACAAACATAGTACTACATACAATACTTCTGTTTGCACAGTATCAAGCAATTGAAGTTGTTTACCTTTCTGGTTCACAGTCAGTCTGCTCTTGAATCATGATAATATTAGACTGTTCCAAAGAAGTTTCTTTCGTTTTATTAACGAATAATGTACATGTTATTGAATCAACACTTTTCATAATGCCAAAATTTCTAGAACTTTTGGGATCTGCTAGCGAAATATTATTCGAGATGCATTACTATATTATTTATTAATCTTTAAATCTTTCACCGCAAAGAAAATTTTTTAATGAAAGTTTCTAATGAAACAAATAGTAATCAGACGGGGGAGGACACATGAAAAATTCTCTTATTCTCATATTAAAATTTTCATGAAAAAATTCCCTATGTATGGCGTTATGAAGCTTCCGGAAAGATGGAGGACAGTAAGTAAAACATAAAATACTGTGCATACATTATTCATCAATAAAACGAAAGAAACTTTTTATATGTATAGAAATTTTAAACATATTATATTGTTTTATTTTATTAATTCGTAATTATTAACAATCAATATCAAATTTGTATTTTATATTAATTATGTATTGTGTAATATTATTATGTAAATCTTTATATCGTCTAACTTCTTGTGAATTTTTACATAATAATTAACGTAACAAAAGAACAACAATTATTTGTGTATTTTACAAACGATAAAATGAACGAATCGTTTATCAAATCAAAAATTCATAATTTTGTAATAATTAAAAAAAAAGACAAGAACAAATGATTGGAATATTATTACTTCGTGAGAGTATAATTAAAAAATTATATTGTACAATTTTATAGAACTTTTTCGAATAAGACAAGATTTCCATTTCGGAACTTATTGTAAAGAATGCAATGCTGGTTAAAAGCTGGCCATGGGTCCTTTCTGTCACGCTTATCTCTTCCGATTTATACCTGGTTCTTGGCCAAAGTGATTTAGGACGACTCATACCTGACTAATTTCTAACAACGTTGTTGCAGACTACTACTTGTTTCAAAATATTCTGTTCAATTCTTAATATATGTAGGTAATAATCAATTATATTTATTCGTCATTCGTATCAAAATAATAATACGTAGTTAATAAATAGTGATAATATACAATATCGATAAATTTTTGTTGTTGTCATTAAAAAATTAACATTTATTTACATACACATATCAAAGTTTTATTGTGATAAAAAATGTGATAATGTTTATTGTGATAACAAATTGAAATAACCTCAGAAAGAAATCGTGTTTTTTTTCTTGGAAAAATTTTGTTAAAATATAAAAATCGTCCATGTAATATGTAATACAATATATAAAATTGCCCGTGAAATATAAAATTCACCCGTATTTTGTACTCCTGGCAGTCTACTAATTCGTTTCAATTTACATAATTATATTATTTTGCGTTTTATTAGTAAATTTTGAAATGCAGTATTATAGAACGCAAATACAATATTTATAATTTCGATTAATTTGTGACAATAACAATATTTATAATAAATAAACAAATATTATTATTATTACAAAAATAAAAAAAATGTTACGTTAAGAATATAAGAATAAATAAACAAATGATATTATTGCGAGAATTATTACAAAAATATATAAAGAAATTCGGTAATACGTAGAAATCATACGAAGAGAAAGCCATAAAATAGACAAAGAGATCCTCGGACCTTTTAAATTTTTTGGTCCCTGGAAGGGATAAGGGTTGCAGCCTGAACAGTATAAATAACGCTCAGAACTAGGGAGTCAACAGTCAATTCGGTGCAAGCTCTCGGACGAGTCAGAAGGACTCTAACTCTCCTGAATTAAAGTCGTTTTTATAATTTATATTTCTTTCACATATCAGAAGTGGGATGAGACTCACACCACCTAATTTAGATAATCCGCGAACTATATTTAATATTTTACAAGTAATAGTGACAAGTTACATAGTGATAGAAATTAGTAATCCGCAACGATGGAATGGCATCATTCGCGTCGCTCACCCGACTCTGAGAAAAGGAAAAGGAAGCATCTATCGCGATCTAATTCGACATCAGACAGGTCAAAAAGAGGTGAGAAATATTTAGATCGGTTGGAAACGACTGGTTCGTGTATTTTGAGCAGAAAGTCGCAACCACCTGCACACATTTCATCTAATGTCCGTGTAGGAGATAAACAAATTATATCAATAATAATTATTCTTGATCCCATCTGAGGATAGTTTGGATGATGGATTAATGGAGAGCACGTGGATCAAATGGCTGAGCAACATGATTGGAACGACAGGACCACTGTGAGGTTGGACTGGCTACAGAAGGAAACTCGCACGTGATACTCACCAACAACTTGCCTACTTGGATAGAAAACTAACACTTCAATTCAGTAAGTCCATACACTTTTTTAAATATGCTGCCAAGGCTAGACCTGGCCAGTGATTAGGGGATTACTGTTTCCATAAATTAAATAGAGAAAGTTGAAACTCGACATACTCGACAAATATCTTATCAACATGGTAATTGGGGGAGTAAGCGATGAAAATATTGCATGGACCGTAAGATCCGCTTAGTACATGGCGCAGGCGAATGCTCACTGCGTGTGTATGATGATATTAGGAAAGCTGCCGGAAAAGATATTGGGCTGCATCTACGTCGCGTATACTAGATAAAATAGAGACGACTGAGGAGACTAGCAAACGACAACGTTCACACACTGTCCTGTTACAACTGCAACAGACGAGTATAATAGGCAAATTGCAATTTTAAAGGGATCGGAAAGACGCGTTCACATACGGAAAGGGCAAAACCGAAGTTACCATTTTGTCGACTGTTGACAAAATATGTGGTAAGAAAACTGTGTTTTTAGCACTTATCCCAGAATTTTCTAATCGAAGAGATTGCGATCTTCACAGAATTTTCCTCTAGCGATTTCTAACAGATATTGAAATAATATTTCACTGCATCAGAGTTTTAGATCCCGAGTTTGTTTTACACAAAACCATTGAGTATAAGAACAGAACAGATCTGACATTAAATGCTTTTTGGAAGTTATCAAATTTTTAATACTTTTTTCTCAAATAAATACTTTTTCTTTTTTGCCTCGCGTACAATCTTCAGGTGACTTTAAACTTCAAAACTTAAACTCATTGCTGAGAAGAACGTAGGCGAAAGACCTGAGCACTTGTAAATCTAAAGAAAATGTTTGTTCTGTGCAAAAAACATCCAGATGACTTGCTCATGAAATCTGTAAAGCATTTATCACTTATTTTTGTTTAATATTTCATTTTAAGTGTTGTTCAAAATGTTATCCTTCTGTAGCAGATACTCGCGTGTCTCGCAAAGTCCGTTACATTCTTCTCAGCTATAAATTATAAGTTTAACCTTTATTTTCGCGGTGTAAGATCATTCGTTATATCACAGTATGTGATAATCAATGACCTTTAAAACTTTGAAAAAACAATAACTGCAAGATACTGGCCACTTACTAGCATTCAAATTACGTATAAAATATTTTTAGTGTTCTCATAACCGAAAAAGATGTTTAAGAATTACTCTTCAATTGGACACCCTGTGTATCTCGTTTGCGATGGTGAGATATCCTATTCTACGCTTCATTTCTAATTTCATGAGAAAAAGTCTCATCAGTGCAAAGCATTACCATAGGTACTGAATCGATAGCACGGCATGTGACACGAAAATGGCGAAAGGGTCAGATAGCTCTCAAAAGGATTGTTCGACATATTGTCAGATCTATTATAATCAATAGCCTAACTGTGCCCTGGCCACCTAGCCAGGTGAAATGGAAAATCTCTGCAATAGGCGGTATTGATTGGTACAGACTATATACAATTTTGAGATGGAAATTAACAAAATGCTGAACTTTGAATGTAACTTGATCTAAAAATAAAATTACTGTGACTGTCATTAATATTTGGACACTAAATATTGAAACTGTCATAACTTCGTAAAAGGAAATCATATAATAATAAACTTGGGTTCATTTTAAAGTTTAAAGACACATTTACGTCATGTCATGGATAAGTAACTTTTCTTCTAGAGAATGTTATAAATTGTAATAAAAACATTCGAGAATTTTCTTCATGACTAAATCTACAATAAATTTGAAGATTGCAGCCTTCCTTTTACAACTTCCAAAAGCTTGATGTTTAATTATGGTAATTACCATAAATACTATGAGAAATATTATGATAATCTATAACATTTTCCAAAAGTAAAGTGTTTTATCTTTGCCATCTGTTACGTAGTGTAAAAACATCGTAAAATAAAATGGACGATACAAAAGTAAAAAAATTTTATTATTACAAATGTAAATATTGTTACCCGGTGATTTCTTTCACTTTGGTTAAAACAGTTATGGTCTCTGTGACAAATGAACGATAACAAATGTGTCTGAAACGCGCTGAATGTTGATAAAAGAAGAGAGACGCTTGTCTCTTGGGGCTGGTTTTGTATATGCTAAACTGGAATAGTGGGAAAATGATTTTTGACGTGAGAGATGTCGTTCAGGGAGCGAATGGTGAAAGTGGTAGACGCGTGGAGGCGAATTCAGACAACAAGTCGGAAACTTTCAAGCTCAATTAAACTTGAACTGAGTTGGAGACGCCCCAGGGCAATGAGGATGAATGGAGTGCTCTTTCGGTTGGCTGCCCGGTTCATTTGATGCCGATTCGAAAAATAAAATAAAAGAATTGACAGAAGGCGACAACGAACAGTCGTGTAATAAAGATTTTCCTATTTACTTTAATTAGAGAATTTGTCGTTATCGATCAATTAACTGGAATCTCTAATTTCTATTCAATTATTAAAATCTCAAATTAAGTGTTAGGCAACTAAATGTCAGGTTATAAAATGATCGATTTTACAAGCGGTCCTCATTCAGAATTCATTAACTAAAAGTGCTGTTAAATTTGCCAGTTGATTTGATAATAAAATAACCAAATGTTCGTATTAGCATTATTCGTTACTTCGTCATCTGTTAAGCAATCAAAATAGTATGGACCGCGGAGACAGAAATTTTATGGATCGTTGAACGCAAAAATCAAAACCTAGCTAGTTTCTAAAGTTTCGAAGAGTAAAATAATGTATGGCTATAGAGTAATGTATAATTTGTTAAAAATAGGAAAAACTTGCAAATTACGAAAGGAAAAAAATTATAGAGGACCATTAACGTTATCGGAGTGATAACGGGCTGTTATACGAATTGCCTTAGATCGCCTCGATATTAATGTTCTGCGAAAGTGTTCATGAAGCAGATGCCATAGCAAACACCGTGTCCTTAAAAAGTATAAAAATTACTGCTTGACAACGTAATCGATCAACATTCGTGAAAGGCTGCATTCACTGAAAGAAAAATACAATACAACTATTAAATTTTTATTAATATTTAATAATTAAAAGAAATTTAGTTTTGATAAATTTACGTATATTTACTGTTATCATGACTGTTGGAGAACTTACACGTGCAAAGGTTTTTGTGTAATTATGAAAAATTTGAAAACGCAAAATTACACAGAATGCATAAAATATAAAAAAATACAGAAAATGTAAAGAAAAACATTACAAAAATACTTCCTGAGTAGTAACAACAGAATTGTAATTTAATGTAACATTGTAATAATTACATATCGAATATCTTCATATTTATCTATAAAAATAAAAAATTCTCATTTAGTCCAAGATTTTTGTACGATCTTGTATATGTAGAATGTACACGTTTAATTATTATATCAACGAGAACGCGATATGTTATATTAATTGCAGAACCTTTCTCGATACCAATAGCACTATGAAACAAATTTTAACCTTTTTTTTTTACGTTTCAACATTCAATCAACGATTCCCGTAGAGTTACGTGCGATGAATACCAACATGAAAACTATTTTCTTCCATCGCTCTCACCTTTTTAAAAAATTAATTTCGAAAAAAATAATTAACTTCGAATTTTTCTATCTTGGTTACGCGAACATATCATTTCATACATAAAACGATTCTATAAATCCTCCCAAATACGGTAATATATATTTTTACAATAAAAACATTTAAGCATGTTTGAACGACGCTCAAAGTAAAAAAAAGTATAAATTTCTGTGAATATTTCTGAAGATTTAAAAGAAAATGTAAGTACATCCGGTAATGGAGTAAATTTTTTTCTTGCGGTTCACTAAACTACTAAATAAACATCACTCGTTAATTAATGCGGCGTGAAACGCACATTGCAGAATATAGTTAAAACATTTGCAGTGTAAAATTAACGTCCATTATTTTTTGCTTTGCTAAGTTTTGGTTTTTTAATTTACTTTTATCTGCGTGGAGGGAGTGACTTTGTATTTAGTGCATGTCGAAGAGCGTCACACAACATAGTATAAATATTGATCGGTTAGCGGTAGTTGAAAAATCAATAAAATACATGGTTTCAACCGACTAGCCACTAGCCCATGGTACACCGTAGTTAACGTCTTCGACAATTAAAATTTCTACGCGATCGTACGAATTTCATGCAACTGGAATGCACATGCTTGATTCTTTTGAGTCAACATTACAAATATCTATATAATTTCTCTTGAGATACAATTTGCTATCATTTCGATATAACGTTATCATTAAATTCATATTCGCGTTATATTGTGAATTTATGTGGAAATAAACACATGTATTATCTTACAAAATTAAAAAAACGAAATTAATCCCCAAAGTCTCGCACAAGTGAAAATTTATATGCTATACATCACAACCAGTATTAACAAATGTATGGTAGTATGTATGCAGCCTTGCAATAAATGAACAATAATAATTTACAATAATAATGTAAGATATCGTGGGAATGTCGAAAGGAATAGTAATTTCATCATCAATCTCCTTGTACTCTTTTTATGCATTTATATTTGTTTCCTTTCACTTTTATTTCTTACTCACACACATTTCCTCATTTTTCTTAAATATAATTGATTTAAAAAATGAAAGTTTTTCTAACTAATTTAAACAAGGATCGTTATTTGTAACCAAAAATGTTTTGGTTAGAAAAACAATTGACTGACTTTGTTTTATTTCAGTTACAACAGCTATTATCTCTGGTTTAAAATATCATAACGTCCTATAACGATGTAATACAATTTGGTGTATAATTATGTTACAGATTTATTATTCAGAGCAATGTACAACATTAAAATGGTGCAATTTATGAGAGAAGTTGGCTTGTAGTAAATATGAGAAGTTGTGAAACCATTGTATGAAAACACTTTATAACTTGTTGGAACTTAGCTCAGCTATTTTCATGTATGTATAAACCTACAAAATACGATCATACGGAAACAAACATAATATACTCAACCAACAACATTCAATTACTCCTAGATAACAAATCACGTTACAGAATTACGCGTTCGTGCTTTTGAAAAGAAATAAATTTATTTTCATAGATAACCTAAGTGAAAGATCTGTAAAAATATTTGATTTACATATGTTATATCTACCTGTATGTATATCGTATCTAAATGAATATTTTTATATGTAAATACAAAATAAATTAAGCAAACGTTAAATTTCCAACTTTGGCTGTTCTTTAATAAAAATTTATCTTATCACTAAAAAGATCAATAGAGGGAGAAAAAAAATTGTATTTAAAAAAAATGACATTAAAAATTATAAGTTAGCGAAATGGACAAAATTAGAAATTTAATATAAATTAATTTGGATATCGTTTTAAATAGATAAATCAAAAAGGTTCTTACGTATTTCTCTCATTTTCTCTTAGACACTCATCCACTGTACAGGTTTAGATACATTTCCGGTTTAAATACAATTATGTTCTAAAACGAATGAAAGCGTATCTAGTTTCTAGTAATTATGTCAATTGTTTATTCAAATGCTTAAATTATAGTAAAATTATATATTAAATTATAGTAAATTATTAATTATATATGTATATACATATTTTTAAAACTACAAATTTAGTAAATTCTTCTGTGGAATTTCCGAGTTATATTAAATTGTTTATAAAAGTACTTAAACATATTGTATAAAACATTTATTATTATCACACAAATTTTATAATACCAGTTTTCATGTCTGGTTTATTTAATCACTGTACCAATATGTATTGTTGTTCATTTTTAAATATAATAGGTATAATTCGTTTAGGTTTGATTCGATTAAGTCTCAACTTGGTTTAATCAAAACGATCTTGCTATACATAGCAATTTTCTTTTCCTCATAAAAACATCCTTTTCTCGAATTTTCTTCTTCCAAATTTCTGAATAGGTACTTTAGTGTCGTCTCCCTTTATCTTGATCTCCTCTGAATCTTCTCTCAATTTTCCTTTCATCGTGCTTTCTCCACTTTAATCTTGATCTGTTCTCAGTATCGTCCTTCTCCTTCAAAACTTCATTTAAAGTCAATAAGCCTCCATCTAAGAACAATCTTTGTTTTTGCTACTACTGAGTCTGAGTCAGTCCATTTCTTCATTTTTAATATTACAATTTTCAATTACAATGTCAGTTGCGGGAAACATTAGGTGTACTAATACCAACTAATAACAATTGTAACATGAAAAGAATTTAATTTGAGAAGTTAAACAGCAAAGATTAGAAAAAAGATTATATTGTAGTACAATAATGAACAGGTTTTATATTTTATGATCAGTCATTCAAATTTGTGAAAAGATTCTGTAATTTTAAAAAATTTTAAAGTAACACAAATTTCTCTAAGTTCCTGTGTATAATATTTTTTATAATTTTTTTTTATATACAGTGAGACATACATTTGTTGACAAATTAAAACACAATATATTCCTTAACATGGTAGTGAGGATCCAGGGATGACTGACTGATAATTACTTTCACAGGTAATTTGTCCGACTATAAATATCTTTCATTCACTGAAATAAAATTAACCTTTTCGCTCCGTCGCGCTTGTAATAAAATATGATCACTGAAAAGCGCGAATTGACAAATCGGTACTGATATATGTAATTAAATTTTAAGTAATAATGAAATTTATTACAGCCGATTATTGGTTATTTAGAAGTAATTAGAAGTCAATCAAATATGAAATATATTGCACACGTATGTGCAGAATTTTAAAAAGTGCATAATTATTTTGGTGACAATAACTTGAATTTTTTAAAATAGCACAATATAATGTATCATATTATAATTATTAATGTGTTAATAATCAATATATAATGCATTAATTTCCTTAAAAACATTATGCGGTATCTTTTGTTACATATTAATTATTGAAGTATTTAAAGGTAAAAATATGATGAATAATTCTTTCTCTCTCTTTGTATGTATGTATGTATGTATGTATGTATTATAAAAGTATATATTTGAAATATACTCGATTTATTTTCTTCTGACCTAATGATCTAATTTCTTCTTCACGTCAGAAGCTCGCATCGAGTAGATGTTACATTAAATAGAAATCTAATATAAGAGTACGCTGGTATATGCAAAATAAAGTAGCGTTTCATTAATCCCAGCAGCGTCACGCAATTTTTACATTTTTATCGTTTTTGTAGTACATTTGCAAGATTTACAGTTTTCGTGGCATAAACTGAATATTTATCTCTAGCAAGTATATCTCGCGCAAAAGTTAATGAATGTTAGCATTTCAGAGAGAAATAACGACTAGCAGACTAGTAAAGATAGATATTTTATTTATAACATTAACACTTTCAAGTACTAACCCTCATTCGCCCCTTGTAAAATGTCATGTTATACAGATATTTCTGACATGGTAGAATAATTTTATCCTACCAAGTGTCAGTATGTTCTCAAATTATCTATTCAAATGTCCATTAAATGATGTAACTAATTTACCCAACATGTATTATTTAATAATCTATTAATTATTAAAGTATCCATTAAAAAGTATCCAACAAAAATATCAAAATCAAATTTATTCAATTAATTAATATCTTAATATTAATAGTAATATTAACAAACATGCGTAATTACGATGATCGTTCTTCGTAATAAACGCCATTAAATATTACCAATTTCCATGTAGAATTAAATGAGAAACCAATCATTTATAATTCTGGTGTTTATATAACAATTTCAATTATCGTTTGACGGAATAAAATATCCTGTATAATTGCAACATTTATGTTAACAACAAAATGTGTTGTCAGAGTTGCAAGTAATATTTGTTTTTATACTTGATAAGAGAAAAAATTGTTAATCTATATATTGCTTCCTAATTATTATATTATATCTTTGTATTATACTACAATTGTGCATCAACTTTTCTAGTTTAATTGTAACAATTGTAACAAATTCAAAATGAAATCACAATATGAAACATATGAACATTACATAATCTTAAATATAGAAATTTAGTTTTGGAAATTTAAATATTTATTTTTTTGTTGTAGATACTAATTTTTTTATCAATTGGTATCAATAATTTTATATCAATTTTATATCAATTTGATACTAAGGAACAAATTACAATAAGGGTTACAACTTAGGCTATTTAGAATTCACATTTTCCAGAAAAATGTAAATACAAAAAAATTTATTTTATCTAGAAAGAAAAATGTTTCATTCTAAGAAACGAAAGTATAAGTGCCATTGAAACAATTTTATTATTTAATATAGTAAAAGAACTACTAATTTTGGCACGAGAAGAGACAGTTATTCAGAATTGATTTTTTCATTCCCTGTTAGAATTGCCTCGTTAAAAGTGTGAATTGTATATAAGTACTATACACAATGCTTCGTCTGTCGATTGCTGCGGCACCCACTTCCTTCCTTTTGAATCTTTCTCGTCGTACGTAACCATTTGAAAATTGTATTTCGAGTTATTTTAAGTTACACGTGCAAGCTCTATTTGCATCCGCACTTGTTTTGCATGTTCTCGTGCAACGTGTTAAACAAAATTTGCATGTTCTTGTGCAACGTGTTAAACAAAATTTTATAGTTTTAATCATTTCATATAGGGTTGGCCTAAGTAGTAATACAACTGCATTGAAGATGACTCTCAATAAAAAAAATTTGGTACAAAATCTTTTTATTCACAGCTAAAGTGATTAAGAGTAAAGAGAAATCTGCTTAATCTAAAGTGTCACGCTGTTAAAGTAAAAAAAAAAAAAAAATTGTGTAATACAAAACTGAATATTTTGGAAAAATCTCTGTCGTGTCATTTTTAATTATATCATTTTCAACAGAGAGAAAAAACCAACAGAGTGATATGATGACCAAATTGCACTCTCAGTCGTACGCGCAACTTATGAATTTTCAAACTCAATCTTCTCAAGAACGAAAATATTTTCATGCCATTTCAAATTTTTTATTTATTTTTTCACGTGGAATCACCTGCGTTCCAGTTATCTGCGATCCACCTTGTGTTCATACAATACACACGGTTATAAAAAACATACATTCCCACGTATCTTTATTTTTGTATAAAGCGATTTTATTTTATCGAGTTTTACGTATTTCACGTTCATAAAGCTTCCGTAGTCACATAAAATTGCTGCATGTTACGCATAATCATGGTATAATAAATGGAATGCTGTGCAAGTACTTTCTGTAGCCACTATATATCTGCAAAAGTTTGATATTTATTATCCCATCTTGCTAAGTTCTAGAGTACCTGTAATTTCTGTATCCACAGATTGCTTTGCCACAAGACTACTTTTCGTAATGAAAATTCTTTTATGCATGCGCTTATATCACATATACTTATTTTTAGTAGCATGGTTTTCTCTTCATGAAGAGAAATCTGAATAAAAAGAATAAACTATATCTAAACTTGTAACAGATGAATTTTCTATATATAACTTTTATACTTCCTATGTACGGTAGTACATAGTACCTATGTAAATATAATATGAATATGTTTCCGGATTTCTTTTTCACATTACTAATACGTAAATTGTACTTATTTTACTAACTAATAAGAATTTTTCGAATAGGTGAGGTGTTCACTTCTTTTCTACCCAGCTCTTGAATTTTTGATCTCAATTTTGTAGACGTGAGTCTCTTAATAAAAACTCTTCTCCACTTGAATCTACTATATTTTCTTCGAACGGTTTAAAATACCTTTCTTTAAATTTTATTTTTTTAAAATACCTTTCGCATCGTGAATTGTAAATCTTTTCAACGATAACGTACATGCCACAGATTGCAATATATTGCTTTTCTTTTGATGAAAAACTACTAGAAAAACAAATATTCGTATTTTGTCATTTTAAATATGCTTATCTTGTTAATAATAGAAATAATTGTTCACTTTTTACTGTCGTTGTATAGTGACGAATCGACTACGAAAAGTCCAATAGGAGTGATGACATCATTTCTCACACTTTGCTTCATTTGACATTTTTACAGTAAAAAATATTTAATACTTAATCGTATATAAAAAAAACTCTCTATATATAAATGTTCTATTTATGTATTTATTTACTTATTATTCTAATATTGCTATATTAGGTAACATAGGTGGGTTAAAATTGATATAACACATCCAAAAAAATGAAGAAAGAGAATACGTTGAAAGTTAGAAAATTCGAACGAGTTTTATGAATTGTTACGTACGGGAAATATTTTCCTCCGTCGCATTCTTGAAATTTCTGCAAGCTTGTTGGAAGCAAGAATGAGCACCCTCGCACCTCTTATTTGAAAAATGTAAGGAGCGCAACCTCGATTAAGCTATACGTATAACGGCCAGACATATTAGAGGAAACCACCATATTCATATGGATCGCTATGTGAAAATCTCGATGAAGCCGCTACTTAATTTTCAGTTTTTAATCATCGGGAGCTGATCGTTGCCATACTGCGTACAATAAGATCAGAATGAAATTCTCCTCTAAACCAATGGTTAACTCTGTAGAATGAGATTCTATAGGAATCGATGGGATTTTTTCAGAATTGAATTTATCGTCCTATATTGTCAGTGCATCGGAGTTGAGTAACGTTATATGAATACGTAGATAATATACTGTGGAAATTATTTATTTACGACATATATAATCGTAACTTTATATTAATTTTACGACATTGGCTAATGAAAATATTTGAATACCTAGCGTGGAAGTTTTTAATCATATTACGCGTGCGCGTACACGTTATATGAAACATTTCAAAGTTTCATTAGTAGTTAGTAACGAGTAAACCGTGGATTTTTATGTATTTATAGGATTTTATGTATTGTACAGTACAGTGTTTCTTTTTATAACATGTACTGTAAGATCACTGCAACGTAGAACAAGTTTTTTTTATCTTTATAAGTTTTCTTGTAGCTGTAGGTTTTTTTATCTTTTATATTTCTATTCGCAAATATATGGATTTGCACAGAAATCCGCGGTCTGATGAGACTTGGATTGATAAAAGAAATCAATCTGAATATGTATCTGGATAAGAATTACAAGATAAAAGAATTAATTTAAAAAAATTAATTTACAAAAAAATAACTGCACGAATAATTATCTTAAACATATTGTATGATTTCAATGAATATTGATTGATAATGGGTAATATTTAAATTATTTAAATACATTTGTAATCTTTGTGAAATAT
Organism: Melipona beecheii; assembly: GCA_032399605.1. Taxonomy (NCBI): domain Eukaryota; kingdom Metazoa; phylum Arthropoda; class Insecta; order Hymenoptera; family Apidae; genus Melipona; species Melipona beecheii. Next base: position 7,389,462 of record JAUCMO010000507.1, read on the forward strand.
ACACTTCTATTAAATTTCTAAATTTCTGTATCTATATTTAGTGTTTCTATAGTGATTTATAATTATTTCTCAGCTTTGTTGCCACTAGAATTATCAAACCAATTACTGACTTTCAGTAATTTAACATTTAGATTCAAATTTCATACGTCATACATCCGAAATATAAACTTGTACTTTCAATTTCAATGCTTCAATCTATTAACGTTAGTTCTTTAATTTGGTCAAAAGAATAAAATATCTTAAAGTGGAGTGAAAAAGGAAATACATCTACTAGACCCAAGAGAAATTATAACATATACATATGCATATCGTAAATCTGGAGTTTCCGGATGATCGCGCGCATCGCTGAACTAACTAAAATGCCAAGGTTATTGAAACTAGAATTCTTCAAGGATAATTAGAAAAACATCCTCGAATGATTCTTCCGCGTTTGCGTGGAATTTCACGAATTAAGCCGTTCCATGTCGACAAGGATAATGGAATCTAATGAAACCTTGCCCGGACACTTTATCATGGCACTAAAAGGTTGTGGACTTCCGAAAAGCTATTTGAATTTAGATTAAGGAGTCAGTCAACAGTAGACCACTTGTCGTTAGTCTCGTTCTAACATGTATGCATTCAGTCTCGATTGAGATCGATCCGGATTTAATTATACCAATGTTACTAATTAAGTACTTGATCATTGTAAATGATCGCAACAGTGCTTAATTTTTCGAATATCTAGAAAATATAGCAAATACAGATCTGTTAAGCTAATACTATCTCAAAATTTTTTCAATTTAGTAAAAGACAGTAACTACGATTTACTGGTTTTGCTTCCTTTGCCATTTGTGAAAAGTGCTTTTAACGCTCACGCTTGGATACTTCAGTTGCTTAATTATTATAAAGCAATAAAGTAATTAATATTATAATAAAGTAATTAATATTATAATAAAGTAATGAATATTATTATATCATATAAAATAACACTAATTGGACGGAAATTATATTCAAATGTTAAGTAAATTGAAATTCCCTTTCATAAACAGGGTATTTATAATAATAAAAGAGCTCGATAATGCAAATTCGTGGAGAAAATTGCAAATAATACGTTAATCTACTTTGAGAAAATATACAGAGTACCATATAATTTTTTTTGGTCATTTTATTGAACTTTTAATATTATTTGATTTTATTATTCAATATTAAAATTCGAATTTGAACGAAAATACATGAATTCGTTGTCGAACAGCTCGGACATTTGAAATTCAATAATGAATTTTTTGAACGAATTCAAAATGATAACAAAACAAATCGTACAGCAAAAGCTCGTTGTAAAGGAGAGATTTTGATATTTACGAAAAAAATTGTTTAGAGCCGTTTAAAACGTATTTTAAAAAATGGAATACTTTGAAATGAGATCGAATAAATTGTTCTACGAATTTACGAACTTGACAATTCTTCATCGTTAGTCAATTCATTTAGCTATGCTGTTCGTTGCACGGTTAAAATCTAGTAAATATGAATTCGAACTCAGTGTTCTCATGTGTCACAATTATGTGAGAATGGAATATGGTGGTAATGAATGTGCTAACATTGAAATGAATCACGGCTCAGTTGCTGTCACGTACAATCTAACAATGGACTCGTCGAGTTGGAAATCGCGATATTGTCTCTCTAACGGCAAACATGATTCTACATCACAAATTAGGTAAACATCCTCAATCAGAAGGACCACTATCAATTCTAGAAAATATTTAAATTGCACTAAAATAGATCCAGACAAGTAACTTTCAATTTCTAAATGCACGAATGATATATTCGCTACTTCAGTAAAAAAGGATGTTCTTCTTCATTAAATAATTCATATTAAATAATATTAAATAACATAATATTAGAATATTTATAAACAATTATAAAGAATATTAAATAATATAATGCAATAGTGCAGGATCGTGGTAATAATATAGAATAATTCTGAATAAAATAAATTTTATTTTAAAATTTAATTTAGTATATGCAAATCTGGTTCGGAATAATATAGACAGAACGTAATAGAAATTGAGAATCCGCTAATAAAAAGAACACATTTAATTGATTTTTAAAAGTTGATTTTTAATACTGTCATGGATCTAAATGGATCCAATATTTCCCACGCGGCCATGTGAGAGTTAATCGAATTTTTCTTATCATAGAAAAACATATAAATATCAATTTTTTTCAACTTTTCGTATATTTTATTACGGTACAATTAGAGGATAATTATTGAGATTATTTCAGTGTTTAGTTCGATTCAATGTGGATATAACTATAGGTTCCTTTCACTTAAAACCAAATAGGTCAAACGAATTTTAAAAGCATAATTAAAAAGACAGAATTTAGATATAAATTTACTCCATCCACTATGTATTATAATAAATGTTCTATTTTGCGTATACATATTGTGCACATTTTGACAATTTACAATTTTACGCAAATGTTTAAAAGATCCGCAATGATAATATTACTTTGAACAATCCTTCGGAAGAAGTCTTTCACATCAATTTGATCGGATTATACTTAATATAATAATTATTACAAAATTATTATATTAAATATAATACGGCACTACTTCAATTTAATTTAATAATTGTTATGATGAAAGTAAAATCGTTGCAGTTTGATTTATTTCCTATCTTGTAATTGAAGTATAATTGTAAAATAAATGATCCTAATGCGCGAATAGATAAATATAATGTTATCATATAAATAAAATTTCTATTTAACTTAAACTAATTGAAATTCAAGTAATTTTAATTTCAAAAAAAAAATAGTAAAACATCGAATAGTTGTTACGCAAATCAATATTAATTTTTTCGTTGCTAACTCTGTAAGATTTGTCGCGTTCTAGCTAACGCAGTCGCCATGCGCGGAATCCAATCAGAGTATTCCACTTTTTGAATAAACGTCAGTAAAGTTCGTGAGGAAAATTCTGAACGCTGTTCTGCATTCACCCAATTTCCCTCGACTCCTTCCCTATCTCGCTTCTTCACGCTTATGCGCGAAAGTTTGAGATCTGAAATGTACGTTCTTTCGTTCAACTAAATGCAATCAAATCTAGTGATGCAATCTACAATACAATCGCAATTAATAAGAAGATATCTAACTAACTTTGCTTCATCAACGTTGCAGCATTTTATTATCAAATTTTGTTTCTTAAGACATATTTCATCTATGACATCTAATTTTAAAAATTCAGTTGTAATAATTAATGTTTGATTTTAATTTTCTTACCATATAAATATTTAGTTTTATTTTATTCTTTTTTATTGTATAAATTTTTCATATCTTTTAATGAATTTAGTTGTGAAATAAATTTTTCAATTTGCAAAATTTTAGAGGGAAAAAGTATTACCTACACGTTTCAAAATGATGTAAAACCATCTTTAAAAAGGACGAACTCAGTACTGTAAAAGTAGAGAAAAACGAATACTTTTTATAATACTAATATTTCACAGATTTCTTTTTTCTCTGAGTTTAAATTTTATAATGAATTTGTAAAAAGTATACAGTTTATATTAATTTATAGTATAATAGTATAATTTATGTTATAATAATATATAGTAAAATATACTATTTAAAACAAGGATTTTATGGAATATGTTACATATACTGAACATAAAAAAAAAATCTTGACATTTTAGCGAGAGTATACCTACATCTGAAATACATCGTAACTAACGTGGTTGAAGCATGTTATGTCTTCAGTTTCAATGCATTTATAGCTTTTCTTATAATATACATACAGTTAAACTCACTTTTGCGCAACGTGGCATTAATGACTCGATTAAAGCGAAAGTTGCAGATAACTTTTCAACACGACTAGTCCCAAGGGAAATTATAATACATAAATATGTTAAATCTGTAATTTGAACAGATGCACAATGAAGTATTTAATCCGAGGAGCTAGTCAAAACTCGAGTTTCAAATTTTAGCCAAACAGTAACATTGTTTTTGGAATTAACAATCTATTCAGGGAGGAAATGTACGCCCCTTTGATTTAACATGGCAGAATAAACATTGTCTCATTGTGCTTCACATCTCGATTGACTTCAAAAATGCTTAAAATATTGATTGATACTTAAATTCAGTGCAACATAATAACGATGAAGATGTAACGATATTCTTTTTTTTCCAGAACGATAAACCTAACCAAACCTAACCTAAACCTAACCAAATTGAATCGTGTGGAACTGGACCGTTTTCTTCGTGAAACTTATCTGCTTTGATAAAGAAGACGACAGGTACGTACAAGTAATTGCGCTCATAAAAATAAAACGCGGACGGTGCGATTTGATCAAATCGGCGGATGTAGAGTCATTATGTTTGAATAATCACGCTTCCTCGATCTTCCACATAATTCGATCTCTGCACAGTGAAACAGTAAAAAAAAACCCTTGTACTACATGTGAGAAATTCGAACGAGAATGATTTTTAATTCGAACGAGGAATTCCCAATCCCGCAATAGTGGGTTTAAAATTTTCGCCTACTGTGGATATATTCATGATGTAATGTTGATAATAGGACAACACACTTTTGCGTCTTTGGAACGTGGGAAACCAAAGTTAAATTTTCTGTGAGTAAAAATTCTGAGAGGTATTTGCATTTTTTTATTCCTATAAGTGAGTTTGATAAATTTCGTCTATTTTTCCGTATTGTGCCAAAAAAATGTTACTTTCCAATAATTCCTTCCCAAACTAAGGTCCGTGAAGAAATTATTTGTTGTGACGCAGCGTCCTGAATTCCAAAAATTTGTCAACTGTTTGATAACGCGTTGTCCTTGTTGCTTTTCCGGAGCGCTTCCGCGTTTTACGGATAAACATCCATTTTGCTACAGTGTTTGAATCGCGGGTACATATTTTTATCCCATATTTTCTGAACTTGCTTGGCATGTATGCTTTGAAAGAACATCTGCCGCGAATTGTAACCAATTATTCATCAACACAATCAACCTCTGTTGTATCGTAACAATTTTGTGAAAAAATATTTATTTCTCTCAACGGTGCTAACTTGTCTTACTTTTTTTTCTCCGCGAGTGGCGGAACCATCAAACTCATTATCGCCGCATAAAATTGCCGAGATATTCCTTCGTCTACTATGTTGTTTGTACTCACGAGATTCTCAGAATCGTCCAATTAAGAATGCAAGTCCAAAAAATGCGTTCTGTATAGTCTACCAGTTTCCATTTGGTGGCATATTCTGCTTTGCCTTCTCATTAGTGTTGGATGATGTCCATGATTTTTTTGGTGCCAGCCAAGGGTCCTTTTTTCTAGGCTTGCCGAGCTTTTCCACATCAAAATATGTCACATCTATCAATCGGTTCCTCGATCGAATGTGATTGTTAAAGTCGTCGATTAATTGCTTCGGAAGACTTCTGTCGTATTGCTACTAGCGAAATGAGCACACCTACGTGATAATCGATTATTTCATTGGTGTCCTCATAATTGTAATTGTTTTGGGTGATTTATGCTTTCCCGAACAATTTGTTTGAACCCAAATTCTTGTTTTACGAAAAATTAGTGGATTCGTGTTATACAGTATCAGAGTTCGACTGACCTTGCATTGCAAGGACGTTAAACAAGATTTCAACGAGTGGTAATTGCATGGCGTAGATTTTATTTGATTTTATAAAGTAGACCTGCGTGTCTAACGCAATTAAAACTCGACTGATATCTGTGTACGTAGGTAGCTGAACGCATTAAATTTTCTTCTGGATTATTTTCTATATCGTTTATTATTCGGAGTGTTTTTGTTCCATCGTTGGATGTTGTTCTTCGAATTCAAATTAGTTGACATTACATGCAGGCGTTACGGATTTAAGCCAATTTGTTTTCGTGGAATTGCAGCGTGTTTGAAATATCGAAATGTATTATACTAACTTAATCTAACATCGAATAGATGGTAAATAGGAACGAATTTCTTATTAATCAATGAAACTTGTTGATGAACCGTAGTTTAAATTTAATCTACAGACGATTAGAAAACGTCAGTTTGCAAAAGTACTTCGACAAGTTTCAGTCATTTGGTTAAAATGTGTCAAAACTTCAGAGCGAGTAATTTAATCTACTTATTTGCATGTTAATTCGTCAGTTTTGCAACTATTTCAAGGAGGTGAAATGTGACACGAAATTTTAGACAGTAATATCATATTGCTAATCTGGATTCTAAAATGAAGGAAATTTGAAGTATTCCATAGGATGGTTAAAGTTACCGAGACATTCTTCAATTAAGTCCCCGTATTGTGTATTTTAATATTTCTAATATTTCCAAATACAGAAAATGGAACTTACAATGAAGATCAAAACTCGACTCAATAATTTCGAGTTCCTAATAGAAACGAGCTTGAAGCAGTTATTTACTTATTAATATCTTTATTTTTGCTAAAAATCGTAACAGAAAGTAATCGTATTACATCAATTTATATAATAATAGTAAAATAATGTAACACATTGCATTTAATTGCTTATTGAATTATTATATATATATCGAAATTTTATACATTTCGAAAAAAGCCACAAAAGCATAATGCTAAAAACTTCTTTTTTGCTTCTGTCGACAAGAACTACACGCTCTTTTGTCCCTAATTTTTTTCTAGTAGTATCTGTACAATGAATCGTAAATTAAAGATTCGTTCAGATTATACCGTTAATAGTATTTTAATAACTCAAATTAATGGTTTTAATAGCTTTTATCACGGAGCGTCTTGAAGACATTACCACTCGACTTTTAACAGGCTAGTAAGATGCTCAACAAGCATCTAGTAGGAATAACAAGCAGCAAATTAATGAGCTTCCATGTAGGGCATCCCGGTTCTTCGTGTCGGCAAACAACGAACCTGAGTAGAGTAATTACCACGACACCGCTGCTATTACTGTTGCTAAACTACATGCATTTTTATCTTCGAAATATAAGGCATATTTAATAATTAGCAAGGGAGAAACTTTAAAAAGATACTCGAAACAAATCGGAACAGAACATTCGTTCTCTTTCAGTAGTTCTCGATCTTTTTTACTCCATTTCTTTCCGTCATATATCAGAACGTCGTTTTTCACTCCGTCCTAATGAACAATAAAAAGAGAAAAATCGTCCAAACAAAAAATAGAAAGATCGTCTATTTTAGGATATTCGTATTTTATATATTAAATTTATTTTATTGCATAAAAATTTAATAGTATTTTTGTATGTAACATCTGTTTAATGAAGGCCACAACTAACCTGCAATTGTTTTTTTTTCTATGTGATTGACTTGCACAAGCATAATATTCTGATTGAATAGTACTAAGTCTATGAATTTTCACGTACTGATGGAAAATTTGTATATATACATACATATATATATTTTTTTTTATATACTTATTATATATTTATAATAAAATTATTTATATATTTATATATTGTCTCCTAAATTAATAATTTCATATATTATATATTCAATTTCATGTTTGAAAATTATTTGCTATTTTACTGTCTAAAATAATTATACTTTGTACTCTACTTTATACTCTTCTTTAAAAGTAAGGTTACATTGTGATATAACCAGAGCAATTACTATTATCAACGAAATAATACACGAATTAATAGCGCATTTTATAAATAACCGACGTTCTAAATGTTACTAATGCTATTCACGAGTTCTTACGGTATTTATGGTCGAATTTGTCGTAATGGGGGGTTTAGATTAAACGAACGAATGCTCGCCCGCATTTCAACAAATTTGTGTTCGTTTAGTTTAAAAGGTAATCGAATTATGTTCGCAATGCGTGCAAGCAAATGTTCATGTAATTTGAGTCGTAAATGAATGAGTGCTCAATAATTATTACTAAACTGTAGATTTTTATACTTGTTTTTTGAAAATACAAAGATATGAATACCGACTGGAAAATGGACAATTGCAGAAATGTGACAAAATATATACATCCAATATCCAAAATAAAACGCGTACAACGTTCATAATATTTAATAAGTGAAAAACAGACCTATATTAAAATTTTATTTCTTGAATCACTGATGAAAATATGCATAAACATTAGCAGTCCATTTCGTTTCTTGTATGTTCTTTTCCTTTTTCAAGGAAAAAAATGCTATTACAGTTCTATTGTAAGTAATTATAAGATTGTTATCGTTGCGTTAGTATAAATCGCAGACCTTCATTAAGTGTCGAAGAGATTGGGAAGTTAAAAGTTTTAAAAGAGAATTACTCAAACGAAGAAACTGCAAACAAGATTAATAAGAATCCCAGAGCAATCAATAATTTCTTTAAAGACTTTGAACATTATGGGAAAAATTGTAGAGAGCGGAACGAAAAGAGTTACGAAAAGAAAAAGAACCAATTTTACACGAAGTTTCTAACAATGAAAGAATGAATTGTTTTGAAAGAATTCAACAAGGGGTTTCGACTATTGGCAGACAATTGTTCGTAAACACGTTCGTAATCAACATACGTTACTATCGACGAATAATTTGCAAATAATTGAAGACAAAAATCACAAAAATTGTGATATATGATTATGCATAATATATTTTGTTTTTTATAATTTTATATATTTTAAATATTATATATATTATATATTTTATATTTTAAATATTTTGAAATTTATGATTCTTTTTTTTAAATGTATGAAAAAACGTAGAACATTGCAAAGTAAGATCAATAGGAAATATAATATCAATAGGAAATATAACAATCTCAGCCTAAAACCACTTTAAAACCTTAGATAAAAACTATTGATTTTTAGTTTATATTAATAACAATAATGAAATTGTAAATAATAGTTAATGGCCTAAATGGTTATGTTATTGAAAATTTTAAATATTACTTGACATTCCATATGTCGAAAAATTATTAGTATTTTAATTTTATAAAATTTATGCACTATGTACAAAATTTATGCAATATGTACAAAAGAATATTATCTCTATTTTTCATACGACGAATACCCTTCATAGAACAATGCCCTTTATATTTCAAACATTTTTTTCGAATGATAAATAATTGCAGATTCTCTTGTCTCATAACATTGAGTTGTATTCGTATAAATTACGGTTACCATTTGAATTTGAATTTTACATTAAATTTCTTTAAATTAAATATTGATGAATAAAAATTACATCTATAATCTTTCGATGCTTTGTGTTGAAAAAATGTTGATTTCGATGAGCAATACTTGTTTCAAAAATAGAAAGGACAATTGTGAGGCAAGAGGATAGACTTGATAACTTACTATCAAATAACGCCTCGAGCAATGAAATTAATAACTATGCAGGAACTTCAGAACACGTATTTAAAATGGATTACATAATAAGATATTAAAATGTATTTCATAAGATTTAAAATACAAAGAATTTCATAAGAAACAGTTGACGTTTAAATAGGAATATGTTCACTATTATATAAAAATATTTATATTGAATGTGTAAGAGATTGTAGTAAAATGGCGAAAAATTGCAATAAACAACACAAACAATGAAAAGGCAATCATTCGAGCCAATATTAGAAATCCGATATCCAATCCAGCAATAAAATCGTGCAAATGTAGTTTATAAAAAAGCAAAGTACTAAAGAAAGAAAAATTTATTTAAAAATTCATTGTGAAAACTTTAAAATAAAAAATGTTTATTAATTGTCATTCATCGTCATTAATGTTATATATATGTTTACTTGTTAATATGATGTTTTATATATAATATATAAAAAAAGTTCTACTGAAATTCATAGAAAAAATATATACATACAATTATTTGTTTAAGAACTAATGTATTGCTTGGATTTAATAATAATTGACAGACGACTCGGAACGCTATGATTTCTATTTTCATTGACACAATTTATGCTATCAATCACATTTTAGAATGTAAGATTCTCTTTTATCGCCTCCCGACGGATCTGACAAACTTCGACCGACAACTCACTGATACATGGATCTTTTTCTTCTAGAAAAAGTAACGTTAAAAAAGAAAACGCACAAGAAAGTGAACGACATTCATTAGGCACGCTGAATAAGAATTGAAACTTTTTTGAACATGAAACAAATTAGCATAAGAAACTTTGGTCGTTCCAAGAAAGTTCTAGAAGGTCGTTAGATGATCAAAAAGAATCTATATATACACTACGTTGCAGCTTCTGTTCATTTCCTATACAGTATACTTCGGTTGAATCAACGCGGGGAAATTTGAGATTTTAATACTTGCGAAAGGAAGAGGGAGAACAAAAGGAAATGGTAACACGAAAAGATAGAAGTGATACAAAAAAATTTCATTGAAATGGAGAATGAAAGGAGCATGCAAAGGAAAGGATTAAAAGAGCGAATTTAACAATAAAAAATAAGGTATAGGAGAACGGTTGTTTAAGGATAATTTTAGGAAAAGAATCTCTTTTCGACACTCTAGTAGAGAGCATAATGCTAAAAAATAAATATAACAAAAATAAAAATAACAAATATAACAAAAAAATAAAAATAATAAATATAATAAAAAAATATAAATGTAATATACTTTAATTAAAAAACGTCTTTGATAAAACACGAACACAGAATTATCAAAATAGAAACTGATGGATTATTTAACGATTATTTTGAAGTTGCAATATTATCGATAATTCTATATTCTTATTGATTCAGTTATATTCAGTGTATATGTGATATACAGAGAGATATAAATATATAAAGTACAAAGAGTTATAAACACAGTTATACTCAACTAGTAAATATATCGTATTAAACTGATTATTGATTCGGAAAATTAATATACTTATCATACCCAGCAAATAATTTAAAGGGAAACAAATATAAATAGTAGTGAAAATACTAATGAAAAATTAGAATAAATTCCTTATTCCATTATAAAGATCAATTCCATCTCAAAAGTAAAGGCATTTCGTTGATTGAAAAACGCAATGAAGGGGAAACAGAACGCAAGTGAAACATTAGTAGGTGAGCATATTAAAGTTCTCTTCAAGTAATGGGGAAACAACGCCAAGAATTTCCAGCCGCCATAAAATGGGGTATTTACTTACTAAAATCATTTTTCTCTCTTAATGAGTTGAAAATATATCTACTAATTTTTGTGTGATATTTTATGTCACAACAATAATCGTTAAAAACATTGTCCCCCATGGACATTCCCCATATCATAAATGTTTCTTTCTTGTTTTAAGTGATTGGTGTTGTCCAATTTTCCAGCATTGTTCAAAATTTTATATGGGATCTAAATCCGGCAAGAGATGTAACACTGAGGGCAATTATAAGCAGTAGGCAGTTTTGAACTATTCTGGATCATGTTTTACGCAGTATAAATGCATTTTCAATGACCACTGCAATAACATCTTTTTTTTTAGCTTTTGCTTCAAAATATCTCAACACTTTTATCCAATATACCACCTATAAATATACTAGCTCAACTCCGTTTAACAAATACAACGACTATACTTGGATTTAAATATCTAAAATTAAGCTCTTGATTTCGCTTGCGCAACACTTTTTCGTTCATCGTCTAAATAAGTTGAATTTACTCCTATCAACAAAAATGTCATTCTCTGCCAAGTTTTTACTTTATAAACGAGTTATTTGACAAAAATTAATCCTTCTTTCTGCGATTTATCTCAATAGTGCGAATTTTTTTAGGTTATATTCACGTTGTCCCAACATTTGTAACGTGTTTGAATGAATCTTCTTTCCTCACTCCGCAAACATAGCTTTGCAGTAAAATTTACATTTAAGATCAAGGCATACGACAAATATTATTAAGGAAAGTTACTAACTTTTAATTATTAAAAATAAACAGTATTACAACTTCTCCCACGGTAGGCTACCGCTAATTAATTCACACCTTATTCCCGTGTATGTATCCTCTTCAACGTGCACAACGATTTGTGAGTGATAATTATTTGTGGACAGCTCCACCTTTTGCTGAGTGTTTTCGCCATCGATTCCTCATAGTCCTGCCAGGTAATACCATAAGGTGGTCGGTCGATATCACTCCCACATTCCATTTCAGTCCAAGGCAAATTCAGAAGAAATGGCAAATTTATGAAGAACATTAGGGAAATGTCCCCTTGTAACTGTAATAAGCTACAGGAAATTTGGTTATTTGAACATGTTTGTCGTCTATCGCATCAGCGCAATTACGGAAGATTTACTGATTGTCAAACATTCCTGTTTGAATTGTAAATGAATCCGCAAATTTACAAAGAAACAGAGTATTCCGCCGTCTTATAGGCAGAACACATTTACGTCTAATTCTTACGATCGAAACTGAATTGAAACTTTGGATTAACAAAATTCACGATACATGGGTAGATGCGTAAATACAGAGATACGTACTCATCTAATGATCTGATTAGGCAGTCATTGCTGCCGCGTGACGAAGTGGAACATTCGGATATTGCGGGATTCAAATTTAGCCGAACTCGTCCGAGTTTCCCCGATCAGACTTGAGATACCTTAAATTACAAATTATGTGCAATTCTCTTAAACAGGCGAAGAAACTTATCATTCAACAAAAAGATTCACCCAATATTGTTAATTCCACAGTCTCGAAAATATGCAGTATTATACGCAATAACTTGACAATTTCGATCAATCATAACCTCATTTCCAAATAAAGTAAGTGCTGGTCAAAGGCTAAATTACTATTGTAGCACCCTGGGATTCCGCGACTTCGAGTTTCGAACATTGACTAGGACAAGCCGCAAGTGGCTGCGCGCCTAGCGTCGAGGTCCTACCGATCTTCGACGTTCAGTAAGCAGCTAGCGGAACCCCGCTAGGAGGGTAACAGGGGCCAGCCTAGCGGGTAGAGTTACAACAACAAGCGTCTGGGGTAAGGAGTCGCTGCCATCAGCCCCACTGATGAGTCTAGGCAGCGATTCCGAGACGAAACGCATTCATCGCTTTCTTCTCTCTCTTTCACAACTACCTCAAATCCTTCCATTCGTCTTTCCACGCATCCTTCCCATATTACATTCGTTCCCTCAAATTATAAAAGAATTTTCAGAGATGTAACAATGTACTTTTACACACTGACAAACAAAATCTCACACTGCTTCTTAATGTCAAAAGTAGCAAAAATAATTTGTTATACCAACAGAAGAAATTTAAGACAACTTAATGAAAGTTTCAAACGGGAAGGAAGGAATAATGCTTAGGAATTTTAATAGCAAATAAGCTTCCAATATTTTCCACATCATTTAACTCTTTCTCAGTGCACGTTCTGAGAATCTAATTAAAAAAAGAATTTTATATTTTTGATACGTTTACTTCCTCCACCAGTGGCACTTATTTTTTCCTGCGAATATCACGGAAACTAGGCCAGATCACTGGCTGTATCCAAAGAAAAAAGGAATATGTCGATTACGGACGTATCCAAAAATCATCCTGCAGGTGACCGCACCGGTTTGCCGGTGGGTCTTTGGAGAGTGACGACTCAACGTAACCGAGTTGGTCCTACTCAAGCCGAGATTTACAGATCCCTTGGGACGCGCAATTGTCTACGACTTTAATTTGAATCAGTTTAACTTGGCAACTTTAACAAAAAATTAGGCCGTCGTTTAACTGCGCCCAGTATTCCGACTCCTCACACAGTAAGTCACGGGCTAATTCCTTCTCATCTCCCGTGTTGTCATCATCTGCAGCGCAATGGAACTTCAATTCAATACATGCCGGCGGATTCACTCTCCATCAGTTTCGCCATTTGGTCCTTCAGGTTTTTCATCACACATTTTCGTTGTATGATGTCGGTTAACTTCATCATTTGGTTGGTGGTCCGTTGCGGTAGATGTATTGTTGAATCCAAGGCAAATTGCAGAGCGTAGGAAATTTGTGAAGAAAATTACCCGTGCCGTAGGATTTGATCTTGGGTACGTTGGGACTCAACGTAACCGAGATTGTCCTACTCAAGCCGAGATTTACAGATCCCTTGGGACGCGCACTTGTCTACGACTTTAATTTGAATCAGTTCAGCTTGGCAACTTTAACAAAAAATTAGACCGTCGTTTAACTGCGCCCGGTATTCCGACTCCTCACACAGTAAGTCACGGGCTAATTCCTTCTCATCTCCCGTGTTGTCATCATCTGCAGCGCAATGGAACTTCAATTCAATACATGCCGGCGGATTCACTCTCCATCAGTTTTGCTATATTTTCCTTCGATGTTTTTCGTCACACATTTTTCGTAGTAAGATGTCGGCTAGCTTCATCATTTGGTTGGTGGTCCGTTGCGGTAGATGTATTGTTGAATCAAGGCAAATTGCAGAGCGTAGGAAATTTGTGAAGAAAATTACCCGTGCCGTAGGATTTGATCTTGGGATCGCCTTGTTTGTAGTCGAATAACTAATCAACAACGCCGACGGTCTCTTGACAGTTCTAACTACAATAACTCCTATTAATAGGTCACAGGTTTCACGTGTAAACATACATACTCGTCCATACACCGAAACGAATCAGCAGACCCAAACAAGGAACGTAACTGTTGCGTGTCTGGGGCACGCACTTGTAAATCGTTTCACAGATTTCAGAACACTGCAAATTAAAGGTCCAGTCGTAGAAATATAGGTATAATAGAGCCCTGAGGTTCGATCAGTGACATTCGATGCCGCTGCAATCGAAAACGTGAACGTTTTATTCAGGCCTACTGGTTCCACTCTACAGATTACAATAATACATGTCATACAATGTTTTTCTTTCTTTCTCTTGTGTCACGTTACGTAAATTTAATTGGTTATTCGTAAGTTTATCATCAAATGTTCCCAACAAGGCACGTAATCGTTGCGTGTCTAGAACACACACTACTAGATCAGTTCACGGATTTCAAAACGGATTTGTTCTTTGCGAAACATTTCTGTTTGAATTAAATCCTCAAATATACAAAGAAGCGAAGAGTATTCCGCTGGCTCATAGACAGGACACAGTATTATTTACGTCTTGAGAGAAATTGAATTAAAGTTTTGGATTGAAAAAATTCACTATACATAGGTAGATAGATACGTAAATACAAAGATACGTAATCGTTAATGTCTAATGGCTTGATAAGGCTATCACCGCTACCCCGTTACGTGCTTGTAGTATACAAGACATTTGAATTTGGTGGGGTCCACATTTGGTCGAACTAGTCCGATTTTTCCCGATCTCACTCGAGTCTTATATATATATTGCGTTAGTGTCATCGGCCAAGAGTTAGGTCAACATCGTACTAAATTCACACTGGGCAGAAGTTCCCGCTAACTGTTCGCGAACAGTTTGCAAGCAATTTGTGAGTTGCGCGCCAACAGAAATTGTAGTGCATCCACACGGCTGTTGACGAGCAGCTCAGGGACAATCCCAAGCTTATTTGCTTGGTGCTTGCGGGTACAAATTGTTTTTTTTCTTTCTTTTTTTTTTGAGAAATTTTGAAACGATCTTATCTGCGCAGCCAATTCTTTAATACTAAATTCTTTAAACCATGAACTGATGGTCGTGACACATGGATGTGACTAGGAATTGCCACGTATGAATAGTTCACCAGTAATTCGCATTTATGTGTAGATTAAGATCGGTCACCGTCCAAATATATATTTGGACAATCATGTTTGACGGATACTTTTCCACTGTTAATTTCTTGCCTCAAACCTTCCTCAATGAGGTCGCAAACACGTATTTCAATCGTTTTAAAATTTCATTAATGATACGACTGATTTCAATCACCTAGTTATTATAATATCAGCTGTTCTTTTTATATTGCAATTATTCGGGAAACACAAATTTAAGACAAAGCAAGCACGATATTGCGCGAACAAACTTTGCATCGTGAGTTTAGTCAGAATGCAAAAGCGTGTGAAGTTTTCCAAAACTCGGGGGAACAGTTTCTGTCGAATACAAATGTTTCTACGTCGATACTCGATAAGTAATTTTAACCACGGAGATCGTTGTGGAGTCTGTGTAGCGGGTAGAGTTAAAACAACAAGCGTCTGGGGTAAGGAGTCGCTGCCATCAGCCCCACTGATGAGTCTAGGCAGCGATTCCGAGACGAAACGCATTCATCGCTTTCTTCTCTCTCTTTCACAACTACCTCAAATCCTTCCATTCGTCTTTCCACGCATCCTTCCCATATTACATTCGTTCCCTCAAATTATAAAAAGAATTTTCAGAGATGTAACAATGTACTTTTACACACTGACAAACATAAAATCTCACACTGCTTCTTAATGTCAAAAGTAGCAAAAATAATTTGTTATACCAACAGAAGAAATTTAAGACAACTTAATGAAAGTTTCAAACGGGAAGGAAGGAATAATGCTTAGGAATTTTAATAGCAAATAAGCTTCCAATATTTTCCACGTCATTTAACTCTTTCTCAGTGCACGTTCTGAGAATCTAATTAAAAAAGAATTTTATATTTTTGATACGTTTACTTCCTCCACCAGTGGCACTTATTTTTTTCCTGCGAATATCACGGAAACTAGGCCAGATCACTGGTTGTATCCAAAAGAAAAAAAGGAATATGTCGATTACGGACGTATCCAAAAATCATCCTGCAGGTGACCGCACCGGTTTGCCGGTGGGTCTTTGAGAGTGACGACTCAACGTAACCGAGTTGGTCCTACTCAAGCCGAGATTTACAGATCCCTTGGGACGCGCACTTGTCTACGACTTTAATTTGAATCAGTTTAGCTTGGCAACTTTAACAAAAAAAATTAGACCGTCGTTTAACTGCGCCCAGTATTCCGACTCCTCACACAGTAAGTCACGGGCTAATTCCTTCTCATCTCCCGTGTTGTCATCATCTGCAGCGCAATGGAACTTCAATTCAATACATGCCGGCGGATTCACTCTCCATCAGTTTTGCCATATTTTCCTTCGATGTTTTCGTCACACATTTTCGTAGTAAGATGTCGGCTAGCTTCATCATTTGGTTGGTGGTCCGTTGCGGTAGATGTATTGTTGAATCCAAGGCAAATTGCAGAGCGTAGGAAATTTGTGAAGAAAATTACCCGTGCCGTAGGATTTGATCTTGGGTACGTTGGGACTCAACGTAACCGAGATTGTCCTACTCAAGCCGAGATTTACAGATCCCTTGGGACGCGCACTTGTCTACGACTTTAATTTGAATCAGTTCAGCTTGGCAACTTTAACAAAAAATTAGACCGTCGTTTAACTGCGCCCAGTATTCCGACTCCTCACACAGTAAGTCACGGGCTAATTCCTTCTCATCTCCCGTGTTGTCATCATCTGCAGCGCAATGGAACTTCAATTCAATACATGCCGGCGGATTCACTCTCCATCAGTTTTGCTATTTTTTTCTTCAGGTTTTTCGTCACACATTTTCGTAGTAAGATGTCGGCTAGCTTCATCATTTGGTTGGTGGTCCGTTGCGGTAGATGTATTGTTGAATCCAAGGCAAATTGCAGAGCGTAGGAAATTTGTGAAGAAAATTACCCGTGCCGTAGGATTTGATCTTGGGATCGCCTTGTTTGTAGTCGAATAACTAATCAACAACGCCGACGGTCTCTTGACAGTTCTAACTACAATAACTCCTATTAATAGGTCACAGGTTTCACGTGTAAACATACATACTCGTCCATAGACCGAAACGAATCAGCAGACCCAAACAAGGAACGTAACTGTTGCGTGTCTGGGGCACGCACTTGTAAATCGTTTCACAGATTTCAGAACACTGCAAATTAAAGGTCCAGTCGTAGAAATATAGGTATAATAGAGCCCTGAGGTTCGATCAGTGACATTCGATGCCGCTGCAATCGAAAACGTGAACGTTTTATTCAGGCCTACTGGTTCCACTCTACAGATTACAATAATACATGTCATACAATGTTTTTCTTTCTTTCTCTTGTGTCACGTTACGTAAATTTAATTGGTTATTCGTAAGTTTATCATCAAATGTTCCCAACAAGGGCACGTAATCGTTGCGTGTCTAGAACACACACTACTAGATCAGTTCACGGATTTCAAAACGGATTTGTTCTTTTGCGAAACATTTCTGTTTGAATTAAATCCTCAAATATACAAAGAAGCGAAGAGTATTCCGCTGGCTCATAGACAGGACACAGTATTATTTACGTCTTGAGAGAAATTGAATTAAAGTTTTGGATTGAAAAAATTCACTATACATAGGTAGATAGATACGTAAATACAAAGATACGTAATCGTTAATGTCTAATGGTTTGATAAGGCTATCACCGCTACCCCGTTACGTGCTTGTAGTATACAAGACATTTGAATTTGGTGGGGTCCACATTTGGTCGAACTAGTCCGATTTTTCCCGATCTCACTCGAGTCTTATATATATATTGCGTTAGTGTCATCGGCCAAGAGTTAGGTCAACATCGTACTAAATTCACACTGGGCAGAAGTTCCCGCTAACTGTTCGCGAACAGTTTGCAAGCAATTTGTGAGTTGCGCGCCAACAGAAATTGTAGTGCATCCACACGGCTGTTGACGAGCAGCTCAGGGACAATCCCAAGCTTATTTGCTTGGTGCTTGCGGGTACAAATTGTTTTTTTTTCTTTCTTTTTTTTTGAGAAATTTTGAAACGATCTTATCTGCGCAGCCAATTCTTTAATACTAAATTCTTTTAAACCATGAACTGATGGTCGTGACACATGGATGTGACTAGGAATTGCCACGTATGAATAGTTCACCAGTAATTCGCATTTATGTGTAGATTAAGATCGGTCACCGTCCAAATATATATTTGGACAATCATGTTCGACGGATACTTTTCCACTGTTAATTTCTTGCCTCAAACCTTCCTCAATGAGGTCGCAAACACGTATTTCAATCGTTTAAAATTTCATTAATGATACTTTCAATCACCTAGTTATTATAATATCAGCTGTTCTTTTTATATTGCAATTATTCGGGAAACACAAATTTAAGACAAAGCAAGCACGATATTGCGCGAACAAACTTTGCATCGTGAGTTTAGTCAGAATGCAAAAGCGTGTGAAGTTTTCCAAAACTCGGGGGAACAGTTTCTGTCGAATACAAATGTTTCTACGTCGATACTCGATAAGTAATTTTAACCACGGAGATCGTTGTGGAGTCTGTGTAGCGGGTAGAGTTAAAACAACAAGCGTCTGGGGTAAGGAGTCGCTGCCATCAGCCCCACTGATGAGTCTAGGCAGCGATTCCGAGACGAAACGCATTCATCGCTTTCTTCTCTCTCTTTCACAACTACCTCAAATCCTTCCATTCGTCTTTCCACGCATCCTTCCCATATTACATTCGTTCCCTCAAATTATAAAAGAATTTTCAGAGATGTAACAATGTACTTTTACACACTGACAAACATAAAATCTCACACTGCTTCTTAATGTCAAAAGTAGCAAAAATAATTTGTTATACCAACAGAAGAAATTTAAGACAACTTAATGAAAGTTTCAAACGGGAAGGAAGGAATAATGCTTAGGAATTTTAATAGCAAATAAGCTTCCAATATTTTCCACGTCATTTAACTCTTTCTCAGTGCACGTTCTGAGAATCTAATTAAAAAAAGAATTTTATATTTTTGATACGTTTACTTCCTCCACCAGTGGCACTTATTTTTTCCTGCGAATATCACGGAAACTAGGCCAGATCACTGGTTGTATCCAAAGAAAAAAGGAATATGTCGATTACGGACGTATCCAAAAATCATCCTGCAGGTGACCGCACCGGTTTGCCGGTGGGTCTTTGGAGAGTGACGACTCAACGTAACCGAGTTGGTCCTACTCAAGCCGAGATTTACAGATCCCTTGGGACGCGCAATTGTCTACGACTTTAATTTGAATCCGTTTAGCTTGGCAACTTTAACAAAAAATTAGACCGTCGTTTAACTGCGCCCAGTATTCCGACTCCTCACACAGTAAGTCACGGGCTAATTCCTTCTCATCTCCCGTGTTGTCATCATCTGCAGCGCAATGGAACTTCAATTCAATACATGCCGGCGGATTCACTCTCCATCAGTTTCGCCATTTGGTCCTTCAGGTTTTTCATCACACATTTTCGTAGTAAGATGTCGGCTAGCTTCATCATTTGGTTGGTGGTCCGTTGCGGTAGATGTATTGTTGAATCCAAGGCAAATTGCAGAGCGTAGGAAATTTGTGAAGAAAATTACCCGTGCCGTAGGATTTGATCTTGGGTACGTTGGGACTCAACGTAACCGAGATTGTCCTACTCAAGCCGAGATTTACAGATCCCTTGGGACGCGCACTTGTCTACGACTTTAATTTGAATCAGTTCAGCTTGGCAACTTTAACAAAAAATTAGACCGTCGTTTAACTGCGCCCAGTATTCCGACTCCTCACACAGTAAGTCACGGGCTAATTCCTTCTCATCTCCCGTGTTGTCATCATCTGCAGCGCAATGGAACTTCAATTCAATACATGCCGGCGGATTCACTCTCCATCAGTTTTGCTATATTTTCCTTCGATGTTTTCGTCACACATTTTCGTAGTAAGATGTCGGCTAGCTTCATCATTTGGTTGGTGGTCCGTTGCGGTAGATGTATTGTTGAATCCAAGGCAAATTGCAGAGCGTAGGAAATTTGTGAAGAAAATTACCCGTGCCGTAGGATTTGATCTTGGGATCGCCTTGTTTGTAGTCGAATAACTAATCAACAACGCCGACGGTCTCTTGACAGTTCTAACTACAATAACTCCTATTAATAGGTCACAGGTTTCACGTGTAAACATACATACTCGTCCATACACCGAAACGAATCAGCAGACCCAAACAAGGAACGTAACTGTTGCGTGTCTGGGGCACGCACTTGTAAATCGTTTCACAGATTTCAGAACACTGCAAATTAAAGGTCCAGTCGTAGAAATATAGGTATAATAGAGCCCTGAGGTTCGATCAGTGACATTCGATGCCGCTGCAATCGAAAACGTGAACGTTTTATTCAGGCCTACTGGTTCCACTCTACAGATTACAATAATACATGTCATACAATGTTTTTTCTTTCTTTCTCTTGTGTCACGTTACGTAAATTTAATTGGTTATTCGTAAGTTTATCATCAAATGTTCCCAACAAGGCACGTAATCGTTGCGTGTCTAGAACACACACTACTAGATCAGTTCACGGATTTCAAAACGGATTTGTTCTTTGCGAAACATTTCTGTTTGAATTAAATCCTCAAATGTACAAAGAAGCGAAGAGTATTCCGCTGGCTCATAGACAGGACACAGTATTATTTACGTCTTGAGAGAAATTGAATTAAAGTTTTGGATTGAAAAAATTCACTATACATAGGTAGATAGATACGTAAATACAAAGATACGTAATCGTTAATGTCTAATGGTTTGATAAGGCTATCACCGCTACCCCGTTACGTGCTTGTAGTATACAAGACATTTGAATTTGGTGGGGTCCACATTTGGTCGAACTAGTCCGATTTTTCCCGATCTCACTCGAGTCTTATATATATATTGCGTTAGTGTCATCGGCCAAGAGTTAGGTCAACATCGTACTAAATTCACACTGGGCAGAAGTTCCCGCTAACTGTTCGCGAACAGTTTGCAAGCAATTTGTGAGTTGCGCGCCAACAGAAATTGTAGTGCATCCACACGGCTGTTGACGAGCAGCTCAGGGACAATCCCAAGCTTATTTGCTTGGTGCTTGCGGGTACAAATTGTTTTTTCTTTTTTTTTTTTGAGAAATTTTGAAACGATCTTATCTGCGCAGCCAATTCTTTAATACTAAATTCTTTAAACCATGAACTGATGGTCGTGACACATGGATGTGACTAGGAATTGCCACGTATGAATAGTTCACCAGTAATTCGCATTTATGTGTAGATTAAGATCGGTCACCGTCCAAATATATATTTGGACAATCATGTTTCGACGGATACTTTTCCACTGTTAATTTCTTGCCTCAAACCTTCCTCAATGAGGTCGCAAACACGTATTTCAATCGTTTAAAATTTCATTAATGATACTTTCAATCACCTAGTTATTATAATATCAGCTGTTCTTTTTATATTGCAATTATTCGGGAAACACAAATTTAAGACAAAGCAAGCACGATATTGCGCGAACAAACTTTGCATCGTGAGTTTAGTCAGAATGCAAAAGCGTGTGAAGTTTTCCAAAACTCGGGGAACAGTTTCTGTCGAATACAAATGTTTCTACGTCGATACTCGATAAGTAATTTTAACCACGGAGATCGTTGTGGAGTCTGTGTAGCGGGTAGAGTTAAAACAACAAGCGTCTGGGGTAAGGAGTCGCTGCCATCAGCCCCACTGATGAGTCTAGGCAGCGATTCCGAGACGAAACGCATTCATCGCTTTCTTCTCTCTCTTTCACAACTACCTCAAATCCTTCCATTCGTCTTTCCACGCATCCTTCCCATATTACATTCGTTCCCTCAAATTATAAAAAAAGAATTTTCAGAGATGTAACAATGTACTTTTACACACTGACAAACATAAAATCTCACACTGCTTCTTAATGTCAAAAGTAGCAAAAAA
The DNA here is from genome assembly GCA_032399605.1 of Melipona beecheii. NCBI lineage: Eukaryota > Metazoa > Arthropoda > Insecta > Hymenoptera > Apidae > Melipona > Melipona beecheii. The sequence goes on from JAUCMO010000507.1 coordinate 7,411,915, forward strand.
TAATTTGTTATACCAACAGAAGAAATTTAAGACAACTTAATGAAAGTTTCAAACGGGAAGGAAGGAATAATGCTTAGGAATTTTAATAGCAAATAAGCTTCCAATATTTTCCACGTCATTTAACTCTTTCTCAGTGCACGTTCTGAGAATCTAATTAAAAAAAAGAATTTTATATTTTTGATACGTTTACTTCCTCCACCAGTGGCACTTATTTTTTTTCCTGCGAATATCACGGAAACTAGGCCAGATCACTGGTTGTATCCAAAGAAAAAAGGAATATGTCGATTACGGACGTATCCAAAAAATCATCCTGCAGGTGACCGCACCGGTTTGCCGGTGGGTCTTTGAGAGTGACGACTCAACGTAACCGAGTTGGTCCTACTCAAGCCGAGATTTACAGATCCCCTTGGGACGCGCAATTGTCTACGACTTTAATTTGAATCCGTTTAGCTTGGCAACTTTAACAAAAAATTAGACCGTCGTTTAACTGCGCCCAGTATTCCGACTCCTCACACAGTAAGTCACGGGCTAAAAGCAAAAGTGATGCTAAAGATCTTTCCACGAGTTCATAAAAAACGGAAAAATTTCAACTACCAGTAGATTCAGACTTTTACGAGTGGTCACCATTGTGAACATCAGTTCCGAATCAAACGTCAACCTGTGCAGATATACTGACGGAACGTTGTAAAGTAAACATGACAGTGGTGTTAACTGTTAAATATGTCGTATTAGTGTCTGCTACAAGTAATACCAGAATAAATTGTTTAATGTCTCGATATACCAAAATAGCCACTCATCAAAAAACCAGTAGAAATAAGAAGAAAAAGAAATTAATATCTACAACTCCTATGACTTATGAAAGCACTGAAGAAAAAATCGATACTGTTTCAATGGAATAAACTCAAGCAGCGCTTAAAATTAAAAAAAAAGGAACAATTAGAATCGTAAAGCAATACGAAAAAACGGGATGGCTGTACGAACCACATCATCAAATGGATATATCGTATTACAGAACTTGGAAGTTGAATCTAGTTACTCTGCCTCAAAATCTCCTATTTTCATCTAAGCCGCAAAGATAAAGCCATTGCTAGAAAAATGATAGGAGGAGTTTCTGCTGAAGTACCTAAAGGATAAGCAGGTGAAATTACAAACAATTTCGGCAGACGCGTACAGGTCAGTTGTAAGAATACTCAGGGACACAGACAGACTACACGTATTAACCTAAATGGAAAAGGAAATGTAAAATTAATTAATAAAATTAAAACAGCTGCGTTTGAAATTAAACGTACGAGGTACATGAAATCCAATCTATGGGAAAAAGAAGTAAGTGACATTAAGCTTATTAAAAATAGTATCTCAACATCTTCTAGTTTCTAATAAAACTAGAAAAAGCTGATAATAATGGTATTTATAGTATCATTACTATATGTGACACGCTAATAATAAAAGTTAAACCACCAAAAATGTATAGAAATATTCCACAAGCTGCTAGATGTTACGGACCATTGGTATGTGCTGGTTCACATCACTACTTCAAGGACTACGAAACGTCTGTTTAAACTGCTAATTAGACAGGGGCTGGATTTAAGGAAAGAATTACAGGGAAAATATTTCCTCCCTATTAGAGATATAGGACGAATCAAAAAATTTCTCTATACAAACTAAACAAACACTCAAGCATCAAAGAAATAACAGCCACAATAATAAATAATAAAGTGGACAAGATCTATGCTGAAATTGTAAAAGCAAATACAAATACAAACTAGAATTCCAACTTCAGAAGAACACAAAGAAGCAAGTAGTTTAGAAAAGTTAGAGAAATTGATAGAAAATTTAGCCAATCAAATGTCAACCATGCCAAAATTATTAACAATAAATTCATCGCGTTACAGAGGCGAAGTTCAAACTAATGGAATGGAACTGCAGCGAGTTGCAAAAAAAACAGGTAATTCGAATTAAAAGTTATTAAGCTGTTAAGATAAATTAATTATTAATATATTATTAATTTATAAAGATAGTTTAAAGTTATTGCGCGATATCGCTGTTTCAGAACTGTATGAAACGGATAAATCACATTTACTACAATAATTATGGTAATTAAATAGGAGAGCACAATGGAAAATGGATTGATGTCAAGAAAAACAACATTCCCAATTAAATTCATGTGAAACAGGAAAAATATACCGGCGACCACTGTTAATATTGAGTTGAATAATATCAATATTAATATCTCGTCAGTATGCTGCCCATCAAGACACCCAATTTCCGAGAATGAATGTAGCGAATTTTTCGAATTTCTCGATACAAAATTCTTAACAGCTGTCGATTTTGATGCAAAACACAGTTACTGACATTTCAAAATGAATAACCTTAAAGGTATTGAACTATATAACAAAAATACCGGATATATTTCATAATAGGATTGCCAATCCTAACTTCAAACGAATTGCTCGAACTCTCCTCTGATCACACATCGATCTTTGAGCTTATCCAAAATGTGAAAACAAACATGGCAACAAATGAAAAATCGACAAATACGAATGGCGTCACAGAATGTAAAAACTACAAGTTCATAAACAACATAAACTGTAAAGTATTCTCTAAAGAAGCTTACGACATACAAATTGCATACATACATTGCGGCGTACTTTTCAACAAGCTTTAAAACAAAAGAAAATACTGCAACAACAAAATATCCAATGTATATCATGGACATAATTAAAAAGAGAAAGAAAATAAGGTTATTCTTGGAGTACTTGGTCTTTAAGCTTGGTCTTGGCGTTCTTTTCATCGTTAAGAATATCAAAAGATGGTCGGAGTAAATTTAGTTTGATAAAAGCTATTTAAGTTAAAAAAGAAAAACTTAATATGTGATACCATTAAAAAAAAAAACGATGCCGTAATCTATAATTTTTCGTTTACACAAATTATAAATTACGGCGCTTCGTATTGTTTAACCACTTGCCATACGAATTAAGTGAAATTCAATATGACAAAAATCCAACAAAGAATTTTTTGTACTGTACAAATTAATAACGAATGATGGAAGAACAAATTAATGATTCAATAGTCCTTAAGAAAAGCATGACGTCTTCCAGACGTCATTGTATGTCAAGGGGTTAATTAAAAAAAAAATTAAGTCAAGTTTAAAAAAATGAATTTCACGCAACTGATCCTGTATGTTATACGGATTCGAATTCAAAATTTTTCATATCCCAACGTGATTCATAATCCATATGTAAATTCACATTCTTGAAAATATTATTTGGAAAGTAAAATTCTGATGAAAAATTGTAATGTTATATTATAAGTGTACACGGTATAAATAGTATTATATTTTGAATGCTTTTTCATATTATGTAGAGATAATTATTATTATAATACTTGCTCTTTAATATAAATTTGGTGCTATCCTCTTGGATATTAACATTTTAATGAAAAAATACATATGTTTATAAACATGTAATATTATGCATCTCAATTAAAACACGTTCCTTCGATATCAGTAATAAAATCTCTTTTGCAAGTTGGTCCCGTTCTAAACGCTCGTTAGAATTGGTTAGAACTTTAATGCTTCAACCTTAATCCTCTCCTTTTTGGGAAATTAAAGTCATCTACATAAGTATGCTCGATAGCCAGCAAGGGACGCTAAATTTTCGCGAAAAAAAATTTGTCTTTGAACTACCTGAAATTATAAGCAGTAAGCCGCTTTTAAAAGGCAAAGAATCTACTTTCACCTCATTGGATTCATTTCCCTCGCAAATACTTCACCACTAGAAAGCAGAGCATACAAATGAAGATGAAATACGATTCCTCGAAAATTCCACGAAATTTAATACATTTTTTTCGCAACTCGGTTCACCATAAATTTTAATAAAATTCTAGCACTCGTTTGCGACGCACGATCGTTTTGTACATCTATTCAAAATGAGTTTGACAAACTCACGTACTAACATTGTGTAGTAAATTTTTTGATACTCATATCTGGTAAGTTATTAGTCACAAAAGAATTTGTAGTTTAACGAGCAGTACAGTTGCAAGTCTGAATTATTATAACCTGCAGTTACTATGTACTCTGATTTCAAAAATTCCACAATTCGCTTCGTTCGTATAATAATATTCATTTCTTGCTGTTTTTCCCAATCTTCCAGAAGAAATTTCTTGTTTGGCAATAACCGAATGTACACGTGTTCAAAATGTCAGCACGGAATTTATTCTCTAACATTGTGAATTCTCTTTACTGTATGCAAACGACAAAGTACCGTTGTTTGATCAATTTCTGAAATTCTGTAGCGTAGATTATTGAACTGAATCTTTACACAATGATGCTTTACACAATAATACTCTACAAATTACGTGTTCCATGTTCTTGTGATCGTCAAGCGTATTATTCACATTTAATTGTTCTTTCTATCAGACTCATTTGTTATTCAGATCAAAATTGCCTTCACATACACGAGGTATGATCCTTGTTTCTGTAAACCTTTTGAAATTCATATTGACTTTCATACTTTAAATATTACAACAAATACTTCATTTTGAATATTTTATATACTTGTGAATATTTTTGCTTCTGTAAATTTTCGATTGTGAGTACTCTGATCATAAATGGTGTAATTCTTCTACAAAGATTATAATGTTTATGGTAACAAACTTTTGGTATTTTTTTTGAAATGTTTCTTTAAATGTTTACTTTTTAGTGATTATACGGTGAAACTGCTACAATTTTGTAAAAAGAAACCGTGCAATAATAAATTTGAAACTTAAGCCTCTACTTTCAAAATTCTAAAACATCTTTAAATTTAATTTTCTATAATTTTCCTCTCAAAAATGTTGTAAATTGTACGTATTCTGTATATGATTCTGTATTATTAAAGATGTAATTAAATTATTTTTTGTAATTACTAGGTGTGCGGGTACTCGAAAGTTTGCAAAGTTCGGGTACCCGTAAAATCTCTTTCTGTTAATAATTTGACTAAAGTTCAAATACTATAAATAATTTTTATTGCACCAGAAACAACTAGAATGACACCTTAAATTAATTTACAATGTCTTGTTTAGCCGTAGGAAAATTTTTAGGTTTAGATAATAATTATTTTTCTTTAATTTGCAAATGATGACTGTCGCCATTTTCGACAAATACTGGTTCTGTATTTAAAAAGGAATTTGAATTTTTGTATTTTCGCAAACTCGTCCAAAAGTGAGAATGCGTCGATCGGTTGAAAATGCAGATATCGGAGAATTTAAATTAGTATGAAACAAAATAATGAAAATTGAAATATTCCCATATAGCAAATATTATTTGATTTAATATTTGAATCAAATACTCCTTTAAAATAATTCATTTAATAATATATAAATCATGAGCCAATATTATTACACTCAGACGTAAACATAGGAAAACAGAAGCACGAAAATAGATCTTCCAAATGTTATTCAATATTTTCTCAAGATCATGTTTGTATACATAGGTATAATATCTGTTTTCAAACAAAACGTTGTTTAAAAAACGTGAAAAATGTGTTCTATTTAGAGCAAACAAAATAAGTTAGTAATATGTAACAATTACAAAAATTTAAAAATTTTTAGCTACTTATAAATAGCCTTATAATAATCTTATAAATAAGTCTTATAAATCTTATAAAAATCTACTGCAGAGTAAAATTTCGGAACTGCTTACTTACAACATTATTATTTGATATAAAAATTCATAGAAATATTTGAAATACAATAGCCTTATATTTCAATGAAATGCCGTTTCAAAGAAGTATATTATTTACTATATTCTGTATCCATCTACCTATTTCAAAAATCTATTTCTCCTCGGTCCTGGTTAAGTGTATAAATTAAACAAACAGATTTACGCGAACGTCGCTAAATATTTATGAGAAACCTCCGATGGTTTCCAAGGTATTTCATCATTTTAAATTATAATTTGTTTTCAAGGTATTTTTAAGCTTTTCACGACGTACTTTAAGATTTCTTTTCATTTCTCAAACGTAAGGGAAACGTGAATATTTTAGGCTACACTACGAATCTGCAATATTTCATTAAAATTAACGTATGTAATCTTCATGCGTACTTGGATGAGCATGAAGATTACTTAAAGATCGTGTTCTTGCACAGAGTATTCCATTTAATTCGAAACAGACAGAATATCTCGCGAAAGGAGTAAGTATAGTCGAGAAAGGGATTTTATTTGCTGCGTGATGTAAAAAATATCTCGGAAAAAATTGAACTGTGAAAGCAGTTGAGTTTCGACTCCGCTGATTGTTGCAATTATTTTACACTAGGTTATGGTAGTTTAAACATTGACAATTTTTGGACGTGCGATGACGCCAATGACACTCACTGTATGTTCGGGAAAACAGAGTGACGAAAGATGCAGGATTTGAGATACAAGAGTAGTGATTACGTAAACAAGAGTTCGAAATCAAGGCTTTTTTTGTACAAACTAACGTAATAAAACGACCCAAGAGACAATATATTTGTTGGATTGACAAATAAAATTCTTATGAATGAAACTCGATTTAACATTGAAAGTTTTATGATAGGATCGTATGAATTGTTGATAGCGATAAACTTTATATTATATTATGTATAATCGTGTGAAATCTTAAAGACTGGGAATCGTAAAAAAATACAAAGAATAAACTAACAATAAGTGGGGGATAAAATAGGCAAACGAGAGAACACCACAAAGGATACAGAACAGAAAAAAGAAAGAAAGAGAGAAAAGAAAAGAAGATGCAAGGGCGAAGGAAATCGCAGGAGACTAAAATCTAAAATGGGAAAATCTGAAAAGAAGCAAACGTGAAGCGAGAAAGCAAAGAGGAAATGCAAGAGAAAGGAAAAGGGGCGATAGAGAAGGCTGTACAAAACGAGATCTAGAACGTTATTGCCATTTAAAGTAGCTTTTACAAAGTGGGTTACAATAATAACATAACACCGCCAGTACTCCTATCACAATGTGGACGCATATATCCTTGCTACCGCAGTATCATGCCAATACTCTTGTCTGCAATTCTCAAATAAAATATATTTTTACAAAAATACTCGTGTTACGCTGCGTACGTTTGTCTGCGAACTCTAATTTCGATCAGTTTCCTGCAACTTTAACAAAAAATAAGAGATCGAAGTTAATTGCGCCTGTATCGGTCCTCTCACAGTCATCAGCGGGGACGGTGTTTTGCCTTTACCACGGTGTATCCGATAGTATTTTTCCACATCTCGCATGGCTACCGAGAGTTACGTGCACGAACATCGTTTTGATCGCTGTAGAAAGTGAGTGTAAATAGCCAACCCTTACGGGTTTACGCTAGCTACACCTCCTCCTCTTTTCCAGATTCTTTTTAGCTATCATGCGTCGACACGCCGTGTGTCCGGTCACCGGTCCATGATTTCCTTGCATCGAGTGGTGGGATGATGTGACATTTCTTCCTTCGCATCCGGGACTTCCGTGGCCTGACCGATTTGTTGTTGTCCTTCAGTCCAGGCGTAGTGTCCAGTCCAGAGATTTGAACTTGGGCTTCCCGTGTTCGGAGTCGAATACCTAACCAACAGCGCCAACGATCTCCTGATAGTTCTAACTACAATAACTCTTACATTAAATGGTCATGGGTCTCACATGTAAACATACATACTCGTCCATACACCGAAACAAATCAGCAGACCAAAACAAGTAACGTGATTGTTGCGTGTGTAGGACACACTCCTAGATCGATACACGGGTTTTAAAACACTACAAATTAGAAGTCCTATCGTGGAAAAATATTTGCTGTAGGTATCATAGAAACCTGAAATTTCATCAGTGACACACGCTGACAGCCAATAGTTGCAGCCGCTGCAATCGAATTTGTTTCTTTCGTTCTCTTGCGTTAAGTTAGGTAAATTTAATTTGTTATTCGTAAGTTTATGGTGAAATTGTGTCTGAAACTCCTAAAAGTTTAAAATCGTAAATTCAGTTTCCACAATTACTGACGTCACATCATATGTCCTTTATAGCAATAACCTATAGCACTATTAGCAAATTTGGTTATTTGAACATGTTTGTCGTCTATCGCATCAGCGCAATTACGGAAGATTTACTGATTGTCAAACATTCCTGTTTGAATTGTAAATGAATCCGCAAATTTACAAAGAATTTGTAATTTTGCAATTTTTTTTTTTTTTTTAGTATTTAGTTCTTGTCAGGCTCAAGCGCACTCCGTTTGGAGTAAAAAAAAAAAACATTTCGACAAATTTATTACTTCACGTCTCTTTCATACACTAGATTTTACAAAAGTAAAGTTAAATTATCCTTTTATGACTAATAATTTTCCAACATACACACATACGTAAATCGATACTTTTTTATAGAATAGTTTATTGAAAAGGAACTGATGGGTTGAAAAGGAATTGATGGATTAAAAAGTACATGACTCTACTTAAAAGAGTAGTGATTTCAAATTCTCCAAAATCCTTAGATCTACAAAAAATTAATCATAATCCTCTCTTGCTGAATAAACTTTCGTTCAGAAAATTTCCACATCTCCAAAAAACAGTGAAGGTAATAATATAATATAATGATCATTTATACACAAGTATACTTACAATCATGCGTAATGTTAATTTTAGAAACAAATATTGCAAAAGAATGCTCGGAACTTTCGAATTTGCGGTGATTTAAGTCGCGAAAAAATTTATTAAACTGTGCAGAATCGTTTAATTCGGTGGAATTTTTCGACAGAGAAAGAATCCATCTTCATTCGCATGCTCCGCTTTTTAGTGGAAGATTATTTGCGAGGGAGATAAATTTAATGAGATGAAAGTAGATGCTTCCCCTTTTAAAAGTAGTTCAAACCGATTACTCTGCGATTATAATTTCAGAAAGTTTTATAACAGTTCAAAGACCGACGATTTTTTTCACGAAAATTTAGCGATCCTTTAGTTCGCCGCCGAGCGTAAAATCTCGGAAATACGTAGAGTATTAAAATTCTAATTAATCTTAATTGACATTTAGAACGGAATTAACTTACTGAAAATACATTTTATTGATTTTGACTTCGTTTTATAAAATTACGAGCTATCTCGAGTCATTTGTCTCTTCTAAATTCGTACATTATTGTGCATAAGGTTTTTAATAAGATATTTTTGTTACGTTTCGTCGATACGTTCGTCGAATGATCGACAAACATTTTTCTATTGTCAATTTCCTGCAATTTCAAATTTTTAAGATTTAGTCTTAAAAAGATTCAACCTAATTGTTAATATTAGCTACTTACTTTTTATCAATATGTATTAACTATATATGTTAAGATTAAATTAGTCTCTTTATGTTAAAATTATGCATAATGTATGTGTTATTATATATTTAAATAATATTTAAATATGTGTTATTATTTATGTAAATAATGTATGTGTTATTGTATATGTAGATAATGTATGTGTTAAAATTAATTTTACCTTTTACCTTACGACTGTCATTATTAAAAAAAATATTGAACTTAATAGGCATTATATGTATAGTCATTATCTCATTGTAATTGTTTTAGATATAAAGTACTGAAACATATAATTAATAATAAAATTTATATATAATTTATAATTAAACTTTATTGACATAACGGATAACATTATTTCTTTATATATTTTATTATAATATTGTGATTTTTGTAAAATGCAATAAATATCTCGTGTAATAAATATTTTTTAAGTTTCAAAGCTTATTAATGTGATAATTGTATCATGTCGTACATTATACAAAATGTTTCATAAATGTATAATATAGACATAAAATAAATTTCTGCAAATATTTTCATGAATTTGTGTAATTTTTAATCCTTATCCTTGTTCTCAATAATATATTTACCATTTGCATTAGTGCGTATCATATATAAAAGTATATAATACTACTAGTAATATATAGTCGATAATACTATTAACCTTCCATACTTAACATATAATTTTCTTCTGATTTGCTTTTTTCGACTATACATTTCATTAAATCTTCGTAATTTTTTTATTTTTCCTATATAAAATACGTGATAGGTATTATTACCAAAAATTATAAACCTTGAAATTTAACAAAAACGATTTCTGATAAGTAGACTTATCACCTTGTAATTTAACTTAACCAAAAAATGTGAGATATTTTAAAAAATTATACTTCTGCAATTCTATTTATATATATAATTAAAAATATTTTAAAAAATTATATTTATATAATTACATTCTATTTTTCAATACCGCAATTCTATGAAAAATAAAAAATCGAGGAACGTAATATTTCTGCGAATAATAATATTCACTTCACTAACAGAATTAGTGTAATGCTGTCGTATTGTGTTTGCTTGAACTTTACCTGTGATTCCAACAATATATTTACGTACAATGTGGAACTTTGACTGCTTGTTATAAAGCCCTCTGTTTCCTCGCAGTTATGAGAGTTTTTAGTACGCATTACGTTTCATTAAAAGAACATTTCGTTGCGAGGATGAATGACAAAATACCTCAAATGGAAAATTTCAGTATGTATTTGACTTTAATTACTACTTACTTGTATTTGCTAATACACAACGAAAACAGAAGTACATCTTTTATCTTATCTAAAAATTTTCTTGTAAATACGTAGAAAGTGATATGCGCGAAAATCCGTAAAGTTATTATTAATCTATAAAGAGTTAACAATTAATTACATGTACGCTTGGTACATTTTTAAAATCTCAAGAAACTGACTTTTCTAGGAAGACTTCATCTTGCTTCATAATAATCTAATTTATTGAAATATAATATGCAAAATATATTGAAATATATATAAAATATTAAAATATGTTAAAACGTGTATATTGAAATACAATATATTGAAATTTCTAAATTGAATGCAAAGCTGGGCAAAATTTGGAAAAAAAAATATTTCAGATACTATTTATTTTTAAATATTCGATGCTGTATGGTTTAAATAAAATAATGTTTAATAAAATTTCGGCACAGATCATCACCGCCGTTCTGCAATTACTGCTGTCAATAAATCATTTATTTTATGAGTGCAGAAAATTCGATCCCCTTGACATTCCAAAAACATAGAAATATCGTCACTTATTTAAAAGAAACCCAACTCTATTCACGCTAAACACGTTGCCAATGACCTAATAATCGATTCTAAGCCAATAAGAAAGGGAAGAAAATTTAAAATACACATTTTGTTTCTTATTCTTTTGCGAGGAATCATCTTCTGTTCCCTTGTGTATGTATGTATATGTTATTACAACAGTAATGCTAATACAAGCCATAAATCAATGTATCATAACTAAGAACATTTTTAATTTTAAAAAAGAGCAATATATTTCAGTTAATAAAATAATTCAGTTAACATTTATGTAAGGTATTTTTCGACAAGATTTTCCCAATGACACTCAAATGATTATAAAATAAAATAAATTATTTACTGAAATATGACAATTATAAATACAATACAAAACGAATGATAAATGATAATGGTATTTTGGTACAATTCGCAGAATTCGCATCTTTCCATTTAACCCCTTGCACTGGCAACTAGTTCGCGGACCATAACGAGTGACCGAACCGTATACAATAATTCGTCGCTTTCTTTTTCTATTGAATTCATCGAATAGAAATTATTAAGAAGTAATAAACTTATCATTTGTTTTGCCCAGGTTACATTTAAATATACTTAAAACTGAGAAAATGTTGCAATTTGGGACAAAAAATTCTCAACGTGCGTGGCACGTCATTCCAGCGCAAGAGATTAAGCGTTCGTTCTTGGTCTCGAATTCTTTTACAATAATATTTTATCTAACACTGATCGAGTAACAAAAAGAAGAACAAACTTCTCTGACTGAGACGGACTATCTTCCCTAAAGATAAAATAATTTCCGGGACATGGGAATACGCGGACCGAGAATTTCGATGCAATAATGAGGAATCGGCTGAACATTCCTAATCGAAATCCGGAACGAGAGAGGGTAATTATTGATGCAGACTAATAGTCTCACTAGATAGTCTGGCAGCGAAATCGATGAAAATAAGGTCCTCCTAAGAACCCTTCCCTTCTTTTTCTTTACCATATTTATGATAAAATTTTTTCTTTACGAATACGGATTTTTTATATTTTGGTTGTTTTAATAAAATGATACTTAATCTGGAAAATATATCAGAGAAGAAATAGTTTGATATGAAATCAATGATAGAGGAAGAAAATAAAAATTTTTCAACTCCATTTATGTCTGGAATTAAGTTACCTAGGTCATTTTTGTACCACTGAATAACATTTCACATATTACAAACGTAGAGAAGAGGGAAAAGAAGTTTTCCAGTAATTTAATGTGGAATCTTTATTCCATTTTCATTATGTGAACCTTTATTTTTTAAATATTGAACGTTACGTCATCGGGATAGAATTTCTTGGTAAGAAAAAAAAATTATAATTTATAATGGAAAATTTATGAATTTTTTTGACTTTAATTTTACATTTAATTCGATCATTCTTTAGTTATTGGCAGACATTCTATCCTGATAACACAACATTCGAATATTGATTCTTTGCGCTCGGTGACTTGTATATCGTTTATCTTCAATTTACAAAATAGCAAGGTATCAGTTCAAATAAAATGGTATAATATTGGAAGTAGTGTATTTGACATAAAATTTTATTAATTACATTTTTCTAGCATGTTATGTTCTTTAAAATCAGCATTACAAGTTTTCTAGACGAAATATAGGACTTAATAACATAATTTCTTCCACCATTTTATAAACTTTCATGAAAAGTAATAAGAAGTTCAGTTTATGCAAATTATTTCAATCAGTCTCGTTTGATTTACGGCCGCCTTCATCTTTGAAAGTAATTTCGTTTATTCTTCTTACTTCGTTACTTTAACTTTCATTCTAGGTCTAATATCACAATGTTATGTTATATCGTACAACACCAAACGTTAGACATGTACATGTCTAATTGTCTCTAGTGTTTAAAATTTTGCTTTTCTATATTTCCTATAATTTAAAGTAGAATTCGATTTATATAAATTTGTCGGAGGACAAATGTAACATATGTGTATTTTATATATATATCTACATTAAATTAAAGTAATTTTTAAAACCTGTTAAATACACATCTTAAGTCACGTATGACTTATATTTTATTTCTATTTCTGTGCCATTTAAATATAAAATATATATTTATTAAATATATTAAATAAATAAATAAATATATATATATATATATATACACACTTTGATAATTTACAACTTTTTTCAGCTAATTCGATTCCTGTACTACGTAATTGGAATTTTATAAGTGAATCTTCTTCTTGAATTTTTTTATCTTTTGAATTTTGGATATTTTTATCTTTGGATTTTGGATCTTCTTTTGGAATTTTTTACTGACAGTATCAAGTTTGAAAAAAAAATTTACACAAAAAGTTTAATCGTTTCTTTTTTAAATATTTTTTAACATTGTAATTTCTTATACTGTGTTTTAGTAACTTACAATATGTATGTTGTATTGTATATACTTGTAGTGGCCTATGATTCCTCGACTACGAGTTTTGAACATTGACTAGCACAAGCCGCAAGTGGCTGTGCGTCTAGCGTCGAGGTCCTACCGATCTTCGATGTTAAGTAAGTAGAGTGTGTGGGGAAATCTCGCTAGTGGATGAGTGCCGGGCCAGCCTTAGCGGGTAGAGTTACAACACCAAGCGTTCTGGGGTAAGGAGTCGCTGCCATCAGTCCCCAGTTGGGGATGAGTCTAGACAGTGACTTCGAGACGAAACGCAACTTTCTCTTTCTCATCTACCTCAAATCTATCCATCCTTCCATCCATCACCTTAAACTCTTCAGTATTCATAATAAGTGTTATGTATTCTGTCATATAAAAGTTTTTATGCAAGAATTATTATAGTTTGTAGTTTTTTACGCAAAAACATTTATCACTCACCTTTCTTGTGTTAATGTAAATAATTTTATAACTATATTTTACAATTATATTACTATTACATTACAATTTTTTAATTTATAATTCATACATTACCTTTATGTAATTTATAATGTAATTTATTATTTCATTGAAAATGACAATTATGACGACAATTATTGAACAGGATTAGATATTATTTTGTTGATTAAAAATTCAAAGTAATAGATTTTTTACTTTGCCAGAGCACACCTGTTCGTAATGATAATTAAGACTCATAAGAGACATTCATAGAACATAATATAAACAACATAATTGCTTTCTAGCGGCAAGACTATGAAGATAAATAAATGAGATTTTCATAATTGATTAAGAAATGTCTCTGCAATATTCTCATTGCAATGACTCGCAATTATTGAAATGTCACTTTTGTCGCAAATGTGTAATATCGTAAAAAAGTTAACCATCTAACGAACATACTTTTAAATTAATTGATTATTTTATTAGTTTTTACGAATTCAAGAACTATGACATATAAAAATGCACTCTATAATATTTAAATATAATCTATACTCTAAATGATCACACACAAGAATTGTATACCCATTTTCTTATTTTCAAATCCATTGCAGCGACTGATTATTAAATGTTCAGTGAATCACACATTGCAAAAATAAAATATATACATATGAAATGTGAAATGCGCACTATAGCCCTATACGTTACTTTGAAATCGTATTGTATGTAAAGTGAATATAAAATATCAGAACGTTCCATAACCTAAACGCGTTATATTAACCGAATCGTATTTCCTGATTTGCCTATCTTTCCTATTATTTTTCCATGAAAACCTATATCATGTGTTAATATCTTGTACATAATAATAATTATAAAGGAAACATATTCTACTGACATTATGTATTGAAAAATAACAACGATATATCAGATATTTCAGATATTTCAGAAAAAACTACCAGACAGCTACAAAAATTGCAAGAAATTGCACGATTAACACAGGAATTACCGGCAATTAAATCATAAAATTTTTATCAGGAACATTAAATATAAAAAATAGAAAGATTTTACAACACGGTAGAGTGTATAAGTTTTTATTTATACATTTTACGAGAAATTATTTATATTTCTGAAAAATACATTGTTTTACATTTAAAATATTTAATAAAAATTAGAAATTAGTTTCAGTGTTAGTAATATTAAATTTAAATAATAATTAGATAAACAGAAATATCAATAGTTTCTACAAATCAGAAATAAAAAAATCCCAGGATTTGGACGAATTTTTTTTTGTAATTTTAGATTATGGATCTACTGAATGATGTATAAAGTAAAATATGCAACATCAAATTGATTATCAGATGAATATTTAAATCAAAATAAGCAATATAAATTGAATTAACGTGCATGCAATGATAATAATTATGACAATAATAATACAATGTTACAATTAAATATTTAAATATTTAAATGTAAATAATTATTATTTGAATATTCAGTAATGAGTAATTGAAAATAATAATTATTGTAATTAAAAATAATTGAAAATAGATATAAATAAGATTTAATAATATTTTATTAGAATCGTATACTTTTATTGTAAAACTGGTTCATAAAATTTGGTAAGTCAGTTTAAAGAATTCGAATTTATAATGAATAAAAATTTCATTTTGTAATAGAAAATAGTATGAAAGGAAAAAGAACGGGAGAAGCAGAGAGGAAAAGAAAAAGAGAAAGAATCATTAAACCATTAAATGAGATAAAACTTTAAGTGAGTTTTGTGCATAATTTTAACATTTAAAATTTAAATTATCTTTTTTTCAAAATTAAATTTTTTAATCGAACTATACAAAGAAAAATGCAATCTGCATTTTACGTATCAAATGAAATAAATATAGAAAAAGAAATAGAATTAATGTCAAGTCTAGAAAAATCTTATAATGTAGGTAAATTATTGTATTATGTATGCAGATTTTTATGCATTTATAGAAAGTATAGATAGACGAAGTATAGAGAAAGAATATTTAAAGTATAATATATAATACTTAATGTGCTTTCTGTAATATTTGGCATATAAAATAAGTGTATTAAATTTCTATTTTATTAAATTTTTCACGATGAATAATCAAATCAACGAAAACAAATGAAATTTTGTACATGGCATTTCGATATAATGGAAATAAAATTTGAATTTATTGATCTAAACTATACTACTATAAAGACTCGAACTATACTACGCTTACATCATTTTTACAGATTGGAATAAGGCTAACAAGTCTTACTATGCTGACAACAAACAAGTAGTGTCACGCAGAAAAAGTGATAATCAATATCTTAAGCAACGAATCAGGTCGCAGAATTTTTTATTCTAATTCCGAATGATGAAATTTCCATTCTAGTGATACTAATTCTTACATGTTATAAGATCAAAGTTACAAAAATTTAAGAAGTCCTAACACTTCACCAGTTAACCCTAATATACAAAATTTAATAAAATGGCAAGAGAAAATGCATCAAGTTTCAAAAGGTCATTGTAAAGATTAATGTTTTCACAGACGTTTGAATTTTTACAATTTTCGCTTTTCCGCTTAATGTAATAATATCTTTGAAAAAAACTGACGTAGGGCAAAGTGGAGGCTTCGCACTTCAAAATAAGACCGCATGACTTTGGAGTCATAATATTTAACATAACAATTCACAATTTTTTATCGAGTGTGCGAGATATTTTCGTTCACATCTGAATTATGAAAAATACCAACATTCTTTTGAATTAATTTTTATATTTTTTTCTAATTATTTTATTAATGAAAATTTTAACTGTACGCATTACTTTTATATATACAGTAAATTATTTATGAAAACACATTTTGTTAATATTATTATGCAAAATGAACTGAAAGTGCCAATATTTTTTTTCGCACATAAAACAAATAGTTGAATATTTTTCTCAGAAAATAATCGTACAATACATGGAATCCTAAATAATCGCTGTAGTTTAAAGTAATCCTATTTCTGTCGGTTGTATGATCCGTAAGCTCTAAGAAAAAATAGGTAATTCTTTTTAAAGTGTACAACCGACGAGCTTTAGATTCAAAATTAGAGTATCTATGCCATTATGATCTTTTTCTCTTCGTGCGAAATGACAATTAAGGCTGATTAAGTTATAGTGAAGTAGGCGTATCTTGATACATCGCCATAAATTATGCTCATTGGGCTAGTTAGATAAAGGAATCACGGATGATGAGAAGAATAACAGTTAAGATGTAATAAGAGAACGATGTAATAGAAAGTGAAGAATATAAGAAATTATTGAAAAGATTAAAGGGATCTATAACGAAGATAATGAAAAATAATATTTTTTCTAAAAAAAGAAAAAAAATATCAAATTGACACAAGGAACGAATGAAATTTAAATTGATTAAAGGCACTAAACTTTATCCAATTAATATGAAAATCATTATTGCACTTGTAAAGTTCCATAAGATTGCAGTGTCTTCATATCGAAGCACTTCCTCCAATAAATATGAATCATTTACA
The DNA here is from genome assembly GCA_032399605.1 of Melipona beecheii. Classification (NCBI taxonomy): domain Eukaryota; kingdom Metazoa; phylum Arthropoda; class Insecta; order Hymenoptera; family Apidae; genus Melipona; species Melipona beecheii. Next base: position 7,429,379 of record JAUCMO010000507.1, read on the forward strand.
CGATAGATTACGTAGTCCATTTGTAGTGTTTCATAAAACATCAATATACAATTACGAAACAGGAAAACGAACGTTATACTTCGATATATTGCTATTCATCGATACAGATTCCTCTGGTGTGCTACTATAAGCAATTAGGCCAAGGATGAAACCTTAATAGTCCGAGTTAACGAAACTTGGCAACGTACAATAATCTGAACTCTCTTCAATCTGCATTCATCATTCAACATCTTCAATAAATCAACAAGATAGATAAACGAATAGATTAAGTGAATATATCGTATTTATTACAAAGTCCTTTCCAATGTTACACATACATAGATTACCATATACATAGATAATTGAACATTTATGCAATTCCATTAAAAGATTGTTACTTTTGTTACGATTTTTCTACCGTATTGATTTTCTGTATTTTCAAGTTTCACATTAATTTTTAATAAATAGTTGATGCTTTATAAAATCTGTATTAACCCTTTTGAATGTGAGTAGAGACACAAATTTCGATCGTTCTAAAATTGTTTTCAGTCATCTATTATAATGTTGCCCATTCTTTTTATTAATATCTATTAATATGTATATGTAAGAATTAAATTAAAAAGATTCGTTTGATTTTACATTGTAATAATTTAAAAGCGTCCAAATATCTATGTAGTTAAAGGTCTTCGAACAAATATTATATTTTTTCAAAAGTATTTATATTAGACAGACGAACGATAGACAAATAACATATAAAAATAATATATGATGAATAGAAAAAAATTCCACCAATATGTAACAATAATTATGATTAGAATCCGGGTGTATGGCGTAATTACTTAAAGACAATGCTACTTGAAATACTTTCAAAAGACTTTTACGCCGACATCAATCTCCCGTTGATACAACAGTAGCCTATTGTGTTCAATGTGCTTGAAAGTTTCACCCCGACAGAAAGAACTTTACTTTCGCGAGGGTCATAATGAGTGCGCAGTGAAACAGGGGAGTGATAAACGAAGGGAAATGAAATCTGCGTGAAAGAGCAAGGCTAACGCGACGTAAGTATAATACACACATGGGGGACAGTACGGTCGATCAAACACAATGTACCCTCATACGATACGGAACACGTCAACTGCGCAAAGAGTCTTTAAAAATTAGAACGAATCAGTGAACTTGAATATAATTTCATGCAGCGCCTTCCACGCGGAAGAAAGTACGAACATCTTTTTTCAAATGTAACATATTATGAAATATCTGTATACAGGACATTTTGAATATTGTCATAATTTTGTAAAAAAAAAAAGAAATCCTACAATAGTAAACTTACTGAGCTTATTTTAAAGTTTGTAGCCTGTTACTTTTAAAAACGCATCGTTCATTTTAAATTCTTCCTACGCTATATGATGGATGGCTTTTAAAGACACTTTTCTCTTAGAAAATGCTATGAATTATCGTAGTATGCAAAAACATTGAAAGATTTTTTCCCATTTACGAACGGGTTTGAAGCCTCCACTCAAAACTTGACGAAAATATTACGATTTCTTGAATTTTCGTCGTCTGATGATAAGCCTGACATTCAAAGTTCAATGAAATGACGGGAAAAAAATCATACATCAAGCTTTTGGGAATTCTTGTAAAAAAGAGGCTTCAATCTTCAAACTCATTGTAAATTCAAAAAATTTTCAATGTTTTTACATACTATGATAATTTATAACATTTTCGAGAAGAAAAATATCTTCATTTACCGACTTTACCTATAAATATATTCATTATGCATGTTCGTATACTTTATATTCATAACTGTTTTACAACAAAGTTTATTTATATACATGCTTAATATTATTATTATTTAATATTATTATATTTGTTACGAAATATTGTTATATTTTATACGCAATATATTATTATATTATACTTACTCTTTATATCCATTACGTTGTGATATTTTTATACATGATTTTCGCACACGCTTATTATACATCGTATGTTACGAACATTGAGTTTCTTCACTAATTAAGTAACTGCCCTTAGCATTAGCATCCAACCGTAGCAATAAATGCAATTATACATACGAAATCATTACGAGCGTTCAAGGTTAGAATTTATGATTATAATTTTTCATAATTTATTATTAATAATTGTACATTTAATTCATAATTTTACGGATGTGTATATATTTTTATATATATATACATATCCATATGGATATATTATACACAAAAATATAGATATATTTTTATTACTGACACAATAAGAAAAGAAAAAAGAAGAAAATATGAGACAATAGATTCATTAGAAGAATTCCAGATAAAGCGCGCTATTATTGTAAAATGTAAATACAGTAGATATTATTATAAAAAAATATTTCCTAAAGCAATAAAAAATATACATAAAACTCGAAACTACAAACACTACAAAAAAGAGAAAATATAAAAAATTATGAAAACAGAAGGAGAATCGGCTGATTACGGATAAGTTAATTAAAAAGAGATTAATATATTAATTTATGTCTAGCATTTTTTTAGCCTTCTTCGATTTTACGTCATTTATATTACTTTTTGTTTTTAGGTTCAATTGTCAACGAGCCAATGCTTCTCACTTTTCTCTTCGTCAATAATAAAAACGCTAACATAAGATAAATATAATTTACTTGCGAAAATAATTTCCGGTGCGTGTACGAGGACATTTTGACAGATTGTGTGGGTGTCTACGAATCTCGTCCAATACTGAATTACCGACTTGGTACATCAACAATTGAGGACACGGATGCAAGAACAGCATAAGTGCACTTACCCTCCTTATGCGTCCGAGCGCATCATCCAGCCCTCCATACCTGACCTACTTGCACGAAACATACTTGCGCAATAAAAGGTCGGTTAAATCATACAATAACAAGAAAATTATTTTCAGTTATATATTTTTTTTTCAGCAACTAATTTCTACTTCTTTGAAACGAAACAAAAAAAGACGGATCTCATACATAAGAAAAGGGAAGTCCCAAAACATAAAACAAAGAAGACTATATTGAAATAAATTCCGTTCAATCCAATCCAATTTCTATATTGAAATAAAAGTCTCATAGGGTGGAATTTAACTCATGATAGTCTTAAAGGGTAAAATTTGAAAGCATTGTGTTTGCCCGAGATCATTTCAAATAAATTAAAAAGTAATTTAACAACTAAAATAATAGAAATTATATATCTCAGTTACTGAAAAAAACAAAATTGTTGTAATGTTGGACTGAAAATTTTTCAAACGATAATATAAAGAAATTCTGATAGACCGATAATGATATTAAGACTTATGAAACGTTAGATTGTGATCTCCACGTCTGTTAAATGAGAAAAATGACAGAAAAGAATTGTAACCATAAACTGCAGGTTTTTACTCGTAAAATTTCTTATACATTTCCTTGACCCTGGTAGAAATAATTTGTTTGTAATGTCATATGAGCCCTCTCAATCTGGACTGAGTAATCCAAAATTAGGAAAAATGAGTTTATTTCCAACAAACTGAGATTCATTGTAAAATGAAATCATTTCCAATTTTCGCAACATTAAAAGAAACTTGTCAGTCTCAAGGGACTCATATATAATAAAAAGAATCAGTATAAATACGGTTTCTTTTATCGCTATCTACATTGAATTTTAAATATTAGGCAAAATTTGGAGTTTTTTAGAAAAAAAAATATCTTTATTTTTTTACTTGTTATATAATGGAAAAACATTTAAAACGATTGTTAGACAATGTTATAATGTTGCCCAAGACGATTGTTATGCAATGTTATAACAATTTAAATGTTATAACAATTTCCTAAAAATCGAAACTGTAGTATCCGTTTATGTTTATGAGAGTAACTATATCTATAATATCTAATTAAAATCGAAATTCTAAATCAGGTTGATTTTATGTTTTTATGAAATTTATTATTTCATGGAACGCATTTAACCGTCGATGTATCCGTATTAGATTAATTAGAACAAAAGGTTTACTTGGTCGGAAATGCATTTAGTATGTAGTTGCAAGAGAGGATACAGTAATAACGTTCTTCATAACATTTTCCGGTGACCGGAAGATAGGGTTTCACGCACGCATGCTACACTTATTCGTCCGTGTGACTCATGACAAAAGGTCGTTGAACCCTGTTTTGTGCATAAGAATCTGCAACGATTGTAAAAATGCATACTACTCTGGTCGAGGTAAAATTTAAAACAAAAAAGAGAGAGAAAGAGAGACAGAGAGAGAGAGAGAGAGAATTTCAATATATTATAATTTTTCTACTTTTCATAATTTATTAATTCGTTATGAAATCAAAATTCGTTTTTCTGACGCAGACTAAATGAAACAAATCACGTTATTTGCATGTAATTTGCTAATCGTATGAATTAGTAATAATGAATTGTGATTCAAAGCAATTAATTTTTTCATAAACACAAACACGATCCTCTGTTGCCCTTCGTTCGTTCACGTTCTTTCGATATTCCTTACACAATGTATATATATATATATATATATATATTGTATTCTTAAACTGTATATTATATTGCAAATAAATTCACTTATGAGGTCGGTCTCTAATAATGTTGATTTTTTATCGGAAAATAATAATAATAAAGTTGATTTTTTATTGGAAAAATTGTCTTCAAAACCCAATTAGACACTTTTTACTCCTCTTAATGAGTACTGTAAATCTTCCAAGTATTGGACCCTTCTTTTTGAAAGACCCTGTATAATTACAAGCAAAAATTCAACAAGACCTTGAAAAATATGATTCTGACTTAATTATTTTTCAATCATAAGATATAAGACTGTTAAACTTTGATACAAAATATAATAAGATAACCTTGGCTTCTCATTTCATTCTCGAGAGTAAGCTAAAATGCATTAAGGATAACTGTATCACTTGTAATGTTTCACAATGCGTGGAATTGGGATTAACTCCTGTTACAAGAAATTTCGTTAGAAAAATTTGCCATAGAAAGTGATAGAACTGTATCATTCAATTTGCATTACTGTCGAGGTAAGTTCTTCAACACTCATTTCTGAATCAATAAATGTCGAAATGAATTCTCTCTCTCTCTCTCTTCAAATTTAAGTTTATTAAATTTCTTCTTGCGAAAAATGTAGAAGCTACTTTTATTTTCTTTAAGAATTAATATTTTTTAATCATCGACATAAAAAAGAAATAAAAACAACAAAGTGCATCAAACATCAAACAACTGATAAAATTTTATTAAAATTTTGCACGTTTTTATGTTAAAAAATAAGATTTTTACTTGACACTGATATAAGAACACTATGAAACGACATCTATATAAAATCTTTAATCAGAAACACTGCAACACTTTCATTGCTTTTATTGAAATTTTTAACAGCAATATCAACCTCTGTTATTAATCAGTCATTAATGCAATTAGATAATAATAAGAAACGACATTCAGACTTCAGATAAAATGAACAATTTCAAAATTGTTCTATTTATAATTGATATAATTATTTTCGAGAAGAGTAAATATAATATAAGAGTATATAACAAAAAAAAATTTTGATGCCGAATCGTGGTCACTTCACCAACTTTGATAACCTTGAAATATGTCAATTTTCCCCCATACATGTTACCAGCGCTTTTTTATTCAGCACTTTGGTTTTAGTTTATTTAATCAATGCTTGGCGGTATGAAGAAATTAATAACTTTAGAATTATATAAAATTAAAATAATCGTCAAAATATGTCTATGTAAAAACAGATCTTTTATTTCTTTATTTAAAATTAAATAATTTAACATGTTCACGGTCCCGTGCGTACATGTGAGGCATAGTATGTATTCTTTTCTATCACGTTTCCTGCATCATGGTATTGATACCATGTTTTTTAATACGCGTATACATTTAAAAAATTATATCTACTTACTGCAAATTATAAAATACTCAAGGCGTACTTACCACTTGGACGTGGTAAGGAAGATATAGTAGCTATAGATATATGCAAGTTTTATTATATATTATACAATGTAGAACATTCTCTATTTTCCATTGATTGTTTAATATTCAGCTAATAATAGCAATGTTTTATAATACGACAAAAAGTTTATTATTTTTCATTTAAATAAAGGATACAGATAATTCTTTTTCTTCAATAATAAATTGCACTGACATTTCGGATAGAAAATGTATTAATTTTTCTTTTGTAACCATAAGTCGTAAATGACTATTATATTGTTATAACTCTTGTACACCGGTTACGTAATGATTAGAAAGCGAATCGACGACACGGTTTGTTATAATGTGGTACGCACGCCTTGAATTACGAATTGCTTTTTATTCGATGAAATTTTCATGCAATATGGTTTTTATAATATGCGTAATCAAAATTACAAAATTACTCTATGAATAGAATCATATCTGAGTAACTTTTAAAAATGTGTTGAAAGACACATTGTACATATGTAGTTTATATACATTATATGTATATATGTGTGTGTATTGTATATATATATATATATAATATATATATTTTTATTAATTTTTATTTCGTACTTTACAAAATGTAAAAATGTAAATAGACGTAACGTTTTTAATTAGTGTGCCTGAGCTTATGGTTGTCTTTCAAATTATGGAAATTTTAGTAATTTTTAATGAAATTCAACGCTATTTTGCATGTTTTCGAAAACTGTATAAAAATACGAATATAGAAAATTTTCTTATAGATACGTAAACATAAAACACATGGTTCCTAAAGATAATCCTAAAAATAAATATCTAATTTTTAATATTATTACATTAGTATAAATAGTATTTTATCTTGTCCAGCAATTATATACTTCAGAAAATACGTTTAATTAATTTGATTAATTCTATACAAAAGTCACATTGTTATACAATATGTATAACATATATATTTTGATGACATAAATAATATTAAAACAATGCTAGAATGAATCTTTTTGTGAATGTGCATTCTCTCATAGTTTTCGATACATAATTCATAATTCTAATTTATTAAGTTATATCATAATTGCAAAAGATTTGTATCATCGTGTATTTAAATTAAAAAATTACAATTTCAAAGTCAGTTGAAATGGGTGTTCCAAGCATCGCTGTGTCGCTTCATTTTTATTTATTCTATCATTGCCTCAAACAAATTGCAAAGCGTGTAAAGTGAAGCATTCTTAAGAATGCAACTGTCCATGAGAGTTTTTACAACACCGAAAGTTTACCTTCTTACTGTGCAAAGGAATCGAAGAAGTCACACATACTTCGAGAAAAGCAAACCCATGCCATGGTGGCTGGTTGCACTGGTTAGAAACCGGTTTTACAGGCAAGTTTTGTAATGAGATTCCTCAAACAGTCCTAGCAACGAGTGGGACAATAAGAATGAAGAGCTACAGAAAGGAAGTAATAATGATGGAAAACAAGCAACGTTATCACGAAGAAGAGAGCCAATGCCAAGTTTGCAATCAGATGCATTACTTCCGAAAGTGCAATAAAAAAATTCACCTGTTGTATTGACGTGTGATTCGAAGCAGAAAAATCTTTTGTACAAAAATTTTTTCAATTTTAACATATCTTAGTGACCTAATCGAACTTTCATCTCCAACCATTAATCGCAATAAATGATTGTTTTCTTGTTTCATTCGATCATGGGATTTAGAGTCTTCGATAATTTTTATTAAATTCGAAAATCGACTTTCATGTTTGAAAATTATAAAGAAATTATAAAGAAACTTAATTTTAATTTTTCCAGACGAAATATTCGTAAAAATTTAAAATGTACCGCTACATCGTCTGCACAACATATTAACTTTTTGCATGCGATTCAGCTGGAAACTAATGTCGCAGTTAATGCCAATAAATGTTACCTTGTACGTTGATTTAGGTAAGCTGCTCAGGCGACATGGTATGTACAGATACCGTTCGCAATCTTTGTACGCATATGCAAAATTTTATACGAATAGTTGCAATTAACTGTATTTTTTAATGGGCAAATGATGTCTTTAATAATCTTGTTTTGGCTGACGATATTTTTGTTATTGTAATAAGCTTTTCAAAGATTATTTTACCCGCAAAATTACTGCTTAGAAATTATGAAAAAAATTAATATATATATATATATATATATATACTAGACAGAAAGTACAAACTGGAACAATATACGTTGCTATGAATAGGAAGCAATTCATTACCGGACATCTGTTCACCGAGTTCAAGGCCGTTCAACCATTTCCAAAGAATTGTAAATACAGGTGTCCTCATCGAGTATTCCCGATGAGTCATTGACACATACATATATTTACACATACACGTATTTTTCTCCTTCTCCAATTCTCAATTAACAAACTTGGTAAATACTCTTAATGCTTCTAATTTAGATCTTTGGACAAAAATTGTTCAAAAAGAAATACAATCGTGAAACAATTTTATATTAGAACAAGAAAATAATTTTTTACAAAATAAATATTTTTTTTACATAACATAAAAATAACATAAAACACACGAGCAAATGTTTTTTTTATTTAAAATATAACGCATTTAATTTTTTAATACCTGGTGTACTATAATATAATTGATTATGCAAAATAACATTTGATATTTCGTTTATCAAGTTAACTGACAACGATTGTGACAAGTTAATTTAACACTTGAAATGGGCTTTGTGGCGAGTGATAAGATGATTTAATCACATAATTCAATTTTATGTAATCACATAATTCAGACTTCACACTCACGCAATAAAAATCGATATACCATTTGTTACATCACTTACAATCCTTTACAATCAACTACAAGTGTCAGAAGCAATCAACTAATGTGCATACAATCTTTATAAGAAGTATCGCATTTACAATGAAGAGCATATGAATGTAGCTGTATCACTAACGATGAAAAATTGCCAATATTTAGGCTGTTTTAATGTAAAACCTCAGTTCGTTTTCTCCACAAATGTTTTTACATTGTGTAGCATAGGTGGAGGAGCAATATCTTTCATAAACATTCAATCATCTCTAGAAACATTAAAAAATATTTTTTTACGACTAGATCCATCATGATCTTGCAGACTGAAATTTTCTCTTTTCCTTAAAACTTGCTGTGCGATTTTTCGTCATCGCTTTATTGAACTTTGAATATTAGAGTTAGACGACGAAATGTTGAAATTTCTTGAATACATTGAAAGTTCAATAAAATAGAGAAACAAAAATCGTAGAATAAGTTTTAAATACGTTAATAAGTCCTAAGTGGATTTAGTCATAAAAAAAATTTTTCGATGATTTTAGAAACGTTTGAATTCTTACAATTCTTGAATTGAGCGTTATAAAAAAATTATTTCAAACGAAAAAAAAAAACAAACGAGGCTTTACGTTTTGAACTGTGCACTGCATAATTGTTATATTATTTTACGGAGTACAGTTATACCTTTTGCTGTAAATTCACGCGAATATTTTCAAAACCGTTGACCATGTCGAAAAATTCTCGAACAGAACATTATTTTATACTAAATACTAATGAACATATAAAATGAATGAACATTACAAAATTTATATAAAAAATTTTTTTATATAAAAGATGAACATTAGTATAAAAAAAATCGAGTTTGAAGCTTTTTATGAAATTTTACGAGATATTTACGAAAACATATCATAGAGCAGTATACAATGTTGAAAGTTTTACAATTAAAACAAAAAATTGTGCAAGAATTCGAGCAGGAAACAATTGTACAATTTTATTTAACACATAATTTCAAATTATTATATTATATTTGTCATCGCGATAGCCTATCAAACTCGAAAGGAATGTTTGAATCAAAATCAAAATTAAAGCGAACTGTGTGCTTTTTAAGCTATATGTAGATATTCTGCACATGTATATGTATTTGTAAAATATAAAAATCGTAATATATGTAAGTAGATACTCTGCATCACGATTTTCGCAATTAGAGCAATTGGAGTACATCGGCTGCATTGCAGATTATTCATCGCATTCTTTGAAATATTTCATTCTAATTTGATTTATTATAAAACAAATATTTTATTTATAGACAAATATTTATCCAGTTTCGTACCTCATTACAACATATTTCCAATTTTCTATAACATAATAATAACATATTACTAAATACAGTTATAAACTAATCCCGCAAAAATAAATGCAACCGAAACCCACAGGAATTTTGCAATAGATATTTATTATCTGTCACGAGATAATTGCCATGAAACGAGTAAAATAAATAAAAGAAAAAAAAAATTAATTCATCAATCGATCATTTTAATCAGTTTAATCAATTTAAATGACACCCTACCTATCAAATTTTACTCGTACATGTGAGAATCTACTGTCAAAAGTTATTTTGTTGTTACTATTTGTTGATTGATTCCTCATTTCGGGTTTGACAAAGTGCAACAAAATTGAAAACATGTGAGATGTGTTGCTAATAAAAAAACGGAAGCGAAGTACAATATAGGGATATAATAAACTCACCCAAAACATAACGTTAAATCCAAAGATCACATACTTGAGACAGCAGCTCACTTCACTGGTATCCCTTCTGTACTTCCGCACAGCAGGCATGGCTAAGACACATTTATCTAACTCTTTTGCGAACTCCACGCATACGTGCACACAACACACTCGCAAGAATGCAAACCACTATTCACACAACACAAAGAGCACCGGCGCCCTACAGGCAAAACAAATCACAAACGTAATGACATAGCCGAAAATCTAATTCCCTTCTATCCTGACGTTTTCCTTTAAATTATTTCGGAGGGCTCCAAGACGGCCGCTTCCTCCCTGGATCCTCGTCTTATTACTTATTCGCGGATTCTTTCTCGATTTTGCTCTTTCCGTCGAGCTCAGTTGATCAGCTGATCACAATAACGTACCGTTTCGCAATTACGACTACCGCCATTGTCACGTCACGGTACATACTACCCGAGGCTGGATCAACGAGACTGCAAGCAGGTTGGACTTTCCACTCGCCCTCCGATTCTCCCCACCAACTAAATTTCGTTCGCTTGCCCCTCCAACGCTCGATGGTCCACCCTTCGATGCTCCCCACCCTATCTGCTCTCTCACACTAGTACCCTACTACTCACTATTATTTGATGTTCCCCCCTTTTATTTTCCTTTCCTTTCCTGATCCTCTCGATCATCTAACATGCTTCACTCCACAATGCTTCACTCCCCTTTTCTTTTCTTCCGGTTACATGTTTCGGATATGCATACGTTCTCTTATACATACGATAACATTTAAACATCGGTTTAATTTGAATTATTTCTTCAATAAGCAGCATTCCAATTTAATATCATAACTTTTATAAATACGACGAAATTAAAATGATGTTGATAAGTAATAAAGATATTAATCGTATTAATCAATGATTATATATATATATATATTTTATTTATACTGAACTATTGCTCAACTATTGTTCCTTACTGCATTTAAATTTTATTATACAGACCACTATCTTACCTGTTATAATTTGTCATTTACATCAGATATAATTATACAATGTATTTGTATCATGTTTGTTACGTTCGTATTTCTAATTGTCGGTAGTTATTTCGATGTTTAAACATCTTTCGATTCTTTCCCTTTATTTTATTTCACGAGGATGAGTTTATATATAATGAAATTCTTTCCATTAAATTATAATGTATATTATATTAATATTAATATCAATGAATTTTTATATATACTGAAATTCAATATTAAATTGACAATACGTTTTGTAGTGTAATTTTACTGTTGTTATTAATAATAATAGTATCATATATTTTAGCCTCAGTTTAATATATCAAGAGAAATTTTACAGAAAAAATGTTCAGAATACATAACACTAATCTCCAGCTTAATATTACTTATTTCTTTTTTTAAATACAAATTTTAAAGAAAACTTTTCTCGAACATAATATATGTTATCTATAAACAAGAAATTTGTGTTTATAATCTGTAAAAATTATTCGCAAGTATTGAATATAATCATCATCTTTCTCTCATTAATACGTATTCAATCATATTACAATCGTACAAGCATTCATACATATTACAATCATTACTCTAATAATAATAATTAAATGTTTGTTTATATACTAATAAAGCAAACTATTTTTGAAAAAAATAAAAAATTTTATTAAATTTATATGTTTAATTTTTTGTAGTTAATAATAACATTTAATTTTTTAATATTTAGTAACTGTATATAATAACGTATCGTATAAACAAAATTATTTATTTATGAATCAGATAGGTGCAGAAACTAAACGAAATCATTTTTTTTTAAATATTTATTTAGAAACTGAGAATGTTTATATTATATTATTATATTAAATAATATGATTTATTGATGTAATAGTTGCTTGATATTGATAGAAAATTAATAACACTTACTAAAATATTACTTATTTATTTTTGTCACAGTGTCGTTTGTTGTCACAAACTTTTTATCTAGCGATATCGATATGTTTTTATATTAAAATAAAAATTTGAAATTGTCAGGGACAAAATTGCAATTCCAAAAGCAAGAAATAACATTGTTTGAAAGATTCTGGGCTTACAATTAATTATTAATAATAGTAATAAATCTTAATCCAAGTTACATACAATCTGTTCACATTTAACAATAAGATGGCTATAAATTTCGTTGAGGACATCTTGTTTTTATACACTTCATAATCGAATATATTATAAACAATGTTTTATAATATATACGATTTTACACACTTTAGTATAACATTTATTTTACTGTAACGTTGTTCTATGTTATTGATATAATCGTGAGATATTTCTGACAATAAGATAGGGAGATAAAAGAGAATAAAATCGTATAATAGAGATCGGATAAAAGAGAAAATTTTTAATCGATGAACACTAAACTTATTACTATGAAAATTTGAAAGGATAACCTAAAATTAGACGAAAAAGATTAAAATTTCGAGAGAAAAATTTTAAGAAACTTTATATATTTCAATAACTTCTATAATAAAAATTATTTCGACTCTCTAATACTTGTTTTCAAATTCTCGCGCACTTTAGTGACTAAAATACAGAATACCAATACTCGTAAAATAAATACTTAAATAATCACTAAATATGTAACGTTTTAAAAATATCATTGATTATAATAAATTTCATATCTCGTATTAATTATTTTTACAACTATAATTGTAATATCGATTATATTAAGAAAAATCTTGTATAAGAATTTATTTTACTTTAAATTAATTTAAAAAATATTACCTAAAATATATTGAGTCAAATAAAATGTATTCAAAGAATACTTAATATACAGTGCATTATAATAATCTTTATTTATAGCATTTTTGGGATTTATATTAAAAAAGAAAGCTCGAATTTTATCTTTAGTAATTTATCTTCAGTTTGGTACTACTGCTACGATTCAACTTGTTGAATTCTGTATCTAACCTATTAAGAATTACTGGATTTTAAATATAATTTTTATTGAATTATCACATAAAAAGTTAAAAATAATGAGTTTAATGCCGTATATGCGTTCTGTAGGTATACATATATAAAATGCACAAAATATATATACAATATACCTTTAAACTAAAAATGAAATATTTTCAGATATTTCAAATTAGTCAAAATAATGTTACAAAAAAGCATTTACATGTCAGTACAATGCTTAATAAATCACGAGCTGCGCGTTATAGACCAAAACCAAAAATAGTGCAAGCACTAACATATGAAATGGCAAATCCACCACATTATATTGCTTCCAGAAAATCTTGGAATTCATGGAATACATGTAAGGATACTTTATAATTTCTTTCATTAATAAAAATATTTCTAATGACAATATACTTGAAATTAAAATTATTTAAATTGTTTTGGTTCTGAAATTCTTATTTATTTAGCTGTTTATAATGTGTAATACATATATGGATTATTTCTTTCAGCGAATGTAAAAGATGGTAATAGACCATCAGAAACTCTTGTGGAAGATTTATTTATTCGAAATTTTATACAAGGAACTTGGCACGGATTGTTTTTAAGTGAAGTCATTATTAAACGTCAACATAATATCATTAGAATAGCTGGTATTATTAACCGTAAAATGATGCCTGCTCAAATACATTTTTTAATTGGTTATACTGAACAGCTTTTAAGCTTTTGGTTACATTGTCCAATAAGAATGGAATTATCATCAGTACCTGCTAAAAATGTTGTATACAAATATATCTAATATGTTCATAGTCTCAATTATTTTGATATAAGTATGAACATATAAAGTATATTGTAATATCATAAAAAATTATATTGTGTAAATAAAAGTAAATTCATAATTCTTAATTTATTTCACATGTATTTATACTATTATTGATTCATGTATTGCACGACTTTTTGTATTAAATATGTCTGCAAATAATCAATATATTTGTATATAAAATTAAAAAACATGCAAATATAACAAAAATTGTTAGATATTTTAATACCTTACGCATATATTCTTGGGATTATTTTCTACAGTATGTATATATGAGTAGAATTCACAATTACAAATATTTCAGAAACTGTTTATTTTCGTGAAAAACAACTCTCATTTTCGAATGAATGTGCCATTTCGAGAAATATGTATGTCGAAATATCCGCATTAAGATACGGCGACGGAATAAAATTAATACTAACCCAAACTTAAGTTTTCAATATTAAAACTACTATATTTTTTTATTATTGAATTCTTTTGACATAAGTACATCCTTTTTGTTTTAAACCATTTTTTCTAAATACTTGAATATTTCGTAATAAAAATACACATTCTCATTTTGAGATATTGTACTACTAAAACGGTGCAATTTGAAAAATTCTAAAAATTGGATCATTTTTAACAACAATTCAATGAGGAAAGCTGAAAAATTTATTCAAATTTTGAAATTTATTCAAATACTTTTCATTTTTTGTTATTGTCTATTAGACGGCTTGATTTATTATTGTATTTACTATTGATTTATTATTATTGTATTGAATTTTTGGATCTTTCGTAGTCTCTTTTTATGAATATGAATAAACAAGAATTTGCGTAAAATAACAATTTCTGCGAAAGGGTTTCCTGGAATCAGTCATGTCTTTCACGTGCTGACTCGTGCATATTTTTCTTCGTCTAATGTTATTCTTATATATACTCTATAATTTATACCACCGGATGTCTGTTACTTTAAAATGCTTATCTTCTCGCCGAGGAAAGTATATTTAAAATGCCTAAATAAATTTTAATTATAATTAGTTATATATAAAAACGAAAATATTACATAAAATGCGTGAATCATGCTAAAAAATTGTCGATGTGTGAACTATTATAACTGAACAAAAAATCGTATAACAATCAAATAAGACTCATTTTAAAATCTGAAATCTCTATTTTCACAATGTACCATTTATTTTCTTTTTTTCTTGAGATTTTTTTTAGATATTTCTTTTCTTGAAAATGTTACAAGTTGTCATAATATATGTAAAAAGATTGAAAAATTTTCCTTATGAGTGAATTCACAAATATAAAGAATCTTCTCCTTTACAACTTTCTAAAATTTGATATACAATTTTTGGTTTTATTGACAAAAATATTCATATATCTTTGCAGACTTATATATGAAACAGTAGATCTTCATTATATATATTATTATTAGAAAATATAAATTTTAATAGTAATATTATATTTTATCAATAAAACAAATTAAAATTATTTCAAAATTTCATGTGTAAATGTTATAGTACATATTATATGGAAATAAGATTTAATCTGATTTAAATTCCTGAATTTGGAGTTGTTTTCTAAATTTAATAATTTTTGAGTATATTATAATATACAAGAGTACATTCAAAACAGATGATTAAAGTTTATACATTATACTTTAATTTCTGTAAGAATATGAAAAAATAGCACAAACATAAGATTAAAATTCCAGAACAATGACTATTATATTTATAAAATATTTAGATAGGGATCAATTTACTACAATGCATTTTGATTTCAATGTCATGTTTTTCATTTGACTAAAATGTTCATTTATTCAAAAATAGGAATACTATTTTTAATTGCAATTAATTAATTTGAATGTTCATATTTAAATTTTTAAAAAAAGTAAAAGATAATACCAAAATTTAGACACTTACATATTTTGATTGTACTTTACACTGTCAGTCTAACATATCTATATATCGATCTTTTTAGCATATACATATAAAAGACGGTAATAAGTCACCAAAAATTGCTGTAGATTTGTTTATTCAAAATTATATACAAGGAACTTGATTTGTGAATGTTTATAAAATTATTAATGTACTAAATTTATAATGTACTAAAAATGAACATAAAATAATTAAAATAGCTTCAAAATAAAAATGTTTTCTTGTGTGAAATATATAGGGTTTATTTATGCTTGGATATTTTTAATTTTATTTATAATTAATTATTACTCAGTTAAAATAGAATTAATAATAACAGCGTAAAACAAATGTCTCAAGTAATATAATTTATTTTTGATATCTTTCATATCTAAATATTTCTAATGCCAGTTACAATTATTAATAAAAAAACATCTATTATTTTATGAAAATAAACACAGATCTATAACATATTATTAATTTATCATAATATGAATTTTCACTGTTCAATTATTAATATTAAATTGATTCAACAAATATATTCCAAAGGAAAATTTGTATATTATATTTTTATGATTCATAATATTTTTTTTTTTCATATAATTTTAACAAATTTTATATAAAGTAAAGAAATTCATATAGTTTTACTATATAATAATAAGCATGTAATTATTTTACTTTCTGAATATTTTTAATTTATTTTATGTTAGTTAATAAACTGTTACATTCAATCATGACTCAAACGCAGCCCATATACAATCATTGCATTTTTAATAAAAAGTAAATTACATATTATTTTAAGATAGCTATTTAAATAAAAAGATATTTAAGTGCAAACTGACAGAGCATTCAAACTTTTATATATTCTACTAGACACATTCTCTCCTTTAGTATGTCTTTACAACTCTTTTCTTCCATTATTCAATCAGGATCGTGTTGCTACATATTTGTACTTTCAATAGATCTTTGAGTATTTATATAGGTATATATAGTAATGAGGAATCATCATTAACTAATTAAGTGAAAAAATAAAAATAAAATATAGTATAATTTGCAATAAATTTATGTTAAAGTGAAAAATTATAATGAAACATTCTTATATAAAATTGTGAATAGAATTTACAAATTTATGATTATGAAGTATATTATATATGACATTTGAAGTAAAAATCGCGTCAGTTTTAAAATATAGTTTTAGAAGATTAAAAATTCATTGATTAAAAAATTGATATTTAAAAAATTTTGAGTAACTACATATTATTATAATTATACTGTATGCTGTTAAAGAACTTTATTTTCTCAGAAATTAAATTATTTATGCAAATTAATGTTTCTTTTTATCCTTAGAAACACAAAATAATGAATCCAATAAAATAATTCTTGATTCCAGCATTTCCAATATAGCAGGTAAAAAATTTCCAAAAGCGTACACGAAATCTGATTGAATTTACAATATTAACACTGAAATGTAATTATCCTTATGATGGACGCAAGAATTATGTTCCAATGTTCATAATTTTTTATCATGTTCTTATAAAAGTACAGACTGAAATGTGCTGTGCTTGCCTTATTATATTCTAATATAATTCTATTCTTATTTATGGAAGTCAAAAATCGACACTATTACGCAATACTATATAGAATATAATTAATATTGCACTTTGTTCAAACAAATAAATCACATATATGAGGCAATTAGAATAATTTGTATCAAATTATCTTTGGGATTATGTTAAAAAAAATATGTTTCATTAGTTCTATCATTGCATTAGTTCTATCATATTTCTACTTAATATAAGATTGTTGTATATATAAAAATGACTATGTTGTGAATTATAATTGTGGTATATTGACCTTAATAAGCCATATTGTTTTGCAATTCAGATGATTATAAAATATTTATTCAATATTAAAATATTAGTAGGAATTCTAGTATCACGTCCGACAAACTAAAAAAAATAATATTTTTTATGAATAAATAATTACTAAAATGTCTTGCATTAAAAAATTCTTTTGGTGTCGTTTGTTACATTGTACCGCATAACTGCTAAATGCAAACATACTTTTAAATATCATATATAATATCACATATATGACAATATATATTATATTATATATAATATTATGTATGCATATATTAATAAATATATATATCATATACTATGCTCTGATAAATTATTAAACACTATTACAGTGTAGTTTCAAATCTATATATTTTGTTATATTGTTTGACTTAATTTAAAAGCAATATTATTCTATTAATATTGCGTATATAGTGTCATTTTGTATTTATGTATATATCCTTATATTATGTAATATGCCCAAAATTACAAAATACAGAAAAGTAAAGGCATTGACTACTTATGTTTGATCAAACTATTGAAGATGTACAAACATTTCAAACGAAACATTGTGTTCACATCATACAAGACTGACAAGTAATACATCTTTAATCACATAAAAATATTTACCTATTACTAACTAATCAATAAAAATAATGTTGAATTTTCTATATATTGTATATATATATTGAAAAAGCTCAGAAGATTGAAAATTAACATACTTATAAAGATCCACAATAATTTTTAAATTATTCATTGAAGCTTTACTTATTTTTAAACGGATTTATTAATTTTGTGAGACAACATTATATGTAAATTATATACAAGAAATATTTTTAAATACAGTTCGATGAATTCTCATATTGCAATTATTTTATATATCATTTTATTATTCACAATCAGTATCTTTCCAATTAATTCTAAACATTTGTAAAAATTTAATATATCTTTATTTTTTGTTAAAAAATTTACCACGTTTTACAAGAAATCTATGATTCGTAGGGGAAATTTTATTTTCGTATGACTATTAATGAAAGTATAAAATATTATATTAAAAAATATAATATTTAAAAATAAAATTATTATTTGACCGTTTACATTTATAAGAATATGGAATGTAAAGTGTATGTAAAATGATATAATTAAAATATATATACATACACATATATATATATAAACTAATATATTATATTATAATATATATTACATATATAATATATAATATATATTATATTATATTATAAACTAATCAATTGCCTTTTCATTACTATCAAATAACTATTTTGTCTTAAAATATCTCTTTTAGTATTGATATATATTTTCCCGCAAAACTAATATTAAAAATAAAAAGTTTAATATTATATAAAAGAAAATTTTACAAATTCATGTTAAATGAATTGAAACGAACTAATATGTTTCATTAATATAAAATTCTTGTTCATTAAAAATAAATGTTTGCTTGTGTAAGTGATTTTTTTAATTCTATCTAAGTATTCCATTTATTGTCATACTTATATAATCAATTTTACAAATATAGGATGTTCTTATTAAAAAATCTGAAATATAGCTACTAATTGACTAGAGTTGTATATTTTTTGTTTTAATATAACAGAAGAAGCATTGTTCGACATTAATTGTTTTATATATATTAAAATGAAATATTGTTAAATAAGAATGTTTTTAATCAAAGTAATATGGATCCTAGAATGTTTATTGACTGTGTTCATTATGAATGTCATACATTTATCTGCTATCACATATATCAACGGATAATACTGTTTCATCTAAATTATAAACAGTTAAATTTGATTTCTTTCATTTACACACAATTATATATAGTATATTAATGGTCAAAATTTGTTAAGCATCGATATGATATTTTTTGAATATTTAAAATTATTTACAAAATTTTAATATTTTTCCAATGTATGAAACATACCAATTTTGATATTTTCCCAATGTATGAAACATACCATTATATAAATTTTGTTTAATATTATTAGAATAACATTTATAAATTTTATACATGAATATTAATTATGTAAGTGAATTACAAAATTTCTGTAAGAATTCATCGAACTGTTTAAGACATATTTAAAATTTTTGCAAGAGTGCTGCTACCTTTATTTTATAACAAGAAAAATTTATTTATATATTCTTAAAACAAGAAATTATGAAATTGTCGCTGTTTTTTTACAATTTTTTTTTGTATTACAGTTTATATGAATGCATATTAGCAAAAGTAGTGTTACTATATTGAAGAACAGCGGTCCTCGTTTTTTTACATAGTGTAACAAAGATAAATATTGATTTGAATTACATAAATTTCTAATTATTGATATAATTTGTATATATTTCATGGTTGTTACAAGCCAGATAGTTAATAATTTATATTTATTTTTTGATATTCTTCTTTTTGTTTTATTTTCTAATTTACATTTTATACGTCCTGAGAACCATAGTACTTCAAATAAAGTACACACATGGATTCTAAGCAAAAATGTGATTAATCATTAATCGTTCCGAGCTTCTAATTAAGAAATCTATTTTGAATACTATGGCATAGGCTTTATGTCAGCCAAAATGCATGAAAACACATATTGTTATCTAATGCTTTTATCATTATCAAAAGAAAGGACACATTTAATTCACTGATATTTTAAATAAATTATTAGTTTTTTTGTCTTGTTTTATTATTTCTATAGCAAAATATAATTGTTTATTCAAAGATTAAAGTATTTTAAGTTTAACTAATTTTAACTTTGAAAATTATAAATAAAAATTAAGAAAAATATCCATATATTTAAATCTGTTACATATTAAAATAGCAAAATAAGTATTTTGAATGTTATACTTGTAAGAAAAGTTTACTTTTGAAAATATATAAAATTATTGAAAATATATTTTATTATTAACTTTGTTCCACATAAAAGATGTAGTCATTTTTTAAAATTAAAAGTTTTTAACTATAATAATAATCAAAACTATATTTTTGAAAACTAATAATCCTTTTTGAATATTTCATTTCATTATAAAAAATTTTGACAATTACCAAAAATCACAATGTTGATAATATATTAATCAAACAGAAAAAATATGCAAAATTCAAGAGTATTTAGTATCGAAAAAAAAGTTTTAAAAAGTATTAGCATTAGATATCGTTTACTTCGTCAATATTAAGATAATTAAATTTAAGATTTTTTAAAAAAGACGAAGCAAAATTGACCCGAAAGTATGAATAATTATCCTAATATACCTTGTGTGTATCTGATAATTAATTAAGTAATGATAATTGATCAATTATCATGTGTTTATTTGTGAATGCATATACAAAGAGGGATTGCCACTTCTATTTTCATTAATTAAAACTATATTGTAATTGCCTACTTTATACAACATTTACTACACACATGTCTTTATTAAACTAATTGTTTACTACTTGTATAATTCAGTTGTTGTTTTTGTCAAATATGAATAGAAGACAAGCCTATTTGATAGTTATCATTATGAAAACTATATAATATATTAATAGTGCCGTTTTGTTTATAAAATGTGTAGGAACACTAGTCATTATAAATGCTATTAGGTATTTAGGTACATCTAAGTAATCTCTAATTGCTGAGATTGAAGGTTTTTCTTTAAATTACTGTTTTTCGTATAAGTATTTTGTTTTTAATGACATAAAATATAAAAGTAAATTGTTTTTAACGAAAAAGCTAATATTATCAGAAAAATATAAAAATTTTGAAATTTATTATATATATTGTATATTTATATTAATTATCAATAATTAATTAAAAATACTAAATTTTTAAATTTATCATGATTTTTAATTTTTCAACATTTTAATATGAAAAATTCTTCGAATTAATTCAACTCTGAGCTTTCATTATTATTTAAAATCTAATAAAATATTTATAAAATATAGAAGATATTAGAAGGATATATTTTTAATGCAAAACAAAACAATAAAATATGATACAGTAAAACATTGAGATAAATGAAATTGTGTATATTTTCCTTACAGAAACATATATGTTATATGAGAAATTAATGAATAGAAATTTGTTTACTTTTATAAGTCATGTCAAATAAAAGTCATTTAGTCTTTGTTATTAATTTATATTATAAAAATCATCATATTTAATATAATTTTAATATAATAATATTTATCAACTGAAAATTTATAAAAGTCAAAAAAGTAAATATTATATTCATTCAAAGAAGAAATTTGCAGTAAAAAATAAGAATTAAAAAAATAAGTTTTGCTGTACAATTTAGGGTCATATCCAACTGAATTAACAAGTAGTAAATTAGTGTTGTTATTTATAATAATAATTGGAACTGAATATCTAATGAATGAATGTCAACTGATTTTCAGGATACTATGAATGATGAACATCATTATATTATTATACTTACAAATACACTCGCTACAATATTATCTATTTCCTTATATAACATTATCATTCTCAATATACGTGGCCAATAAGAACAGATTTGTACTTGCATTGAAATTGTTAAGTTAACTCCAATCACTTCGCACAGCCCAGTATAGTGTGTGTTTTCATATTTTTTGTTTTTGTTTTCTTTAAAAATACAATTTCTCATTGGATGGCAGCATTCTTATCAAAAAGTTGGCTTGGAGAATGTTGTAATGACATTTAGGAAGAGATTAGGGATTTTCTAGTAGATACTAATTTGTTAATAAATATGTGAGTTGTTCCAATTGTTAATGTGAATATCACAGAGGCTTGATCGGAATATCTTTTTGTAGGAAAATAGGTATCTACATATTACAATGGTAGTAAAGGTTAAAATACTCTTAATATGGGAGAGTTAGTTCTTAAAAATGCAATACACTATACATGGGCTAAACGCATTACAACACACCTCCCTTCACCTGGTCATTAGAATTATTCATCAATATCTAATAACTTGTTGAATGTGCGGTAATATGGAGTATTTATAACATTCGCTATTGAAGTAATTGTTGACTGCGAGTGATATTGCTAGAGCCAGAAGTAAGAGAAAATGTGATGGGGATTTTTTTTATTATCATTTATTATTCCCTTATAGTTACTTGGGTCTAGATCGCAGCGGTTGCTACCTGCGTGAGATCAATCCATTGCTTGTTCCTACTGTTGGAGTCATTTCAAGCTCCACTAATAAAGGAAAATGATCTGAAAGAAAACATTATATCATTAACATCATATATTATCAATATCATTTTGCAAAAGAAATGTTACTAAATCTTTTACATATAAGGGACAGAATTTTTATTTTTCATTTTATTTTTTGTTGAAATAATCTTACCAGATGGAACGTGTGGATGTGGACAACCGACTACTTTATGTTCTTTAAACCAATCTGCACTTAAAGGACCTAACAATCCTAGTGGTACCATACTTTGTTTTGAGTAGAAAATGTAGTCTATTATACCTTTGAATTCGAATCTGTAAGAAAGAAGAAAGGTAGATACCTTTCATTTTCTAAGAAATAGAAATAAAATATTAACATAAAATATAAATAAAACTTACGTATAATTAGTATAGGGCATGATATCTTCACTATATGCAGATGCAAGTTTAAAAGAATGAGTGAATTCATTAGGTTTATCGCAACCAGAGATCTTTTGTAAGCATGATTTGTAAGCTAAGTCTTTAAAGTCACGGTGATCAGCCGCTACTCGCCCCGAAGTGAGAAATTCAATTACACCTAAACAAATATTTAAATAAATGACAAAAATATATAAGATATAAATATTATTTAATATTAAAAAATACAATCAAATTAGTTATCTTCAGCGTTTCAGTAATGATTAATAAGAAAATAGAGGAACGAATAATAAACAAATTAAGGAGGCAAAGACACAAAATTTCATGTAAAACTAAGAATAACATATAAATAATAATATACTTTACCAGAGTCAGGTAAGGAATTGAAATCACCACAAAGTAACAGTTGAACATTGGAAGAATCAGGCTTGTGACCAGGTCTGAAAGACTGGCCAGCTTGGTCCAAAATGGAACGTAATTCATTACTGAGCATCATTGTCTGTATTAATTTAACATCGCAAAATTCTGGATCCCAATGAATATGAGCTGTGCAAACTAAAATTGGTTGTTGAACTTGTGCTGGATCAGATGGAAGGCCTGAAAAATATAAAATATGTATATGTACATGTGTTTCATTTTTAATGAAAAAATTTATTTTATTAATTAATCGATAATTTAACATTTCATTGATTAAAAAAGAACTGATAGTAAATATTTTAAAAATATAATAGATAATTTAATAAATTTTAATACACGTTGTTAATATGGTTTTATAAATTTGAGGATATTAAAAACTGTTTATAATTATGTAGAGTTTTGGATATAGAGTTGTTTCCAGTTAGCTATAATTAATTAAATAGTTTATTTATTATTTACAATTTATTAAAATTCCATAATATTTTAAGCTTTTAATTAGCTTTGGATGCTTAAAATTATCAAAAATCTAAAAATAGTGAATGAAGAGGACAAAACAAGGTATGTTCGTCTTTGGAAAGTTTATGTAACGCTTTCACGAGCAATACATAATTATTTTGTTTCATTGCATTAGTGCATTGTCGCTCACACAATTTTTATGTCTATATAATTTTTACATACCATAAAATAATTACATTATGTATATATTAAAATTATAAGATAAGATTTTTTATTTCAGCTTAATAGCTAATAACTTGGTTAATAAAGTTTCTACATTTCCATTACTATATACATATGTACATATAACAAGATATATATTTTGGTTTATTTACTAGTTATTATTTGTGTTTATTACTATCTTACTCTATCTACATCAGCATTTCTAATCTAATTCATATTATTGCTATATTATCTCTGTTTTTCTTTCTTCACTTTTCTTAGTTATTCTCTTCTTCTCTTTTAAGACTCATCCACTCTACTATATTCATTTTCTCTCCAATGTTTCAAGCTATGTTTCCGTTTGTTGAAAAACGTGTGCATTTCTTTTTTTCTTCTCCTAATCAGAATTTGTTTTCATTTTCTAAGCTTCTCGATATTATTCTCTGTTTATCTCCCTTTCTTTCCTTTCTTAAGTAATTTGCTAGCTCATCCGATTTTTTTATAATTCGTGTTAAATCTAATTTCTTGTTTCATTCCACTGTTTTTGCTTTTGCATTTTTGCTCTTCTTTTTAATACTTTCTTGCCTTTTTTCTTTAGTTGGTCTATTTCTTTTTATTAAAATTATATGTATTGAGAAAAAATAAATTACATTTATTAGGCCATAATAATTATATTAATTTTATTTTTACGTATGCCTTTTTTGCAGATATGTATTTAATCCATTTATTTACTTTTGTAATTTTATATATTATACTTTAATTTCATTAAAACCATACATAAAAATAACAAAATGATAGAAATAACAGAATAATATACAGAATATATACAATGCTATATCACAGTGACAAAAAACAAGAACAATAGTTGGTTATTATATAATTTATTTTAAATTTATAAAATAATTGAATAATTTATATTAATATATTTTAAAAACGTATCGTACAATTGTGTAAATTACATTGTTAAGATATATAAATTTATGTTATATTAATACACTTTCAAAAAATGGTAGTTTAAGTAACGATATTCTTTTTCAGTAATATATTGATCACTATTTGTAACTGATGATATTGTACGAATGAGATTGTGTAATCATACACAAATATATTATATTGCATTAAATATTTAATAATAACGAGTCCTTTTACATGAAGAGGTTGCAGATACATATATACATATATTTTGCTAAAATATTACCATTAATGTGAAAACACCATAAAGAAGAGCACAAGGATACGCAAGAAGAAGCCGCTGATTTTCTTCTCCTGACATAGTTGTAAGGAGTCTAGATGCTGATAATGTTGACCAAGCAACCGCAAACATGGCAAAAACTAAGCCGGCTGGGGCTCTCAAAGTTGTGAAAATACTTAAACCAGCAAGAACTACGACGGGTAATAAGCAATAACCTAATACAGATGCTACTGAAGATAATGTAATATTACTGGAACTGCTCATTAATGATTGTAGAATGTACATCAAAATGCACGATGTTACGGCTAAACCATAAACATAGCCAAAATGTGCTTTCGAACCAGCTAGTAACAGAAATGCGGCAAGCATTAAACAAAATGCTACTGGCCCAGCTAAGTCTGAATCCTGAAGCAAATAATTTGCATCGTCTATTTGTCCTTTCCTATGAAATGGATTTAATACAGCTAATGTTTTTTGTAATATTCGATCTGGATCTATTCCCAATTCTTCTAAGAGTGGTGGTTCCTCTTCTTCGTCAACAAATCCTGCCGAGCCTGAAATTTTTTTATGGAACATAATAAAATTACCTAAAGTATATAAAATATGAATTTCTCTATGATTGTTATAAATGTCTTTTTTTAATATAACGATACATACCAGTAGTAAATGCACTTTGAGTAGGATCGAGATAACTTTTTTGCGTGTAAGTAGAATAATCTCCAGATTGTTGATCATTGTATGTTTGAAATTCGAATTGTTGGTTAGGTTGACCAAAACCAGAGGAATCAAAGTTATAATGGCCTTGAGGAGGTTGTCCCCAATAATTCTCTTGTCCAGTATAACCAGACATTTCTCAAATAGTTTTTACAGTATTTTCTAGGGTCAATTTATATCTTTTTTTAAAACTCAAATTTCTGTTAATTACTTTTTTTATAGTTGACACATGCACATTGAAGAACAGGGTTATAACAATAACAGTCTATTAGTTCCTTCGGGTGCTACGTGATGGCGCAATTTGAAATAATATGTAACAGTTAATTAATGAAAAAAAAAAAATTAATCTGTTTATCGATTCAATTAATATTAAAAAACCATTTGAATACCATAATTTTTATCAAGTGTTAGTGTTATTTATTTAAATTAAAAAGAACGTATAACAAAAATTTCTAAAGCATTTTAAAAAATTGTCGAAAGTAATAGAAATACTTGTACAATTTATTTTTAATTAGTAATTTGGTATGCTCTTCAATTATACATAATGTTTAAAAGAAATTTTATACATTACGAGTTTTGAATTTTTATTAACTTAAAACCTTTTTCAGAGGTAATTATCAACAATGTTATTGAGTGAAAAGTAAATAATTCTTACTATAATTTCTAGTTATTAATTGTATTTAATAAATTATTACAACTTAATTTATCTCTTAATGTCAAACTGATACTTACAGCTAAAAAAATTAATTAAGTAACTAACTACTACTAATTGATTACTAAAATTATCTATAACTAGACGATAAATTAAATTTGCAAATTTTTTTTTACTAACAGTAAATAGACTAAATTTTTATTCAAGTGTGTATAACTTACTTTCAGGTATAGATATTCTCAAGCATTGATATTTGTTAAAAAAATGTGTGAAGTTGGTAAAAGGAATAAATAAGGCACAATTGTATATTTTGCTTGCAGACTGACAGTACCTTATCACTTGTTATTTCCATTTGTATTTTCCATGGATGTGGAAAATGATAAAATTGATCACACTACCAAATATTTATGATAATAGTGTTGGTCACATGGTGCACTTTATTAAACGCGTTTTATTTATTCTTTGCGTAAAGCAAAACCGGTTTGGTTACAAGTAATCAACTAAATCTGACATACTGCTGCATTCACGAATAAGATTTTATTTTTATGACGTTGGGAAGGAGACTACATTAATATTTCATAACAGTGGGATAGTATAAACGTTTCTGTTTCATTTTCGTGCGGGATTGAATTTGAATAAGCTCTTTTTAATTTGCATTTAGACGCAACTATCATAGGTGTTCGCACATCATTCACAACATAACTTTATTTTAAGTGAAGTAGTTTTCTAAAATGGTTGCTTTATACTCTCCTACAAATGCGGTCAATGTATTATTTAAATCTGAAGCATATATAATATAATATTTCTTTATACATATATTTTCTCTGCTGATTTTGTAAATAGTTTAAAGAAACAGATAGTGAACTTGTTCAATGAATTAGTATTATAGTTAATCCTAAAATCTTGAACGTCTTGTCCTCTTCGATAACTCACAAATTTATAAGGTAGTAATGCAGATTAAAGATTAAGAAGAAGGAGTGGATCTAAGGGGAAGAGATTTTCGTGCATATAAATGCGGTCGTGTATTATGCGAATAGTTTACGACATATAAAACATCAGGTATAATTATAATTATAATTATAATTATTTTACTTTTGAATTTGACGTATTTATAACGTTTCACTTTGGAATTATAATATTTCAATACGCTCTTATTGAGATAATAAACACACATTTTTACAGCAATAATATTTACTGCTTCATTTTTAAAATTCTTGTAGAAAAAAATAGATCCCTTAAATAAAGCATCGTAAATATCATCTTACATATTCATTGGCTTTTACTCATTTTTTTGTCCAATATTTTTAATCAATTCTATTCAGACATGCTATGTTGATTTCGCATAGAAATAGAATTCAGATCATTGATCAATGACACACAGTAAGAGAAGTAAACATGATAAAAAGAGAAAGAAATATCCGGAGTTAGGCACCGGAGATAAGTTTATTTCTAGCTGGATATGTAGCACGTAGTTATATTTCACATTTCCTACTTATGAGAGTTATACGCTCGTGAAAAAAGGTGAATCGTGTGACATGTTTGGTAGATGACTACCCGAGATTGGCAGTCTGGAATTCTTATGTCATGAATTATAAAGCTGCTCGCGTGTATGTAGTCTACGAACTTGTGCCACTTCATCTTCTTCAGGCGTTTCAAAGCACGCTGTTCGATTTATGCTAGCGCGGGCATGACTCGCAATTAATTAAGCAATTGCTATGGTATCAAACATGTCTACCAGTATGCTTTGTCGATTGGTTCGAACACTTATATCCTGATCAAATGTCATTTGGGTTTTTAATGTGCACATCCGATCCACTTGAGTGATCTTGTTAAGATCTTGTAATTGTATTAAATGTAGTTACAGTGACTTACAAGTTCGTTCACGCAGATTGTAATCGTGATACATCGTAATCGTGATACAACCGATCAGTTGGTGATACTCTATGCAAAAATAAATCGGAAAAGAAGAGACTAACATTTTTTCATTTAACATTTCGAGAAAATTCCAGACTGGACTACAATAAATAACCGATAGTTTACGTGCAAAAGTAAGTAAAGACTGTCCATACAATAAAATTTTTTCACATTATGCTTTGCTTCTAAGAAAATTAAATCTGAAAATTCATCAAGCATACCAAGTGTACCAAATTAATTCTTAATTAAATATGTTCAAGCTTTATTTATTTCTTTTGACGAGGTATTAAATAGAAAAATTTTATTCTCTTTTATTCTTACTTTTTCGTAGTATCACTCTCTTTCCGGTTGTACACCAGATCATGAACACTTTACAAGACTATTATATTTAGTTACACCAAAATATATATAATTATATTTTTTGTTGAGAATGATATTTAATTTAGAGTTTCAATTTATTTTTTCATGTAGAATCATCTTCTTTCTGGTTGTATTACCAAAAATCTATATTTATGTGAAAAATATAATTATATTTCTTGTTTATAATGATACTTAATTTAGCAAAAAATGGTATTGATTGAAGTATATAATAAAATATAGGGTTCCGTTTAAAAACAGATGGACGATATTTTGCAAAGAACAATAATTTTTAGAATAAATTCTTCTATTATTATATGTATTTGTTCTGAACAGTTTTTGATATAACACTAATAAAATATTTACGTGATCCCATTAGTTTAGACATTTCAAATGTATTTACAATGCTTTGTGTTCAAATATTAATGACCAGTAGAATAATGTAGTAATAAATTGGTATAATATTTTGTACAATTTTAACCCATATTAATTATTATTTATTTAACAATAAATCCAAGTAAATTTAAATAAAGTACTTACCGTTATCCCAAGCAGCCTCCTTGGTCCTAAGCAGGGCAGCTAATCCAATATTATCCTTTGGCATTACTCGATTCAACATGTTGTCAGAACCTTCTGCGTTTGCCATTGCCAATTGGTTAAATTCGACTAAATGCTCCTTTATTAACGTAAATCTATAGAAAAAACAAGGAATAAATCCATTAAACAGACGTGCCACGTGAAATTATGTTTCAATTTTAATTTTAAAATTAATCAATTTCAAACATAATTTTCATGAATTACGATATGTTATATAATACATTATATAATAATACATTGCATATATTTATACATTATGAATTACAATACATTTTATGTAAACGTTTTATATGCATGCATAGGACGCATTTATTTTCATCTAATTGTATATAAAATTTTATTTTACCTGATATGCGTATAAATTTTTTTTTACTTATTATACATACAACATCACGGAAGACATGATTGAGGAAAAATAAATTTACACATTACCATTGTGTAATGTAATTGTATAAATGCATAATAACTGTGAATATATTTCATTATTTTATCAGTTTTCTTCGTTGCTTCATACAAATGAATTCAATACGAGATTAATGTCACAATGTTTTGTCATGCCGTACAATAACATCGCGATCGGAGTAATCATTTTTCTTGTTAATTTGTTTCTGTAAAATATCTAGATGTGATTAGTGAAACTCAATTTCATTCTCTGTGAAAAGAAACTTTGATACACTTGGATACACGATAGCTACGCGATTTTCGCCGATAAACTTATAAGAAGGCGAATCACGTACTCCATGTAGAATACAGATTTCTCTTTCTGTTATGTGTAGCACGTATAGTTGGAAAGTATATTCTTCACTGAAATGTCATTACAGGCTATCGTTCCGTTTACATCCTTACTAGAACTTCTAAACAAGATGAAAGTAACGTTACTCAGAGATATCGAAAGGTATCTATATATTTTTGCAAAACAGGTATTTAATAAAGAAACAACATTCAAGATTGTTTATTTGAACAATTATAAATAGCATAATGGAAACAAACGAATATAAAATAAATGTAAAGGGAATTATGCAAATATATATCTCTAGACATTTTCTTTATTTTTAATATTTGAATAGAATTAGATTTAGATGCTTAAATTGATTTTGCTTTATTGGAACTTGATAGAAATGAAAATCGTTAAAATTTTAACGATACTGCGGCAGAATCTTTTTAGTAATATTAAATATAAGAGTTTATCTGTGTGCATTTAAAATATATATAATTCTAGTCATTTTAATCGTTCTACATGAATTAAGAGAAAAATTGTGATAATAATAATTTGCTAAAATAATTTACAAATCGATAAAAAAGATCTTTGACAATGCGAGCATAACATTTAAATATCGGTACATACAGCAAATAGTAAAATATACATATCTTTTAATACACAATTGAAATTATCTATTTACTTGATTATTTTTAATTATTATTTGTATATTGGTATTTAATTATTATTTCGTTAAATTTAACTTGTTAAGTTATTTATTAATAAAAGATTTCTAAAATTATTGAATTAACAGTTAATAAAAACAAACTGAGATCTGATACAATCTGTTTTTAATAAAAATGATACGATGCTTTAAAAAAATAAATGTATAAATGAAGAAATTATTATCTATCAAAGAGATTGAGATTCTAGACTGACGAATCACTATAAATCGATCAGAACGTCTCTGTGATAGTGTATACATTAGTGTCATTGAATGATAGTGTATACATTAACCAGTAACGAGTAATGTAAAAAAAAAAAAAAAAAAATGTACATACATATATGATTCAAGCTGTTATTTTAGATCCAAGAACATATGTATATCTTGAAATTGATATAATATTTAAAATGATGTGATTCTTGTAATATAATAGGGAAAATATACCAAGGTTGTTTGAAATAGAATATTTTGTGACATCAAGAAGGAAGTACGAACTCGTTAAATAACGGTGGTCTTTCGTCCTTGCAAAGATTAGGTTGTTAGTCTTAGATCGGCATCGCATTCATTATGCGGTTGGGATTTTACGGCCGAGCGGCGAATTAAGTGTATAAAGTGGCTGACAGACGCAACGGTTGCATCGGCCTTTAAAGAAACTACGCTCTTACAGTCCACACTGGGATGTAGTACCTTTCGTTGCACGTTAGCCGTTAACAGAGCCCATTTGTGCACCAGACCATTTCTGTCTCGTATCTTGTTATCCCCTGAGATGCGAGCGCAGATATCTAATATTTCCACCACTCTCTCTTCTGTAGCTTTCAGTCTTCGGTTACAAAACTTAGAATGAGCTTCATAGAGTTAGTGCATACTGACCCTACGGTGCAACTAATACAGCAGGCTCCACCGCGGCTTCTATGAAGTCCCAGTGAAGATAATTAAGGAGGCTGACTATACCATAGTCGTTTCAGATTTAATGTCACTTGGGATTCATCAACTCTTCGTACTTTCTTCCCGTTCAATGATGATGCAATATAGCTTGTTAATAAGTGCTATTCAATGCATAAGAGAATAAAATAACTTCATCCAGACAATTTTGCTAATTAAAGTCTAACTGACCAAGAATATTGAATATTTCAAAATATCTTGTGTTTAAGTTATATCGTTGTTAATGCTAATGAATGTAAATAAAAATCGATTATTAAATTAAATGGTAAAGGCCTACTTAATTTCAGTTCAAAGTTCGTTTTCTTTTTTTTCACTGTATGAAGCTATTTTTTTATCATATTATGAATACAATATATGTTATTATTTCTATTACTATATAAATATAATTTTGTATCGTTGATAGTAGATACAATAGCCTGTGTTTTGAATTATGAGAATTTGATTGTTTCATAATACAATGCGAATTATAAAATGCCTAATATTCAAAAAGATTAAGCAAACATTATATTTTATAAAAAAAAACTGCAACTTTGGAGACAATATGTATAATTTTTTGGAACGTTAACATAACTATAACATAATAGAATAATTGCAAAAATGTCGTTAAATATCTGCATATTATTAAAATAGTTAATTTACTAATATTAATTAGTAATATTACTAATTTTAATTAATAAATTGGCGATAAATTGTCGTAGTATAATAATTCTGCACGCAAAAGACTATTTGCATTTTGATAAATAAAGAAATACTAGAAAGGAAAGAAATACCAGATCAGGAATTTCTGTTGTGCTATAAGTATACACCACAGTTGCTATAAAGTTAATTATATTTTGTGTGTAATATGATATATTATGCAACGAAGATACAGTATTCATCACTGTCTTATGTTTTGCTAATTAGATAACTGTAAAGATAATGAAATATATTCGAATTTATGCATATCATGGAGCAACTGTTTCGCATAATGCATGTGTACGTACATATGTCAGATATATAAAAGTGAATGCGTATTTAGACACAAATTATTAATTACACAACTGTGAATATTCATAATGCCATAGAATTAGTATTAGTCATTAGATCATTGAAGATTCAGAGATGTTGGAAAGAAAATAATTGAGAAGAGTTTTAATTTAATGTGGGCTGTTAGAATGTACTATGTTTATTTAAAATGTTCTTTGAAATCTTAACGTGTATTTTCTTCAAAAAAAATTTATGATTTAGTATCAGGAAGGCAAGTATTTTTTTTGTAAGAAAAATCGGAATTTAGTCTTGAATTATATTCCAAAATTCATCCAATAATCAAAAAATCTCCAAATCTAATTATCTTACAATTAGATTTATATTATATTACGCTTATTGGCCAGATTGACAATTGAATTTAGTCAAACCACATCAAATTATATTATAATTTAATGCAATATTATCATAACTGACTTGATTTTCGTTATGGAGAAAGTAAAAGTAATAAAAAGTAAGTGTGAATTAACGATGTCAATTCATGCGACAGAAATTTTAATATCACATTGTGATGATGATTTACTTGATTTATGATGTTATTTTTTATCATTATTTCAAATGAAATAATTTGTCCCGATACTGTGTACGTATAATTTTCTAAAGACATTTTTCAAATCTACTTGATTTTCCACGAGCATTCTAAGACTTATGAACAACGTTGCACAAAAATGGATAAAGTGGATTTCCAAGTATGTTGAACTTACTTTGCTGTCCTATAAAATATAGCGCAGCCATCAACGTATTTACGATCATTCTCCGCCATTGTCTTCGCCCGAGATTTCGGAGAGAAGATTCCGTCGTAACCATCGTGTTTCAGCTCTGGCAGGAAGAAATTGTAAAATTGGTCCGTTTCGACCTCCTGCAAGCTAATAATGTCCGCGGCATAATGTCGTATCTCGTCGAGGATCCCTTTTTTCCGATATTCCCAATCAAGCGCCCAACTTGGACAATAACCGTACATTTGTCGAGTTGCATACTTGTCACACAACACATTATAACACATCACTGTGAATATACCTGAAACAGAAACGAAACTACTTATATTCCTTGGAGAAAATAAATTATTCGAAATAGTGAATACGAAAATTCCTGAATATAAAAATAGAATTTAGATTATATAAGATAATAAAAATAATTAATACGAACTAATATTTTACATTTAAAGAGAATTAAATACTCAAATACAACAATAAAAGATAGACCATACATTAATTAATATTGCATTCTTTAATTTTCAAATATATTCAAACTGAATTCAAATTGTATAGAATACTGAAAAATAATCCACATTAACAGTGGTTGACAAACAACCTGATTGACAAGAAACCAAAAACACGGCGATCAGATTCACAACGATCAAAGCTCAACGACCTAGCTTCTTAGAGCTGTCAATCATTCTTCGGTGACCACTAGATCCAAGAAAATATATGGAATCTTATATACTACGTTGCAAGTTGTCAACGACCACGAAAACACGAGCACTAACGAGCCATAATGAATTTTGATCATCGAATTTGATCGCCGGATTTTTTTGATCTTTTGACTACGATTGGGTCGTCAGGGACAATGTGTAACGGCTTTAAATTTTGCGTTGGTGTTTCATTTGTTTGCCGCCAGAGTGCCGCAATATTTGTTCGCAAAGTATACTGTGTAGTTGTTGAATATTACATCACGGTCGATTGGTATTTTTGCGAAATATTTTATTTTAGTTATATTACCGTGTATTTTTTTGTCTACAAGTTAGACATTGAATTTACTTTTCCTTTACGATATCTAGTTCAAAAATTAATTATTTTGTGTGATATACACATCATTTTAAATTACAATTTAAACTACAGTAATTAGCTAATATCAATAGAAAATTTAAATCACAGTAATTAGTTAATATTAATAAAAAATAGTAAATATCTAAATTGAGATTCGATAAATTATAACACACATGGGCAGGTGCAATGAAATCTAAATCGCGATACAAATGAGTTAATATATTTCTAATAGCCAAAAGTCGTGTAATAGATATACTAAACGACATAAATGTTATATATTTACGATATTGTACTTGAGTGATAAATACCAAGTCAAGTTGAATGTAGTTTTGTTAACGTTTGAGAAAAAAGAAAAGTATAAAAATTCGCCGTAAAAGATGAGAATTAAAAAATTCGAGAAGTAACATATTAAGAAATAAAGGGAGAATAAATTAGCGTAGCTGATATATATATATATATATATATATCGTTGTTCGGCACTACAAGAGTTTAAGAATTGAAAACAGCATTCTGTTTGAATACCTAGGAATCCTTGCCACCTTTTCCTGCACATAACAGGCCCTAGCATACCGTACGCAATTATCTGTAATGGATAACTCGACCGCTTCTTCGAGCTTTGCTCTAGCGGAACAAGGCTCGAGCGATTACGGCTGAACTTTCTTCGCCGTTCTTGGTGTTCATTGCATTTGATTCCATGCAAGCGGATTACCAGACCAGACCAGGAAGGAAGATTTAGAAAGCCTGCTTTATTATTCCGGCGCGTTGCACCTTTCGATCTATTTCGTACCGTGCCACAATTGCGGCCGGTTTGTTCCCGATAAAAGTATGCGCCGTAATAAACTATGTATCTTCAAGATTTAAGCGCCTGCCAGCCACACGGAGAATTCGTGTTAAGTGCATCTGGTCTTACCGGTCGCGTTTGTCTTTAATACTCGTGTGTTCGTTCGTACTGCTGCGCGTTACTTTACAACATCCCTTATTGAACAGTAGGTTTAGGTCTGCGGCGTTTTACTAAGAATATATATGGACGTATAACGTAACGGAGTGTACAGTTAAAGAAGGCTAAAGAAGCGGATGTTTCTTTTCTTTGCGCTGTAACGTTATACACTCGTGACGTAAAGTTTTCGATCGGACAAGTATTCAAATCAAATTGAAATTGAAATTGTTAATTTTATTCCCCATGCAATAGTATTTTGTACTTCAAAGATTTCAATGTTTTTAAGTGTTCTTCGATATTTTTATTTGGTCGAAAATTTTCTTCCAAATGTTTTAGATGAAAAATGTTTAAATGAAAGACGTTTTCAATCTCCCGAGGCAATTCAATTGAATACGTTCGCAAAAGAAAGTAAAACACATCACAAAAAAGATACAATATTGCAAAGAAAACAATATTTGGAAAAATTAATTCGACAAATTTAAATAATATAATAATTCTCACACAGGAAATGTTAAAAGTTAAAAGTTAAGAAGACGATTCTATTACAAAATTGCAGATAATTTTATTTAATTATATTGAAATATACATTAGAAATTCTAAATTCTAACTGTTTTAATCAATTTCATATTTATTTATTTTTTTACATTTACTACAAAAATATAAATTTTGACATAGATTGTCTTTTATAGAAATCGAAACGGTGTTATATCTCTATTTATTTTTATCATATTTCTTTAATCATAATCATATGTAACGAATTTAGATACAAAATAGATACCAGTAATTTCACTATTATGCAATTTGCACAATGTACATTTGGAATCCTTTCTTTTTTCTTTTATTAGATAGATTCTTCATAAATTTCATTTTTACTTTCATATAAATTCAACAGCTGTTTCGCGAATACTCTATTTGCTCGTTACTTTATACTAATTCAGTGCATTTAACAATGTGTGAAATAGTGCAAACTCGACTAGTCAGTGACAAAATTCGATTTATGCAGTTGAGTGTAAAATTTCGTTGATTCGATCTAGACATATTACTGACGCGTTCAATTAGCGTTTGAATTTCAGTACTCTGCATGATAAAAGTCATTTCGTGCCAAGTGTTGAATGGTCTGTTGAACGAGGCAATGTATGTATTATGTACAAATTGGATTGCAGAATAATTCGGACCGAGCGCGGTATTATCATGCACGTCAAATTTTGTTATTCATATGCTCCGGTATAGTTTGTTTGTTGAATTAATTTTATTACAGTTGAATCAGTGCAAATAAGAAATCTAATTTAAAATGTTTGAAAACTTAGGTATACTTTTTATTTTTTTCACATTTTATAACTCACAATCAAACTGATCATTGATTTGTCAATTTTGATTTCTATCTGTAGAAACCAATAAGTTGCAAGTTCTTATTTTTAAATACACGTAAAATATAATTTTTATAATTTGCTAATTTTAATTTTTTTCATACTTTATTATTTTAGTAAATAATAAGAAAGTCTGATTTTTTAATATAGAATATAAAATAATGTGAGGTACATAATATAAATAGTAACATGCCAGAGTCATAATATGTGGGTTATGACAATATGTTTGTTTAATTTTATATTTACATAAAGATCATTAAAAAGTAGATAAAATATTATTTATTAACATGTAAATAATATTAATATTATATTTCGAATATTTTATACTCTTCTGTTACATTTTTGTAACTCCAAAATTTTATGTAATCTAAAATTATTAAATCTACAATTTAAAAATGATATTTTACACGAAGAAATTAATTTGATAGTAATTAATTTCATGTATTAGATGTAATTGCAAGTATTGTAGATATTTTCATCGATATACGAAAAATTATCTACTTGATAGTCACTTAATTAAAATCATCTATATAATAACTACGTACTATTCAGTCAGATCGTTATTAATTGATCATGATCCTTCGAGTATGCGTTTGTTAATAAATTGCCGACAGTAGTTGTATCTCATATTCAATGAATGGGTGTTCCTTGACGCGAGTCGTAAAGAAAGTAAAGTATTGAAAGTGTTGCTTCCACCTTCATTCATGGTTAGAAACGGCATTTCCGAGGTCATCGATGCCACGACCTGCCTCAACAGTCGTCAAACCAGTCCGAGGAAATCCGAACAGGTTACTTAATTTACCTTCGCTTGGCAAGAAGCTACCAATGTTATTAACAGAACCGTCGAGGAAAGTTAATATCTATCTGGTCTTCTAACAGTGCAAGTGGAATCTAAGTAAACACAGATCAAGATTAAACGGAATGATAAATCAAAAAACGTCGGACATGAATTCTATCGTTAATGAGGTCGTTATTCAATCAAGACAAACGCTCGATCAGTAAATATATAAGCATGTATTTATTATTAATATGCATGCATGTCGTATAAATTGATACGTAAGATCAAAATATGCATACGTATATTAGGTAGAATCATTTCGATAGAATTTTTTTATCTTGAGAAACAGCTGTTTCGTAACATTAGGAATGCAAATCATTCCTTTACGGAACAAAAGATTAATTCATTTACTGAAAAACCAAGAAGTGGGATTGAAGCAACATTTTGCATGTTATTTGGGAACAAATTGGAAAACATGATAGTAGGACAAAGCTTGGAAAAAGTTTATATTTATAGAAAAGAATAACTTTTCCGAGACGAAAGTAAATCCAATTTTTGGCCATTTTGGTCACGTAATATGTATATGGAAATGATTGTAACAACAATGAAAGTGATCACAGTAATGATACGGCACTAAGAAGAGTCTAATTGTGTCATTATAAACGTGGGAATGATAATGACGTGTAATTGCTGTTTTCCAAAGAATACATTCAGCAGAACCGTCCGTGCGCCGTTCGTAATGATTATGATTGTCAGGGTCGTCACGAGAAGTGCAAGAAGTAATTTGCACGACTGGCATAGTCGTTAGTCGCATTCTGCGTACCGTCTTATCACGAATCAACAAAATTTCAAGTAATTCTACGTGTTTCGAGACCAAGATGAAAGACAGTCACGAGAAAGAAATTCCAAGATCCAATCAATAGATGGTTTTTAACTGTGTCAAGTGAATTTTCGATGAAATGACGGAACAGTAATTACAAATTCGAAAATTATAATAACACACTATAAATAATTATTAAATAATTGGACAGTTAGTTCCATCAAAAGGGTTCGTGTTTTCGCTTCGTTTTTATGAATACGATAGTATATTCGAATATTCTTCTACCGTTAATTTTTTATAATACATTTTGCTATAATTGAAAGTTGTCAGCTCTGCGTAGAGCACGTGATTTGCTAAATATTTAACCTTCGAATATAACTTTCGATCCCTCAGTTCTAAAGCAGCAAGACTTTAGTCCTCTTGCTGATTTTTTTTTCTTCGAAAATAGCACGAGTCCGAATAACAGCGACTGTGTCATAAATTAAAATAATAAATTTATTTTAATTAATAAATAATGACAACGAAATGATTTATTTCGTTTATTTCGTAGCCAAAGCGACAATGAATTCCTCTTAGCTGACCACGATTATGGTCAGCTGGAAGCGATAGCATTAATAACGTTGGTAGAACGTACGTTTATGCCTCGCCTCTCTGTGTTTCATCTGACACAAGTTTCTCTAGGCTCTTTCACGATACCGTATGCCAACGCAATGCTCGCTATAAATCTGTGGGGTGCGGTGTGATACGGCAATCAGCAGAACACCGCGACATTTTGAGGCTACGAAACTCACTGATACTGCGGGTTTCGATGTTGATTGACGGTTAAGGTGTTCGTAGTTGGATTAAACTACGTTACTTTTACCTGTTTTTATTCTTTGTACGCCTCCTTTTAAACAATTTTATAATTTTCACTCTCCAATTGCGCATTGAATCAAAAGAGCTTTCGTTTCACTCAAATCATTAATGTCAAGTAACATGTACGTATAAACGACATTATGATGAAAAATACTTCGTTCATTGCGTTACGAAATAAATATTTTCACTTATAACAAAAATTATCAATTATTTTATTTTAATTAAATACAAGCTTATCTATTGTTTTTACTTATTTACCGATTTAAATTAATTAAATTTAAATTTGAGATTTTTATCACTGTTGATTTTCTGGATGCAAACGTTACGAATATGCACTTGTAAAAAGAAAATTCATTTTCAATTTGTTCAATGAATTCCGATAATGCAAATCAAGGATGTTAATAAGCTAATATTAGATGCATCTTTCTAAATAACACTCAAATAGAAATAAACAAATAGAAATAATTTTGTATAAAGAAGTTATTCAGTTTTCGCAGATCAATTTTAATAGTAAATGAGTAAATGTATTACAACTTACACGTTGGTCTCGTCCTATTTGGTCTTGTCAATGGTATCCATGGTCTTTGAGGTGGATGATTTGCAGTAACTGGAACAAAAAATTTATATAAAGTTAATAGTGATAAATCACAAAATACATTTACGTGATAATTACGTATTAACGTTAGATGCTACCACTCGTAAATATTGTTATTAAATTGCGGATTTTCATGCAATTTCACAAATAAATCTAAAGAAAGAGCGTAGGAATTTGTTTAATTTACTAAAAGTTGTAGCAGGTTCTCCACTTCAAATATTTTGCACATTCTTGGGCATTCTATGCATTCTGTGAATTTCTCACACTTTCAATTCTCTCACAAATGCATGAAAATCCACAGTTTAATTATTACATTTAGTACCGCCGATTTAACTTAAAAAGTAAAATACGATTCAAGATTTTAACATTGTGTAATATCTGATATTCAAAATAATGGAATAAAAAAAAAGATAATGAAAGATAGAAATTAGAATATATATTATCGATGTAAAATTTGCACATATGTATATATCTTCTAATATCAGTATATACTTCTAATTTATAATACTGATTTCCTTAATAGTGATCTCCTAAATTAATAATTTTTCGACATACACAGGTTTTTATAAAAAATATCGATTAATGCATAAAAAGGTATAGCATAACTTTATTTAAAAAGATAAAGATGATCTTGATATCACGAGACAAGTCTGGTGGCCATATTAGTAAGATATCCTCTTCGAAGCAGAACAAATTTTATTTTAAACATTCTTTCGAACAACTCTGCGTGTACACGTGTAAGTATGTTTCGTGGTGTTTACATATCGTTGTTACATAATACAAGAAGCAGAGCAGCAGAACAAGAGGAACAAAGAAACATCAGAATATATGAAAAGATAATGGAAGGCGTTAATGACTCTTTAGGAATGGCGGTAACGACTTTGAAACTTCGAGACACGAGTCAACTCTGACACAAATGTGACGGTGCATTAGACAAGTAGGCGAGGTGAGTAATTAGAATTG
The DNA here is from genome assembly GCA_032399605.1 of Melipona beecheii. Classification (NCBI taxonomy): domain Eukaryota; kingdom Metazoa; phylum Arthropoda; class Insecta; order Hymenoptera; family Apidae; genus Melipona; species Melipona beecheii. The sequence continues at coordinate 7,470,849 of JAUCMO010000507.1, forward strand.
ACAATTCAAAGTTCCTAGTGGATACTGGTCTAAGATCGCCTTCGTTTTCTCCTTATATCGGCAATCAACCAGTTAGCTGACATTAGGAGAGTTCGGTAATAATCTTTCAGTTTAAGATGCGTTTCAACCGAATTCCTTTTCCATCGAGGATCCTCTCGAGTCTCGGCTGGCAGTTTGTCCGTGTTGCCATTCGTCGCAATTCGTTTGCTAAATTTGCCCCACGTCATGTCACGACGTGCCACGCTGTCCTCGACAGAGTTCCAACTTCCGGGAACGCTGAGCCGAAAATTGGACTCAACTTCCTATTTAGTTTTCACAGGCAGTTACAGAAGTTCACAAGTATGTACCAGGATCAATTCCGGAAGGTTCTCTGGAACGTTAGAGGAGCTTGTCAAACAACTTTCCGACCCAACTTCAGATTTCTCGTTCGCCGTGTGAACGTGAAACGTGAAAAATGTTTCACTGCTATGTTGGGCAAACAAGCAATCGGAAACGATGATTAAACCATCGCCCGTTTTTATCTGTGAAAGAATTTAATCTTCACCTATCTTCGTTTGGCGTCAATGCGATACCTTTTTAGTTACAAAGTGTGTGTATAAACTGTGTAAGATCACGATACAAAATTAAGCATACGTACTCAAGTGAGAGTAGGTTAAACGTAATTTAGTTTATTTACTGTTGATAAAAGAATTTGAAAATTTGACTATTCGTCTTTCCACTGTAGCCACTGGGTCAATTTGACAAATTAAGTTGGAAAAATAAGGAACGAATGAAATGTGAAAATAATTTATGGATAGTATGATGTAATTATGTAGTTTGATAGAAATTTTACTTTATTAATTTTACAGCTACAAATTGAAAATAAGTAAAATTATACAAAAGAAACAAAAGCAAATTGTAGCTTTTCGTTTGAGATTTTGCTTTCGTAAAAATCAAATTTAAAAACAAGCTAATTTTGTTACAGGATATTTTAACATTATGGAGTTATTACTTGATTATTGATCATGTCAATTTAAGACAAAGTGACCCGTCCATTATGCATAAATATTGTACCAAACAATCTGTAATGATGCCAATAATTACTTTTCTTTTCTTTATAATCCTATTAAGAGATTTTGAGATAATCTAATATTGAGCAGCAGGAGGAAACAGCGAGTGCAAGTGTGTCGATTTTTTTAAAAATCGAATAAAGACCATAAAAGCATTGTCGCAATCGGATTTAGCTTGCTTCTTTTCTTTTTAGACACTGTATAAATTCTTGATGCCTTTTCAACGTTATAAGATACTTTTGCGCTCATTTTATCTCTCTCTGAATATCTTGTGCATTTTTCTCGTGAATTACATTTATATTCATTGACAATGACACGGCGTGTTTCATTGAGCATATCAACTTTTTTTTATTATAAATACGAATATACAGCATGTCCCAGCTTGAACTAATCAACGTAAGATAATGAAACATCTATTACAATTTACTTGCTTTTACAAAAATTTCTCGAAAATAAAAAATACCTAAATTCTATCAATTTACAGAAATTTCTTGAAATGATCATTTTCGACTTGACTACGAGCTTTCAAGCGTTATTGAGAGTTTGATTCGTTCAAAGTTGTCACTAGTCTTGTTCCAATTTGCTGGTTCATAACCAATAATTACAGACAGTTACCAAAAGAATTATTGGAGGACAGAAATTCGATCCTATCTCAACATACGAACTTTCTTTTTTATTTTAGTATGCTAAATGCATCAGTGAAGTTGTGCCCACGTATGATTGTAATATAATAATTATTATAAAAGAATGTATGGATTTTCTAGTACTCTGAAAACAAATATCTTCAATTCTGGCGATATATTTTGTTATATTTATTGTATATTAGAAATAAATCTCATCTTTACTATATTATAAAAGATATAATATAATTACAAAAAAACAAAATATATAATTAAATATATATAATATTATAATAATCGAGGAGGGGATAATTCTACATGAAAAAAGTGAGCAATATCGGGAATGAAAAATAAATACTTTTTCATTCAAGGCGTTGTTCTCGAAGAAATTAAGTTTGAAAATTTGCCAAATACACTTCAATTCGTCAAACTGTAGACTGCACAGGATTGATCAATCCGTAACAGGTCATTTTACGTGCAAAACTAAAGAATAAAGTGAAAAATGAAGAATAAAAATTTTCTCGTTTAAAGCCTCATTTTCAAGAAGATAGAGTTTAAATAGAATTAGAAAAGAATTAGCCTGGTAAACGTGCACTTGATAGATATTCAAATCGGATTTCCTCGAAAACGAAGCATCTTACGAAAAAACTTGTACTCCATCGACTTATTTCCACAGGTAGAAATTATTTCCTGTTCATTATTTGTCCCTGACTTAGTCCAGAAATTAGCTAAATTCGAGTATTGCCGATAAATTTCCAAACTCGATTAAACGAACGAATTTTATTCTTCCTTTCGATTTGTTTTTTTCCCCCTACTCGACTGCACGTCCGATACTGGAACATGCTGCATTTCATATGGAAGTGATAGAAACCTGAGAGTTATAGTCGCATAAGCGCGCATCATCCGACATTCGGAGATATAGTAATTTCGCGTGGCCGAGTATAGATACTGTGACAACTAGTACTTGATAGGTTGTCCACATACTGTGAAATCTTATAAGCCTAATTAAGATCTTCGTCCTGAACGGGTTCTTACGATATCTACCGGGTAAACGGCAGCCATCGCCTGTAAATGAAAGAAGAAAACAACGGCGATTCCCGGTAGCGTTTAACCGTTTTATTACGTTCGTTTATCACGTTGAGAACCGCTCGAGCCCCGACGTTGCTCATTCCTGAGAATCTTCATATCTTGATAGAAATCCGAAGAAGCTGCGAAAAACAGCGTTCTAATTAATGTGAGGTCGGTTTCAAGCGAATTCCAGTTCGGCGAATCATGGTGATTAAGCAGGGAAATATTCTGGTTTAGAAACGCGATATTTTTAATTTGTTCAACATGGCATTGTATTTTTCTGTATAAGAGTCGAATTTTTATTGTATGATTATTGTAATGAAAAGTGAAACTTTTTTTTTATAATACAATGATACAATGTTTATTATGTTTTATTACGTTTTATTATATTTATTATGTTTATTATGAAAGTTTGTATCTGCTGTATTTATTTATATTGTATTTATTGCAAATACAATAATTTATATTGTACATTGCATATTATGTATATAATTTATAATTTTATATTGTGCAATTCATTGTACATACTGTAAGCATTGTATTTATTATCCAATTTATATTACAATTTATATTTATTATACTATTCTTATTATATAAGTAGAACATTTGTTCTAAGATTTCTTAGCGGATTACATATGTATATTTTAGTACAATGTTTTACGGCGAGTGTTAATTTTTTTATTTCAGATATTAATTTTTTACCACTGTGCCAATTTGATACCAAGGAACAAATTAAGTTGGAAAAATTAACATTGACTAAACAAATTTAATTGCCTTTTATTGCTTTTTATTTGTTGGATATTTAATGATATTTCGTAAGAACTATCGTATTCGTAATTTCAGCTGTGGCCGCAAAGCCATGTAATATCGTGTCACGTAAACAGGTATACGCGAGCGTGTCATACCACTGAGGTTAATGGCACCGCGTATAATGACAGGTTAGAGCCCCGGTGAAATCAATAATTACGATAACAGGGTTACGGTAACCCCACCGCGCCACATTTTGCTGGATGTGATTTAGAATCTGACAATTCCAATGCGCGCTCACGTTTTCCTGCTATATATGTATGTACGTACGTATGTATGTATGTATGTATGTATGTATGTATGTATGTATGTATGTATGTATGTATGTATGTATGTATGTATGTATGTATGTATGTATGTATGTATGTATGTATGTATGTATGTATGTATGTATGTATGTATGTATGTATGTATGTATGTATGTATGTATGTATGTATGTATGTATGTATGTATGTATGTATGTATGTATGTATGTATGTATGTATGTATGTATGTATGTATGTATGTATGTATGTATGTATGTATGTATGTATGTATGTATGTATGTATGTATGTATGTATATGTATGTATGTATGTATGTATGTATGTATGTATGTATGTATGTATGTATGTATGTATGTATGTATGTATGTATGTATGTATGTATGTATGTTTGTATGTATGTATGTATAACTCGGTTGTTCGTTACATCGCGGGTTATAGAAATAAAAACAAATCATATTGATAGCATCAACTGAAACAACAATCGTACGTAAATTGTAATCAGCGTTATTGATCTTTTCGAAATTTACGACTATCCGTATCATACGTTGAGAAACATATCATTTTTGGTCGTGTTTAATTTATATGCGAGTGTCGCGCTGATTGGAAATAATTCTTACTGAACAAACGTTAATAGCATAATGCTGAATTATGAAGAAATAGACTTTAGGTAAAAGAAACAATAACGGAAAAGATATTAACAGAGAAACTTTTTTTTACAGTTGCAATATTAAAACGCAGAATTTTATATAAATTCATATAAATTTTATATAAATTAATTGACCAAACAACAATTTACCGTAATGTTGTAAATGTCATCACAAAAATAAAGAATTTAAGTAGAGACGTAACAACGAAGAAATATTAATTACAGAATCTTTAGTATTAAAGTATTAAAAAATATTAAAAAGTATCAATGAAATGTTGCGTTAATGCAACTTTAGTCCTTGATTTAATAGTTTAATAGTCTACATAATACGATACTTATATATATATATATATATTGTCTTCATATAACACAACTTTTCAATCATTCAAATCGAAGATTTTTCTTGATAATTAATAACTTTAATAATTTGTTAGAAGGAATCGTGAAGTGCTACTTAACACACGACACAATAATCGTTGTTAAATAGAATAACACAAAACGCACATAATAATAATAATTGCATATTATTATGACTTATTAAACTTCAAAAACATTATAAAAATCCAGAAATTATATTAAAGTAATATTTATCAACGTTAACAAAGTTGCACGTTGTGTACAACTAATTATAGCTGTCGCGATTAATCTCCATTTAATCGATGATCTGAATCACACCTGAATAACATTTAAACGAGATTATATTTTCTTACCTACTATAATTAGGTAAGAAAAATGACTGACAGTAATTTATAGGTTGAACGTGCTAGTAAAGATGAAAATAAAATATGTTTCTGCATAATAAAATGTTGCAACCCCGAGGCTTACTGACACGAATATATGCCATATGTAACTCTTTTAGCATTGTGAACGGAACACCAATTAACGAAAGACCTACTACATATGTTACTTGGTAACATCATATTGAAAATTATTTGCCATTTGAATCATTCGAATCTTATTCAAACTCGATTTTATTTGGGCCGATGATTTTATTTAGCGATTTTATAAATAATTTTGAGACTATTGCAATGAATTAAAAAACAATCATTCACATATACTGTGATTTATGTAATCACAAATTTAGGACAAGGAGCATTAAAAAATCCTTTTCAGATTTTTTCGTTTTAAATCTAGAAAACTCGCAAGTTAATATCAATTTCAATTTGGGGAACTCGTTGAAAATTGTAGATATTAACCACGTGGATACATTATCAATAATAACACGAATTTCATAGATTAATTTACCACAAAAAGATTTTTCGGTTAACCACAATTATAACCGCACATCAGTTAATGGTCAACGTGTATTTTGCTGGTGCAACTTGTGTTCATAATTGGTGAACACCGCATCTGGTCAGTTGATGTATTAACATTCTTCGCAGGTGTATACATAATAACGTGATGTTGCAACGTTTATTCATGTTGTACCACAGAATCGTGACGTTAGTATTGTATATCTGGAAGTTGTTACACTGAACACTGAACACGTTACATATTTATATTGTAAAATAGCCATGATACAGAAAATATTTATAAAATATTTATTATGAAGTTATGAAGTTATCAATTAATGTTTAGAAAAAACAAGAAACTGTAATTTCTAATCTCTAGATTTAACAACTACGTATTTGTACAACAAACGTGAATTGATTAGCTAATGTCTCTGTTCTATTTACACGGAATAAATTGTCTATTGAATTCATTTTATGCAATTATTTTTATGTTATATAACTCCTTTCGTATTTACTTTTTGCTTTTACATTATTATTTGTAATTAATTCTTCTTACATCAATTAAAATTATTGCCATACTACCAGACTTATTTATATTATCTTACACTTGAGGCTTTGGCAATTCAAAATTGTCTCAGGTATACAAGTAGATTATCATTGGTGGACAAGCTTTTATACATTTATGGGAAACTTGATAACGTAATTTAATTTAAGACATAAAATATTCAAAGTGGAGTGTTGATGATGTGTTGAAAATATGTATATATGTACAAAAACATACGGTACAAAATTTTAGTTCCATTTTTTTAGTTAGATTCATAGTAATTAAAACAAATTAACTACACTAAATTACTTTCCTTTCAACAGAACAAATTGTGTTTTAAATATTTTTTGAATTGCAAAACTCTATAGATTAAATCTATATTTATATTTATATTTATATATTTGCATATAATTGTATATATATTATATTATCACTGAAAGTGATTTTAGCGCGAGTAACCCAGATCGGGTCTCTTCAGATGCAACGCCAATGCAACGAAAATTAGCGATTGGTTGATTTGGGTCACGTGATTCGTGTAGGGTCGATCTCGAGTAGGAGTGGCGTTGTCTGGTACTGAGCGATCGCGCCTGTAATTTGTTTTGTATCGATTCAAATGTTTGCATGTCAATAAAATTTTATGGCAAAAATGTCGTCTTCATTTCCTAGTCAGAACAGTTGCTTGTGGGCCTTTCAGTGAGACGAATCGTACTGGGGTACAAGTCGTGCAGTTTTTATATTATATTTGTATTTATATTATATTATATTTTAATCTACAGATTGCAACGGGATGTAATCTTGCAAAAATAATTGATTCTCACGAGGCAATTCAAATAGTTTATTTAATTGGGAAGCTTCCCACAGAGTTGTCACCGTAAATTTAACAATACAAATCCATATCGCAATGAGTTTAAGTTTCGATTCCACTTTTACTTACGGGGAAGCAGTTCTGAAACAAAGTTTTTAACATCAGCAGATCACAATACCGAGATACTACGCTCTTGAAGTATACTTTCGTTTCTTTAAGCATAATCAAGCGGCAATAATGCCCGTCAGACAATAATCGGTTAGCTTACCGTCTCGGTTAGTAGCTAAATCGGAAAAGTTTTCGCTGCCCTTACGTCAGACGAGGAACGGTGAATCTTTCTCTGCCAGAACTGTCGGCAACTAGGATTAGTTTTAAAGTAAGAGCATGCTTTAGTCTTTTCATCTTTCTTTCTTCGTTCCGTGCGTCGTCCATCGGTAGATATACACCCAGAATATCACGGTGAACTTTTTACTGTCACCAACTTTGTTTTCGTCGTGATTTCGTTATTCCACGAGATAGGAAAAAACTAACAATTCCTCCGCTAAATCCAAAGTTTCTTTGCAGTAATTTAACTTGAAACAAGTTGCAGTTGCTATTCTACAAATTATAAAATGTTTAATAAAATATTATATCATATTTAATGACCATCCAAATATAGATCGAACAGATGTAATACGTTTATACAAAATATAATAATTTAAATTAGTAGAGATTAAGCAAAAGAATCTGAATGATTTGGTTTTGTGTTAAGCATCGTATAATATTTATGTTTACGTTACACTTCTTCTGATTAAATCGTGAAATTATGGAACCATGACAAAGATTATTTTTTTTATTATCATTATTATTCTTTATTAACAGAAGTTAAACCCAATAATACATATGTATGTACATCAAGTTAAAATAAAAAATGAATACAATTTTTCAACTTAAGTTTCGTTGGTTACAACGAAAAATTAATTCATAGTTCCTCTCTATGGAAATTTTTAGTAAAGGATGACGAAAGATTTATGCGTGATTTGAAGGGAGACAGGAATTTTTGCATGATAATAAATCAGAACGTAGATCATTTGAGGGATCCAGTGCAGGAGCTATTTCATGAAATATTAAAAAATGAGATTTTCATTAATTTTGTCATTTTTTTGGTGTCTAGTAATTAATTCTTAATTTAACCTTACCATAATCCTCAATATTAAACACTGAATTTAGCAAATAAAAAGAATGCGTGATATTTTAAGAAAATATTTAACATAAAAATTTAAGAATTATAAATAGTAATAATAGTAATAAGTATGAAGAATTGAAGACTTATACTAATCTTTTTACATTTTGTTTAAATTTAAGATATCTTTTAATTTTAAAAAAATAGAAGAAAGTTGAAAATGATCGAAGGATATATTAAAGATTACAATTATTACATGAAAACTATATCTTTTATATATTTTTTAAATATATTTTATATTTTCAAATATTATATAGACAAAAAATACTTTCTTTTAGCAAATTTCTCATTTATCAGAATTTACTAATTTCATTATATCATGAGTTTGACTAATAAGGTACAATGTTATTTAAAAATTTAACAAAAAGTCGTCTTTATTATAAATCCTTCAATTGACTGAAGTCAATCAATTATCGTGACTGTCCTAGAAAAAGTTCAGTAATTAGAAAATACAAAATCTTGCAGCTGTGATGTTTAAACAAGAAAATCTGAAGAAAATTGAAATTTGAAATAATCGAATGCATTTGTATGTCGCAACTTTCTGGTATATGACGTGGATTTTGAATATTATTCTGATATAAAATGCCGTTCGCTTCAGGTTACACCACAGCTTGCTTCAACATTCGCGAGTTACGATTTTGCACGACCTAACACTACAATTCCGTACGTGTTACGAGTTGGAGTTGAATAAAAGCGAGGACCGACATGGCAGAAAAGGCGAGAATGTTGTATAGAGAATGAAAAATTATTCGAGCCAGCTTGACTTTTACTTTTTCTTTTTTTTACAACACTCTGAAATAACACAACTGTACTGTTCTTCAACGAAATGTTTTATAGTTCTTATATACAAGATTTTAATTAGACTATGCGATTTCATTATATTTTTTTACAGCCCCTAATCATTAAATCGGGATCGTTTACAATTCTTAGTGCTTTACGTGTTTTTAATAAAATCGAACTTAATTATAAACTTTATTAATCATTAAAGAGTCACATATAGCTACGTATATATCAATAATTAATACATTGAAGCACCTGGACAATAAATTAGAGTTGTTCACAATTTTTAATGTTTCACAATTAGGAAATAATAACTATATAAATAACAATTGGTAAAATACAAATGGTAAAATTACAATAATACACTACGATGATATATCGAGAGTTTTGAAAAATTAACAGCAAGTAATCAACAAGATTAAGCACGTGCTAATTCTAAAAATAAAAATTAACACGTTTTCACAAATTTTGTTTAATTTTAGCAATAAAATTAGCGTGAGTTGGCAATTAACGAAGCTAGTAAGGTAATAAGGTAGGATTCTCAGTTTCCGGGCGCTTCTAAATTTTTAATTTCAACTTTTCAAATAAAATATTTAATTTTAGCCTGGACGAGAAATCTCTTCGAGTTCAAAAAGCTCGCCGGCGCGTGGATCGAAAAATCACGAAGAAGGGTTGAAAAGAAGTAGGTGCGCGTTGGTAGAAGGTGGGTCCGGAGCGAACCATTTGCATTGAGGTGCAGAGTGGGAGGGTTGGGAGAGGTTCCCTTTACGCAGTGCTATTATATTGTTCCTAGGATCCCTTGACATCGAGCCTCAAGTATTTCGTGTGGTAGGAGCCTTTCACAATTTCGTACATTCACGTACGCAAATTGTTTGCATGTGTGAAAATATTCACACAACACGCGCCTTAGTCAACGCCATTCCCGTCAATAATACCCGCTGAAAATCGTACGTATTTGAAAACGAAATACGCATATCTCTGTGCGTTCTAATTAAAGTTTGTTTAAAAAAAAAAAAACAATAATAAATAATGATAAGCTTTGAAAAGTTTTAATGAAAATAGTTCAAAATGAGAATTTTTCCAGCAACGTTGGATTGATCGTCATAATTTCGAACAAATTTCTAGTATAGCGATTTCTTACATTATGAATGCTTTTTAGATAAATATGCACTACATTTCTAGATAGTTCTTATTTTTTTTGTCACACTTATTTATATCGTTATCAATATTTGTAGATGATCGATAATTTTTTTACGATCGCATCACTTCATCAACAATTTTATTATATTTCTACGTGAATCCCAATGCTCTTTTTAGTCTCATTATTATCGGCAGAGATTTCTGATTATAATTCAACAAAATTTGATTTCGGATTTGACCGGATTGAAGTTCTATAATTAATTCAACATTTAGGTATAATTTTTACAATTCAGATAAAAATAGAAAAATGTTCTTAAAATATATATATTTTGTCACTAAAAAGATCAAAATCTACACATTTTTTATTAAAATAATAATTTAAATTATTTCAACGTAATTTATATACAAAATTTACATACAATTATTGCAATTACATAAATCATAATTTACATAAAAAAAAAAAAAAGAATCTTTTCTAGCTTTTCGGTACAAGTACCGTGGCGATTTTTCAAAACTTCCCGATTATCAATACTGCGATTTGCTGCAAACGAATTGGGATTTGGTTATCCTCGGAATCTATAGATAAGCTTCGTGAACATTTTGACGTATGGCTAATGTCAGGAGCCATACTGAGAATAGTATAGAGACGGATCTTTATTTGGTTACTATAGGATGCTACTAAAGTGAAAATGCGTGGACAAATTAATGTACGGTTAACGCCGAGAATCATTTAAAGGCCAAGGAAAGCATAAAATAGACGAATCTCGTACGAATGCATGGTCTGGATATTCACCGAGATTCACTACTGAGGTAAAAGATTGTAGACATTGTAATACACTATAGCTCGAGTAGTAAATGATGTAATTAATTAATTGTTAAATAACATCTTGGAAATAGTGTGAGGAAAACTTAATGATACTAATACGTGCATAATTCAACAACGTAGGTTGTGAAGAAACGAAGATTAAGAACAGCAATTTTTTAAGGAAAATATTCTCAAAATTGTCAGCCATTGATTTTTCTTTAAAGTGAAAATTTGTTACATAACTGTTCCAGTATCTTAAAATAAAATAGATACAAATGCGAAAAAGTTCGAATTGAATAAATTTACAAGTAAAGTTTAATTTCAAATATATAAATCGCTGCCCTAAAAAATTATCTTCCCTTTTATACTTCATAATTTTTATTGGTCTCTTTCGATTTATGTTTCACAGTGTATTGTAACACAGTGTGTCATAATGTAAAGATAAAATAAAAATTGCTTTATGCGCTGTATCACACTGTACAATACTGCGAACGTATCATTTAAGGCGATGTAAAATTTTTATTTTATACGTCATTTGCAATATATATGCATGCCTTCAAGCAGGACGCAACAGGAAAACTTGATGAAAACCATGTACCTATTGTATTCATAAGCACCGAATTCTTTTGCGCCTCGCATGTCGCATAAACAATGTTTCAGTATTTGAATACTCTATATATACGTGACGCATTCCTGTGACATCAAACGATGTATGTCTTTATAAAGCAGGTGTTTATGCTTAACGAGCAACAAAACTCAAAGGCGTTTATTTCTTAATTTATAAATGCGACAAACTGTATTTAAATATTTTTTGTTGATATTTGAAATATTAGGAATATTGAAATTATTATTTGCAATAACGACACTTTTGAATTTTATGAAAAAAGAAAATACATACGAGAATTATTATACAATTTTGACAGCTAATTTATAAAGCAGGTGTTTATGCTTGACGTTCCTTTAGGTGAAGCTCAAAGGCATTTATTATTTCTTAATTTGTATAATAAATGTGACAAATTGTATTTAAATATTTTCTTAATACTCGAAATATTAAAGATGTTGAAATTAATATTTGCGATAGTATAATGAATTGTATGAAAAGAAATGCATACGAGGAAACATACAAAATTTGTCTAGATATTTAGAAGTATCTGAAAGATACGAATCTTAAAATTATGCACTTCATTTTTTCTTGTTATGTAATTTACAATTATCATAGTTAAAACTTGCATCTTATATTATTTTTATTGAAATAGGCTACGCAGTCTTGACGTAGATTAAAGTTAAGTTGAGGATAGATTTGAATTGTAATTTCAGTAATTTTTTGGTAATAAAAGAAATATTAAAAATTAGAATTTATATAATATATATATAAACCAAGTTTGGACATTGTTAATAGCTTCGGAATGAAAAAAATTAAAAACAAAGATTCTTAAATTAAAGAAAGTTGTCAGTGAGATCCAAGAAATAAAAAAAAAGAAAGAACATAACCCAAACATAAATCTAACCTAAATCTAGCTAAAAACTAAAAGTTTACTATCGGTATTAAATCAGTATGAAAAATATTGTCACGAATATCTTCGAAACTACGTAAGGTCAAATGACAATAACAGCGTAAGGAAAAAATGTTCAAAACATTTACTTACAAAACTAGACAAAATTTCGTCATATTCGTTTCTGCCTGATATTCAAAGTTTAATAAATTGGCGAAAAAAAGAGAAACCAAAAAAGTGAGTTTAGAGTAATCGTTGCAAAGGCGTGGCTTCAATCTACGAATCCATTGTTAGATTTAGTCGTGAAACAAATTTTTCAATATTTTCGTGTACCATGACAATTTATAGTATTTTTGAGAAGAAAAATGCCTCTATTTTGTCATCTGCTGCACAGTGTGAAGACATTTTAGAACAAAATAGACGAACTTTAGTACGAGCCCAAGTTCATCGTCGCACGATCTCTTCTTCTCACAAAATTACAACAGTTTCGATATTTAGTGTTCGAATATTAATGGAAGTCATTGTACATTGTAACTCTTTGTGTATCTACATGCACCAGCAGTATTTCTTCACCGTGTGTATGATAAATCGTTTTGTCGGCTGGCGGTACCCTGTGATTATATCGCAGACATTATAAGCGCCGTAGAAAATTGAGTTTATTCAAGAAGGGATATCGATCTTCTATCATAGGCAGGTGAACGTTTTATATGCAACTCTTCTTGCCACTACGCGATATTCAATCACGATACAACAGCCTTAAATACGACAGTTGCTCGTTACTTGTAAGCCATAATTGATGCATTGCACTGTACTTTCCTGAGTTTGCCGACAACGAGAAAACCAAAAGTTTCGTGGACGATGTTCAATGAATGTTAAGCATGTAACCTACGTTCTGCTTTTATACATTGTAAAATGTTAATTACGTATAATTACCTTATAATTATAATTTTATTAATACGATTTACTAATTACTAAAGTAATTATAAATCTAAAACTTTTTTGTAGTAGAGACGATATGATTTTTGTTGAATCAACATATTTTGCGTGACATACATTAACTTTGTTAAGCATTTGCACGTTTCGATCGATTTGTAGCAACATGATACTAATATGATCAAATTTTACAAATTAGAAGCAGCACTTACTTCTTATGCAACGAACAGTTTCTAAATTTAAATCAATTACTATTTGTCATTCGAGAAATAAAATTTGTTCTGTTTCGAGGGGGATATTTTATAATTAGCACTAGATTTGTCTAGGCGAAGGCGTTTTCAAGATCTCAAAGTTACATTCACTTTTTACAAAATTAATTTGTCATCTTTAAAACAAGAGAGAGTAATGAAAAGTATTTAATTTTCGAACTACATTTCAGATTATCGAGATATTTGTTTCAAGGAAAGAAAAAAAAATTCAAAACAACTGCACGACTTGTGATTCGTCTCACTGAAAGACCCAGAAGCGGCTGTTCCGACTAGGAAATGAAGACGACTTTTTTGCCATAAAATTTTACTCACTCCTACTCGAGGTCTACCCCACGTCCTCTCACGAATCACGTGACCCAAATCAACCAATCGCTAATTTTCGTTGCATTTGAAGAGGCCCGAAAGTGATTTTAGTGGGTTACCCCCGCTAAAATCACTTTCAGTGATAATATGAAACTTGGAATACTTATAGATGCAAATCTTCGTACACGGTAGGTCGTAATTCACGATACGAGTGAAGTCAGAAAGACTCTAAGCGTGATGAAATTACCAAGCTTGAAAGTTCAAAATAATATTTCGGATCCACTTTCGCTCTGTTATATTTAGACTTTCATAATCTCGACTTAATCTCGCGAGGAGTTTCCAACCAATTACAAATTCGTAATCTCAGGTACATTCGTACATCAAGCAGTTGCTGCCAAAATTCGACGAAACGTAATCGATACAATTTATAATAAACGATCAATCGTTCCCAAACTCTTACGACGTCGTTTTAATTGGTAATTTCCACGGTTATATTTCATACTTGCAAACACGGGCGGCACGAAATAACGATGATTTACGTTTTGTACAGGTATATACGCACGGCTGGTGACGTTTTAATCACGAGAACGAATCACGTGCACGTGAGAAAACGTTTCCATTACATACACGAAGTCGTGGACTACCGGCCTTACGATTCAGCACACGCTATCGTAATCGAGTCGCTACAAAAAAAAAAAAACATCCGCGAAAATGTAAATGGCTGCGTCGGCAGAGTAACCGTGTCGTACGATCATTAAACGTTGCTGGTTAGTTAATGAAACGAGGAGGAACTTCCAATTCAGTTTGCCAGGGAAAAATCAATTTACCCTTGATCGGGGAGCGAAACGTTTCTCTGGCATCGTGCAAATTATTTGTCATCACTTTATCACGTTGATTGAAATTTTGTTCAATTGTACGATTTTCGATGTTGCGCCAAACAACGTGAAATATTTTAATTACGCTGCAGGTGAGAGAAATTGAATGGACAGGTAAAGGTGAGAGATATCGTTTGGATTTCAAGATAATTATAAAACTGTAAATATTGCAATTTTGCGATGTGTGAAATGGAATTTAGAGAAGGTTTCATTATCGTGAAAATACAGTGATTCACATTAACATTCGGATACTTAAATATTGAAATTGTTATAATTTTCTTTTAAAGATTGAAATGATACTTTCAAAATGTATCGTTCATTTTATTCTAAAATGTTTTTACAGTATGTAGCATACGACAAAATAAAGACACTTTTCTTTTAGAAAATGCTATAAATTGTTATATCATGTCTTGTTGTTGATAATGTTTTTCCTCTGATTCACCAAATTCATCAATTTACTGATCAGATATAGAAAAGAATATGACAACGATTTTATTGAATTTTCGTCAGCTAAGCTCAATACTCAAAATTCATAGAAAATGGCGAAGAAGAAAACTGTACGTCAAGTTTTTGAGAGTTGACATAACGAGCAGACTTCAATCTTCAAACCCATTATAAATTCAATTACGAAAACAATTTTACCAATGTTTTTATATACTATAACAATATTATAACACTTTAATACTAAAACAATTTATAGTATTTTCATTTACACACTCGTTACGTGACATAAAATTATTTTAGACTAAAATGAATACATTTTGAAAGTAAACAGTAGGATCCATTAGACATTTTTCATTCCTCTCGATGAGTACTATAAATCCTTCAAATATCGGATCACTTTTTACATCGAAACATCTTGTATATCAAGCATTACGATCAAACGTGACAAAGTACCATACAGAGTGTCCCAAATTTAATGCTGGGCGCACTGCAGCTATGATTTGGTTACTTAGTTGCTCTCTTGAGTTACCCGATATCGAATAAGTTCACCAAATAAATAAAAAGAATGAAAACTTGGTTGCCTCTTTTTTACGATTTTCTCTAAAACGAAGCATAAACGAGCAAATCTCCAATGGACTTTTTTATTTTTACTTTATCGATTCTCCAGACATTCCCCAAAGAACATCAAGTTTTCTGGCCAAGGTTTCGTAACGTGTTACAAAGTGGTGTAGACAGTGAAATTTAACCAAATCAATCGTAATTAATCGTAATCGACGTCAATGTATATTATTACGCCGTGACTCAAACGGCATAGTTACTGCGTGTATATGTGTAGTACGTTACGAGCGCAATATTCACGTTTACTCAAGCTTCGTGATTTGTTATCATCTAGGTCGGTAAAAATATTCACGCAAGAAACGTTATTCCGCCGTGATGTCATTTTATTTTCAAATCAGTTCAACGAAAGACAGAAGAAAGGGAGTTCACCGTGTACGACGGTTTTCAGCCACGTACGTTTATAAATTGCGTACGTGTTAAACATAATGCGTGCCGCATGGTCATTAAGCATTATCTTGCTGATAATTGCGCGTGAGAAACGAGTTGCCTCTGTAAAGGATCATTCTCTTGATCGCACGTAAATCAGGTTCTTCAGACCACTGGCACGACCACTAGAATCGAACCGTGCCCTTCGCGTTCACTGAGACTTACCGCAGCTATTTAGAAAAACATTTTAATCGCCCTCTCGTGTACCTCTTATCAAGATCGTGTCCTATTTTTAATGTTCGCGAAACGTGGTGTCTTACGTCCTTTCTCCTACGGGGGAAAAAGTTTTATTTCAATTCCTCAACAACACGCTACAAGATATCGTGCCTTTTCTTAGTTTATATCGCGATATAAAGAACGAGAATTAAATATCTTCGTCGAAAATTTTATCATTTTCTTCTCAATCACTTTGAATATCTCCGTTGTTTTTGAAGATATGAAACAACTTTGTCAACAAAAATTGTTTGGTACAGAGGAAGTCATGGTTCAACCTAATCTCCCAAACTATTCAAAGTAGATCGATATTTTTTTTAGAAAGCTGCGTCGATTAGCATGTCAAAAAAATATAAGGTTTCATTTAAAAATGCGAAGGTGAAACTCTTCTAGCTGCAAAAAAATTATTATAGGCCCCTCTTGCATTCGACAATCTTCTTAACAAAGTTTTTTCAAAAACAACAGAAATATTTTAAGATAATCAAGTTCACTTTGCACAAGTTTCAGATTAAAACGCAAGATTTAATTCCCTCGATATATCGAATATAGTGTTTGTTGTATTTATTTCCTTGCGTGTAACAAATATTAAACCTGTTCGTCAAGCAATAAATTGACTTTTGGTGTTTGCGTGCACCAAGAGTTCATTTGAATTTTTAATATCGAAGATGAAGACCTTCAAGTTACTCTTAGATCAATGTATTCAGAATAGAAGGATAATTGTAATTGGTCTTCGTGTCTAAGAAAACATCGTAAATAATATCGTACGCGAAATAAAGAACAGAAAGAAAAAAAAGCTGAACGTATAATCATTGCGATTATAGGCATAAATATGTTGCGAGGTAGGAATTATCAGCTGACTATTCAAGTTTGTCTCATCTTTCTCGTTAACTACGTATCGAACATATATAACGCCAACTAATACAGAGCAGATGGCTGCGCATCAAATACTGATTTATCGTTCTGTTTCAACTGGTTCTCGTTTGAAGTAAATTTTGAGTATAGTCTCTTCAGTCGTAACTTATCATTTATATGGCATCTATACAGGGTGTCTATTAAATTCGTGTGCACGATTTTTCAAAGATTTTTGTTAACGTGATCGAGAAATATTTCAAACAAAGCTGCCGTGTTTGGCGTTTAGCTACAAACTATACAAGATTGTCAAAATATGATTTTTGAACAATAAAATTGTCATCTTGATTGTTTCAAGGTTATCTTGAATGGCACTGTGTATATATATATATCTTTTTTTATGGCCTTGTACCTGATATCTAGATGAATTCAAGGATCATTCAAATTACTTTCAAATTACCTTGAAAGTAAGAATTAAACGTGGACTCGTAAAATCATTGATCAATTTTCAAGATACTCAATTCTCAACAGCAATAAAAATTGCAAAATTCGACAAAAACGTAACAATTACAATTTTATCACTGAAAGTGATTTTAGCGGGGGTAACCCAGAAAATCGAGCCTCTTCAGGTGCAACGTTAATGCAACGAAAATTAGCGATCGGTTGATTTGCGTCACGTGATTCGTGAGGGGCGTGGGGTAGACTTCGAGTAGGAGTGGCGTTGTCTGGTGCTAAGCGATCGCGCCTGTAATTTGTTTTGTATCGATTCAAATGTTTGTATATCAATAAAATTTTATGGCAAAAAGATCGTCTTCATTTCCTAGTCGGAACAGTTGCTTCTGGGTCTTTTAGTGAAACGAATCGTACTGGGGTACAAGTCGTGCAGTTTTTTAATTTAATTTTAATGCTTGCCATTGTTAAAGGCAATATCGAGAAGTTTGCCCCGTAAACGAAGAAATTTGTGATATTTCGGCTTGATCATCCCATTCACTTTGTATCGTTCTATATGAAGAGTTTACGGATGGTAGAATTACGCTATTAAATTATTTTCAAAAAAGGATCTTGCTTCTCTTCGATCAAGAGCAGAGAGGAGATCGCAGCTGCGTAACCTCTTATTACGAAGCAGAAGATTTCTTTTACTTTTGTCTAGCTGAGCCGGTTTTCATTGGTAGATCCCTTCGAAACTAGGACGTGACGGAGACGCAAAGCACTTTCCATTAAATTGCTAATGATTTTACTGAAGGAGGAGTGGCTTTCGCCTGTCGCGCAAGGAATCTACTGTCTTCGTGCTAAATCGAAGAGGATTAAACGTCGTAATTTTCGTTTGAAGGAGGAATTAACTTTACCTACATTCACCAACAGAGGTCGCAGTCTCTTATCAAATTTGTCAAACTATTTATCTTTCGATATGTGCATTCTCAATATTATAGAAAGAGATTATAGAATTCGTCGTTAAATTAACTTTAAATTGCTCTTTTAATCCCGACTTACTAAACAACTTGGGTTTTTAAACGAAAGTGAAATTGAAGATTGTCGTGGCCATGTATGATTATCAAATATCTCATGTAATATTTGAATTCGATAAATAACTCTGGGAATTTTTATTTTATTTCAACGACACAGTGTGATGTTGGTTTTGTCAATATGATAAATAACGTTATGTTAAATTATGTAGGAATGAGATCGTGTAATAATCACGATATTTAGCCATAATTTTAACGATAACACTTTCCTATGACACTTTGATTACTTTTGCACGACGTGGTGCATGAAATTAATTCTTCACATTAAAGTTTCATACAACGACTCTTTGACGATAATACGATTCATGAATGAAGAATGACGAATGATTCATAAGTGAATCTAATAACAAGTATTTTCAGTACTTTCAGAACGATTGTCTCATTTTTTAATTATAAAATTCTTTAGTAAGTATTCCTCTGGCATGTAATATTGCAACTTAAATATCTGATTTTATTTATCATTTACGTACGATTAATTCTAAAAAGCTATAGTTGCAAGTCTTTATTAAAATTTGAAATTGACGCTTCGTTTTATTATTTTGTAATAAAATTAAAATTAATTATCTTCGTCCGGACGAGAAATTTTACTTATTGATTGAATCAATCGCTAATTTGTCGACGATAAATTTTATTAATAGTAAACATTAATCAGCGAATCAAACTAAAAATCGATAAATACGCAATTCTGATATGTACACCTTTGTCTCATATTTTTGTTATAACTTTCAAAGAAAGAATTATTACGATATTTTCACCTGTGGAGCATACTTGGCGAAGTTTGAACAGCAAGATGCGGCACTACACTCTGTACGAACGTAAATTCTTGAAAACTCGAAAGATCACATTGCGAGTTACATGCTCTGGTTGCGACAAAAAATGAAACGTAACAATCAGTAGCCGTTAAAAATAATTCTCTCGTAAATGTTTCTTTAATTTACGGTAAAAATGTGGGGATTATATAATACGCGCAAAGTCGACTGCACGTAAAACGATAATTGCGCTAACTACTTTTTTCGCTGCTTTGTAGCGACTGTAGACGACCAAAAAAAGAAAAAAGGAAAAAAAGCACGCTTTGCCAGCGTCGCGTTGTGAATAGATTATAATTTTTAATTTTAATTTTAATCGTCCGCTAGTCTATGACATTAGCATATTCAATCTGTAAGGAAATTACTTCCGAGCTTGTTGCGGATACGGCAAAGCAAGAGAAAGGTGAAAAAAGTCGATCGTACTAATGTGCGCGAGGTACGGCCGTACACCTTAGGACTTTGAACGAGGTGTCTGGCAAATGTGCCGAACAAGCTGGTGGATCCTACTTGAACGTTAGGTGGACGAAGAGAGAGGGAGAAAGAGGAGAGAAAGTAGGAAAGAGATGCGAGAGGTGGTGCGTCAGGTGTTATATCCTGGCACGACGTAATCTAATGGATAGAGGTTAGTTGGGGTGAAGCCGAAACAAGTCCACGGCCGCGGGTGGTACGCACACAGAACGCGGAAATGGCTGGCTAACGTTTCTCCTTGCGGAAAGAACAACTCTGTCCGCGGTGGTTTCAAAAACTTCCCGCGCATTTGCGTGGCTGTACGCGCTGGCGGATGTAGATCGCGATCGTTTCGCCGACGAAACCCTCGCATCTCGTTGAATAGCAGAGAAATGAATTAATTGAGTATTTAACAACGATCGGTCATAATTCCTAGAAATAGAAATAAATTTACAATATATCGGCGAAGCCGAAATATTCGAATGCTAAATATCGAAGCTGTTGTAATTTTGTAGAAAGAAATTCGTACGATAATAAACTTTGACTCATTTTATTCTAAAACGAAGAGGCGGTTATAACTTCTCGAAATCGTTATAAATCAAAAAAATTTCATGATTGAATTTACGATGGATTTGAAGACTGACTCCTCAAAACTTGGTGTATAATTTTTTTTCGTCGTTTTATTGAACTTTGAATGCCAAGTTTAGATGATTTTCTGGAGAATTCTACAAATATTAACATTTTCGTCTGACATTCGATAAATTAGCAACAAGATAGCAATCATTCTCGTTTCAAGTGATTTCGCAAGATGAAATATGAAATATATATACGTACATATATTTAGATCGAGCAATGAAAATTTAGTAGATTTCCAACAGCACAAAAACTAATTTTCTTACCTGAAACAGATAAAAATATTTTTATTAATAACATACAATATTAATGAAAAAAAAATTTAATAGTAATATTTTTTACTAGTATGAAATGAATAAATATTACAAAGAATTTTAATTGTGTGACACTTTTTCTGTTGCTATTAATTGTAAATGTAAGAAATGAAGCAAAAATGTAGACTCTTGTAGATATAATACTTATATTTAAGAAGAATATCTCGTGGATAATATTTTTTAAAATCTTTCATATTTGAAGATCAAATAATTTAAGAAGTTACATAAACATTGGTAACGCAAAAGTTGGCTGTTCTTTAATACAGAAGATTACAGGGATGACTTGTTTTCTTTCATTTATGTATAAAACTGAATGTAAACTCCTACTGAGAATACGAAATCTGAAAAGATGAATCCAATTTTTAAAATCATAATTTTAAACCGAAAGAGTTGCAATTAATCCGATAGATTTCCAGATATGAAATCTTGTGGATTTTCCAATCATACAAACTAGTCTCCGTCACGACGAATATTTTACTCAAAGAGGAGCACGATGGCCTAAAGGTGTTCCAATTCGATTCTCGGCCGATTAAGGACAAAGGTGGATCATTCGAGAGGAACAAGTTTCCCTGAAGTTGCACAGTTCAGCATAAAATTTTCACCAACTGTTCAACTATGTCGATAATCGATGGTCCGCAATGAACCAAATTTAATTCCTCTATCATCGAGAGTTACAATCGCAGAGGATATTCCAAAAGCCAAAGCCTGTCGAAAGTGCAGACATCATATCTCAGTCTTTCTAAAGAACCAACCTTCAAAATAATTCTGTTCAACATCCGTGCCACAGATCTTACAATTTTGCTTCTTTAACTTGACGTACATTGTATCAAAAAACAATGTAATATATTTACACCAGAGATGGGCATTATTTGAGTAAAGTGTTACCTGATTTGTTTCGTCAATACCGTTTTATTACAAAATTTAGAAAGGATAATTCTAGAAATAATTCCACTAAATTAATCTATATTAGTTTGTTTGAATAAGGAAATGATCTTTCTCGAAATTATTTCATTATTTGGCTGTTAGATGAAATAATATTTTATTTCATTTTGTACTTTCTATTTGTTTCTACAAACAATTTCTCAAATAGTTTCTGATTCTGTTATGTACACTTTACCTTTCACTAGGGTTTCACTTCAATGAATTACATTCAAACAGAAAATTATTTGCGAATGATTCATTTGATAAGACGAAGTTAGTTTTTCTAAGTTATTTCTTGCTATTTTCTATTTTTATCACAAATAAAATTTTTCCTGACAACAATTATTCGTGAATTAACTGAGCAGTATTATTATAATTTAGCAGGAAAATATATTGGTTTCCATAGTGAAAAAAAAAAAAAAAACGAGAAATAAAGCTAGCAATGTTCATTGGATAACAATCTCAGAAGAAACTTTGCTAGCTTTATTTCCTGTTGCCATGATGAGTTCTCTACAGTTGCAATAATATACTTTGATATTTATATTGGTGTTGAATTTCTAATCTAACTATGAAAAATGAAGAATGATTACGAAATGTTCCTTTCAATTGATAGTTAGATAAAATTTTAAACAGTTCTTTCACGTTCATCTTATCAACATATTCGTATTGTATGTTTTATTATGCTATACATTATATTATACATTTGCACGTTCAATCAATTGCTTGAATTGATTTTATCGGAAAATAAAGATAGTCTAACAATAAAATTCCACGCTATATTTTTTATTTATTTTTTCACGTAGAATATGCATTTCATCTGTTCGAAATATGTAAAATACGTACTACGTATTTTCCTGTTATTTTTCTTTTACACGTCGTCATGTTAGTTACACTCTACATATAAAAAATTTGATCGCAGTGTAGTTTTCTTTTTTCCAAACGAGATCAGTGGGCTTCATCAGCAATTCATGATACGTTATTTACATTAAACGATTTCACGGCAATTTAATAATGCGAGGATACCTCAATAAATATGATAATGATCGAATTGATATTTTAAATTATACACAAATCTTACAATATACATACATTATCATATATACATGCATAAATAATGGAATTCAATCAGTTTTAGTTCTAATTTCATCAAAAGGTGAATGCTTTTGTACCCACAGTCACGACAGATATTTCCGCAATTGCGATAAACGAGCATTTTTCTATTTAATTTTCTACATTGCTATTAATTGATAACGAGGTCAAACGTTGATATCTGAAATCAAATTAAACAAAAATAATATACTTCACTAATAAATTTCATTTCGAATGTGATCAAAAATACACATTAGTCATAGGAAGTCATATGTAAAATTTACACAACAATACAATTTATCAAACTAATTATATAAATAGAAAATTCATCGTTGTAAATATATTAAACACTGAATTACAGAGAATAAAAATGTAATTAATTAATCAATGTACAATAGTAAATATAATATCGATCAAATTCATATTAATTAATTAAAGCGTATATTATATTAATTAATTTGACACGTTGAATCTTTAGTTCGTTTGGATCAAATTTTAGCTTTCAGTTAATTTTCCTTGGAGTTTTTTTTTTTGTTAATAAATATTGCCTACATCGTTTTATAACATTTGAAACTCGATCACACTCGAATCGTTCCATGGTAGACACTGTTTCTGAGACTTAGAAATACAGGTAGGATTTTACGATTGGGTAGGAAACGTTCTTTTATCGGGAATCTACAACTTCGTTTAATATCGTTTTATTGCGGTTGCAAACTTCGACCGGAGGGACCCGTTCCGGTCGTTGATTGTAACTTAGAGCTTAACGTTTAAATTTCTGTACAAGAAATTTCTTATCTACCGCTTTGAAACTTTGCGCCCGTTTTCCATTCGTCGACTGAGAATACACCGATTTTATCGTTGGTGAAAGCTGAAACAATTAATATTCCTCGCATTAGAGTAAGGATGATTAAACGCGGGGACAAGACACTTTCGTAATTGCGAGTTTAAATTTTATACTACTAAAACAATCCACAAAAGAATGTAACTGAAATTGCACTACGCAATTATTTTTAGTGAATTTAAAATTGTAAAAAGATTTTAAATTAAGATGAATTAATAAGGTTTATACAGATTTTAAATTATCTATAATATTCTATTGAATTATAAGAAAAATACTATTGCTAATCTCTATATTATGCAGTGATAATATACGTACTCTACGTATTAATAATGTATTTTATATTACATGTATATACTGTATAATATGTTTTATATGTGTAAAATATATTATCAGTAATATAATATAAAATTATCAGTATGTAAAAATATTTTATAACATTGTAATTATCTTGGATGAATATGAAACTGTTGCAGTAATTTTTTTATAGTACATTAATGATCCGTCAGTAGTAGAAACTCTAATGAAATATCAAACTTTTCTCCAATATTTAATCAAGCGTTCAATAAGCGTCAAGCAAACTGGGAAAAAAAGGAAACCGAAACTTTAGAACTCAATTTTAAGACTAAAATTCGCTGAAATAATCACAACTGGACCGTGGACTTTTATGCAAGAGTACGACTAAAAAGATGGAGCTTCGGTAGAAAATGGTTTCGTATATCACTATACTTTGAATATTTTTTGCACCTTCTCATATTACGAGCATGGCGTGCGTTTTTGCGCTTTTAAACTTCAAATGCAGAAGAATCCACGATTCATCCGCAAACCTAGTTTTTCGTATTTTTACGAAAATAAATTTCTACGCCCTGTATGGCCAAACGTGGTATTGTAGACTAATACGACGAGACGTACACACTGTTTAGACTATTCAATCATGTTTCCAAGATTCGGTGGTCAAACATTTGGAGTTGGACCATACGCGTGTGAATCGCCATCCGATATCGTGACACTATACGATTTCATGCAACAGAAACTCGAGTTTGCAATTAACCCACATAGCAGGTAAGCACTTGAACGAGACGAAAAGCACTACGAGGACGTCGCGGTTGCGGACTTCGGTCAAGTGAGCTTTCCGTCACGTTGCACCTCGACACTTGTTCACGTTTCGAACGTCCATTAACGGGTCTCCCCCGAGAGAATTATGCCAAGTTCTTGGGTTCACAATGGCCACCCGAATACCTAGGTCTACTGCCTGTTACTTCGACCAGTCACCAGCCGCAGAAATTACGTAGCTCGACCTTAATACGAATCGCGGTTAAGCACGAGATAGACTTGTCCATCTATCATAAACGTACCACGCCAATAACAATTCACTGGCACGAGATCTTGATTGCCATTTTTCTTTTTTTTCTTTTTGTATTTGTATTTGTTTGTGCGTTTGCTCAAAACGATTCTAGTTGGCAGAAACATAAATTTTATTCATTTAATGCATGGACATTTTAAAAAGAGGATAATAATGATAACCGAATGATTAAAAATTAATGAACTATAAAAAGTATCTCAATGTAATAAAATATAATTAATTCAATCGATTCAAAAATAATCTTTTAACCCTAATGTTAATAGACACTATCAAACACCGTGAGATCGTTTAAAAATGTCCCCTCTTGTTTTTCAGTTTTTGCGACAAAGCATCGATGCTCTTTAAACATTTATTCCGTTCACTGTTATGTTTTAAATATAAATCGTGCCCGTTTGTTAGGAAAGATCTTTAGAATTTCTTTTTCAATTCGTTAACCTTAAAGATGAGGCTATTTCCACTCGCCTGGAACGGTTAATTGTAATACGGACTTTTAGTAATTAACAATGTGAGAAAAGAAACTTGTACCAAAGTCGACGAGCAGAATAGTTGATGAAGAGGAGAGTATTACCGAGAGTGAAACCATATTTCAACGAGCACGTGAGTCAGTTTAATGGCTTGTAACTTTCGTTGCTATTCAAATTTCATTTCTCCCTCTCAGGGAACAGATATATATATATATCTTTCCAAACGTGTTTTCGTGACGAGATTTCGTTGTAAATCCTTGTCAGTTGTCAAAAATTTAAAAAAATCAAGAACCACATCAGACATGACTATTCTTAAATATTAAATTTTAAAATATTCGGTTGTTTTAACGAAGATTGAGATTTCGTTGTTTCAAATGGAATTGCACAATCGACGCAGATATCTGAAACACTTATCCAAAAATAAAGGAAAACGAACTTGCATCACTTTCCAAAGTGGAAAAAATTGAAAAAGATAAATTTACAATGTGAAATTAATTTTTTTTAGATTGTAAATAGTGAACTATTATATCATAGAATAGATTAAATTATCAAATAGACGGGCAATTTTTAAGTTGTAAATAACTTCAAAAAAATAAATGATTTATCTGATATCTGAAGAGAAGAAATTCCATTATTTCACGTTCACAACGTAGCAAATATGCCGGGATACCATTGACCCAGAGACATTTTCCTTAAACGTCAGGCAAACCGCCAGGCTTCTCTAACTTAAATGCAAATAACCGGATCGAGGATCGAAAGGAAACCACAGACAGGATTTCCGAGTGACCTGCTGTACGAGGTTACTGACCTCATCAACGTAGGAGGTTAAGACTGCACGTAGAGAATGTTTGAGTATTACGTCTATGCACGAGCGTAATGTAAAGCAGGTTCAACTTGTAAACAGAGTATAGGGTATACTGAATTTTATCTTTCCTATACACTTGATTCCTAACTTCACTGACTGATGATTCATTTTACGCGTCAACTTTCTTATTATTCTTAATATAGATATCTATTTCCGAATAATTGCAGATATTACGTTTACGCATTTATTGTTACGTAAAATCGATGCAAATAATCAAACGAATGCATTAATTATTACATGAAATTTTATTAATAATTGCATTTAGTATTTATATTAATGAATTATTTGTTGCACGAGAAAAAATCAATCAATCACAGAATAGGGAATTATTCTACGTGCAAGAATAACTCAAAATAGACACGTAAGAACGTGTGGAACGTGTAAGAAAAAAATTCATGTTTTGCGAATAATGCAATGTTATAATATGTACAATGATCCAATTGAGCATATAATAGTTATAATGATACAGTAATCCAACTGTAAGCGTCGAAGCGACATAAATCAAACGAACAAAAATGCCGGACAAAAATGAAACACTGATAAAACCACATCCAGCAGGCTGAGTCAGAGCAAGATTCTGGGTGTTGATTCCCCATACAGCTGTAGCTTCCGTTGAAATGCAAGCAGAATATCCCCTACACACAGATACAAAGGAGAACAAACCGTGAATAACGCCGCGATGCAGCTGCACACAAGTCGAACCGAGTAAAATCATAAATTCTCGGTCAGCTCAAAGCTTCGGTGTCCACGGCGATCACGAATACCTCAACCGCCCCTGATGCTCCCTATGTGCGGTCTTCAACATGCACAGCGACTTCTCTCCATTAATAATTAGAGACGTTCGTACGCGTATTGGTCCTCTCGGGCATCTCCCCGCTATTTATTGCCGCTTAATGATTATTTATTAATCTCGCCCTTATCGTTCGTAAGCATTACGGTTGAAACATTTGTCCTCGTGTCGCGTTGCCTCTTCTACCGCGTTTCTCCGCTGGACTTGTATCTCGCGACTTCCGAACGAAAATTTGTCGCGTTACGGGCGAATTTTATTGGATTTTTGAGACAATGGAATTTCCCGTATTCGAATGTTTTCCCACACACTTCAATGTTTTACCATTCGTGTGTTTCTTTTCTCGTTCGTTTCAATTACACTTTGTCAATTATTAATTTACTGTTGTGTCAATAATCTGTGTTCCAACTCTGTAGTAAAGTTTATTTATCCAAAAATCAAAAATAATAAAATCGCAACGTATAACGATTCCTCGATCAGTTAATCACTGTATCTATTTTCCTCTCTCCCTTCCATTGTCCCTTTGATTTTTCTTCTTTTTTTTTTAATCGTTCAAGAATATATATTTAATACCTTTATTCAGAAAATTTTCCACTAAAAAAAAAAAAAGAAAGAAACAAAATGGTAAATCAGTAAACAATCGAAGCAACAACTACGAATTATATATTTGTACAACTCAATTCGTGTCTGTGTCCGTTTTTGTACGTACACACGTAGAAATGACAATACGCGTTCAGCTACAGATAACGTGAAAGCCGCTTTGTGTCTATCAGAGAAGTAATTCCAGCAGGAGAACCTCTCGTAAATAATCAGGTATTTAATCCATTGCCACGGATTTCATTGTTCTTGCGTCGCGCTGCGTCGCGTCATTTTTGTTTGCCCCCGTTCATTCTCTGCCGCGTGCACAAAACAGGGCTTTTCGACCTTTTTCTCTCTTTGCCGATTCTTTCTATTCCCCCGCTTTGCCGTTTATCTTCTCCGGCATTCTCTCCTCCTCCTCCCCCCTTTCCCGCCAGATCCAATGGTTGCTTTGCTTGGCTTGTCGACGCTTCGAATTTGCTTTCTCTCCGACGCTTTCCCCGGGCATTATTCTAGCTGATTTTAATTATTCGGCACAACTAGACGAAATCCTGTTCGAACGTACTCCTCCATATTTCTCTGATATTTCGGTCAGGCCATTGTTTCTGGGACGAGCGAGCCGAAAACGGCCGAGGTGTATGGATTTGACGGGTGGAACTGTCTTGCAAAAAATTGCTTGGAACGCAAATCGTGATATTTATACAGAACGTTCGCTGATTTATCTTTTGACTCTTTCGTAAACGATGAGTACGATGGGAAAAAAGTAAAACAGGGGGAAATAGTGAAGTTTTCTGCACGCAACGTTTCAAAATTTTTCGTGTTTGCGTCATTTCGTTTTCTTTTTTTTCAGAAATAGAGGTAACGTTTACTTTACCTTTATCAACCGTCTGCCATAAAATGATCATCTTTAAGGTCATACGAGATTCATAAAAAAAATTATACGAAAGTGAAGAGAAAAATTCGGAATATTTCACGGACACATTTCTTGTATTTTAATCTACGTGTTAAAATAGCATTAAAATATTCAAAGTTTTTCTTCTATCATTAACCCTCAAGGTCAGTCGTTTTTACACAAGCTTCTATATATATAAATATACGGAATATATAAAATATAAAATATAAAAAATATAATATTTGGTTTGAAAAACTGAAGATCATCATCTTCATTTTATAATAAATCTTACAATACAATAATCGTAATCCTTTATCGATTTAACAGATATTTCTATTCATTTACGTGAAAGGGTCAATTATTCAGCAAATAGCGACTGAAAACTTTGGAATTTGCAGTTGAAAGTTCAGCAGCCAACGAAACAAAATGTATTCCGATTCGTCGGCAACTGATTAAAAACCCTAACGGAAGGGGATTGAATTAGTTGGAACACATGTCGTAGTGGCGAGTATTTGGTTGTAGGTGTTTACATGGCTCGTCACGTATGGGAGTGACGGCGATGCAGCCGGTCGATTCGATCGTCGCCGGCTCATCCGATTGAAACGCGCGCCGAGTGGCAGCTCGTGGACATTGTAAACGTTTCGAAGCAGCTTAATCAGCCACTGTATACTGGTGTAGTTGCACCGACTGTAGGCAACCGTACGCCTGATCGAAGGGTGGAATTCAGCTGACTGTAGTAGACACGTATTCTCTACGCATAATCTAATTCAGTTTGCGTCTCCGTCGACGCAATTCGGATTACGTAACGAGCATCGATTTTGCTCCGCCGAGCAAAATTGACCGATTCCTCCTCCTCCTCCTCTTCAAGACTGATCATCTTCTTCCCTTTTGGTCTTATTTTCCACTTTAGGAATTTCCAATTCAGGAATTTGGGAAACAGGCGGATTTAATATTTAGTCTACAGTTATTTTTTTAAAAATTCCCGCTTTTGGACTAATTGCTGATAATAATTGACAAATATCTGCCAATCGTCCCAAGCGATGTGCAATCAACTCTTCTAAATATCACGAATTTCTTATTTTATCCACAAAAATTTCTATCGATGCGTTTTTGTTTCTGCTTCATCAAAAAAGATAAACAAAAACTTTCTATTGCAGTATAATAATTTTTTATATAAAACGTAACATCGATGTTCGACGCGACACTGGTGTTACACAGATTATATTCACAATGGAAGAGAGAAATTAAGAGGAAACAATTAACTGCAGCTAAAATAAAATTGAAAATTAATAAATCTTGGTAAAACAAATTTTTGAATTGAAACCAAGTGAAAAAATTCAGAGAGATGTAAATGTGAGGAAAAGTGAAAAAGAGATATCAACTGCGATTCGTAAAGAGCAGTATACAATTTCAATTCGTGTGACAGTGATTCATCGATACAGGACTAAGCAAAATCGCGCTCTACTTATTTTTTTAATTTCTCGAAGAACGACGTCCTGCTTTTTCTCCAGTTATTTCACTGTACTTTTTCTTTCTCTATTTATTTTTGCATCGCGATTAGTCTGTCTTTTCACAGAAAAATATGAAAATTCCCCGCGGCTGAAGGATCACGTCAGTTGAACAAACTAGGTAAGCAGATTCTCAAATTGCCTACAGCATACTACAAGCAAAGTTTCAAAGCGCCTGTAGGCGTCAAGAGTATTGAAAGGGTTAATTGTATCGAGAATCTGGCGAAATTCACTTTACGATAGTCTACAGAATCGGATAATATCCGACTAAAGTGCAGCTATTAAAATAAAAAAACGTTTAATATGTTCTACTTTTTTCATTCTCTATTAATTGTATCTCATTTTTATTTTCTGGTTGCACATATAAAATCAATTAGTTTTTCTATTGGTTTGTGTAGCTAATAGTCACATGATAACTACATTGTGAAAGTTTCATAACGTCTGTAATTTATCAAATTTTTAATAAAGCGCCTTTTTAAACAGTGTTATTATTCATTTACATAGTGATTAAGCTTTGCAATATTAATATAATATGAATGACAGAAAATTATTTATTTCAAACTGGTGTGTACACGTTATGTACAAAATGACAAGCGAATTCGATGAAAAAAAATAGATTTAATGCATATATTTAATTATACTCGTGAATTCTTAAAATGTAGTCCACTTTAAATCTTTCTCTAACTTCAAGTTTAACTTAATACTTTATAGTATTTATAATTTTATATTTATATGTGGGTACGGAGTGTTGCATTTGTGGAACATTTTACAAGGAGTTTACGTTATGCACGTTACAACTTCGTGAATCATCCTACACGGTAAAATATCCGTTTCATAATATTTGACCAAACGTCGTACATTTTTAACTGTCAAAAATCAGATCCATGAAATTCGTGTACGACGCTGGATATGAAGAGAACTAACCGGTATGGCGTAGCGCGTTTGAATCAAAGCTCGGAAACGAAATCGTCCGATTCCATGATCGATTCGTTCTTATTAGTTATATATAGATCTCGATCGTCGTTTAATTGAAAGTTTTATCTGATAATCCAGAAATCGAGGAAAGAACGGGCGAGCAGCATGCCGGTTGAATATCCAATTGAAATACTCGGGAGAGTAATTATACCAGGGGAATACCAGTTTTCACATCTTGGCTAAATCTCTCTCTCTCTCTCTCTCTTTCTCTCCGCTTTATTAAATCCTTTTCTCTCTCAAAGAGGAGTATTCTTATCGATCGAATTTATCTTCTTTCCATTCGACCTGCATGGGAAACAGCAACTCGTTAAGAGAGCAGTGACCCACCTAAGAGGCCGACGCACACCGAAGACGCGCCTTCGAGGCACGTTCTGTAATGAGAACGTATTACGAACCGCAATAAAATCTATCGTTATCGCACGGCCCAACGATACCGATGTTAGAGAGAGGTGGACTGATGCACTGCGGAGCCAGCGGCCGACGTAGAATCGAAAAGAATTTCAACTTGTTTTAGCAGAATCTGAAAATCTGCCGCTCGGATGCATTCTTAGTCGGATATCTGAGCGTAATTCCCATCCATAAATTCTAACAACGTGTTCGAATTTCGCAATTTATCGCGTGTCGCGATTAAATCTCTTTCATCGATCGAAAATTTATTTGTAAAGCGATACAGAGGGAAATTAGGTGTATTTGTTTAACCATCTGAGGAAAGATTAATACGTTACGTTAATTTTTAAATTTAAATAGCACGGAATTTTTAATTAAATATACAGCCGAGTATTTAATTACTAAAGCAGACAATATCAATTGTTATGATTTTTTGAAGATGTAAAAATGTAGAAAATACATGTCAAACATCCAGAGTAAAATATTTATTACAATGTTTGATGGAAGAAACAAATTTCTATTCAGACTACTTACTTCTTTAGTTACATATATATATATATATATACGCAGAAAAATCCGCAGTTTAATTACGCAATTTTAATTTTAAGAAGCTCTGTGTTTAAAAATTCTTTCTCTTTCCAAATATCCCAAATATTCAAATTTGGTTTGTTCGTCAATTGGCTCAAGTCATCGTAGAAGTTAATCGTTAGAAATAAGAATTGAAAACAGAGGAATTTACGAACTGTTCTTACACGTATATCCTGACAGATTTTACATTACGGGGCAACGTTCCGACTGGAAGGCCGAAATTTCTGCGAGATTTATTCCGCAGCGAATGGCGGTTAACGGGCGATTCACACGTAAGACAAAACGCAATCAGCAGAGCCGCAGAAATCAAAAGGGATAACCAAACTGGGGAAGACAGATGGAGAAGCCATGCAGGAAGGAAGGATGAGCGTGGTTGGCGGTACACTTCGAAACTATTCGGTATCTATATAGTATACGTTTGCTCGTACATTTCGTCCGGCCAACCGAATGACCAACCAACTGACTAACCAACGAAACCTTCGACCTTCCTGCCGTTCAACCACTCTTCGAAGGATGCTTGTTAACTTACAATGCCAGCCATTATGGCGTACCGCTGCATTATCGGGCCTGGGGCTGATCAAAAGGGTTTGTCAATGGGATCTAAACCATTTTCATGAGAGAGGAGAAAAGCTCGTCCGTCCTTCTATCTCTATCTTCTCTGAGACCAGTTTGAGAGATTGCTGATTCCATTAGGATAGAACACGAAGTGCGTGCTTCGTTCTTACTATCTCTCGCTCATTATCGATTATTCTGCGTGGCAGAAGGCCAAGGGGAATTATCGACTTGTATCTGGTACGTATTTCGTTTTCAGATAAATGCCGTCTTATTGTGAAAAAGTTCAACGTATCTTATTTCGAGACGTCGTTTCGTATTTTAATAAAATATACATTCAAATTATTATTGGAGTATTTAATCTTGTAACGTTTTTTTTCATCTCTTGTTTTCATTACTAGATTTACAACCCTCCCCCCCCTCCCCCGTTATTGGAATTCCTTTTACACTTGAAGAATGTACATAATGCAGTTTTTAATCATGATTTGGGTTCACTGGATTCGCACACTATTTATATTAATTGTTACTCGCTCCTTTGTTAAAAGATTAACTTTATTTTGGTGGATTTGACGAAAGAAAAAAAAAGATTCTATCAAAAAAAGGGTATGAGTTATCAATTGTTGGTAGAGTAATAACGCAAAATTGATGTGTAGCATGAGTAAAAATATTGTAGTTATTCATAAATTAATTTACACTTGAATTTTATTCTCAATGTGATCGATATTTCGTAAATTACTTAGTATAAAGGAAAAAAAGATTGTGTAAGTGACTGGTAATTTTTCTTTTGTAATCTATGATTCGTTTCTTCTCTTCAATTGGAAAATGAAATGGCTCATTCTATTTCCTGTGGATACTTTTTTGACCTTCACTGATTTTAAATGTGTAATCAATGAAATTAAGGCTACGATTAATTAAAAAGTTACGTTGCAATTTCAATTATTTTTAAATTGCTCAGTGCTGGACCAATTTTTTTGTCTTATTTAAAGAAAAAAATATATTCCTTTGGATTTACTCTAGTAGGATATACTACATATGTACGTAATTAATTAAAAGTACATATGAGAAAAAAGAGTGACGATAAAATTAATTAGAATACTAGAGAATTCATATACATACGGTATTACGTTTACAGTATATGCAAAAAAGCACTTTGTGACCAATGTGTATATACACACTCGTAGATAGTGCACTGTACATAAAGAAAGGTCATGTTGACATCTGGTAATAAGTCACGATGGGGAACCACAGTCAATTAGTCGTAGCATATGCGCTATTCCTTTAGGTTCTTGCAATCTTCATTTTTATGATATACTAGAGTGCACTGTCATGAACCTAACTGTATGTAAGTACTTATTAAGTTCTCTTGGTATTGGTCACCGAGATACGAGAATCAAAGATTTAACTGATATATTGATGATTCACTCTTTTTTTTTTCTTTTACAACAAGTAAGTTTTACATTTTTCTGTTTTTAACTCACTGTATTATTTTATAAATATCTATCACCACTATCGTTAGTGTCACTATAAATTATGTTTCACGATATTAAAATACACTACGTTACTGTATATATTTAATTTATATTGTACATTATTATTTAATAATTTTTTCTACATAATACAACGTTCTTAGCGTAGATAACTGTTAGTCGTACTTTACACAAAGCCTTCGTAACGATAATGGTCACGCTGTTCTGTTTGCATTCCCAAAGGCAATACCTACGTTTAGAACTATCAGAATTGGAGAATTAATGCCCCTACTTCCATAATTTGCCTTCGGGATTAACAGATTGTCAAAGTTAGCATCTTTCGTAAGTAACTAATCAATTGCAGGCAATATATGTATTGCTTGGAACATGATTATAAAATGGCATTACTGTTGCTATGTTTATTTTATATTTTGAATCTTTTCAATTCTTTAACTCCTTGATAAGACGAGAGAATTCGTTTTCGTGAAATAGAAGCGAAATTGTACTTTCACACGTTGATTTCTAATATGATATATATATATATATTATTCATATATATTTTTACGAAAAATCATTCCCGTTTCAAACTCTTTAAAAACTCACTGTTTCACATTTCACAAAACTTCCAACAAAAATGATAAAGCAATCAGTTTGATCACTTCGATGCTTCTAACGTTGAAGATGTTGAGTAGATCGATTTAAAGTCCCGTTATTAATTTCGATTCGTCATTCCGCAATATTTCATCGAACTATGTATTAATCTTCCTTGTAATTAGTAATTAGCTACGCGATGTAATCTAAACATCACCGACATTATACTACTGACTGACATGCATGTTCCTGCAATAACTAGCCGGTGAAAGTAAGTACGTACGTAGTTTAATCTCAAATTTGTAATCACTGTTTCACCGTTATTTAGTTAGAATTAAATGGAAAATCATGCATTGCGAAGTTTTTATACTGATCGTATCTAACAAAAAATGTGTTCTCTACCGTACGAAATCCGACATAATTCACGTGCGTTATTTATGTTGTGGTTTTTATTATATAAATTGCTGCAGTCTCACGTCAACATAATTAACAGAGTTTTTTATGAAATTAAATTCTGCACTCGCATAATTTGATATATTTCGTGACTGAATTGAAAATAACTGAGACGTACGTATAGTGGAAAATATACATTCTTTGTTGGATTTTTATTTAGATTATTAACGAAATGACGATTATTTTTCAATTTGTGAAGAGAAATTATTGTCAAATTGTCATACGTTAAAACGAGTCACAAAAGTATTCTGTAATTATCAAAAATTTATATCTTCTTCGACATCAGAATTAACGACGATTAAAACATCAAATTTTCCTCACAAACATTTAAACAAATAAATAAAAAAAGAAAGAATAGAAAAACTTTACAACGAATACATACAAATACAACGAAAGAGACATTTCACAAAAGAAAATTATCATAACTTTCCAAAAATACACAGTAGTCTTACGTCTCTAAAGTATGAAAAATTATAAATTCGCCGCTATGACCATTTTGGTAATTAGCTATGACCATTTGGTAGTTGACTATGCAAGACGTCAATGCAAGATTCGCGTGCAACGAGAATGCCGATTAATTAAATTCAATTATTCCGACATCACGTCACCACTGAACACCAAGAGAGATCTCGATCAATTTGTATCAATCGTTCGAACTGGACGGTCAGTTTGGACCCACGATTGACGAGGAACGTCTGCCATTTGCGCGAGAGTAAGAGATTAAACGTCGATCAATATCGATAGCTTTGAAAGTCCGTGAAGTCGAGAAAACGCAGACGACAAGGCGGACGTGAAAACTGCGAGGAGAAGGAAAGAGCAAGGGAGAGCGCGTCGATGGGAGGTAGCCATCGACACGTTGGCGCGTTAGTGGATCGCCGAGTCGCGTCGCGTTCGTGCGGTGTACGTTAAGGTCGGTGGTGGCGATCGCCGACCGAAAACGTTGTTGTCTCTCTAATCTATTTTCTCCGGAGGGCAGGAGCGTTCGAAGCGGAATCGCGGTGGCACGGCACAACCGGTTCCGGGCGTCCGGTCAGGTGTGTCCGACGAACGCACTAAATCTGCGAGAGTTACGCGGCCGGCGCACGAATAAACGCTCCCGCGGAGATTCATGAAGCAATTCACGGTGACTTGATATTGTTAGGGGCAAGGAATTATCCCGGGCCGTGAATACGGAATCGGCGTGCCGTTCATCTGGTGAATCCGCGGTTGGCCAACAACGACTGCTCGGTACGAGAGAGGAGGGAGGTACGCGGCCACGGCAACACGCCGGTGTTGGTGAATCTTGTAATGGTATTCGAGATGGTTGTAAAGCTGTCCGCTGGTGGTGGAGCCGCTGTCCACGGACAACGTTCCGAGGACTATCGATATCTCTTGTCCGAAGTAACGTCGAGTGGCCAGCTCGATGGCCGATCGATGAATTACATCGAATTCCTCTCTCTCTCTCTCTCTCTGTTAACTACCAGCACCGCTTAACCGAATCGCTCTTCTCCCACCGACCGATACGATCGATTCGATTTGCGAGGCGAGAAACTCTAGTTACCGTCCCTCCGCCTCCGTCTTACCACACCCCAGGGGCTGATCACCGATAAACCTCACCCCGTCGTCCTCTCCGGGCACTCGACGGAATCTTGGAAATCCGTTGCCTGCAGCGTAATGCCGGAGGACCGGCGAAGATTGCCCCTGCGAGGGTGCGACGAAAACGAGGGTGTGATACACCCGCGAGTCGAATGCGCGACAAACGAGGAGCATCCCGGAATCCTCGCCGATGTTTCAGAAATTCAATTCCTCCAGGTTGAATTCAGGCTTTCCTTTTTCTATTCGCCGCGACATCTCGCTCGTCCCTTCTTTCTTTCCTCCAATTTTAGACTCCTCTTCCAATAACTGCCTCTGTTGCTCCGTTGCTCCAGTTATTGGAAGCGTCTTGACACTTGGTGCGTACGTGCGTGTAAATTATTCATTCTTGTTGCCAAAAAGCTGCGGGAAATTTCAATGTTGTGTTTCTTCGAGCCAGCAAAGTTTCATCTCGATAAGAATTAATATCAATCACTTTAATAAGAATTGTCGCGTTGAGTAATTTCTTCGCGCGCTGATTTCGTGAAACAATATTTCAGATGAAATTTATCGTCCGCGAAGATCTATTTTGATCTGAATTTTTTTTTTTTTTGAGAAAATGAAATGATCTTGACTATTTTTTTTTAACACCAGCACTATCGACGAGCGTAAAATTGCGACATTGAAACAGGCAATAGAAAGTTTTGCAACAAATTATACAAATTATATTTTAGGAAAAATCAGTTAAATCTCTAAAAATTGTTTTGTATCATCAAAATTATAAACTGATTATAATTACAAGTCATAAATCACGTAAAGAAAATCACAAATATCAATGTAAAATAATGAAAATCTTAAATTATAAATGAAATTGTAATACCAGAACAAGCTCCAAATATTTCAAGAAAAGGAAATATTGCGGCGGAGCGAAGTTTCATTCCTCCTTTAAATCAGATTTGAAGAATAACCTTAATAAAGTATTTCGACAGAGAACTGCCCGTTGAAATTATACGTTTCGCGAGGTCCATGGTTTCTGGAGGGTATTACGCTGCGCTTAATTCGTAAAAATCCCGTAACGTTCCACCGGGGTCACAGTGTCTTAAAACTGAGAGAATCGCGCGACGATATTCAAGAGGACATTTCGACCTGACGTAACAAGTGAAACCTTAATTAAAATGTCAGCTGAATCATCTGCCTTAAATGGAAGGTAAAGTAAAGACTAGAAAAAGAAAAAGTTTGCAAAGGCAGAGAAATGAAGGGGTGAAGGAACGAAAGAGTGAAGGAGAAAAGAAGAGAAGGGACATAACTTCGTCTGTCAGCTTTCGTGGAAGACCTCCCTCTTAATTATGTATCAAGTTGTATTCAACTACAATTCTGACCAATAACTGAAGTAGCAGAACGAGTGGTTGTTAAAAGAAAATTCTGGAAAGAAATGTTTCTCGTAAATCGTCGAATGGTAACAATATATATATATATATATATACACCTCGTGTTGTGTTTATTTCTTGACCTGTCAATTATAAAAGCATCGTTAAATCAATATTAATTAATCTCATCTCTAATTATTTTCATTCCACCTGAATTTCGGCCAATGACTTATGCGACATTGACTTTATATAGAATGTCCCAATTTTTTTCGCGAAGAGATGTTAACTCGACGTAAAGGATGATATTCTATAAATAAGAGAATAAGAAAACAATATAAATAGAGTCATAAATGTTTTTTGAAAGAATTATATTTGAAACATTAAGTCACACATATATATATTAATACTTGGCAAATTCTTTTTTGTGTAAAGTATTATCTAATTTAATAGCTCTGATAGTATAATAAATTTTTTAATTTCCAATTCTTTTTTCGAAACGAATATAGCGCTTGTTTTAAGATTTTCGAACGGGAGTAATGTAATTCCCAGTCGTCCAGTTTTATTAATAATTTTTATAACATTTTCAAGCGCGATTGTAATATGAAAAAAACACGTGCAAAGTATCGAAAGTACAACACTTTCTCTAACATTTCGTAGGTGAAGCAATTTTCTATCGTTGTTCCGTTTTTCAATTAAATTTTCAAAAATATGAATTTTCATAAAAATCCTAGGTCCAGTCACAAGCATCGAGGTAAACCTGCTTTCGAGTTATAAGCAGACATCTCTCAGCTACAATCGTGATTGGCTTCTGTAGAGCAGATTGTCATCCGGGAAGCTGAATCATTGAATAAATGTCGCGCAACGAAGACGGATGAAAAGAAAACGAAAAAAAAGAAAAGGAAAGGATTCATACTTGCTGAGAATCAAGTTGCTATCAGATTGACTTTGCCTTCGCGAGCGCGAATGAAGATTAAATTACGATAAGAATTGTCCCTCTTTTCACTCTGCAGAACATGTTAGCAAACGGGTGCTTCGGGCTATTGCATACCGCGACAAATTGCGGATGATGCCAACTCAAAACATTTAATTACGATTTATATCGGGGGCCAGAACTATTATTATAGAACCTATTGAATTATCTTTCTGACTCAAAAATCTTTCTGTTTCTGATCGCAAATAACGATTGAAAATGCTCGAAATACTTTTCCCGTTACTGACGAGAGAAATTGATTTCGGTCGATCATAATCAGCGAGGGAAATTTATTTTCATATCATTTCTTCTAGAGGTTTACTTCGTGAATCTGAAAGTGTACAGAACAAACGTAAAAGCAAAATTTTCTATTAAAATATGCCGATTATTTATATGAAAAATATATTAATTCAGAAATTAATTCAGAAATTTAGAAATTAGCAAAAACACTAAATTCCAAAATTTATCGCACTTGTACTAACACTAACGCGATTACAGAACAGTAGGTTGAAAATAATCAAATAAAGTGAAATTTTCATCGCTTGAATATCGATAGTTCTTTGATACATTAGCGAATAGACCAAGTCTAGTTGCAATTTATTCATGAAATTGTCGCGGTAGTGACCCTTTCTCGCAATGAAGCAGTGTTTCTGCTCAATCAGAGACATCTCGCATTACTAGTACTACGCTTTGCAATATTCAGCGTTTTTCTTTTCACGTTTTCAATTAATCCTAATAAAAGATACACGAGATAACTCGTTAGTGGTGTGACAGGAGTGAAATTGCGAAGCGAGGTAACTCGTCGACACCGTAGAAGTGAAACAACTCGTCAGTGGAATTGTCGATACGTGAAGCAGAGAAGCAGAGCCGTGTCTTTTCAGACAGAATATGATTCGC
Organism: Melipona beecheii; assembly: GCA_032399605.1. Lineage (NCBI taxonomy): Eukaryota > Metazoa > Arthropoda > Insecta > Hymenoptera > Apidae > Melipona > Melipona beecheii. The sequence continues at coordinate 7,511,082 of JAUCMO010000507.1, forward strand.
ATATTCAAAGCGAAATATGTAATGAAACGTGAAACTTTGAACGTTCAGCTTTCCTTTTGCTGCTATCGGATCATTGACGCACTTAAAACAACAGATCCTTGGAAACATTGTGCTCCGACAGACTCTTAAGCAAAATCATTTTTTTTCTAGAATCGTTTCAATTTTCTGTTAAATATCGCAACAGATGGTTTTATACAAATTTTCGTGTCTTACACGCACGTAAGTGCATTTCATGTACTTTTCTATAGTAGAATTTTATTTAACCGAACATGTCATTCGGATAGTGGGAATTACTGAGGAAATTACTAAGGAAAGTTAGGAATTACTAACTTTCTCCATACTCTACTCATTTGCTTGAATGATTAATAAGAGATTGTAGATAAGCATAACAAAGGCTGATCAATTATGAGTTCATGTATCTGAGGCTTAGCGCTAACTAGTTCGTATAAACCGAGTGTAGATTAACGAGATTCTACTGTATCTTTAAATTTCCCATAAATAAATAATAATGTACCATCTGATAATAACTGGAAAACACGACGAAGAACATAATCATCCCAGACCAGCCGTTTTATCACCGTTAACATTATCAGAAAATAAATATAAAATGACGTGATTTATTATAGATTATTATAGACAACATTTTAATCAACGCTACTACAAACAATTTTTTAACATCAAGTCAATGTTTTTTTAGTTGCCTGTAACAAATGGAAGTGATTTAATTTTATGTAACACGCAGTTGAATTTTTCAACTTCAACAGCTTGCTATTGGTATTTTTATTCCGCGATATTTTAAACTTCAGAATGGCTTCACTACGTTTTGACATATTTTATGCAACATTTCACCAATAATCAGGATGAATTTCATTTCACTGTTAAGAAATTCTCTTTAGAGAGTCGGGGATCAATATCAGTGAACTTCTCGTTTTAAAAATTCACGGAGAATGAAATTGAGTTCGGGACTCTGAATCACTGGAGAAAGAAATTTTTCATTTTGCAGTTGGATGCAGTGCGTCCGATAAAATATCGATAAAACAATCTTGTATCTCCAATAACAACAACTCAATCAGCAAATATTTTCTGCTACGGATAAATAAAAACAACACCCGCAATCCTGAGAAAAAACTGTTTGAATTATCGTTAACTGTGCGAAATATTTTGTCAAAATTATTCACTCTTCCCATGACCTATAAAAAGTCCTATTTGCTTCGAATTATTTTAATTTCAATTTGAATTCAATCTGAATCTGAATTCATTTCGCTGGATAAATCACTAAATCATCGATTGTGCGAATGGAAAACCACGCGGCGTACTTATCTGAGCAGCTGCTCGGAATGAACACCGGAACTCTGATTTGATCGTGCATTCCAGAATTCGTTTGGAGTTCATTCGCTGCTCATTCGAAGCAAATGCTCAGATGAATACGCAGCTTTTGATGTGCCAACAACGGGGCCGTTCGCATTCGGCTCATTGTCCTCGCTATTCAAATATTCGCCTGCTTGGCATTTGCGTGATAGCTCATTCAGGGCACGTGTGCGAACAAATTACGCAGTTGTGTAGAAATTTCACGAACAATTATGATTCTCTTTAACTTTAAATTTATTTTCCCATTATTATTATCATTAATATTAATTTGAATAAATAATTTAATTAATTGATATCAATTTTTAAATCTACTTTGAAGCTACGATATCACTGGTTTAAACTAGATTTACAAATTAATATTGAATTGATTGAACATTCATGGATTTCAAATATTATCTAACACATTTTCGTATGTTGATTTACTTTGGAGCAGAGATAGCAAACTATAAACTACGTTCATCAATTCACCCGTCACTGAAAGAAACTAACAAGTAAATCCCCGAAATTGTATCTATAACCTTCCTACGTGGAATATACCAGTCTGGAAGTTTAAACAAAGTCGTAAATTTCCCCTTCATCAAAATTTTACGAGGTATGTGTGTCAGGAGCAAGTAAGAAGCAGAAGGATAAAAAAGGAAAACGAGCAAAGCAAAATAAAAGAGCAGAAGGATTTTCCACGAAGCTCTGAAAACGCGCAAGAGCAACAGAGGTTTCAGGAAAATTCTACTAAAACATTGACTTTCAAATTTCAATTACAAATCAGGCGATAAGAACATGCTAATTCGTCCTGTTTTATTTTCTATTATTACTATTATCTACCATCATTTCAGTTTCATTCGCTCACTCGGAACTGTCTCGAGTTTATTTCTCCATGCACGAACATTTCTTTAATTTCATTTTTTTCAATTAAGCGAGTTAAACAAACAACACTGTAACAAATTTATCGTCTTACATTGTCTCGCTTTAAAAATCTTGTATTTCTTGCTGCCTCGAGCTTCTAGACTTTGAACGAAACGAGAATGCCACGCTATCGTTCGCGTCAAATATATGTCACGCTCAAGGCGGATAAATAATGGCGGTTTGCACGAGACGAAAGACGAGATTTCACGGTGTTTCCAAGTCGGAATGGAACGCGTGTGGGAACGATGCATTACATTTGGTGTCTTGCATCGTCGTGCGAACAATGCAGCTGCGCCATGTTATCCTACGATGTGCTGACTGAAATACTAATACGTACCATCCTTTGTTGCATCGTTGTTTACCTCGTGTTGTAACAAGTCGCAGCAACGTGCACATATCGCGGGATTGTAACAATACTTGAATTTTATACGTGAATCACAGGAGAACAACGCGATAAACACATTTATGTCCATTTTTTTTCTGATTTTAACGTTACTTTTACTTTGCGACTGCTGAAGAATTGGAATTATTCAATATTGGCAATATTATCAATATTAAAGTCATCAATTTTAATTAATTCGTCAATTATTATCAATCAGTCGATCGTTATCGGTATCAATTGAAATTATAAAATTAATTGATAAATAAATTCTTAATCTCTTCAATGCTTGTTTAATATCAATATAGAAATTAATTAATATTAATATTTAATATTTTAAATTTAATATTAATATCTAATGTGTAATAACACTTGACATTAATACTGACATGAATACCGGATTTTAATATCTTTAATATTTTAATACTCTGATAATTTTGAGAAGTATGGAAAACTTTATCTTTACTGACTAATATCTTTAATAACAATATGAATCAAAATAAACGTGTCCATAATCATTCGTATTTACAGTTTTTTCGTTTATATACAATTGTCAATAGCTCGCAATGTTTTTTATTAAGAATAGAGCTACATTGTAACTATTCAGAAATGCACAAAAACGTGACGTATTATGAGGTATTATATGATAAATATCGTATACATAATTCTGTACGAATTATAATTTAAGAAAATTTATGAAGAATTATTATTAAATTATCAACTTATTATTAAACCAATTTTATTATAGTTTAAGAATTATTATATTATTAATTCTAAAGAAGTGTTGTGCTATTCTGTAAAAGAGAAAAGTTTTTCAATATTCACACCGTTCCTCGTCCGATTTATCATAGAATGTTTATTTCTTAACACTTTGTACTTGTGCGTATTCCAATTTTCAATCCGATCTTAGGAATATGTTTGTTCATCCATTAAAAAAATTGCTTTAAAGCGATACACTTCTGCTCCTTTACAGACCGTTACTCTTCTGTCATCTCTTCTGCCATTTTTTTCGGTGACCTATTTCTTTCTTTCAGTCACAAGCGAGCTTTTCGTAATTATTTTCACACCAACGTCGTCTTAGTCAGCTCTGCCGTGGTGAAAATGTGAGTGCAGCGTAAATGTATAATATCGCACGTAAAGTATAGATAAATAAAAAGAACAATATTCATGTATGTCTGTTTATGCTATTTATGTAAATCAAAGATGCTTGCTATCCAAAATTTTATAATTTAAATAATTTAAGAATTTTTGAAACTATTTGAATGTAATTTAAGAAGTAGTCGTACTCAAAAATTTCAATTTTTATTATCAAAAGATCAAACCATGTTGAAGATACGAAATTAATTAACGTTTTGCGTTCATTTCTTGTAAACAAAATTTTGAGAAAACGAAAAGAAAAGTCTCGAAGAATTTATCGTAATACTCGAACTGAGTATTTTAGGCGATTCTATTCGTGGTGGAATAGATTAAGGGCACGCAATTCGAGTCAATGAAAGAAACGAAAGAATTTTAATTTCTACGTAACATTTGTCCGGGGAGTACGTAGGGCTTTCATGAAATAAAAAAGGCTTTCTTTGCTACAGGCGTTTTAACAAAGAACTTTTTCACGAAAAATAAGACTTTTCATTCGACGGAATATAATTTCCAGATACGTCAACAATATTTTTAAAAAAATTCGACGTGCTTCCCGGGTAAAAATATTTCATTTTATTCTTTATCTCAAATCGTGTCCGTAATCTACGCCACCGCAAAGTAGGTCGCTCAAAATGGCTCCGCATCAAGCCAATTCTAGCCCAGTTATTTTGTCGAAAAAAAGAAAAAAAGAGAAAAAGAAAAGGATACTCGAATATACAGACTCGTAGTTTCCTATTTCAAATTTTCCTCCAATTTCATTCTTTCGCAAGAATAGAATGCAAAAGATTATTATCAATTTTACACACTTAGGGTGATATCTAATCCCTTAATCTGTTTGCTGCGACATTATACATTCGACTATGTTCGACTATATTTTCTACGCAGATTTCGACTTTCCAGTCCACGCAATCTTGTACTAAAATTGACACTTTTTCAGAAATTTAAATATGCAGCAGAAAAAGATTAATTTACGTACGATTTGAGTGAATATTATTAATCGACGCTTGTCTAACAGAGTTAGACAGTAATAACGATAACTGAACAAACCGACCTCTCGAAAAATTCTAATTTATTCAAATGAGATGATTCGATAGTTGAAAAAAAATCTAATTTTAATATCTAATTTAAGTCTGAAAGGGACGCGTATAATACAAAGTTAATGTTGCGTGATTATTAAACTGAATAAAAATGGAACGGTGATTTTGAACGAAGACACTCTTTTGCAAAATAATACCTTGATTGGTTCTGAGATCCTCTTATTCCTTACTGTTAGACTTAAATGGCCGCGGTTGGAAAGTAATTTAAGTGGATAATTACTTTATCTCTCTCGTTGGAAAATGTATTTTAACATCAAGTCGAATCTGAAGTGAATTGTGAAGGAGAAACTACGTAAATGAGGTAATTATATATTTACAAATTTATTAAAACATCTTGTAACATCGACAGCATAATACTATATATAGTATTATATTTAATAACGTACAATCTTGTTACATTTCGTTTAAATAAATAAATTTAATTGTTATTGTTAAGTTTATATACCGTTAAATTTATATGATACATACTTTTAATACAGTGTATATACTTTTGAATTTAAGTTAAGGAATTAAGAAGCAAAAAAGCAGCTTCGTATTGCTATCGTTTCCTCGTTTCTATTCAATTTAGTCATTTGAATATAATATTAATTTTACAATTTAATATAATATCATTGGTTGAGTATCAAATACAATAATCTCAATTTACGTTATATTAAATATCACAAAGTTAAATTATATCACATTTCAAATTAAAATTTCAAAAACGGTTCAATCACTCACAAATACTCTCGTTTTTTTAATAAATTAAAATTCTACAAAGACTCAATCGATAAAGTTAGAGGCCCAGAAAGTTACTTTCTATAAAAAAAAAAAAAATATTACGCTTTCATTAAAAAACGATTTTTATGTCCGTCACTAGACTGCGGATTATACATTACGATGTTTTCATAAACACGCAGCCTATATAGAAATTAGTTTCATCCGCTAAGTGACTATAATACTTTATTTTCAATATTTCGTGCGTTTCCAAAATTCATAAAAATCCGTAGCTTATTAATGACGCAACCAATTACTCGTAGACCGAAGTTATATTGGAAGATCGTCGAATATCACGCTACCGTGCGTTTCGTACTACTGCGCGTAATTTATTCATAGGAAGTTGCAAATCGTTCCGCGCGTTATGTCTGCAAATAATCATCGCAACACGAGATGGCCACTCCCGTACCGCGCGCGATTCAAATCATCGTTAATTCAGCTACACAGGAACGTCCTTGCGTCACATATTTATGCGCGTGATTGTCTCTTCGCTATATGCGCGCCTCGCCGGCGATTTTCTTCTTCTTACAATTAACCGTGCGTAACCCGATACGCAGATGCGCGTACGTGCATTACTCGCAAATTGAAAAGTAACGCGAGACCACGGATCGGCGATGATTCATGGGAATGTGGTAGTGGTACGTCGCGCGAAAGTTGAGCGTACAATAATTTATCGAAGTAATGATTGTTATGATTAAACGACGCGCGTGCAAAAAGTGCGACTCCGTAGAGTGGCCATTGAAAAACTGAAGGGTCTGAAAAAGTCATAACTTGTTCATTTTCGATCTTTTTTATTTTCTTTTTTTGCAGGTTATAGGAAAACATACCGAAAACATCCATTAATTATATTTCCAAATAAAATTAAAAAATTAATAAAACATTAAATTACTGTCGTGCGAGACTTACGCTGTTCTGTCAAAATATTTAATTTTGTGTAAGATATTGTGTTATATAATCATTTATGGTCATTTGAAATTCTTTGTTGAGAGAATTTTGATTGTTTTAAAATATTTGTAGAAGTAAAAACGACGGGCGTAGCGTTGAAAGTAATTTGACAATAGAAATGTAAAACAGTGTATAACTTTGGATTTTCATTCATCTACAGGAAGTTTGGGCGACACAGCTGTAACGAATTATAATGGCGCTTATACGATATCATAAATTACGAAAAATTTTGCAGCATAGATGGTATTCGAAAGGTCAGAAAATAGAAAAAATTCATAAATAAAAATCGATTTGAATTATTGATTAAACAAGTAGGACTTTATCTGTCTATACACTTTTGTTCCTTCACTAGATATTATTTTTCAGTCGCATAACTCGCAAAAGTTCAGCCACACTCGTGATATTAATCACAATTTTTTTTCTTCTGAATAAATAAAATTCAGATAAACAGTGTTCTACTGCATTTTCATTAGTATAGTAAAGAACTGGTTTTTTAAATTTTTACCTCTCGACATAATTCTTTCTAAATTACGAAGATAATACGAAAGAAACGTGATTTAACGAAACGTGAAAAAAAGAAACAAAAAGAAAAGTATTTATGCGGTACGAAAAATTCGCAGTGGTAAAACTTTTTTTATCAAAACCCTGTTTCTCGTTTTAATCATATCCCCGAAAATCCAAATTTGTGAACAGATTGTTTCAAATGATTCAAGAAAGGAAAAAAGTTGTCCAAAATATCAAAAATACTAAGTTAAATACCAAATCTCCAAATTCGAAAAATTCATGATATTTAAATTGTTGTAATTCCTCTACCTGCACAGTCCTGGATTCATCTTTCACAGAAACGTTTTTATATCACGTAACAAGTGGGAAAACGAAGGTACTGTTTTTCTCTCGAAAACGTTATGAATTCAAACGTCTCTCGGAAAAACACAGAAAAATTGTTTTCATAACTGAACTCACTATGAATTTGAAGACTAACATTTTCCCCTTTGTAACAACCTCCTAAAAGTTGCTGTGTAATATTTTATGCAACTTTGAATATTTGGGTTAAACGACAAAAATTGAAGAAGTTCCGTGAATTCGAATTTTCCACGTTTTCGAACGTGTTATAAAGGGAAATCTTCAATCTTCAAATTCGCGGTAGATTCGGTCGTGGAAAAAAATTGCTCAATATTCTGAATTTGTGGCATTAAAGCAAACAAGAACAATACACTTCCTTCGCATTTCCACTCACTGGCTTGATCCAAAGATATTTCTGTGAAAAATAAATCCAGGATTGTGAAGGTGGAAAAGCTTCGAAATGAGTCCAGATTCATTGGAAAGACTCACACGATTTCACCGTTAATCTTTCGAACATTCGGAAATAGTAAATTTACATATTTAAACTAAATAATGAAACTGCTATGATTTTGTGAAAAGAGCTTCGAAGCTTGAAAAGCCTCTGTTTTTAAACTCTATAGTTTATTTTATCTTGCAATGCTTTCACACCATGCAACAGACGGTAAAGTAAAGACACTTTTCGCCTCGAAAACGTTACAAATTGTCACAGTGTGTAGAAGCATCGAAAAAATTTTTTTGATGACTTGAGTGAAAGACATAAAAAGAAAACACAAGAATAAAATAAAATAAAACGAACGATGATATTTTGAATTTCTGAAACGAGCCCAAGCTTGTTACATCTTTTTATAAAATTACAACAGTTTCGATATTTAGCGTCCGAGTGTTAATGAGATTCACTCGTGCATGCTATTTCGCAAGAAAAATTCCACGTCAAACTAAAACGACAGCACGTTATTTATTTCCTTCGAACAAATAACCACGATGGAATAGAACGAATAGACGCAAGTTCCCTCTGCGGAATTATAATTTCGCGAGCAATTCGCAGTGGATGCTTTCGAGGAAATAGAAAACGCGGGGCCGAGTTTAACCGTGAATTATCGGCGTAATTGATCGATTACAACTGGTCTTGATTGGTCGGGGCTGTGGCAGCCCCGAGGATCGATAATGAGTCGTGTTCGATTTTACCTCGGAAAGAGGGTTGGTTCCCTTCATCGCGCGGTGCGTGTAACAATCAGAGCGCTCGTTCACGCGATCCAGCGAGATAATTATTACGATGCCGGCGTGCAGTTCGTCAAGTGATATGCGAGCAATTGTGTGCAACTTCACCGCGAGCTATCTCGACAGGGGTTCCGCCCGGGAGAAAGAAGAAAAGAGAGAGAGAGAGAGTGAGAGAGCGCTATTATTCCTTGGCGATTATTATTCTCGTATACGAGCAGGAGAGCACGTGTGTAGAAGTCGGCGAGGAACGGCTCTTCCGAGAACTGATATTTAATTAATGGGGCGGCGGGCAGCGACCGAAGGGCAAACATCGGGCACTCCGTTCGCGTAAATCTTTTTTCCAAGCAGACGACGATTAATTTACTTTTCAAATTTTTCCTCTCGCCGCAGCCGTGATAGAAATTCGATTCACTCTCGTTGGACTGTGACGTGCTCTGCCGTCGAGAGATATAGTCAAAGAAAGTTCTCGAACCATTGGGTTTACAACGTCGCGTAAGCGAAACGCAAGATCACAGTGATGACTACGCGTCCAGCATCCCAAGTCGGAAAATTTTGTAAAATAAATAATGAAATAAAATTGTTCTGAAGAAAATACAACGCTGCTGAAAGAAATTACAAGATTCTGTGATCGTTGCAGAGGAAAACTACATATTTTTGTCTATTTTAATAAAACTGTTTTTAACCCTTTTCACATCAGTTTTTGTCATTTTATGTCAAAAGTTTTTCAAATCGACATTTTCAAATTGCCAGTTATTTATTATTGTTATTATTATTATTATTTTGGAACATCCCATATTTTTCACAAAGTAAATGGTTGATAAATTGTTTATAAAACGACAATTTTCTCTTCGATTTTCTCTAGACAGATCAAGTATTGGATTACAGGTTTTTATCCCTTCATTAATTGATATCATATTTTGCGAAAGTAATTATACCAGCCGCTGACGTAATGTTGATATAACGAATTGATTTCAATCGTGCTAATTAGAGTTTCATTAATTGGCGTTTTATACATTAACGAACAGATCTGAAGTTCAATAACATGATATAATATTTTGTAATTACAACAGATACTCGTGACTGAAGTCTGACAGAAAATTAGAAATTAGAGTTTGTGACATCTTCGTTCTTCGTTCTTCGTGAATTTATGAAAACCATTTAGTCCGTATTATGCGTTACCTTGAATACGGAAATGGAGAATTTAATTAACACTTAATTTTAATATTAATTAACACAATAATTTAAAATGTTAATATTATTTTAATATTTGAATATTAATGTTCGCGTATTAAATATATTTCGTTCTCCAACACTTTGGAATTTAATTACATATTTACGATATTGAGAAAACGAAATTTGACAAAGCAATTTACCGGTTGCCTGATTTGAAAAATACGACTTGCGAAATAAAGTAAACCTCCTAGTAAGGTAAAGGAGATTAGTTCTGTTTCGCGGAAATTGAGCATAGCTTCCGCCGAACGTGGATTCGTTTTTAGACGATGCTTTACGTGTTACGGAAATGGGGGATCGACAAGAGGCTCCAACTTACAAGAAATACTTGCGCACGAAGAAGAAGACCGCACATTGTTTTACAGCGGCTCGAAGGAACAATGTGGATGCCATCGAACGTTTACTATCCCACTGTAACTGATGTAAGATTGTACGTGAGATCACGCACAAGTCGTCGTTATCATACATCTTGTTCTGCAAGTATGTATTTTACACGCAAGTTAAGATGTGTAACAAATAGAGAATACAACACGAGCTGAGTGATGAGCCAGCCTATTATCAAAGTATGTTCACTTTAATTTTTTCCAACTAATTACGCAGATTAGACATTTCTCGTCGACTTTGATGGATTTGAAACATATATTGTCAACAATAAACTTGGACTCGTTCTTCTTTTTCGCTCTGAAGCCTCTACTTTTAAAATATATTCATTTTATCCTACGATATTTTCTGCTATTTTACGCCATTTTCTTCTCGAAAATGCTACAAATTGTTCTGGTACGTAAAAATATTGAAAAATTTTCCTTCGCGATTGGATCTGAATGAATTCAGAGCTCGAAATGAATTCGAAATTCTTTACAACTATCCCCCAAAAATTGATGTATGATTTTTGTTCGCCATTTTATTAAATAACGTAAACTGAGTTGCGTAAAATTTAATTAATTTTTATGACACCAGTTAAAAAACATTACCATGAAATATACATTGCATTCACAAATAATCGCTTCTAAACGTAAAATAAATGTTCTCTCTTCGTGAATTTTAATAAACATAGTTTCTTGCCCCTAAAAAACCATTTTATTAATAATAAAATAAAAATCCATTTACTGTTAACATTTGCAACGAAGAGCTCTAGATTTTTATGAAAATTCATATTTCGCAATGTGATAAAAAAAAAAAAAAAAAATGGTACCTCTTTAGAAAATTGCTTTACGCACCAAGAGATGTTTTATAAACTTTTCCATGTCACAACACGCGCACCTTCAAATTTCCTATAAATGCATAAGAATCCGCAATCAATTAATAACACCCATTCTGAATTGTGAAATGTGCATTTTCGTATCCCATTACCGCGTGAAAATGGCCCACCAAAGGATTAAATATATACGTTAATAGCTTACATTACGTGTAGATAATGTACCTAATGGACGTCTAGAAATTACTGCACGAATGTAGAGACGATTTTGCGTGCCATATGAACGTCTGGGGCCTGGCACCCTCGATGGCAATCCACGTGTCGTAAACACTTGATATGTCACCCCGAGTAATTCGTGGGCGTGTGGGTCTCGCGTTAGGCACGATCGTTTCACCGGCCTGCACCGGAAGATATTTGGATCCCCAGGGGGACCATCTATGCAAATGGTCAATTTTCTATCGATGTTCAAAGATTAGGGCAGCTACGTGCGACGTGTGAATTTAAGTACCATTCTACGTGTTGGTATTCGTCGGTGGAAATTCCCTTCGTTTCAAACGAAAATTTATTAAAATCCCACTGGCGATCAATGACAAATTTATTTTGCAATTCTTTGTAATTTTCTTTTTTCAATTAATTTACATCGTCGAATTTTTCCACTAAGTCTAATCCGTCGTTGACGTTGGTCATTAAATTCGTGTAAAACAAAATCAAAAAGAGAATTTATTGGAAACATTCAAACTAATGTGGGAGTCTTTCGTAAAGAAGCGTATGGCGAATATTTATTTGGAATTTATGTCACTTTTAATACTATCGTATGATCCAACTATAGTGGAGCGATTCTGTTAAATTTAATTACACACTTTTACGAAATAATTCAATTAATCGAACGTACATCACAGCTATTTATACCTATATAAATTTAGCAAGTTTATTACTCTTGTTTCGAGGAAACTACAATTTTCAAAAACTCGAAATTCGCGCTACATTTTGAAAAGACAGAAATTTTTCGTCTATATAGCGTTTGCAACTACGCTTAGTTACAGCAGATTAATGTGTGTGAATAAAGGACGAATAAATACAAAAAAAAAAGAAGAAAAATCTATAAATAAAACTGAAATCGCAATCAAACGATAGGAAAAAAAAAAAAAAATGGTCTGACAGGTCTTTGTGCACGCTACTGCTGATCTTGTTACGTATCTGAAACGAATGGACAGCGTATCAGGTTCTCGCATGAGAGACTTTTAAAGAGGGTCGTCACGTTCGATGCAATCTGCCACCATTGACACGACGCGACTCCATGAAACTTCGAACGACGGTATTTACAGCTATTCACGTATTTCCAACTGTCTGCCACATATACGCTACAATTACGTGCATGTATATCGACTATTAAACAAATAAATTTGATGGTAATAGATGCGATAGTTAATTGCAATCCATTGAGCAGAAATCGTAATTAGACACAGATCGTAATTAGACGCGGAAAATTCAGTGTATTACGTTCGTGTGTAATATCCGACACACTGAATTCGAGGACGAGAAATCAAACTTTGAGAAAGCTGAAGAAAAGAGAAAAAGTAGATCGACTCTGATTTTTACTTCCGCGGAGAAGTTAAATACACAGGAAAACTCGGTAGAAATGAAAGAAAGTAATAACATATAAAAGTGAAAAAGCTCGTAAGAATTTAATCTTGAAAAATGTGACGTAAAATTAAAAAATTAAAAATAAGAGCAGTGTAAGAGGAATTGAAAGCGTAGAAAATGTAGAAAAGTAATCAACTGAAAAAAAAATTCGAGCGAACTTGAACACCAAACATGTTATGTGCAAAAATTGAGTAAATTGTAAGAAAGAAGAAAATAGAAATTATAATTTATCAAAAAGTTGCAGAAATACAAATGACAAGAATGGATACGATGAAATGCTTTAATTACTATATTTGTGAAATTGATTTTATGTCGAAAATAATCATTTATCAATATACCTATTACTGTTTGTCATTTATTTTAAAATTTCCTGAAATCATATATTAAAAGAGCATGATATAATTTGAAAATTTCTTATTAAAAAAAAAAAAAAAACATTTGTTTTATTAGCTTAGAAAAACTTGACTAAAATCTTTGGGATTATAATTTCATATTTCGTTTTTCTTGGAAACTAAATTTTTCAAGAAAACAGAACGTTTTTCGTTATTTAAATTTCAATATTTCATTATTCAAAGGATTATTCTCTTATTTGAATTAAATTCTAAAAAAAATCATATCATTCAGTACGAAAAAATGAAAATTAACATTTGCTACTTTATAAGAACAGGACGTGTCTGAGAATTAATTTTTTGAATTTAATATTTCGATATCTCGTTTACCGGATGATACATTCTGATGATCAAAGCACTTTAATCAGCTTTCAAATAGCGGCAAATTCAGAAATTTTTGCAGACTTATGCACGAAATGTTTTATAAGTCGTGGGACAATTTCCAGTTCTTTGAGAATTATTGTCACACCACGTGCGAACATTTGTTTTCTGGAAGTAAACATTTTTCAGAAAGTTAAAAATATTTTGAACAAAAATCAATTTTAAAGTTTGACACGTACAACAAAGCATTGAAAAATTTCCTGCAAAATAGCCGCGATTCCTTTTACCACGAGCTTTTATGATTGATAGGAACGTAGTAAAACTGTAAAAATAAAAAGAAATTAAATGTTCCGAAAATTAATTGAATATATTAAAAAAAAAAAAAAATCTGTTTTTGATAAAATTTGATTTAAAGCTTAAAATTTAAAAAATTTAAAAGCTTAAAAATCGAAATATCGAAAAGTTTTATAATATTGTTACAGTCACACGTTTATATTTTTCAGTTCGTACTTTTCGTGAAAAAATTGCGAATTGAGGAAAATTAAGTAAAAAATATGTGTGAAATTTGAGAAAATTAAATGAATTAACATTCAATTTGCTAAAAACGTATCACATATTGATTGTACAGATATAATACATATTGAAATTATTATTAGTATTATCATTATCATAAATGTATGCAAACTTAATATTCATAAATTCCAAATAATTAATTCCAACAATTATAAATCGATTGCGGATATATACGAAAATTCATATTTTGACAAATTTGAAAAACGGAATTCCACACACGGAATTGTTTTGTCCGATAAATGTTATAACAGGTATCCACTATGCTCTTCAAATTCTCCATAAATGCGTGAAAATCGCAAAAGACACTTTGACAAATTTTTATAAAATATCCATCTGTTTGTCATTTTAGAAATTATTCGATCGCGAATAATTATTACAAACACGTATCGATGAAACGCGATTCTTCTTGAATATTGTAACAATTCGACGAGCGAGGCTTTCTCGAGTCTGAAGCAGGTTTCGCCATCGTTCCAAACGTTGGCGCTGAAAACGGCTCTCCTCGACGAAAAAAGAGGAAGAAACAATGGCGGCGCGTTAATCGAGGTTAAACTCGTCGCAGCGCACGTTACTCGAAATCAGGGCGCACGTACGTATTCGAGAAATGCACAGGAATCATTCGAAGTTTCCGCGAAAGTACGATTGCGGCAGATGGTTTGACTTGGAAGAACATTCAGGTCGGAAATAGACGTTTTGCATTTCACTTCGGAACGCGAGTTCCGGGAGGGTGGACGACTCGGCGCACGATATCCGCAACAACCGGAAGAAAGGCAGAGGTTGATATTTTTTTTTCCCCATCCCCCGCCCCCCTCTCGGAATCGACAGTTTCGACAGGGAAGCTGCTCTCCGCATCTCGATATTCTCCGTCGATTATTAACTTTTCGCGCCGTTAGTTTTTAATAAAACTCCCACCTGCGACTAGTTTTTTAATAAAACGACCCCACCGGGGCCTGTCATTCTTCGGTTTTACACCGAGTATTAATCCATGTCGCGTGACCACGTCACCGTTATTGTTTCGCGATAAAATTGCACGAAGATCCACGTCCTACGTTGCCATTGTCTCGACATTATACCTATTATATTTAAATGTGCCATACATATAGATAAGACGTTACAAATATGGGCCTGACTGATCTCTTCTCTGCGTTTGCGCGATACTTTGAAATTGTCATACAGTGAAAATTCGTGTTACCGACATCAGTCAATATTCGAGTACATTATTTGCGTTTCACATTGTTCAATTTTGGAATTTCTGGCTTTGGTTTAATTTTTATTGCTGGTGATATTTATTTAAACAACTTAAATTTAATGAAAACGTGATACCGTATATAACCTGTATTCATAGGAAATTTTTACAAACAAGTTTTTAATATTATTTTTTATCGTGTTTTTTTAAACCTTCAAATGTATCGTAAAATTTTATTTTTATTCAAAATCGAAAGTCAAGGTGTAAAGACAAAAATACCTAGATACCATTTATAATTTAAAAATTATTCGAATAATTGTTTCCAACGTTTTATACGTTTAACGTTCAATCTGTTTTTGGGACATAAATATATGTGCTCATTTTATCAAAATTCACATTTTTCTAAAATGTTCAGACTATCTTTGTACAACCGTTTAATTTCTCTTAAAAATATTTATGAAGTGAATATTTGCAGATTTTTCTTGAGGAAGATTTACGAGATGAATATTACATGTGAAATTAAAACGTGTATTTGTTTGCTGTTATAATCATCTATTCGATCGTAGAAGATTATAGATCCACTCGATTGCACGAAACAAAGAAGCTAGAAATAAAGAGGAAATAATTTATATTTCATTTATAATTTATAACGCTGAAATGAAAAACGCGATGTTAGTTTGTAACATAAATTCAATAAACAGAAATCGGAAATTAAAGAGAATCGAAATGGCAAGTGAGTTAAAAGAAAGGAAAAGAAACTATGAATGGTCCATTTCGTTGGTAACCAATGTTATGAGATAGTCGCTATTGCACTACCACTTAAAAGCTATCGACGATCTTGAAATCTAATAAAAAAAATTAAATTCAATAACAATTGAAATCTAATAATCCAAAAATAATTAAAAAAAATTTCTTTCCCTCCATCAACGGAGACTTTAGCGCAACTTTGTCTGGAGAAGTACTTTTATACATTTGGATGATCCCGTTTAGCCGAGACGTCTTGCACAATTGACGATATCAAATCAGACAAATGGAGGAGGAAGGAACGAGAAGAAAAGTCGAGAAGAGAAAAGAACACGCAATTAAATCGTTCGAAGGAAGTTTTCCAGTGAAAAGGAAACGACATCCATTTGTACGTGTCAAAAGTTTCACGCTCTTCCCTTTTCGTGTGATAAACGCTTCTTGCCTAACGGGATAATTAAAATTTCCACCCTATTATTCGATCGGTATGGAGATTTCTAGGAGATCCTTTCAAACAACGACAAACCAGTGTTATTGATAAATATACTCCAATAACGTCACGACAATGTACACAGTTGGCTCACACCTTGTGAGATGATTAACCTGAACGTAAGATAAACCATAAACTGGCCATAAGCTAGCTACAACGTGCAACACAGAGTCCCTTCTATCGAGACGATTAGATCATCAAATTAGAAAAACATACTAAAGTTATTCTTCAGAATGGCACTCTCTATTCCTTCTCTAAAAAAAAAAGAAAAGAGTGTGAACTTCTGAGGTCCAGAATTCCAGAAAATAACCAATTATTTCATACGAAGAAAGTCTCTTCTTTTGAGGATTTTGGATCATGGATTTTAAAAAAATTTAAACAAATTAGAAAAGTATAAGATCAGAGGAAACGTTTGGTTTCAATTGCTCTATTCGTGTACGTAAATCTTGCAGTTTGTACGATTTATAACACTGACCAATAATAGAAACATATTAGATGAACCTTACCGAAGTCTTGAATATTATTAGTATAATACAAGAGTCTCTCTTACAGTCTGAGGAAAATCAATTTTCTCATCAATACTCAAATGAACTGATAACTACGCGATGAGGAGTATTTTCAAATAAAATTAATCGGATTATTTCAATTATTAAATTATTATTATTGGAGTTCTATAAAACCAAATTCATCGGTTTTCATTAAGAATTCATCAATTTTCCTAAAAATAAAACGTGTTCGTGTTCAACACCATGATAATATAATACGTCTAATAATACTTCTAATAACATTCATCTTGCAAATCATCCTTTGTAAACTTACTAGAAACTTTATAAATAAACGGCGTATTTCTATGCATTTTTAAATTTTTATAAGCGTGATAAAAGAAGCTACATTTTGTGTTTTCACCTATTATTATGACAAATATTTTTCTCTGGATATTTTACATACTTTTGTATACCATGTGCATTGGTTGCATTTGTTGCACTTTTACACTCAATTCAGTAATTTAAAAAAAAACTGCATAACGTAATATAACAAGCGATTATTTTTTTAAGATAAGTATGTAAAAATATCACGTAACGAAGCTCGAATTATTTTTAGAAGACATTCGCGATTTTTAGAATCGTTGTTCGATAATATCAAAGTGAAAAGAACATATGTGTTATTTTTCAAAAAACTACATGATTAAAGAATTAAACGTCGTAACAGTTATATGTATATATTTTTAATAAATAACAGCCACGAGAAGCAAAAATTTCATTTTACATTTCAACCTCTGAAACAGTATGCTGACATTTACTGTAGAGTTTTTGCGTTAATATTGCGCGAGATATTACGTTTTCTATAATTTTTGTATGCACACACACACACACACACACACGTGTGTATAAATCAACAAATCAATAAATGAGCGAAGATAAAAATGTAATTTGCGTCATACAGGATACTTTCCTAAATTAATAAACATGCAGTTGCAAGTTACAAGATAGGTCGGCAACACACATTTACTAGTTTAATCCGATTAAGTTGTATTATATGCTCGAAATACACTGCAATAAAGCAGTCCACGAAAGACGCGTCCGACATTCGTGATATTTTCAAGTCTAGCTTAACCAGTTAACTAATTCGCTTTGTGCGCTCCCTGTTTCGGGTAATTTCCTTAGATTCATTAAGCAACGACGGCCAAACCAGGCCAAACCAGGCCAAACTCTGCAAAAAGGAGGTCATCGGTTCGAAAATTCGTTTAGAGGTACACAAAGGTGAACGAAAGTATTCGCTTGAAAAATTATCTACATTTCTACAAATTGTTATGATTTTATAAGCTCATAAAAAAAAAAGTAATCGCGTACGAAGTCTCCACTTTAACACACACACGTTAATTTTTAAATCATTAAAAAAATCTTCTTCGTGACTAAATCTACCATGGCCTCGAAGATTGAAGTCGTCTCTTTACAATGACCTCTTAAAAGAACTGTAGCTGTATGATCTTTTTCCGTTATTTTACAGGAGTATTTTCAGCGATTTTGAACATTTCTACGATACTCCATCATTATTGAAAAGTGTTTCTATAAAAACAGTACTGAAATTCCGCGAGAAAGTGTTTTATAATTTTACTAAACGTTATAAACTATCACTTGCTAAAAACAACGGCAAACTTCGTATGGTTCGTATATTTTTTACATCGAACACCATCGATTTCCCGATAAACCACTAATCTCACCCGAGAGAATTCAGACAATCCCTTGATATCGAGAAAGTTACGAACTCACGCTTGCCGAGGTAAATATCTACATGAATATCAATGGATCAATTAGAAAGACAAATAACAAAATTCAACAGATATTCATGACACAACTTGTTACAAAACATAGAGTTACATTTATATATATGTATGTATATATTTTATATACGCTCTTAAATAAAAAAAGAAAAATATTACAGTGTTTATAATTCATTTCAAGCTTGAAATGGCCACCGAGGTAAGAGAGAAATATCAATGAAACAAAAGGCTTGAACGAAGGCTTGTTTGCACCTAACGAATTTTCAAAGGCCGCACTGGCACATTAATTAGTCGAATAAAATTGATGAAGTTTATTTAGTATTTAAAAATTTCAAGACGATCTTATAAATATAATTAAAAAGATATATATACATATATATCTATTTATATAAAATATTATTAAATTACTTTTTGAGAAAAAAGAATCAACAATAAAATTTCACACATATTACAGCGCTTGCAACGCATCGTTTCAAACATCGAGTTACTACCGAAATATAATAATGAGAGAGAAAGAAATGTCAATGATAAGATGGTACAATTCATTTTCCGTATAACGGCAGTGGCGGAGTGCTTAGAGCGAACTCTTCCTGGATGCAGAGGAACTGCATCAATGACGCAAACAAAACGAAAGGGGTCCAATGTCAGTTGGCATTACTGGTCAGCCAACCACCGCCTGTTCCATTTGTCGCGCAGACGCGTCATCATGAAGTCATATTTCACGACTTATGGTAATTACAATCTACCACCCAGGAGTCCCATACAGCGGTGTATACACATGCGCGAGCAGCAGCATGGGAGACTCTTTATCAAGGGCTTCAATTCATGTTTATTTATACACGGTCACACACACGCACGCACACGCGCGACGCGGCTCACGTGTAGAAAGTACACGAACGAACGTGTCCGTGTGAAACGACACATAAACTCTAGCGGGCGACCAAGCAGGCGCGTATTACGGTTTTCAAGGGACGAATTGTAGCCATTTGTCGGCTACAACCGTAATATCAATCTTTGGTATACGGCCCTCACCGCGACACAAATCGTCGCTTCGAATAGCAATTATTGTCTGCTTGAGGAGAACCTCCTCTTCCTCACACGAGCCTTTCTGCACCTCTTTGCGAATCGAACTCGAAGAAACGTCAGTGGCGTGGCGTGCCGCGATTTCCAAAAACTGACATTTATTGAAATTTTGACAATTGTATCAGATCGTAAAACGTCGGATTCTGATGTACAGTTCGCGTTGGATATTTCTGAGAATATATTATTAATTTTATTAATTTTCGTCTTTAATCGAAGCAGGTACCATTTGCATTCGCGGTATTTCTTGGTTTTCGACAGAGGGCTTCTTTAAACTTCCACAACTTTCTCAAAGTATACTTAAGGAATATTCAAATATTCAAAATATGGCAATAATAATTTATATTTGGAACCAAAAATATGATCGCAAATTGAAAAGACACTTAATTAATGGAATAGATGCAACGGTTTCAGAATAAAATGAACTATAAAATGACGAAGAGCACAAAAACAAACGACGAGGCATGGACGATAGTTTTATATATAGTGTATAGACAATATCACATAAATCCTTTGTGGACAGTGTACTGAAAAAAAACATTGTCTACAAGTCGTACGTGAAAAAGAGAAATAAATAAATAACGAGTAAAATAAATATTACACTAGGTGTCAGATCAGGAGACTGTCTGAGGATATAAAATTGAATAGCAGCAACTAGAAAAATTTATGGTTATCCGAGAGAACATAAAATGAAATCATTTGCTGCAAGAATTTTAAATTCGTATTCAAATTTGAACAAAGAATATTAAGTAACTTAAATGATAGTAACTTAAAAATGAAAAAAAAAGAGAACTTTTTCTTACAACTTGTAATTTGATTATGGTTTTTTTTGAATTCTTAGTCTTGTCGATAGTCTTCTTGTCTAGTTAATAGACATACTAATTCAGAAAATGAAAATAAGAGAAAGAAGAATTATGTATTTATTAGAAGCGAATGTAGAGAATCAATGTTCACGTATTATACGATGACAGATGAAACTTGTCAATGGAGATGTCATAAACGCCTTGACAAGGAACACGAGTAATTCACAAGCACAAAGGTCGTCCTTGAATCTAGATTCTCCATATAAGTACCACCATCTGTTAATATCTCAGATTCGAGGGCCAAAGATTCGAGGATCCTACAAAGACGAGATCCTATTCCAATTGGAATCGTAATTAATTCGATGACTGTAGAATTACACCTATTCTTCAAGTTACTTGTGAACATAGCAATAATTTTTTTTTATAATTAAAAAGTATTAACTTACTAGTTTAGGAAATATTTTAATTTTAATTTTATAAAATTTACGTATGAGACACAAGGACAATGCGAACACAAAAATATCGTCCCTGCGTTTCCTTGTCTTGTTAAAATATGTTCTAAACTAAGTGAGCAGGTTGCACGGTTCACCCTGTAATTATAGATCAGAATCAGAATTCATTCTCTGAAACTCTTGAATCAGTTTCCAACAATGTGTTTACACGTTTCAGTAAATTATTTATCAACAGATTGTATGAAACAGAATGTAACACTATTACTATATAATACACGATTGATCTTGTCCAAAATCAAAGTTGATAGAGAAACTTCGAACATGAAAGTGAATTTAATATTCGTAAAATATGTTTTTGATAAAATATTTCGTAACGGAACAATATAATTATTAGAATGCTAATTCTACGAGGTTCAAAATTTTTATGAACATCGTTAACAAACAGAAGCCAAAACATTCGTTTCATCTTTATATCTATGTGTCTTAAATAACTTGAAATTTTGTTCACAGCAATTTTAAATTCACAATACGTGATGAAAAGAAAATAGAAACCCGTCGGAGCCAGAGATTTTACGGACATAGATGCGTATTATACGAGCAGACATAAATTGTCGATGTGTCCTGAATTCAAATGTCAAAATTTCGGGAAAATTCGTAGAAAATCGATAAACTAAGAAAAAAAGGTCCTTTAGAGATTTACTCGTTTCTGCCCCACTTTGGAGAAAAATGTAAAAAAGAAAGGAACAAGTTTTCATTCTCTCACTTATTCAGCAAGTTTATTCGATGCCAATTAACTCAAGAAAGCGACTGAGAGACCAAACCGTAGTTCAGTGTATCAAATATTATTATAACAATGTTTGCAATAAGATCTGTCAGATGAGAATAAGTGTAAATAAAAAACTGCACGACTTGTACCTCAGTACGATTCGTCTCACTGAAAGGCCCAGAAGCAACTGTTCCGGCTAGGAAATGAAGACGACTTTTTTGCCATAAAATTTTATCGATATGCAAACATTTGAATCGATACAAAACAAATTACAGGGACAACGCCACTTCTACTCGAGGTCTACCCCACACCCCCTTACGAATCACGTGACCCAAATCAACCAATCGCTAATTTTCGTTGCACCTGAAGAGGCCCGATTTTCTGGGTTACCGCCGCTAAAATCACTCTCACTGACAATAAACGGAACAACGAAAACTTCTTTTCTCGCGATTTTCTTCGAGATGGAGACACAAAAACGACGTACAGGTTCTCGAAAGAACATTCTTTCTCAGTTTATCGGTCCTCCACACGAGTTCCCGAAGTTTCGACATTTAAATTCGGGAAATCTTACATAAACGACAATTCTAACTGATCCGAATTTCAAAATGGAACGACACGGAATCTCTGAATAGCATAGCGAACAGCCACGAGTAATATCGGTGTCGGTGTATCGAGAATAAGCAACGCGAAGTCGTATCGTTGTTCCCGATCGGTACTCCTCTTTCCGAGAGTTCAATCCCTCCAGAGATCTTGTAAGTCATATCATGTCGGTGTTGCAGGGTTGGCCGCCATTGTGCGTTAGAGATTTATACCGAGATTTATAACATCGTTTCGATCCACGCCCTCGGTACTCGGTACCCGAGGTACTCGAGAGGTACACGAGGTGTTGTCAGAGAGCGTGCATTTTTATGAATTTGCGACGAATTCATTGCGTGGAATCTAGGTCCGATGTTATGACAGGCAAACAATTCGTTTGTCTGACACCGAGCGACATCAACGTCATTTGTTACGCGAGTAAATGTTACCCCGTTCGACGACAATAAACTAATTCGGATTACATCGAGGGACCGGCTGTGCCAGTCGATCGTTCACGGTCGGTCGCCTAGCTCGATCCTTTTCTCGCGCGTGATTCAGTGACTTCGATCGAGAGACGAAAGACGCTACGCGGAGAATTTATCAGAGGAACACGACTTACCTGAGAGGAGTGCGCGGTTCATTAACATCCCTTGAGATCTTAAACATACCTGAAACATAAAAATTAGAATCGTGAAACAAATCTGTATATCTGTGTCTGGGTTTTCAAGTGATTTTGTAGCAGAATGATTTGTTTCGTTTCAAAATTTCTAAATGTAAAGGGTGTCTCGTTATTTTTGTTTCAATTGTGAGAAATCATTCACAAAAGTCGAGTCAAATATTTGAACGAAGAATTAGTTTATGAAACATATCGTCAAGTTGTAAATAATCTACGTTATATTTTGAAATAAGTAAAACACGCAAGAAATAAAAATAGAAGTTTATTTTAATTTCAGTGCAACCAGAAAATATGCATTTTTTCGTGATAAATGTATCGTCACGTCGCGTGATTCCTGTGCGTACATATACTGCAGAATTCTATTTACCGCGGTTAGTTGCACACGGTGCATTGCGTGTAACGTTAATCCTGAACGATTTATTGGAATCGGTTAATTCCCATAACAGCAGCAGCAATGAGCATCTATGTTTAAATGAATCGCTTATGTCTGCAATTGTTCTAATTAAATTACAAAGTCTGGTGCAATGTCCGATTAGATTACAGTGAATTCAAATTGAAATAAATCGACAGCCCACGGTTTTAAACGGTGCCAATTTCGGACTGATTATAAAATTTTATCATAGTGTTATAACGTACCTATATGATGAAGAATAAATAAAGACTAGACTAACTCTCCTTTTAGTGAGATTTTTTCAAGCTACGAATACGTAATTCCTTCCTTCATACATATACCATTAAACGAACAAAAGTTATTACTCTTTTCTGAAAGATTATTTCCTTTTTTCAGACTTGAAATGCAAATATGACAAGTGTCCTGACACTATTTTCTTTTTTTTGTATTCCATACCAGAAACACCTACTCTGATGGTTGAATTCTTTGTCACTATATTTTATATTACAGAATTAAACACATATATACAGTGATACAGAAAATTCATCGAACCAGCCAAATTAATTTTCAGTATTAAAATTATTTCGTAGTATTTTTTCAAGAAAAATAATTTCTATAAAATACGATTTGTTTTTCTCATTTATAATTTCGTCCAAAATCTGAGTACATGTACATCAATATTTGGAATCATTTATGTCAAATGAAAATCATAATTATCAGACATTGTTGTGTATTTGAAATGTTATTTACAGAGTTATTAAATTATTTTAATATATCGTAGCTATTAACTTTAAGAATATCTAATAAAATCTAAGAATTAATTAGAAATAAACGAGACCTTTTTTTACATGTATAAAGTCAAAAAGAGGATATTAACGTGTCGAAATCGTCAAAGAATTTTTGAAGCAGAACAAAAATTAGGTAATTCCATTTGAGACTAGCAAGCATTATTAAACGATACTTTTCTGAAGAATGTAAGCCTCTTATGTGAGAATTGAATGAGATAATGGACAATGCGCTTCACCACATAGGATTATTAGATAATGGAATTATGAAAAGAATTTCACGAGATAATTAAGTCTATTACGTGAATAGCGTTGTTTAATTACCAATCTACTTTCGTCGTACATTTTTGCCAAATCAGAAAAATCAGCGGAAATTTGGAGGCATCCTTAACCCATTTTAACGTTAACACATTTTATTATAACTTTTTTTATGAAAAATTTAATATCAATTGAAAATACAGAGAAGTACCAGCACGTTTAAAAATGAATGTAGGTAAATGTACTCTGAACTGGAAATGATGTTTGAAATGATAAATACTTAAAATAAAACACGTACGAATATAATTTAAATTTTCACAATTCATTCGACAAGAAAAATATTAAAACGAAGAAAACGTTTAATTCGAAACAACAAATACTACGAAGAATAAAAAGCTTTTCCCGATATCTTCTTTTGCAGGATTTGAAACTCACCAATGATGTTTTTTGAAAAAGAGAGGGCAAGATCTATAACACTGATAAAATGATAAAATTCAGAAATATGCTAAATAATTTTGTTCAAACATTCAAATTGATAAGCTTTAAGATTATTTTATTTTAGTTATCCAAATTATTTCCTTTTTGTTTGAAAAATTTGAAATTTGTCAGATGTATGTGACCCTTTTAAATGATTGATATATTCTCTGCTCTCTAACGAACGTACTGGATTTGTAATAATTCTTCGATTTCTTTGAATGACAAAATATTTTCATAGAAAGCTGTTCAACGTCGGAACAAGTCGTTACTTCCTCGTTCAATATTTCCGTGAATAATAAATATATTATCATGCTTAAAATGGACCACATATATAGATACAGCGTTCAAGAGGGAACTGAGACATCTATATATTTAGGGAACGTGTATTTTTTTCTATTTTTAAAAAATATATTCGATATGTATTTCAGACGACCTTGAAGAAGATCAATAACGCAGTGATATGTGAACATACTTGCGTTATAAATGTTTAAAGTGTTTATCAGAAGACACGATGAATTGCTTGCATAATCAGTGCTTGTGCCGTTACTCCACCGCAAACAATGGAAAGAGCAGCACAATTCTTATTTACGTGCCAGAAAGTGTATCGCGGATATCACTGTGAATTAATATTGACACAATTGCAATAAATTCACATATTACCGTAATAATTTCATCATACTGATCTTCAAGGTCGTGTGAAGGAGATATGGCCTCCTTTAACTGAAACGCCCTATATACATAGATATAGTTACGCATTGCTTCAGCTATAGTGTATTTCACGTCCCACTATGAAAGCATTATTCCACGATATAGAATCTCTAACACGAGATCCGCATTGGATAACAAGTAGGTGTTGAGAAAGGTTGTAGTACGCAGTAAGGTATCCCGTGTAAGCACGTAGTAACGCTACGAGTAATAATAGATAGAAAATCGCGGTAAGTTTAATCATTGTGGATGCTGCGAAAATTATACCATTTATTTGGAGTTATTAAGTTATATATCAACGTGTAACGCAACGCTTGAGATAAACGCCAACTGCTACACAAACTAATTTGTAGTCGTTCAACTGGTAAAAATAATGTACAATTCTGCAGCAAAGGAACTTTTTCACGTACTTGTAAATTACAGCAATGGAGTGTGGCAAATAATAAATAAAATACACGACGTAACATAAAATTAAATTAATGCTAAAATATTGTCTTGGAACGTGTCGATTCAAAGCAGGCATTAAAAAATTACAGAGTTAAAATATTATAATAGTAATATTAGGAATAATTATATAAAATATTAATACATCAAACTATTACTTCTTTGCAAACATTTTTTTTTTAAATAATGTCAGAACTATATCTACACATACTATTTTCTCTTTTTTTACAAAACTAACGTAATAATATATATCATTATATTAATGTAACAATGTAAAAATAATGTTACATCAGTAATAGGTTTCACATAGATCCAGAGAACATGCAACCAAAATTGAATGAACATATTCCAACGAAAAATATCAGAAATGTTTATAATCAACTGGAATAAGGAAGGATGCGATTGTTTATTGGCAACTTTTTCGTGCAACTTTCAAATGTACAAGGTGTTACGCAACGTACTTCTTTGTGACACGGGTGCATGCCTGGACGCGTGTATCACTCAACGACCTTATGAACTTCTGCAAGCTGTTTCAAGACTGAATGAATACCAGCACGTCTAAGAAAGGCGTGGCCAGGCAATGGTCGAGTCACGATTTATCTCGGGTATCGCCTCGAAAATGATTTTCTCCGATATCGTATCTCCGTCTATAAGGAAGAAACTTTCTCGTGACGTGACAGCCAGATATCCAGCAATTATAGGACACATCGAATGTCGATTGGTAGCCTCGCGTTACGTACAAAAGTTACAAAAGCTGGCTATCAGGTGTATAACTGATACTTCAGTTGCAGTAGACGTGCATATCTCGATTTTTATTCTTACATATTCTTTTTTTAAGAAAGCAACTAAAACATTTCAAAATTGAAATAATTTTTCAATACATCGTTAAAAAGAGAAAAAATGTTAACAATTTTTAACTTTAATACGTATTTTTTCTAACTTCAATACGTATCGTTTTCGTCTACTTTATTTGTGCGTTCAGAATATTAAACGAAAAATTTGTTAAAAGAAAGTTGATTCTAAAGAAACTTTAATTAATTAAGATTTACATAATAAAACACACAGTAAAATATTTCCTTCTCAATTTTATTAACTTATTCTTATTATTAATCTCGATACCAATTTTAATATTAAAAAAAATATTAATTTAATGTTAATATTGCTCATCGCAGAATTCTTAATTTTCCTGTTGCATCCCATTATTCTGAAGAATATCGATAAATCCCGAGTCAACAACTAGTATATAAAACGTATTCGTGCTTCACGCACACAGATACATTTTATAATTTACACTTGCACGAAGTGTGCTGCTCTCAAATTCACATCGCTCGACAATACAGTAGAGTTTTCACTTTCTGAAACGCGTCAGATCGTTTTTCACAGTGAAGTGCCCTACGCTACCATTACGAGATTAATCTCTTCTCCCTCTGTCTCTAATTATCGTATATCGCGTCTCAAGAGCACGACGTTGCTAGCTTCCCCGAGGAATAATGTTTCCCGAAGCGGGAAACGGAACGCAGCGCGCTGGTATTACGAGTCTCGAGTGTCATCTAACGAGTCATCTCCGGTTTGGCGGGGAAAGAAAGACCAAAAACAAAAAAAAAAAAAAGCGGATGTTCAGCGGAATGAATGCCAGCACGTCGGAGGAAGGTGTGGTCGATCGACTGGCAGCCGGCAGCCGACAGCCGGGGTCAGCCGATGATGTATCTCGCGCGCGAGGAAACCTTCTCGAGAACGATTTTCCGCGATATCGTGTGATCCCGCGTGAAGGGAGGCAACGTAGGAACGCGTGATCGAGAAAGCCGACGCACACACGGGAGACAACTGGCAGAGAGAAGCAAAGGGCAGTGTCGGAGCGTCCAAAGGAGCTTGGTGGTTGCACTCGCATACTGGTGATTACGTCAAGCGACCGTTATTTCAAGCGCCGCAACCCCGCGCACTATGGATAGCTACGTGCCAGATGGCCGCACATATTCGAGGTGTGTCCGGCTAATATGACTGATTGCAATCTCCGCGAGGGAGCGAGAGAGAGAGAGAGAGAGTAAGCCAAGGCTCGCGACAGCCGAGCTATGGCTAGCTTCTAGCCAACTGCCTGTTGGTAGCGTGGCAGGCCAGCATCCGCTGCAGGTCCACCCGTCGGAACTTCGTCGGGATTCGTTGCATGCCTGTTGATTCTTGCCCGTTGCTTGTTGGCAACCTCCGATGCCCCCGGTCAGACATGCTTTAATAAATGGAGTCCAGCGGAGGTTACAACCTTCATCAGCGAAGATACACCTGATAGCATCGGTAATCTCGACACGGTGCCCGGGTACCATTACCGAACCGTCTACTGTGCGCTACGTGTATCCAACCCGTATGCGACTCGTTTTCAGACTCGCTCCTATATAGTTATTATTTTCGTGGTTCGAATAGTAATTTCGAGAAAATATTCTATCGATTGTTGCGTTATCTATCATATATCGATCTGTCGTCAGATATCTGTAGCTTCTCACTTTTAGAGCGGGGTTCATTTTGCGCTGTAACGTCGAATGTAACGAGGACACAAGTCGATTTCGAAACTTGGTTTTCGTACGATGATCATGAAAAAATTAACTTTTGGGACATTGATGTGTTCGTTGTAGCAAACGAGTATATGATATATTAAATAAATTAAATCGAGAAAAATTGACACTGTTAATAACATCTTAAATATGTTTCGTAAACCGTGTTGGGATTTATTTGTTGCATCAGTGAAGATGCTAGTCAGTAAATCAAATTTACGTTATTTTTCTTAGTACGTCAATATGTACGGACTGAATGAAATATTTCAAATTTATCGATGATATTACACGAATTAAAATACATATTTTGACTAAGTAATAGTATAAGTAGGATTAAAGACGTAATTAAACAACTTTAAATACAACATGATCTTTATATGCTGACATAAATTTTATTAAAAATTTTATGAACGTTATATTAAATGGAAAATTAATAAATAAAGAGGTTAGATTTTGTAAAAGAAACAAAGAACGAATCTGAAACGTTGTTTGAGTGGAACAATATTACTAATAGGATTTTTAGGAATTATACTATATTTAGGAATAATATTACTAATAAAAAAAAAATGGGACACTATAAGACAGAAGAAAGACGCAAGACGTTATTAAAGTAAGTACAGTACATGAAAGGTAGAGCGACTATCGCTTGAAAAAATATTGTCAAAAAGTTCAAATTTTTTCACATTGTTCTCCTCCTTTAATTTAATTCTTGATGAACTAATGTAATATACATTGTTCCTTTTTATGTTGTTATGTTTCTAAATATTACATTATATTATTAATTATTATATTGTAATAAATACATTTATTTATTAAAATTTATAATAATTGTAATTAATACCATAACATTATAATGTATCTATATATTATACTATGTTGCATAATTATACTACATTTCTAAATGTCATAAATATCATGTATCCACTGTATTGTTGAAATTATTCAATATTAAATCATTTCTAACGCATCTACTTTTTTAATTGAGTGTATCTTCTGGCAACGTAGTTTAACAGCCGTAAATCACTGGTAACTTTGGTGGCTCTGCATAACACGTATGACATAGTTACTGGAATTTCTCATTGATTTATGGTCACACGATTCTGCAGTTCTTTCAGTAGAATTGATGCAACGGATTTTTCCTGACTTAACGGTTCAATCGGCGCTGTTCATTTTTACAAAACTTAAATGCGAGCGAAATCGGACGACCAGAACCGCGCGTGCAAATTCACTGAATTATTTTATTATGGGAATTTATTTGCCAATAAATTTCACGACTGCGCAATGACCGTAAATTAGCAATATGATGAGCTGTTTCACGGTAATTTTACAGAACGTGCAAAAATGTTTATCGCGTACTTAAAATTCAAATAAATACCAAGTCAATAGCTTCTCGAGACAAACGGTTGAATAAAATTTTTCATCGTTCACTGGCTCAACTATACTCTACACTGTACACTTTGTATAAAAATTATATTTCCATTGGACTGAAATTTAATTAACTTTTAATTAGTAAGTAAGTAATTGAAAAATTTCTTCGCAGTACATCGCACGAGCACCTGCAAGAAAAATACTAGTCGATAATCCAATAAACCAGTATTACCTAATAATCGTCTTAGAAGCAATTTATCAGTTACTCACATTGCACTGCCGCTAGTAATAAAGATTTATGTCTTTCTAGGATACGTATTGTGTGTTGATGCACCACTTGTTGCTACTAGTGATTAACAGAATTATATATATATATATATAGTTCGCAGAAATCACAATATTTCAATATGATGTACAAGTTTTTGTCAATTTTCGTCCTAAATTCAGACTATAGTTTTTCAAACACGTCTATCGTTAATTTTATTTAAAATGAAATGTAAAGCAAGTAATTAATTTCTTTTGATAAATGTTGGAGAGTATGCACCATGAATATCAAAATTTATATGTTAATTTGATTTTTACTTTGACTCTGATTTAATTAATAAATATCTTCATACATTTTATACCCGCGTGCGTAAAATAAAATTCATTTTGTCAAGTTTGGTTAATCAAATTTATAGCGGTAAAAAAGTTTTCATTTTAAATTGTTATCAAGTATTGTTTACGAGTTTTTAAAAATATGCATGATATTTATTGTTCGAAAAGGTGCAAAAGCTCTCGTATAAAAGTAAAAAATAAAATATTTATTAAAAATTCAGGATTAAAGAGTCACAAACATTTCTGTCCGTTTGAACATATTAACTTAAAAGACATTTTTTAAAATCTATTTTTACATGTATGTAAAATCTTTTGATAAAATAGTGAAAATGTAAAGCGTTATCATATCGTTTATGACAACAAATTATTATTGGAAAAGAATATTACATAGATGCAAGATGAATAAATCCCAAATAAATTCACATCAAATAAGTTTAAAAGTGTGGAAGTATTTTATAAAAAAATATTTTATACAAGAATTATATTTAATAATTAATCTAAAATATCTAAAAAGAAATTGAATTGAGCGTGAATTTTTATAAATGCCAAATTATAATTATTTAGGACAGATTAATCCAAGTAATTTTCTGTTGATCTAAATTTTGATACACAAAGGCACACGTTTCATTAAAAAAGATTCAAAATCGTCTCCATAAAATTTTGATTGTTCAAAAAAATCATTTCGTTTAAATACTGTACATTTTTGACACACTAGTCGATAGATCGTTACTGATTATCTATATAATTTTGGAGATATTTGGGACAGACAAACTACATGTATAATTCATCCTGTACGGTCTTTTTTTTGTACAAAACTGTACACTGTCAACAAACAGTTTAAAGATAAAAAATTACGTGTATACAACAGACCTGCTCGATTTGTACTATCAAATTCTTTAGACAAAACGACCGTATATATATTATGCATGTCACATGAATTTCGTGAATTTCAAATCTGTTCGTCATAACTGCGGAGGCTGGATTTAGGTGATTTAACACCGGGGATAAGTCCGCGATCATGACCAGTGAAGCAGTATAATTGGATTCGATTGTCTTGCGGGTTGGAATATGCAAATCAATTCATATTGCTCGACGATATCTCCAACGTCTGTTTCTCGATCGCGGTATAATCGAGGGTTGGAGGGAGACAACGAATGGAGCGTAATGAAAATTACAGAAACGCAATATCTGAATTCAAATTAAACTTAAATTAAAACGAAGGAGAAGCGACAAGCGCTCGATTGAATTTTTTCCAATACAAAAAAGATCGCCCCGATCGGATGAGAAAGCCACCTAAATTCTACTTTAAAGCTTCTGTCGTTGTGCTTCATTATTCATTACTGTTTCTATCGTATATCCTACGAAATGAATATATAATGGTAATACCTAAAAGGCATCGCTCGTGCGCCTGATGATTATAATAATTTGTATCATGTTACAAAGATTGAAGTCGTTTGCATTTCATACTAGTAATCAAAGATTTCAGAATTAAGCATACATTTTTGTGGCTTCGAGTCTTAATATGTAATATAATAAAATAAATATTTATTAAAAAAAAAGAAATTACACAGATTCTAATATTTTTTTATAAATATTAATTGCTGTCAAAATTTTAATAGGAAAATTCAATTAAATTTCCAAGAATTCAAATTATAATATTAATAATGTTTCTAAAATGATAGATTCAATGATCAACACTGTCAAGAGTGATATTTTTAATATTTTGCAAATAATTGGAATAATTAGAAACTGTACTAAAATTTAAAACTGCTCTAAGTGACAATATTTATAATAATAAATAATAAAAAATAAAAGTACATTCAACGAATTTTTAAACCCAGCGAAGTCGCGTACAAGGAAATACTTTTAGATATTTTTTTATATGAAATCACTTTTCTAACAAGTTTAATTATTCTAATTATTTACAGAACGTTAAAAATATTATTTCTGGTGCTAGAGACAGATTCTTGTATAATTTGAATCTGCAAGATTAAAATTATATTGATATAATAATTATAAAGTATCTCCTAAATCAATATGTCAATACTCTCTTCTTTTATAGCAAATGCTCATAAACTGATCACTGCATTCGGAATTATATGACTATAAATTTTTAAAAAACCACTCACAAAATGAGTCCTTTTTTTGTAACTTCGATACCTTGCGAGATACTTGCATTTTGTGAGATGAACAGAGCACACCCTGTATAGCTGAGAGAGCCAAGAAAGCACGAAGAACAACTACAATGCAGTTCAATTCGATCACTCAGTTACATTTGCATACCTCGGTTACATTCACGGCAAAAAGAATACGTCTACGTTGAAAAGAAAATCTCCCTCGACGAGAGGACTCGGAAATTTAATAGCAGTTCTGAATCATGCAGCACTCTCTGCAATTTGGATCATCGAATCGTCGGAGACTTAATGTCAGACGCCAGTTTCTTTCGACTGATGTTGTCACGGTTCGAAAAACTTGATGCGAGGTTCAAAAGCGCACGAAATTGCGCGGTGGAATTTTTGCATTCTTCGTTCGTCGAACGGATCGTTGCCCCCAGGCTTCATCCTGGTATCGCATCTGATTACACGTTGCCACATCGTTATCTGGTAGCTTCTCGAGAGCATTATCTTGGATTATGATGTAAATGTAGGTTATTGCCATGGAATCTCGCTACGATTGAATTTTACGACGGCGGTAATCGAAATTCCCTTGCAACGTAGACGAGAGGACCCACGTGTCGTGCTTCCTTCAACGTCGATTTCCTTATATCCTGAACTTTCTGCGAAATTAGCGATGCATCCCTTTCAAGGGGAAAAACGAAATGATTGAAGTAACAATTTCTGGTTTACTTGAACTTTCTTCAACTTCTGTTGGTCCCTTAAAATTAGCGTGTAAAAACTTTTAGCACTTGAATGTCGACGAAAAAGATAAACCAGAAATTTAATTTCAAATGACGACTACGATTAAATATCATGTCTTTTCAATGAACCACTTGCGCTGGCAACTGATTGCGGACCATAACGAGTGACCAAACCGTACACAATAATTCGCCGCTTTCTCATTGAACTCGTCGATATGACATCACTGGATAAAAATTATTGAGAAATAATAAATTTATTGTTTGTTTTGCCTGGGTTATACTTAAATATACTTCAAACTGAGAAAATATTGCAATTTTGGGACAAAAAATTGTCGACATGCGTGGCACGTCATTGCAGCGCAAGAGGTTAAAATTTATACGCACGGGCGAAGTAAGCATCATGGAAAAGCCATGTAGGTCGAGCAACCGCGCGACTGACTGAGTTCGGCTACCTCTCAGTGCTTCCCGATGCATGCTGTTTGCCAACCCCGCAGACAAAACCCGCGGGGCAACTTCGTCGCTGGCACATATTGCATCGTCCGTCGAACTCCTACGTTCTCCCCTACGTTTCGTTACGGAACGGAAGTGTACACCACCCTCTGACGGGAGGATTCGTACGTCGGTGCATGTACGCTTACACAAAAACACGAACAAGTGCTCTTCATCATGCGGCGGAAGAGGCTCGCCGGTATCGCGGAGAACCACTCAGAAATTCCATAAATTTTTAAAGCATCCTCGTAAAGGCGGACTTTTTTCGGAAGCGCCGTCGGGATAGCAGCGAAAGAGGAGAGAGGCGGGGACGGTGACCCGGCGAAAGAATAATTCCTTTGCACTTTCAAGCTATAGCTGCGGAGACGGTCTGCCGAGTCTTCCACGCAGCTCTCCACTGGATTTTCATGGATTTCTTAACCTCTTGCGCTGGAATCACTTTCAGTGATAACGATAAATTTATTATTTCTTGGTAATTTCTATCCAATAATATACCGATGAATTCAAAAAAGAAGGGGAATTATTGTATACGGTTTGGTCACTCGTTATGGTCCGCGAACCAGTTACTAGCGCAAGAGGTTAATATTTCAGTTTTCTATCGGACAGCATCGTTGATATTAGGTTCGAATGGTGTGATAAAATCATGGCGACATTGGTTAACAGCTTTGAGCTCTCCAACACTGAATAAATACTACTTGTGCTTATCTACAGTGAAGAGTGTAACTGTACCAAATACAATGAAAAATTGTCAAACTGATGGTACAAAAAGAAAGAAAGATTGTGTCTCGTTTTAAAATGCGAAGCTTTCATTTTGACAGTTGTAAGTTTTGTTCTTTTTCGAAGATTTTACATCATGTAGCGGATGGGAAAGTGAGGATGCTTTTTCTCCTCAAAACTGTAAAAACTCGCGTGCAAAAACATTGAACAACTTTTTTCATCTGGACTAAGATGGACCATAAATCCATCATGATCTTGAAGATTGACATTTTCTCTTTATTCTTCAAAACTTGCTGCGCTGTTTTATTGAACGTTGAATGTCAGGATTAAACGACAAAAATCTTAACATTTCGTCAATGTTCAATAAAATGATGGAAGAAAGTGATACAGCGAGTTTTGAAGGGTCGTCATAAAGAACTTATTCGGATTATTTTATTTTAAAAGCACGTGAGGCGAAATAACTGACAAACTCTTTTTTCTTTACTTTTTTTTTTTTTTGCAAATTCTTTCCACTTTCACAATTACCGGGCACGTATACTACGTTATAGGAAAGAGCAACGACGGATTCGAGATTCGCGAAAGGAATGCCGACGTAAACGACAAAGGTGTTCTATTCCTCGGGAGAACCTGGGATGATATAGTACAAAGGAGACTCGAGACGCGAGAAGGAACCATTTCTAGTAAGTACGAAAGAAGAAGCGCTAAGAATCTCTTCCTTTTACGTCGGTGTCTCTTCCGAAACGGACTGTTTCTTCTGACGGGAAGAGCACACAGAGAAAGATAGCCAGGCTGTGATTTTGTCACTCGTTGTCAGTCACTTTCAACGCTCACCCGGTGAAGTTCTTCGAGTTACCCTATTGCCGCGGGTACGCGGGTTACCTTGGAAATATCAGTTTCCGTCCCAGCGGCCGCAACTAGCGATGGCAAGTTTCCCTCGTGACGCGTCTTCCTTCCACTTTCCTTTTAGGCCCTCTCATCCTTCGACACGCTTCGGCTTCCCCCATCGCGACCAGGCCTTTCAATGCGGTGAAAAATTCGCATAGCTACGCGGTTCTCTCACGGGTCGAACGGGTCGCGCACGTCATTCCGTGTTTTCTGGTTGGTGTGACATTTCCACTCGACGTCAGATTTCCTGCTGTCTCATCCGTACGATTTTACACGGCTCTCTCGTTCCTGCTCGCAGCTTTTCTTTCATACCGACGAGCTCTGTATAGCAAGTCGGCTGCCTGGCTCGTAAAACTCGACGAGGGAGAAAAGAAAGAGTAAAAAATACATTGCAAAGTGTCGCAAGAAACGATAATTAGTCGACATATTTGTGGCTCGATTATAAAATTACTTCCGAAGCGAGATGTTCGTGGATCCTTGGCAAAGAATCTATGATACGATTTATTGACCACAGTATAGAAATATGTTTTGTATGTTTTCTTCCATTGAAGTGACAGCAATACAACGTGTATACGAATATTAACTTGACTTTGAAGATTCAAGGAAAAAATTTTTACAATTGAACAAATTTTAAATAAGCAATCACTAATAATAAACAAAGTGGTCAAAATGACCAACTTATAATTTTTTAGAATATTTAGATTAAACAATTGTAATTATTTCTTTTTATAGATTTACCGTATCGCACTTTTGAAGATTCGAATGATTTTTGTACAATGTACGAATGAAAGTTTATGTTATTTACTATATTACAAACTTTTTCAACACTTT
This sequence comes from Melipona beecheii, assembly GCA_032399605.1. Taxonomy (NCBI): domain Eukaryota; kingdom Metazoa; phylum Arthropoda; class Insecta; order Hymenoptera; family Apidae; genus Melipona; species Melipona beecheii. Next base: position 7,547,466 of record JAUCMO010000507.1, read on the forward strand.
ACTCGCCGGTAGTTCTGTTAAAACTTGCTTAAGGTGACGATTCAGAAATAATATTAGTAATAACATTAATAATAAATACCAGCGAAATAACATTAGGTCATTATATTGATACATAATAACCAAAGATGAATTTAAAACGACGTGCATTGACGTCAGCAACGAATGTGTTAATACTAAAAATATTCGTTTCGTTAATGTTGGATGACTGCAAAAGTTCGTGTCGGATTTGAAAATAAAACACCTTTGAAAATCGGGCAGAAACTTTTGCAATCATTCAGTGTTAATATTAATATCGATAATAATTATACTCTGCATGTCCACGAGTATTGAACATCTATCGATATTTTATATTCTATATTTTATATTTTATATTTTAGTTATTTTGTTAAGAACCTAAAATTCTATTCGTGCGTTAGACTTGTTATTTAATTAGAAATTTCGTACGTTATCGCTGTTATTTTCACTTCAATTTTTTTGGCACGAGTTTCATACCTGAAACTAAGTAGTAGCTCCAATATCGAGATTATTAATAATCTCAACTAAATAATAAAAAGCCAAAATTCGAATACTTCGCAAAGTGTAATATTTAAAATGATTCTGTCGTCGAGAAAAATACTTTCGCCTTTTCGAGGCGTATTTCACCTGTTGTCTTCTATTTTTCTAATTCCAGGTGTGTTCGTTCGATGGAGCAAAACTGTTGTACAGTAGCTGACTGTACGCGTGCTGTCTGGAATTAAATTTCGATGTGTGTTTTATCGTACTATGTGTTTCCCGCATCGACCAATATCTGTAATATCCGGCATCAGGAAAGAACTGCAGTCGTACGTTTCGGTCCGCAGGATGGTCAACGGCAGGATGAGGTTATTCGGAACTTCGTTTATCGACCGTGAGGAAATAACACGTGGTGAATAGATGTTCAGTTGTATGCAATCTTTTGCCACCGTTACACAGTGCCATATCTACGCGGTTACCTCTTCACTCGGCTTCGTCTTTTGAAGAATTTCAACGAATTTCCAGAAAATTCCATCAAAAATGATAACACAACAGAAATAGACTGCACCGTCAACGTAATTTTCAAACAATTTTACTCATTTTCCCGTTAGATTTTACAAAATTCAGGTTAAAATCTCCTAAACTAACTCAGCATGACACAGGTCGATACACTTTTATAGAAAATATCGAACTGCGTCGATTAACAAGTGACTTTAGCGGGGGTAACCCAGAAAATCGGGCCTCTCCAGGTGCTAACGCAACGAAAATTAGCGACTGGTTGATTTGGGTCACGTGATTCGTGAGGGGGCGTGGCGTAGATCTCGAGTAGGAGTGGCGTTGTCTGATAATTTGTTTTGTATCGATTCAAATGTTTGCATATCGATAAAATTTTATGGCAAAAAAGTCGTCTTCATTTCCTAGTCGTCCAACTTCCATTTCATGCAGCGACTTCGCCGTCGCGTCGCGGAAAAAGAACGCGGATAAGCTGATGAGTAGCAACGGGGAGAGGCCAGAAGAGCTATCGCAAACGAAGCGAAGAAAGAGAAAAATATCGGTTCGATTTCATTTCTACCCGGTTCACTTTGGATCGCGAGCTCGGTGAGAGCTCGCTCCGTTTGAGCTTTTAATGGTCAGATACGAGAGCCGGCTTACGCAATTAAACCGGGACTTGTAACGAGTTCCACCCTCTGTGCAGAACGAGTTAAGTGAATTAAATCCACTCGCCACCGGAAGGGTACGTACGCTGCCTGCCACGAGCGAGCTTGCTAGTCGATACTGTTAAGTGGCCAACGAAAGATACCATTTGCAAAGACGGATAGATTCGATTTATCATTTCCGTTTAGCTGTGCAAATATTTTCACACGGTTGACTTTACATTAATTACCCTCCCGCGATATACGACACTCAGAGACATTGAATTTAAGGGATTCAGAAAGAAACAACATTGTATTCTTGATTTAAATTACATTTGAACTACAGTGCTGACGCAGATTTGTGACGTTTCATTTCAATGTCAATAGTGATGTTTGTAACTATATTTGTAACTAATATTACGGAAAAGTCTTTGCAGTTTCTTCACGCGAGAAATTAAAGAAACATGATTTAAAAACTCGTTTCGAAACGAATTGATTTATCAAAGTACGAGCTTTCGTATTTTATAGCTTCCTTGCAACTTTAACAATTTATAAATATCGTTTTTATAAAATTTTTATAGAATACCGTTTTTACTACACGAAATCAGGCACTTCTTTTCTGTTTACCAATGCCACTTTTTTCCAACTCGTCGCAATGAACATTAGCAGCAACAGTTTTCTCCAGTTTCAAAAACTCGTTGTCAATCAGCAGAAATCCGTAGAACTTTTCTGGTATTTTCTTCTTGATACGTGTAAATACCTAGAAATCGTGACCTAAAGTTGTCTGAGATTAACAGTTATGAATCTGACTCGTACACGTTTGGACCAAGTTATTATTTGGACCAACTACAGGTCCGACTCGTAGTTTGGGCCGAATTAGGATTAAGTCTATTCTCTACTTGTTTCAACCGTCTATAATATCGTGCGATTTAATGTCCACATGAAGCAAACTTTGTTTGTACTATCGTATTTTGTCAAGTATCAAAAGAAAGTACCAAATTATTTATTTACAATTATTACTACTAGTTTTCAGATTTTAAAATTGAAGTGAGTAGCCACGATTAACTGACAGATATAAAAAATTATTTATTTATTATTGTTAAAAGTTTCCAGATCTCAACTGGAATTAAACAGTCATGATTAAAAGCAAACGCACTATTTTTACGGAAGGTTAAATATGTATATACCGAAGAATTTGAAAGATATCTACTATTTGATGATTTAGTTAACATGCACGAATTTATTATACGAACGAAACTGTGGACATTTAGAAACAGCTATAAATTATCTACAAATGAAAATATAGCGTCCTTTACTTTCGCTTCGGATGAAATTAATTAAACTCATTTGAAACACTGTTTGTTCGCCCGTACTGGAGACAATCGATTTTGTACGTGGTTAACGAAAAAACAGAATCACAAAAGGTTCAGCCGATAAATCGATTGAATTCCTCCAATTTAATTGTCCATACAAACCGAATGGAACGGAAACATTGCATCGAAGATAGCGCAAAATCCGGTAAAGCAGACACGAGAAGGTAAAATAAACAAAATATTGAAACGACGAAGTTAAACAACGAAATTAAATAACGAAGTTAAACGGAAGTTTTTGCAAGTGAAATGTGATTTTCCGCGTAAAATACGAACGAAAGAGTGACTTGTTAATTATTGAATACGTTTTCAATTTATCTTGGAATTTTGAAAAGACGAAAGCAAATTTGGTTAAATGAAAATGAAAAGTCGACGACAGAGGCTATTCAAATTAACAGTGACGTATGACTTTCCATGTCAAATAATGATAATCATTTCATTTATTATTTGAACGAATGACGAGTTTTGAATATTCTTATTAAATAGCAATGTGACACTGTTCGTACATTTATGTAAAATCTGATTTTGTGAAAAAAATTTAAAATAACCTGAGAAGAAAATGAATGGACGAGTAGTAGTACAAAATAATTTGACTGTATTGTAAGAAAATTATATTCCATTGTAGTGACGTTTAATATCCATTGTTATTTACTATTGTATTATACAAATATGTAATATGTTTTTAAAGATTTATTAAACTAGAGTTATTAAACTATAATACAGTGATTAAATTAACGATGAAACAAAAGATAATTTTAACATAATTTTTATACAAAATTTTGTTTCATATAAGATATATTAATTCTTCGCACGACTGACTTGTACTTATCGTTCAAACAGTTCACGTATAAAATATACAATAGAAAAAGGATAAAAATGTTTCATCTCGCTTTTCTAATTCTCCAAAAGACGAGAAAGCGATTCTACTCAAAATCAAGCAAGCGTACAATTATAAATAAATAACGCAATAATTAATTTTCACGTCGGTGAAGCAAAATATAATTCGCTGAAAAAAATGTGAATGTAGAGATACATAATTTTTTTTCAAATTGCGCAGCATCACAGAGGTACAGCATGTCGAGGTACAAAAAAAAAAAAAAAAAAAAAAAAGAAAAGCACGGTGGAAAAAATTAAGAAAAATCAACAAACGTACCTCGCAATTACTGAAATTGATAAAAATACGATTTTCCTTGGACGAGCGTGGAAAAAAAGATCGCGTTAATCACCCAGTCGGTCGCTCTTATCTCTTACTACGTTGTACGTTATGATTTAAACGAGTATTATACATTTATGTATGTAAATATGTAAATATGTACGTACGTGCATACGTGCCATACGTACATGCGAAGCGTAGACGATGTAAAGGAGATACGAGCTCACTTATTTGCATTCCGTAGGAAGAGAAACGGAAAATTCGCTCGACGATATGCACGGCCTGTCTGGATGTCGCTCCACGCGGATGACATTGTCGCGGAGAGCTGTTTAATCTGGCTTAATGGCGAGCACTGCAGATGCTTAGCGCTTCATCCTTCTTAAATGAGCGTCAGCTCATTTCCAGACGAGCGTTTCATCGGCGTTGAAAAACTAATGAGCGTGATACAAACGAAACGCAAGCTGTTTGATGTGTCGCGGATTTTTCTCAGAAAACGCTTCGATCGTCGAGCGACATTTTTTTGTGGTCTTGGCGCGGAGTAAAGAAATGTGTCTTCAGCAGAGATCGAAAAAGTGTAGGAACTTTCCAATAAGAAACTTTTATTTGAAATATAGATCGTACAACTTTTTCGCAGCGTTCGATCGTACAACAGCATTATCGTTCCTTCTTCCACTAAAAATTAATTGCTAAATAGTAAGCTGAATAATACACAAACGTTATACAATTGTACAAACCACGTAGAGAATTGATAGAAATTGCACCACTCGCGTGCTTAGTTACGAATTTTGTTTATCTAAATTCGCCAGGTGTCTGGAATCACGTCGGACGAGCACGTGTTGGACGACAAAAGGGCGAAACGTAACGCGCGTTTCGAATGAAAAAGCTGAGGGTACGCGATCACACTTCCCCGAAATCGAGCCGCGCAAAACGACCGTGGTGCATGCCAGGTCGTGCATAATGGCACGCTCCGCGATCCGGTCGGAAGATTGCACCGCGAAGGCTATACGATAATCATCTGGATATTGCTGCCTGCGTACGTTGCATCCGAATGCCGCGTACATCGGCCAATACGCAGGATCAGATAATTGGCATTCAACTGGTCGGCCATACTCGATGCAATGGCCCGAACCTATCGGCTGCGATCTCTCTTCTTTGGAAAGTGACTAGGCGCACTGGTCGGCGCGCGACAAACGTAAAGGGCCAGGCGGCACGCACCGTTTCGTTTCGCCGTGCGGAATATCGGCCGAGATAAGGCCTCCGCCGTTCGATCCTCACCTCGCGCTTTTCATATTGTTTCCTCACGCACTCCCTTCCTTTGTCGATTTTTTAAATCACGCACCACGTTTCTACGCCGTTTGAAGCGCAGAGTTTTTTTTTTCCCGGAAATCGCGTGGAATCTTTTATAAACACGTTAGGCGAATTGGCGAATCCTAAGATTACACTTGATCTTTGGAATAATCGTTGTTAGCGATTGCCTGACAGTAACACGTATTTATAAATACAGAATAAGTCGACGAAATTAGGACAGACAATCGAGTCAAACAATCAGCTGACTAGGAAATGAAGACGACCTTTTTGCCATAAAATTTTATCGATATGCAAGCATTTGAATCGACAGAAAACAAATTACAGGCGCGATCGCTCACGAATCACGTGATCTAAATCAACCAATCGCTAATTTTCGTTGCGTCAGCGTTGCACCCGAAGAGGCCCGATTTTCTGGGTTACCCCCGCTAAAATCACTTTCATATGATATCTTTTATTGCGAATTTAAAGACGTAGTCAATGTAAGATAAATGTATCTAGAAAATTTCAATCGTATATTCGAAGAATTAAAAAAGTTACATTGAAATAAATCCACGACGGGGAACAAAATGTCCCGAGAGTTGTAATAGTATACACTTTGTTGTAAATGCACGTAATGTTTCATTTATACGACAAGTTCTAGTTTGAAGTTATTACGGTCGAAATTATAATTTAATGTAAACGGTAAAGTAATTATACAAGCCATATTGTTCGGAAAGTTCCTCACGGTTTTAGTGATCGATATATTCTGTTGCATGTTTCATTTGATCAAGTAATTAACTTTTGTTAAATAGTGTTTTATACATATTTGTATAAAAATACGATAAACTTAAAATTTAAAACAGATTGGAATTTCTGTAATAATTTCACTTGAAAAAGTTGCACGGACTCTCATAGAATTATTATTTCGTTTCTACTGAAATGCTAATTCAACCCGCGAATGTTTTACTTCGTTTATTTCGTGTATAATTCAATGAAATATAAATCGTGGAAAAATTTTTCCCAATTTAATTTAAAATGCAAAAAATACTTTCTCGAAAAATGTTTCTAAAATGTACAATGGAACAAATTTTAAAAATCAGTTGATCCGTATTCGTATTTATATGTGAGAAAGTTAGAAAATATAAATTAGATTTATTCAGGCTGCACGTTAGCAATTTGTATTACGATAGAACCGTGTTTCTAGTAGTAATTAATTCTACATTAATTATATTTTACTCTTATTCGTAAAAACACTCTACATGAATATTATATTCTCGTTTGAGAGTTCAAATAACTGGATTCAATTAGCAAGAATTCGTTTAATCAGATATTATCAATTAGATTCAAATAAATAACGGGATTCTAGTGTATAATACAAATGTAGTATTATGCACTGTACGACAGATATTACAAATGTACGTTGTTTAATTTTCTTTACAGATTAGTAGTGAAAATTACATCGAATCAAAAGTTTCAAAATTGAACAACGTAAGCGTAAAATGAAAACTTTCGAATACTCGGTTAATGAATACCAGTTAAAGAAAGGTTAAACGGACATTTTACGAAAATGCAATTGGCAACGAAGAAAGCAAGTTAAAAATGGCAGGTGGAGTGCAACAGGCTTTCGACGCTCAGGAACCATTTTTCGAATGATACGTCGATTGCCATAAAAAGTTCCTACTAACTCAGTGGCTAGAGCAAATATTCCTCGTACGCGTATAAACGTAAATCACGTGGAGCTGGTGCGCACGTGGGTGGATAACTTTGGAGAACGCAATAGTGCGCCAAATTATTTGCGGTACATCTTGTCTTTGATTTAGTGCCACGGTAACTGCAGAGCACATTGTCAACAGCAAGATTTAATGCCAACTGCTGAAACACTAATTATCGCGAGCTCCCCGTAACAAATAACTCGCTTGCCTCTAATGATCTATAGAGCGATACAGGGATTGTGTCCCAACTGACTTGACACAACACGAAGAATTCCACTTCCAAAGCGTGCTTTAAGCGTGTTCAATACCTTTCGAACATACAGCGTACAGGAATAAAACGTAAATGTTGGCTTCATGACGTTTCGTGCAATAACTCAATTTGAATATAAATGAAATGAAATGAACGAAAATCTTGAATTGTCGTACGTAACAGTTCCATACATGTTTCAATAGAGTGAATATTTTGAATGTACGCGCGAATATTTGAGTGCGATGAAAGCGATGTTTGCTACACCTTGTGTAAAATTTATACCGATGTCATGAAATCTTTCTTTATTTTATTTTATTTATTTGAAAGTTTAGTTTTCACGTCTTGGAAACTAAAATTAGTTTTCAATTTGAAAATTTGGCATGACTGACGTCTCGTCAGAAGTTGTCATCTGCGTGAAATTTGGATTCGAAATCTAGACTAAAAACGGACGAATTTATCTTCTGAACAGAAGTTTTTTAGCCCCCTACATAGCTACAATGTTACTTTGCTTGTACGAACAATTTATCAATAGGAATTGACTGATTCATTCTCCTGATAATGATTTTTCACAGTCGTATAATTCGGATTCAAATAAGCAAGAGTTCATTCAAGTTTGATTCGAATAAAGAAATTTTACCGTGTAGACTGAGTATAGTTGGAGTCTCTTGGACTCCAAAACGCGCTCAATGATGTTACTTGTAAAAGAGATTTAAAAGGATATCCAATTGATCTTAAATGTTTATTTTATGTAATAAAATTTTATTTTCATCATTTTTTCATTTTGATAAACGTTTTGTTGCACTCGCATAACGGTTATTGAAATTAATGAGTACTTGCAGGGCATTAATTTTCACGTTTCAATCAATTCGCTAATTTCCATGCCATAATTACGGTAAAATTGTCGTTTATTCAATTCATATAAAATTTCCAGATTGTTATTGAATTAGTTGGACGAATAGTTTGTAATCGTGGTACATAAATTAAATAATTATCTAAGCTTTAATCTTTGCATTTTACGATATCGTTATATTAATCTTTTCTCTGCATACATATTACATTTCGTTCCATACTGTAATTATTCATTTCGTGCTAATGCAATTAAATCATGCATGATTTGATATGATTCATGTCAGTGTAGTTAAATTATACATGATTTGACATAATAATATACTTATATTTCTTTGTTTAATAATTTACAAATGTTGACTCAATGTCACAATAAAGAAGAATTGTAATATAATAATTTCAAGCTAATCGCTTGCACTTAATAATAAGTTTAATTTCTACCAAAAAAGGAATCAACTCGTTCAGAAGGTCGTTAGATCCACGATCAGGTCACGACATGAAAGATTGGAATATTGCTGAAATTGATCAGTAGTAGTAGTGGTAGCAAGTAGAGTTGGTAAGTAATAAGAAATAAGTAGTAGTAGTTAAAGACTGCAATGTTAATTTTACGTCATACCTAGTATCAATACATTGCATATTTTATATGTACATGATATTTATACATTATATCACACTCTTAGTCATCAAATAAATTAAGTCCCTTTTCTTAATGTTGTGAACTTTGGTTTCAAATTAAGAACAGAATACAGCTTGATTTCCACGTGGAAATCAAACAGCAATTACGATAACATAATTTAAGAGAAACTACATTTCTGTCAATAGTAAACTAATCTAACAAGTAATCAAGTCGTTGTTTACTTGCAACGTAAAAATTGTCTCTTATTTTTTATTAATATGTAACGAGATAATAATACGTATACACAAGTTGAACTAATACTTGCTATTTCTGTAATAAATTCACTTTTTTCAATTTTGCATCAATTATACATCGGTTTGTCGATTGAAAGGCTCGTATTAATATTAATACAAAGGACTACGCGCAATGGTTTTAAATTTCAAATTTTTAGAATAATTTAAAATAATTACCATGCCTATTTTATTAGTTAGATTTAGACTTTTTATTTCATTATTTCAGTTATTTTTCTGGTCGTCCAGTGATGATATATTCATTTTGTGAAATGTGAGATAGTGGTTGCGATCGTAGCAGAAATTCATTGGAAATATTGAATTTGAGAGATTGGAAATTGCAAAGATTCACGAGCGTAACGATAAATTTTGGACGTGGCATTTAATTCAGATATTAGCAGTAAAAATCATTTCGATTTTTATCTCTCACGCTGACAAACAAAAAATTTGTTATCTGAATTGCTAACGTTTCCTGACTACGGGAATCCGAAAATATTTATTAGCAACGTTGTAGCTCGTTTTATTAGCGTCGATTTTTCGACTCGGAGCACCGCGTATAATCGACTTTAAGGAAAAAATGGAAAACAGCTGCACACTTAAAGTTCAAAATGATTGCTATATCTGTATTAACTTTTTATTTATTACGTTCGAATTGAAATACAACAGAAAATATGAAGATTAGTTCTGTAACTTTATTCATATAGTTACTTGATTGTCATCGTGAAATGTGAAGGAGCACAAAATGATTTTCAGGAAAAAATCCAGTGAGACATGACAAATGCAGTCCAACAAATTATCGTTGATACTATAATATATCCAGATTATACATATTTTCCAGGTTATACGTGTTTTCCAAGACCACACGTTTTACACGTTTTACACGAGTGTTAAAACGAGAAGTGTCGTGTAACATAAACGTTATAAATGTTGGTTTTGGCATTTGTAACATCCTTGCATCAGCAGTTACTCAGTTACTCACACGTAGGAAAAGAATTCGCGCGTGCAAGAAAAATTTTGGAAATGGCGCGTGGAATATTGGAAACAACACGACAATAAAAATATTGGAAATAACGCAACAAACGGAAAGCTGCATTCCGCAAAGAATCGTGTAAATACTTCCACGTTGAAAATTTCTCACATTCTGCGAAATACGACGTTTTTCAATTTATCCGTTCATTACTTGAATCACAGTTTCCACCGTCTAAAATTCGCCAAAAATGTGCGTCAATACGACAGTTATGTAGCCAGACACGGGATATGGAAATATGTAGAATGCAACACGTACATCGAAAGTTGGACAGAATAGTCTATCTCCCGACTGTCAGCGCGTCGTACAAAAGTCAAATTTGACGATTGTAACTGGCACGACTACTACTGGTTCCACTGTTCGCGTCTACATTCTACGATACAACGGTGTGTACTGAACGTCGAAACATACATCTCAACGTCAACGTTTTCGTCATTGTTAGTTTGACCCTAAACTACTAAAATTGCTTAAAACTACCAAGGGTCTAAAAGTTCAATACCGAACGAATCAAGAGTGTATCGATTTTTTGAAATATATCGTAACATGTGAAATAAATCTATCGAAAAGTACATTCTTCGAATCTTTAATAAGTAAACCAGTTATATTTTACTGATTTTATTATCTGCACAACATTGACTAGACATTCGAAATTAGTATATAATGGAATTTTCGTTACTCGAAAAGATGGTACTTTGAATACTAAACGAAACTATGCAGAAGATTAGCAAATTTCTAGTTAAAAAGAGTTTGCATAAATGTTTATGATCAGAATGTTACCATCAAAACGCATATTGAATTTGGACTCTTTCTTTGACAAAAATGATCTGAGAATTTTCTCTCAAAATTTCATACCAAATTTAATTATAACTTCATCTAGCGTAGGTGAAATCTTTTTTATTCGTAAATTCAGTCTGCTGGCAATTGAAGTTAAATTATGGCAAGTTTACTCACGTCGGTTTACTATTTTTCTTTATCTCAATTCAAAGTACAAACAGTAATAAATGTATAAAGTATCCTAATTCAAAGTACACAAGGCAAGTATTTTATTTCATTCGCGATACTTGTAAAAATAAGTTATTGTACGCTTTGTTACAATAACAAAGTATATATTCAACTATATAGTCAAATTCGAAATCGCGATGACCAACTATTGGCAATTGAGAATTAACACAATTAATCGAATCGATCAATTTCCTTTAATCAACGACCGAACGGTCCTATCGATCGATCGAGTCAATCACCGATTTTTCGTCGATCGAATTCTATCGCGAATAACTGACCTGTCGATTGAACGAAAAATTAAATTTATTACCTTGGTTGGTCTCGTGATAACGCGACAGCAGCGATTTTCAACCGACCAACGCAAGGTACAACGAGAAGAGGAGTTAAAGCGACTCTCCCCTGTCCAGTTTCTGGTTTCTTCGATAGGTTATGAGCTACCGGTCGCTCTAAAAAGCCCAGTCTCCTGCTCGGAACACGCTGCGTGGCCGTGGTCTAACTGTCAATTGCTAGTTTAAGTGGCATCCTCGGCGAGATATGTCGATAGCTTTCAGAGAGAGAGAGAGAGAGAGAGAGGAGGTAGGCGAGGAGGAGGTGTGCGCAAAGGCTGGAAAGGACGAGCAAAGCCGGAGAGGAGAAGCCATCGGACCTCGTCACGGGCTGCGCGAGCATTTCTTTGCGGACAGAACCGCAGGCTTTCTCGCAGTCGGTTCTTGGCGCGCGTTACAGGCCGCCTGCACCAGAATTAAGTTGTCGGGAGAGATAGAAACCGAGCTGGCCATGTTATCGCGACACGCGGATCGTGGCCATGCACCCACCACCACCACCACCTGCACCAACGGCGGCCGCTGTGGCGGCCTCGCATCAACTCGTGCGCGCAGCGTCCTCTAACAGCCGATCTACGCCAGCCATCAGGACGCACCTATGTACGCGAAGAAGACACGTTTTCTCTGCAAATCGAACGGCTCTACTACTACTACTCGAGAAAGAGAGAGAGAGAGAGAGACTCACTGGAGATTTCTTTCCTCAGTGGAGAGAGAGCTTGGATGGACGACCTGCTCGCGACACTGTGACGCTTCGTAAATTTTCGTCCTTGTTCGCGATCTTCGAAGCTCTGTTTCGTTACATTCCCGCGGAGATACGTACGATTCTCGCGAGCTAATAACCTCGACGAACGACAACTTTCGTCTGAACGAAATTCTAAACAGCGGGCGAACTCTCGCTTGGCAGATCTGTTTACTTTCAACGGGGATTTCTGACGTACGCGATGAACTTGAATTATATGTTGGGTAAATTGTTGCTCCTCGACACAGTTGACGCACGCGAACGGAGTTTTACTCGGATTTGAATAGATTGCAATGCTATAAATGGTATATCGTGAATTTTTCTGTATGTTTGTAATATGTGCACTTTAATTGCATAAATTTTTAGTTTCTCGATAAATCTATTAAAGTTTAAACGGTTTCATTTGCTGAAATTGAAGAAATTTTCTACTTCTTCTCTTTTATTGTACAAAGTCGCGTCGACATCGAGTTTATCAGCGACTACGAAGATTGTGCATATTTAATTGATATTAATATCCTCAGCCGTTCCTCATTTTCCTGACTCGATTCGTCCCTTGATGTCAAACTGACACAACGGACAAAAAGTTAATGACTCTGACAAGAAAATAAATATGCTTTTGCAGATACTTTCATCGCAGCAAACAGATTAAATTTCTGTTCAACAGCCTACAATTTATTCTCAATTCAATTCTATAATGTGACCTTACGTATTACTTTCTATTTTACAAGGAAAATGTATCAGATTGACGCAAAAGACAAATGATCGTTAAAAATGCCACCGTACGATATTTTTATCGACCTCGAGCCACTCGGTTTATTAGGAATGTTAAAGTGTTTCTGGAACGTTGAAGCAACTCAAGTCACAAACTGTCTCAGAATACGTCTTGGTAAGAAGAAACTTTCTTTTAAAAAAATTTGAATTGTTTGCTCTATTCGGATAATAGATAAACTATTGAATCTAGCTGATTATAGTATCAAGTATTAGAATAATATAATACAGTTTGACGTCCTACGTTATTACATGCAATTTCGAAGACGTTCCATGGTTCAGTTTTTACAGCTCAAATTAGCATAAACCTTTGCCTTGCTCTAAATCTTCTAATTTTCTAATTTTATACCGACAGCACACGTGCAACTTTGTAACTAGAGCCTGAATCGACCACAAATCGATGTCCCTCGACGACACAGGTACGTTCGATTCCTTTCACACGACACGCGAACGAGAACGCAATTCGTTACATTTCGAAAGGCGATTTCTGAGCGGAGGCCGAGTTCAATTTTCGCGACTGAACAGATAAGCTTGAACATTCTGTCGTACTGCGTAAGCCCATTGTAATCGCTGGTATCGAAGAGCAGAACGGAATGAGATTTTATAATAGGCGTTCGAGCATACCGGGTAGATTGGCCAGCATTTCTGTCACGGACTAATCGAACGATAATAACCGCGACGCCGCGGCACGTAATCTCTTTCGTTCGTTCTTCAATTCAACAGCGCGCGATCTCTGATGACTCTCTGTCGTTCTCTGTCATTTCGTCGTGATACTCGCACGCTAAAAAGTACCAGCGTCAGTGGTGCGCTAACGGAGAATCCCGCAACTGGTTCTGTTATTGCGTTTTAATAGATCGAATCCCGGTGCACGGCGTTCTTTGTGCCTTCGCGAACTGTATCGAACGGGTGCAAAGGTTTTTATCGGTTTTCTACGTAATAAAAATACAACGAGTAATCTTTCTTCTTCTCTTTCCTCGTTTTCTCTCTCTTTTTATTTATTCGATTCCATTCTGCCTCTCAATTGATTAATACTTCTTGCACAGAGTTATTGCTCTTCGGAGTTTATAAAGTTATCGATTACGAAAAGTCCTTTTAACTCGTTCTTCGTCTGTAAATCGTCTGACGATGCAACTGGGATTGCTTATCGAGACGAGTATTCCCAGACCTGGAAGCGAATAAATAAACTCTCAAACTCGCGTCGGTGTGTGAATTTTAGTCTCATTAATCCATGGATCTTTTATTTTTTAAAGAATCTTTCAAAAGAATTTCAATGTACGTCACCAAGTATGTACGTATCATTTCTCTATCGAAGATGAATCGCTAAAAACGAGTTCCAATGTTAAAAAAATGCAAAATTGACGGAAACTTGGGAAATATTATCGCAATTTCGTACGTTGCAAAATTACAGAGAATAAAAAAAAAAAAAAAAAAAAAATAGAAAGAACGAAAAGAAAAATTAAAATTTAATTTTAAAAAATGTGAAGAAACAATAGATAAAGGAAGGATAAAAAATGTCGCATCAACTGTCTTAGACACGGCCACCGTAAAAATAAAAACCCGATAATCTGTTGGTTGCTCTCGCCGAGAGAAATATCGCAGATGTTCGCGTTGTGTCGGATGGTACTCACCATCGCGTCGTCGCCTTTCGCCGCGGTTTCATTCGAGCCGTCGGCGATAATTACGTTACGCTCGATTACGTCCTGATTGTTCTATGCATATCAAGCCGCGGATAAGCCATGTTCGCGTATCTGTACCGCGACCGTACTACATACATTACACGTAACGTCGACTCGATCGCCAGCCAGGTCTTCGCGATGGCGCGGCTGTTGCTTCTCCCTCTCTAATTAATTATCAACTTCCTCGTAACGTAACGTCTCTACATTTTCCATTCCTATTTATTCTAACTACGCGCGTCTTATCGAGATTGATTTCGCGTATGCATGCGATTTGCATAAATTCAAGAATCAGCGGCGCGCAGCTCGGGCGAGCGCAGGCTGGCAGGAGGGAGGATACGCGGAATTACTCATCCGTGACCCAGCAGCAACGCGAGGGATACATATATTTTTCTAATAACTGACGGAACGAAGATTGCATTTCTACGTACCATTCAATAAAATAAATCGCCGGCAATGAATTTCAACTTGGAAACGTATTACTCTCGCGCAACGTACGTAAAATGTTTGCTCGATAAAGATTAATTTCCGAAGCGTAGCTACACCGCGCTTGAAAATTAAATTTCTTACCGTTTATTTCATTGCCGGTCGAGCGTTCGAAAACCACCTGGTTTCTTAATCTGGGATCTTTTCGCGCTATAATATTTTTGCCTCGAAGTTCGTCATGCAGCAGAATCGTGATTTCAAGTTGCGTAGGTGGACGTTTGAAAGAGAATGGAGATTCAAAAATTTACGATTCGTCTGACTGAAAGGTCCAGAAGCAACTGTTCCGACCAGAGGAAACAAAGACGACTTTTTTCTTGCCATAAAATTTTATCGATATGCAAACATTTGAATCGATACAAAACAAATTACAGGCGCGATCCACGCCCCTTCACGAATCACGTGACCCAAATCAACCAATCGCTAATTTTCGTTGCATCAGCGTTGCACTTGAAGAGGCCCGATTTTCTGGGTTAACCCCACTAAAATCACTTTCAGTGATAATACGAAACACATTTAACAGAGATTTTGAAAATGAATATGAAGCTTGGAAACGTAGAAAATTAACAATAGAAAAATCTTCGTCAAACGTGACAGAAACGTCAAGCTTTTAATGAACTTGGACTGAAAATGTCTCATTGTTTATGCTCAGAAATATACATGGAAGTTTTAGAATGACTAATAATGCCAATATAAGATGATACTAACAAGAAAGTCAACAAGAAAATCCCAAACTGTCGTCAACTATCAAAGTTTCATTTAAGTGTGCCTGGCACAGAGTCAGAGAAACGTTCCGATTGTTGGAAATCGGGGACACGTGTATCTGATAAGAAATCAGGAAGGAAGGATACCGGAGACGAACTGGATGCGTACTTAAGAAGTTGCCAGGAAGTTGGAAAATACACAAATGAATTCCAGGAACCTCACAGTCAGAGATTAGTTTGGAGGATTACGTACGAGCCTGATGCGAAAAGTGATACAACTTCAGAGGCGAAGTCACATCGCACGGGGATGTTTAAGTGCCATTATAAGAATTGTTGGTTCACGCGATGAGTTTGAAGACTAACTCAACATCGGTTTTGTCGGATGAAAAAAATCAAACTGTGTAGTATATACTGGAGCGACAAATTTAAAGTGTCGACAGTGAAAATGGATTGTATCTTTCTTCCTAAATGTAAGATTAGCGCCAAACAAACAATCGTTGACGAAATCGTGCATTTTCTTTTTCTGAAACACAATCAGCTATCAGATTGCACAATGAATCTGTTAGTTACGTTTGAAGATGCACGTACATATCTCGAAGAAAAAACGCAATCACTTTTTCACCAATCCGACGAATACACGTGTACACGAGCAACAGACCCAATCATTGACAGTTCTGACAACATTTTACCTTTCAGTCTTAGATGTAGCACCCGGTATGTATATATATATATATTTATATATTTCGCATCGAGTAATATCCGCGGGCTTTTCAACGAACGAAAAGCTATTAACCGAAAAAGTTCGGTTCGCAACCGGTCGACACCGGTTAAAATGGAAATCGATAAATTAAATATCCGCCGTAGTGGGGTAACGCGCTTTCTTTGCCAAAGAAAGAAAGAATCTTGTCGAAACGAAGATGTGCGAGACAATGTCAGAGAGACAAGCTCGGTATGGCGGCAACAACGGCAATTCGTTTGGCGGAATAAACGATCGGCCGAACCGCGGGGAGCCCTCGTTGTCGTTTGTCAATGTGCGGACGACTTATTTACGGTGACTTCGAGCGAAGAACACAGGGGAACGAAAGTGAGAAAATACAAGAAGGGGGATATGCAAGAATTCAAGCACCACCTCCGTGCCCGCCGCGCGTGTCAAAGAAAACTGACGACGACTTTCGCGCCGCGAGTTGTGCGCGAGGCGGGGAAAAAATCGAAACTCTTTCTTTGCGTGGAAAATATCGGGAAGTATTTACGATCCTGCATAACCTAGTGGTAAATAGCAAATAAAGCAAAGCGACAAATTTCTTTGCGAATTTGTTTGTTCTGACTTTATCTTGTTTTTGCTGTTAAAACGTTTGAACGTTAAATTTAAATCTAATTTGTCAACAGGGCGCAAATATTAATTACTAGGCTGCGTATGTCTGCGCGAAATTTAAATTTTTATTTATATTATCGAACATAACAGGAACTAAATAGATTTTATACGTTTTTAAACATTTCCAGTATATGAATGAAAAATCCATAGTTACTGTTGATTGCCATTACATGAATATATATTATAATATATTATACATATAATACTATGATATTATAAATGTGAAATAAATAAATATTATATTTAAATTAAAGTTTTTTTACATAATGTCATTGTTGGAAATAATGCTCAGAACTGTAATATTTCTACTCTATTCTTCCAAATAGGTATTGAGAATCATTAACGCTAATCAATACTTAAAAGTTTTAATATTTTAAGTATTTCATATGTGAACAATACAATGTCCTAGTACTTTCTCATTTTTCGAGATTTATTAAAATATCTGTAATTTCCTGTATTCTTTTCTATTTAATCCTCGCGCAACGGATGTTTCATTGATTAGCTCATTGATCAACTCATAATAAAAATTTAATTTCTCGCAAACATCGAAGCAATAAGATCGAAGAAATATCGAAATATAATGATTTTTATAAGAGCAAAAGGTGTGAGAATAGTAAATATCAATTTTATGGAAGCAATATTTCACGTCCATATTCAACGAAATATGCATATGACGTAACCGCTTTAAAGAAACGTTTCAACAACAATGGAAAACTGGATTTCAACGAAACGATGAAACGGGATATTAAGAAATAGGAAAACATTCAGGGCACTGTACGATATCGAGGGTGATTGTATCGGGCGAGCTTTGTGGCTAACGCGCAAGTTCCATGCCTCAAACAAACCAACGGTTATGCAACTTGGCGATATTGCGTGCATGTCGCTGAAGAATGCCAAAACTGAAAGCCAAAACAGATGCAAATACGGCGGTCGTGTGCATTAATGAAACCTTTTTAGCGTACGTAAAGTTGCAAAACGAAACGGAATGAATATTCACGAGTAATTTGAAACAATTTGAAATAATAAGAGAACGACACGATACGAGGAACTTGCGGTGATACGACAGTGCTTCACACACGTACACATTGGACAAAATTGTGAAATTGGCTTTCATCGTTTTATCGTTAGTTTTTTTTTCTTCAATTTTACATGGTTCGTAAATGTTATATAAATGTCAATGATCTGCTGAAACTGCGGTAACTTGACTGTAAAAATTAAGTGGATTGATAGATGTAATTAATTTTACTTATCTTTCTTATTTATTTAACGGAAGTATCGAATATTTTGAAATATTGGGCAGAAAAAAAGCTATTACCTTTTACAAACCTTTAATGTTTGCAACGCTAATGCAACGAAAATGAGCGATTGGTTGATTTGGGTCACGTGATTCGCGAGGCGGCGTGGGGTAGGTAGACCTCGAGTAAGAGTGGCGTTGTCTGGTACTGAGCGATCGCGTCTGTAATTTGTTTTGCATATCAATAAAATTTTATGGCAAAAGAGTCGTCTTCGTTTCCTTTCAGTGAGACGAATCGTACTCAGGGGTACAAGTTTTTGTTAATATTTGTATTTTGTTTATATATATATATAAAGATAGGATAATTGTATAATTGTACAGAAAGGGATATTTGTACAGACGGAGATTTGAGTAATATGGAAATAAACAAAACTGCAAATAGACACGAGGGTGTTCCATTTGCAGATAATATTGATATTATGCGACAGTGATTCTGTGACTGAAGAGCCACCATTGAAAATTAAATGTAGTTGATGATTTAAATTTTTGATTAAGTCTGTTTTCTAATAATGTGTCTCTTTAACAATGATAAATATCCCCTATTTGAATAAAAATTTGTAAAAAAGAAACTTTTAAATTTAAACTTAAAGTTTCCTTAAAAAAATGTTTTCTTCATTCACTGACAAAATGAGAGTAAGATTGAAATACAAAATTTCACGAATTCTTCAGAGTTGAGTCTTAAAACGTTGAACTTTGAATGTTTGTAAACCATCGTAATTACGTTTACAATAACTTTCAGTATAGTGAAAGAACGACACTTGTAAATATTCGTGAAAACAATTTCGAAATCAAGAGAAAAATATTTCTCGTTCCCTGTGGCTCTTCGTTTCTCTCTCTCTCTCTCTCTTTTTTTTTAAATCAATTTCCAACATAGTGCGCTAACGAGAACGCCGCGATAATTATCCGATTCGTAAAAAATCCATAAATAAAAAATCTACACGCGGTTCGATTCGACGTTTGATCAGTTCAGTAACATAATCCGGAGATAACAATAAAAAAAAAAAAAAAAGTAACAACACGAAATTTTAACGAATCCGCTGGAAAAAAAAAGAGGAAAAAGAACAGCGGTACGAAACTTCGACGAACCAGTCCATGCAGCGACTAGAAGTGTTTTCTTTAATTACTTACCGATGCGGCGTGGCGTGACGTGGCAAACGTGACTCGCAGGAGTCGTGGAAGAAATAACCGACGAGATACATACCTGAAGACAATACAAACGTCTCGTGATTAAGAGGACAGAGAGTCGTGTAATGAGATATTAACAATAAAACGCGTCAGAATAGTGCAAGAAATCAAGCGGAGACATTTTGACAGAACGTTAATGACCAATGTTTCCTGACCAATTGTAACTGGACTGTTGATTTTTAATCAAATTTATATTTTGACTGAGATCCAGGAGAAGGGTTAAATTTGTTCAATCGAAAAATTATTCATAATCTCTTACAGGAATGTTGATCAGTTTAAAACAAAACAACACATTGTTCGACTTTTTATTAAAAGCAGAGAAATTCCTTATGACTCGTCGAATCATTTTTGTTTGTATAATAGTATTTTCAATTTATTTTTTTTCTCACTTCCTTTCTTTCCAAAGCTCGTTACTTTAAATCGTTCTGCTGTTACTTCTCTGATATAATCGAGCAGTAGTTAGGTATTATCTTGCTGACGAATGAAAACGAGCAGTACGCGGATTTTCCACCCCACGTGTGCGTTAAGGTCGGTTTAGGTTAGGTTAGATAGGATAGATTCTTAATTACCGGGATTCTCTACACTTTGTAATTAAGAACCATTGAAATTTTCCTCGGTATTAACATCTATCTGATTTTCTTACGATTTCCTTACGCTTTCCTCTCTCTTACGTTTTCTTAAAAATGTTCACCTAACCTTTACTGACCCAGGATCTTTCGCGTCGGAACAAATTTGAAATGTTCGACTCCTCTTCGAACAAGCATTTCGATATTTGCAATAATATATTACAAATATACTATAATATAATATAATATAATATAATATAATACTAATGCTAATATTATAAAAAATTAACGTAGAAATATATTGTTAAGAAATATATTGAAATATAAATCCCTTGTTTTGATTTCCTTGAAATCTTTCATTCTAGAAAAAAAAAAAAAAACAGAAAATAACGAAGTGAAAATTAAAGATCAAACCGTTTTAATGTTAGGAGCGAATATTTTTAAACACAAATATTTTAACATTTCCAAGAATATACATTAAAATTCAGAACTGAGAAATTGTCAGACCATTGTATTTCTAAAGTATTACACGAGTAAATAATTTGTACGGAGAATATAATTTATACGTATAAATAATTCGTAGATAATTAATAACGAGGCGTAGCGTAACAAAAGAATCAACGTATTTGTACAATTGTAGAGTACAGATGCAGTTTTGCATGTAACGAAATTTTTAACGAGACACAGACTGTTGGTGCTTTGTTTAATGAAGTTTAATGAAGCACAAAATAAGTCAAATTACGGATAATTACTGCGATGTATAAGATAAAGCATTTAACTGAACGCTCTGCGTCAGGGAACGTTTTATTATGAAGTTTATGACGCGGATGAAAATTTGCTATTTTTATGAGGGGATCTATTATTACGGTTCGCGGCAGTCATTAACTTTACGATCTCGGAAAAAAAGAGAGAGAGAGAGAGAGAGAGAGAGAGAAAACGGTGAATACTTAATGAACGTTTAAGTGCTCGCCGTTTTCTGTTTAACAGTAATTAACGTATCATAACTTTGTTCGGGAGACAGTTATACGAACCAGCTGTCGATTCCAAGTTCAGACATATCCTTCGCGAGCACGCCGTTTATTTAATCGTGAACACTTCAGAATGACTATATATATCTTCTCCACGGAATATATTTATTTTCGAAATAGATTCATTCATTCGTTATATTTCAATTTAAATTCCCTTTCGTACATTTTTTCCAACGTTCGTGTGATAATTCGTATAAAATAAAACACTGAATTTGCGAGATATCTTCGTTTCCTGTGGAACGTCAG
Source organism: Melipona beecheii (assembly GCA_032399605.1). NCBI lineage: Eukaryota > Metazoa > Arthropoda > Insecta > Hymenoptera > Apidae > Melipona > Melipona beecheii. Next base: position 7,569,025 of record JAUCMO010000507.1, read on the forward strand.
TAATATTGTCAATAATAATTGGCTTGCTAATAAGTATATACATCCTTGATATTAACAGAGAGTTTGTACTATAAAACTTAGAGAAGAGTCACTTCCAACGTATATAAAAAATAGTACGCCACTCCTACTCGAGGTCTACCCCACGCTCCCTCACGAATCACGTGACCCAAATCAACCAATCGCTAATTTTCGTTGCATTAGCGTTGCATCTGAAGAGGCCCGAAAATATTTTTTGGGTTACTCCCGCTAAAATCACTTTCAGTGATAAAATATACTTGCGTACCATATACGTGTTGGGTTAAATAGTTGTTCTTGTTAATAATTAAGTTCAAAAATAATTCGTGTTTCGCTTTGTTTTCCTGTCCCCTTGTTTCTCGTGCTTGCATTTACTTTAGCAACTATAGCAAACGAAAAATAATCGAAAAATTTGATGAAACTTTCGAGCAACCGCTTGTGCGTTACGAATTTTTTAATTTTGCCGCGGCACAACACCTTTGGAATTGACTTTGATCATAAATCATTAATGAAATTACGAGAAAGTTGGCAAAAGCGGGGCAACTTTTGTCGTTTTACAATTTATTTTTACGAACTTCTCCGTGGTTAAGCTATACACGATATACACGCGACCTACATCTTGTTCAATTTTTATTCTCATGTGAACCAAATCGAATTTATTATCCTTTTCTCTTGCGTTCCATCTTTTAATTTACTTTATATCCATCGTGCCGATGATTATGGAACATTTGCATATCGAAAACTATATTTCACGAGGTACGTGTAACATGATGATATTTCGCGACTGTTTAAACTTCATTTATGGCATATAAAAAAAAATACGTTCGAACGAAATGAAAAGTTCATAAATACGAAATAACGAAATAATTTTATTTATGAAAACGAGAAACACACGAATTGAATTCAATCAATACACATTCATACATAAAATTCAAAATAAAAGAATTTTTAATAAATTGACAGAATACGATATTTTTTCACTAATGTGTTTGCCGGTGGTACACAGTTGGAATAACTGAATATTATTTTTTAAATATTTCTTTTATGAACGGAAAACTTGAAATATCGATGAATTTTTAATTAATACAGTCAGCTGGAACGCACGTATATTATAAAATATTTTGCGAGAAACTTAGAAAAGAAACTGTTAATTATGAAAAATTAAATTTTCTCGAAAACGAAAGCTCTAACGAAAAGATTTTATTCTTTCTTTTTGATTCACTTTTGTATCTAGAATCACTTCCACGAGTCACGGGACACTCTGCATGTAAAAACTTGAATTCACGTTACAAATCGCTGCAACAAACTATCAAAAGCAGCACCAATTGCAAACTTTTTACAAACACGCGAAAACACTTGAACACTCACGATCAAATTTCAAAAATGAGACACAAGAACAACAAGATTCGAAAAATTAAAAAGATTAAAATTATATTAATTAGTAAACTAATTGTTCCTTTTCATTTTGTAAGTAATACTCTTTTTTTGATTTTTTTAAAATTTCCTCGCTTGATTTGCAGAAATTTCCATCTGTTTTTGAACAATACAGTAAATTATAAATTCACTCGTCTAAAGGATATTGACTGAAAGTGCAATTTCTCTGCTTTACAAAATTTTGATATTAATTGTTACTTTTTCATATTCCCAACGTTTGCACTTGAATAATTACACGTAATTGCAGTACAAGATGAACCGGACGATGTGTTGACATCAATTAAATTCAAATTTAGATTTAAATTAAATCAAAATAACAAGGTCATCTGAAAACGTTCGAATATTTCTTTGACACATTGATGATTCACAATTTATTAGAGTTGATGCATCATAAATTTCACTAGTATACTCATTGAATTATTTCTTTAATTTTACAAGTTTCGTGTTACTTTTAATACGCTGCTTTAATACGGTAAAAAATTATGAATATATTTTCGTATGAACGTACAGAGTGAAATAGTTCGTTTTTTTCTATGGACTTTTTTTGAAAAAATGTTTGAAATGTTTACCGAGTTTACCGTGTCCGAAATTATTGCTCAGATGAATACATTTTGATTGCTTCACATCTCGTATTGTCAATGGGAAACGAATTATTTCAAGTGGACATTTTTATCGACTCATTCTGGGCATGTGTAAAATTTCAGAAAAAAATTCGACTCTATCGATTCTTCGAACAATGGAATTGTTCCACGCGGAAGAAACTCTTTCTCATTTGAATATTTACTGGTAAAACTAAACACTTCGTATGAGCTATCTCGTACATGCTTAAAATTTCAATTTATAAAACAACAGTTCCAAAAAAAAAAAAAAAGAAAAGATTCAATTCTACCAATTTGCTCTTCGAAACAGTAGACTCCACAAGAAAGAACTCTCTCCCGTCTCCGATATTTGCCGGCAAAACGACATGTTTAAATCCATCGGACGTTTCACGTTAGCTGGACGAGTTTTACTTGCAAATTTCACATTGTAAGAGCAGAATGATCGATGAATGACAAAGACGTGCCTCGAACCGGAGACGCCCTCCCCTGCCCTCCCCTCCGCCGACACTTGATGTACGCCCATATATATTTTTGTGGGTGGCTATGAAGAACAGTTATTCGCGATGGAGAGAAAGATTTATGGGTGCGTCTCTTGTCGATCCGCGCGATATCTCATGGAATATGCATGGCCGTCTATCGACGGATCGATCCTCTCGTTCGATGCCCGGCGCAAAGAGTTTTATTGAGAATGCTAGTTCGTGAAAAGTGCATAATACATACCAGACCTTTGTACCAATATCGTTTACCTTTCTGTTTCCGCGTACCTTCTCTCTCTCGCCTCGATATCTACACGTTTCCCTTGCCTTCGTTTTTGCGCACTATATAACCTTTCCCCACTACTACCTTACTCTCAGAGTAAAGAACTACTGCATACTTTTCAACTATTCTGATGTTTAATTTCGATACAACCAAGAAGATGATACAACTAGGAACTAAAAAAGATCATCACTCACCGCCAGATGATCGTTGTTAGATCATTGCAGTGACACGATGATCGGATATTCAAATGCTTGTGTAAATAAAAATTCAGTTCGAGTCGACTTTGATCGTACAAATCGTCATTTGGTTTTCTACGCGAAGACAAGAAATATATAATTAATCGTAATTAAAATTTTTCACACGTCGTAAATCTTTATTAATAATATAAATCTTTTTTTTTTAAATGTTTTATTGAATATTTCTGATAGTGATAAATAGATAATTCCAACAATGAACTAATTCTTTCTACTATAAACCCATATATCTATATCACGCAGTTTCATTTTATAAATATATTCATATGCATAATATAGTCTCGAAGAAGATTTTTGATTTTATTATTGTGAAAATGTTTCGTTTCATTTTATAACACCCTTCTCATAACGTGCAAAGTTATTTAAAAAAATACATGTACAAATGCGTTCTAAGAATATGTTCAAAATTTAAAGCGATATTAGCAAATAAGTTACTTCGACACATGTCACGATTGACATATTCCACGAAAAATTTTCATTTATTTGAGAATTTCTACAATTACGATTCCAACAACGGAGGATTATCCGTTTAAAAGAACGGATCCATCTGCCATCAGAAAATTTCCTGCGTCTTGTTACAACGACACGAAAGTGAATGTGCTCGTTCGAATAAATAACTTCAAAATAAAAAATTGGCGGGCAATTACAAATAGTCGATTCTGCGAACGATATTCCGCAAACATCCGTCTGATCTTTGTCTAAAATCAATCGAACGGGAATTCGAGCGAGTAGAACGAGTTCCCACGAATAGGCGAGAGAGCTCGCCCGATCGAAGCACTGGGTCATTTTCAGCCAATTCTCGTCGGTCCCCGTTTCTGTAGAGAAGACACGTAAAGAATTGCAGCGTCTTTGATGGTCCATGGATCCATCGTTGCTTGGTTGCGAAGTAAGACGAACAAGTGGTAGGAAGAGAACGAAAATGAAAACGAAAACGAACACGAACACGAACACGGGATGTGTTCCGAGGTGAAGCGAGGTGAAAGACCGGAAGACAAAAAGATGGCGGTTCGTGTCTGGAGCTAATGCGTCCGTGATGCCGGAGAACAAAGAGCCACGGTCAATCTGGACCAGTAGCTGGAAAAAGGAGGAGGACGAAGAAAAGAGCTCCATTGACCTAGTGACACACTTCCATTTCCATTTTCAACAACACCGCTACTACGTCATCGAGAGAATCCAGTGGACCTCGCACACGTGTGACCGCACAAATCCACAGCTACACGTATACGTCACACCCACACGTTCGCATCCTCCGGTTTTTCTCCGCTGCTTTTTTGTAGATTAATCACGCACCCGCGAAATTTGTGCTAAACACTTTGAGCGATGGCACAGAGCTCCTGCGAGCTGTTGAAGGATTTGTAATACTTGTCGGCGTATTTTATAGATGTGACAATCAAGTTACATCGACAAATGTTATTAGGTAATGATAGGCATTCAGGGGAAATTGTACGGGTTTACATAAAGAGACGTGTAAAATACCGGAGGCACGGTGCTTTCTATAATGTTTGGCGCGTGAAACAATTTTTCATTACGACTGTAATTTCTTTAATTGTACTTTTGAGAAATATATGTGAACTTGCACGAAAATTCGCAGTTCAATAATGATGTTCAAGCTAAGAAATTAACAGCTATAAAATATTGAAAATCCTTGGTTTTCTCTAAATCGTGTACTTAAAATCGCTCCAATGTATCAAAGAAACAGTGATGTATCAAAGTAAGATTGAAATCGTCGATCTAGAGTCGTCGTTCCAAAATATCTCTTCAACTATATTCTTTTAAAATGAAATCACATGTAATTATATAAAAAACAATATTAAATCGTTTGTGTCAGAAAAAAGAATTTAGGTGATGTATAGAATTTTTTTTTATTAAAAAAAAATATGTCCCACGCCATTATTGTAACAATACTGAAATGAAGAATACATTTTAAACGTTAATGTTACGTACATATTATATTGCCGTTGGTTAAAATTATCGGAATATTCGAAAATGCGACGAAAGGAATGGAAATGCAATCAAAAAGTTAAAGGAACGCTCGCGCGATCAAATCAAATTGAAATTGTCCTTTCTTGCTCTTTTCAGAACTACTGCAGTTATTAATTTTTACGAAATTGACGTGTCGTTTCCACTGCAGTTACGTCCTTTAACTGTATAAAGACAGTTTTATAAAAAATATGACTAAAAAACTTCATCGACGGCAGATTTTTCGCTTCGTTTTACTCAAGTAAATATCCAATCAATTTTGCCACAAGACTTCGTACGATAAACGTAGTAATCACGAACATAAATAAAATAGCTCCATTTTTTTTTATTTTAATTTTAAAATCTTCTCGCTCACTCGTTATTATCTTTTTTTAAAAAAATCAGTGTTTTTGATTGTTAACAAACTAAAAATAGATTTCAAGTAGATCACACTGTATAATACCCCTAAAGTTCAACCTAGAAATAAGAGAATTATACATTATTATAAAATATACAATGTAGCTTCTTAGCTTTTCTCTTTTCTTTTTCCGTACGAGAAGAGATCTTTCCTGTTTATTTGAACAAATAAACACGTAAATCAGTTCTGCGTCAGGGTTGATCTAACGCGGTTCGATCACGGGAGCTGCAAACGTCAAACGTTGCTAAACCTATTTGTCCGTAATTTCATGTATACGTACATGTACTTCCTTCGCTGCTTTCGAAAGGAATCGCTTCGAGTTTAATTCAATGTCACGGGGGAACGATCAAAGGCTTTTGTCAATGTAATGGGCGATTGTTCAAGAAGTCACGGTCATATACCGGAAACTCGGTATTGCGCAGAGTCCGTGAACCGAATTTGGCTTTGTTCCTAGACTCTGGCCGGGAACGATTGTGCCCGTGCAAGAACATCGGGGGAATTTCGTCAATTAAAAGTTTGATCTCGGGGCATCTTTTAAAATCGAACAAGACGGCGCGAGTGTTAATTTTTTTCTATAATTTAAACGCCAATTTTATATTTAAATTTTGAAAAGGGAAAGAAGGAAAAGAAAAATTCGAGCGAGGATTTAGAATTTTATTCTTTGATTCTTTTATTCTTTAGAGAATTCTTCTTAAGAATTTTATTCTTCGTGTTTTCTGTACTGCAGTGAAAATTTTCATTATTCAACTCTGATTTCATTTCATTTTAATTATGGTGTTCTTAAAACAATGAATAATGTTATACGAAGCCGTGAAAGATTGGTTAAAAATTCTGCGAAGATAAAATCTTTTTTTAAAATTCTAAATTTACGCGAGAAAAGTATCTTAATGAATTCACTTTTGCAATGAAGCGCGACTTGAAGTATGAAATTTTGTTCAAAAGTAAAGCAAGAGACGCAGAGGAAAAACACACAAAAAAAAAAACGATTAACGTAATTGCACGAGCGAGATCAAATTACTATTTCATTCGCTTTTGTTTTAGGAAACAGATTTTTTTGCACGAATTACGAATTAAGAAATTAGGAAATTCACTTCGGGGAAGAAAATGTCGAATTACTTCGAACTCCGTCATCCTCCGTTCCTCTAATTAAACCTCAAAGAGTTTACGTTTGCACGAGATGAACGCCACCGACGAACATCAGTGGGGATGCATACGTACGTGCATACGTACCTCGCATCTCGATCGATACGATATATTTCACGCGAACGGTCGACCGTATGATTGGCCAAGAGAAAATAACGTCTGGCAGCGTAGAGGCGGGATTGGTAGAGATCGACGTGGAGAAGCCGAGAGTTGAAATTGTCCTTGTCTCTGGGGAACACCGGCCACGTATACGTGCCAATGGTAAACTGACCCTAGATGTCCATCGCGTCGAGATGAAAAGGCCACGACGGATCTACTTTGCTCACAGAGTTCCGTTAGACACACCACAACTATCAGAATCTAATCACCGAGTAGCATCAAACACTCGGTTTGTTCGACTGCGTCATCCGGTACAAATTGTCGGGAAGATAGGCATCGTTGGCCCCGTCGGGTCAGCCGATGTAGATATTCGGTCGGCTACATTTGGGTTAGCCCCTGGAAACACTGTTGCTTCCCGAGATTAAAAGCAAAGGTGAGCTCGAAACGTGTGAACAACAAGCCTCGCAACGTGCTCGCGTTCTCTTTCTCTTTTCTCTTGTCAATCCTTAATCGACGCGTTTTTCGTAGAAAAATATCGGATGTTTCCACGATGTTACGCTGGATCGAACAAAGTATTGGCAAGTGTCTAGTTTGTGGGGGAAAAAAATTTTCCATACGATGGACTGACGGACTGATAAACGATGATCTCTACTGGATCGTCATAGCGAATTATTCTCTGTGCCTTCGTACAGATTCTGTCACGTTTATAAAACACGTTGCAGAACTGAATTCGAGCTAAACTAACAACCCAAAGACGACAACGACAACGTGAAACCATTTTATAAATGGTACGTACATCGAGTCAGCGAGCGAATTTCCATTTCAACCGTCTGTAGACGTTGTCGATGCGAAGGGGAATTAATTCTTTTCACGGGCAATTAATTATGACAAATGGCGAGCCGTGATCTGCGAGGCACGTTCTCGAATTATCGACGGTTCGGGCCTCGAGAAAAATGATACGGCGAAAGATTATCGGCGACGTCTGGCCGTGGAGGTTACAGAGGCGTGAAATTAATTATTTCACGAGCCGCTCTTATCGTTCGCGCCAACAGACATCTCGATACGGATGTATATCCGTAGGCACGTATTCTTATCCTCGATCGTTCAACGCGATAGAAGTGTATGATCGGAGGTAGAGAATCAGCGAGCCCGGGTGAAGCTGCAACGCACGATCGAAGTGGATACACCGAAGATCACGTTGCAACGTTTTTCTTATACACGTAAGACGAAACGGGAGAGAAAAGAAGAAAGAGGAATCCCACGATGAAAGAACATTGTGGGCGTTTGTAAATGAACAGCACCGACAGACAGATGTGGTCGTTAGGTATATTTGGAAATAACCACTGTAAGACCGTAATGTAAAATATATTTGATATTTAGTTGACGACTGTTAATAGACGGTGGATTCTGATGCAAATTTGGTTTCATGTACATTTTATTTACTTTCTGATCTTATGTAATTGAGAAATTCTGATACTTTAAAGTTTCTCTAAAAATGCGCAGTTCAATCATTAACATTTACTTTGGTGAAATAAGATGCAAATGAAGAAGGACGCAAAACACTTGTCAAGCTCCAATCCATTGAAATAAGTATTACTTAACGATATTTTTGCTTGCTAAATTCTGAATTCAGAATTTAGTGCAATGATTCGACGCAGTATAAAATTTATACGTATCATTGTATATACAAATATAATAAAAAACATTCGTTCAGATAACTCCTAGCTCTAAAGATGTTCTTTACTCTTTCGAACAATAAAGATCACGAGTGCTCGTCTAGGAATGTTTTGTCTACAGAGCGAAGTGCTTTCTTTCTTTACGCATGCTGATGAAATGCACATTGACTGTTCTTCTCTTTCGTACGCTTCCACGAAGCTTTTCGACGTACGAAATGCATCAAATAACAGCTCGACCTCAAAATTAGAAGTATAGTAAATGTATTCTAACAATTGTAGAACTATCGACAGCATGCAATGAAAGAAATGCTGACATACCGATATATATCGATGCTGCGTTTATTAAAGCAATCTAGAAAAATTTAATTGAAAAGAAAACAGAAAGATAGAACTTGGTCTTTCAATGCATTGTGCAAAACACATGACTCATGTCTTGCTTTCAATGAAACGAAACACTCATAAATCGAAATCATGCATATTTTTCATAAAATGGTCATGATAAAGGTTCCAGATATACGAGAGAATATTTGCCATTTTTAAGAATGGCAGATCCACGCGCCCGTTTTAGTATATTACCTTGCAATCGAGAAAGGAGTTTCGATTCGAACACGTTTTCCGCTCGATGGCCACGAATGTATCGTGATTTTATTCCTAGGATCGTGGACCAAACGTGACAGTAACGATACAATGGATAGTTGGGGTAACGGATTTTAATTATTATCCACGTCAGACGGACGGACACATTCCGCAAGTAAGTGCACTTGGGAACGAGACGACCGAGGAGGCGTAGTTCCAGCTCAGGGGTTACTGGAACGCCCCCAATCTTCTATAGTTTTCAAGATTGAATGGGATTTTCTTCCTATTTGCGACGAGAGTTGTGCAATTCCTCGTTCCGCAAAAATATATTTCGCGATTATGCAACAGAGCGGTAGAACTTTGAATTTTCATACGTCGGTTATTAACACAGAGAAACTAAATAATTTTAGTTTAATTTTCTAAATAGTGGACTCTGTGAGCAATGTCGAAGTCAACACTCTCTGGAATGATAATTTTAATTAATTCCGACGACGTTCGTAGATACGTATTTATTTTTGTGCGAGTATCTCAACAACCAATCTTTTTTCATATTTAATTATATTTAAAATTTCATTACGTATTTTATGTTCTCTCCGATAGAGATTAATAATGATATTAACCCCATGCTTTATGGGTTTCTTTTCGATTTGTAAGACAAGCCTTATATTTATTGAAATTGCAACATTAATTTAGAACATTTAAAGTATCAAAACGTTAAACATAATTTTTATTCGTCAATGGTCAATTTAAAGAAATTAAATTTAAAATTCAAACCACAAGTCGAATTAAACATTTTGAAGAGCGACAACGTAGAACTTGAATTCAGTTGGGAGTTAAAGAATTAATTTCATAAAATTTCACAAATTGGCAAAATTGAAGGTACTGAGTTCACGATTTGTATTTTGAAGAGGAATATCTCAAATAGTTCTTGAAACAGTTCACTCTTTGTTTTCGATTTATTTCTTCACTGAGCGTCTTGTCCCCTCTTTGTACCTTCAAATGATGCGACATCCTGTATATATGTACGACAATGTCGTAAAGACAAAAAATGACGTATTATTAAAGCCGGCAAGATAGTCGTTGGCACGCGTAACGACCAGCAGCGGTTTGGCTGCTGACAGGTCACCGATAAGAAAGTAGAAGGCAAACCTAATAGTCAACCGTACCCCTCGGCTCAATCCGCCCTTCATACCGCGACAAACGATAATGACATCCGTTATTGGTAAGCCGGAGAGATAAACGATTATCGCCAAACGTAAACTTACGCGCAGGCCAAATTTCATCTACGATGAAAGATGCATGTAATCGGAATTTCCACTCCCCACGGCAGAAGAGTGATGTTAAAACGCGTTAACCTCTCGTAACTAACATTGACTATAGAAATTCAACGAAATTTAAGGAAATATATATATATAGATACTTTTAATAGCAAATATAGATAAAAAAATCTTCATGTGGTAATAAAATTCACTCGTTAAATAATAACCATTATTATGTACTATTAATTTATATATTATTAATATATACTATGTGTCTTTGAAAATACCTTAAATATTATAATTATCGTTGATATTACGGTTGTAACATTTAATATTATAACTCAATGTCTTTCCTTCGATTAAAAAAATTGAGCATTTCATAAGAGTAATAATAAATCATAAAAGTAAATCTTGGTTTAATATCAAAAGGAGAACATTTGCATTCAAGTGTCAAATGTATGTCAATTTTATATCGATTAAATACATTCATTAAATATGTTCATTTTAACGAATTGTCATAACCTAAGTACGTACGTACAGACATGCACCTAAATGAAATTCATAATAAAGATAGCATATAAGTGAAATTTATAACAAGTATATTGAAATACATTAATGCTTTATCTCAATTACCTGTTCACTTATTTTTGTCCCCGACTGTATGACAAACGCGGATTGTAACACGAGTGATTTGCAGCGATATCTGTCAGACCGAGGAGCGAGTAAACCCCCGTGTAAGCGCCCGTATTCAATAAATCTTCAACCTCGATTTAATCGAAAACGAAGCTGCGAATGGAAACATGTTACCGTGTATGTTTTCTATTTTTTCTATTTTATCGCTGAAAGTGATTTTAGCGGGGGTAACCCAGAAAATCGGGCCTCTTCAGGTGCAACGCTGATGCAACGAAAATTAGCGATTGGTTGATTTGGGTCACGTGATTCGTGAGGGTAGACCTCGAGTAGAAGTAGCGTTGTTTACGAACTGATCTTCTGTGCATGAAAAAGTCGGGAATATTGATTTTTAATATTCTTGATATTGCGATACACGTAACAAAAAAAACTGAAAAATAAGAACACTGAGAATGTGTATTCTTTTCGCTGAAATATTCATGGTAATTGGAGAAATACTTGTACTAAAGAAGTTGAATAATTTATGATTATAGCAAACAAAAAGATACATTTTCTTGCACATCGAAATAAACTGACTATTTCCTTCATCTGAAAATTTTATTAACCTTCATCCTTTTACTGCTTCGAATCCAAAAGGCTCTACAATAGCCTCTAGAAGCATTTCACATTTAAACAGTGTGAACGTTGTTTAAACTGGCTTAGATCGCGGAATATAATCGTAGAACGTTGTTCTAATACCTGCCGCTTTCCACAATGCAATATTCTGCTCTTTCGCAGAAGTTTGAATGTGTTCTTGTTACTACCATTAGACTGACTACATGCAAAATTCAACATGTCCTAATTTCCTCTTATAAATTAAAAAGAAATTATTTGGCGATTGGTACACAACGGACTGCGGACAGTGCAATATTTTATTAATAAAAATATTTTTGAATTCCTTTTTTAATGTCTTTTATAATGTAAAAAAATATATATATATATTTATAATAATTATATATTATAAAACATGTATTGTGATATATGCACATAAGTAAATGTAAATATATATCCATTTATTGGAAACCTTGTTCAATCTTTATTATCGCCAATGAATTTTTGTTGGAGATTTTTTATTTCGCTACATAACTGAAAAATTATACATCGCGCGGCGACGAAACATGTCTATTTCTTTCAATTACGTCAATATGTCAATAATGGGAAGATAGATACGCTACGCTGAAGCAAAAATAACCAGAGGTACTTCTAGCGAAAATCCCTAGAGTTTCCAAGAGTATGCAATCGTAATGAAGATGTGTTTCTTCGCAAATAGCTTTCATTCAAACTTCAGTACCTTGACACAGAAACACAAAGGTGAATTGTAAGCTAAATTTCCGGTATGTCAGCGAAAAATATCATCAACTATTTACTATTTTATAAAAATAAAGTAAAATTACTATTTTATAAAAAATGACTTGTACTAATTAGCATCTGAGCAATCTCTACTCTCTCTGTAAGTGAGATTGGCCTTCTTATTCTTTTAATATATAATAGAAGAGACTAAAATAAATACAAAAGTACATTTGAAGAAAATAGCTCGTAACACGCTCAAAGTTTCACGCAAAGTATTTTCCACGCTATTTTGATTGATTTGTAATAAGTCATGTCCCTTAATTTAATTTTTTTTTAATTTTTACTATTTTATAATTTATTCTCCTTCTGCACGATAATTTAACTTGGCCTAATAAAACGGCTGAAATGGCGCGTTTCTGCAGACATTATATTTGGAAAATTTTTCCCGCACTTGAAACTTTTTAAAATATTTTTTTCTTGAAATCGGATTTTATTTTATGATTTTTCTGGAATTTAATTACTGGCTGTCAGCTGTATTTTTCTTTTTTTTTTTTTATGAAAAAATCGTACAAAATCTACTTCGTCCGAAATAAAATGGCAACCACAAGTTCCGGGAATTCTTTTTAATCCATTAAATAACGGAGAATTTTTTTTTGTTTTGTCTGCAATATACGAGGGTTAAAAAGTATCATGTATATTTATTTGGGGTATTCATGTGCTAATTAATCAAGTCCAAGTGTATTTAAATTTTATATCATTTAATATTTTTATATGACTATAAAATTTACGAGAAAGAAATATTAGAATCTAATAAAAAATAATAGAGAAATAAAGTACGTGAAAATAATTTTTACCTTATTTTTCTAATTACGTGATATTGGATGATTTCTTATTAACAGATATTAAATACCAACGACGAATATGCAATAATACTTATATAATGTTTCAAAAGATACTTTACTGGAGGATTACGATCCACACATTGGGTCGCGTAAAATTTTAACAATGATTGTTCACAGAAATCCATTCACCGTTTAAGTTTAACATTAATATATAGAATACCATTAAATAATTCTATACAAATCAGAATTACTCAATTAACTCTATTACTCTTTTCTGTATGAATAGATTTCAATACGATATATATATATATATAGTATGAATTATTCCAAGTTCTTCAGAATTTTATATCATATGTCAAGAAGATCGAGAATCATTGATCTGAAATCTAAAAGTAAAGTATCTACTGACAGACCTCGCAGTAAATTATTCAGCAGGAAGATTTTAATATTTTACCATCGATTAAAAGTTCTCTCTAACGAGAAGAGAAACTAAAGGAAGAAACACGATCGATATCCTCTCTATTTTGCGACGAATCAAAAATTCACGAAACGTTCTCCGTTTATCGAACTTTGTATGAAAAAGGAAAAAAAGAAAAAAGAAAACGTTGGAATTAGAGCGACGCACACAGATTCCTATGCATCTCGCCCGCAGCACCACCGGCACCGGTTTATCTTTTTTACCAGCGGCCCACGTTCCTCCGCATAAAAGAAGTTCCCAGGTGTGGAGAATGGACGATGCCAGACGAAGGTAACGGTACCTGGCCCCTACTCTAACCTGTCTCCCATCGCCGCCGCTTCCACCTGACCTGATTTTCTGACCCACTGCCAACGGCGCCATCCATGCTCCCATCCACGGACACATGTTCCTCCTCTAATTGAATTATGTTTTTTTATCGGTACGTACGTCTCTTTTGAATCCGGTTTGCCTTTTCGACTCTTCCTTTTTCCTCTTTTTTCTTTTCTTTTTTTTGATACATCGTGACACATGTTCGACGAAACTACTATTTGTACTTCCTGTTTTCTATTTTCGATTATCGGTTCATTCAGTCACCTATGGTAAATACATATGCGTTGCGATTGTTAATTTTGTTTCTGTGTATCGTTGCAAGACTGTCGGCAGTGTTAAATATTTTTAACGAAGATTTTATTCTCTTTTCGAATAATATATTCAATTTACTTATCACGCGCATCGATTTTTGTTACAGACAGAAACAGAATAAATCAATTCTCTTGTACACTATCGTGAATTAATCCCTTGCGGTGGCAACCGGTTCGCGGACCATAACGAGTGACCGAACTGTACACTACTACCGTATAATAATTCGTCGCTTTCTTTTTCTTTTGAACTCGTCGATATGACATCACTAGATTGAAATTATTAAGAAGTAATAAACTTATCATTTGTTTTGCCTGGGTTACATTTAAATATACTTAAAAATACTGAGAAAATGTTGCAATTTGGAACAAAAAGTTCTCGACGTGGTTAAAATCAAGGTACACTTATAATTAACATTTTTTTTTATTATTTTACATTTGATTACCGTATCATTGAAATGTTACTTTTAAAAATTTGTCCACTCCTTCCTTCACAGAAATATGTCCTTTGACTTATTATGAATTATTGTAGGCTTTCAAGAGGAAGCCTTTTCGACGAGACCAATAGTAGTTGGGACAAAATGCGTTTTCTTTTCTCCTTTTCTCTCTCATGTGTTTTAATCCCTTCTTTCCAGTCTTTAATTATAGCTCACTGTGTATTAAGAGCGCTTGTTCTCTCTGCAGTTAATTAAAAATTTCTTTTTTTAATTATTCAATCATCAGATTCAGTAACAAAGAGCAAATCGTTTGTACGGCGCAAGTAACAGATCTTCAAACTATCTAACGAACGAAATTAAAAAATTGTTGTGAAATTCATTTCCATATTTTCCATTTGCTCGATTTTCAAACGTTAAATACACATAATAATACTTGTGTCAAAATTCTGTAGATTTATAAATTAATTTCTTGATTAATTAATTCGTTCTTCTTTACCCGTTATGATTTTTTTCTAATTACATGATCACTATTTTGCGACATTTACAATAGACTGTCTGAATTTTGTAATTTGTATTCTTTTAAAGACGAATATTCCTAGTAGAATATTTTATATCAAGGCATATAATTTAATGAAACATATTAAATGAATTTTGAATCTTTAAAAAATCGAAACTAAAAGTTTCTTTCATTTAATTTGAATTCTTCAGTTTCTCATCTCCATAATATTTAATATAACTGCAATATCTCTGTGCAATATCTCATTATAAATAAATTTCGCAGAGATTGGAAATTTCCATTAGATATTTTAAACGTGTTATTAGTTATTTATACAATTTTTCCCTATCATAAGTACAAAAGAAAATCGTTTGTCGAAACTTTAGACTTCAATTAGCGTTGGATTAAATAAATTCCTGTCGATTGAATCCACTTATCTCAATGTAAACTCTGTTATTTGAACTAGAAATTACAGCTAATGGAAAGAATATGCAATTTTTAATAGGAACTCTAATTAGATAAAATATTTACTCTTCGACAGATTTAAACGGATGGACTTTTATCATATGTATGAACATTCAAATAATGTGTACTTATAAAAATGAGCAAACGTCCGGTATTCCAATAATTTCGACTTAAATTCTCTTCAAATTAATATCGTCAGTTAATTTATATCATTTTGCGATTTATAACACTCTGAATCACACATCGACATGTATCGAATATATTGCTAATAAAAAGATATTACATATCGGATTTTAAATGTACGTAATAAAAATATAAAGGATTAAGTGAATTTTATTATAACCTGTTTTTTCAGTACAAAGTTACAGTACGAAAAAACCCTCGTTTACTCTCTTTGTATATTTGAATGACTCTTAACTACTTGTGCTGGCAACTGATTGCGGACCATAACGAGTGACCAAGCCGTATACAATAATTCGTCGGTATATCACTGAATAGAAATTTATTATTTGCTTTGCCTGGGTTATACTTAAATATACTGAGAAAATATTGCAATTTTGGGGACAAGAAATTCTCGACGTGCGTGGCACGTCATTGTTGCGAAGAAGACGAAGATAAGTATCACTTTATCTACTAATTTGTACTCATTATTATTTCTCATTGTTATGACAACTGCTTATTAATAGAATACTTTGAAAGAAAAAAAACATTCCTCCATGTAGCATCTGTAACTGTATTAAAACAACATATGTAGATGCAATGGGAATTTATTTAGATTGCGCAGGATGCGTGATGATTCGACGATCGTTGAGCGAAATTCTGACAACTATGGAATCGTTGTAGTTGCGGTGCAACGAACTGTCGCGCAATCACAGCCCCGAACTGTGAATCGCGGCATGTTCGCCATCCGTGGCAAGCTTTTGCGCGAGCCTTTGTCTTCGGAACTTTTCACTTCGGCCTGAACTTCTCATACCGTATTCAGGAAAAGCTCCTTTCCTCTGTCCTTCCTTACTTCTGCCTTTAAGATTGCTTCGCTCGAAGCCCACTTTGTCGACTTGGCAGCCAACTTCTCTACAACGTGACAAAGCTCCGGCATCTCTCTTTTCCACCATCTTTTTTTTCCACTCTCCTCTCACCTTTGTTGGAGAATAATATTTGAATTCGCGGAGAGACAACGGAGGAGACAGTTGTCATCGACACCAGAGAACTATCGAAGCACGTGATTCTTATCGGAGACATTTTTAAAAAGAAAAGATCAAATCTCTGAAGATAGATCACTGTTTTGCATTTATAAAATCTCGAACTAGCTATTTTTAATAAAGTGTGTTTTACATCACAAAATAATTTCTTTATGGAAATAGAAATTTTTTTAATAATAAAAAGAAAAAAATTATAAATTGGTCATCCTAACCACTTTGATGGTTCTAGTATCGAACAATTTTTTCAAGTATTAAACTTTTATTTTTATATGAAAAATAATCACAGAAGATACGAAAAGAATATTACAATGTAACCTTCAGCGATGTAAACTGAAAATTTGACTAAACTTGTGACATTTCGGACACTAGGAGAAATTAACATTTTATTTTATATAAAACGATATTTAATTTGTAATTCATGTTTCATTAATTAACCAACTAAGTTCAGCGTATTCGTTTTTACTCGCACCTGATTTCACCCCGTCGACACAACCGATACTCGGAAGGGTTTACGTCAAATATCTCTGCCTCGAAAAATGCGCAGCGAACGTACGACAAAAGGAGGGATTTGAAGATATGAAATGCGAAACACAGGTTGCCTCATCTTTCCGCAAAAGTGCTTCATTTAATTCCTAAGCAACAACTAACGTTCAGGACAGCGGGAACAACTCTGGCTAAACAGGTTAGAATTCAATAACGTCGTAAATTACATTATATTCCATTTTCGTCACAGTCGTACGTGGCTACGTGGTGTCCTGTGTGCGACAAACGTGTAAGCGATAAGGGAAGAGACACGAACGGGCTTCTTGCGCATATTCGTAAATTTCATCCGAAACGTTCCAACCAATATTTCCCTCAGGTACGAATAATTATCCTTCTCCCTTTCAACCACGTGAATTTCATACGAACTTTCTTTATTCGAAATTTCTGGCTGGGAATTCTTGGAGTAGATTTCTTAAATAAAGTTTGCTTAAATTAACAATGCATGAATATATATATATATATATGTAAAATTATTAACAATAATGTGTATATCACATGGTGTAAATCACTAAAATTTTAAGGATAATTTTAATGTAATTTCCCACGTGATCTGGTAATTTTATTTATTAACTTAACATATTATTGCACGGTTTATGATCTACATTTGGGTTTCAACACTTTTTTTTTTTTTTTTGAAAGTCAAGACATTTAGACACTGATATTTCTGAAATTTTACTATACCATATATACCATGTCATTATAAATTTCAAACGAGTGATCAACTCGTGTCGTTGTTACTAACGAATCTTAATGCCAAAGCACTTGTTCCATTCCTAATTACTTATAGTTGCATTTTATTAGTATATTTTTATATTTAAAATAAATTGACTTGACAAATAACTCTTGACCGTGGAATAAGAAATAGTTTGCTTCAAAAATCAACCACGCTGTTTCAAGAATATTTTGTACATCGCGCTTTATGCGTTTCGTACATCGTCAGCTGAAAACAATACCAGTAATAATATGTTCCACAACGTTTGTTTGAATTCAAATTTTCAAAAAGTAACGCGCACCGTTTCCTCAATTTCTCAGCCTTTTATTTCGCGAAATTATTCGATTATTGGGCGAACGGGCGTTTCACGCAGCGAAATGTTAAACAAAAGTACAAAGCACAAATGCGGTAAAACTTCTGGTCGATACTGTATGTAACGCGCATATATAATCAAATTATTCAGTAGAAAAATTTCCATTAAACCGGATCCAGCTGCGCTCCAGTAAGTAACGACAGAGTGCGAAACCATGCTCGATCGTGCGAATCTGAGCAAGAACATGCAAAAATTTCGTTCGTGTTTCGCAGTTTGTTCCACGGTGTGTAAAAAGTAAAAAAGATTGTTGTAATAACCGATCAAAATTGAAAACGAGCCCGAAGCCCGAAGCCCGAAGCCCGAAGCCCGAAGCAAATTAATTGCGATATCGTTCGAACTGTTTAATTACGCGCGGCTGCGTGCCACGGTTAAAATCTATTTTACCCCCCCCCCTTTCTCCCTCACACTTTATCCTCGACGAGTTTAAATGCGAACAGCGGAACGTATCTGTGCGTCAGGAGACAGAGGAGTCAAAAGCAGCGTCGAAACAAACATCGGCGTCAAAGTGTATCGACGACACGGACTGCAACGCTCGGAAAAGCGAGCAACGAAAAATTTACGCCACTCGCGGTACGTTCCTTCGAGCATCGATTCTTTTTGTCAATTAAGACTGAATCACCTGCAATTTCACTGTGAAGCGAGTCGTCTCGCTTCACAATTCCGCTCTTGCGACGTCACTGACGAGAGCGGGTGGCATCGCAGAAGCGAGGTAACTCGTCAGTGGAATTACGAAAAAGAGACAATTCGTCGGTGGCATTATAAAAATGACAGGATTCGTCGGAGGAGTTATAGAAGCGAGATGACTCGTCAAAGTAGAATCGTGAAAGAGATGTCTCGCCGGTGGTAGCGAGAGGATCAAATTATTAAACTGTTAATTGTTTGTAGTGGATACATGGAAGTCTCACAACGAGAGAAAGATTTGCCCTCGGTGTAAAAAGGAAGCAATACCGACGCTTCATGCTCGGGGTGACAAGTTGACGACCTCGCATATTGGAGCCTTGTGCCTTTTAGGGTGGGTAAAATATTCACAACGAAACGTTACGAAAGTTTATCTATTTTCTTTTTTTTTTTTTTTTTGTAATTTTATAGCTATTTAAAATTTATATCTAGTAATATATCTTCTAACGTAATGTAATATAATATATTATAATAATTAATAATTACATCGTATGTTACGTTATAATATTTAATTAATTTTTATATTTAATTTTGTATTGTTCCACAAAGTTCGTGTTTAAAATATTGCAGGCAAAAGCGGCAACAAAGTTCGAAGTTTGTTCGATCTTTATATTTTCTAATTTCATGCCCAAGTTTCATTTTCTATCTCAAACTTTATATTTAATTATTTGCTCCTCTATAAAGTTTATAACTTCTATTTGATTTACAGTACAGAAATTCGTTTATATTTCGTACTTTGATATTTTTCGTAAAACATTACAATTAAAAAATATTAGTACTTTCAACGATTTTGACGTATTAATTAACGAGTTACAATTTTTCTTTTTTCCTTTTTTCCTTTTCTCTTTTGTTATGCCTGAACGGCAACGATTTAGAATTTAAAGCTGACAGATTTTGGCTGGCTTACAGGTAACCAACATTAATTTTACACTCGCTGTCTGCTCGTTCAGCTTTCCGTGTCAGGATAAAAGATTAACGAGTAAACTCGAAACTTCAATTAGGCTTCTTTGATTTTATTCGAAAATTCAGCGTATATATCCTACGAATAAATTAAAATTTCGTAAAAACAATATACAATTTTAAGAAACTTTAACTGATTTTAACAAAAGTACATGTTGGAAGCTCATGCTTGCAAACATTCGGTATTCGTGATTTCAAGAAAAAAAACTCGACAAATTCGTCATTTTTGCCGGCACTTTGGTCTTACGAGTGAAACGAAGAAATGAAAATGAAAATAATCTGACTACAGAACTATCTGCCTCGTCAAATCAAATAAAATAACGAGTTGAGAATTAGAATATTATCAGGCAATGAGATCTAAGGCGCTTCGAGTCATTTTGAATTTTCATATATAGCGAACGATCGTCGTGAATATTATTCGAAGCTTGAAATTCTTAGAAATCTCTTATTTCGAAAGACTTGAAAATACGGACTGATACCGCCTCACAAGCTTTTCAATTAAGTGTGTACATTGCTTCAAACATATCACTGGTATAAAATATTGAAGAAAATCCAGAAAGTTTCAATTATCATAGATATATTTATTTATGAAGTAAATAACATTTAAACAAAGAAATCATAAACGTTGAACTTTCTGAACTTTTTATAATATTTTATATCAACGACACTGTTTGAACCAAAGTAATTAAAAAGATGCTAAACACTCTCTTCACTGAACACTACACTTTGTACATTTTTTCGTGCATCATATGCGTTCTATGCAATTTTATAAGTTTCTCATAAATGCAAAAAAATCCAGAGTCCACTCAAAGTAGTTACTCAAGGAGTGACTCAAAGGAGTACCAACCAAATTCTACTGCAACTCTCCACCAAATTTTTAAGAAACGCCAAAACGATCAAAAAACTTTAAAGACTTTCGAGATTTTCATCAAAGACAGTCCAGAAAGTTCCAATTAGCGTACAGTTACATTAAAAATTATTGCAAATTATTTATGCAAATATCGACATTTATAAAATATATTACAACTTACGCACGAACTAGATGTCCTGGATTTTCGTCAATATTTCACATCAATGATACCAAACCTTTGGTTGAAACCAAAGTAATTAAAAAGCTCGCAAGATATTGGATACTCTTTTACGCTGCCCAACTCGACCATAACTTTCTTTCGTACTTATCCAAGATAATTGAGATTTCCAAGGTTTCCAAGAGATCCCAGACTTTCAACATCCCAACGAGACTTCTCGAGATTTTCAAGACTCTCAAGAACCTCGAATCACGTCTGACGAAATTTAAATTCATAGTCAAATACAGAGTAGAATTGGAAATGATTCGAAGTGTCTCAGAGCCTATTGTTAGTCACGAGGATACGAAAAATATTTCGTTACTTTAACGATCAATTACGGTAAATTTCTAACTTACCGACTTTTTCCAATTTTCGCCATTTCGCTGGTTTGTAATTTTGTCGATACGACATTTAAAAGAAATCATCGCAAATATTTCTCCCCCGTACGTTTGACTTACTTTAACTGAACTTATTTCTATCATGTGACAACTGACAACAGATGTTGGCCGCTTTGCTTTGTCCCATTGATAATGAGGCGCGCGAAGAAAGTACGAATGATCTGTCCGCTGTGTGGATACACGTACGGAAATTTTCAATACAAGAACACCGGGTTGGCACCGTGCAAAACAGATTCCGAAGACTCGCAAGCACGTCTCTCGTCACCGCCGAGGAGCTTCCGTTTATGCGCGACGAAACAAGAACGTAAACATTGACGACAATGTATTCCGATTAAAAATTCGTGTAACAAAATATAATTGTGGTTTTGTTTAGCTCTGCTCGTCCATCGCGTTGTATCTCCTTGGATATCTTTCTTTCTTTGCAACATTTTATTTGCAAGATTATACGAGATTAGTAATTTAAAACAAAAATTAAAATAAAAGATCGTAGAATGAAATCGAAATCAACGTTTTATCACTGAAAGTGAAAATCGGGTCTCTTCAGGTGCAACGCTGATGCAACGAAAATTAGCGATTGGTTGATTTGGGTCATGTGATTCGTGAGGGGGCGTGGCGTATACCTTGAGTAGGAGTGGCATTGTCTGGTACTGAGCGATCGCGCCTGTAATTTGTTTTCTATCGATTCAAATGTTTGCGTATCGATAAAATTTTATGGCAAAAAAGTCGTCTTCATTTCCTAGTCGGAACAGTTGCTTCTTGAGATGTATCTTAATAATAAATTCACGATAAATTACTAATATTAAGTATCAATACCGATTTTTTGGCTGAAATAAATGTAAAAAGTACATTTTTCACTCTTCTCTTTTTACGTATAAATCACGTATATTGCGTCTGTAATTTCATTGTAGTGAATACGTGTCAATCGAATAAGTTCATAAACCGCTCTGTTTGGTCAATGAAGCAGAATTGTTCACATTTTGATCTTTTGGGTTATGTATGTTTTTCGTTTGTTAATCAGCACCATCGGTTTTCACGAGGTTCGACAGTTTAACATCCACTTACTATAATTGTACGAAAAAAAAGTTAATCTTTACGTCAAATTTAATCTGGAAATTCTGGTTGGAGGAAACGATAGTTTCAATAAATTTTATATCGATAATGTTCATAACTTGCATGTAACCTGTGCAATAAGAAAACTAACTAGCTACCGCAAGTTAATTGATTAGAGTGCCCTGATTAGTAAACAGGATTTGAATGCTTAATCCTCCTGCACATACATAAACGTCAAAGCGTGTGCATACGCGTGGTTCATCAACATTCAGGATATCGATTCAATAACGGAAGCAGTCAGTTTCGAGTGTCTATCTTTGCTTTGCTTCACTGATAACACAAATGTACTCAAAAAATCAGTAAATTGCTAGTTATGTTAATTCTTGCTGTATATATAGGATTCTCAATTTTAAGCAAAAAATAAAGAAACATACTCACAGTCAGTAAAACGTAAGTAATACGATCATCGACTACGTTCTACACAGACATCAAATATATATAATTTTCAGTGTCCTGATTGAGCTTTAAAAATTATCTGTTTTATATTAAACAGGAAACTCCGTTATTAAACACGAAACTGTACTTTCTGCAGTAAAGTAGCACTGCAGAGAAATTAAAATGTTAAAAATACTTGAAGAAAGACGCGGTTAAATTATTATATTCAATTTTATTAATTGTTATATTATATTTAAAATGTCAGCGTGCGCAAGATCACGATTCAACCTTCTATAATATCAATGGAATTTAAAAGTTACAGATTTATATAACTGCATTAGGAAAATTTTACTTTACATTTAATATACCATTAAAAAAAATACCAAATGATTTATTAACTCTCGTACTTTAAATTAAAGTAAATAGCTTCGCTTAATTAATATTTTTAACAATCTATAATAATATTTTTTTTTTAATATCTTTATGTAAGTAAACGAATTTGATTACAGAGAGTTAACTGAAGGTTTTTTTCGTATCTTGGGTCACAGTTATTCCCTATTGTATCTTCAATATCGATTAGGATGTACTGATATACGGATACGAGAATGTATAAATATATATCTAGTGATTACGTCAATTAACACGTAGGCGAAGATAAATTGGAACTGCCGAATTGTGTCGTGAAACAATTACCATAAATCTCGTTTATCGATTCCAAATGCACGACCATAGCAAGTTGGTATTGCAATACCGCGTACAGATAGAAGATAGCATGATTATAACAGTACCGATTCGTCTAAGTTTGTTAATGCGATTACACATGCGTATGTATTAAGCTTCATCCCTTGTGTCAATTTTTCTTAAAACATTTCTCCTTTTTTCTAACATATATTCATTCTCGATATTTTCTAACACTTAACTATGTCGTCTAACAAAATATGTCGTCAGAGCTGCAAATAACATTTATTTTCAAAATCCTCGATAATATAAGGTAATATATTGCTTCCTGACGATCATTGTATCAATTGACGAGTAGTGTAAGTTCAAAATTAGGAAAAATGAGTGCTTGTTTAAAGATTAATTATACTCGTTTCATTTACTAACTTACCATTGGTTTATTAATGAAAGAAACGTAGGTATTTTCTTTAAAGTCACGTTATCATAAATTTTTTTTTTTTTTTTTTTTTACAATAAAGCTACATTCCGACTGCATGCATTTATGACTTTAGAACATAATTGTAACAATTTCAAAACTAGTTAGACAGAATCAATCACGGAAAATAAACATTCTCTCCAGTCAGTGATCATTGATATCGTTAAGATTTCTCGCGCGAGAAATCATTTCGGACTTTACGATTGCTTGTACAGTTGTTGATGGAGGGAGCGAAAAGGCGAACTACTTCCTGAAATTTGCATGAAACCACTGGCAACTCCCCCTTTAAACGCTTAATGACTTTCTTTCTGGTCGCAGCGGCAAGAAATCAATTTGCGATTTTACGGCCACGGAATACAATGAGCGGATTCCGATGGTCTTAAAGTGGCAGTAATGGCTGCCTGAATTATTACGATATACGGACAAGCGAAGAGGAAATGTGCTTTTTCCCTGCTATGCACATTTTTGCGTTACTTCGGCGAACGTTACATTATCATATCGCATTACATTATACAACAGCAAGGTAAAGGCAACTCGCGGGGTCAATATGTAATTATCAAATTGTTACGCAAAATGCAAATTGAAACTGTAAAGTAAAAATGTAAGAACAGCTTTTTTCATTCAATTTTAATTTTAATTTTAATTTTAATAGTATTTTTCATTTAATTCAACAACCCGAATTTTTATCTAATTCTCGGTTGATTAACACATCTTGCTATTCATTTGTAAATATTCCATCACTTAATTCTGTTTGGTCAAATACATACTGTTGGGATGAAAACGAATAAATTATTGCAAGTATCTTTTTTCTTCATTTATAGTTTTATCACTCTGTTGACAAATATTTTTCCAAGCTCGTACTTCAGTGTTACTTTAATTATGGCGTGAAATGGCATAGTATGAAACAGAAGAATTATCATTTTATAGATTGTTAAAGTAGGACACTCTTTCTATTTGATACTAAAACTACCAAAAGTGGAGTTTACACAAAAATTTGTTTCTCATTACTATAATAGGTAAACTGCTCTTTAAATTTTATATATTATTTGACCTTTTGTAACAACTATAAATCACTTTATAGTATATTATATTTACACATTTACAGGTAAACTACTATTTTATATATTTTCACATACTGCGTGTATATTCTCTCCCATTTTCCAAATTTCCCATAAATGCATGAAAATCTATAATCTAACACTGTAATCTAGTATTTTAACAATAATGTACAATAATATAATAATATAATACGATAAATGAATTTCCAATAATTTCAGACGAAAGAATTCGAACACCCACCCTGTGTAAAATATCCGTGTTTTAAACATTTATTGCAACATTTACGCAAAGACAAAACGAATTCCTACTCAGCAATTTCATTCCCTTCGTTATAAAAATATAAAAATATAAAAAGTGCATTAAAATCCACAATCGTGGTGACAGTCAACATTTGGGAATATTTAATCCGTATTATTACATTATTCAGACAGCAAAATAATCCAAGAGTAAAAGTAAGAAAGCGGAATTGTTCGTCGAACGTTTAATTTTCGTAAGTATTTTCCCAGCGACCGTAACTTAGTTAGTTTAGTCTGTTCGCCGATACATAAATCCAGCGGGGAAACTCGCGCCGAGCAAAGTTCTCCACTTGGAGGATTTAATCGTCCCTCCGAGTCTCTTTTGGCTTCCTTCGCGGTTCTTGGTTCCTTCGTACCAAAGAACCAACGCAGGAAGCAATATTCGTAATGAAGTCTCAGCCCACGGAAATACATAATCCTCCGAGTGTCTCTGATGATTACAATTAATCTTACGTCGCTTTTGACGCGTTTCTTCTTCGCAGACGCGATATTGCTAGCAACGTTCTCAACCCCGCTTTGTCTCTCAAGCGATACCACCACTTGCAACGCGACTGTTCAATTTCTCCATATATTTTCATCAAGTTTCTCTGCTCAATGTCGAAATTGAACTTTTCACGTGTCCCGTTCATTTTTGAATCGAATTCAATAACTTAAACTTTTAATCGAAGATGTCATTGGTCATCGACGATTGTAACAATTTAGGGATTTTGGAATTTTTTGATTTAATTATTTTTGGTTTAATTTTATTAAATTTTCCAGAGTTTGAAATGTTTGGTCATCGACAATGGACAGTGATTTATGAAAGATTTACGCATAAGCAAAATATACGAGAAAAAGGATAAATTTACAGATAAAAAAGATTCTAGCGATCAAACACTGCTACAGTTATCTATAACCCAAAGATACTATCTGAGGATTGAACGTCAAAGAGCTTTTCAAAATGCAATCTGTGTCGCGTTTTAGTGCGACTTTTCATTCGCAGCATCGACGTCGCGCGCTGTCATTTGTTTCACGTTCGCTGAAAATCATTTGAAATGGGAAACTCAACAGATATCAGAAGATACACGAACCACACAGAGATCAAACTATTCAATTCCACCAAGATTAATCGTTTGACCGCCATGAGCGATCAGTTTGATCGAACGCGATACACATTTTTCTCATTGCTATTACGTATTATTAATCCATTTATTTATCTTATTTTTATTTATTGTTACATGTTTTATTTATTATTATTACTCGTGACATTGAATCTATATATAGAGTTAAAATTTTTGTCAGCCATTAAATATTATAATTTGTTGTAACGTTTTATATATTTTTTCATACTGCTCGTATTCTGTGCATTTTTGCATCTTTAAATTTTCCATACACATAAACATTCGTAATTTAACTGGTTAAATTACGTCCAAACAACTATCTACTTACAAACAAAAATAATAACGTGGCTAATATCGAAAATTATCCATTTTATCATGCTTCTAAATTATCACTTCAACAAGCACTGTTTCCAAGTAGATGGATATTATACTTTTTCATCGGTATTAGCATATCTCGATATACTCGCGTATATCTATGTATTTTTCCCTCTATCTTTCGCCCGGATTGTTTGATTTTAAAAAAAATACCATAAAAAACTCATTTTCATTGTAAAACGTCTGCCAACCGCGTTTGAAATTAAAAAGAAAACTGCAAGCTATCAAAAGTGACGTGCCATGTCTTGAGATTCTCGAACATTTTCCATCCTCACGTATCTACTAGTTCGTCCAGATGAAACGTAGAGTTGAAGCACACGCGCGTTCAATATGAAATCCGTCGTTTGTATTTATTAAATCGCATTACTAGAACTGGCTATAATACGTGCATTTCACTGCAATTTGTAGATTACTACCAAGGCTCTGGGTACACACAGCCAAGATTTAACTCGATTCCAAATGGGTGCACATAATCCGTCTGGTACATTTAATGGAGTTAGTCGCTTTCTGGTTATGGCAGAGCATTATGAATAAGCCTCCGTGTAATGCCTTAGTTACTATTACCTTGTATAGATACCGAAAGAGAATTAGGCAAACAACGATCTCTTGAAAAAACTTTGCGAAATGAATTTGAAGAAAAAAAAAAAAAAAAAAGAAGAAAAATGATAATAATTTCAAAGTTACAAATTTACGTGTACACGTCACACGTAAGAAAAGAACGAATTTTCGAACGTTTTGCTCTGTCGATTTGTAAAAGGGTTTATCGTACTTGTTTCTTCGTGTACAAATTTGAAGAAAGTGTATAATTTACTCTACATCTGTAAAGTCTGGTTAATCGTAAGGAAGATATCACAGAAATTAAACTTGGCTTCACTGTATATAATTTGACGTACAAAGGAATACAAAATTTATCTACCGTGTGTGTGTGTGTGTGTGCAGTTGTACAAAGCGCATGAAAAGTACACTCTGGCTTACAACAGGAATTGGATTAATCGTATGGAAGATATCACAAAATTAAGCTTGACTGATAATTTGCATTTTGCATTCCATTTCGAGTCGAGGAAATTACTCTTGGATTTCGTTTCAAAAAATCACTTTTTAGTTTAGACAATATTTATCTCTCTCTTTTCTTTTTAGCACAAATTTGACGCAGTGAACTCGTCGAGATTCTCAAGAATTGCTCTTTGATTAAACATTTGATAACCAATCTACGCGTGTGTCGAAATATTTTGACAAGTATAAATCGTTATAATTTAATTCAAACGATAATTTTTGATAAACTTTCGACCTGTACTGTGTAGCGATAAAATAATATTTGTTTATATCCACGATGCAATTAAAATGGCGACAGGCACGCTGCACGTGTACATATGTATGTAAATCACGAGCGGTTGTTGGCGATACTCTCTCTCGTCGCTAGGAAGTGAAGTTTGAACCTCGAGCCTTTGCTTCGCGCCTATATTGCTCGATCTGGCTAACAGTAACGAGCCAACTCCGGTATAATTAGACACCGTAACAGGCACGTACTTGGACGGAGTTTATGCCTCTGTTCCCTACTCGGTTTTTCTATCGTTCGTCGACGAGTCACAGATCGATTGACTTCAATTGAATTAACAGGAGAGTTGGCCGATCTGGGAGTTGCTTCGCAAAATGCAGAAAGAAGTTCGTTTTTCAACTTCTCGAGCGCGTTTGTTCGCGCGCTTCGAATTAGTTCAAATTTATTGCCTAAATGTTTGTTTGATTTCATTTTCATCGAGAGACCATCTATGGCAATTTCATTTTTTTCTGACGACTATCACTGAGCAGGATAACGTTAATTGTGAATAAATACTCGCGTATTATGCTGATGATGCTTGTTTCGTGAATGCTATTCCAGAGACTAGTAAGGTAATTCTGAATCTATTAAACGAGGAGAATGTATCTATTAACGAGTAATTATTGCATAATGCATGTGCAAACATAACGTTTCGATTTGTTTACACAATTTATATAATGTCAGATCAGTATAAAATCTATATTATAGACCATCTGTGTTTTGACTAAATTGTAGACTAAGTCTATATTTTATGCACTAATAATCACTACGGTATACTAGCAGTATAATGCAATTAGTAGCAAAATTTAAAATATACTAATAAGTAAAGTCCAACTAAAAATTTAGAAACATTGTGATTTATTTTTTAATTTGACAAAATTTTTGAAAAGTTGCATAAACAACTATTTCATTTACGTGCAGTAAACTCTCACGTGACAGAGGTATATCTGACACTTTTGACACTGACGATGACACTGATCTTCATTGTAATTCTTTACTTTGTTATGACAAAGTACTTATCGTACCTGCAATTATTTAAATACTAAACTAACAAATAATGAAACAGTAAAATGAACTTCTAATATCACGATTAAATTAACTAATAAATATTAATAAATAATTATGCTCGCTCTTATCCAGAGTAAATGGTCAAAAATCGATTTTAGAATCTCCGACGTGAAGGAGACTTTGTCAATACACCACAAGTATATAAGCGCAACATTCAAAAGAATCCCGAAAACATATATTTTTCAATAAATGAAGAAATCAGCTCACCTCTTTCACAAAGGAATAGCGGAGACAGCTCACTTACCTGAAAAAGAAACGACAAAATTCTTTGTTGACAAAAAAGTGATATAAGTATACAAAAACTCTGACGAATATAAATCAGAAAAACATTTTTTAACATTTAAATCCAAACTGCAGCATAATCAGAATATCAGATTTCGGTTCGTGAGAGTTGAAAACGCGTGTATACGTATATATTGAGTATAAACTGAAGAGAAAATATCGACAAATCTTTCTCTTCGACGACAAAGGATCTTCTGTTGTAATTCTGAAAAATCGCCGCTGGGTACAGCGTAGTACACTGGTCTCCAGCTATCGAGACCGAGCGAGTCACTCGGTTGATCATCCAACAATTCTTTGCTACCCGGTAAGTCGGCCGTGAAGATTTTAATATATTAATGTTAGATACCTCGGAGCAAGAAGCTAGAGCAGCGTTAAGTAAAAAGGCAAAGGCAAAAGCTCGACACAAAGGTTTCTCCCTTTTCTCACAGTTGTTGATCAGTTAAGCTGGCTTTTTATCGACCGGATAGCGAGTTTCTTTTACGCGAAAGAGACGACAGCACAGCTGCCTTCTGCTAAAGGACGGGCGAGCCAAGCTTTCTCGTAATTAGTTTCAGGAACGTCGAAAAGCCCTCCGCTGGATTGGCATTGTTTTAAACTAGCCAGGCCATTGTTCCTTTGGAGATCAAGCGCGAAACGTCGTGAAGCTTCGTGCAGTTAACGAACCGATCGAAAGAAACAAAAAAAAAAAAGAAAGAAAGAGAAAGAGAGAAAGATACAAACGGATGACGGGGCAGAATTTTAATGGCGAGGCTGTCTGCGTGCGATCGGGGATTCGTAATGCAGCATCCTCTCGACTGTCATTGATAACTGTGCAGTCTCATCTCATCGCGAAAACTTTGCCACGACTGCGCGCTGTGCGTACAATACGTTTTACAGTTACGCATCATCCAGTTCCGGTTCTTTTCGAGTTTCGTTCTTTCATTTGTTTCGCCTTGTCGGTGCAGTTATCGAACATTGAAATTGTTAAAAACTGTGTAAAAATGTCGCGCGAGCGTTAACGAAGGAATAATTGTACGTTGCTATAGTGGGGCACACCTGGTTTCTTGGTGACATCTTTACGTGAAAAACAACTGATGCGTTACTACACTACGTTCCACGAAGGATTGATTTTTTAATGAATTGTGAAATATACTGTCAACAGTGTTAATATATACAACAGACACAATTGCAATAGTATAGCTTTCAATAATAATTTGTAACAATTTATAATAGTGATAACATGATTCAATTTCTCGTAGTTTTCAATGAGTACTGTAACGTCGAAAAATATCGTACAGCAATTTTCAAGGCGTCGATGTAAAGAGAGGACACCTTCAATCTACGAGATCGTGAAATAAAAAAAAATCTGACAAATAATTTTAGAAATGTTCGACGACAAAAGTCCCAATCTATCAAAGTTTTTCATCGACTACAAGTCAGACGGATTGTTATACCTTGTGTATCTTGTTACAACAATTAATTAAAATATCGACAATTTTTCACGAAATATGTGCGAGATGTATCGCGAGGGCAAATGTACGCATTCAATAACAACTGTCGTAAATATCAATAAGTTTATTTACCACGACGTGATTCCTAAAGCGAATCAATCTCGCAGAACGCGCTGTCTATAAACGTAACTAATGGATCTCCTTTATCGGTCTCTTTTATCGTACATTGGCCTGTGCGCATCTGCAGGCGCGCACGGTGTGCTACTCGTAAGTTACGCGATATGGAAATGCAGTTTCGACTTATCGTAGACAGGAGGAGCCTGCTTTATCGTAGCAACCGTACTACGTACATACGTGTATCCATGTACGTGTACAAATTTGACGAATCGTATGGCTCAACGTCAACTTTCGATGATCGACACGACACATTTCACGACTAACTGAAAGACATGGAATGTGAATTAGCTTTCAAAAAATATATAAACAAACAAATATATTTTCAGCACTGAACTACGTACGTACATAGTATGACTCTCATATAGTACATGATATGGTTTACATATGTATATAAACTATGTAATGTGGTTTAGGTTAGATTTAGGTTAGGTTCAGGTTAGGTTATATATGTATATAAACCATACTATGTAGTATGGTTTAGGTTAGGTTTAGGTTAGGTTCAGGTTAGGTTATATATATATATATATATATAAACCATACTATGTAGTATACATATATATACATATAGACGAATAAATAATTTTCATAAAAAGCATCTGAAACAGCAGTACACCGATTGCACAATGGAACAAATTGAAACGCGTATAATAAATATCGAACGCTTCTCCGGACTAGTGATTCTAAATTATCCGGAGCAGATGTAGCTCGTAAATAAAGCGGAACACGCGAAAAGTGACTTCTCGATGTGTACTAACCAGAGATAAATTATTCTCATAATACATTCCCCAACGCTGATAAACGCGAATAGGGGGGGGCGCCCGTATAAATTTCTCGTTGATCTTTGCTATTTGTAGGCGGTATCATTTGGTTATTCGTATCGCGGCACAGATAATTGTACATTGTAGGTTCTCTCTCTCTCTTTCTCTCTCGCTCGAAAAACAAACTTCCGCTTTACTTTACCACATTTTTATTCAAACAACGTGCAGCGTACATGCACGTACGAAAAACTGTGCGGCGCTGAATTTATTACACGTGATTGCTTTGCAAACTGGGCGGCTCAGAATACAACGAAACGCACTAAGGATTATCTATTTCAGCCACAAGTGAAGAAGAAACGGATTACGGGGAAACGCACGAGTACTATGAAATTCTATTCTTAACATTAAAAATTAAAATCAAGAAAAATGCTGCTGTGTTTCTTCTGCGGTAATGTTACGCAAAAATATAGTTTTCTACCGTGACGAACAATCTTTTCTCTCGCGAAAACGCCATAAAAGTTTTTTGATTATCTTGCGAAACAAGACAGAAACACTAAAATTTGCACAGTTAAAGTGCTAGTGTTATCAAAAGATGATTCATCGAAGTAAGTTTGTAAGGATATCTATTTTAGGAAACAAAATGATGATTTTCAACTATAACGAACTATAACGAACAAACGACAAAATTTTCTTAGTTGAACATTTACCTGTTTTAACTAAATCTATTAATCTTTTATCAATGAATTTATCTATTATCTATTAACTTGAGTAGTTACAAAGCTACATTATAATATGCAAATTATGCAAATTATTATTAAATAGTATATTAAATCATTAATAACATCACTATTGAATATTTATAAAATAATAAATCTGACAAAATAAGATATATTTAAATTACCAATACTACGTACGTAAACTATCATGTGTATATAGTAATTTGTAATTATTTTACGCCAAAAATTAGTTATAATCTTTTGTCATACACTGAAATATATTGTTATTAACGTCGATGACATAGAAATTAATTATAGCAAATTACGTAGTATTATCGTCATAGGTAATCTATGAGATACGGAAGCACGATTTAGGATTGAATCTCACGACCTAGGGGGTCGATGTTATCAACTCGTGCAACCGGGTTATCGAGCCCCACGACTTACTGTTCCGCGAATCATTGAATATAATGTTACAGTACTTCTCGTGTATACCGTATTTTTGTGATCTGTAAAATTTCTATCAAAACTCAAAAGAAAATTCATAATTAATATTGAAAATTATAATTATATCATTACAGAATTATAATTCTGAAACTAATACATACTTAAAATGTATGATACGTAGTTTATATAAAAGAAACTCTTGCCGATTATACGTATGCAAAACATTTTGTATTACAAACATATATATATATATACTTCACAAGAATCGTTGTTTAAAAAATTAATTATTATTACACTAATAAACTTTGATATTTATTGACACCTTTTGTACTCTTACATAGTAGAGCAGTAGTATTTATATATTTAAGCTAATTATTCATACATTGCATCAATTTTTTAAGAAACAACGTTTTGTAATTGTTACATTTATTTTAAATTCTAGTGTAAGAATCCAAAGTTTTAAAGTATTGTGTATGTCATGCACATAATGTAGTATTTACGAAGATTTTCTGTGATATATTTTCAAATATTTCTAAGTAAGTATGTGCTCACATAAGTTAATCAAATAGTTTGAAGTCAGAAATTTATACCTTTTTTATGTTTATAATTTATGATCCTTCCATTATGATGAAAAATTAACTTGTATTCGATTAATATTTAACTTGTACAAGTGAATCTTTTTGTAATACACACTGAATGTATAATTGAAGAAAGAACACAGTATCAGTATATTAATTCAAGATTATGAATAGAAAATTATTACTAATATTAACAGAAATTCTTCTCTCAAATTATCTTTACACATTTCGCAACGCAATTATTCTGGTAATCAAATTGTAAAATTTCATACGTTGTAATAAACATATTACAAATGTACAATTAATGGAATACAATATGTTTGCGTTAATTAAATTTTGTCTGAAAGATCAATACAATTATTTGTGTTAATTCGGACGATCTTTGAAAAAGAAAATTTGCGAACGTGGGATCTAATATTCCAAGCATAGTCATATTCCACTTCACCATGCATGCATTGGACATGAGATGCACGTATACACGAGATATATGCTGTTTCAATGAGGCTTTCTCGCGGATCCTTCATGCACCCTCGATTATGCTTGTACGACCCACAACCCTTTGGGACGATAGCTCCACTCCACAGTTTTGATGTTGTAGTAGTCCGTGTCTTCTTATCTTCGCGATACACAGAAATTACTGCAGCGTTGATATTTTTGTTTTTCTATATTTTTTCGATCGTTTCTAAAATTACTAATGCTTAATTCGATAATATTTTCTGTTTGTACAGAGACATTAGCGACTTTTGAAAAAATTATTTAGAATAGAAAAGTAAAAATAAAATGTACTTCAGAAATAAGTGCAGATTTTGATGTCTCAAGTACGTACTATCATAAATGACACAGCAGTAGTAGGTAAAATTCTAAAACTAGAGAATTTAATCCCAAATAGTTATGATTTTCGATAACTAACTGATTAAATATTTCACTTTTATCGAAACACTAAAAACAAAGAAGTGGAACTGTATGCAACGAAAATTAGCGATTGGTTGATTTGGGTCACGTGATTCGCGAGGGGGCGTGGCGTAGACCTCGAGTAGGAGTGGCATTGTCTGGTACTGAGCGATCGCGCCTGTAATTTGTTTTGTATCGATTCAAATGTTTGCACATCGATAAAATTTTATGGCAAAAAAATCGTCTTCATTTCCCACAAGTCGTGCAGCTTTTTTTTTATCTTTCATTCTTTAACACAAGATTCCAATGAAAACGGAAATTAAAAATACACGTAATGAATTTGTAACTTTCTTTACACGGATAAGATTTATCGTATTGTAATCAATATTTCGTGCTAATAAAATAAAAATACGGCAACGAATTAAAAAAAAAAAAAAAACACACAGCTTAATAAATGTATAGAAAGTGAGGAAATATTTGAAATCAAAGCTATCGCGATGACGCGTCTGAATTATCGCCCGGAATTTGTGGCAGTCGAACTGAAAAATGATCGATCCCCGATAAACAGACGTGACAGTCAGCGATTCAAAGGGCAGCGGTAATTGCTCGATTATCATTGTCGAGTGCCGTATTTCGCACCGAGGATTGCAGCTTGATGACTCGCGCAGAATCAACATCCGAAATTCCCGCATCCCTGGAACACCCAGACGATGTTTAAAGCCCCGCGCGGTTTAGTCGGGAATTAACGTTGCCGCGCGTTCATCGGTTCGCGGCGATACACTCGCTCGCTCGTAATTTATCTCGGTTACGGTACGCTGGCACGATGAGAAGGCGTTCTCCTCCACGGGGAGACGCGGGGAGACGCGGCGCGTCACTTGCCACGGCAGACAAGAAATTTCGAATTTGTTGTTGGCCAGGGGGTGACGTCCTCCTCGCGTTGAGCAAGGGTCCTCCGAATAGTTTACGAATAGCGCGCGCGCGCTGGTACAATGAGCGTTATTTTGCCGCGAGTTCATTCCAGTGATACTGTGCGCGACAGCTCCCGATAGCTGACGTGAATTATGGGCGGGGCTAACAACAGCGTAAGCGGGAATTAATAGCGGATTAAGAACACCGCCGAGCTACGGTGGTATTCTTTGTACCGTTCTCCGTTTCTATTGCGAGCAAGTAGAACGTAATTAATTCGTTCGTGTACACGAGGACGACTCGGTAACTACCTACCCCGTAATTGAATTAAAAAAACTCGCGAAACAACGCGAACGAGTTGAACGTTACTTTTCAACATGGCAACTCGGTTGCTTGCGAGCGCAGGCTATCGCGTTTGTCTTTGCTTTCGAGAACAAGCTCCTTTTAATATCCTCGGGAAAGATATGCTTTCCCTTAACTCTTTGCGACAAGATTGAGGAAGAATATCGTCCCCTGTATTGTGCGCCAGTCTTCCATTGTAGATTTCAATTCCTGATAAGTGATATTTCTTTGGACTTTGAAAATGAAATAACAGCACGCTGTTCTTTTGTGGTACACAAACGTGAAAGTGGCCCGGCCATTGTTACTGCTATGACGGAAGAAAGAAAGAATTGGATCCGGCTCGTTGAAACCGTGATAAATGAAGATCGACAACTGCTATTGTACGAGCACTTTAATGCTCGCGGCCAATATAACAGAAAGTACTATTATGTAGCAAATAATTATTGAATCATCTTCGTATCGTGGCATGCGATGCTTTTAAAAGTATGTATCAAGTATAAACCATACATATGGTATTGTATATCAAATACAACAAAAAATATCAATTATTGTACCATCTCTGTATTATAGCATAGAATGGTTCTAAGAATACAAATCATCGTTACGTGGCAACATATATAAATTATCAATGATAATTATAAATAATTATAAATGACAATGCTCTGTATAGTTCACAAAATATTTTTAAAAAAAGGTCTTTTATCACTAAAAGTGATTTTAACAGGGGTAACCCAGAAAATCGGGCCTCTTCAGGTGCAACGCTGATGCAACGAAAATTAGCGATTGGTTGATTTGGATCACGTGATTCGCGAGGAGTAGACCTCGAGTGGGAGTGGCGTTGTCTGCTACTGAGCGATCGAGCCTGTAATTTGTTTTGTATCGATTCAAATGTTTGAATATCAATAAAATTTTATGGCAAAAAAGTCGTCTTCATTTCCTAGTCGGAACAATTGCTTCTAGATATTTCGGTGAGACGAATCGCACTGGGGTACAAGTCGTGCAGTTTTTATTTTATATATTCTAATCTGTCGGTATCTGAAATCTAATCGAAACTCAGATGTGAAGAGCTGCAGAAGGAAAACCAAATTCAGATCAATTCAAAGTCGGTGTATTTCGTATCGACTGACGGAAGAACGCAGGTACATGTATATGTACGTCGTTTAAAGCGACGATTGTTGACATTTCACGTATAGGCGGCCATCAATCGCGTTCTTTCCAATACTCGATGAAAGAACCTTATCAGGATGCAATTTCGTTCTTCCAGAGTCGAACAAATAGTCGGGCGTACGTACTCTGGAGTCTTCCCTACGTTGGCACGTCCCGCCTCGCGCGTTTCACGGTCGTGATTCAGCCGAGTGGAAAGGATTAGAGAATGATCGTGCTTGTTCACATTTTTACGAACGCGCCGACCATTAGTCGAGCTGAGGAGAGGATCCGAGAAGGGTTGGCCCGACCGCGCGTAAAAAAAGAACACGCCGAGGCTCTTGGGGAACGTTTTAATCGAAACGGTCGGAATTACACCGACATGACGTCGATGGGCAGGAAACGCGACGGCAATTATGATGTTAGTTGGTCGATTTATTAAAAACGCGCGACCGCCGTGCCTCTCAGCTGATTAATTAGCGGTTACCACTTGTCTTCTTCCACGGCTACCAATTAAAATCGCGCAATAAAATCGAGCACTATGGTAAAAAACACGTGAAATAATATTGGACGATGAATTTCAGTTGATTGATATTGCCGTGATTTCTTTTTTTTTTTTTTTTTATTGAATTTAAGTTTATCGTTTAAAGCAAGAATTTCTTCGTGAACTTTGGGGATCTCCTACTTGAACTTTAGTTGATTCCTATTGCAGAACAGGTTCGAATTTTAAAGCAACAATTTGTTTTTGAACTTTTCATGAAATCGTAGGTGAAGGTGTTTAGATTTTTTTTTTAGATTTGAAAAAAAAACGAGTAATTTAAGTTTGGATTTGTTATTGAACCTACAAGCTTTATAAATTTGAACTTCAACTGATTCATGTTGCAATTCTTTTCATTCTTTTTATCAAACCAAGGCGAGGTTTAGATTTCTTACTCAACTTCTCAGATTAATTATCTCGATAAATCGCAAGTGAGTTTTCAATTTCTCACCAAACTTCCGAGATTAATTTTTTTGTTACACCGATTTACCGATTCGAAGATGAACATTGAGACAAAATTCTAAATGTCACGCGATACACTCTAAGAAAAAAGACAGTGACACTTGGGAATGAACTTACGATAAACGTAATATAATATATAACGAAACAAAAAAACTACACGACTTGTACCCCAGTATGATTCGTCTCACTGAAAGGCCCAGAAACAACTGTTCCGACTAGGAAATGAAGACGACTTTTCTGCCACAAAATTTTATCGATACGCAAACATTTGAATCGATCGAAAACAAATTACAGGCGCGATCACAACGCCACTCCCACTCGCGAATCACGTGACCCGAATCAACCAATCGCTAATTTTCGTTGCATCAGCGTTGCACCTGAAGAGGCCCGATTTCCTGGGTAACCCCTCGCTAAAATCACTTTCAGTGTACGATAACACGCAACAAACAATGAATACGCGTGATAAAACAACGAAGAAGTGGCGAGCAATTTCGTATTAAACGCCACAGCACAAAGCGTATCGTTTCTTTATGACCGACCGTGAAAGAAAGACGCAAAGTTGAACGTAATCGCTTTTACACACGCACTGGTTGTAAATTACGTTAACCGTAATTATCGCGTTCGCCCATTCTCTCCCGGTTGCTTTATTAAATGCCACCCGTTTCAGCAGCCGAGGAAACGCAGCGTTCGGATTTTCATCCGGCTCGTTCTCCCGTGACGTTAAAAAAACGGCGAAAGTAAGTAAACGGTTAATCATACGATGCAACCCTGTCGTTACGCGGTGTACATTGTCTGGAACAACTCTATTTTTCGAACAACCTGCCATTATATCCTCCCATCGGATCGAGCCCCACCGAACAACGCGGATATCAAGCGCGGCAGCTCGAGGAACGAAGGAGCAGGGGGGGGGGGAAGTTTTGAGATACCGTACGAACGTTAACAGAGTAATCTAGCGTTAATCCAAAGCCGTTTCGATTTCGGTCGTTAACAGCGCGCCATAATTACCGCGCGAGCGTGCGAGAATGAACCGTGGGGGTCATGCAGCAGAGAAAATATCCTCGGCCCGTCTCCTCTCGTCGCGAGCAATCGACAACGAGACTTTGGAGGACAGGATCGATAGCCGATCGTACGACGTTCCGGGGATTTACTACAGACACGTATCATAGTTCATAACGGTACGTGATGGGGTTTACCGGCGAGCGGGTGACGAGGGGGAGGGAGACGACCGATTTGGTCGAACGTCGACCGGAAGGGAACTCGAGAGAAAACGAAACGATAGCGCGTCAACGACAGATGCATCGCGATACGGATGCCGCTGCCATCAACTCGCAATTCTATCCTTGGTCGGTTTATTGCTCGGTCGCCGCCATCCTGCACCCGGCAAATAGAGTTACCGTCTCTCCTCTCTGCATCGGCGACGCTTATTTCAGAGTGGAGGAAATTTTCTTCTCTTCGTTCGTACCAGGATATCGCAACACGCTCTTCGAACGATCGATCTTCTGGCCAGCGCGAGACTAATTACGCGTGGAAAATCGAACGAGTTGGTTCGTGCCAACCTTCGTGATTCGATCTTTCGTCGTTTGTTGCTGCGAATTACGCGACGTTAAATCATCCTTTCGACGACAACGTAAAATTTTTCAGTTTAAAGTTGTTATACCAGATTATTACGTTTTGTTAAAAATTATCGTATTGCGTTGATTACTACATTGTGTTAGAGAATGTTAAGCAATGTTAAGCTTCCTCTGTCTCTCTTTCATTTTTATTTTACTCGCAGTTTTTTTTTTTAACCTACAAGCTACGTTCCAACAGTCTGGGCCCAAAACGTAAACAGGATCGCGCAGCCTTCGGGCCACTCGACGGCTCGGCAAGTCGGTCCCAAGTCGCACTAAACGCGCACGACTTGCAGAATGTAAATACACGCGTAGGATACAACTGGTTTAATTTTGTGGAACATTCGATAAGTAATTACAACCCGATGTAATAATTGTTGTAGATACACCACTAAAGGTTTATCATCAATCACTAAAATGTAACATTTATCTGCCTGAATATTCCTGAATAAATTAGCAGTTCGCGTAATTAGCGTAAAAAAATCAATAACGAAAAACATCTTGCGGGGATTCTTCTCTAATATTTGAGAGAATATATTTCAACGTGCGAACGCGACCGAGAGTAACCTGTGACTGATTACGATGCAAAGAGATAACAAGAATCTAACAGGAGAGCGCGACCGTCGCACGACCCGTGATATTTACATTTGGCCCGAACGATGTACTGCGGGCCCGTAGTAATACGTTTTGGCCCGAATGCAAGAGTACGAGTCTCACACGTATCCATAGATTAAGGGGTTAAAGAAGAAGTCGTGTACGTTTAGTATTAAGTATATTTATAATAAAAACATTGATTATTATTCTTCGTTATCGATTGCCACGAATTTGATCGAAACTGATTCTTGTAATTTTCTTACACGTACCAATAAATTAACAACGTATAAACTGCCAACAGATTACGCAAATTACTAAAAATTTGTGAATATATAAAAGTTTATAACGAATTTACACACATAGTTTATATAAAAGCTAGATGCACTAAAAATTACTGAACGACTGATTAATTGAAACAAACTGCATACGAAAAAACAGTTTCATTCCAAGAATTTTTAAACTTTCAAACCGATAATTTTTATAAATTTGGAAGTTTTTAATGAAGATATTCTGAATCACGTAGAAATAATTAATTCGATTATACGTGTATAATTATTACAAACTGCATTAAAAAGAAAAAAAACACGAATTTTTAAATTTTCAAA
This sequence comes from Melipona beecheii, assembly GCA_032399605.1. Lineage (NCBI taxonomy): Eukaryota > Metazoa > Arthropoda > Insecta > Hymenoptera > Apidae > Melipona > Melipona beecheii. Next base: position 7,609,770 of record JAUCMO010000507.1, read on the forward strand.
AATAATAGTTCTTATAAATTCTTGGAAATTCTTAGTGGAGAAAATATGTTAAACCATGTAAAAAAATTTAATTCGATTAAATACGCAGTATTTTGGGAAAGCTACGTACAAACAAGATCTTTGAAGGTATTTATTTTCTAACTGATTGCAAAATGTACGGGTGCATATTGTAAATGATGCCGGTGTAAGAACTAATGGAGCATTAATACGCTCACTGTATGCGAGTTAATGGAGTTGAAAGCTTTCATGACGTAGGAGCTATGTCATGTCATCTGCAGTTAACGTCTTGAAATCATTTTACAAGAAAACGGTTCATTTACGAGCCTCTGATATTTTCGTTTCTTCGTCGACAACTACTGTGCGATGCAAAAGTCGAGGTCAATTTTTCGAAAATCACCCACCGCAGGACTGTACGTAGTTACACAGCCTTTGATTTTAAAAATATATTATTATACTAATAATTTCCACCTATCGAGGATATAATTTTCACAGGCTTTTATCATACGAATTTTTTCTTAGAACGTTAGATTTTAATCTCTCGCAAAGTTTTGGAATCATCGTTAGAATCATCGTTGTTGTTACAATTGCTGGTAAAATTTGAAAAAAACGTAGAGATCGTCCGTCATGAAAACAATTTTTCAATATTTCTACGTACTATGAAAATTCATGGTATTTTCGACGAGAAAAGTATCCTCACTTAACCACCGATGAATAAGACGAATGACATATTGAAAATTGAAATATTCAAATACTGACGAACATTTGAACTCGATTTGTTTTCAATGTTGTTGCGCGTCCACGTGTATTTAAAAGTGTGACAACTTTTAAAGAAATGTTCTAAATTCTAAAACGAGTTCACGACAAATTTGTATTGGCACCTTCAAAGGGTTAATAGGATACGGACGCGGTCTCCTTCCCTTATCGTTCACGTGTCCGTTTACTTCCCTGCCGATCTACCGTCTTTTTCTCACCGCTGCGCAATTTGCAGTATATTTACGCTGCAGCAGAATGCAGAACATTCGTACAAATGCATATGCATGGTGCCGAGAGTACTTCGCAAATTAGCACCTTACACGTGAGCATACAAGCGAGCCATCTCTGCCTGCTGCGTGCATCTGACCAACCTATCTGTTTTTATCCTTGCCGTGTCTGTCTTTGGCCACGCGTACACAGTAGATACAGCATTCGCGCACGCGAACACGCTGACGTACACCGCATTATTCCCCCCCCCCCTTTCGTTACCTCTTGCGCCCCGTTCGTCTCCCTCGGGTTTCCTATTGCATTTCAACTAATTCGCAGTTTAAAAGCAACCGGGAACACTGGAAGCAACGGGCGATCTCCCGTTTTATAACCGATCGTTATAATTATACGTCGTGTATCTTGCGCGGTAAATATTAAGTTGGTGCAGGAGTTAACTGCCGAGTTGGCTCGAATTCCATATGATTATTGAATGGAATTATTAATTTCAATTTTACGTTATTTAATTCGTTTATATATGATTGATTGATTGATTGAAGAATTTTATGTCTACGACATGTACTTTTTCAAATTCATTAATTAAATATTTTTTATTATTACGTCAAATAAATTATTTGTTACATAAATGAAAAAATATAAAATGGTGAATAAATTATTTAAATTTGTAAATAGACATTCAGTTATTTGTATTTCTAATCGTGTTCATGTAATAAACGTGATTTCTATTACAATTTTCCAATTATATTCGCGAAAATACGAATTTGTACAAAATATAAAAACGAGTAAATTTATAAATATTAAACATCATGCAAATAACATTATAAAAAACTGACGTTATTAAAGTATATTATATCGAAACATTGAAACAAAGTGCACCGTGGATTTTAAAGATAACAACAGATAGATACAGCCAGAAAAAAAAATCAACAAAGCACAAAAGTGTTAAAAAAAATAATAATCGGACTAGCAGAGATTTTATTTCCAGATGAATATCGTTCCGTGGAAAAATCAATTGCGCGCGGTAGTACAGCGATACAAGGACGCGATAAAAGGATAGTGCCTGTTGTACAGAATCAATAATCATGCGAGGCAAGTGTATGCTGGGAATCTTATCTACTCATCGGTTAGCAGCACGATTGGTAATTTCGATTCGGCGATGGCAGTGGAACGATTTTCTAAATACGCGCTGGAAACAGAAGAGACACGCGCGAGAAACGCGATCGTTACGTTGCGTCCAGATTGAAATTTACTCGCTTCGAACGTCAATAACATTACACCGCTAATTGTACTAATTTTACAGAGTATTTACGGGGACGTGTTTTTGTTGCTCAACTCGTAGAAAAAATATCCGCGGTATTGCGGCAAAAATAAAATTATTATAATTACCGACGAATCGTAAAATTTGGTTTCACTTAACGAGATCAAGTCATAAAACGAGAGAGAATAAAACTTTTACCGAGCGAAATAAATGGATTCTGTACGGTGCATCGTTTAACAAACAAAAAGATTTTGCGCGTGTATTTATTCGCTAATTAGTTTTAACGCGAGGATATTAAGTTAAGCATACTCTATCTGAAAATAATTAATTTGAAGATATTACGAGTTTAAATTTTAAAAAATTTAATCGACAAATAAAGAAACATAACTGGCATTTGTGCTTTGTTTATAGTGATTTTCTGACGAGCCGACGTATAATAATTGGAAAGAATCAACGACTCGAAGTTTTTTCAATAATTCTTTACTTTGACATCCAATGATCATTTTGAACGCAAATTCCACTACTCGTAATAATGAGTTTAGTTTTCGGGTCATTATAGATCGTAAAGAAACGTTAAAATCCTCGTTTGTTTGTTTCAAGAGAGCGCTATTAACGTTAGAAGAACTACCGACGACTAAGGCATAAAATTTCCATCAAAGACATTGAAGTCTTGGTGCTTTAAAAGCAACAAAGGCGCTTTATAATACAATAGAGTACAAACAAGCTTCTCGCGAAAAGTCGTTTAAATCTCTAAAAAGGCGCCGTAAAATTTCAAACGGAAATTACAAATCGATCATTCTACAATAACTGAGATGTTAAACACTCTCAAATATCGTATTTGACAAAGACAAAGTTACTCTCTCAAAATAAACAGATTCTAACGCAGCACAGACAGACCTCGATGAAGCGTACATCTGTCACGCCAAATTAGAAACGTTCAGCCGTCAATTTTGGCAAAAGTTTGCTCCGCGCAAATGTTCGCTGCGACAACTTCGTTCGTGACTGCTAGTGATAATATTGACGATAATTCAGTCGCGAGTTAATAGAGTGGCGCGCGGCGTTAACGCAATCTCGGCGGGGTAGTCAAACTTTGGGCCACACCGACAGACATTTTCTTCTTGTTTGTGAAACGCGAGGAGTTTTAAAACGATGAAACGTTTGAGAAATCCGCCCGAAAAACGACCTAGACCGCCTAGACTAAATTACCGGACCGCTCGGATTTGCAAATGCAAGTGGGTGTATCCATAATTACCGGCTGAAATTACGTTTGATTAAATTTCGATGGTTACGGTCGAAAAGGGGTAATCCTGGCATGCATTCTAAATACTTGACGGGGAAATTGATTTTCCATAATATCGGAGAGGCGAATGGTACTTGTAACAGATATAATTTGAGAGGCGCGTGCACGGGGATCATGGAGGAAGATCATGGAGGTGTACTGCAGTTTCTTTTTCCCTTTCCACGTTCTTCCTTATTTTTTAAGTTTGAAATATAATTTTAAAATTGTAATAGAAATTTAAAAGTATATATATATATATATGTATAATATTAAATGAATAACAATAATTACAATATGATATAAATATAAATTTCTACATTGTAATTTTTTGTACATTACACTATGACGATATAAAGGTAACACAAATAACAAAATCAGTATCTTGTTCGCACATTTTCGAATTTGACGAATTTGAAATGATTTGAAAAATTTGTAAAATAATAGATGTCAATTATAAATATTTAATATAATAAAATTACGATGTTGTAATTATTGTAATTTATATTATCTTTCGGAATATAACAGATTTATATTGTCATTTAATACACACACACACACACACATATACTTTTAAATTTCTATAACAATTTTAAAATTTTGTAGAAAAATAATTTTACAATTCTGCGATCTCTGTCACTATTAAAATACAAAATAATGGTGTGAAAGTATCTATTTCGAGTAGTTATCTAAATAGCGCGTTAATAATTATTTCGCTGGTACTCCCGGAGCAAATAATGTTCTACTTACTCTATCGTGAAAAAGTAACATAGTCTCAGAAATGCAACAGTGCCTATTAAAACATAAGAAATATTCACTCTAAACTCCCTTTATACATCTGTTCAATTAAATACGATCAATTCTCAAAGTCGGAATTTCGAAGCGACATTATCTTGTGTTATCGTGCGTGAGAATAATACGAATATATTGAACGTCAATATAAATTTGAATAGCGATTATATACATATGTACGATGCGAACGGTGATTTCATTCGGCGGCTGTAACTTGGTTAGAACAATCGCCGCGTGGCATTGAGGTTGCGATTTTCTCGTAATTACTCGCGTTAAAAAGGATTTGAGTTTGAGTGCACTCTAGGCTTATTAGGCACATTATTACATCGCGGCGCATTATTTAAATGCGATCGGAAAATGGCGGATAATTCGGTCGAAGAACGTTCCCGTTTGACAGACTGGAATGCCATTCTTTGACGTATTATTATACTTTTTTCATTGGCGAAAGGAATGGTAATGCGGCGAATGATAATGCAATTTATTCCTGCGATGGAGGAGAGTCCGAGACCGGGGGACAGAGAGACGATGGCGAAAAAGAAATCGTGGAAACTGTCAACAATTTACCACGTCCATCCAGGAAAATCGAATTCGCGCTTTTAATTGCGGATGCTCGAAAGGAAGCGAACCCGTTTGTTTGTCTTGACGGTTCGATAACGGAGCGCTTGGAACAAGTACAAGTTTCAATGATCGTTCTACGCGCGTTACAATTCTCACGAAGATTCGACTTGGTTATTATTTGAACACGATACTTGAAAGTTAATTACTCGAATAACTATTAATTATTGAATCATTGATATAATAAAATTCGACTCGGTGTTATTTTAAAATGATCCTACGTCACTTTGTTCGGACAAACGATTTTAAATTTGAAAAAAAAAAGAAGAAAAAACGATACACGATCTTTTATCTCGTCTCGTATCTTGCATACTCGTTTCTGCAAATAATTTTCGTTCCTGATTCTATTGCATGAATCTCGTCTGTTCGATTTAATAAATTAAATAAAAAGATTATTTGCAAATGAATTCGTTTGATTCGGACTCGAAACGAAGTTACTCGTCAAATATCATTCGAACTATTGTTTTCTATCTTCATTTCAAACAAAAGTCGTCCAGAGTCTAAAATTATTACCTGGATTTAATTAAAAAATCTCACGGTCTCTTGATGCTCCCTCCGTTCCTCGTATCACCAGTTCACACCTCCATTCTGCTTTTTATTGTCGACGTTACGGTTATTCTTTCCAGTACGGAAGCTCGATGTTTTATATTTACGATGTGTACCATTTTTAACTTCTTTTTTAATTTCCTTTAATTAAATCGATAAACAAGCGATCGTCTGCCTGAGATCAATAATCTTCGATGACGGCAACAATAAAACGCTGAAACTTTATAAAGCGCCTCGCCCGACACTTTTCGCGTTTATAAGCTTAATTACTTTTCGCTGATTAAAAATAATAACTTGCTGCCAAATGTTTTTTCACTAATAATTTTTATCTCGTCCTGCTCGCCCAATTAAACTCGACCTAACTACAATACCGACTTTGAGCAGATTGCGCATACATAGGTGATTCTTTAGTATTTGTTGATCGATTACTATTCTCATTCTTCTCACTGCTGCTCTCAATAATTATCCAGAACCTACGTGTTTCCAAAATATTTATAATAATTTTCTGATCAATTCTTGAAAGTTTTGATGTGAAATGGACAATTTTAGAAACATTGTTTGTAACGTGTCTTTGAGAAATCGAAAGATTTAAAATGCTACAAAATGTGTAAACTATCTAAGCGCGAGTAATTGCTACAATATTTAATTTAACGAAATGAGTTTCTATTCAAATGGTATATTTCTAAATTTAGCAAAAACTAATATTACCGTATACACGTGCAACTGTGTAATATGTTGAACCACAATTATCTTGTTCAAATTCATTTTTGTCACCCGACATATACACAAACAGGTTTGAATACTAAATCCTTTTTTTTCAAACAGACTACTTGACACAATGAAATTGTGACGAATGATTAAAATTTTGCAACGTGTAAACTTGTATTTTGAACAAAGCGTGAAAACTATTATAAAACTGTCTCTCCCTTTTTTCTCTAACATAATTAAATACAAATTTATAATTGTGTTTCGAGTAAAATATAAAACTATCTCGCTCCGTTACTCGATAAAAGATTTAAATAAATGTTAAATCCCCTCCTTCCACTTTTTTCACTATTGTCGAGTCTTCCTTGATACAATTAAATACAAATCTCATGATAAATATATATTTCGAATAAAATGCAAAACTGTCAGTTATCTATCTATATATATATATTAGTACACATTGAAAGACTAAACTGGAAAATAAGAAGCGCAGAGTATCGTGGAGCGAGACAGTGGTACGCAAAGCAAGACCATTGGTCGTATACGGTTAATCGTTTCTACACGCAAATTGAGACTCTGTCGACTGGACGAGGTTATTTAGTTCGTAAGGAACGTTGCGCGTCGCGGTCTAACAGCGGCCAGATATTAGCAACCCTAACGTCGTCGCAGTCTCGTTACCCCGTAAATCGATTTTACCATTATTCACCGAGACGATACGGTGGCCTATCGCGCTTTGATGGAAATTACGTCGAAGCAGGATCGCAAGGGATCTTAATGAAATAAACGATGTCCGACGCGTTTCCATTTGTTACCATCTCCGACACGTATACGGGGGTATAATTAATGACAAACCGCGTGAAATCAACAGCGGAGAAATTTCTGCCACCCTAATTGAACCAATACACCAACGTCGTGGTTTTCTCTTTCGCGTGGGAATTTTACTCGCGGCATTGTTTTCGCGGCGTGGAACGTATTGTAATGTGCTTCTGCGATGAAATTTCATCGCGCGACTAGGTGAACTTTGCTTTCTAATTTTCGGAATGTGTTTAGCCACATTCCATGTGTATTTTGAGAAACCGCGTTTGTTGGACATCGGAGAATGAAATTAATTAGACCTTAAGCGCAAGTCGACTAATTTAATTTCAGATAAATAAATATCACTTAAGTTATACCGTGTTACATTAATTTTGGACGAACAATATAAATTAGACAAATGTAAATTAATTTAATTTTAGACGTGCGTTTCTACGCATAAATATACACACTCGCACGCAAGTGTTCATGACTGAAACATTGAAATCGCTCGTGTTTGCGTTTTACTCAAATTTTGCTTTGACGTCAAATCACGAATGTTATTCAATTCGTAAGTTATTGCTTTATCCCCCAGATTTTTACGTTACGAGAATTTATATTGTAGAGTGCAGATTTTTATAATGTGGCTTCGTGGAAAAATTGGGATGTGTTTTCTTTTTATTGAAATTTCTCTCCGATACCGAAATTCTTGCTCGTTCGTCTCTCACTTTGACCAAATTCGCGCTAGTGTGATAAACGAGCACGAATCCAAAGCAAACACTCGTTTAATGCAGGTAATACACGACAAGAATACTAGGACGAATTTAATCAGAGTCAGAGACGAACGAACATTCGCTCGTTTGAACCAAAATTGGAAACCGTTGGATCGATGAATTCGCCTTTTTCGATTGATAGAAATTACACTAATAAAATGTGTACCCGATATTATGTATTACGGTTGAACGTTACAAATATTACACAGGCTTTACAGATAATACGACACACTACATTAATACGTACAGATGTATCATACGTTAATTTCCGAAACTAAATTTATTAAAACATGCACTAATGTACAAATTTAATGTATACTGTTTTATTATTATATTTTATTAATATATAATATTCTTATAAATAAACGTCTTAGCAATTTGGTAAAATATAAGTCAATAAATTTAAAAGTAGCGGTAGTGAGTAACTGCGTATCAGAAGTAAGTTAGGTTGCACACAAGTGTGCAAGGCAAGCGCAGTAAATTAAAAATGTTCCTGCACTCCTAAAATTTACCACCAAGTACAAAATCTTTCTAAGCAATTATGCACAAGGACGTGAACACACAAGTGAGCACCATATTTTGCAGAATTTTATTTGTTTGTTAAATTTGGAAGTATAAATTGCCGAACGACGCTCAGAAGCCATTATTTAAACCCAGACTGTACCAGATTAATTTTACTCAAATTAATTTTATATAAATTCCTATTAAATTCCGAAATCGTCGAGAATGAGCGTAAACAGAATTTATAGCCAGAATTTATGCGAATTTCGAAAACGGATTACGCCACGCGGAGTACTACAAATTAATTCATAGCCGCACACAATGGAACGCTTACATGCAAACGGCATTTATTTATTAAAATAACAACACATAATTTCCAAATTCTTTCTCGTTCGATATTCAAAGTCAGCATTCTGATATAAAAGTTAATGCAAAAAAAAAAAAAATATTTAAAATTGCGCATAATTTTCTAACCGAATCGCTTAATCAGATCAGACACTCCTGTAATTATAAAATTCAAAGTCAAGATCCAAAGTCTCGGATCGATCTTGGTCTTTGCGAGTGCGACGTAATTTTTCGTAAGAAAAAATTGTTGCAACGATTTTTGTTATTTATGGATCAAGGGCATCCGTAAATGACAAAAATTGTTGTTCCAAAATGATTGGGGATCTGAACGAGATCAACAGATTAATGTACCACGAAGCAAACTATGAATAAAATTTCAATAATTTTGGAAGCATGGTTGTGAATTTTAATCACGGCAGAAACTTGCACATTTCGACGTCGTATTTAACGGAGGGGCCGCCCTCTCTTTTCCAGCAAATTTATGACGTAATTGCACACGCGATGATAAAGAAAATAAGTTACGTTTTCAAGGAACCATCACTGCATGCGAATTTTATTACCGTGATTATATATATTTTTTAATTTGAGTATTTTCATTTCTATTGATATTTATTTTCAATGTCATCTCTCCCCAACAGTTCACAAATTCTTCAATTTATTGTTTTCCCACTTACTTGCTCCAAATGTTCGCTTCCTTCAATCGACCAAATGAGTTACGTCAATCGAAATCCACTATCTGCCAATTAGCAACGAACGTTATTTCAAAAGTTTCTTTAACGAATTATTATCATCCGAAATAAATTTCGCCCACGTCTGACATTAACCCAAGCTAAGATATCCTGACGAGGATCTACGCACCAGCAGGGCAAACGTTTCACGTTTCGGCAAAGATAATCCTGAGATTGCGAGAAGAATGTTGCCCGCATAGTGGACACGTGTATCGCCCGACAGAGGAATTTGCCGGACACGAATGAAACACGGTACGGCGAGGTGTTACGGAGCTCAGGTTACACACGAAAGTGACGCAACTGCAGATAAACGTAAAACGCGTTAACTTTGAATAACACGACAAGCATCTTCGGCTCGCGATTTCCTGGCTTTCCCCGATACACTCGACGTGTACACTCGACGTTGTACACTTCTCTGCCATTCCTTCTTTTTTTCTTGTTTCTGGAATTTTCTAGAATGAGTATAAAGTACGACTGACGTCCGGATTCCGTGTTCGTTTAGAAAATTTTTTCTTTGCATTGTATTCTACTCGTCGCGAAGGTAAAATTTTTCCAAGGAACTAGAGATCAAAAAAGTTTCTTAATCGTTTAAAACACGCGTCCTAACAGCGACTTTACGATTCTGGACTTTTACGTAATGTTTGTATCTCGAATAATATTGACAGTTTTAGCTTTATCGTTTGATTGTTTAGACTTGCACTAATGCTACAACTACATGACAAATCAAATGTTAATAAAACCTAATACGAAAATTACTTTAATCGTAAAGTCGCTGTTAGGACGCGTCCATAGTCTTTTTTGCCAGTTTTTTAAGAGAACTATTAGGTTGTTGAAAACTAATATGGTTCCTTGGAAAAGTTTTAGAAGAAATTTTTTTTAACCCCGTATATAATTGTTGGACACTTTTATTTCTTTCAGTTATTCAAAATTTTGAAACTTCATTTTGTTCATAAAATGAATACTTTTACTGATTTCTTGTGACAAAATGATCGATGTTTGGCGATAAAATCACTAAACCGCTAAACTAGAAATTTACCGAATAATTAACAGAAGGTTGTTTCACGCGTGAAACGCGTAGAACAAAACTTTTGCATAAGATTTTGTGACGTCGTTTTCCGGACGATCAAGTTTGAAAATTGATCGAGTACGCGTGGCTACAAGGCAATTTTCAACAAAAAGTCTGCTCTCTCTCTCTCGAAAAAAAAACGAGGTTTTAAACGAGAAAATTTTATTCCACATTTTTCACCTATTTTCGCACGCAGGATCATTCTATTCAATCTGCGATCGGCTAAATTCAAGCATACTCGACGAATCGCCAAAGTCCACTTTCTCGTAAACGAAGCGCCTCGGATTAAAACATTTTATTTTTCTCTCCCTATTTTCTTCGCGAAGAAAATCATCCCCTGCCCGTTCGTGCATACAATACACGTTACTTCGACGTACCCCGTGTATAGCGGGACAGCCACGATGCGGAAGACGTCGTTCGGATCGTCGTACAGCTCCGTAACGCCCTTGTCTGGCCGGGTCTGTGCGACTAAGATTAAAATGTACGTCTCTCGAATGCGTCGAGGGTCGACTAGTGGCGAGGTCGAGGCCTCCTCCTCATAAATCATTCCCGCTTGAAAATTTCAAGTAGCGCCTAGCAGGCGAGTTTGCTCGCGCGAGATCTCTCGTGTAGCAACTTGCAACTTCGATCCGTGACGGATTGAATATACTTTGCACGGGTGTAACATGCTGGGGAGGGTAAAGCAAGGGGAACGAAATGACGATGGACGTGAAAGCTTGAGAATTTCGAAAAGTGATCGCGGAGATCGATAAAAGTGTGAAAGAAGAGTTTTTTTGCCAATTATTATTATTACATTAACGATTCGCCGCATGCAGAACAATTAAACCGGAAAGTATACGACGAATTTGATTAACTGAAATTAAACGATACGTTTTAATTGAAAGTAAGTGATTCGCTTAATTGTATTCGATTGCGACTACGACCTTTTCAATTAAAAATATAAAACAGAAGTCGACGATTATGTTATTTAACTTTTTAGTTAGGTCTGGGAGGGAAATCTTTTTTCGTACAAAGTACGACGTTGGTATTGGAATATTTGCATTATATTGCTATCATTATTTACATCATATTATTTTTATCTTAGTTTTATTCTTACCCTTTATACTCATTGTTTATATTTTTATAGAAAATTGTCAAGTTTCATGACGACATTTGCAACATATATTCACTGATCTTGCATTAAACGGATGATAAAAATAAATATGTTTTAACAATATCTTACCATTTTATTAAAAGATAGATAATTTCGATGTTGGACGACAGATAACAGAGAAGCAACGGTAAAACGTGTATTCATAAAAAGAAGACACTCGAAAAACAAGCTTTCTTTAGATGTCATTATCATTAAATTTATTTTCCAGCCTGAAATAATAAATAATTGAACAAAATTTCGTGCGATTCAAAAACGAAACTTGAAAATCTCAAAAATACACTCTTTACGTACGTACTGTAAAATGGCTAGTCGTTAAGTCATTTGTATTTCAAAAATTTGCAAAAAGAAAACATACCGAATGCATTCATTCGTCTCGTGTCGTTAATTTTTACTTTGTTATATTCCAACTGCTGATGCAACTAATTCGCCACAGATTGGAAAAGGACAGGTGGAAAAGACGTGTACTCACGCGTATCTGGCCACTATTTATTTAGGCTCGCGTTGCACTTTGCACACGTTTCCACCTAACCGCGATGGAGCAAACGCGTATCTTGAGCAACGAAGCGTATCTTTTCTATCTTTCATCATCTTCATTTCTCGCACAGCTATTGACAGGCCGCATGCATCGCGCAAAATGGGTCATAGGTCAATCGACGTTCGATGCTTCGTCCAGTTTATCATCGTCTCGCAATCTGTGTGATGTACACCGCCAATGAGCCCGGCGCGTTTATGCGAGGCAATGTGAGACCGTTCCTTTAACGGGGCTGCGAGTTACGCTTGTCGACAGAACGGATTCGTGTAAAGGCGCATAACTTCGTACTTCGAGTATCTTATCGTTATCATCCGATCAACAGAAATATTTAATCGGGACTCAACCGTGAAGAATGCACGAGAGATTTGTACTCTTTTAAATCTTCTTTGAATTACGAAGAACTGCTTCGAGGAAGTATTGCCTCGCTTTAGGAAGAAGCCGGCCATTTTGTAACGTCGTTGAGTTAGGATTAGATCAATTTGTTTCACTTAATTCATTTGACGAATAAAAGAAACAAAATGACGAGAATCAAATATCTTCGAAGGCCGGGAACGTAGTTCTACGTTCATTTTAATTTTCTATACGTAACAATAACGTATGTTAACATGCGTGCTGGGATATCTAATTTTATTTTGTACTTTACATTCTTCGTAATAAAATTCTAAGATCAAGCAGTGGCCCAATGGCCCAACTTGAGCAGTTAAGAAATTATAATGAATGTAAAATACATACATAGTTGGCTGTTTAAATGTAGTTTTAGGTTATTTCAAAATTTGCAGCTGACTGTAACTAACGGAGTTCGACATCTTTTTTCGTATTTTTGAGTTGTTATTGAGTTACGTTGATCAATTAATTGTTTAAATTGATCAAATCAATTTATTTTTAAATTGGAAAATTATGAGTTTATAAATTTAACACGTAAATTATAGAAACGTAAATCAAAGTTAGCCTTCGTTTCTTCAATTGCATTCGCAGAAACATGAAATACAGTTTAAAATTCATATTCGAACGTTTGAAATAATTCTTTTTTCTATTTTACGCCGACATTTGCAACCCGTTGTATGGCCCGAAACAACACAGTCTGCAAAGACTGCAGAATCATACCACATACGTGTACTGGTAACTCAATTTCCACCAAGATGTAACATGGATCATTATTCAATTCTTGTATCTCGCCGCGATTGAAAAGAAGGAGAAAAATCCATCGTAAGAAAGAGAAAGAGAAGGGGGGGAGGTAAAGAAAAATGGAAAAACGCGAACGGGAAGCAGTGTCTCTCGTATCGCGCGCAAACAAGAATTTACACGATTGCAGCAAAGCCACGGTGTAAGCCAAGTTACGAGACGGACGTTTCAAATAAAGATGTCCGCACGCGATAAACAGTGGCACCGTCGCGGCGCGTTTCCACTAAAGATTTCTGGGCTCTGGTTTCGACCTCTTTCTACCCGCTGCGTATACCGAGAGCCATCTTACTTTCTATCCACCTCGAGCTCCGTTTTCATCTTTATACTTTTCAATAAAAGCGCCTCCGACTCGGCGATGGGATTTACGTAGTGAAATACCGGAAGTCCGAGCTTTGCCGTGTAACGTCTGTCTTACGAATGAAAAATCCCAGATCAGTCGTGAAAGACCCACGAAGGCAGACTCGAACGTATTTACGTTTTACCGTGTCCGATATGACGCTCGTGCTTTTTTTTTTTTCTTTTCTTTTTAAGCGTGTCACGTTGTTCCTTCCTTCTGATATTTTTCGCCATCATTAGGAAATTGAACTTGAATCTTTTTAATTATTGTTATATACCTATATTGTATTCGTATACCTGTATTGTAATCGGGCCTCTTCAGGTGCAACGCTGATGCAACGAAAATTAGCGATTGGTTGATTTGGGTCACGTGATTCGTGGGGTAGACCTCGAGTGGGAGTGGCGTTGTCTGGTACTGAGCGATCGCGCCTGTAATTTGTTTTCTATCGATTCAAACGTTGATATGCACGCGTCAACGTGCTAGATGGCACGTGTTCATCTTATGATTAAAAATAAAGTAAAAAAAGAAAAATTAAAACTTTGTATTTTATGTTTTACAAATTAAATGTAATTATATTTAATTTGTATATTTTGTATGATACAATGTACTTGTACATTTTTATTTATATAAACGTATCTTGAATACGTTCACTTCAATTCACACGACGTAGGAAAATATCGCGTGTAACGCGAGTTCTGTGTTTACGCGATAATGAAATGAAACTAAATACTGAAATTACGTGCGATTACCCGCGTGGCTGTTAAAGCAGAGTCAACGCACACGCAAGATTTACGCGACGTAATAATTTACGTGATTTTGCTCGGGCGAAAGCTATTGATTTCGCAAGGTCGTTACTTAACATAATAGAGAATAGAAATACTACTATCTGAGCATGGCCAGATTTAAACTTGCTACTAACGGTACTGTTCATCTGGTGTACGTACGCGCACACACACACACACGCGAGAGAATCATTTTACATTGACGGAGGCATACGTTTACGCACAGATGCCAGGAGGAAATCCCTTGTAACATGAGCGAAAAAAATATATATCTACAAAGATGATATCAAGTTGGTATCTAACATACGAAAAGACACCAAGTGAAATTAATGTCTAACGGTAGCGAGGCTTAAGCGCGAACGTAAGGTATTTATGTCCCGGTGATACAGACAAATTGTCGCGCAGGACGAGCATCGACTAAATGTTTGAGGTCTCGTCTTGTTAACAATTTAAATGTAATAGTTAAGATTAATTAAGGTTAATTTGTCACGTATATATATATATACTGGATCGATTACGTTTGATCGATATTATTTATATGGTTGATATTTAACTCGGGTGTGTGTGTGTAATTTATTATTGCGACGAGTCGTAAACAAATTGGAAGAATCGTTAATACAATTTATGCGATTAGATATCGTTTAACTTGCGCACTTTTTATTGTACGAGTTGATATATATAATTGTGAAGAAACGAGGAGATTTATTAATATTTTTTCGTCTTTTACGATTAATTTTTAAACTATCATTTTTTACATATAACACAACGTGATATGTTGAATGTACGTATAATCGCAAATTATGAAATTTAAAATATCGACAAGAGATATTTTAAATAATGTAAATGATGCTGTAAAATGAAGAATGTATCTTTGTTGCATTTTCAGTGTAACAAAAAATATTTCATAAAAATTAAATATTTCGTGGCGAGCAACGTGTTACCGAAGAAAATTACATTTATTATTACCCTGAAATTACTATTATATCGACATAACAGTGTTCAAAAATCGAATCGAAAAAAATTCAGACAATTACAAAAATTACATATAATTTGTCGTTACGCTAGAATCTCACTGTGACACCTGATCTCCTTAAACTTTCCAACAAATCTTTAACCTGGTGGAACAAATAACAATACGTTCAAAGAAAATCAAGACTAATATTGCCCGCTAATTGGATTCATTCCACGCGTCATTCACGGAATATATAATTCACGTCCATTTAATAGTTAATACGTGAACACCGATCTGTAATTATAACCAGCTTTAATTCGCAGGTGTTTACACGTTTGTTAACAAGCCTTCTTCTTACGAAGTGATCAATGTAATTCATCATTTCCTTATACTTCGATTCAGTATATTTAATGCAAAATACGTTATTTTAATCCAAACGTAGATTGCGTCTTTTTTTTTTTTTTTCTTATAAAAGAAACGACATTTAGTTGGACCGAGGAAACTATTTTAACGAATCTTTACAGAACGGATAATCTGACAGAGTGCACTGTCGAGACGATGGTAATTCAACACAGTTCCGCCCCAAAGACGTGTTCCCGTAGATTACACGCGTACACAAGAGACGATTGCACACATCTAAGGAAAGACATCATGCGACCAGCTGGGATAAAGCAACCGTATCACGTATGCATGTACGTGTGTAACAGCCTTTCGTAGATGGCTTCGTCGTGGGGTGGGAGCTAATTACGCGGAACTGATGAGATCTTCATAGTGGTCTCGTTGTTATCTACTCGGAATCTACCTGCAAAGCTCGTCACCTTGTGTCAAGGTTTCATCTGCCCGCGTAAATGTCCTTCGTGTCACGAGCGCGTAGGTTCAACCCTCACGTTGAAACACAGGAATTAAGGAATTTTATTGTTCGACATCAAGTTCCTACACTCTGGATCGGTTGATGATCAAGCTGAGTTTAATTTATGCGAAAAGTTTGTTTTAAAACTAGCAAACTATCGTGGTCAGTTGTTCGCGAATCAAGTTACAGGCGCGATCGCTCAGTACCAGACAACGCCACTCCTACTCGAGGTCTACGCCACGCCCCCTCGCGAATCACGTGACCCGATCGCTAATTTTCGTTGCATTAGCGTTGCAGCCGAAGAGACCGAAAATCACTTTCAGTGGTAAAAGGAAGAAAGGAAAAATTGACGAAAGCAGAAGATGAAATTGAAAGTGGCTCGAGTCACGTTTCATCCGCTTCTTATTTTATTTCGAACGCAGACGGTTGAACGCAATTTGCTTCCGAAGTGTGTAATAACCAGCACACCACACCACCGCCGGGTCTCCGCCTCGATCTCAAAATTACGTGATATTTTCAAATTACACACACGTTCCGAGCAACCGATGTGAGTGTCATTACGTTGCTTCCTTGAACAACCAATATCAGCCGCTCCCATTTATTGTACAAGTTTATGCACTTTATTATTATCGTCTGAACGGCCAGCGTAATCCCATTCCTCTCCCTGCGCCATCTGCTGCGCGCTGTCCGGCATGCTTAGCCTGTTCCATGCCAGCGACGAGCGCATAAACATGTTCCTTGAATGGCTTCATTCATTCATCCTTTCCGTCCTTACGTTTCTCGTTTCCCTTCGCGTCTCGCTTCGATCCATTCGTTCCACTCGCGCCTCTCCCAACCGGCAACAACGATTAATTAATTTCACATTTATACCTGCGATTTTAATAACTCTACTACCGCCGTCTACTTTTTTTTGGTCGGGAGAAACGTTGCGGGTTACACCTTGGAATAAATTGGTGTTTCTTTCCTTTTATTATTTTACCGACTATCAGCTTTAACACGTACGTACATACAGTGCTTATTTATTTAACACGACTTTGAGTTTTCGATTCATCGAACGAGGAACGAGCAGATGTTAGGAATACTCCGGGGAGGTCTTTTAAAATTGTAAAATATTACTAGTGATTTATCTGTTGAAATTTTAAAGTAAGTTGTTTCTTCTGTCGTTGCGTGGTAGTTTTAATAACAACTGGATAGTACATCTAAGTGAAACTTCCTTTCATCGACGCCAACATCAAAAAATTATGTGCAAGACCACCAGTGACTATATATCGTATAAATTAAAATGTTAAATCACATGATAATAATTGTACCACGTGAATAGAACGTTAGAAAACAACAAAAAAGGACGATATAGAGTATTAACTTCAACGTGACAAACGATAAATATGCAAATATAAAAGACAAAGTTGCTTCACGACGCATTCTGCTGTTCGATTAAAAGTCAGATACGCATCGGGACCGGGAAGCGCGGGACGTCCCCTCGAGATCATCCGCCTTCAACGACATCAACACCAGGGAAACAGGTTTCGACCTAACGAACCGACTGTGTGCGGTTGGGATTCAGCATTTCGACGGCACACGCTGAACCGCGGCGCGATATAACTCG
The DNA here is from genome assembly GCA_032399605.1 of Melipona beecheii. NCBI lineage: Eukaryota > Metazoa > Arthropoda > Insecta > Hymenoptera > Apidae > Melipona > Melipona beecheii. Next base: position 7,627,539 of record JAUCMO010000507.1, read on the forward strand.
CAGTGCACCTATGCATCGACCGTAAGGATCCGTTTGTTGACACGCACGACCAATGAGCGGTATAACTTTCGTTATCGCAAATACGACGCGGCGATGAATCACGTTGTCCGGCACTCGATCGGTTGTACTTACACGTGGGTGCGATAACTCCGAGTCACATCCCCCTCGTCGCAGATTTATTCCCTTTTCAATCGACCGCGCCCCGTTTTACGGCTGTACCACCAAGGACGCTCGTACAGACAGCGCGACTGTCCCGACGTATTGTATTAAAATCTGACCAACGCTGCCGCTCCTCTTTTTTTAATTCCGTTCGTTGTCGTACGCCAAGAGACAGATGAAAGGATTATATAAAACGTTTTGTACAACTGAGGGAGACACTTTTAGCTCGCGTACTGTTCACTTCCAAACTATCGAGTCGTGAAATTACAGTTTGAACGAATCTTTTTAATTTGATCGTGACGCGTGTCAACGTTGTTGGACAGTGATGGAAAGAACAGCTAACGTCGCGATAATTAAGTGGCCGAAGACTCTGTCAGAATGTTGTTCGCTTGTTGGAGTTTTACAACGATCGAAATATTAAGAAGATTTAATGGACAGATTTTATTAATTAGTTCGTTGTTCATAATTACAAAAAAAATACAAGTTAAAATCTTGCATAATTACGTAAAAATACGATTAAGCAAAATCGCCGATATCAAAAAAAAAGTATATAAAATACTTTCTATAACGTTTAGCAACTAAAGTGACTGTCCACGGATGATTCTACCTTCTCAATCGCAACGTTATAAATACGAACTTGCGTAAAAATCCGCAGTCGAGTAACTGCAACCAAAATAAGCCGAATTATCAATTTTGAAATTTCTGCATATCCAAAGGGAAAGGGTCTTTCGCTTCGCTACGTTTCTATTTCAAATGAGAACCTCGTACGTACGATTATCGGAACGTACGGCTCGCTCAGTACAGGAATTTCTATTTTAAAGTAACCCAGAAGTATCACAATCTCTCGACCATAATCCGATAGAAAATTTATCAGACGAACTAGACCGCGAAATCGGAATAATCTCTATAAATTCGGAGGAAAAATGAAAAATAAGAAAAATAAGGGTTATAGCTACGAGCTATTGAAAATATACATCACAGTTTCTGACATGTGCTATAATACTGACAGAGTTTGAATATCTTTGGAGATGATTACAGAGGTGCAAAAAGCTTCTATACTGTGACATTAACATCAACTACACATTCTTCCCTTGTAATTTAATTTAATTAAATAATTTATATATCGTATTATTAAATTAACAATTTAACGAGCAAACCACTGCGCATTTAAGAACTTACGCAATAAATCTTGCTACAAATCGTACTATTCGAAGCTAACATTCGGTGAAGAGAAAGAGAAAAAGCTTTATCGTTCATTTTATAAAAAGAAGAAAAACAGATAAATAAACGTGTACGAAAATCGATACGGCGCGCGGAAGATTTCACAGCATTCACTCATTCGTTTCGATAGAATTGCTCGGTTATTGGATGAAATTCATACAGAGCCCGGTATAGCACGAAATAAAATAGTGGAGACAATTACAGACAATGGAGCGAATTTCATCGAAGCTTTCAAAGGACACGATGTACGACAGAGGAAACAACGTACAGCAGAGACATTGATTGGTAACGCGGCAGTGAAGCGCGGTCGCGTACGCGAAAACGAATTTTCGAGTTTGAAAAAGACTCGAATCGACACTGAGGAAGAAACTGAAAAGGAAAAAGTAATTGTTCTTCGAACTGTTAAATTTACTTCTAGATGAGTTACAGCCAGAAAGATGGGCTCTTTCGCTAATGAATTTGAACCGATATTCTGCAGACTCTTCCATAGAATGAAATATTCTTTAAAAATATAACAATCTCGATACGTATGATGTATACTGGTTGTAAGATAGCCTGTCGGTACAAAACTCTATTTTGAAGATTATCACGCAAACGTTTCAAGTGTAGTGTTTAAAATTATTACGTGTTAAGCGTTGAATATTCATCCATAATTTGATAGATGCTCCTGTTGAAATTTAAAATTCAAAGGAAAATATTTAATCCAATAATGTTGTTTGACTAGTTGAAGAGAATGTTACGTACGTATGTAGGACATAGATAAATAAATAAATAAATACGAGGTTTGTACATAAAAAAAAAAAAAATTGTACTCTCAGTACTTATCATAGACGCAATAATAAAATTCTTGATAATACTTGATATAATAATAATTATTCGTATATTAATAAATATATATTAATAATTCTTAATATACTCGTGCTTCGCAGATTACCTGTTGATCAAGTATTGTTTAATTTTTTCGGTTTCGAAACATTACGCGACTTTCGAAAGTCTTGTCTTACGACTTTCGAGCGAGAGTATACCACGCAAGACCAGATTTAAAAAGCGGAGAACGTTATCGTATTAAATGCTCTTTCAGGTGAGGCAACTATTCGTGTCTGTCAAGTTGTACGTAGGTAAATTTCAAATGTATCACGACATAAAATGATTTTTTGTAAAAAAAAAAGAAAAGTTAGAAAAAAATATACAACAAATTTTTTTCCATCAAAGTTTTTTGAGAATGTAGAATTTAAAATTTTATTCCGCGCGTATGAATTTGGCTGATTATCGACTGTCGATATATCGCACGAATAAACGATCGGCAAAAAGTAAGGTTAGTTATACGAGAAAGCACATGCAACATTTAAATGTTTTCAACATGTGTAAAATTTAGATGTGTTTCCGTTTAAAGCTTCGTTTTTAATACGGAAAACAGAGTTCAAATATGTACAATGTTTAATTAAGAATTAATTTTCGCACAAGTGCAGCTGATAAATGTTTAAGCTTAATTTTCTCAGAAATGGAGCATTTTATTCAACATTTCCGACTTATTTGAACACGTTAGCTGTTCGTTGCTATTCAATCTAGAATTTGTCAAGTTCAGATATAATTTTCTCGAATAAGAAAATGTCTCTCTATTCGCGTTTGTTTATTTTATCGCGGAAAATCATATAATATTCTGTTATTTCACATATAATATTCTGTTATTTCACATATAATATTCTGTTTATATCATAATTACTTATAGTCATAACAAGTAAGATGAATAGTTTAATCATGATTAAACAGATTTGGATTTATAAAAGAAAAAAAAGAAAAATGTAAAATATCACGATTTTCATAATGTTACGTTTGAATATTTGAGTCTACAAAAATCATTGAAACGGTCTGTAAATCAATAAATATTTGTACGCAAGGGTTTAATGGATTCATTAAAATTAAAAATATATTAGTGTGGTTTCTAAAATGTTTAGAACACTGATGTTACTGTCACTGCTTTTGTCAGAAACTGTCCAAATATCTAAATTAACTGGAATTAACACGCACTTTGTGCAACTTTGAACAAGATATCCGTATCTTATATTCACAAGTTTCCAGCAATTCGTTCATATAGGTAAATACCCTAGAGTCTACTTCCAAACTTTGACAGGTAATCAATCCGCTCAATTAAATACTCCGGAGTATTCGAGTAAACTTTGATGTTTAGTGGAAACTAATGTAAACGCGTAAAATGAAAAGGGGAAAGTAAGTCACTTTCCTTACTCTAATAATTTATTGACAGTCCGCACACCACTTGTATCTATTACAAGTTAAATATACGACTGATTACTTGGATTGCGCTTGAAGCAATCAAACATTGCAGCAGTCATAAGTACAATATTCTTGTTGCAATAATTCTCTTAGATATAGCAATAATGTCGTAACGAAACAACTTTTATTTATCTGCAATATGTTTCTTGATATTTGAACTTGTATGACTGTACGGCTTCGCATTAGTTTAATATTATACATGAAACGTCCTCCGGAAGTTTGAATTAGGTGAGCCAGTTAAGTATTTATCGCCAATTATTAACCACGTTAAACAAGGAGAAATTTATTATAAATCACGTATATTAAACGTTAAAAAGATTTATGGTAAATTAAATGAAAAATTCCTGAAAATATGAGCTTAATACTTAAAAAGGATTGAAGGCCCAATTAATTGTTGAATTATTCGAAAAAATAAACTGAAGAAACAGCAACATCTTCGTGAATTCTAAATTCTTCTAACTTCTAGAGCCGATAACTTTCTAAAGTAATGACACTAATTGACACGAAAATGCGTTGAAAATGCAAAGTATACGAAATACTTTGATCAAGTGTACGTTTCAAAGAGATTTCAGACATTTTAAAGAAGAAGAAGCATTACGTTTCGCGTGTACCAATCCGACGCGTATTATTAGTTTGCTTCTTGCTACTAAGATGAAATTTCGGAGCAAAATTAAGATCTAAATATTAAAGCTCGGGAAGTTCAGCGCCGCGTCACTCAGGTAAGATTGTCTAACAACTTTGCCCGATTCCTGACAAAGTTACGACTCAGTCGCTCGTCGAGATTAAGTTCAATTCCCTGTTATAGCAACGTCTATACTTAACGTACCATTAAATACGTACGCTCGACACGTCAACTAGTCTCTATCTTCGCGTCAGCTCGACGCACGAACTCGACAGAGAGAGACATCCCCGATTTAGAGTCTTCAACTCGCGTAATTGTACGCGTATCTGTCCTGTGTGTGTGTGCGTGTTTTTTTTCCTTCCCCCGATCGAGACACACAAGTCGACGTCAAGTCGAATTCGCGTAATCCTATCGAACATCCATCCTGAAATTACTTGGTAGTTTAACTAACGGGTAATCCGCGTCGATAGTACTACGTTTACAGCTCGAGGCGTATCGCCTTGGATAGCAGGTTACGAGATGCACAACCCTTTATCCAAGTGGTTTTCCCAGCGATCCCAATGTGGCATCGGTTCCGTCCACGCTTTCCATAAGTGGCTTCTGGTGTTAGCTATACGAAAGCCACGGTAATCGCGCGCCACTGGTTTGTCCACGTTTACCCACCCCCGACAACTCTCACGGCTCGTTCGATCCTTTACTGAGAATTCCGCCTATCCATAAACCGAGTCCAGGGCTGCCTATGCAACTGACTCGACGCTTCAACCACCCGCAGCTACGACACTCCTTTGCTACGTGTGATTTGCACATGCCCCGCCAGAGTGAATTTTATACATGAATAATTGTGCACTTTAAACTATTTTTCAATCTTTTCTTTTGGCAATTTAAAAATGTCGATTCAACGCAAGAGTTCCTGTAAATAAAAACTGATATCGAGATACGTTGGAGATTCACGTTTAAATAAATGGCTCCAACAAGCGAGAGTTCGCCCAATTAAATAGAATTAAGATCAAAATTAGAATTAACACTTGGAGATAAATGGAGTTGCTAACTTTCGAATGCTCAGTTAGATTTACAGGAATGTTCGAATAATGGAATAACTATTTCTTCTCATATAATATTTATCACGCGCCGTTAATAATTTCAGCTATTTCGTAGATTGAAACGAAGACGACCTTTTTGCCATAAAATTTTATCGATATGCAAACATTTGAATCGATAGAAAACAAATTACAAGTGTGATTGCTCGGTACCAGACAACGCCACTCCTACTCGAGGTCTACTCCACGCCCCCTCGCGAATCACGTGACCCAAAATCAACCAATCGCTAATTTTCGTTGCATCAGCGTTGCACCTGAAGAGACCCGATTTTCACTTTCAGTGATAAAACGTTGATTTCGATTTCATTCTACGATCTTTTATTTTAATTATCGAATTGAACGTCCGTCATTATGATTCACACAAAGCCACGAAGATCGTAAGCTGAATATTAAACAAACGCGCTGCTAAATGTTAACAAACGTATCATTAAACATAGATAACTGTAAAATCGTTTCTGTATATTTATCTATACCCGATTCACGTTATTCACGCGACAGCGAATATCACGTATATATAGCTATTTAGAATATTACGGTTCTCCGAAAGAGATCATTGTTTCGAGTTCAAACAGCGAAACACGATTCTCTATTCGTCACGGTTTCGATCGGTCCGTTCCAATTTACTGAAAACGATAACAGTGCTCGCGCCTAGTGTACTACCGGTCACTTTGGGCATCACGAGAGCCAACGCGTTGCGGTTCACGACGCAACATCACAAAGCGTGAATTACCGTGGCAGATGACGAGTCGCTTAACAGCGAACGACACAAAAACGACGACAGTCGTAGCGGTTCATGTGTATTTCACCGAACACGCTTGCTCGTTTCAAACAGAACGATCGTCGCCATTTTCTCGCGTAATTTTGTTGTTTAATTTTGACGTGTTCATCTAGTTTATGTAGCGACAGCTCGACGCGAAATAAACAACGTGCGCGCGTCGAAATAATAACGCGAAACTCGAGTACTTCGATACGAGTTGCCAGGGAACTTTTAACAATCGCGAATAAATAAGAAAAAAGAAAAGAAAGAAAAACGCGAAGCGATTTTATAGAGATTCGAACGTGTATCGTCTCCTTTCATTTTGCACCTTATTATATAATAAATAAACTGCAATGTTCGTTTACTCGATACACGTGAAAACAAGTCTGTGTAAAAGAAAAGTGTAAAATACAAAATGGCCGACGTTATTTTTTTCTTTTCTTTCCTAACGATTGATGTCACATTTTTGTCCACATAGGGTGAGATAATGTACCCACTTGCGTCATCTTGCTGTGTATTGCTCTCGTAATTTATGTACATGCTTTAAAGTTCTTTTTAATTTCACCTTGCTATACCACTTTTCAATTTATGCGTCTCGAAGTTACTTTTCAACGTAATCCTGCAAGATTACGTTTTAAAATCAAGCAGACAAGTTTGATCACAAAGTACATTGTTTGTAACTATGCGCTGGACAAGTGGATTAAACTTAACGTTTGAACTAGGGGAGCACTGATGCGAATACGGAATTATATTCATCGATAGAACTATTTCACTCCATTGTGTAAACGTATCCAACAGTCGAGTAAGATATTCAATTTACTCGCAACTTGGTGCCACCTTTGTTTCTAAAAGATAACTTTATTTTACTCGTAAACAACATTTTTTTAAGTGATAATTTTGTTCGTTGAAACACTATTTTCTTGTACAAAAAAATAAAAAAGTTACACTTGCAGTTGCCAAGTACAACCATTTCGTTCAAATCTCCCTCGAAACGTCTAACGCGTGTATACTCTCGGAGCGGCAGCAGACGCGAGAAGAAACTGAATAAGAAATGAAACGAAAGAAAAAGAGGAGAGAGAGAGAGAGAGAGACAGCAGAGGAAGAACGAGAACAAAACGTTATTACGTATCCCCGTGCCGAGAAGTGATATCATTGCCGTCATTTGTCTCTACCGGTGAAGAGACGATATCACTTTGACTCATTTTGCTATTCCACCTGCGTCACGAAACTTTCATGTTTATGAAATGGCCCGTCGCGCACGCCAGGAAGCTCGCTGAAATAACGTAAATCCTAGGAAGTGAAACGAGCCGGAGTCGCAGCGCGCCCGAGTAGAATGCAAATCTTTCGACGCGCCGGGCGAGCATCGCCTGGCTGGATAACATGACCAGGCACGAGGTACGAACCCGGTATGTACTGGGAGGATCCCTCCTGGCGATATTGAAATCAAAACAACACCGCGAGCCTCTGCTGGAATTACCGGCTCGCTACTTCGTTCCTTTCCTACGCGCCGCCATCGCTCGCTGCAACGCAAGTTTCTTCTACTCGTCGACCTCGTGTCGAAAGTGTCGGAAGATGCCTTTCTGCCGACGCAACAATCGACTAACATCGTGTGATTCCTTCGGTTGGTCCGACTGGAAACGCTTTCGCCACGGAATGCGGTTAGTCCGGCTATCTTTCACCAGTAGGTAACCTAGTTATGGTTCCGATGAAATATAGGGCGAGGCCGAATACTTAACCCCTTGAGCGGCTTGTTTCATTTCGACAATGTGCACTGATAATTTACTATTTTATCGCGTTGTATCGATCGTATAATTTTTTTATCTAAATTTTACGATAAATAGCAAAAGCGAATTTTTTTACCACTAAAAGTGATTTTAGGGGTAATCCAGAGAATCGGGCCTCCTCAGGTGCAACGCTGATGCAACGAAAATTAGCGATTGGTTGATTCGGGTCACGTGATTCGTGAGGGGTAGGAGTAGCATTGTCTGGTACCGAGCGATGGCGCCTGTAATTTGTTCTCTATCGATTCAAATGTTTGCACATCGATAAAATTTACAAGTCAGCAATACACAGCGTATAATTGTTTCTAAAACAATTAAATCGATTTTTCGAGAAATATGCCCGTTTCCACTCGCTCGTCAATTTAACGAAGGTGTTGGTAGAAACAGGAAAACAAATACAAGAAATTCGCATGAACCTAGTGTCGATGGTTTGGTGAAAATTGACCAAAGCAAACCTGTACTAATCGTAGCGTCGCGATTAGGATGGGAAAGTGATTGTGATTCGTAAATCGACAGTTCGTACGGGGAATGTTTCTCGATCACTATCGGTTTTGTCGCCCCCAGCTGGCAGGCAGAAACGATTTGACAATCGGCGGCAATTTGGCTGATTAGCGGGTGCCAGTTATCGATCCTGTGATTGCCGCGCAATCCGTGCCCCGATTCGTCGTTGCACTTTATTTTCAGCTTTTCGCGGCTGGCAAAATTGCACGGCATACGGCAATCGGCGTTAATTAATCACGTTAATCGATAGCCGTGTCTGCGCAGATTGCACACGGTTAGCAGCACGAGCGCGTCGATGGTTACCTGTGTAATGCCCGTGTGCTGACGGAGCTACGAAAATCGTGATATTCAAATGATCGAACGTACCCCCGTGCATTTAACCCTCGAAGTGTTTTATTTCATTTCGAGAACGTGCACGCGCGGGCTTAATTATTTTTCAAGCTGCGACGAGTATTGCTGCAGACAAAAGCGGAGTAAACGTATTTGCTGCGAAATCGTGAATCATTTAGAAACTTAAACACTTATTCAGAAACAATATTCAGTTTCGTATTGCTATAGTTATACAAGTCGCGTGAAGGATTAATTTTGTAAATTCTTCCTGTAAAACATAGAATGATCGAGAGCATCGTCTCATCTCATTTAATTTCATCGTATGAAAGATCATTTCTTCAAAAAATTTCGTAAGGAAGTGATCGATAAAAGCGATAGAAAGTCCAATGATATCCAGTGGAAATGGAAATTTTGAATGAATGTTTGTTGCAAGTGATCGTAAGTTTCAAATGTCAGAGATATACTATGAGAATCAACAGCATAATCCAAACGGAGTACTTTAAATTGGAGCGTATAAAAAAAAAGTGCAGGTCGTCAAAAGTTTTAATTGCATATGGTCGAATATGGTCCGGGTGTGTCTTGTATGCTGGTTTATTTAGATTGAATGAGAGAAACTGTGCAAAAAGAACGAGAACGTACATAGTGACAGAGAATTGTTAGAATATTTTGCACTGGAAAGTACATATTTACGACAATAATAATTATTAAATGTTAATTAAAAATGATTCAATAATTTCGTTTTATCTTGTATTATTATACTGAGTGTACACAACTGTCTTATAATGTTTTGCATGTGCAATTGCGCAAGAAAATAAAATAGGAATATTTAGTGTGTTGCATAAAACATTTCACAGTGAGAAATATATGAGAAAATATTTAATACAAATATATTTATGTTTTCCGTAAATATTACTAAAGTATTTAAACAAACAATTATTGATAATAATATTATAATATTCAACATTCAGTGGTACTGAATTATTACATATATTTAACATTTACTATAGGCTTCAGATATTAATGCTTTATACTAACTTTGCAATAAGTGTCATATAATTTTTATATACATCTTTCGATCAATTTCTAGTTTTATCAACACTTTATCAAATCATATCAAATATCAAAATATAATGTACACACGTACCTATAAATGTTTTTACAGTCAACATTGAAATATATTCACGAGCCACTGTATATACCTCGAAAAACAGAAAGATGAGATGTCTACAGTGTAAGAACAAATAAAAAGCAATGAGAGAATAACAATTTACTTAACTTATATAATGTACTCTGATTTAAACAGTGCTGGGTAAAATAACACTTCAGATGAAATATAAATATATTTTCTACGCAATGTTTCATCTGTTCATTCGAAATAACAATTTGCTTTTCTATTAGTTGAAATATTACTCGAAGTTTATTCACTGATTCTACAAGTATATGAAAAATGTATTTTAATTGCGAGCTTGAAATAATTGTTTGAAGTAAATATTTCTCTCGTCATTCGTACAACGAAATATTTGAACGTTATATTTGTGAAATGATTCCCAATTGTTTACTTTTATACACGAATGAAGTTCTATATATACCAATTAATATCTGTTTTTCCTCCGTACTTTCTTTCTCTTTAGCCAATTTCTCTCCGAAACGATATTCGAAACGATCAATCCAAATAACAATTTCTAACAACTTTTGCTTCAATTAATAATTCCCGCTCGTACGATTGAAATAACCAACGCTCGATACGCTATTTGACATCATTTGCACATCACTGTCAAGTAAAACAAATAGCATTTTATTTCAACAAGAGTGTTTCGTCAATTGCCTTTCGTTTCGAATGCAATTTTCAAACGAAACCAGCACGGGATTCAAAGCGTCGTGGAGTAACAAGAAGTGTTATTTTCTGACTGAATGCAGTCGCGCGATAAATAAATCTCGACGCGAGTCGATACCTCGGCTGGTGATTTATCTAGGCGTTCTTTTTATTCGCGTACGAAGAAGAGGCAGCGGTAATTAAGCTCTACGACTTTATCTGCGTTCCTTACGGCACCGGTAATGAAGCGGTAGATATCGGGACGAAAATATCGCCTATGTGTGTATACCGGTTGTCTTTACGCGCCGCTTCGCGTGCGCTTGCATGGCTCTTGCACACTCCTCCAACAAACGCGACGTTATTACTCGAGTCGAAACGTTAACGTTTGACTGCTCGAGACAGAATAATCCACGGAGATGACAGTTGGCGACACAAATCCGATACGAAACGTAATTTATCACTGAACCAAATACGTGTATGTACCGCCATTAATACCGCCAAATACCGAGAGACGTTTTGTTACAATTTTTGTAAAATTATAACCGTTGCAATTTTGTGAAAGGGAACGACGAACTTGGCTCATTTTGAAACCTGAAGGCCTCTACTTTCAAAATGTATCGTTCATTTTACATTTTGTAGTAAATGACAAAGCGAAGATTACTCGAATACTCTTCTTAAAAATGCTGTAAATTATCATAGTACACAAAAAATACTACAGATATATATATATATATATACTACAATTTAACAGATCTATCTAGAGCTTAGTACGTAACAAAGTCGTTCCTCCCTTGAAACTTCAAATGAAATTTGAAAAGATGTTTGAACGGCGCGCTTTTAATTCGCACTTTAAATTAAACAAGGAAACAAATATATGAAACACGTATCGTTTCGAGTCCGTCGAAGAAGGATCCCTTTCGCCTTTCCGCGGGCGTCGAGGAAGACACGAGGAAGAACAGGAGGGAGAGAAACGAAACGACAAAAAGGATCCTGAGAGTTATCAAATCAGCGACAGCATGTCCGCAGAACGATTCACCGGGGATTCGATCATCGAATTGAACACGTCGCTGAGACGAGCCCTTCTTCCCCAGGAGTAACGAAAAACGAAAGGAATTCCCCTCTTTTCTTTCGAGTCGTTGCCCGGAGTCTTCCCCTGCGCCCCTCTTCTCGTCGCGATTTACAGCGGCAGTGAAGAACCTCTCCTGCTCTCGCTGGAAAAATCAGAGCGGGGAACGCGGATCGTCCCGTAGGCAACAGCAGGGGGTCGAAGACGAACAGCCCGAGGAGCAGAAGACGGCCTTAACAACGTCTTTATACCGCGCGTACGGCGTTCAATGGCAGCCGCGCGGCATGTCCTTGGAGGGAGGAGGAAAGAGAGAAGAAGGAGCGGAGGAGAAGGCAGCCTCTATCCTCCGGTGGAAGTGGGATTGAAATGTATCTTGATCTTGGAAGTGGATTTACATAATTGCTCCTGACTCTGCTGCCTTTTTCATGCCAGGATCCGACGGCATGCCTTCCGCGTCGCTAGAGGTGGGTTTCTCTCCGCGCGATATTGGATTTTGCAGCGTAATGCGCGGTAAGAGGAAGTCTGCGAGACGGGCGGGAGGGGAAGGAACTCGCGAAAGGGAAGGCCCCGCCGATGTCGGGACCGGAAAACGATTCCACGACCGTCCACGATCGTGGTCTCACGCCCCCGCGCTGAATCGATGCTCGTACACAAGCACGGATGACGACGACGACGACTACGTCGCGTTTAGCGTTGCTGTTGCGAACGGTTTCACTTGTTTCGCGCGTGCCTCGCTCGACGTGTCGCGATCCGCGATCGTTACTCAAAGACCGGAAGGAGCACGAGTCGCGCGTATTGAAACGCCGCAAGGAACGTCGAGGAAGAGCTGTTTGCTTTGGGCGAAGAGAGCTGATTCATCCGGACTGATTGAGCAAATTGATTTTATCAGCCGGGCTGAAAAGCTTTTAAGAAATTACCGTTCAGGGGAAATTTAAGTGGTCCAACTTACATCAATTATACTAATTGCTTCGAATAGTTGTTCCACGGCCGCGTTGAATTTAATATCAATCCAACGTGGAAAGCCTCTTTAAGGTTGTTTAATTTCGCAGAGAGCGGAGAGTTGGGGAAATTTTGTTACACTTTTCAGCATAAAGTGAATCAGTTTGCTCGTGTTTTTTCTTTTTCTTTTTCTTTTAGTTTGCCTCGTGTCGTACGATTAAAATTACAGAATTACGCGTGTTTGCCACATTTTCGAAAACAGCAAAGGGAACAGAATCTTGGATCTTAATTAATTTGTCAGGCTATTTATAAAGTAACGATAGTTTCTACGTTATTGAAACACGTTCGTGCGTGAATTTCGTATTTTTTTAACTTTATATTTCTTTAACTTGAAACAAACAACACAAATGCAAAGTGCAATTTCGTATATAAAACCGATGTATCCTCTGTTCGATTTCATTTGCTCCGTCTTTCTTTAGAAAAGAAGCGGAGAGGTAATTAACTTTAAAATCCACGCGTCCAGCGTTCACTCAGAATAATCTCGTGTAAGAACAGAATCTCGCGTTACACAAGCTGGAGATCAACGATCTTACTTTTTCCATGCATGAACGTACGTTTGCAGACCTATTTACTTGCAGTGGCCACAGATTCTACGTGACCGGATGACGAAACGGCTCGCTACCGTTTCCTACGCCGGATGTACCAAGAAACGAGCATTCTTCTTTCCACTGTCTTTCCACAAAACCCTTATAAGTATCGGCCAACAAGGCCAAAAAGTTTTAACCAAGTTGCAACTATACTCGTTGCAACATGCGCGCTAGTGATTATCTCCCTGTACATGGCGTGCAACAAACTTGCACTTGGTTTTGTTGGTTACGTTGGTCACGTAACAAATTCTTGCGCGAAGAAAGTATCGTGAATTACTGACTGTAAATTACTGACCTTTAAATACTTCAAATGTTTTAATTATTTACATAATTAAATATTTATTTAATATATTACACTGTGATGTGTAAATTTTTAATAAGTAAATTAATTTCTAAGAGAAACTCAAGGATGTAAAAATGGAGCGTAACCAAAAAACTGCACGACCGGTACGATTCGTCTCACTGAAAGACGACTTTTTTGCCATAAAATTTTATCGATACGCAAACATTTGAATCGATATAAAACAAATTACAGGAACAACGCCACTCCTACTCGAGATCTACTCCACGCCCCCTCGCGAATCAACCAATCGCTAATTTTCGTTGCATTAGTAGCGTTGCACCTGGAGGGGGGGGGGGGCGATTTTCTGGGTTACAAAACATCGAAAGCAGAAGAGAAAGCTTGTCGCAACATTTAACAACAAAAAAAGACAAATTCCTACCTGAGCTTCATTTTTTTTTAATTGTATTAGAAAAAACTGGAGATTGCATAAAGACCCGCAGGCTAATTATAACATTATTTGTATCGATCAAATTTAATTTTCTTATTCATTGATAAATCATTGACTAATGTCGGAATATATTTTATTCAAATTATACACGATGTTATAAACTATTTACGATTCGTATTATTTCTGAAACATCCCTGTGTAGTGCATACACGTGTAACCTACTGGACGTAGACGAATGCTACTACTAATGTCGCCGAGGACCATTTTCACAGGCCAATGAATTATTTGCTAGAATTGCGTGAACGTGATGAGCTGTGTATATCAAATCCTGTCATCGAATGTTTAATGACGTACAGCTGAACGGAAATTCATGAAATTATACTACACGTACCTCGCAGGAATGAGGTGACGGATTATACGAATCAGTATTTCTCAGAGTGATTATTTGTCCGTTGTTGAAACAGCTGCTAGAAAAACCCGTGTGAGAATCGATTCCAGAATATTCTTTTATCCCTCATTACGCAACGTCAAACATCGTCATTAAATATAGATAAATTTTTATTCCGTTCCGATTTTAAATTATTATTTCAATTTAACATTTGTTCTGCCCCTTTTCCATTATTATTATCGTAGTCGTGGAAAAAAATAGTAATATTTATTATTTTTCTTTTCTTGGTTACACTTTGTGAAACAAGATTCGTTTCTTCGGAAAGAATAAAAATATATTTTAACTATTTTTAAGTTAGATTTAAAAAAAGATCCAACGTCGATCAATTTGACAAAAGACTAGTGGAAAATTCGATGCTGAATTAATTTTAATTCGAAACGAATTTTAACTGAAACGACCGGATGACAACGATTTCGAATAAAAATTCACACGAGTAGCTGTGTGAATTTGTAAAACGTTGAACCGCAATGTACCAACGTGGGTATATTTAACGTGAAATTAATGGGCAACGATATAACCGATGGAGTACGTGTTTATCTGTAGCACGGTTTAGATGCACTTCATAATGATCGCCGCCGTAACTTCCCCGAGTTCATTCGAGATAAGTTGTAATCAATCGCGTTGCCCCGTCGAAGACTAAATCAACGATGTGATTTGAGTAATGATTACCGTTTCCACGATATAATATCCCCGTGTATTCCATGTATTGAAGTTTAATATATGTTAATGTCTAGCAAACTGAATTCTCTAGCACTGGTCACCGTTTCACGTGTAATGCTATTTATCACGCACAGCGTTCGTATTTGTATACGCAAGTGCGGTATATAGCGAATTTATATTTCCTTCGTTTCATATTCTTGCGGCAAAATTTAACTTTATCCTGTAAAACTGTAACTGTTCCATAAATTACAGTAAATTGAGCTTCTTGAGTGCTTGCGTCAATGCACTTTAAAGGAAATTTTTAGGAGAGACTGCCTAAAAACTACAACTCGTTCGACATCGCTAGATTCTATCTCACGAAACTGTTATCCGTCTGCGAGCGTCGTAGAAATTAGATTTATAGAAGCGGACTCTGCAGAGTACCGAAGAGATAAAATTGTCTAAAAACTACAACTCGTTCAACTTGATTCCATCTCGGAAATAGAGGACATTAAATCACTCGATGCTGAAGATTGAAGATGATGTCGCATCTTGAATGCATCGATGCATGGAGAAGATAGAATTATGCGAAACCTACAGCTCAATATCGTTCAATTTTATCTCATAATATTGTTTCCTATCTATCTACGTGGAACCGTTTTGAAGATACGCATCGCAGGTGCTTGCATAATCGAACGCTCGAGCCAGGCTAAACCAGAATCTCGATATTACCTCTTCGGGAGGTCTACGTTTCGACGCGTCACGTGGTCTATCGGTCTATCTCGAAAGTCCCATTCAACAACGACAGACGTGTCGTAAACCCACGAAACGATAGACGAGCAATTCGTGAGCACGGCACGCTATACACCTCCTCCGTACCTAATCTCTCTGTTGACCCGCTAACCTTCCAATTATCAGCGAGGTATAGCGAGCAAATTATACTCGTCGAACACAGTACGTGTCTAAGCGGTTTTAAAAACCAAGTGCTCAATCGTCTAATAAGCTTCTCTCGATCGATCTTCTCCGTGGATTGCTCCACCATTTCGCGCGCAAGCGTGCCTGGAGATAACATTCACAGCCATTAACGATTAAATATCGAATTGCTCGTCATAAATATCTCTTTGGTATATTTGTTTAGAATCGACTACACGATACCTCGGATATTAGATTACGAATCACTTCCGAATACCTTTGTTTCTCCGTTTTTAAAACTACGTTGCTAGCGCGCAACTTGTGAGCGAAATGCGAACATACAAATAGAAACAGTGCATGAATAGTAAACAATTTTACTTTGTGTAATACTTACATTAAAGTGAGTCGCTTGTAAAATAGCGAATACTTTTGTTAAAAACTTACCTGAAACAGAAAAAAGCATGTTCTTTTGTTTAATTTTATAAAAATCATTGCGTCTACTGTCATTGTTGATGATACTATACCATTAAATGTAACAAGTAGACCTAATACACTATTACATATATATATATATATAAATAGATTCATTAAATTTCTGCAAAACAGCCACGCTATTTTGTATTAATATTTTCTTTTGTTAATATTAATTTGTTCACTCGATAGAATGAAATCTAATATAGCATTATAACATGCAAGACTCGAAAGTCAGAGCAAGTTATTTTTGATATAAATATCCCTTTGTTAAAACTATTAGTACCAGACAACGCCACTCCTACTCGAGGTCTACCCCACGCCCTCTCACGAAACACGTGACCCAAATCAACCAATCGCTAATTTTCGTTGCATCGGCGTTGCACCTGAAGAGGCCCGAAAGTGATTTTCTGTGAAAAATGACTTGCACTGATCTGTATCTATAATTATATTACTTTTAACAACGCATTTATGATTATTTATTACTACATTACTTTTTACATGAAATTATCTATTCGAACAATGATCGTAAATCTGATGATGATTCAACACGTTCGATATAAAATTAAACAAATTTCGTTGCAACAAAATACGCGGCGCAAATTCATAAATTACTACTCGCACTTGTTTCAAAAGTTTCCAGAGAAAAAGTGAGAAAGCGAGAGAAAGAAAAAAGAGAAGTTGGTACAACTGTGAATTTCAATTGACGATGCGCAATGTTTCTTAATTACGTAAAAAGTAGGTCTCGAGAAGCGCGTATCCAGCAATTATGAAGAATTAAGGGGACGCCGCGGCTTAATTCTCACGGCCCGGCGAGAATTATCCCTCCGCAAATTCGGTGTAATTATCAAATAACTCGGCTAACCGCTTTCCTATAATGATAGCGTAGGCAAGGCTCGTTGCGGCTTGCACCGATCGGAAGACGCGAATCGTTTCGCTTCTCTCTCTGCCTTGCGCCGCTCTCTATCGGTCTCTGTCTCTCTCCCCTCTCCCCGTACTTTGTAGAAGCGAAAGAAACGCATTTCCTAGTTTCTAGTTAAGCGCAGACACTTGCGAGAGTTTAATGGGAGCAAGGTCAAGGGTTACTCCGCTTGATAACACGTATACACATTGCGTTCGGGCATTAATATACGATCGCATCGGCTCGCTTGATACCACGGGGAGGAACCGTGGTTTCAAGCTACTTTATCGTGAATTATGAGCCACGTGTCCGGGGCTTCGTATTAGCTCGACTAACACCAAGAACGGGTCGAGGTACTTTTATCGAGCAACGGGCATCCCCACACGTCACCTTCAGTGACAGTTTCTCTTTCCTTCATCCTCTCGACCGAAGGTGTGCGAGACCAATTTTATGTGACAGTTTTATAATTGGATCGCGGAGTTCACTTTTTTTCGGAAGAACTCAAGGAAAACAAGAGATTTGTTCTCTGAAGTTCAGAAACATAAAAATGAACATAAAAATTCGAGAATTTCGTATCGAGTACGTTCAACATTGCTCGCAACATGTTTTTCTTACTTTCACTTGTACTATGCTCCTGTAATTGTACTTGAAAAGTAGGAAATATATCGTGTATGTAACAACTGAATAATGCATATATTGGGTTGTCCGAAAGTTCGTGCAGATTTATTATAAATTAAATTTAATATTTAATAAATGTATACTAAAATTTAAATCTTCTGCGTTTGAATTTTCCTTCAAAATCGGCACGAACTTTCCGGACAACTCAAATTAATGAAAGAATAAATTAACAAACTTTGCTTTGTACCTAAATCGTCACGACGTTTGTATATTAAAAAAAAATAATGATAATAAATCAGAACTGAATCTGAAAATTAGGGAAACAGACACGTGGGATATGTTCCACGATTCTGCGGTTTGAAATTTAATTTGTTGGTAAGCAGAGAAACTATGCGCTGTATCAAATAACACGACGATGAAATATTTTCTTCCGTTTCACTTGTTAATTCAAACTTTACAGTAAGTAATATGCACGAAATTCAAACAACCGAGAAAGAAAAAAATAATTAATTAAAAAACTTTATTAACTACTTATTCTCTCTGCTCCTGTTTATATATTCACGTCGCTAATGATTCATATAACGATAAATCTTGACGTAGATTACTACACAAGATTAGGCGATACAATGTTATTTAACGACAAGCATTACTTTCTATAGTAACTTCGATATTTCAATTTGCAAAATGTTTGCCCGTTCGGCTAAAGTGAATTCACTCCAGGCGGAACTTATTTTCCTAATTGAACTAACAAAGTTCTGAAGAAATCAAGTTCTGAAACGCAATGCCGCGTCACACGTATCGTTTACAAGCACGTATCCACGGTATACATACACCGCTGTTTCAGGAAATTACATTGCGTTCAAAGCAAGTAACGCAATGAAATTATCGAGCGATTCCATCTCTCGAGAGCGAAATTTAGTATTCAGGAATGGTAGATTCGGAACGATGATAAGAAAATTGTATACATATCATTATCCGAACCATCATTTTCATCTCCCCTCGTGGCTGGAATCTCGTTCATTTATAACGAGAAGATGCTTACAGCTGTTGATTGTGGTTTTTCTTTTTTCATTTAAAATTCAGGAATTTAACGCTGAAGCAACGGCACGTCGATAAAGTAAGTTTTAACTTCAGAATAACAATAACAACTGTTTCACTTTCAGGTAAAATACGACCCCTGTGGAATCGTGGGCGATAATAAAACAAAATTGAAATGTTTCAAACGCTATTTGAATATTTTCTATCCTTTACGAAGCAGCTTGAGAAAAGATCGTAGTACCTTGTTTGCATTTCATTTAAAGAAAAGAAACTTTTAATTGCATGCAAGGAACAGTACGTTTCACGCTACACCAACTGTGTAGTTTTTGACGAATAGAAAGAATAGAAATTTTTTTGAAACAATTCATCGTTCGTTTTAAATGCTACCGTGTTCATCCATTTGTATATATTACGAAACGAAATATTCTCCGAATAGTGTTTGCTCCTATCGCCAAATATACGTGAAATAAAAATTATATATCCGCTAAATTTATTGCAATTAAATTATCAAAAATAATCTAAGGTTAAAACGTAGTTTAAACGTCATTACTGTTCTTATTTTGTTGTTACTGTATGCTGTAATATTGTTGTTATTATTTTCTTGCTACTATTTATTAATAGCGTAATATTAAAATAAATTACATCTGCAAAGTGCAATAAATTTTATTAGACAGTATATAATTGCAAAGTAAAAGAGAAACTGTTTCTTTCTGATACAGTTCCTTGTAACTCAACGAGCTCTTGAAGAGTTAACGTCTGATATTGTCAATGTTGCTATTTACGCTTGTAACTTGTAATTAATGCTAATAGAAAATAGTAGATGTACAGTGCATTTCAATCAGATAAAGTTATCTATCATTTTCTAAACTACATACGTCATTAAAGACTTGGACAGAAGATTAAAGATTCGTATAAATAATGCAAATGTACCAAAAGAAACTTTCTGTCAAAGATTAAGAGGGCACGCAAATGCTGCGCGTTCGGTATTCTTCTAACGTTGATACGACGAAAAATGTCGATTTTGACTCCGCGCTATCGTGAAAAACAAATTCACGAAATACACGGACATACGTGGACGTATAAATCAGATTCGCAACGCTAGACAGTTTTCAGACGTAGGAATGCACGATGTTACATACGTGACGCGTTCGCGAGCATAAATATATTGATCGCAGACGCGAATCACGTCCACGTGTATTTGAGTAGAAAATCCTCCAATTTCGGGATCGACAGGGAGAAAATTTTGCCCCTTTGTACGTACGCGCAGCGACGTGTGAATTCTATCGGCGACGTTTGTCATATCCGTAAGAAACGGTTAAGTAGCGCCAGCGACTAGATTAACACAGAGAAAAAAAAACTACACGACTCGTCTCACTGAAAGGCCCAGAAGAAGACTTTTTTTTGCCATAAAATTTTATCGACGTGCAAGCATTTGAATCGGTACAAAACAAATTACAGGCTCGGTACCGAACAACGCCACTCCCACTCGAGGTCTAGCCCACGCCCCCTCGCGAATCACGTGACCCAAATCAACCAATCGCTACTTTTCGTTGCATTAACGTTGCAGCTGAAGAGACTGAAAATCACTTTCAGTGGTAAAAAAAGGTGTCCGTTCAACTGATAAAAATGGACGCTTCTTAGAACGTCGGGGTTACAATCTGCTCGCTCGGAAACGAGATTATTTATCGACAAACGCGAGAGGCGCGTGCAACGAACCGGATATCCCGGCAAGAAGCAACGTAAAAACTAAATGAATTAAAAACGCGGAGGAGAAGGAGAGACATGTCTAGACGCGCGCGCGCCGATGTCAAGGGAAAGGGAATTAGTTTATGCCTTCTTCGTCTCGTCGGTCGATTGCTCTCGTCGTACCAACGACGAGAAGCCGAAGAGCGGAAAATTTATTAGCGATAAGAAGTAGCGTGGCGATGGGCGTAGCCGCCGACTGCGATTCGAAGAGAAGAAAGAAAAAACGGTGGAAGTGGTGGTGGGCAGAAGCAGCTTCACTCTTGAAGTTCTCGGTCTCGATATCAGCGGCCAGGGAAGGAAGCTATATCGGAGCGCGAGGTGTAATTATTATAAATTTAAGAAGGCGCGAGTTATTGCGGCTGGCCGCCTTTTGTCGTGACTAATAATAATTTCGCTGTGCTCGGAGATGAAATCGAGTACCTCGCAAGTAAGTTTAATCGTTCGAATTGCTCGCGAACGTTTCTTACGATACTTCCAAATATAAACTAAAATTAAAAACGAACATGAATTTAGAAATATATACTCGAGAGACGAAAAATATATTTTTGAGCGACGATTGGCGAATGCTAGAGTACCGGAGATAGCGTCGAGTTTGAATTTTTGATCAGGAAAACGATTATTCGTTAAATATTTTTCTAACAAGTGATGACATTTTCCAAGTATAGTGGAACCTAAACGGGATAAATTTGAACGTGAACTTCATTTTGGTGAATTTTAATTCGGAAAATTAGCTGAACATCTTAATTAGAAACAGAGATTAGAGAAGTAACGATATTTTCAAGCATACTGGAATCTGAACAGGAGCTTTGAGCCTTTCACGAATATTACACTTTCGCAAATGAAAATAATATTTTTAAGCAAACTTGAACATTGAACGGCGAATATATCAGAATACCAGAGATAGTAACTTTTAATTAGAAAAACAGTATATTCCACGGAGTGTGTCTTTCGGTCACATTCGATGCCAAACGTTTGACTCGCTGAGAACAAAGTTCGACCGGATAGATTTGCTAAAAAATTCGCGCGAGCAACGGAGAAACCGCCGGTGGCTATTTATTTATTCGGTCGAGATTGATTTGACATGTTCGTGTCGAGCTACGATCGCGTTTAAATCTTTCCGCTATTTGCTCGATCGTGCACAGTCGTCGTACACGCTGCTCTGATCATTCAACAAAAATGTTTTTACACGGCACATATTTATCTCTTGTTGATCGGCGATCTTTTTTTAATTCAATAAACACCGCTCGGCTGAATCGATCCGAATTTTCCTCGAGCAAAATAAAACAATTGTGAGTTGCGCACAAATGTACGTACTGTATCGATAACTAGATGGCGGATTTTTTTTTTAATTTTTTTAGAGAGAAGCGAAAGCAAAGTTTGTTTCATAAAAAAAAAAAAAAAAAAGTTGGAAATTTGTTTCACAATGAATACCTCGTTTCAAATGTTACACGTTGTTTCTGCGTATTATTTTATTCATTTTTCATAAAAATACGAGAAAATATTATACGCGTTTAAATTTATGCCTGTGCGTTTAAAAAGAAAATTGCATATTTTTTTCGGCAAAAATATTGATAAAAAAAAGTACTCTGAAAATGCATAAATCGATGTACGATATGCAAAACGACCGCGATTAACATAATGTTCCGTCCATTAATTAAACCGTTATTTCGAGTCGGGAATATATCATACGGTTGGAAATTACCCTACTCTTAACGGACGTAGCAACAAAACTACGTGAAAGTTTGTACAAGCCAGGCGCAATCTTCTGAAACGTGATTGGATAAGAACTATTTAACCCAATGCGAGTCTCTATAAACTACGCTAAACGCCCACGGCTACCCGATATCAGCCCACCAGCAGAACTTGATTAAAATACTACGTTCCACGGTATTACTATAAATTACCGAAATATTGAACAACCGGTTTTTAAACCTTTACGAAACTGATTAAAACGTTTTTATAGCAACTCTGTATACAGAAGAGGATTCGCCTGCGAAGAAAATGATCTCTTTCGATTTTCTGAAAATGTTTCGTCAATTCCATTCCGAATTTCACAACGTTCGTTGTTTCGTTAAGTGAGTGATATTGTAGCTAAATTTCATTATATTGTACATAAATTATGAGAATTGGATATGTATTTTTAATACACAGCGATGCTAATTAACAACTCTTTTTATTCTATAGTAGAGGAGAAGTTTCTTATTTACCAACGAGTTTCAGTACAATCTTATCCATTTTTGTAGTAAAAGAAAGGTTTCGAATTTTACTTCGATTAATTTTGAAATGGTACATACGTACCTAGAAAAATCAATTGATAACACGTGTTGGGAAAATTCCCAGTCAAACAAACGAAATAACCTAACCTAAGCCAATTTGTATTTCCAAAAGTTTTCAATTCAGGGATATCGAACGGTCCAATTTTTAACCTGCTACGCCCCACACAGAGTTAAAACGAAGGTGGGGCAATCGTAGCAGCTTGAAATTCCTCTGGACAACTAATTTCTGTTCCATAGAGTATCGTCTCGCTCGCCAATCTTCCGTTCACGATAATTTACGTTTATCGACCGTCGTAAATTACGCGCAACGTCTTTTCTCAAAGCAGC
Organism: Melipona beecheii; assembly: GCA_032399605.1. Classification (NCBI taxonomy): domain Eukaryota; kingdom Metazoa; phylum Arthropoda; class Insecta; order Hymenoptera; family Apidae; genus Melipona; species Melipona beecheii. The sequence goes on from JAUCMO010000507.1 coordinate 7,650,871, forward strand.
AACCAACGCCGTTACGCGACTCAAGAACGAGAAAGCGTCCACTGGCGATGCGAAACAATGCTTAAACGGCTAGAACTTATTTAAAAGATTACATCCAATCTATCGCAGATGGCTGTCCGTAATTGTTTTTAAACTACAAATAAAAGGTGTATATTCAATCCACTTTGACTGATTAGATAAAAATCGTAGTAACATGGTTCAATAAAAAGTAGTAGTATCATTGTACAATACAGAATGAGAATATTTGTCCCGTTGTTATTATCGTCAATGAACATTGGATGAATCACGAAAAACTGCAGTGAAATTCTCAATCGTCTTAATTAAAATCGTTCGTTAAAATTGGTTATAGTCACCTATTAATCTTGTTAGCCCCTTAACCTACGTTCCAACCAGTCTGGGCCCGAAACGTAAACAGGATCGCGCAGCCTTCGGGCCACTCGACGGCTCGGCAAGTCGGTCCCAAGTCGGCACTAAACGCGCACGACTTGCAGAATGTAAATACAACTTTGGTTTAATTTTGTGGAATATTCGATAAGTAATTACAACCCGATGTAATAATTGTTGTAGATACACCACTAAAGGTTTATCATCAATCACTAAAATGTAACATTTATCTGCCTGAATATTCCTGAATAAATTAGCAGTTCGCGTAATTGGCGTAAAAAAATCAATAACGAAAAACATCTTGCGGGGATTCTTCTCTAATATTTAAGAGAATATATTTCAACGTGCGAACGCGACCGAGAGTAACCTGTGACTGATTACGATGCAAAGAGATAACAAGAATCTAACAGGAGAGCGCGACCGTCGCACGACCCGTGATATTTACATTTGGCCCGAATACAAGAGTACGAGTCTCACGCGTATCCAATAACAATAATAATATTCAAAAATTTATTAATTTCTCAAGTAAGAACTTGAATTACGAAAACATGGCGCGATATATCTGACAATATCACGTTTGTACACGTTTCATTTAATTATTGATGTTTCTTTACATGTTACAGACTGACAATTGAATCGTTAAATCGAGAACAGATTTTTTCCTTTAACAATTATGTTTTGTGATGATGGAACGTTCTGTTCTTAGAACGAAGTATTTTCGACAATATCATTTTAGAAATACATTCGAATCGATTTGATTTTTAAAATTACTCCTCGTAGCTTTAAAGCAATTTTTTTTTTTAATTACCTTCGTCTAGCGAGGTAAATATATAAATACAGACACATCCGCTTCGATACTGTTAAATTAAATTTTTTACTTGTACGTGTCGTATACATATTTCTTTTTTTTTAATCTAAATTCAACAATTTCGTTCCACGCGCAATGACGTTAATTTAAAAATAAATATCCAATGAACAAAATTTGTTTTCATTAATGAAAACGTATCTGCTCTTATCGCAGTTTATGCATGACGATAGAATGAAATTTACACGTTATTGTTATTTTGTCATTCGTACGTTTATTAATTACATCTAAAATTACAACTTGCAAATGGTTTAAAAATAAATTAACGTAATTACGAGTGGATAGGATTTTGTGTTGGCAATTATTTGAGAGATTCAGTTCGACGTACTCCGACCGACAAACTGGTTTATCGTGAAATTTTATCAAACGCGTGTACACGACGAGAAGCGAGTTGGGCTGTTCGACGATTAGCTCAACCACTTGGCTTGGGTCAAGGTGGGACGACAGTACTATAGTTTAACGATCAAACGTCGTTGAAATAAACGTCTCTGGACGTTGGGATTTCACCGTTTCAGATAACAGTGTACTTCGCGCTAAGACACGCTCTTAAACACAATGTGCTATTTCCGTTGATTCTGCGAACGCAAACAGCCGCGGCTCTTTATCGCGACCAAGTATTAGAAAAGCCCTCGAGGAAAGCTCATTAGCTTTATTAGCACTTTACACTTGAAATCTTTCGCCTTTGCGTTTGCAAACTCGAGCGAAAAAGGTCTCAGATGACGTACTGCTCTATTTCCATGTTGTGCAACACCAAGAAGAACTTTTTTCTAATCAACTTCGTCTGAATTATTTACAGATTTCTAATGTGCAATTTAAACTGATTGCAATTGATTATAATGTTATAAGAAACTTTGAAAAAAGATACAAACTAATTGTACACCGACTGAAAAATTTTTTATTCTGTTGCAAATAACCTAAACCTAACCTAACCTAACTTTTGCAATTTCATTGCACATCTAAACTAATTATACACCGCGTTATATTGATTATGACGTAAGAAGCTGAAAAGAAGGACATAAATTTTTTGAAAGTTTCTAAGATTCGGACAGAAAAGTATGAGATTTGTCGTGATTTTTAAAAAGAGAAAAAAAAAGCTTGATACAATCGAGGAGAAATTTCAAAATGGCTGCCCAATTCAACGCGGATTAGAAGGCATCGCCAGATTCGATCGAACGGCAACGCAACGAGGCGGCCCAGTGTGATTGTGAAGTTGAGCAACGCGACAAATTGATCGCTAATGTGACCAACGAATAAATTTGCTATTCAGCGATCCGGCGAACGGTAAACGTCAATTTCCGTGCGTCAGCCTGCGTTATACACAGTGGCATAGAAGTGTTTAAAATAATGGAACGCGATAATACGCGCATTAGTAATGCATTTGTTTCCAATCAGTCTGCGTTCGACGATAAATGATCGCCTGGCTCCCATCCCCGTTGGGATGGGACGTGCACGATACACAACGGCGCGCCGTGTCTCCGAAACGTTTCAATCGTATCACCAAATGACATTATAGACGCTTTATCGGAACGTTTCATTACCCCTCGGACGAGTGAACGATAATTTGCTGCAAAGAGCACTGTATTGTCAGAGAGTCGAGAGACCTCTGGATCTTGTACAATTTCATACTTACAATTGGAAGACACGTGACACGGAAAAATTAAATAAAATAATCCTTTAAAATAGTAAGTTTAAAGCTTTCTACGTATACTTGTAATTTATATTCACGAACGCAACGACTATTTTCAACTATTTTCGACTATCAATCATCCGACTTAATTTTCCAAAATTATCTTTCAGAAAGAGACTTTTCCTACAACTTTTAACTGTGAAAAACGAAAGAAACATTTCAAAATAGACCATAGTGTGGTATATTGTTTGATTTTATACATCGTCACATTTTTGTAAGATTCAAATCAAATTCTAACGACGTGTAAAATTAACACAGATATCATTTTTCTTTCTTGTATCATTTTCTGCTATATTATTATGATTAAAATCTCAAATCATAATCAGCAGTAACATTAGCAATGTACGTAAGAAGTTTTTCTTTAAATTGTATACATAGTTTAGATCTAATTATCTCAGTTTAATTATTGGTATCTATTATATCTTCTTTTAAAAGTTAACAACTAGAATAATAATAGTTTAACGTTTATAAAAAAAATTGATTGGTCAACGTCTCCTAAGATGACAACTCTACCACACGTAGATGAATAATAAGAGAAACCTCTCAAATGTAAAAATATATAACACTGAACATTGGAAGCTGTTAAAGTTGCTCAATTCTGGAAGTTTTCTATTTAATTTAATTATATTACTGATCTCTATCTAGGGAGAGCATAAAATACACGATATAAATGTGTAACATAAATTGGTACAGTTATGATACCTGACTTTAAGATATCACTTGAGAAGTCAATGTGTAAAGAAATACTGTGCCATGTGATCTTTTCAGATTGGTGAAAATTTATTAAAGAGAACTTTCTTTTCGCAAAACAGACGTCCACTTTCAAATTCAGGGGCAAATTTTTTCCCCTTAATTCTAAGGTGTGAATCAAATTATGGATCTCAGCTCAGCAATCGTTCGTTGTGAAAATAATGTTAAATTTCCATCAGCTCTCGCAATATCTTCAAGATTTGTAATCATGCAGAAACGTTACTAACGACGGAACGCGAAATTGTTCTTAACCCCATTTGCACTCCATTTCGAATACTCGACTCTAAAGCGTCCAACTTTATGACGTCAAATTACTCGAAGATTGCTTATTGTGTAAGAAAGTGTTGAACGTTGTCGAAGAGAACGCGACTTGATGTTACTAGCATTTCCAATCTGCGATCTGGTCGCGCAAAGGACATCGAGTGGACTCGTACTTGAGAACGTAACTTTTTCCCTTTGACCTCGAGTTAATTTTTAATTTTTAAGCAGTTTCGTCAACAGCATTTTCAAAAATTCCGCGCTACCTCGACCTCGAAGTTTCACCCCATAATATTTCCTCGAGTTCTCGCGTCACTCGACGTTGAATCCAGGAACCAACATTCTGGATGCAGCGAACGCGTAGCTCGAGCCCGAGCATTTGCAACGAGCGTACAGCGGAGCTGTGTTGAAATAGTGGCGTGCCGTGTTATTCTGGCACGGTCATGTTGAAAGCGATGCATCGTGAGACGTCGCGGCAACTGGGCGAACATCGTAGTTCCATAAACAACCTTGAAGAGAGGCCACCGATTACGAGTGACGAAGCTGCCCCTATCGATACTCGGTTTGTCGCGCGTTGGTTTCTCCCCTCGTTTGTCGTTACGTGCTCGACCGAGAATTCGTGACACCGTAACGGGGAGGGAAACGGAAAGACGAAGAACAACGAAAGAAAAAGCGACGAGTAAGAGTTTCCCAGATTCGTAACAAACGGCAAAGAGCGAACGGACTCCTCCTCCTCTCGAAAATGCTACGGTTGAATAATTTTTTTCACGATGAACTTGAAAAAAAATTTCTTCGCCGATTCACCTGAACTTTCAAGAAATCGTAATATCCTCGCCGTTGTACCGCACTGTATCACATCCGACGAAATATTTTTACGAATGGCGCAAATTAAAAGCGGGGGCTTCGTTTTTTGAAGGTTTAATATTGTACAACTTTTTTTTTCTATAAATGACAGTTTCGACATCTCGTGTAAAAATGTTAATAGGAGTTGTTGTTGTTGTTGTTGTTGTTGTTGTTAAGAATTAGAGCAGACTGTGAACAGTCTACAGTTAAAATTCATGTGAAATGAAATTGAAGATATAAAATCTGGACAGTGATTGGTATTTTAATAGGTAATACCGATTTGCCAAACTTCATCTTTCCGTACAAGAGAGGATGATTGATTTTAAGTTTTAAGAATAATCATTATGCCCCTTTTTCTAATTGCAGCGATTTCTGATATTTTTATTGGCATTTAATACATGCGCGTTAGTACAATGGTTTGATGGACAATCTAAATGCAGAAAGGACACGGTAATCTCACATTTCAACAATGAAAATTTCAAATTCCAATTTGACTTTTAACGAGAGCTGTTGAATTTTTTCAGACGTGACATCAAATACATTTTATCACGCGTATCCAAGCTCGATACGGGCAGGCATAATTCCACAAATGTTTGATATTGATTTTGCCGAAGGTAATCGGAGACGTTCAAATAACTCCGGATATTCTATCGCAGTACGGTGTACTTTATACGTGTGAACTACAAAATCTATCGATGTTGCAGACTTCGATGCATGCACGTTTCACGTTATTAGATATTTGTTAACGGAAAATATTTCTACCGAAGCTGCTCGTAATCCAAGTAACAGATACTCGTAGTTAAAATTGTTTTCAGAAAAACAATAAAAGATCGCGAACGGTATAAACGTTTCGCACGTGTTCACTTGTACATTTATACGTTTTTGTGCAATGTTTCATCGATCAGTCCTGTTTTAAACAATAAATTAAATTGCAGAAAATAACGTAAAAGCAAAGAATTAGTTGTACGAGATCTACGAAAGAAAAATGTTCAGGGAATAAAAAATGTCGAATAAATCTAAAGTTTTTCATCTGATTTTTATCAATTTATGTAAAGATGATAACTTGTAAAAATACATAATTTGTGACATACATTTTATCCAATTTCACAAGAACACATATTTTCGAAACAAGCGATAAAACCGTTTTTCCATTGCTTTGCTAATAATTATTTTCACATTAAATGAATAAACAACGCAATATACAACATTTAGACTGTGGATTTTTTTATAGTGTAATAAATATCCGAAATTTCCTACAAACTCGTAAAAATCCGCAATCCGCGATATTTGTAATTGTTTCCACGCGTCAATGATCAATTTAACACTCTCGTTATTTGAGAGTTCTAAATAAATGTTATCATTAGTAGTGCCACTCTAGACGTACTACTTTTTTAAAAAATATTTCGTACCAGTTAGAGGCAGGTGGGTAAAAATATTTGATGTATTTTTCATCAAAAAACGTTTGCTAGTTCCCCGTGGAATATACTCGGCAAACAAATAAATTTTTTCATTTGCCAATAACTGCTGCTTTGGAATACACGCGCGCGGAAACTTGGCTGAATTAATTTCTACATTGCTTTCAATTGGCGAGAGCGCCGCGACAGGAAACGCAGAAACCGTGCAAGAAGGGAGCGAGGCGAGCGAGCGAGCGTTCGTCCCCAGCAGGATTGCAATTGAAATTCTGCTCGTGGAAACGTGAAACGGCACATGGCACAGCCGAATATTCATTTTGCACATAGTCGTAATCTACCTAATACCGACGGTTGTGAAATGAATTTAATTCTTTTGGAAAGAAACGACGTCGAATTGAAAGGAAATATTTTAATACTCTAGTCGACGATATTAATCGTTATGCTTAAATATTTGGACACTCGGTGCAATTTTGTTGAGATATTTGACATTTTTCTTACGTCTCGTTAACCGATTAAACGAACGTTCAACATAAAATTCCATCGTTCTACAAATCTGATATTTTTGTCAGAATTGAAACATTTCTGTATATTTCAATGTCAATTCTTTTGCATTAGCTTCCGCTTTAAAAAAAGAGCAAGAGTGATGATGCTACCTTTATTCGAATGATAGATCGAAATTACGATTAATTCTTTTCAAGTTTGTTCATAAAACTGGTATAAAATTTTTTGTAAATTAATACAACTACAAATACGATACGAAACAAATTATAGGCGCGATCGCTCAGTACGAGACAACGCCACTCCCACTCGAGGTCTAATAATGCCACGCCCCCTCGCGAATCACGTGACCCAAATCAACCAATCGCTAATTTTCGTTGCATCAGCGTTGCAGACGAGAGTGATGCACGTTGTACGTATGTGCGTTACTTGTCATCTTAATTTTCAGTGCTCGCTAGGTAATACGATAGCGTTCAAAACTTTGTCGATTTTGCTGATGCGTTGACTTAAACGGACCAGCTTCATACGGTGAACAACTTTTGCCGCGCAACATGACTAACTAGCGTCCAAGTACATATACCGTTTTCCCCTTTTACAGAGGAAGGAAGGAGTGGTTCCTATATTAGCGAGCGGTACGTAAAGTTTGATAACGATGTGGAGTTTCCTTTGGATCAGACTTTTCGGTTTCCGGAAAGATGTCACGACCAAACTTACTCCTTTGGGAGCTCGTAGTTTACGACACATCCTCGAGCAATTGAGAACGAGAGGAACGCTTTCCTTCGAACTCTGCGTAAGCAATTCTTAATGCTTTCGACGGAGTGTAACGCGACAGATGCGAGAGCGATAGAAAAAAGGAAAAGAAGCAAAAAGCTCCGAACTGAAATGAAAAGTCGATTTCCTTTGCCGTTACACGCCGTAGAATATGTACAAAATAACAAGAAACATATTCGAAGAGTACGCATTTGTGAGAAAATATCGAACGTTTTAGGTAAACGTTGTCGACGAATCCTAAAGTATTTGCGAAATTTAATTCGTTTTCGTTACGAAATTTCCTATTTTTTGCGACAATGTAGTGGAAATTCGTGAAAAAAAGGAATACGTGTGTTGCTAAATTGCTACAATACAAAATTTGACATTCGTTTAAATTTAACTGCCGATCCTGTACGCAACACCAAACTATATTGAATACATATATCAAAAGATATATAATCAACTTCATTCGACATTAAACTTTCAGATTTTCAGTAACTTTATTAACCAGCCAAAATGAAATCTCTAAAAATGCATTGTGGTGATTCTAAAATTCTCTCAAAAAACTGTAAAGTCTTTCTTTCAACTCAACATTTCCAAACGTAGCGTGCAACCCTTTGATCCATCACACGCACGGAACAATTTTGATCTCTCAGTCTGCCTTTAATCGACGTCCTTCCCCGGAATATTAACAGGTCCCCGAAGTTAGCCGCCAAGTTTCGGTATAATTGCAATTAGGGACAGTTAACGTTTCACGGTTGCAGCGAGTTATCAAGGATTAGGACCAAGGTGGCCTTCCTCGGCCAAAATGCGACCTTTCCCTCCGCGGTATAACTCGCAGCATAGTGAAGTATCTACCCCACCGAGGGCAGAATTTGTGCCGCTTAAACTTACCAAGTTACCAACTCACCATCACGATCGGTCAGATAATCTATCTCCCGCTTCTTCCGGGAAACCTCTCCAAACAGTCTTCAACGTACACGGCCGTGCAACAACAAGAATGTCTGACTGAACGTCAGTCGTATCTCGATACAACGTGCGGAACACAGCCCCGATAAGCGCCGTTATACTTTGCCTGATATTGAACTCTGAACACCGAGTGTATGGTACAAATACTGTACTGCCGGTCACTTCCAACCAGAATGCAAGATAAAATCACGGGAGGAGAATTCACGAGTACGGCGCGTGCATTTCCAACGTTCATTGATCACACATTGGAAATCACGACAGTAGTATCTGCTGGATGTCTCAGCAGTCAAATTTTGTCCGATCAACGATAAAATCGGCACCCGTCATTTTGACGGATTTCTGATTTTATGAGCGAGATTGAGAAAATCTTCACGTTTTTGCCGACTTTTATTAACCACTTTTAGGGTGGGCCAAAAATCACTTTCTATACCGAAATAAATAAATAAATTTTTTATTACTTGCGAACGCTCTGATTGTAATTTTCTTAATATTTCTTCTTTAACCGCACTCGATATTTGAAGGAAATAATTTTTTAAAACATAATGAAAAAATCATGTTTGAACTTGATTTAATTTAAAATTAATAAAATTGGTTTCTTTCTTATATTTTGATGTTTTATTAAAAAAAAAAAAAAATAACTTTTAGGCCACTCTATGGAATAATACAAATATATACCCGAGATCATTATTTTCTCAAACCTCTGATTTTGTAGAACGTAACGTAATAATGTATCAGAAGATTTAATATCGTGGAGCAATACTTTTGTTTACCTTTAAACATTATATTATACATATTATTATTATATTCTTTTACATTGCCGTGAATAAATAGTAATAGTATTTAAACACGTGTAATACAAGAATGAACAAAATCAATTTTCTTCAATTGAATTGTAAGACACGTAAGAATTCTTTGATGATTTTACTTTAATTTAAGAAAAGAATTCTTTTATTTATTCAATCGACGCTTTCTGGCGTCATCTTTTGCAAAATTTTCTCTTCAACGCATTACCCTTTCATTCTCTCATCAAAGAGAGATCCTCAAAAAGGAAAACGGCAAATTTTTAGGTTAATGTCTTTGAAAATATCCCGGTCCATTATACTGGAAAAATAACGAAGTGGCGAAAAAGAAACTGCACTATATACGTACAGGGTATAATGGTTATTATTCAGGTCAGCTAAGGCTATTAAACAACGATGGACTGTGAGAATCCTGCTCTCTCTCTCTCTCTCTCTTTTGATCCCTTAAGCATGGTCAAGCTTCAGCTTACACGGAAATTGAAAACGGAAGGACTCGACTATGCGTCGCAGATCATAAAGCTTCATCCTCTTATCGTACAATGGTCACTCGGACAATGGACAATTTTGTAGAAAATAAATATGCTGTTATTAAAAACGTTATCGATTCCATTTGCATTTCTCTCCAATTTGTATCATTAAATTCTCCCCATTTTTTAATCATTTTTTTTTGTGAAAATACGTTCCAGTGAAAGGAAATCCCAAGAATTCGTTCAACATTTCTTCATCTGGACTGCACGATTCTACGAAATTTAAAGAAATCAAAGTATTTTGTAAAGTACGTTGCTTGATTCCCTTTCTTCGGTCTTCAGAAGTTTTTCTAATTTATAAATTACCCGTTCTTTCCATTTCAAGATGAAAATTACTTTGCAATGAAATCGATTATTTTAAAGTTTTTAAAATGTTCGTTTCCCGTCGACGGTGCAAGAAGAAGTATCTAGAAACAAGCTCATTTTAAAGAAATTAAAGAGGAAAATTATTTTATACTTTTTAATACCAACAATCGATTGACAAACGTGTAAATTTGGCAACCGTTGGCTTTTGGCTGCGAGAAAGCGAGCAACGTGTTTGTAGTTCTTCTTCGACATCCAAGGCAATGAAATAAACATTAAACGATCAAGCGAATTTCCTCTCGCTGGGAGGAATGGGAAGATTTTAAAATTACACAGCGAAATACGAATGGTTTTCCAGCGCAGCCTCCGCAGTTTTATCAAATCGTAACGCGTGAGAGAACTTAATCTTCCAATTCTGCACAGCCACGCGCATGCATATTACAGGCGAAGGAAGCTGAAGTATGAGTTCGGCAAACAAATTTCATATCATATCTCCGGGAAGGACAACTCGTTAGAAATCCAGATGCAATTTGTTTGTAACGAGCGTCAAGGATAAAGGATTGCTTAACAATTCGACGTGACAAAGTTAAATTAGTTTCGTAATTACCGGATTACGTGCGATCGTCTTCGACGTTTGAGTGACACGGGCAAACTGCGAGATTTAATTTATACGACTGCGTGTTCAACTTGATATTGCATTAATATATTTTCGTTCGGCGTCGCGTGTTTTAATGAACGTGCATACGTGCCTCGTACAGACGAGCATAACGCGTATAAATGTACAGAGTCAATTTAACTGTTGCCATTTAAATTTTCTTTCTTTCCGAGTTGTGACTAATTGAAAATTAAGTTGAAATTGTGTCGCGATTAAACAAAAGTTGTTCGAGGCAGTAATTAATTTTTCTGAGATTTCGCTTTTCATCGAGACACGAGGACTTCCACTTTCAGATTTTTCGAATACAGATATATTTTTTTATTTATTAATCGACGTAGCTCTATACAAAATATTTGAAAAATACTGTACGTAGAATTAAGTTTTTTCTTCCCTAGAGACGTGCACAAAAATTTCATAGTTGATTCAAGACATAAAATATAGGGTTGAAAATTTCTTTGACCTTCTTTCAATGTTAAATTCATGCTTTCAGAGATATTTCAGAGGGATATCTCTCGTTATTCAAGTCGCAAGAATAACAAACACACGGTAGACACATTTCCTTTGCAACAACCCCCTGAGACGTTCAACTTTCTACAAACAAGTAAATAAAAGGGAATCCTATCTCAAACAATCACGTCATAGCGCCACTCCAAAAACGAGGTTAAATCACGAACGGCGTTGCTAATCGTCGTCAAACGGATTGGCAAAGCGGACGATCGAGTCACGGAACGACCCCTCCTCGACCCGCGCCGAAAACGGACCCGCCAAAACGAACACGTCGATTCTTGCGGCAAAGGAACAAGGCGGCCAAAGCTAATTAGAGAATCCCCCATTGACGATTGACAGAACACACACGGCAGGACACACTCGGCTACCACCTATTCGACACTCCTATTTCCGTTATATACCGGTGCCGCGCGCACGCAACAGAGAGCTTGTTGTAGCTGCAAGCGTTACGTATACGCATCGGGGTACGGCATAATGAACAAGCATGTCGCGGACACCAGCCAACCTCTGGGATCGGCGTAGGGGGCGACGTTAACAACGACACCGTTGCCGACACTACCGACAACCGCCACGACACACAACCACGCTCCTCTAGGTAGATGTGTATCTCGCGCCAAACCGGTACACTGACCTACAGCACACCAGACCGCGGCTACTCGTATTGCCAGACGTCCATTATACGGGTTTCGCACGCGATAATTACAAAGAGGCAGCGAGAACGGAAGAGAGACAGAGAAAGAGAGAGAGAGAGAGAGAGAGAGAGACAACTATTGACGATAGTAATTTCGATGACAGACGTTGGGCCATGTGTCATCGGTTGTCTGTGTACACGACATCGACGTCAGACGCCCCTCGGATCGTAGATGAACAAGGGAAACGTGATTTGCGAAAATAGCGAACTGGAAAATGGAGAACTTTCGATGTGAAACACGGGAACATGTGACATTGCTCGCGTTGAATATTTCGAAACTGCTACTACCGTCTCGATTTTATCACTGAAAGTGATTTTAGCAGGGGTAACCCAGAAAATCGGGCCTCTTCAGGTGCAACGAAAATTAGCGATTGGTTGATTTGGGTCACGTGATTCGCGAGGGGGCGTGGGTTAGACCTCCAGTAGGAGTGGCATTGCCTGCAATTTGTTTTGTGTCGATTCAAATGTTTGCATATCAATAAAAAAATCGTTCACACTCGCCCATTTTGACGATCTTGAAATATATTGTTGGGGGCTTCGGTTCTCAAGTTCTCTGCAGAAATATTTTTGAAAATTGACTTTGCATCTGGTTTATACACATACCATATTTCATTTCAGACCCAACGATATTATCCCAACTTAAACCAAAACCGATTCTCGATTATTATAAAAAGGTTACTGACGACGACTCGAAACGCCACTCACTGAACTGTACTTGGGAAACTATCAAAAGAGACAGGAGTCTAAAAAATAATGACGCACGTAACGGTGCTGAACACGTAGCTGACACGAGGATCTACACATGTGGCAAACACGTCGCCGTCGTTATCGTCGACGTCGTTGTCATCGTCGTACCGCCAAGGGACGCGAATAGGTGTCGAATTCTCCTGGATTCTACAACATTCTTGAAATGGAATGCTTTTACATAATGCGACTCCGCAGACGGCATTGTGAGGAAGCGGACTCTCCAATTCCAGCTGTTTTGGACAGGATCCAACCTTGAAAAGGAGAGAAAGCAAGAGACCACGTATCTACACGACCGCGCGTTGTCGGAGTTTCCATCGTCGTTCCAACTGAACGAGGAATTCTTTAATTAGCTCGGAGATTTCATATCAGAGTTTCATAACTGGTTATCAGCCGTTTGGATGCATTAAATTCTGCCAGAAAGATTCTTTGATGTACTCTGGGGCTCTACGTACTATCGTAAAATTGAGTGCCTGTTCGTTGAACCTGCAAAGATGCGAATAATTTAAATTTGTCGATATTTCTCGCCTAGTTTGAATTTTTTCTAGCTTCGTTAAATAAATGTCTCCGTTGTTTTCGAAGATGTGGAAAAACTTTGCTAGTAAAAATTCTTTCTCATACAGAGTGAGCCATGACATAGCATCGAATAGTATCAAAATATCATAGAATAATGAATCACAGAATATTTAAAATTTATACACTGCATTATGTTAAAAGAACAGCTATTCATAATATGGAAGGCAATATAAAATAATCTATAAAATTAAAAATACTTTATAGACTACGACCTAAAAACGTTTTTAATGAAATTTTTACGGATAGAAAATCGATCGAAGGAGATTAATTATCGCCAATATGCGTGACGTGGTTTAAAATTAATTAAGATTATTATTACGAACGAATAATAAGAAAGTAAGAATTAATTAATTTTATAATTATTATATATTACTATTATTATTAGTATTATAATTAAATGTATTTGTCAAATCTTATTATTGCAAACTAAAAAAGCTTCTTAAATACATAGCACTTTACTTGATTCTACTCGTTACGAGCAATTAGATAAAATATATGGTCATCGTTGAACGATATGCTAGGAATTCCTTGATTGCACGATTAATTTAATTGGCAATATCAGCGTATTGAGGTTACTGTTCTTGCTCGACAACAATAAAATTATCGTCGAACACGAAATTACAATACTCTGACATTCTCTGAAAGGAAGCAATAAATATACCACATGTATATCTTCCCATATTTTAAACATTAATAAAAGTTTATATCTTTATACATAAATGTAAAGTAAATTATTGTTATTATCAAAATTGTTATCCGAATCTGTACGTGAGTATATTTTTGTTACAAAATACGTAAAATTTTCAATTTTGTTACATTTTTTATTACGCTCGTGTAATATTGAACAATTTTTTTAAATATGATCATTCCAATATATATATTTACTTGTAATTTTATAAAATGTAGAGTAAATTATTGTTCTTATCTGAATCTGTAATATGTAAGTATATTCCTATTGTAAAATTATCTACATTGTTAGAATTTGATCATTTTAATTTCTATTTGTTTTTAATCCTGTACACATATATTAATTGAAAATTTTCTTATCTGATTCTATTAACGATTGACTCGGTCGCGGCGAAGCGTACAGACTGGCTGAAAGATATACATATAGAGTGCTAGTGCACTGGCAATTAATTTCGCCACAGCGAAAGGATTTCATGCAACATGCATGAAATTGATTATTAAATTAACGTTTAATAACAAGTGCTGGATTTTTGTGCATAAGTCGATTTTAATAATATACGAGGTCGTGTATTAATTACATACAGGTAATGTTACGGTAATTCACGGTTTCTGTAGGGAAAAAGGACTACTTGCATCTTTGAAAGAAACTCAAACTACTGTGAAAGTAGAGATTCATTTTCACGCTTGAAATATTATTACAATATTGTTATAATATTACGAGTATTCGCCGTATTCGCTGTACGTTAACTTCAAAATTCAACTCTGAATTTGAATTTTGCAGAGAACTTTTAAAAAGTATACCGTTTCATCGAGGATTTTGTAAAGTGTGTTATGCTATCAATTTCTCTGTGCTTTTTTTGCAGTTGATGGAACGCAGTTAATGGATTTGACAAACGAATGGTTCAAGTATGTCAAAACCAACAAGTGTCTTGAAACTTTTGAAGTGTATGTAAGGTTCCACATACTCTGTTGAATCTGGTGGTTCAGTAAACTAGGTCGTACAAGAGAATATATGGAATCCCGAGCTACGCCCTAACTGAATATCGTTATCCATCAAATAGCAGATGCATAGGTGAATGACAAATTCAATTTGTATTATACTTACACATTATTTGCATGCATCTATATATCACTCAATTTATACTGCGACTTGTCACGTTGGGTATCTTGCGTTACTCATAATTCATTTGGATATTCTCCTCTGACAACCAATAACTGGTACAATGAAGATAACAGTTACCAATCTATCAGATTATACCTTACCTATTCGGTTAGATAATCAATTTTCTACTAGACTAAAATCGCCAACTCGAGATTCGAAGTAGAATCCTTGTATATTCGTTCAAAAAATAACATGGAACATCTGTCTTTTATACAGAATGCTCTTCGCGGAGTGAATGGTGGACTCTAAAGTCGTATTCTAACGTCGTTCAATTATTCAGCCCAGACAATCAATAACTCGTACAGTAGCTAATATACAGGGGTAACAGTTTCTATCAGATTGAATTTATCCTATTTAGGCTAGATAATCTATCGAACTCAAACCACTAGATCTCGAAACACCTTGGGATTTAAAGCGAGATGGCGTCAAACATCTGTCTTTCACGTACAACGTTCAACTAGTAAGTTTATTAAGAAAACAGGCAACGACGTAGAACAGCGTGGAATATTCTTTTCCATCTAATATAGATAAATAGCAGATTTAATTGTACCAAACAAACAACTTGTATTATATTTGTACATTATTTGTATGTATTTATATATCACTAAATTTTCATTACAACAGATGAAATTTGTCTTACATTTGGCTAGATAATCGATTGTCTACCAAACTAAAATTACTAGAAATTTGTCGCGTTGAATGTCTTATAAATACTATTTATAATATTTACAGTAACAACAGCTAATACAGAGAATAGTCACGAAATCTATCATGGTGGCTAGATAAATAATTTTCCATTGGACATGCATTTATGAGGAATTTTGCAAAAATGCAAAAGTGTGTGAAATATCCAAAGTGCAACGTTCTACGTAACAACTAACTCCAAATTTTACTTACAATTACAATAAACAATAAACTGTTTATGTTTTGAAAGAGAAATTTTGCAAGGTACCCTTGTATTTACGGGAATATTTTGAATCTTACTGTGTGAAAGAAAATTATTAAATAAATACACTTGCACGTCTAAAAAAAAGTATTATTTTTGTTGTCATTTGTTTCAATTCTTTTAGCACGCAAATCTTTAGAACCTCTCTGCAACAACGTGACAAAGTTGCTTCTAAATTTCCATCCTCACTCTACAACTCTACCTTCACAAATGTCGCCTGCCCGTCTACACAGTGTCAAGAAAACCGGCAACGATGCATGCATAAGAAGAGCACGGAATAATGCTTTCCATCGAGTAACGGATTATAATTGTTTAATCATAGAACGGCGATATGACACGACGCGGAGAACGGTGTAAAGAGTTCGCGCCGGCTATTTACATTCCTAAAGCGAATACCCGGCGTGTGTAACGGTTGTCAGACACCGGGTTTCGGGGTGCACCGTGTCGGCTTTATAAATAATCATAATAATTCAATCGCAGATTTTTCGACGGTCTGATCATTTGAGAAATTACGGGGCTGCATGGCGGGAACACATTGATTGTATCTACAATCGAGCAAACGTTCCGAGAGAGTAAACGCAGTTGTCCACTTATATTAACGGTATCTCTAGTGGGAAACATATATGGGTGCAATTACGAGCGATCGTGGCCTTTAATCGTGGTATTTGCACCTACGCTTTCGATACCACCGCACAGACGCGACGATATGTGCCTTTCGGTGAACCGTCGATGAAGCAATTGCACGACACGTTCCGATGTGGACGATAGCTTTAATCCGCGCAATTGTACAACTTGGCCAGCAACAAGTGGAAGAAGTTAAATATCCACCGTTGTCGTAATAATGTAGTTATGACGCAGGCGAAACATCTCGGTTTTGACGATACGAGGGAAGGTTGCAAATAAAATTCATATTATCACTGAGAGTGATTTTAGCGGGGGGGGCCTCTTCAGGTGCAACGCTGATGCAACGAAAATTAGCGACTGGTCGATTTGGATCACGTGATTCGTGAGGGGGCGTGGGGTATACGTCCTCGAGTAGGAGTGGCGTCGTCTCTCAAAAAATGTGCTCTTGGGTGTGTCAATAAACTTCTTCATCGCTCTGATAACAAGTTCTATACTTTAGCTCTAATGTTATTAAATTCATTGTCTGATTTTACGTTGAAAAAAGTTATCACACGTGGAATTGGTATGAATTAAAATAACACAGTGAAACAAATTTCCCGAATAAAACAGACTGCGCGTCTTTTGCGCGTTCATTTTTAAGATTTGAGTTTCAAGATGCAAAAACGCGTAATGCGTAAAGCCGTATAATATATGCAAAGTACTTGAAAGTACTTGAAACATAAAATATGGACGCCGCTTCTTTAATACGCCTGTGCACAAAAATTTAAATTTACACAAATGTGCTCTAACGGATATATATATTACTAGTTAGTTGTGCAAACACGTGCAGACATATCCCTGCATAAAGATTCACGACGTTTGAATAAGCACGTGTTCACCGCGTCATTAGTGTAGCAGTTGCAAGTTGTTCAGTTCCACACGAAGGCTTTCGTATAATGATGCCTGCTACTTCATACGTTATATTTTCCCTACGTCAGACTGACATTTCTAAATTAGACACAAGGTTTTTCCTATCATTTTTTACTCGCTCATTTTTTCGTGTCATACTATCGTTTACCACTATTTCCCCTCAAGATATTCTTTCCAATGGCTTACTTCTTCGTCAGTTGTTTTTAATTAATTAGTGCTCGTGTAATTCGTTCTTAATTCAACTGGAATGTGAAAATGTGAACGTATCTTATTTTCCTTTGCCTCAGACAACCGCACGTGCGTAACTTACGTTTGGTATTTTCTGCGAAAAGAAAGTTTCTCTTCTGCAGCCATTGATATTGACCAGCCTGTTTAACCCGAGTTTGCTTCCTCAGGGAATACGGGACAACAAACTCGAATAAACAGAGGACGCAATTTCGCAATTAAAAGAAAATCGTACGCTTGTGCGATAAATCCAATTTCACAGACTTATCCGTCGATCCGGCATTTTCGGAAAGGGCTTAAAACTCTGTCTTGATTTATTTCACTGGTTCCACGCAGTGCGTCGATGAAATGAAAATTGTTTGGATTGAAATTCGTTTTACTGTCTCGTGTAAGAAAAACTATGTAACGATATGGAATAAATTTGTATACAGTGAAATATTTATAAAATCGCAATTTGTGATCTGTCAAGATAATTTCCAATTTTTTAATATCTCTTCCTATATTCATTTTTATATCGGAGAATCGATTATCCGAATTTTTTATGGTCAAATATTACTCTTCTATGATCCTCAGTCCTCTGTATTATATATTTGAGAATATTGATGAAATTTTTCTGAGCCTAAAATCATTAAATTTCTCAACCCTAATGCAAAACCGAGGGAAGCTTAAATTAAAGATATAAATCTAAATAACAAAAATATATATATATATATATATATATACTATATTTCGCACCTATCGTTTTCACAATCAGTTTAATCAACTTCATCGTACGGAACGTCACACGAAAAACGTTACCATTCCCCGACTGAATTGATTATGACGTTGTTCCGCGATCATCTAAGCAGGAAGCGTATTTACCGTGTTGTCCAGCGGTGATTTGTAATTCAAGACTATTCTTCGTAGCTTTCATCCGGATTCGTCTCGTTGAGAAACGCGACACCTGCGTGGTAGTAAAATCAAAACTTCTTGCTCCGCCATACACTCGCGGTTTCTCCTTTCTTACTCCCATTTCTTTGCACCGCTCTCGGAAACTTTGCCGACGTGTCTCTCTGATAAATAGAGAAGATCATTAAGGATACGCAAATGCAGCAGACGCACCGGCGCACAGAATCTTTTTCACGCTGCAACACGCGATATCACACGCGACGATATACGTATACAGAGCGGTACAATCGAGCGAGGTCATCCAAGTATATCTTTTCGAATTGCGACGATGCAAAAAATATTTTCCGCCTAACGCGAATGGTATCGAAAGGCCAACAACTGGTAAGGATATTTTTCGCCACTTTTACATTGACGTATCTTTTATATATTTCTTTTTTCATTATTGTATTGTGTGGCTGGTAAAAAAATACGTTTTGATGTGTAAAAAACATGACCTTGAAAATTTAAGTTTTACGTACAAATTTATCTTCATCGTGATCGCGCAATTATTAACGCTTGCTCTCTAATAATTTCTATGCTCTCTGTTCCTATTATTAAATTAAACACAACGACAATTTCCAATTTGCCTCAAAATGAATACAATATTCTCTCTTTGTGACATGCCAAAAATCACTTCCTACTAAAATATAGATCCGTAATTTTCTTAATATTTCTTTTTATCACTGAAAGTGATTTCAGCAGAAAATCGGGCCTCTTCAGGTGCAACGCTGATGCAACGAAAATTAGCGATTGGTTGATTTGGGTCACGTGATTCGCGAGGGGGCGTGGAATGGACCTCGAGTGGGAGGTCTACTAGTCGCTCTCAATACTTGAAAGAAATAATTTTTTAAAGCACAATGAAAAAATCATGTTTGAACTTAAATTTAATTTAAAATTAATAGAATTAATTTTTTTCTCATACTTTTGACGTTTTAATAGGTAGAAAGAAACTTTCGGCCCGCTCTATATAACAGCCACGTGAGAAAGTCCCCGATCTCCCTAAAAACGGATAATATTCTCTTTCTACTACTGTATCTCGATATCACAGACTTCCGCTTTGTTTCGACAAAAAAAAGGGGGGAGAAAAATAGGTCGAGGATAATACCAAATGCTGCAGCAACGCTGCGATTTTTTAATGGAAGCACTTACGTTCAGTCGTTTAAATCGTGTCGTGGATAAAAATCCGAGCGTCGTTTATTACCGAGACAAATGAAGCATTAATTTGCCGGATTAAAGCGTCCACGAAAGAAATATCGATAATGTAGCGACTTCATTACGATGACAGTGAACGAGAGGGAAAAAGCAAGGGAATCGGTAAGCGAGATTTGTTCCACGAGTGACCCTTCAATCTTTAAGCATTGCGCCACTGATTGCTTTCTACGGACGCATGAACTGATATAAATGTAGCCGGTATTGATCCCAGCGTGCCAACCTAATTCTTATCAACGTTCTTTTCATTTTTTTTTTTTTTTTTTAATAAATACTTTACAAACACTTTACAAACAATGTAACAACTTTTCGACATAAAAAAATATATTATTCCATTAAAAAAAAAAGTGGAGAAATTCCTTCGTCTGCCAAAAAATCATTACTGCCATGTTCAGATTGCGACAATGAATGACTTTTATTAATAAAGTTTATCTGTGCCTCATTTAAGTAAAAAATCCCACATGTTGCACGAATATTTGATCACTTTTAAATTATAGTTACAATGTATAATGTGAAATACCTCACAGTAGATACAGTTAATTATAGACGCTGATAAAAAGAATAGTTGACGTTGTAATAATCAATTGACTGAAGATATGTCTTTGCTGTTAAAATTTCAGAACGATCGAAATGGACGTTTTTAACCACATTTAAGTGATATAAATAGCGCATTTCACGAAGCGTCGGTTGTTTATTGAAAACGAACGTGAAACTTGGAAACGCAAAGAATTGACGATAAAAAATTGTTCCGTCAATCGTAATTATCGAAACGAAAATATCAAGGTTTCAATCGAATTCCGTTACACGTCCAATTACAATTTAATTCTTTTCAATTATCCAATCAACGACGTGAAATTTGAAACGCACAGTTTTTTCAAAAGCCAACCAAAGTAAATTGAATTTACTGCGATAAGAATAAATTCACAGTCGTTGTTAGTTAGAAGGGAAATTAAATTAATTTCATATATTTGAAACTTACTGACTTATTAACAGTTGACCCATTAAGGGCCAACCAAAGTTGCATTAACGCTTCATTTGCAACTCACATCACCAAATTCTACGTTTTAATATTGAAGCTGAGGAAGGGAAGTTTCGAACCTTAATTTTGACTTGATATTTTTTCATCGTCGTGATCTTCCATCATTTCAAAGAAACTAAATAGCAACTCGAACGAGCTCAATTCTTTTACTGAGAAGAAAATGCCGGAACTGTCCATAAATAACTTGGTGGCAACTTTTATTTGTAAAAGTTTAAAAGATATTTCTGTTCTGTTACGATCGACATAATTAAATACTTTTAACTTTTCTGCACTGTCAAGTTTCATATTCGTCACATTCATGAATCTGTGACAGTGACAATTTAAAGATGACCGAAACACTCGAATAAACAGGAAACTTGGATATTTCCGAAACTAGCGACTAAGAGTGTTTAACTTCAAATTCGCGAATTTTCCGTTATTTCAGTGTATCGATTGTACATCTATATCTAAACTTGATTTGCATTTGAAGATAGCGGCGTTATCGCGCTGGGAATGCATATTTGATTGTACGTTTTATTGCACATTTCCGAAAGAAGATTTATCAATTCGAATTCTTTGGCAAAGTCATTTGCAATTGATAAAACGTTACAAGCAGAAAGCGAAAATAATAATATTTTTAGTTTTTAATTTACGAAGGAATTTATTAGTTTATTTTCGAACCAAGTTCAACGTTAGAATTTGTTCTTGATAAATAAGAAAATTATTCAAACTCACCGACGTTGTTCTACATACGCTCGTCACTTTGTAATTACGTCTTTCTTAAATCTTCGTGTTTCATCTAATTTCGTCTTATCTGCAACATCACCTCCCACTTTTTTTTTACTAAAATTTAGTCCGCTGGCTGATCCATCAAACACCAACAAAAAAAAAAAAAGGAAAAAAAGAAAAACGAAATTACCATCGTCGAGCGCTATCGCCGGAGATGGAATTCAAAGCGCAACGCGCGTTTAACTTCGAATAGACGTTCGCCATACAATGCTCTGTCACGCGGCCCCGGAGCCTCTCCTCTCTGTGCCTCGTGCTTCGCTCCACTCCGAAATCCATATAGGACGAATTCACAAAAAAAAAAAAAAAAGAAAAAAAAAGGAAAAAAGGAAAAAGGAACAATTTTCTAGAAACAATTCAATTTGTTCGTGAAAGTTCACGTCATTCCCAGGGAAATAACGCGCGTATCCGTGGCAGAGATTCGTGTCAACAAAAGCGATATACCGAAAACCAACGCACCCTCGATGAAGCGTTTCGTCAATGTCATGTTTTCAAACACATGTACGTACACATACAGCAGACACACACGCACACACACACACACACACACGTACCGAAAACCATTACGACACTCGTCGGCACCATCCTCCCCCGTCGCCGTGTCCCGTCCATATATCATATCCTGTCTCTCGCGCGTAGCCCACATAGTATTACGCGGCGAACGGCCATGAATCAAAGGCCGCGGTGTGGTGTATCTCTGAAAGCATTTCGTCAATTTTCGTTCGTTCGTTCGTTCGTTCGTTCGTTCGTGATGAGGGGCCCAGGCTAAGCGCGAAAAGAGGAGAGGGCGGTGAGACAGGAGACAAGAAAAGCGAGCGCGTCGTGGCAAAGAGGAGCGGCCTCGCGCACACACGAGCAAAGTGCACGAGGCTCGCCCCCCGTTAATATTCGTTGCATCGTTTGCGTCGAACGCGCGCGTTTTCACGGCAACGTTAAAACCATTAAACGTTGCAGGTGCAGCGATTTCGAGTTTGTTGAACCGTTGATAACGAGCGAACGAATAAAACGGGCAAGGAGGGTAGGAAACGCCGCGAGTGAGAAGGGTAATGACGCGTGATGCGATACGAGTGACACGTGTGAAACGGGCTTGCATAATAGGGAGCCCAACGCGACGGTGACACGTTTCTTTTTCGCGTTGCTCGCTGTCGACTAACCTCGCCTAAGTGAGTGAGTACCGACGACTATATCTACTCGTTAGATTAATACGACATCTGTTTTGTATTTTGAGAATTCAAAGTCAATTCTGTTCTGTACATGTACGAACGACCAGGGCTTGAACGAAACTGTTCAAATTTTCAATCAGTTCTGACACAACAGACGATTCCTTACTTTTTAAGTTTTCTGTTCTAGGGGAACAGTTTCGTGTATTCCATGAAAAAACTTTTATTTTCGTCGAAAGTGAGGGGAAAAGTTCCAGTCGAGCAGAAAGCAGATATTCTGCTTCGAAAATGTTGAAATTTTTTCAAACAAATTTACCGTCAATCTGAGGTTGAAACTCTGAATGCATAAAAATCCCGACTGTTCGTCCCGTTTTCAGTTTCTTGAATAATGCCAATTGCAAGTGAAAAAGAGTATAAACTTTTATGTTTTATTTTAAAATATCTTGATTGAGAAAGAAAACGTTCCGTTGGAAACGTTTATTGATCAAATACAAAGTAACTGTTAAAATCGACATTTTAAATTAACGTAAAAGTTAATTTAAAACAGAAAAAGAAATGATTCGGAAGTTAAAAGAAGTTTCTCGTTAAATGACTTATATTTAATAATTTCGTGCTAGAACGTAAGGTTCTAGTTGCCTGTGTTAATTATTACCAAATGAAACAAACTACGCGTGCTGTTTCACATTTTATACACGCCACGTGTCAAAGAATAACAAACAAGCGCGTTTCAATCATCGTCGAATCCTCCCTTATTCGTATTCGCCGTTTCTTTTTTTCTCTTTCGAGACAATAAACTCGTTATATTCGACTCGTTAGTCGACAAAGAAGTGCTTTCGCGATATGTGTCAAGCTATTATTCTTGGCCATGAATTCGTAACGTTTCACAATGGAACCCTTTTTTACCAGCGTTCAATGAGATTCGATTTTTGCCAGTCTCTATAAGATGTATTCACAGCTAGCAGAAATAGAGGACGGTACGGCAAGAACTTCATAATGGCTCTCACGATGGATCTTCGTCGTTCATTGTTACGCTTGGGCATTGGTTGCTATAACATAAAAGGTTATACTATAACGTACGTGTATCGTGATGTGTTTGTAGTATCACGTATCACGTTCTATTTGAAATTTATTTTTCCGACAAACGAAATTTATATTCGATTATACATCAAATGACAATTTTCTTTGAATATACAGGTACATACTGGCAACGACACGAATTTTCGAGTCTTAAAACACTGTGGTATTTTTTTATTTGATGAAATTGTTTCCCGTTTTTTTTCAACAACCTCAGATCATCGAATCGTGTTGATACAGTTTTTATCATCGTTTGATAATTTATGCAATTTTCTATTGCATCTACGCGGAGAAAAATTTACTTCTATTCGACCAAATGCTCCTTTTCTTCCATTTTACATCGATTTCTGACGAATAAACTAAAACAATTTCCAGAGATTGTAGTTTCGACCAAACTGTTACACAAACTATTTCGAATTGTTAGCAAGTTTGAATCCTCGAAGTCGAAGTCTTCTGATCAAATCGATTACACCGTCGTACACGCTTAATTGCCATCGTTTGGGGTCTATCGTTCAAAGGATCTTCCAAACCAATATGTTTCCGATATAAATACGTCAACATTTATAGAAAACGTCTAGCTAAATCAAGTAACACATTCCAAGCTATATATGGTTCCGCTTAAAAAAAAATACGGTTAATTTTAAAATTTGTCCCATCACGACCTGGAATTTACATTTCAGAAAAATAGTTTATACCGTGCAACTTTAATCCAAGTTCGAGTCGTGCCCGCTACTTCCGAGGAGAAAAACCAGCAAGAGCTCTTGCTCTGATCCACATTTCAATAACGAACAACAAAGAAGACATTCTCTGCCTGTTTCCTTTTCATGAAAATTAGTTCCTACTCTGTTCATTCTTTCTCGTCGCAAGCAGCTTTTCCTCTGACTCAACGTTAGCTAAGCCAAAGCTGGAGTGGGGAGATCGATGCAGTGGAGGGGGGATCGCTCTACTGACCAAAGCCGCCAGCTCCGCCACCTCTGACGTACCATAAATCATAAACGGATCCATTCCCCTACTTTCTTGATCGTCCCTGCGGCGATCCCTTTCACTCCATCTCTCCGCGTTTGCAAAAGTTTTTCTTTAATAATACTTATTATTTTATAGTATAGACTTGTGTATTCGTCAAGTATCGAAGTGGTTTGGGGTCTCAAAACTTATGCATTCGTGTAGAATGTACCGAGCAGATTATTGAGTAGATTTCAGTTTTCTTCATAGATTATTTTAGTTAAAAATACATTAAATGTCTACTCGAGGTACAAGGATTCGCGAGAAAGCATCACTCTTGCCCCTAGTTTCCACAAAGTACAAATACTCGTGCTTCCTTTGACACCAAACGGCACAGTCTGTCGTAATTGTACATCGTGATAAATCACGCATCGCGCGTTAATGGCCAAAAAATGTCGATCGACAACCGCGATCCAGAGTCGCGATACGACTCGTCCAAGTTCGAACGTCGTCGTTCCGGATGCGGACGCGAACAAAGGGACGAAAGGTCGACGACCCTGTTTTGCCAGCGCAAGCTCGAAAGATCGGCTTCGATCGACAATGAAAAGAAAACGATCGTGCGACGCGACGTTCTATGATGCGAGTCATTGTCGGCGTTGTTAGCGGAAAATATCAGATGATCAGAGTAAAGGGAAAAGAGCGCGTGAAAGAAAGAGACAGAGAAAAGGGAAAAAATAGAACGAGAGGCGGACAGAGAAGGCATAATATCTATTGGAAACGGATCATCGTTCTTCTCTTTAAGCGACTCCCCCTATCACTCTCTCTCTCTCTGTCTCTCTCTGTCTCTCTTTTCTTCCCTTCGTTTCTCTCGCCACGGGCATTTTCTTCTCTGGATAAGCCGCGGCGAGACTAGGAAGAGGATAATGGGCCCAACCGTTCGAGAGAGTGTATTTACCTGTTGTAGTGGGCACGTGGATCGACAGAATGAAGAGTAGGTTCATTGTCTGGCGGGGAAGATCGCGGCGCGTAAGGACACATGGGTGCCACGTTGTCTGCTGCCGGGACAAGTGACCACTTCCTCCGGAGTAAAGAATCAACGATCGCATTCTCCCTTCGTGACCGTATATAATCAACGTTGCATTGAGCCACTCTTTAGTAACTGCATAGGCAGACACTCGAGACCCTCGCACGCGCGATGGAATCTATCAGATCCGCGACGTCTTAATTATCCCCAGTATCCCTGTCCCGATATAATTAAACCGTCTCGACTTTAATCATGCCACGATTGTGACGCTCCTCCAAATATGTGACTACGTCGTTGGATTTCCAATTTTTCAGCAAACGCGCAAATATCCGTGGATCTACGTACAATGCAGTTTAATGCTAAATTTTGAAATGTTGTTTAAATTTATGCACGAATCTGTCGTTGCGCAGAAAGTATCGCAGTTTAGAAGAAGTAAAGAAATTAAGTACCGGGAACTTGAACTTTTCGAAATTCAAAACGTTCGGTGCATTGTTGGATTTTTAAATGTACATCGCAATTTAGAGAAACAACGCTGTTTCACATTTTTAAATTTCAAATGAATACATGAAAATCCACGACTCACGTGGTTGTTACACGAAATAACAAGAATCAATCCAGAGGAACGGAGAAATTCGAGACTCGTTTATCAAAATCCGAAACGCCTTGGAACGCGATTACTGCGTTCGTTTCAAAACTGGAGAAATTAAACGACACTTTATACGAATAAAATATATCTGATCGTTTGCGGCGAATACTGAATTTTAAAAATAAAGAGAAACAAATGACGTAGAGCGTACGTCGCAGTTAAAAATAAATCGCATTTCCATGAATTTCAGTCAGCGAGCGGAGAACACGGAGCATATCTACGATTTCTATCTGGTACAGCGATTCTTCTGAGAAAGATAACTGGGACATTAGATTTTCAAATTAGTTTCGATAACCGGTTCGAGAGAAAACAGGCATCGGAGGAATTATACTTTTCGGGATAGCACGGCGCACGGCGAATCAACAACTCAATTGTTATGTATACGAATTCCAGATTTCACGATCCAGGGGCCTGAGAAACAAGGTCTACTGAAAATTGAACGAATTACCACGAATACAATGGCACTCTGTTTTCTTCTTATCTATGCGAATATCTGCACGCTAGGCAGCGCACAGGCTTATGAAAGTATTCGAACGAAGTACATATCGTGCACATTACGCGAAAGACTGTGAAATTTCATAGCTGACGTGCGTATTCGATTATACCGTGTAAATATATAATTATCGTGCGTATGCGACGATTCGGAACAAATCTGAAAGTTATTAGTTCGATCGAAAGAGAACTGGGGTAAATTGCGCAAAAACTATCGTCGGAGTGTAAATCGCACAACTTGCGATCTTTATTCTGCAAAACGTATTTTCCAGAAGAAAATTTTTTTTCGTTTTTGTCCAACGAATGAACCAAATTATGACACGAACAAAGATGGACGTGATAAAGTTTCATAATTCTTCGAATTGAATTTCCTACAACCCTTGCAAGACGGATTACAAAGAGATATGTACCTAAAAAAAAAATTCTTTTGAAATCTTAATATGTATTTACATTTATCTTTATGTTTTTACATTTGTAATATATGTTCATATTTGTAGAATATGTATTACAGCACGTATTTATATTATCACTAAAAGTGATTTTAGCGGGGGTCGGATGCAACGCTAATGCAACGAAAATTAGCGACTGGTTCATTTGGGTCACGTGATTCGCGAGGGGGCGTGGGGTAGACCTCGAGTAGGAGTGGCGTCTAGTACTGAGCGATCGCGCCTGTAACTTGTTTTCTATCGAGTCAAATGAAATTTGCGTGGCAAAAACGCAGGTACACAAAAGTTCTGCAATAATGTTCAAGTACACTTTGGGACAAAAAGATAGCATACTCTAAAAATTATTAAACACAACGACAGAAAATCTTTCTTCTATGCATTCCTTCATAGTGCTTTTGTCAACGTATGTAAAGTAACATAAATTAAGCTTTTTGCAACACATTTTGCGTTATTAAAAAAGTAAAATATGGCATTATTTAGCGAGACAAAATGACGATACGTTTCGTCAAAAACAATGGATGGAAACAAATGTGTGATCTCCTTTGCATTTAATATTTAGTATTATTCTCTTTAGTATATTCCCCGCACAACGTATTACACTTTTTACTACTACAAAGCTGATTATTTTACAACGGGTTGAGTTGATTATTTTCTCCAATGCATCTGGTATTCTTCGTAACGCATAGCAGTTTTATTGGTACCGCCAAATTTTTGTTACTTCTTATTGAAATTTTGAGTTTTTAAAATAAATGGTAATTTTTTATTGCTTGATCTGATCCCTCGCGAGGGATTTTTCAAACAAAATTCCGCCTAGCAACTGCGGACAATATTTACATTCTCGTTTGTTATCTCTTCAGGAGATAAACGTCTCGTCAGGTAATAACCTCAGGTAACACTACTCGTGCATCCACACCCAAGTATACCGATGTAACGATCTACTTTACGGCACACGCGACTGCAAGAAAGGACAGAGCGTGCCATCGTTTTTGCCCCGAGGTATACTTTCGCGAACAAGTGGATCTCGGAATCGTATCAGTTGCTTGATTACGAAGACGAACCGTAGACACAATCGGCGATTATTTATTACTCGTCAAATGGAAATGAATTTTCTCGTGCAAAGGGGGGGACGGGACTCTGTCGAGCGATCGCGGCCACGATGGCGCGCGCGGACTGCCGTCGGCTGGCAACAAAAGGCGTTCGAGTGCTTTTCGCCAAATCGGGACTCTCGCACGTGCTACTTCGCGTTGGTACACAGGTTGGTACCAACGCGTATCAGGTTCAGCCGATGGCTGTGCTCGATTGCAGAGCGAACTCGAACGAGAGCATGTGCCCATCTACCCCGTATACACATTGATCGCGGCGCGTCCTACTCTACGCAGCCTGGGTACTGTTAAACGAGATAAAAACAACGAACGAATAAGAGACAGGAGCCGAAGCGTGCCCACACGTCTTCAGGAATGACTCCTTTCGGCGGCTGGCGTGTCGAGACAAACTCTCTCGCAAGAAACGCCGAGGCAAACGTACGTAGGTACACGCACCCGGCGGTGAAATTGTACGGCGAGGCACGGCTTTCGCGTACCGGTTTCTCTCGATTTCCCATCTTTCAACGAGATCGAACGACAGGAGACGGATTAATCATCGTTAGAGAACATACGCTGTCGGTCGCGAGAGTCTCAAATATTTAACGAGTAACGAGAATTTCAAAGATTTTGTATTACGATTTTGTGGAGTCATGACGGAAGAATTACGACATCCCTTTTTACGCTTGTTTGATGGAAAACACAAGTAAATGTAAATGCGTTTTTCTTATTTCCTTTCAGCTGTCGCTATAAATCACTATGAACCTTACTCACTTTATTCAAATGTACGATTAAATAAATTATGCGTGTGTCATGTATATTTATATAATGCATATAACAATAACTTTTGAATAAAAATGTAACAACTTTTTTCTATTTCTACCCTTGTTTTCCAATTTTGTTTAGTTTCCAAAACTACCTTCAAATCTTTCTCTTTTAATTTTTCGATCATTCGATTTGATAATCGAATACTATAATTTGGAACTTGAGTAAAATTAATATACATTAATATACATTGCAACATTTTTTGATATCATAATTAACATTACGTAATTAGTCAAGTCCAAACGTATCAAATTTCTCGTTGTTCGCTAATACTTCCATATAATTATAAAAGTAAGATATTCTGAAGGTAAGAATGTAACCATCTAGCTGCTTAATCCGTAAATTAATTTTCAATCTCAAGTTTATTTGAAACGTTAATAGAAAAAGACGAGAAAGAGAAACGAGACGAGTTTTAATCAAAGATGAATGGAGTTGAACTGAATCCGTTACGTAAATGCACGAAGCTGCTGCGAGGAAAAAGAACGAAAGTAAACAACGAAATCTATTATCCCGACGAAATTAAAAAAACCAAAAAAAAAAAAAAAAAAAAAAAAAAAAAAGAAAGAAAAGGAAAGAAGAGAGAGGCTTTCACACCCGAGAATTGTCTCGAAGAATACAGCGTTAACTAGGTTAATGCCAGGAAATAGTATTGCTAAGTTGTTGTTGAAATCCCAGCAGTAACGTAAACAGTAGCGCGTAATGCGCTTCGCGAAATAAAAGCCGAACAGATTTTATTGCCACGGGAGGGCAAATTATTGTTCGCGGAGCGTAAAACGTTGTATTCTGTGTATTCCGCGAATGATTCGTGATTTTTAACGTCGTTCGAACAACGTTCGATTATTCAGAAATAGTCAAATTAAACTGCAAAAATACGATATTCACAAAAGTGAACAGAATGATATGGTATTTCGTACGAGTATTACGTGTTACGACATACTTTGGTATATTTCAAGTTGGTATTACATTTTTGTTAAATATGCGTACAGTTATTAGTATCTGCTTTCCTTTTACATCACGTTCCTTAATTTTAACGAATATTTATTATTACGTGATTAAAATTACGAAAACAATTTATATTTAACTCTAGCTGGATTAAAATTTTCTCCCAACGGAGAACTGAGTAACAATATTACTATAAAATGTAAGTTTTCTATATTCGTCAAATATAAACAATATTTGACCGTGGAAAATTATTTTTAGTAGTTTGATGATAGAAATATGTTGTAACAGAAAAAACTGACTGCCATGAAATTTTATTGATATGCAAACCTCGGTACCAGACTGAGCCACTCCTACTCGCGAATCACGTGACCCGAATCAACCAATCGCTAATTTTCGTTGCATTACTGGTAATATTCTGTATAAAATTCAATATAATGTTTTACAATATCAATACAATGATTTCAAATATTTATCGTAAATTATAAATCTCATTCAAATAAAATTCTTGCAAAAGAAATCTGTTTATACAAATGATAAACGTATCTATTAAATATTCACAACGACTGTTTTCCCTCCACTGTTTTTATTAAGTTTTAAATACTTACGTTACAAACAATATTTCCACATTCGAATTAACTGACATAAATAACGTTTTTACAATATTCCCCGAAATGTATCACTCATAAACAAAAAAAACGTATTACATAATCTAAAAATAAACAATGTATCAAAGATATTATATTATATTAAAAATTATATTTTTCCTGAACAATTCAAACGCAGCAACGTAAATATTAAATATTAACAGATTAACAGGATTATGCGCAATACAACAGCCAATATTTCATCACACAAAGTCACCGAGCTATAAAAAAACATTGACAAATTTAGAATACGAATTTAGAAGAATATGAATACTTTTAACATCTCAACGGAATAATAAACACGTCTGTTCCAAAGAGTGGAAAATGATCTTCTCTCGAAACTCTTATCAAAGAGTTTGAACCGGTTTGAATTCCGAATGCATCGATAACGAACCCTGAATTTGGACTTCCGAATCCCAGGGACGGGATGTCTGTCTATTTTCGACACGGCTGCGATCGCAATTCGCAAATTGAACTCCAGAGTACGAAATTGAAACTTCAAATCCAAAAGCCGAAAGTTCACGAATATCGCGCGGCGGAGCTATTGATTTTCGTCGTCGCGATTGTCCCCTTTTCACGGAAGATCAAACGGAATCGTTTCGCAAATACACGATTTCACGGGTCGTTAGTCGGACGTACACCCGCCAGTCCAGTTGCTTTTTACTCGACTGGCGAGCTTTCTTTCGCCTGTAAACGCAAAATACCGTAAAGCCGTGCGAAGTGCGAACCTCCAACAGCCACAGCACAATCCCCTGATTTGCGCATTTACACTCGAGAAGAAGAAGACGCGCGAACAACGGAGGAAACAACAGAGTATCTCTCTGTAACAGTTTATCATTTTTACCAGCGAGCCATGTATGTTTCTTCGAAGAAAATTGGAAAAATAATTTCCTCTCGACGTTGAACATTTGTTCGAATATTACCGAGATAAGATCAATTTTCGTTTGAGAAAGGAACCGAACAACCGTAGAATGGAACTTGAATTTAAACGCAACAAACGACTCGATTTTAACATACGCTATGTGACTCTCAAAAATAATTCCGCGATTTCTCGCGTATGTAGTTTCGAAAAAAAAAAAGAAAAAAATAAAATTGTGCTTTTTAAGTTAAACGAGAGAACGCTTGAAATAAATAATAAATAGCGATACGCGTCAAAGCTCTCCGCATAATTTTAAAACATGTAAATTAGGTTAGTTAGGATTATTACCGGCTTATTTAGTCGCAACGAAAATCAATTATTGGATTCCTTTCAATCGAACTTTCCAACTGTGCGTAATTAACGACGAACCATTCAGAAATTACAAAAATTAAACGTACAATTCAATTCATACGAAGAACAATCCTTCGAGCAAAACTACGTTTCAATCAGCTTTTCACAACTGGAGCCTCGGATTTTTATGCACATTTTTACGAACGAACGCAATTAAAAAGACAAAAAGAACGTTGAGATTTGTTTCGGTTGTTAAATATCATAAAAATATTTTCACGTATCTGTACGTTCTGTTTGTTCCTTCTGTTTTTTTTTTTTTAAACTTTCCACGAACGTATAAAAGTTCGCAGTTGGTTCGTTCGTGCAGTTGCGAACAAATAGAAAATTTCGATCAAAGCATAAAATGTTATTAAGAACTAGTTTGTGTCGATAATAATGTTCAAACTATTTCAAACTATTTTTTGAAATTTCGTAGAAAAGAATCGAAGAAGAAGAATTTTCTCTCCTTTTAAAAGCATTAAAACGCAGAATTTGTAATCGACTGGAAAGAAAAAATTACAAATGAAACGAAATCAGTTGTTAACGAGTAACGACAAAGAATTTAAACATGTGCGAACATACTTATACTTATAGGACAATCATGCAGGATGATTTACACAATTGTAAAAAGCAACGATTATTTATCGTCGTTGAAAGTAAATGGCCCAATATAGATTGTAGAACGATCGTGCACCACAATTATGTTTTCCTCGCAACAAGTTTTTTGCAAGTCGAGAAGGAAGACTTTTTCGAAAAATAATATCTAACAATATATAAAGTAACAGTAATATATAATAATCAAACAAAAATATAACAACCATTGATTTAAAAGATATTTGAATGTAAATTAAAATACTTTTTAAAAAAAAAAAACAGGAAGAAAGCAAAAGTTTTCATTACGAAGAACAGCGCAACTACAAAATATAAAAAAAACCAAGAAAAAAAAAAAAATGACAGAACACGACTCGCTGTTGCGTGAAGCAACCTGCTACGTATTGACGCTGCGGTATTAACATTTTGATACCGCGACGCTGCAAGCTGTCTCCGGCCGTTCGTGCCACGCTCCGGTGACAAAGAACAGCTTATGCATGCTCTACGACGCGCACGTTTAATCGCTGTAAATTCCCATTTATCGACGCGACGCGAACCTTTCGACAAAAGGGATACCAAACGCCGTGTACACGTCAGGGGTTAGACGGTCGATCCCTGTCGGTTAATCGGGTCCCGCTATCGCAACAACAACGCGGCCAGAGATCAGCGCAAGCTGCACCCGCGGTTCACGGGGGAGCGGGGGATTAACCCGTAGGATGAACCGGGTAGAAACGCCAGAAACAACGGATACGTGGCCCGAGCGACGACGAGATGGTTGGGCGAGTTGCCACGACGACGTCCATCCGGACCCCGATCTTCCAGCTTCCAGGAACCTGGAACTAATTCCCTACACGCGATCAGCTGCCAGTCTTCGCGATTCTCGGGCCTGCCTCTCGTTTTTATTCTTTTCTCCGGCGACCGGAGAGACTAACGGGTCGGGACAGACGGACGGACACGCGGCGTGTCTTTCTTTATATCGAACGAAGAAGAAAATCTTTCGAAACGCCACCGCTAATTAATTGATTGATCGATCGATCGATCGATCCGGTCGAGTGAAATTCCGTAATTAATTGACTAATTAATTAAGGCCTCGTTCCTCGTCGTCTCCGAATACGGTTGTCGGCGAGCGCGGAAGGAACGTTGATTACAAGCCTCGCCACCCCTCCCCCCACCCAACCACCCACCCATCCACCCGCTCCTTTCGAGGTTGATTGTTATAGGCAGTTAATTAATTGCTTCTGGTATCGGTCTAAATTACGTCGTTTCAGGTGTTTTCGGAGATTTATCGGCAAAGTGCCTTTCAACCGGCTTCCATCGCTTTGGAAGCAACGCGGTAAAAAGAAAAACAGGAACAGCGATTTTCTTGTTTGAACTTTCTACGAATTTTCAACGTGCATTTTAACGTTGCAACGGACGCTCAACGTTGCTAAATGTTTTCGACAATTTTCATCGTCGAAGAATGCATTTGATTTACTCAATACATCGTGACACCTTTCTTTCTTTGAATTTCTGTACAATACTCTAATACGGATTAAACAAAATGGATTAATGTAACGAATTAAGAATGCATTCGTCAATGCACGGATAAATTATCAAAATGTAATTCGTTTAAGAACCAACAGAATTTGCAATCGTACGGATTTCAATTTACTGACCTAGCAAACGTTAAAAGATTTACATCATTTTGATACTCCCTTAGGTATTAACTACATCCCAGAAAATCGGGCCTCTTCAAGTGCAACGATAATGCAACGAAAATTAGCGATTGGTTGATTCGGGTCACGTGATTCGCGAGAGGGCGTGGGGTAGACCTCGAGTAGGAGTGGCTCAGTCT
This sequence comes from Melipona beecheii, assembly GCA_032399605.1. NCBI lineage: Eukaryota > Metazoa > Arthropoda > Insecta > Hymenoptera > Apidae > Melipona > Melipona beecheii. The sequence goes on from JAUCMO010000507.1 coordinate 7,685,531, forward strand.
GGTACTGAGGTTTGCACATCAATAAGATTTTATGGCAAAAGAGTCGTGCAGTTTTTTATATTACATCATATTACGCACATTATTTGTTAAAATGACAAACACGTAAAAACGAAGAACATTAGATCATTTGTACATTAAACACTCTGTGCTTTTACTTCCATCCAAATTACAAAATCATTCAAAGTCAGTCTGCGTTACGATCGAATCAATTAATCGAGATCGACGATTCCGTTCTGACACTTGTTCAACGCTTTTTACTAGATTTATCCACCGTTCGCTTATCAAGCTCAAACCGTTGCCAAACGGGGAATCGAATGCAGTCGCACGATCTTTCGCTTAATCGCTTCGACTTGCAAAACTTTTCACGGGGGCAGGTTTTACCGTCAACTTCTCGCGGCAAGGCGGCAATGAGCGCTGCGCGCTCAAACGGCATAATTTCGAAAAGTTTTGCAGTTAACGTCCACAGGCGGAAAGCGACGACAAGGATACAATTAACTCAAGAAGCCCGCCCTCGGAATCAGATTACTGTTTCGGCCGAGGTTACCGAACGTAATTATCTTACGATTAGCAAGTCCTCCAGTGTCGTTCTCCAAACCGGGCTCTACTTCTGCAGTTCTGACCGCTATTAGAACCTTCCGGCAAACTACGCCAACTACCGCCGTCGCCCTTTCAGAAACTTGACCGCCGCACACCCCAGATTGCAACCTAGCGTGTCGATAATGGAGCTGACGGTTTCGAAATCAATGAACCGCCACGTGATTAAACGTGAAATGTTGCCCGGCTTTCAATGGTCTCTCGAGTCCTGAATCTTCTTTTAACGCGAAAATCAACATCCCGTTAATCCGTGCTAAATATTCGAGGGAATGTATTGAGATTTCGAATACGTTGCTCGAAAGGGATGGCATTCTTGCAGAATGGCAATTGCGCCGTTAAATTCGGTATTCCAAATTAGCAATGGCACTATATATATATGGCCTTATACAGAATTTCGCGTTCCCTCGATTTCGTATGCATTCCTCGAAATAATCGCAAATGAGCGGATTAATTGACTCACTCTGTGGCTTTGTGACTGCAACGATCGAATACATGAAACGGCAAAGAGCCGACGTCTCAAAGATCGAGTATGAAACGTTAAAATCAGAGTTCGTCCACAAATTTCATTAATTAACACGGCATATAACGTCCCGATAACGTTTTCAGATGCTTCCAAATTGCTACCTGTCACAATTTCTTGCGTGTTAAATTCGCTCGAGATTTGTCTGAGCTACCAGCGACGAATATAAGTAAGCTGCCGATGAAACGTACCGAAACGGTTTAATTAATGAATGCAGTACATTAAATTGCAACACGAGCGGTTCCGAAAAAAGAAAAAAAAAAAAAGGAACGAAAAAAAACTCGGCAAACACGTTTACATAAGCGCGACTCCAAGTAGGAAGCCTAACGAGCGAATGTGCCAATTAAAACCGGGCTGTAATTAAATGACTGATCGATGATGGGATTAATGTAATTACGACAAAGTAACGTTGCACTGGACGGTATAATCAATAGATACTCGCTAATGACATCAGCGAGAGTCGATTATATCCTATACGTCCTTGTATTCGTTTAATCCGTCATTAACCCGAGACCATGTAAAACGACAACAGTCGCGCGTGGATAATTACGAAGTCGAACGGAATGTCAAACGTTACAGTATCCAAATCTCTGCTTTAGTTAGTTGCAACGTTCGAGCTACAAATTTGCAGTATTTATTTTCTGTAGTTTCTGGCTTTCTAAGGATGGAGTGGAGAAGCGTGAAATTAGCTCGAAGCGAAAAGGGAAAAATAAATAAACGTCGCGTCGATGTGATACATTGATGTATGCATGTACGTATGCATCGAATGATCACTGTAGTTTGGTTTACCTGACAGCTGTACTGCAACAAACTGGTGACAAAGACCAAGCGACACTCACCTGAAACAAAACAAGACAGAATGTAAGTTAAAATTAATCTTTAGTTTTATCTACTTTTTAGTGAAATTCGAGATTTTCTAATTGTACTATAATTTTCAGTTTGAACCTGTTAATTATTAAAATACGTACATATAATTTTTCTACAGACTTTCAATCATTTTTTTTTCAATCATACATTTTCAAACAAACTTTTCAACACATCATTTTACAAAACTTTGAACAATTATAACTATAAAACAAATTCCCAATTTATTTTTTTTATAAATAATAAATTATATATAATTATGATACATTTTTTATAAATAATAAAAATCGTGCAAGCGAAATTTGATAATTTCAATACATTACTAACCAGTCGCGAGTATTTCGTGTGTAAACGTATATACCAATATTTGCTCACGCATTAATTCGATTAATTATTATCAAAACACAAAATTGTGCGTTAAATGGTACCTGCTCAATTCTGATATTATAACAAAGTTCCAATTACCCGGAATCCTCGATTAATTGGCATATTTGCGCCAACTATTCTTTGGCCCTGAATTCGTAAGAAAAGGAAATTAAATTACTATTAATGATGCACACACATATTTCACACATTCTACATCTGCACTATCGTAAATATTTGGACACTTTTAAACTATTGTAATACAAACTGCAATTCAGATGAACCTCTTAAATTTAATTTTAACATGTACGTATAAAATTTTGCCACGAAATGTATAATCTTGAAAGTCACATAAATATAAAAAATAATAATAAATAATACGTATCGTTACTATTATGTAATAAAGTATGTCTGACAATGTACACATAAATATCAACACATAGGTGTTAGGCTCGTTTAAATTTTGATTTATTCTCAAAAAAAAATATAGATGAGTATCAATTGTAATTGTTATGTAAAATGTAAAATGTACGCACATATATGTACAAATAATGATAAGTTTTTGAACTTGATGAAAATCAAAACTGGACGAATTTACATTACTCAGCAGATTTCTTTTTTGTACAAGGTTTGATTTTCAAATGAACAGTTGAAAACCATTAATTGTAAAATATTAAATTCTATTTTTTGTTTTTTAACAGAGATAAGTATTTAAGAATGCGTATCCCAATCATTCAAAAAATAAGGATTATTATCTATTAATTAATTAATTAATTAATTTTTATATTATTCTGGAAGGAAGAAAATAAAGATACCTTCTTCGTCGAATATGAGATGGCTGCACCCAACAGAAAAATTTTCAACATTTTCAACTGTTGTAACTTCGCAAGAAAGTATCGCAGAACAATTCAAGTTCTAGCTGAAACATGAAGTTGTAACAACTGTTGTAACTCCGCAAGAAAGAATCGCAGAACAATTCAAGTTCTAACGAAAACATTTTTGCTTTCCACGCTGTTCGTTCCTCTTAAAGATGTTTTCACATCATTTCGGTGAGAATAAACAAAGATATTTCTCGTCTCAAAAATTTTGCAAATTCTTTACGAAAATAGGGAAAAATATTTTTCACAACTAAGTCGATCGTGGTTTTGAAGATTAAAATTTCTTCTTCATAAAGTAACAAGAGCTTGAATCGATAAAATTTTAACGCAGACAGAGAATATTTTCCGACGAATATTGTACTTTTTACTTTCTACTTTCTACAGTCATTATACCTTACAGAGAAATATTCAACGACAAAGCAACGTTTCTCTCACAATGGCAGATAATAAATGACAAGATCGCGTGTCAAGCTCAAATGTTTTACTGATACCGTGGACCCTGTAAATTTTATTTTATTTTTTTCTAATATTCCAAGCGCTGCTACAATTTTTTAGGACTACAAATTTTCCAGAGAAACGTTCAAAGATCACGCACATATTTTTTTGAAATGGCAAACTAAAAGGAAACAATGTTTCAAAGAGCTTTGAAGTTGAAATATGGTTATTCACGGACACAACACCGTTTCACTGTTGCACATTCCATATCAATTTATTTTCCTTTCTTTTATCTCTGGTACCATTTTTTCAAGCCATTTACATTTTACACAAAATAGTTCAGGGATTAAGCCGATACGATTTCGAAAGGAGTTTAGCGTTGACAATTGAGTGAAATGAAACAACAAAGAAAATCACACCTTATTATTATATAGTACTACACGTGCTACAAAATTTTACTTAATATTTCATGTATTATTTGACTATTGTTTTGGTTCAGATTTTGTTTAATTCCTTTGTATATTATTTTATAATTTTATATAACATTTTAAATACCTTTTCCTTTTCTTCTAAAAATATACATTCTTCATAGATATATGGTATCCCAATTTTATCAAGCTAAACGATATATTCTATAACTATGCTGACAAAAATGTATGGTAATTGTGTAGACTTTCTTATCAATTTCAACGAGCATGTAACATGTTATCAGAGAAACATGATACTTCCAAGTAACTTTTCCACATATGTACATGTAATAAAAATATTTTCTATACTTTTTAAGCAGATTTTCTTTACGTAGGGATGAATTTACGTAGCTAACAACTTATAAATTATAAATTTCTTTTTATCAGATTGAAATGCAACCCAAATCTAACTTCAATTTACTTTAATATATATAGAGAACTTTGTATCAAATTACTTTTTTCATATGTAAAAAACTATAATTATAAATATATTAATAATACAGTAAGTAGTATTATAAGGAAATTAATAAATTGTGAGAAATGTATAATATCGATATATGTCATTTCCTTTACATGCAAGACAATGCGTTACAAGGAAATCCAATATTCCTTTCTAATCGAAAATTCTATGGTGGGGGTTTTGATTTACGTATGTTGTATCGTTGTTTTCAACGAGAAAGCAGGTTAAATCGACGCTTTTCAGTGAAGTGTCGCGCAATCTTACAATGCTGAATAATTTATCGCAGCTTGCAGCTGGTAAGCTTTTGTTTAATAAGATAATAGAAGGCGATAAATTTGAAATGAAGACGACCGATCGAATGTGACACTGCTAAGCATTGATCGCTAGCGTGAAATTAAATTCTTTTCAGCTTTTCTCCCACGTGAAATTCACCTTAATATGTATTCTAGAATTGACCCACGTATATTTTAGTATTTTATACGGGATGGTACAATCGAGTATAGAGCGAAAAAATTCTATTCCTTTTCGTTTCACCTTTCACCAATCATCCGTATCCGATCTGTATTGTACCACCTTGTATATTATAGACTTGTACCCCAGTACGATTCATCTCACTGAAAGGCCCAAAAGCAACTGATGTTCTGACTAGGAAATGAAGACTTTTTTGCCATAAAATTTTATCGATACGCAAACATTTGAATCGATACAAAACAAATTACAGGCGCGATCGCTCAGTAGCAGACAACGCCACTGCTGCTCGAGGTCTACCCCACGCCTCCTCACGAATCACGTGACCCAAATCAACCAATCGCTAATTTCCGTTGCATTAGCGTTGCAAAATAAATAAAACGTTACACGACTTGAAATAACGAATCGTACATTTCCAACTAATTCATTATTAACATTCGAGGAAAAACTTCAGAAATAAACGGCTCGTATCAACTTTAACTCTTTGCCTTCGACAAATTTTTTTCAAGTCGTTACTTTGTAAATAAAATGACACAGCGTTGAAAGTAAATTTAACACGAAATTTTGTTGATTATATTTTTCTAACATGTGATATCGTTTAAATTTAAAGCAATCATCGCGAGTTTGCTAGAACAGGTATAATATAAAAGAATTAATCACACATAATTTCAATCTGGAAAAACAATATCGTCCGCCAACTTTTTAAACTTTCGTAGGAAGCAATAAGAAGTCTAGTTTATGTGAATTATTGACTCTAGAACTGTCTTCAGAAATTTCTTCTTCTGAAAGTCTTTTGTTCTTCTCACAGCTTTTACTCTAGGCGTCTGTTAAACATCATGGAAAATCAAATTGTACACGTTCATTATAATTATCAGCAAACTATAAAAAGACGAAGTCCGAGTTGTTAGCTAGATTTAAATCTCGAGTGCAAAACGGTGAAATCTCAACAACTACCAAACAAACTCGTCAATGTAATTCTTTCTCTGTCCATCCCTCACCTTCGTTCCAGTTCATCCGATAAGAGCATCCTTTAAGTTTCCCGCCCAGTGTATCGAATTCTCTTTCTCCGTGCGCGCTCGAAATTGCCGCCAGACGGTAAATTGCATCGGCGCGAATAAAAGAAGCTTCCCCACCCTCGCCGGAAGCTTCAGGTCGATCGATTAGTTTCATCGGCAATTCACAAAGCAGTCGATAAAATTCAAAGCAACGAAGGCCACGTATATCTAACAATACACGGCGTTAAAAGGCTTGAATCTGCGATTCAAATTTTGCTTCTCGCTTCGCCAGTACTGTGTACGGTCCACTAGAGCTACATTGCTGTCGGCGGCACGCGTTTCGCCTTCCCCCCCGTGTATCGCATTAGCAAAAGGATTCTCTCGTAATATACGGTCGATTTATTTTTTCGAGCGCAACAGTTATTCCTGCTCGCTAGATCGAACAGCGATTTCAACCGTCTCTTAGTTAATTCTCTATTTAACCTCTTGCGCTAGTAACTGGTTCGCGGACCATAACGAGTGACCAAAACCGCATACAATAATTTGTCTTCAATAATTCTTTTTGATTTCATTTACTAGAAATTACTAAGAAGTAACAAATTTAATATTTGTATTGCCCGAATTATATTATAATAATAGATAATGCTGCGATACACGTTATTCCAGCGCAAGAGGTTAAATGCGATTATTTCCTAAATTGTTCGTCTCAAATGCATTTTTCTCTGTTTTGAGAGGACAGCAATTTGGTACACTTAGTTTGTCTCTAGATGTATTATACATAATACAAAAAAAAAAAAATTTTAACCTATTTACGTCTAAAACCCGCTAGTTTAGAAGATATTTTGATTTCAATCTTGCGAGTACGTACATTTTACCTTGTCTAGCTCTCTCAATGATTTTGATGTTAAATTGCATTATCGCAACGATCTGCACCGCAGTATGTAAATTAATCAATTTCCAATTTAGTGAAATTAATCAACTTACTTCTGAAGTGAATTATTTGTTATTCGGAGACCAAAAACGGAAAAGAAAAAAGAAAACATGGTCATTCATGTGGTGTTAAACTCGATTATCGAAGAAATTTATTTCCTTGATAGTACGTGATAAAAGTTAAGAGCCAATCAAGTGCTTTGACGCTGAAATTGAAAAAAATGTAAAAACTGGAGAGATCGAGGCCATCTTAACCGAATTCGCGCTATATATCGCTTTCCTGTTCCGACAGAGGCGAAATATTCATCGTCCTTCAATTGATCTCGTTCTGTCTCCCGATGTACGGAGTGCGCACTCGTGTGCATGGCGCTAATTATTTGACTCGATGCTTGTTAAGGCTAATGGTCGCGACGTAATGGCGTTGCCGCGACGCGGTGGCTGCTGCTGCTGCTGCTGCTGCGCCACATTTCGTCTTAACATTCGTTCCTAGAGAGGGTAATGCACGCCTCAGGGAAAACGGGAACATAACGGATCCGTATAATTAAGTCTGCCGGCCTATGCGAGGAAACAATTATAAAATCTAGCGGGTAATTGAAAAGCTCCGTCAGAGTCACTACTAGCCTATATACACGAGGGCAGGCGTTCCTTTTTTTTTTTTTTTTAACGAGTGTCATCTAAATTTCCGCTTGCTTCTTTCACTCTCTTTCCCGTGTTCGGCGAGAACTTACGCGTACCAGTGTTTACACCGTGCTTCTCCGCTACGTGATTTACAAACTTGAAATTTTCTGCGTTAAAACCATTTTTTTTTTTTTTTTTTTTTAATTCTGGGGCTATGGAAGGAAGTTGCGAATTTTACGATTTTCATGTTGCGAAATGGTGCTAGATAATAATAATCGACAATCTTTAAAATGCATAAAATAAAAATGCAAAACATCCGCAGTCATCAATTTCAATACTTGTTGTTTGAACAATCTCCATCAACTTTCCCACAATTATAATTGCCTTGAAAAAATAACCTGATATCTATTCTATTAAACTAAATTACACAAATAATAACTTTTGTAATTTAAATAATCACGAATATAATTTCCTCTTATTAGTAGCCGTTTAGGCTGATTTCTTCTAGACAATATACACTAAATCAGCAGTTTCTAACCTGTGGTACACGTACTCCCAGGGGTAAAGAAGAGACCAAAAAATGAAGTTAAAATAAAAACAAAGAAACAAAGTCACAGAATTTTGACTTGAAACGTGAGTCGTTTGATTATTCGGCTAACCTAGAGAAGAAAATTGAAAAAAGAAAATTTACATTGACAAATGAAAAGAGGGAAAAGAGATGAAAACCGCTGCACTGAATAATTGCACGTTCAATAACTGACATCGCTGGTTACTAGCTAATATCACAAACTCGAAACTTGAACAGGCTCTCGAAATTAATATCAGTCGCTAAATGTTTCAATTGCTGCATTACATAGTTATTGGAAGGTGATTAGCTAAAGTGTCGTGTATTACGCAACGCGACAGCTTCGAAATCCCGGCGTATGTAACGCGGAACGTTTAACGTAGTGACGTGAAACAATGTGAATTTACGCGGCGAATCAAGCACCGCGGGAAACTCTGTAACCCGTACGTGTTCTCGCACGGTACTTACGATAAGCCACTACAGGAACTAACGTTCCAGATACGCGAAAAAGCTTTTTAATGGCGATATCTATGCAGCCTGGGACGTTGCGCGGTTTACGAGAAGCGCAAGACGCAACAGTAATCTCTCCCGTACGAAGAAGAACTCCGGGGATATTTTGATCTCGTAAGTAAGTGCTTACATGCGTGTGAGAAATTCGTCCTATAACGGTGTATCTTCATGGCACCAACATCTTTCTGCTACAATCGCCTTCCTCCTCTCGAAGGTGTTACCACGTAATCGCAATACGATACACCACGTTGTATTGGCTTTCTATTTGTACGTAGTTAATATATATAGGTGTAAGAACAATTGTCTTTATTGTTGCGACGACCACAAACTTAAGTACACTGTCCCTCGAAGGTCATCGCTCAGTACCAGACAACGCCGCCACTCCTACTCGAGATCTATCCCACGTCCCCTCGCGAATCACGTGACCCAAATCAACCAATCGCTAATTTTCGTTGCATCAGCGTTGCACCTGAAGAGACCCGATTTTCTGGGTTACCCCCGCTAAAATCACTTTCAGCGATAAAAAGAAGAAAACAAGGGAGATGTTCAGATACCCTTGATCAGACGGCAGAGAACGATCGACAAAATTTGAAGACCATCCCGCAGCGAAGAAGGATTACTTTCGTCGGAGAGAAGAAACGACAATGCAGCGTCGCTTGGAGGGTTGAGAAGAAGGAGAGGAAGAAGATCGACGAGGAAGGGGATAACTGCTAACGACACGGTTTTCATCGTGCACGGGAGAACGACGCTTAACACGAGGATTTTTCTAGTTAGTCGTACGTGCTCGAGGGAGCGCCGCGGCGCTGCGAGTGGAACACTCTGGAGGTTGGCAACGTCACCAGAGTGTTCGCCCAGGCGTATCCGAAAAGGTTGGGTTATAGTGAAGTCCACTTCGCGTTTCAACGGTGAAGTGACCCGCCAGACAGCCATCAGCGCCCCGAACGCACAGACGAGGCCAGTTACCTTCTTCCGCCCCCATTCTTTCCCCTTTGTTGGCTCCACCCTCGCCATTTCCCTTTTCTTCACTTCCGCCTTCGGTGCACGCGTTATCCTTCGCCACCCTTCTCCTCTACCCGACTATGGTTTTTCCACGTTCGTTCTCACGTGCTCCGTCTGCTGCACACGATACACACTGTCCTCGTTTCCTTTTTCCAGCTTTCTGTATTCTCACGCCCTGGCTCTTCTTTGCAACGTGCACACACACACACTCTCTCTCCCCTCGCTCGTTCTTGCGTCACCACGAGAAACGCGTGAGAAACTCGCGAATTTCGCGACAACAGCCGCGAAAGAAAAGCACAAAACGAGAAGAACGAGTGGAAGCGGGACGCGATTTTCAACGTCGCCAACCGTGAAAATTGCGGTGTTTGCTGGGAGATTTCAAACTTTGAGATCAATTTGGATTTATTGTTACGCAGTCTCTTTTTTTTTTTTTTAGAAAATTATAACAGTGTCAATGTTTAGTGTCCGATAATTAATGGAGAACTGTACCTAAAAATATTAATCAGCCCAAGATTATTTATAAATAAACTTTATCATACACTTGCAATCTAAAAACGTACGAAAAAGAAAACTATTCTAGCTACTACTTTCCCAAATTATAATAAACTGGAACGTGTTTCCACGTAAATCAAGCCGTTTGCATGAATTCCTGCCCGGAGGAAACATGTCTAAACAAAAGACAAGCATAAACCAACGCGTTGGTATCATTTTCCAGTCGTTTCTCTCGAAGTTATGTTAACATTACTTCGCAATCTTGCATCTATATAGTCTCCACACGCCGGAGATCGCTGATACCGACCTGTATTCGTTCCATTCTATCGTCCGACCTTGATCTGCACTCGTGTAAACCGTAACCGCGGGTCTAGCATCGGTCTGCTACACTCATATTCTCGTACTAATAAATTCGTCCGCGATGGCTACTCGCAAATCTATACACCATCTATCCTCGTTGAATATTACAACACGTACGTACATACGTAGTTGCAATTGTTGCCTGTGGAATGACAACCTTGACGATGAAAATCAGTTTCGAGACGTTTGAAAGTGAAACATCTTTTGCACGCGGTGAATTTGTTGCAAGAATTGTCTCCTACTGTGTACTTTGTATTTTGTCATTAACGAAATGTAATTAGAGTTGTACGTATATTCTTGAATCTATTCGTATGTTATTGACGCGAAGGAAAAGTGTTAGGTGAACAGTGATGACCTAAACATTTTTAATTACTATAATTATAACTTTGCCCAACAATGTATCGAGTATGACGAATCGTAATTCGAATCAATCAATTATTTTCGTTCTTTGACATTGCAATTAACGTTAATGATGACTCTTTTAATATTAATATTACAATCAGTTTATATATATAGAATTAATACAGTGATTTATACTTGGAAATGACCATTTATTCGTAAGTGATGTTAATAATAATTACTTGTAATTTACAATGTACAATGTACAAATTATAAATAATAATTATTAATATTACTTACAAAAAAGTGGTAATTTCACTAGATTTAATCAAGCATTTTAATCGCACCCAATAGCATAATTTGAGTGCAAAAATACTGTTCAAAGGATTGAAGGTAGTAGTGTCGTTAAAGAATGTAATATAGTTGAGCATTATTTCTAAAATTTTTGTTAACAAAAGAATACACATCCGAGTTTTTATTTTCAACTGATTAAGTCAAGTTGATCAGAAAGCTAGCAATCCCCAATGATCTAAAATTGAGTAAATGTATAGTCTGAAGATTTCTATTTTTTTAAAAATTGTTCGTTTTCACTGACTATATTTTATTTCTTGTCTTCTCCTGGCGATACTTATTAATGATTCAATTGACTCAGTGGAGGAGAAAATATATGAATTATTGATTAGACACATAAATTAGAGAATATCAGGTTTTAATATCAGCGTAAAGAAGTTTAGAATGAAATTATGGTTTTTAAATTCTACGTGTTCTGATACATTTTTACAAAATAAATACCATAAAATCACCGACCTGAACTGTGTTTAATTAATTTTTTGTTTAAGGGTTGATGGCTCTCTGCCCTTAACTTGGCTCGTTTGAGAAAAACGTATCGAAAAACCGATGGCAATGTGCGTAAAAAAGGAAAACCCTCAATGTTGTACCCTATACAACTAATTAAAATTAGCTATAAGAGAGATTTAACTCCACGATCGATGAACTAACGAACTGACTGACGTGAAGATTGAAGTGTTCTGATGAAAAATAAGGGAGTGTACGGTACGAAAACGGTGGTGTTACGGTGTTCAAACCTTTGTCGAGCACAGCCGCAGGGATGCAGAGAAGAAAGAGAAAGATAGAGAGAGAGAGAGAAGGCGCAAGAAAAGGAGAAAGCATCTCATCGGTGGAAGAGGAGGCTGCTGCTGCCGGAAAAGCTGGAGGAGAAACGTCTGAAAACAAAGGCACAATCAAGATTTCCATTTGGAACAAAACAACAGTTAGCTGGTCGTCAGGGCCAAGGTTCCTCCTCCTTGTTCGACTCGCAGTTTTCTCGTCGAGCCTGCCGCCATCTTCCTCTCTTTTCGTGTACTCGAGAGACTCGGATTGCGACACCGGCGTCGAGTAAATACGGCCGAGAGCAGAGGCTTAACGAGCCACTTCTCGGCGTCGTGTGCGTTGTAAACGCGTCGCCGAATTTCCCCACCGTTATCTTCGCTCGCTTCTTCGTACATCTGATTTTCTACAGCGAGTGTCACCTTGCTCGCAATTCCCATCGATCGTCCCTACGATTTTTCGCACCTGTTGCGAACGCGAGGACGATCTCGAAACGCGAACGCTCGGTATGTTATTTCCATGAAAATACGCTAGACTTTTGTTTTAAACAAAAAAATGTTATTAACGCGTCTTCAAAATATAGACAGAGTCCAGTGGCACTTGTCTATATTCTGAATTATCGTTCATCTGTACTCGTTCGCAAAGCAGCGCAAGCTTTTTTCGATAAAATAGCGAGAGCAACGAACGTAACACGTGAACGTTGAAGACTAAATAACGAGCGCTACCGTCGGCTCTCGTTTTGTAAAGCAACCAGGAAATGGACGCGCTTCTCTGGAGATCCCTTTGCGGCGAGATTATAAAAGCCGCGAGGAAACCTATTGTCTAACGCTAGGAATCCGCTCGATCCTGCGACTAAATTGGCGTTCCGCGTGATGTAACTGCGATGTAACTGCGATGCCGATCAATTATACTCTTCCACCGTTTAAATCGTTAAAATTTGCTGCATTATCGACGAAGGTGAAGCAGAGATTATCGCGTCAATTACGCGAACGAAATTTTCAGTTGAAGAAACGACGTGACAGAGATTACAAAATAGGTTATGGTTTGTGCAATTTGAATGTCATTTTCATTCACTCGCAACGAAAGTAAATTTAACGTTCTTTTCAAAATACCGGACTAGATTTTTTAACGAGTACGAGTTTTGTAAGATTAATTTGTTCCAAGCTGTCACTAATGACACAGCGAAATCAGTTATTGCGCCGTGTATGTTACGATCGTAGCGATTTCGGAGAGTAAACTGTTCGATTTGTTGAACCTAACCTAGAATTAATTTACTTTCAGAATATTTTACAAATAAAACTGAGAGTTAATCGGCTGATTTTTGTGCAATAGAAATCGTCAAAACATAATCGCAATTTGAACGTCATTCAGTCAGTGACTGAAGAAACAAAAGCTAAATAAAAATTTGACTCGTACATATTGTACATCACAATTATTCCATTTTCAATATTTTATATAATTTCGTGTATTTTGTGTATATATAAAATATTCAGAACATATAAAAAAAAAAAAAAAAAAAAAATTCAAACAGTGCTTTTCATGATATTTACTACCGATTTTCTGTCGAGATTTTATTTTTTAATTACGTTCCGAAAATGCGAATTTGTGTCGTTAGATGTAATGCGAGATGAACTTTCAGAAGCAAAGAACTGATCTACGCGTAATTTTCAACGCGAGGATGTTGGTGGAATTATAATAAATCCGACTGTTCCCATACCGTCTCGTTCCACTGAATAAATTATACATCGAACGAATACGATACTCCGGGCTCAAAAATATCTATTTTACGAAATGGGAAACTTTGCAGGAAGTTGCGTTCTTTCTCTGGTCGGTTACATGATTCCGCGTGTACGTTCGTTGGGATCGAATTCCCTGAGAGATCAACGATTCATTGTATTTGTGCAAGCTTAGACGCAAATCAAACACTGAACGTAATTTGACACACTTGCTTTGTAAATTTTCGATAATTTACAACTAAAAACGATTCGAGCGCGACGAGATTTTGTTGCGCAAGTACGTACGGGACGAGATTGCATTTGAAATGTCTCAGGTAACAGAGAATAAACGTAACCACACAACAAGAGAATTAACGACAGCGTCGATAGTAAAACTCGATACGCGCGGAAGGCGGTGAAATGGAGTTGTTGAACAAAACTAAAACACGAGATGATTGCGTGATTAACCGTGCTTTCGGTTAATCTATTTTTCATCCACTCGCATTTTTCTAACGTTGCAAAATGTCTCAGGTTTGATAATGTGCGAAAAAGTTTTTGTCGCCACGCGCATGATTTTGTATCAAGAACCGGATGGTAATTTTCGAAATTTCACAAAGTTGTAGGATTTACATGTATCGACATTGATGAAATAAATTGAAATTTGATAAAATATATTTAATAATAATATTTGTCGAAGCATTCGTTTCGACTATGTCAGAAAATTACAGGTTACAGTAAACTTTCATCTTTCTTTGATTGCTTTTAATTTTTTCTTTCGATCGCTTTTTTTTCAATCTAATAACTTTTAGAATTGTTTCTATCCATTTCAATCGTGCGAGAGAATCAAAATTCGAGATATATAATTGCAAAAGTACGAAGAAAACGTGGTACAGAAAAAGTGGTCAAGTAAAAACTCATTTTGTATAAGTGAAAAATTAATTCTCTTCACCCATATTCGCAATTTCACGTTATTACAAATTTAATTATAATTTAATGTGTTGCGATATTCGTGTAATTAATTGATTTCTATTCATATTATTAATTTTCTATTATAATAAATATATAATAATATATAATATGCAAATAATCTATTTATATTTCACGTCGGATACACATCAGAATTATCTGAGAATTTTCCATCTAACATACCACAACATTTAATACTCTAAACATCGTTCATACGAACATTGTTCAAATGGGATTGTTTTATCTCTACTCTGACTATTTTATACAGATACTTTTGTGTATATGTTACACGCACGCGTTTGTACATTTTCCAAAGTCCAAATAATTATCGCACGTCATATTTGTCATTGGAATAATTCCAAATTGCTTCTCCAATAATCCAGGTCGACAATTTTGATTTACATGCCGTGCGAACACAGGCAACGTTGTGACTACTTGCTATGTACATACAGAACGAGCTTCTGCGGGCAACACGTCCGTTTGATCTGCAATCACGACGCGTAGTTTTAAACGAACGTAGTAAATGCAACCTGGCATTAGACGATACCGATGACCGTTACCGGTATTATTCGTTCGATTTCGATCTCGCGAAAATTTCATGGCGCAAACTCACTCTCTCTCTCTCTCTCTCTGTGTGTGTGTGTGTGTGTCGAAAGGCGATCTGCTGAAAATCGATAATACAAGAAACCGTAACCGCCGTGGTCGAGCGATCTCGCGAAATTATTCTCGGTAACGGTACCGCAGGTAAACCTCCGATTCCCCGCCCTCGGGGCCCACGAGCCACGGTATTAGACGATTTAAAACGCCCGCTGGAATTTACTGTTTCGCGCTCGCCCGATTTTATTTGCATAGCCGCATCGCGCACACCCCGCCGGCCCGGGGTGCCGTTCTCCGTTCACTTTGTGTTTTGTCACGTGGGCGTTTTTACGAGCTTGCTCCGCTCAGAAATCCCATAAAATCGCGCCCACCGGAAGGAGCATCTGGATTTCAATTATCCGCGGGAGAACCAGTTGTCCATTACGCGGTCTAGCCGATCGTGTAATTGCGTCTCTGCGAACCTCTCAGGACCTCTCGTTCCATCGTCGTCGGGATAGTAACTCGTACATTGTGCCTTGCTTCGCTAACGAACATCATTTTTAACGTAAAACGGTCGAAACGATTAATTTATATAACTTTACATATTTATAACTATTATTCAGAGCGGAGTGATGTTTTTCAGTGAGACTTGTAAAAACGAGTTTCGCGAGAACTTTTTTCTTCTGTCCCGCAAATTTTATATTATAATTTAGTCGTAGGTAACTTCTGAGTGTTAAAATTAGCAGTCATTGACAACAGCAACTGGAAATACGAAAAATACGAGGATACAGAGAGAATTATTATTCGAGTTGGAAATAGACGAGTTTATTATACACGAGAAGGATGCAACGTTTAAGCTGCAAAATTTTTAATATGTTAAAAATATTAATTTAAATTTGACGGAACTGTAATTTTGTCTGGAAATGCGATGCGGCACATTCTTTCGCCAAATTGTTGAGAAAGGACAGAAAAAAGCCTTGCAAAGTATACAAAGAAAAAATGAGATAAATTCTACTGGGTTCCACTTCAAAAGAGTGAATATTTTACGATATATCGATAATAACGTTAATTTAACAAAGTTGCAACATTTCAAAAACTTGCATACGTTTCCTCAAAAATGCCCGGGAAAAAAGAGAAAAAACAAAAGAAATGAATTAGAAGAATACAATTTTGTGTGTAATGTCTGTTAACTTTGAAAATTATATCTATCGGCTAATGAACGAAATACTTTGCAAAATTAATATCGAAAATCACAAAATAAAAGTAATTCTAATCTCAGTACCAGACAACGCCACGCCCCCTCGCGAATCACGCGACCCAGATCAACCAATCGCTAATTTCCGTTGCATCAGCGTTGCACCCGAAGAGACCCAATCTTCTGGGTTACCTCCGCTAAAATCACCTTCAGTGATTAAAAAAAAAGGAAAAAGAATTACGGAAAATGGCGCGACAACAAAATGAAAAAGATGTCCAGTTTGACTGAAGAGAGGAGGAGAAAAGTGGGGAGGGGTCGAAACAATCGGAAAAACGAGAAGAAACGGAGAGAAACCGCGGGCAGATTGGTAGGTAGAAGAGAGAGAAGGGGGAGGCGGTTAGGGTCGTGGGGCATTTACGTAAGAACCCACTTTGTATTCCCTGGTCGGCGGGGCTGTTTAAAATAATCGTTACGCGGCGCGCTGACGGCCGTCTTTGAAACGAGCGCTCGCGGGAATGAGCGGCTGATCGCGCTGGTGAAACGACGGCCGAGCCGAGTGTAAGATTGGCTTGAAACATAAGCGCCGGATAAGATCGCGGCCGAAAGGATAACCCCGGATTCGCGGAGAAACATTCAAGGACTCTCGGGGACACATTAGCTAAGCCGATAATCGTTACGGCGCGGAGCGCAAACGCCCGAAAGCTGTTGCCCTCGTGATGGGGTGCAACGCTCCCCTTCCGTTCGACCTGGAGACGCGAACACCACGTATTCTCGACGTCTACCGTTCCTCCTGGGGGCGATGCCGCCTCGATCCTCTCGAGACGCTCGAGGGATATTTAGTTCGTGTAACGCGTGTACAGTCGTAAATCACGAGGCCGATACGACAAACACGCGTGAAGGGTGACTGATCATCGATTACCGTCGTTGTAACTTGGCAGGAGTAACTTTGCAAAACTGATTCGTTACGGAGGGTCCCCGTTCCCACTAGACAGACAGAAAACGCCTCTTGTCGCACTTTTTCATTGAGAAGAAGAGAAATCGCGTGACAAATTTTGGGATCGTTGCGAAGGGGAGACGACACACCTCGGTGAATTTGTTCGATTTCTTTCAAAGAGAAAGAATCGATCCTTTCGATTTTCAAATTGTTTGCTCGATCTTTTCAATTACCAAGTATTTTGAAAGAGGAAGCTTTTCACACTTTGGAACGAGTATCAGATCGACAGGTCATCGATTTTTTGTTAAAAGGTGCCAGCAGTTTAAAGTGTCGATAATTTTCTCGGTTCTGTGAGAATTTATAACTCGAGCAGAAATATCATCGACATTTTAAGCTTGTAATTATAACTTGTAACAAAAAACACCTTGGATCTATCAATTCCAGACGTATTTTGAAGTGTGAAGCTTCTACTGTCAGAACGTTGCGTTTTTCACGTCAATGATATTTTTACGCCATTTTGAAAAATATTCGTCTTTATGCACACTAAAAAATATTTCCTTTCAACTTCGTCACAGTTTTTAGAGGATCAAAGTCTCCCCTTTCATACAACTATCTTCTCAATTTGTCGTATGATTTTTTTTTTTTTACAGAGTTAGTAAGAGTTCGAAATATCGATACGACGATTTTCCGAAATGATTGCGAATGAGTAGGTAAATTTATTACGATAAATAAATAAATAAATAATAAATGTTTTCTTAAGAGATACTCAGTACGTGTTGTGTGTACAATCGTAAGTCATAAAGATAGCACGATAACACGTGTGACAGATGATTGATTTGTTACCGATACTATTATCGATGCAAGATAATTTCATTAATAACGTTAATTCGTTGAATAAATAAATAAATGAATAAATAACCGAAGAAAATTATTTATAGTGAGCGAGCGAATAAACAAATAAACATTTTCTTCAAACGTTAACGTCTTAGACTTATGAAGAATACAATATACAATCACACAAATCGTGACGGATGATTGATACATTCTCAATATTATTACCGACGATAAATAAACAAACTCAACCGAGATGTCTGTCGTGAAAATGATGTTGCAACACGTATGAAAAATAACTGACTCGTTGTCATCGACGGAAAGCAATACCGCGAATAAATTTACCGCAACAAATGAATAAACGTCCTCCCAAGACGTCAGCCGGAGATATTTCGTTGGTATAATGTATACGTAAATCAAGAAGATAACGTATACAGTCGTAAATCACAAAGATAACGCGACAACGTGTGCGACTCGTTGTCAACGTTATTATCGATGGGAAATAATTTTATAAACAAATGTGCCACGACAAACAGTCGTTGCAGAGAAATATTACGCTTACAAATTGCAACGTTTTCGTAGAACAACGTACACGTGGCACGGGGCAGACAGGTTAATCAAAAACGAAATTTCCTGCGTGAAAACGCGCGGAAATACAATATATACGTACATATATAACAAACGGGTGACCCATTTAGTTGAATAATAAAAATTTCATTTTTCAATTCGGCGGAAAGCACTGCATTAATATTCAAAGACTTTTTACACGGTCGTGTCACGCTCGTTTGCAGTAAATAATGGTTTTCAAGATTTTTACTCTTAATTTGCATGCAGGGGAATTTCCACGGAACGAATTTGCCATCAGATGGTAACTAAAATGTCAAATTGCTGAATTACTCTGCTCGAATAGTCAAATTGGCAATTATTTTGAAACGGCTCAGAGTAACTTTGATAATTACCTTACAATTTTCAATCACTATGAAAAATCAATCTTAAAACAACTATAGAAATAAATAAATAAATAAATATATATATATATATATGTATATTTCAA
The DNA here is from genome assembly GCA_032399605.1 of Melipona beecheii. Taxonomy (NCBI): domain Eukaryota; kingdom Metazoa; phylum Arthropoda; class Insecta; order Hymenoptera; family Apidae; genus Melipona; species Melipona beecheii. The sequence continues at coordinate 7,704,766 of JAUCMO010000507.1, forward strand.
ATGAAATAAAATGAAATGATCCGTAAAATAACTCACACTTTCAAGTTGTTTTCCATCTCATTCGAGATAAAGTGTATCCAAATCTGCTTCTGTACACATTTCGAGAATCGTTTTAAATTCCGCCAATGTAATCACCGTAGTCGGGCATCGTGGAATGTCGAAACGTTTCGTCTGACGCGTAACGCGTTCATAAACTGGTGTCGACAAGCGTACGAATAATACTTTGTGTGTTCGAAGAATACAGGAATCCTAGCCATAAATTTCTCAGAAATGCCCGGAAGATACCTAACGACAGACTAATCGAAACGGCATCGTTTTATTTATAACGCGAATTCTCACGAACGCTCTCGAAGCGGCGAGGCTAGCCGCGTACCAAACACATTTGCAGGCCAACGTTGAGCTGTATCCTTTTTTTTCTTTTTTTTTCTACAGCGATTGAACAATTTACGAGGATGCTCATGGCCGCGTTGCCGCCTTTAGGCATTTATGACCGTTTAATAACGCCGCGGTGGTCTCTTACAAAGTTATCGCGAGAATAAACGATCGGCGAAGCAAGGATTCCTTAAAAGCGAGCTGTTCACCACCGCTCGCTGAACATATTCCACGCGAAACGATTTATACTCGCCACTTGATACTGATATTATAACGCCGTTGATACGTTGGTATCTAATGACACTGTCCGACAGATTTTTGAATTCTTCCTTTTCGCGTTTCAACGTTCTTGCAGAATCTTGCACACCGAGCAGTTGTGAATACGAGAATTACTCCTCTCCGCTGTTCACAGTTCTTGAGAGGAGAAAGCCAATCTTGAAGCTCAAGCTGGTTCCACTAAGGTTTATTAAAGATTTATAGATATTAGATACAAGATTATTTTGGAAACATTGGTGTCTCGTTGGTGTATATTACGTTTTACGAAATTTTAATGATAATAACATTTAGCAACAATTTTACATTTTACACGGAATTTTTCAAAATGACAGAAATGACGAAGAATTTTCCACGTGTTTTATTCACGACGAACTCGGAGAATCTCTTTTGTCACACCCCAAGTTTCAATCGTAAAAGTTGAACAAACGTTTCGCAAATAAAATAACTCTACAGATCCTTCCAAACTTTCTGCAACGTTCTAAATTATAAACAACAAGTATTGATATTTTTTTATATAAAATTACATAAAATCCGGATTGTAACTTTTCTTTATACGTAATCAGTAACGTTTGTAGCAAATTTGAAAAATAAAGTTCCGCATAATAATAACCGCAATATGAAAGAACAAATAAAATATCGAGAGTGTTTTCTAGAATATTTCGTAGGTCCTATATTTTCTAATTACACTCACGAAAATCTGAATTTGCATAAAAAAAACCGCAATCTAGCAATTAAATTTTTTCTCTGGATCCTCAGTTTCTACGATAAACTGAAACACACTCGCAAAAATCAGCCTCGTGTTCACTGCGGGCATTTCTTAAAACTCCTCAACGACGAAAAAACCGAGTTGTAATCTTCTTACGGAGAAAATCTACATAAAGCTGTAGAAAGCTGTTCAAACGCTTAAATATATGATATTATAAACTCCAGTCCCTCGATTTGCGCGAATTTTTTTTTCTTTTTTTCTTTTACGCCACAAACCAGTACGATTCGTCTCGCTGAAAGGCCCAGAAGCAACTGTTCCGACTAGAAAATGAAGACAACGTCACTCCTGCTCGAGGTCTACCTCGTCACGCCCCCTCGCGAATCACGTGACCGCGAATCAACCAATCGCTAATTTTCGTTGCATCAGCGTTGCACCCGAAGAGGCCCGATTTTCTAGATTCTCCCCACCAAAATCACTTTCAGCGATGAAATCAAAATTTTACATTATAGGACACGAATCAGTGTATCGAAATCTTAAAAATCTAAACAATTTCGATCCTTTTATTGTCAGCGCGGCAGGTCAAAGATACATCAAAGGATCGATACCTAGGTGTTTATGCGAAAATTTAGCCCCGCCTGTTCGCGTTCAAACGTGCTTTTGCACGAAATTCATAAAAGCGCATAACCGCGTCATAACCGGCTACTTGTACATGCACAGCGCATTTGCGGATTAAAAAGGTCAAACAAACACTCGCAAATTCCCCAAAATTCGCAAATTTCAAGCGTAGCACGGCGAAATTTTTCCACGAGGGGAGAGAAGAGCGCACGAAAATGTTGTTCCTGTTGAACAATCGGTGAAACAACGACTCGACGAAATTACGGACCTGTAGATGGTAGCCGGCGTGCGCTCAAAGTTCCGATCTAATCGATGGACAAACCAGGAGAGATTGTACGTGGCGATGCGCTTGTATGGGGATCACGTGCGAATATATTATGCCGAACGGCGTTGGTCGTAAATGTTTATTTAGGAAGTGGCACGCTGCGATATACGATGTTATGATAATCCGACAAGCCGAACGCCACGATGATATCGCCAAGTCCACATGCCACGTCCGTCGTGAGAGTGAATTTCAAAATTAATACTCTATTCATTCTTCCGACAGGACAGGGGAGAGCGATCGATTCCCCGGGCATCGGCTTTGGATACGCGACGTGAATAATCCGTTATAACGGATAATGAATACTTATCGAGATGAATACACTTTGCCTGGAAATTTCGGTGGATATCTCTGATTGAGTCGTGAAGTAGAACGTTGTGAGAGCGAAGAAGAGTTGTCGCTGAAACCGATTGATGCTGATATTAAGTAAAAGTAATTGCGTTGTTGGAAATGGTTAAAAACAGCAAAAAATACAGTAACGGCGGTAAAAGAAGATAACGCGTAGTAATGAAATTATTTGGAATTAACATTTGACTGATGCTAAAAGTATCGTTGAAAATGAAAAGGATGGTGGAAAAAAAAAAGGATAATATGTAACAATGAAATGATTGTAAAACAAACGATGGGTATTTGGATGCCATAAAAATAATTATGATTTTGAATAATAATAATAAAGAGGACAGTGGAAACAAAGTGGAATATAATAATTTAATAAAGAAATGACGGATATTTGCAATTAATATCAATTAATTGGAAAAGTCGTTGTTGCAAATGATTGTACAGAATCCAGTTTAATTGAAAAGAGACAGAAAATTGCAAAATAAAATGGTTGCACGAATATTTGTAATTAATACTGATTGATTCTTAAGTGACTGTTATAAATGATTGTAAAGAATTTAGTTTCACCAAAAGGACGATAAAAAACAAAGTAAAATTATTATTTAAGAAAGAAATGTCGGATATTCGTAATTAATATCGATTCATTCTAAAGGTAGTTATTACAACAGATTGCAAAGAATTTAGTTTGATCAAAAAGAGCAAGACAGCAATGGACGATACAGGCAACTGACATTAATTGCTAAAAAAACATCATAAACGAGTGCAAAGAATTTACTCATAAATCGTGATTCGTTATTGCGATACAGTTGCGAGCACGGTGGAATCGAAAATTCACATTTTACATCGGTAATTCGTGCTCTCTTATTGTTGCAGAAATATCTCCAATATTCCAAAGGACATCCCGAAGGATTTGAGCTACGCGACGTATTTCGCGTATCGAAAATAACATTGTAATTCACATAATTCTATACACGCGGTAGAACATTGCTCTCCTTAAAGCGTAACGTGTACACGAGCGCGCAACATATTTATGCAATCACCTTTGCAACGCAAGAAACGCGAGACTCTAATTTTGGAGACTCTCGAATTTTCAGACACAAGAAGAATTGTCCTTCGACGATTATTCGTCGATCTTCGCAACTTTAAATCTTGGGAGAAAGACATTTGAATTATAATTTACGTCGCCAACGTTCTATTTCGGTCTGACGAATGAAACGAAACGTTCAAAGCAGGCGCGGGCTGCTTTCCTTTCTCAAACATCCAAAATTTGATTGCATTCGGTGTTGACCAGAAGGGCGACCCTCGTCGACTATTGTCCCTTATTATTCACGACAGAACGGTGGAGAGTTCGCTGGCCCGAAGGACGCGATTCTTTTGTTCGGATTGGTTCGATACAGGCTCTTTTCAAACGAGGGAAACCGAGCTGCCTCTCGCGGTGCGAGTAGCATCGACGTGGCCGCGCAAAATCGATACACGCCGCGCAAGGAACGAACGAACGAACGAACGAAGTAACGCGCGAACGAGTAAATTATTCGCGACGCGGAAGCACCGCGTTCCCCACCGCGCGCAGCTGCAACAAGTTTGTAACTCGCTCGGATTTTCTTTCGCGGCAACCCCCGGTTTTTTTTCACCTCCGGAAAATTAGTTTGAGGCTGCTTTCACGCTTCGACCTCTCCGGAACGACGCTTGAAACGTTTAACGCGCGTTCGGAGAAATTCGCGAAAAAACGGCTCTTTGTTTTTTCGCGCGGTGGAAAATGGAGTTGGTGCAGTGGCGAGTAATCAGAAGTGCGACGTTTGTGTGTTCGTCAATTGCAACGGGACGGGAATGCACACGTGTATACACGACGAACTGGGTAATATCGTTTGTCGTTTTCTCGCACGCTGACTCGCGGTGCTACCGCGTGCTCTAATTCTTGCGGTAATTCAGGAACATTACAATTATTCTTTTAATCGTCCACAGTGGCGCGAACGCGCGTGCAACAATCGCAGACAATACTTTGGGCGAAGGAAAGAAACGGTAACGCGATTGTTTTGTTTTTTTTTTCTCTTTTGATATAATTCCACTGCGTTTCTTCGTTTTAAATGAAAAACCTGTATCAAGATGTCAAAGAAATTTGAGACGATCGAAAATGGAACGTGTTGTGTAATTATGAACGAAATGGAAGAAAAGTTGTTGAAATTAATTGAAAATTATGAAATTTAAAGCGAAACCTAAATCTTCTGAACGAAGATTCGATTTATTTGTTCCGTTTTTTATATATTAATTTCATGATAAATTGTATCGTATTTAATAAGTTGATTTTACGAATTTTTATATAAACATTTATATGAAATTCTAAAGTGTTGCAAATTGTAGGCAATTTGAAAAATTGTCTAATTACGATTATATTTTAATTTTAATTATTCTCGAAAATTGACACAAAATCTGAAAAGTTCTGGTGCAAAATTCTAAAAAATATCTATGACTATGCTGTTTTGCTCCGCAATTATTTAATACAATACTGGGGACTCGGAGGAAACGAAAATAAATACAATGTGATTTCACAAGAAACATGGTCCAAAAATAAGCATATTCGCCGCAAGGTATCCTTCTCGAAGCAAGATAATATTTATTCCAAATAATGAATAATTTTAGAAATAATCAAACCACGAAGCATATCGATATTTTGGAAAACAAATTCTATTCCCTCGATTTATTTATTTCCACAGGAACGTTCGCGCACAGTTTATTCTCCTTGACGCGCAATCGTTACAAGGGGAAGAAAATTCAGAAACGGATCGATGACTCAGATATGACGTTTCTCTTTTTCTGCGTCCGCCTTCGACAGAAGACGATACCGAAGAGCAAACCCGTTTCAGTGAATCAACGTCTAACGTCGACTTACAAAACAGCATCGCGAGACGGATACGTTTTAAAGACGGAAGGATAAAGGTCGAAGAAAAGGTACTTGGACGATTTCTGGATAGTAGACCGTTGTAGATATCGACATTTCGAACGTACCAAGGAAATTTTTTGAGGGAATACTCGGTGTCTGTTCTTTCCGTACCGTATCGAAACTTGCGACTGTTTGAAGCAATCCAATGCGATGGAAAAATTCTGTGCCACGTGTATGAGGATTAACTGTATCATTTCTTTTTAAATTATTTCCATTTTGAAAATTAGTCCAATCGAGCAAACTGTGTGTGTGTGTGTGTGTGAAGCAAATCAATTTCGAAACATCAGCACCGAGCGCAGCGCGTGGCGGTGAAATCCGTAGCCAATCGAATATTATTATTGTCAGTAATTATGTATACATTTTCTGTTCCAACGACTGAAAATGGTCACCGCTCTTTTTCTTCGACGTTTCGTCGAGCGACGAGGTGTTCAGAAAGTACAGCTCTATTATTCATCTCACGGCGAGCACACGCTTTGGAAAATGTCCTCCTCTTCGAGAAGGAAGTCTGCAGATCTAATTTCTCTTCGGAATTTACTTGGCGTCTAAATTCATCAACAGAATTTTCGGTGGAAGTAAGTTACAAGCGATGCAAGAATCAAAATTAATCAGCGTTTAGTCTTCTACGAATTTCAAAGAGAGAAATTTCGTCTTCGCAGAAGCTCAAAGTTACCTCTATTTCTGACTTGATAAATCTCGAGAACAACGCTAAAATAAAATTTAGCCGCAAGAACGCAGTAGGGAAATTCACTGTGTCAGTACCACCGGGCTCTACTCTCATAAATCTCGCCAATTAAAATCGACCGCCGGTGATGTTCAAATGTCGGCACTCGTGTACAACACAGCGAAAAATCATCGAAATCCAGAGTGGTTTTTTCGGCAGAACAAACTTCACGAATGATCGAAATAGCCAGAGTTCAGTTTCAGCGAGTGGTCGAACAAACGGACAGGCCGTAGGAAATAAATTCAACTGGCGAGCTTGTTAATAACAGGACCGACGGGGAGATCCTAATACTAATTGTATATAAAGTACTAACGAGCGTCTTCGCTGCGATGCACGTAGAGGCACCGCCGTAAGATAAACAGGGCTGCGTACCACGAATAAAACAATTGCAATTTACCGGAGCATCGAAAACCACCTGAAGTCAAGTAGAGTAAATTATACGATCGTGGCAATTATCTGGTCGATCGGTGTATTGGGTGGTCGCGCGGGAGATAGGTGCGAACAACGGTGGACTGGAGGGAAGAAACGAACGACGAGAGATAAAGAGAGATAGAGAGAGGACGCAAGAATCCCGGAGGCGCGTAGAGACGATCGTACGCACAATGCCCGGCGTTTGGCAACCGTTAAATTCAAATCAGTTGAGATGTAATATAATGGGCCTAGTGGTATGCTCTAACTAGGATGAATGCTGCACGCAGAGAGACGGAGAGACGGAGAGACGGAGAGAAGGAGAGAGAGGTTGAGGAAGAGAAGGCGGCGAAACGAAACGAAACGAAACGAAACGAAACGAAAGGCGAAAGGAAAGGAAAGGAAAGGCGAGCCAGAGCCGGTGAAGGGAAGAGAAAACAAGGTGGATACGTGGGGGGATCGACCGCGAGGGGATTTATAAATCGTGTGGGCGAGAATAGTCACGACACGCGAGTCGCTCTCAGCGAGGGATACCGGTGTGCCGCCGCACACGCGGCATAGTTACCGCGCGCACCGACCATGCTCGGATTAATTCCTCCGGTACCGCATCATCGGGTTTCCACGATGCGTCATATCGGATGCACGTTGCACGAGTGCGAACCATGAACTTCACTGCGCCGCGATATTTCTATACGTGTGCGTGTGCTTTGCACATTGTACGCCCCCGCTCAGGGATCCGAGGGCAGACGCCACGTACGCGTTTGTACGACAAAAGTAGCGCAACAAGTACAAATAAAAACTGCACCACTCTCGTCTCTGAACTGAAAGCCCCAGAAGCAACGCCACTCCTACTCCCGAGGTCTACCCCACGCCCCCTCACGAATCACGTGACCCAAATCGACCAATCGCTAATTTTCGTTGCATCAGCGTTGCACCCGAAGAGGCCCGATTTCGAAAACATCAGCGAACTGATAAATACTGATAAATTGAATAAATTTATACAATTTTAGTTTCGGTATTTCTGTTATACAACTTTTTAACGGAGCACTTGCGAGCACACGTTTATATAACATTTCTTCCCTACTTTTAATCGATAAAAGATGCCGACGAAAATGAAACACTCTATACGGATAAGGATTCACACTCTGTCGAACGTACATCACAGAATCGTCGAAGATAATCAGCTACCGTAGCAACGAGCAGTGAGTAATTGCGAGATAAAATTACACGCGACATTTGAACGACTCGCGATGCTGTTTCACGCATTCTCCGTACATTTTGTACCATAATTGAAACATTGCCTCCCTGTTTCGCGCTACAAACGGTAAAAACGTTAATCCAATTCTTCGTCGCAGGAACAAAACGAGTCCATCGAATCAACATTCCGATCGCATTAAATTAAACGCAGAATTTATGACGCAGAACGAATATTTCACGATCGAAAAAGCCACCAACAACTATTAATTCCAACGCGTCGCCGCAATTTCCCAGCGATATACGTATCCTCTTTAAACACGTTGAAACGAACCGCGTCGGATTCATTTGAAAGTTAATTCCTCTATATCCGAATCGCGTGAAATTGTGTCGTGAAATGATCGATCATTTGCCGAAACGCGGAATTTCACAACTTTTAAAGGGGTTGGCGATTCTCCCAAATGTAATTTTTCACGTGTGTTACAAAACCGCGGAAAAATAATTTTTCATGACTACTGACTGTAATATACGCATAAACATCGCAAAGATGTCACAACTATTTACTTTTGTCGATTGTCATCATTTGCAGTTGAAAACATTAGCTCGATCAATTAGACTGTGAATTTTACGGGTGCAAAAATATACATGTATGTAGAATGCATATAGTTCGTAAAAATACATAAATTTTGTTATAATCGTTTAGCAGGGGAAAATAATTTACGTTTCAAATTTTTTTTAATTTTCTTCATAAAGAAAAAGCTCATAGCTTGTGACTGAATGATCTACACTTCTTCAAATGTTTGGAGTTATAATAAATTAATACTTCAAAGAAGACTGTAATTACAGCAAAGAACAACAAAGTAAGAAAAATAGTACAGTTCGTAATAATAAGTACACAGCATCTAACAACAATAAATACTCCAAAAAGAACTACAGTTAAAACAATAACGCGAGAAAAATTGTAGAGTTTGTAAATAAATGATTTCGAACGTTCGAAATCTTTTTTTACAGAGTCCAGAAAAACGAAAAAAAACTTTAATTTCCAAATTAATTTTCGATGCTTTGAAATATCACTCACTTACGCAAATTAACGAATATTCGAGAAAAAATTATAAGAAACACGGTTTTTTTTGTCGTACAGAAACTGTATCTTTGGTAATTTCCGAGATATTTGACGTACAAAATGTGTCCCAACTTTGAGATTCAACATCGATGATTGCCGACAAAAAAAAAAAAAAAAAAAAATACGTGTCAAATATTCCAACATTTCTGCCAAATTTAATCAAAATCGGTACAGACGAATGCTTTTGAAACTCCCGCACGCTCCAAAGTTTGAGGTGGAATTTCGCCTTAACAGCGCAGGCTGTAAGAAGATTACGCGCAATAAATATTGCACGTTCGCTTTGTGGAAGATTACAGATTCGTTACCAAACAGAGGTATTACTATTGTACGCGTTTAAAGGTTAAGAGGACTGCGCCGCGTCCGGGGTGGACTAAAATTTGCATCGGAATACAATCAAGTTATATTAACATTTACGAAATACCAGATACATATGGAATACCTGCCGTTCCGTGATAGCCGTATTAATTCCTGGCTGGCGACCGCACGCTCGCGTTCCACGGAATTCTCTGTTATATGCATCGAAATCCATTATCCCCCCGGCTGATAAATCAATAGAGACGCGTTATCTAGCGTTACTTCTCAATACTATTTCCACCGGCACGGCAAGCACGACCGAGTGACTGGAATAATTAAGTGATGATGAAATAGAGCCACGAACGACGTAAATGCCAACGTATTGCGCCCCGTCGATGGTGATACCCGACGTGGCATTCGATTCGACGCAACGTTACGTTTCATAAACGCCTGCGTGCGTGTTCCACGTACGTGCACTGTACCTCGCGGCAATGCAACAGAATGCTCGACCGTACTTTTACTTTACAGGTGTAACGGAGTGTCAATTTTTTCTGAATTTATCTTTTTCGAATTTTTGCTGTAACTGAACGTGGATATTATCACTGAAGGTGATTTTCAGCGGGCTCATTCAGATGCAACGCTGATGCAGCGAAAATTAGCGATTGGTTGATTCGTGAGAGGGCGTGGGATAGATCTCGAGTAGGAGTGGCGTTGTGTAGCACTGAGCGATCGCGCCTGTAATTTGTTTTCTATCGATTCAAATGTTTGCGCATCAATAAAATTTTGTTCATCTTCATTTCCTAGTCGGAACAGTTGCTTTTTGGACACGTTTACGTGATTTCATAGTAACGAAGTATGATTTTCTGAATCGTAATTCGAGTTCGTAATTTCTCGGTATTAGATTAGAAACAGATGTCAAAGTTACGCGTTATTCAACTTGGACCGAACATTTCGTTATAAACTAAAGTTTACGGCAATCAATTGTTACTGTCTCAAGTATCAAGTCCATTCCTGGGTATAATATTATTTCGTAAGACGCGAAATCTCAGAAACTTTGTCCAGTTTCGTAAATCGTAATTTCCAAAAACAAGTTTGGCTTTTAGATCAATCAACAAACTTGATTTCTACGTTATTCGTCAGAGTACAGATTTTGGTTTCATCAAGGAAACTGAATATATACTGTAACGTATATTTTGATATATTGTAATTACAACTACAGATAATTAGTCGTTTACGAACGCTACCTCGACAAATTCCACGCATTTCAATTTATAATTAGACCCGCCCACGCAATCGCGGCGCTAGCCGAGAGGTTCCTAGCCATTTCATCTATCGACTATCCCATCGAAACGATGTCTGAAACGATGTCTGAAACGAGCCGCGAAAGGTAGACAGGTTGTTCGACGTAATAACCAACGCAATTTTACGCAAATAGCGTTAATACGCACTCGTGGCTGTCGATACAGAAATCATTGGACGTTGGCTGGCGTACAGGTACGCGCCTGAGTGTACCAGAGAGAGAGAGAGAGAGAGAGAGAGTCCTCCCATGGTCGTAACGAGTCGGGACGAGTTATCAATGAAATACTAGTTCTCCTTGAGTCGTTCATCGCCTGGTGGGCTTGAAAACGTAAAGCGATTACCGTTAAGTTACCTCGGGACATCGGGTGGGAGTGAAAGCTCGCCGATGTTCACGTGCATTACGCGGATCTTGGGCTGTTATTTCGCGAGAGGTATAATACGGTGATAACAGTGGCGTGAACGTTGCGTGGCTAAAGGGAAACACGTCTTCTGCATCGCAAACTTCGCTACTGTGTCCAACGCGTACACACAGACACGGGAGGGGAACTGTAGACGAAAATTTCTCCACGTCAGCGATCGAAAAAGTTGAGGAAAGCTATCGTCAACAGCCATTATCTATAAAATATACGTGTATATTCTCATGGTAATTCTTCACGAAACACGAACGTTTGGGTAATTTTCTAACTTTCGACGAAATTGAAATCGACGTTTATTTCACTTAGATGAATACTCCTTTTCCCGATATTTCTGTTTGGCAAGTGTGCGTTATTTTTTGAAAATGACATGAAAATGACATGATTCTTTTCCTGCTAGAATAACACAATTCGACTCTTATAAAAAGATGTAATACGCGCGTGTATTTCCACTAAATGAAATAAAGCGACTCTCTACCATTTAACTCGATTTAAATCATCGTTCTCCGAGAAATTAACATCTCTTTTACCGGATAAACATCTTTTTATAGGACGCGACGAACATCAATTCATAAATCTGACGTTTTCTGAAATAAATATACTGTAATGTAATTCACGCTGTGAAGATTATTTCGACGTAATGTCGATGTAAATAACACGTAAATAAACTACTGAAATGACAAATTTGATGACGATCAAAATTCGTACGTGTCAAATCGTGTAAAATTATACGTAGATGATACGAATAAAGATATTTGAAGATGTGAGTAAAATAAAATGCAAAAACAATTTCATCTCTTTTTAACTCGTGTACGCTTCGGCTTTAAAATTTAGAACATGCTAATTAATAATTGTTAATTAAAAATATTCGTTTGCTCGAAGAAGCAACGTCGTTTTTCATTGCTGAAATTTTCATCAATCACTACGGATTGCGGATTTCTACGCGTTTACGAGAAATTTAAGGATGCAAAAATGCACAGCATGAAAATATAGAAATTTCTGTCTAGGAAATTGGAAGCTGCGTAAAAATTCTGTGCATTCGCTTAATTTATAATTATATAAATAAAATATTCCGGTTGCTTCGAAAAATATACTACGGGTAAGTTAGTTCCGTTCAAAGAATACACACGCTCCAAACACCTACGTTCGTATCAATTTTCGAGACTCTTTTATTTAAAATAATTTCATTAACGAATATTTCCTGCTTCCAACGGAGCGTAAATAATCGATCTGCAAGTATACTCTTATTAAAGTACGTGCATCGGGGTACAAGAAAATACCTAGTCTGCCAGTTATGTACATACATGTGTATCATTACTTAAAAAAAAAAAAGAAAAATGTATTATATCTATTTCCAAGTCTAAGGCCAAGTCTTCCAGATCCTCCTCCCTCGAAGTTTATCCCTTGAACCTCCAATTTAGATATCCCTCCATCTCGAGCCTAAAGTAATACAATGATCGTCGTTAAGCGAACCAGTATCGTCGAATACGACGTAAAGCGTGTGACGGTCCCGGCACTTTAGATAGATCTTGCACTGTTATTTCGAGAACGCTGTAATACGTTGATGACAGTGATAGGTACCAAACCGCGCAGCGACCCAAGGGGAAAACGGGCACACGCATATCCATTCTCCGTTCTGCCACTCGAACGTGGTTTACGACACACCTGTTACGACGATCTCGATCGCAACGGGATGAATTTTTTACCATTTTCGTACGTCGTTCAATTCGTTTATAAAATACGAGCGCTTTACTTTTCATTCGTGAAAATAGTTACGACTCGATTCACACGATTCATGCGTATTTTTTCGGAATTTACCGCCGCACTGTCAACACGCGGCATTCGCAGGAACGTTCCTCTGTTTGAACAGTTTGTTTCCAAACTTGGATCTTTATGTCGCTCACGTCGCAGCTTACGTGAATTTCTTCTCAATAAAAAAAGTCGCCGATTGTTTCGACTTTGGATTTTAATTTCGAAGAATAATTTCATGATAGTTCACAAACGGCGAACGTACTCTCCGAAATTTCAACGATCTTTCGTTAAATGTACACACTTGGCACATTTTGTGTCACAAATGTTTTCCTGTTGCTTCTACTTTCATTTATCCGGCACGAATTACTATCTTTTTGTTGCGAGACGTACACTTTTAATCACGAACGTCTCCCCGAAGTTTCCGCATCCCTCGCGAAATCCAACATGATCCAACATTTTCTTTGCCGAGAATTTCGACACTTCAATTTTCGTTACACGGACGTCGGGGGAAAACTCAATCGTGATCCGGCAGAATCGCGTTCTTTCGCAGCTTAGAGTCGACGCGATTAGGGGGGACACGCGGAGGTCCGCGCAAAGCTCTCGCAGCAACGAGAAGGGATAATAACGGAAGGGCGTAACTCTGCGTTACCATTAGGACCGACGAGCCCGGGATGACTCGATTCTGGAAACGAATAGGAAGCTAAGTGAAACGCACGGCCTCTTTGCAGTTACGCTCGGTCGTCGGCCGAGCCCATGCATCAACGATCGTTATTGTAAGCCGAGTACGTATATAACGTCATTACGAAACGGTGTCGCTTCCAGATTGCCGGGGCACCGTGGCCGAGTATCAAAGGGCAAATCCGTCGTGAATGCGCATGCTCCGTGTCATTGTTGGCGTCTCACCTCTGCCTAACGGCGATGGACCTAACCTCTGATCCACCGAGGGAGGGTTTAAAACAATTAACGATCATTTTGGGCCGAGGACAGATGACTTTGTCCAATATTTGAATACTCCTTCTCCGTGCGAAACGGATTTTTCTTTTTTTTTTTTTTTTTTTTTTTTAGCGAGAGTTATTCAGTACGGAGGCACGCACAAAATGGCGGCGACGATTTTTTCGTGGATGAAGGAATTTCGAAGATGTTTCGTTTTTTTTTTTTTTTTCAAATTGAGCGACATGTGTTTTTTTTTCTATTCGTAATTTCAAATAAATGGCAATTGAACGAACTAAATTACTGACATTACGTGTGATATAGCGCACTCGTGTGCGATTTCTTTCTCTATCAAAAACTATAAGTTTCAATATTTAGAATACTAATCGGTTTCGTTGCACAACGTTGTACGTGACGCAGTAAATTCGTCCGACTTGGTAGCCTCTAATCGCGCGTTTAACATTCTCGAAATATGTTCCCTCCCCGATGTAATCGTTACACGGAACTGCTACACGGAAGGCTCAATACGGATTACAGGGCTCCGCGGCACGAGAAAGAAACTTCGGACGTATTGAGGAAAAACGTTATACATGCTCCGTTAAATCCTGCGTTTCCCTTCGCAGATAAGAATCCGCGGTAAACAAGCATCCTGGGAACACGAGTACCCAGCATACTGTGGTACTCGTACGATGCTTTTACGGCCGGATATAGGATTAATGAGCTGTATAAAAGCGCCTTTCTCAGGGAATATCCGCAACGCGTCGATCTGCCCGTCCGATAAAAATATAAATCAGAATTATCGTATCAAAATTATACAGAGAGATAGGTAAGCGAACGCGATACGGGGAATTCGAGGGAATTCTGTCCGAGTTGCGTAAAAATACCTTGCGTTGCAGAATCTTGCAATTAACCGGGCACGTAGCGATAAGCTACGTCGTCCTGTCCGATTAATTTCGTTGCACTCTGAATCTTAATTGTTTCAGATTTTCTGTCACAGAATTTTCCTCGTGGAAAACGATTTAAGCACAATACGTATAATGATCCAAATTTGTTACGTACTGATAATGCTTGAGAAGAGTCAAAACGTACGAATGAATAATGAAGATTGCAAGTTGAAATTGTCGATTAAAAATGCAGTATTATTTGGAAGGAAATTTCTTCTCTGTGCAATAACGAATAAAGTTCTCAACAATATTCACTTTACAATACCTATTAAAATATAATTTGGGTAATCATGAAATTTTCCATAAAATAACTATTGGAATTTAATTTCTTTCTTCGCTGCTAATTATTTTATACTCATATGGAGCTTTTTGTATTCCATGGTTTTTCTGCTCGCGTTGATAGTATCTTTACGTTAACATTTTATATAATATTTTATTCTTTTAATACTCGCATCACACAGTTTTTATACTTTTATACATAGGAGGCTTTGATTCAAGTTTGAAACAATCGTGCCTGCTCCAAAAAAAAAAAAAAAAAAAATACACAAAACTACAGACACACGCGCATCGCATCGTCAATTTGTCTAACGCGTTCAATCATCCGTTTTTTCCTTTGACCTCTGTTCCAAGATTACTCCCAGTTCATAAAAGCGAACGTCCCTCTCTCGCGTAAGATGCTATCTCGTTTTATTTAACGAAAAGAGAAGAGAGCTGCACTTAAAGTTGTAAAACGTCGGTCCAAAGTGGCTGAAACAAAAGAAGGTAATAAAAGGAAAATAGAGAAGACAAAGGGAATACGTAAGACCGATTTACATTCATGGGTCGAGCAGAAGAACGCCTATTAAGTTTCGACGAAGCGTAATGACGGTAGGATCGGCTTTTTCACTCGATCGATCCTTGTAAATGATCTTTCAAACTCCTGTTTTCCAATCTATCTTAACGTTCTTCCCTCATTCGTCCACTTATTCCCCCGTTTATTTCTGTTCTTCTTCGGCAAACGAAAAATAACGCGGCAAAAGCGCGAATTCAATGCGAATAATGGACCCATTTCCTCGCATATTACCTGTCCATTTGGACAAGGTAAGGTTTAGCTTCAGTTTCAAAATTTATGCAACAAAGAATTTATTATACAAGTGCTGATTCACACTGACTGTGGGGAGAAATCGACTCGAATTACAATACATTTGAAGGAGTTTTTGCGAAGGGGAGACGACTTCGATCTTCGAAACCACGGCGGATTTAGTTGTGAAGAAAAATGCTCAGCCTCTTCGAAATGATGTAAAACCATTGTATAAACTACCGTGAAATTACAGGCTTCTACGCTTGAAAATGAATCCAAACAACGTACGAATATTTTCTGTATCTGTAGTATATCAACACTTGAGATTCCTTGCAGTTTGAATTTTACGAGGAATTTTAAAAAATTATATAAATTACAATATTACATCGCATGAATTATATTTGACTATATAAACGTCGTTTCTCGATACTGTACAAAATTATTGACACTAGTTGGCAATGTTTATTAAATTTGAAAAGAAACGACATTACTTGTAAAGTACATCGTCATTTTCTCCATCGTCTTTCCGTTCTTTTTTTTTTTTTTCGCAGTTGTTCGATTCGATAAACGAGCAGCTCAAACACCGAATATCGAAGCCAGAGAGAGTGCCTTGAGACGTTTGCGAGCTCGTAACTTTTCAGCGAATCAAACGAATTGGCTAGAATTGCTGAGAGCCTGCAGGAATTAACCAAGATGCGGGAAGATAATTAATCAACGGTTCGAGAAGTTCAACAAATTGTTGACTCTTTCCTCCGTAAAAAATTAAATGCGACATCTTCCGGGTCTGGTTGCAATTAACTCTATCACAACTGAACAAACGGATCACCTCTTTCGTAAGAACTGGTTTTAATTTTTAATGTACAGAGTGTTGTGAAAATTGGGAAGATGGTTACTGTGTACAAAAAATAAATAAAGGATGAAAGCATAAATTCTGTTTGCAACAACTGTATTTGTATTTGATTATTTTTGGAAACTTCCAATTGGAAACGCGTTGTTGTCACAAGAAAAAAAAAAAGAAGAATAATTATAAATAATAATTTAGATATTTAGCGCTCGTTTTTAATTTTTCTCAAACAACCTAGACATTTGATCCTCGTCATACATTTCCCTCATAAAACGCGTAGGATCACAATTTAGAATTGAGTATCTACAGAATGTATCAGCGTTTGAATATCTCCGTCGTTTTTTTTAGAATACGATAAAGTTTTATCGTAAAAGTTGTCGAGTATAGAAGAAGCAAACAATCTGGTAGTAATTATTTTCTCGTAACTGGTAGAATTTCAAAAATTTCCATTTTTTTTTTTTTTTTTTTAGGTGATGTCGTATATTTCTTCATGCATCGATCAATACAGCTCGACATTCTCTATTAAAAAGAATTAACCTACGCGCGTTGAAAAATTGCTGGTTTAGGAGATATTTCAACTTCAATTTTATAAAATCCCTGAAAAATATAAAAACAATAAAAATTTCCTAGTCTTTTATGCGATAAATTTTCCGACAAAATTGAAGTTATTAGCACTACTTTTCGTCGATGTGTATCGATTAATAGCTTCAAAAAAATATGCAATTCCATGAAAAAAAAAAAAAAAAGTTGTTATCACATGACAGCTTTTTCTACATTGAACAACTCAAAATCTCCAAAAACAACGATTCGAGTGCCAACTCTTATTGGATCACAATTGATTACAGATAGAAATTTAATCCGTTTACTTATAAATCAATAAAAGAACCTTACTATTGATCAAATTCAGCTATTTATTTTCTCATTGTCAAATTTGTGTCAATCTGACGCCAAGAGAGAAGAATCTATTTAACACCGGAACTACCGAAATAGTTGAAATGACCGATTCGTAATTTCCTTCCTAGAAACTTCGTAGATGCGGGGCAATGTATTTTCAGAGATTCAAATGATCTTTCGTAAAGTAATAATTTCTGTGCAAAATTGTGTTATACAAAGTTTCCCCGTTCTAGTCCAAAAGGCATTCGTGTTACTTTGTCATCAGTAACGAGTGCTTTTCAACGTTCCTTTGAGGCGTGTCCGAGACAAAAATAAGTCGTCATCCACAAATTTTACAAATAACACTCTCCAAAAAAAAAAAAAAAAAAACACGCCTCGTGACTCCGTTATGCCAACTCTGAATGATTAACTCGTTTCCTGCAACACGAACCGGGAGACCAACGCTGTCGATTAATTTTCTTGTTTAGCCAAGTATCACAGATATATATATATATATATATATATATATATATATATAAGTCGAGTTTATTCCACGTTGCAAAAACTTGCTCGTAAAATTGACATACTTGGTATTGTCAGGAACAGTTCAGTATTAGTATAGTACCTTGCCACCTTTAATAAGAAAGCTGATAAGGAAGCTAGTTATCCCCGTCGTATCCGACCGAGAGGGATCTATTTGACAAAGTTGTTACGATCCTAGGAACATCGACACACTTCAATATTTCAAATCTGTTTCAATCACGGCGAGAGGCGTTTATTAAAGTAAAAGTGAGTGAAAAGGAGAAGCATAACTGTCGAACGCAAGAAGAGAGAATGGCATTACAAAAAGCGTATTGACGTTTGATAAATATTTATCAACGAGCGATGAAATTATCAATTCTATAAATAATTGATATTTAAGGAAATTGAAGATTACTCGCGAGGACGCGAGAAAGAAGCGAACGACGAATAAAATATCGCGCGTACTTTAATTAATTCACTGTGTTTTGATTAACTAATAAATAACGACAAACAGCGTTGATAAAAAGCAAGTGAAAAATATCACACCTGAGCGCGCGCATAATCACCTTCAAATGAAATTATAAAATTATTATTAATATTTCATAAATCGAAATCTATAAATCTATGTTTCAACCAACGAGAAAAGGGTGGACACGATCCTTGACCCAATTAAACGGAATTCTTCGAGAAATATCGCTGAACAGTTGAAGAAAAAAACTTCAACGATCGATCGTCCGAGTGAAGTTTTAAAATTGGAGATTGTTCGCCAAGCGGGAGGAATAAACAACAAACAGGATTAACAAAATCGAGACAAGTGAAAATATTACACCTGAAGCATGATTATCTCGAGGAATGGAATTATTCTTAAATATTATTATTCTTAAATATTTCAAAAAGGAGAGGTTTCACAACTTTCGTCCCACCTGAACGAAATTTTCGAAGGAGTATCTTCACAGCTGAGGAGAAAACTTCAACGAATGAAGGAAAGTTCATAAAACAAGGATCGATAAAATTGAAGCAAGCGAAAATGTCACGTCTTTGATCGAAGCACGATTACGTTACGAAAGGTAAGGCGAGGAGAAAATGAAATGATCATTAACGTTCGATTAGTAACAAAGTCAGTATCTACAAATATGGCGAATAATTGCAAGAGGTCTTGCGACTCTCGCCCCGACTGGACAGAATTCTCGAAGAGAGAAAAACTTCAATAACCGTCGACGAGTGTCCGAGGGAAGTTTCAAAATTGGAGATTGTTCGTTAAACAAGAGGAGCGGGTGGAACCGGGCATTTAAGGACGAAGAGAGAGGGGAAAAAAAAAGTAACGACGAGGCGACGTCGAATCTTACCCGGCGAAAGGGGAAATGTCGGAGCAGTTCGAGAAGAGTATTCGATCAACAGCAATTGACGACTGAAGTGAGCAGAAGAAGCTCGCCAAGCTTGTACTATGGAACCGTGTCGCTCGCGATCGATGGAGAAATTGAGATTTATGCGAAGGACGGCAGGTATTTCCCGATGTCTCTTCGTTTTG
The DNA here is from genome assembly GCA_032399605.1 of Melipona beecheii. Classification (NCBI taxonomy): domain Eukaryota; kingdom Metazoa; phylum Arthropoda; class Insecta; order Hymenoptera; family Apidae; genus Melipona; species Melipona beecheii. The sequence continues at coordinate 7,724,239 of JAUCMO010000507.1, forward strand.
TACACACAGGTGCGTCGAAAATGGGATTTATCGCGAGAAAGGTCGTTCCTCGTAAATACGAACAGTTTCTGAAAGCAATTATTATCAATGCACAATGTGTACCAATTTTGAACGTCGGTACAAACGCTATACAGGGTGTGCTGTATACAGAAAGTGTTTGTGCACGTTCAACGAGAAATTGTCGATAATTTTTGTGGAAAAAAAAATCGTACGAGTTTCGAGGGCTCTCGTTTGAACGTGCAAAATTTTCGGGGAAAAGAGGTATTTTTATTTACCACCTCCGGAATGATGTGAAAAATATTTTCGAGAGAAACGAAACCGGTGCATCATTGTAAAAGTTTTGAAATGAATTTATTATTTATTTATTTTTGAATTATGTTTGATTTCTTTTGAATTTATTTATCATTTTGAATTGTAGCAGTATTACAGTACAAAAGTCAAACCAACAGGTAAGAATTGACATTTTAGTTTTTTAGTTACAAGATAGTTAGTCACTCGGGTGTTTGACAACAGAAATTCGTTCGAGTGGCGAGCGAAAATGAAAGTGACTTCTTCGAACTTGCGTCCCGCGTGGATATTCGATCGATCGTTCGCAGAGACCGCACGGAGAACTCGATGGGAAAGGGATCGTACGAAAATCTATTAACAGGACGCCGGCGAAGAAACGTGAGGGCCGCGAAGCGGAATTCTCGTTTCCCCACTGACGAATCGTTTTTATTAAGTCACGCACAATGGCTATCGTATTTCTGGCAAGCCCGAGCTTCGCCGTACGAGGGAGTCGCGAGAATGCGAGAATGCGCGAACGAACAGGACACGCGCAGACAAGCCTCATTAATATTTCATAAAAGCGTGTGTGCAACGGCGGCGCATATGTTTGCATAACGGGCATTAATATTCAGACGCCAAAACTCAAACTCTCGTGTATCCAGCAAATTTCTGGCAAACGTTCGACGTTTCGCGCGCTTCTCACTTTTATCCCGAGATGAAATACCGCCGTGGGTCACGTGGGTCGAGTCGAAATATCGAAACGAAATATCGAACGTACGGCGCACGCGCGGCAGGCGCTAGGCAGAGAAGGCATTAATTTCCATTAGCATACGAATGAATCGAGCAGCGCGTTACAAGGGTTACGCACGCGGCGAGCGCGTTTCATTCATCCTTTCGTATTAAAATCACGATGGATCGATAATTGGGATACACGACGCGTTGTTAAATGGTTGCTGGTAATTTGTCGAAAAACGAATGTACCCCATTGTACGCGTCTCGCTGAGTAATTTCCCTAGACGGTTTTCTACGGTTCTGCGAGAACTGACTGGTTCCTTCCTTCTCCGATTAATCATCGGAGCAGGATAATTTTCAGCGAGCGGAATCGCGAGAATTTATCCAGGGACACGGACCGAACGCGAGATATTTTACGCGAGCGTAATTTACGCCCGGTCGTCGTCACGATTTCGAGAGAATTTTTGTCGCTTCTATTCCTTTCCTTTTCTTTTTTCTTTCTTTTACGTATTGGAAATTGTAAAGCGACAAAGTTTCGAGTGGAAGTGGCAATGGAAACTCGAACTTTCGCTCGTTTCTTTTCCAAATTCTGTTTATTTTCGAAGAACTTTCAGCTATTTGTCAAATCAGCGCGCGTGCTGATTTTGTGAATATCGATTTTCATTAGATACTGCAAAATTTCAATTTGTTGTCGTAAATAATGATATACAAAATTTGAATACGAAAAATTACCACTCGATTGCACAAAAATAGATCGACATGTGACAGATTCGAATTTGAAGTACAATTGTGCTATGCACAAAATAGTAGTACGTACAAAAGTTAGAATTTAAATAAATTATCTGTAAAGATTTTATTTTAAAATATTCAAAAACCATTTTCGAGTATATATAAATATTTCAGAATTAGAATTCTGTCGTGAAATATAAAACAGATACTTTTTTTTATCTTCCAGTAGAATTCCGCGAACAATGTTGGCTCAGTAAATCGACTAAAAATTTCACATTTATTAATATTTAACATCATTAATACATTTATAGATGTACAATTATTCTGTACACTCTGACATTTCATTGAAATTGGACTGTAAATTTTTGAAAATATAGAAAGCAATATTTTATGTATTCTTTTGCGCTATATGTACGTACGTGTGCTTAAAAATTTCTTACAAACACATGAAACTGTCTTATTATGGTCAATTAATATCAACAGAAAATAATAAACATTTCAATCGGGACAAGTTGTAGATGATTTTTAATGTCGTAATACAAACTTCAGCGATACGGATCCATCGTCCAAGTTCAAATAATTATGCAAATGAATGAATTAATCAACTGTCGAAACAAACCCGTCGTAACCACAGAGAATTGTCAAAAAATTTCGAACGGTAAAAACGCGAGTGATCAGAGTGACTGAAGCGAAGAGGAACGAAGGATTTTTGTAATTACTACGAGTTACATGCAAATGAAGGAAATTAGCTCGTACATGGCGCATACGTGTATTATCGGAATCGAACCTCCGGGGCATCGCTGTCGTAAACCGTGACTCGCTACACGAACACCGTTAGAGAGCACCCTAATGGCAGATCTCGCCGCGTGACGACGTTGCCTCAAAAAATTCGAAATGGTCCCCCACTAGTTTCCCAAGAAACACTTTGACGTTTCCAATTACTTGATCGTATGTAAATAGGTTAAAGAGAGACTTCAAGAACGCTCGATTCGAAATGCACACTGTATTTAACGATGTGAAAACACTCGAGTTGCACGAGATGAGACTGCAGTACTCCGTTTAACTGTACACGAGTTAAAGAAAAATTCGTAATATCGAATTAAAGTCGAATTGGTTTCCGACTCAACCGGTATGAAACAGCGGCATATTTTGGAATAACACCAACACGTGTTGATACATTGATTTGTTCGTAACAAAAAAAAAAAAAAAAAAAAAAAAAGAAGAAAGAGACGGAGCAACAGAGCGTATTTATAAAATATTTATTGCTCGATTCTAGAAATTATTGACTGCACGAAGACGCTCAGTAGCAGACAGACAACCCCACGCCCTCTCGCGAATCACGTGACCCAAATCCACCAATCGCTAATTTTCGTTGCATCAGCGTTGCACCCGAAGAAGCCCGATTTTCTGGGTTACCCCGCTAAAATCACTTTCAGTGATAAAAACAAGATGAAAAAGAAGCACAAACTTTCGAAGGAGTTATTTTTGCAGGGACCATAAATTACTGACATTTGTGGTTTACACGTTACTCTGACTATTCTTTACGTAGTCTTCCTCGAAGAACGGAATCAGGTGATCTGTCCGCGCAATAACGAGTTCAACGCTCTATATAGAAAAACCTTCTCTGTACTTTTCGACTCTTCTCGCGATAAATGACCGAGTAGTTAAATCAAACTGCACACGTTGTAAACCAAACTCCACGTTCCGCCAAAGTTAATGGCTCTCGTCGCCAGTGAAAAACTGGTGGAATTACGTTTTCACCACGGACGTAAAAAAACGTGGACCATGCACGATCTGTGAATGAATGGCGATTTCAGATATGCAAAAGATGGCGGCGCGTTGCACCCGCTGTCGAAAGAATCCTTGACATTTTTAGCAGAGAGCTGATTGATTGGACGATATTGACGGGTGCGAACGAGAAAAAAAAAAAATTCGCGGCTACCACGATGATCTTCGACCCTGCGTCTTCGTCGGGATATTTTTCCCCTTCAACTGCTCTTCCATCGCTTCCACGAAGCGTCACGGTTCACTAGCATCCGATTCCACGCTGAACGTACTATTACGTTAATCACTATCGACGGATTATCGACGTTTCGACGACAAGTATGAATTCAGTGTTAATATTTATTAATATTTATTACGTTTTTCGTTGAACGTACTCTGATGATCACTGTAACTAGCCGCCATTAAGCGGGAACGCCAATGTCGCGGATTTTTTACGCAGTTTTCCGAGTATTATTGTTATTGTTATTATCATTATTATTATCATTCCAAAGTGTGATTGACCAAGACATCTCGCGGACAGCAGTCGCACTTGATACGCGACCGCGCGTAAATCTAATAAACGTCTAAACGCGTTTCCGCGTGAATTCTTCGAGGAACGAATCTAAATACTAATTTCTGTTGTAAAGACTGTATCGCGAAAGGAATTTCTTAACTGCGATTAAAAAAATATGACGATGACGATGATAATAACAATATTAACGATATTTCACAATTAAGTAAGTAATTGCGATTTAAAAAATTCTGTCGTTATAGATTATTTTCACTGCATGTCACGTGTATGTATCTTAATTTCAGTTGTTAATTAATTATACATTAATTTAGTTAGAAAAAGATATAATAATAATATTTACCGTGATAATGTGATAACGTACGTTGGTCGAAACAAAATATGAAACGTTAATGTTAAAAAAGAACAGCGTGCAATTACACAAACACACGGTACATTACCATTTTCTTTCTCACAGCTGGTAAATATGAAAGGAGAATACCTTTTGCCACTTCTTACATACCTGAAACATAGAGAAGAAGTTGTTTTTTAAAAAAAGATTCGTACAACAAACAACTCGTACAGAATTTTTTATTACTGTTAATACAGTGTGCAATTACGTAAACATACAACAATCGATAAACACTTTTTACCATTTCTTAGAAATTACCGACTCGGTAACACGTGAAATTTATTTTTTATGCTGACAGTAATACTTGAATAACGAAAAGGAATTTTCAATTCTTCTCTGTTAAGAAAGACAATTTAATTATTTGATTATTATTTGATTTTATTCGATAAACTTTCAATTATTGAATAAAATCAATACACGTGATATTATGCTGTAACGATATATGATACTATACGACAATATATTAATTATATGTGATATTGTAAAAATAATTATACACAATAATGATATAGTCATGTATAATTGTAATATATGTTGTATATACAATAATTTTATCAATGATAATGAAAAATTCATTTCTTCTTTTTTCAGATGATTTTACATAATGTAACGGGTGAGAAAGCGAGAATGCTTTTTTCTCTCAAAACTGAGAACACTGAAGATTGATAATTGTCAAAATTTGTCGTTTAACGCTGACATTCAACGTTTCACACAAGATAAAATTTGTCGCTCGTACGACATACAATTAGGGCCTTTCGTTGTACCAGCATAGATCGTCGAACGCAATAGCACGCGTAACATGATGAGAAAATACAAATGGTTGGCGAGGACTGATGAGACCAACAGCAAAATCACTATAAGCCTTGAAAATCCCTCGCCTCAGGGAACATCTTGGAACCCAGAATAAATATATCCAGAAAAACCCGGACGGATGGCAGCCTTACTTAAGATCTATTTAGAATGGACCTGGCATCCGCCATTATCGTCGTTAATCGATCGACATCGCAGGTAGATAGACCCCACAAAATCCCTTTATCTTCCATTATCTTGTTTCAATCCGAAGGGTAACAAAAGTTTCTCCAAGAATAACAGAGAATAGTGCAAAGACAATAGTCCGCGTCCGATAGCTAATTAATCATAATAAGCATCTCGACAGATGTTAAAGGCAACCGGAACTCGGCGTGGTAGCAGACTGAGACACAGTTGTCCGAAAACCGCGTTTTTATATTATATTATCGCTGAAAGTGATTTTAGCGGGGGTAACCCAGAAAATCGGACCTCTTCAGGTGCAACGCTGATGCAACGAAAATTAGCGATTGGTTGACTTGTGTCACGTGATTCGCGAGGGGGCGTGGACTAGACCTCGAGTAGGAGTCTAGTACTGAGCGATCGCGCCTGTAATTTATTTTCTTTCGATTCAAATGTTTGCATGTCGATAAAATTTTATTGCAAAAAGGTCGTCTTCGTTTCCTAGTCAGAACAGTTGCTCCTTTCAGTGAGACGAATCGTACTAGGGTACAAGTCGTGCAGTATTATCCTGTTTTATATTTATTATACTTTATATTATATTATATCATTCAAGAAGGACAAATTTTCAAGTTTAATATTTCAGCGAAATTCTGTTTTTTATGAAATAAAGACTCTTTGTAAGAAATTAAAAAGGAATACATGGAAGCTATTTATTACGATTTTTGTTAATACACAGAGGAAAGTTTAGTCGCTGGCGTCTAATTTCATCTTACTAATCTCAATTTCTTCGTATCAAACTTTCATTACTTTGTTTGGAATATTACATTAAATTTTAAATTTCATATTTATTTGGATTATTACTATGATATCAGCTGAGAGGTAATTTAAAAATCGTCAAAAAAAAAAAAAAAAAAAAGAAAAAAAGGACGATCTCGCCGAACGGAAATACAAACACGCCAACCCTTTTTGATTAGAGACCTGTGTGGCCGTTAGCCGTGAAACCATGAGCTATCAACCAGACTTGCCTCTCACAAAGAACAGTTTTTTCCGCAACATCATAAAACCATCCAGCTTTCGTTTGTATCGCGTCAAACTGATCAGGCGCAAAATTGAAAATTTGCATCGTGTTTTCTAGCGCACTCGGCCGTGCTATAAACCCACCCACCTTTTTCAAGCTGGTTACACGAATGCAACTCGAAAGATCAGACAATGTTGTGCAGCGATCGACGAGAAATTTGTTTGTCATATCGCGAGAAGCGAATGCACGCGAAACATGAATGCGTCTAGCGACACGATGGGGAAATTTAATCAATCGCGTTTAATATAGGCAAACAGCCCGGAAACCATTTTCCGACAGTGTTTAAAAACAACGCTTGCATCATTTTAATACGACAACGACTGAATTGAACGACGTCTTTGCTTTTTTTCCGGTTTGTCACCTCAAGTAAAATATAGTAAAAAGTACGACTACTGTTCTTCAAATATCTAGACTGTCCCACTTTAACACAATGTAAATGCAATTATCTCTGAAATTGTTCACTATTTTAAAAAAATATATCTCAGACGCATTTTTCTCCGTTTTGAGAGAGTGGCAATGTACCGATTAACTTTTTATGATTTTTGAACGATGACTGTCTTGATAAAAGTTTCATATTTTTCGTCGCCGGTAGTTTTAACGTTAAAGATTTTTCACGTTTTTCGGTATTGAATTTCTAGATTTTCGATCATTTTAAGCACTCAAAGGATTGACGTGTGTTTACGTACACTGTAAAAGAAAAAATACGTACTATGCTACGTACTATATACCGTGTAGTACGCAATAATAATGCAATATGTGTAGGATTGTTCTTTAAACGATTATTAAATTACATTTAATATTTGGATTTCAAATTGGTTTTAAAATTAAATGGGAGAGAAATGTTTCGTACGACTGTTTTGCTGACAACTTAATTAGCAGATTTAATACACTTGTTGTTCTTTTCGTTCCAACCCGTGTACATTACTTTTTTAATTATCGTCAACGAGTAATTCAATTTAGATGAAAAAATGTGCTGCGAAACTTTTATTTAAAATTTCCATTATACCGGCGTGTTCGTTTTGATAAACGAACGTAAGGCACCATATTTTCGAGCGTTTGCGTCCATTCAAAATATTCACAAAAATATCATTGCCAATGCATTCGCTGAGAAGAAAATATTTGTTACGCTGCTCGGTGAATATTTGAAGATATAAATAAAAGAAGATCAAGATAATGCATATTTTTAATTGTACATTCTGATCCTTTTAATTAAGCATTTCGTAACTGTGTACGTGTATACGCTAATTCGGTATTATTTTCAGGATCATTTCATTTATTTTCATAAATTTCAAATAGTAAAATTCAACGAAGCATACAATCGTAACAACTCACGATAACATAAAATCAGTTTTCTTGAAAATAATTCTTCGTGCGATGAAAAGTCAGTTCTTTCGTTTCTTTCTTAATTCATTTTGTCACTTTGTGGGCTTATCTCTCTCTGTTATTTTATGTACATCTATGTGCGTTTATAGAGATTTAAGACAAAGCAAGTTGAATTATTTTATCAGAGAAAATCAAAGCATTAGCGAAACATCAACTTATTTTAATTCTATGATCACGCGACTGATTTGATAACAAATTATTATCAAATAAAAACATACGAATTTCAAGCTAGTCAAGCCAGTACCAATTCTAATAAATATATATATATATATATATATATATAATAATAATGCATGTATTAAAATTATATATGTACAATTTATTTTTGATACAAATGTTATATTTTATATATATATATATATATATATATATATATATACGTGTGTGTGTTATTAACAAGTCATCGATTGCCCAAAGACAAATTAGCAAGTTGATTGAAAAATTACTTTCGAATAACCGCGAAAGTCGTTAGCCGTTCGCTGGAAACAATTACGCGAGGAAATCAAACATCCCGACGACGCTCGCGCTAAATCACACAAATTCATAAAGATGTTTTTCCGCGTGGAAACCTAACGACCCCCGTGTTCCGGCCGGCGGGAACTTGGCGAAGGAAAGAAAAGTAATCTCAAGTGGCTATACATTACCATCCGAAACTTTCTCTCCCCTGCCTTTTTTAAACGACGCTACTCTCGCGAGAGAGATATAATTTACTGGGTCTATACCTGGCCGCTTTAATACGTCGGTGTTCCAGCTTTTCCCTCTTCGCCCGCGCCAACCCCCACCCACGCATCTCGTTCTCCCGGCGAGAAATTCACTGGCAAATTAAAACCACCGGCGAGAATTTATCGCGAAAACCCCGGGCGCCGAACGCGTCTGACATCGTTTAAGATAACGAAGTGCCGAAGACGCGTATTAACGAGCTCTTCGCTCCTCGCGTTACACCGGGAACGAGATTTTCGCCCGAGTTTCGTCGCCCGATCGGAATGAAAAATGAGACGCGAAAATCGAGACACTCTGCTGTCCGGCAACTGACACGGCGGGAAGATTCATTCTGTTACAGGCAGGTATCATCCGCACCATCCCCACTTATCGTCGCTTCGCTCGAGATATATTTAACCGGAAATGAGAAAATTGAACGTTTAACACTCCTAAGGAGGAATTTAATTTCTTGGTTGACGAGCGGGGTCGAGCCTCTTTTCTCAATGTTGAATGAAAATCGGAGTTTCCCGCAATACCCTGTATTTTTCGTTTTAGGGAAATGAGATTGTAATCAATCGAAAGAAAATTTATAAAAATTGACCCTTATCTTTTACTTTTACGCGAAATTGAAAAATATGGCAAAACGGAACGAAAGTCTCCGGTTTTCGAAAATTTACCAATCGTTGATTTCATATTTCAATATCCTGATTACGCGTAATTGCACTGGTATGTATGTACATATAACTGGTGCTCAGCTTTAATTTCAGCGATATTATATCGACCGAGACTGTGCAGTTCTCTGTTGCTACTCGTGTCTGCGCTATAACATATCGCAATTTGATTTCGTGGAACTTTGTTTTCATGCCTTAAACATTAAAATAACGCTCAATTTATTATCTCAACCCATAATACATTTCACATGAAATCAAACAAGTTTCGTAGTTAACGATTATTATTTTCATTAAATTTAATTACAATAAGGTTTACTCCATAAATAATAATAGTTTTATGTAATCTGGAAAATGTTTTCCTATGAAAACGTGTTGGTTTCGCTGTAGATTGTAGACCAACTACGTGTTCAATTGGACATAGAAGTTTATTTCCCCTTGTACTTTTTACGTAACAAGAACGAAATTTAAACAAACAACGTACGAAAGATGATTTTCCCAGTGTGTACACAGAAATTACGTATCCAAATTGACTTTCACACAATACAAGTCGCGCAAGATGCGATTATAGCAAGGAAATGTTTAGAACTAGCCGAGTCTAGTCTCAAAACATTCTAAAATATTCGAGACTTGGAAACACATTTTACGAATACCCTCCACAAAAAATTTAATTCGAGTAACAAATTGCAATTACTTTCCTCCCGTGACCAGTGTGTATATATATATATACGATTCGTACGATTCGTCTCATTGAAAGACCCAGAAGCAACTGTTCCGACCAAAATTTTATCGATACGCAAACATTTGAATCGATGCAAAACAAATTACAGGCGCGATCGCTCAGTACCAGGCAACGCCACTCCTACTCCAAGTCTACGTCTCCACGCCTCCACGTGACCCAAATCAACCAATCGCTAATTTTCGTTGCATCAGCGTCCGGCACCTGAAGTGGCCGGAGAATATTTTCTCTTTTTTTACCGCCGCTAAAATCACTTTCGGTGAATAAATCGGAGAACCATAACCCTCGGCTGCTTCAGCGTCAGGGAAGGCAAACAAAGTCAGAGGAGTTCCGTTCCGACGGATAATTAACCGCTGAGAGGGAAAATTGAAGAACGGCCGAGGGTGCGGGTGGGCGAAGAAGCTCTCGCGTGACGCGAGACAGACACGTCAAACAGGCAAGACGAACGGTTACAAAGTTCCCCTTTGAGGCGGCGCGCGCGGTTTTCCTCCGTTTAAAGGAGCCGGGGGAGGAAAGTTCCACGAGAGTTGCGACGTTTCCTCAAGTGCATTAGGAAGACCGCGCAAAGCCCGATGGTCGAGGGTTCTGTACACATCGCGTCGCATGCCGTCATGTTTGTCCGCAAATAGAATTTCCTCGCGTCTTTATTTACTAATAACGTGGCCTGTGGCTGGCGTGCCCGGCTTTTCGAATAGCCTCGGCGCGCGCGCGAGCGAGAGTGCGATAAAACGCTTTCACCACGGCGGCAAAACGCGGCAGACTTGAACGTAACCGTGCACGCAACCACAATGACGTTTCGGAAAGCGTGCGCAGGGGGTGGTGGCAAACGGCGTTATGCGAGATTTACGAGAGTTCCACTTGTCATTTCCCCTCGGCCGAGCGCGCGTTTCAACCACCTTCCTCTCTCCTATTTACTCGGCCGAGCGCGCGATGCCTCCGCTCGGCCGAGAAACGGACGTCCCGTTTACCCATTTGCGGGAAATGAAGCGCGCCGTGTTTGAATCCCGCGATTGCTCTTTTCGAGATGAACGAAATCCGCCGTTTGCCCCGATACCTCGCGCGTCTAATTTACGCGACAGGATCGAAATCGCGAACGAAGAGTATTCGCACGTTTGGCGAGTATTTTTTTTTTTTTTTTTTTCAAAAACGTAGCAAACGGAAAATTGTAAAAACTCGAAATATCGAACAGTATTCTTTTTTTTTCCTCTGAAGAACAAAAGACAAAATGTTAGGATTCCTTGAATTTTTGTCGTTTAACCCCAATGTTCGCGATGTCGATCAGTGTTGTTACTATTTTGAAATTTGAAAAGAATTTTCACTGGCAGATTATTTTCCGAAAACGAACGGAACGATCTAATACTTTACTTTACTTACTCCCAGAGTATCGATGATAAAACAAACAGTTTCTCCTTTGAAACTATTTCTCAATTTTATTTTCGTTTACTTGCTTCATTTTTTTTTTTTCTAAATTCGTTTCTATCAGTGTCATTATTATTTTGTCATTTGCCTTCATTTTATTCAGAATTATTATACGTTAAAAACAGAACGTTTCATCGTTAATTTGCGCCGACGAGGATGGGGCAATCTTTTTCGTCTTACGATCATACATCGTGAAATCATTCCAAGAAAGATTTTAATTGCGCTTCAGAGATTAATTCAATTTCGAAGCTCTGTCACTTTATATCCTCGGCACAGGTTCTGCACTGTAAGTTGCCACGTTTACTTTTATCGTCTGCTTTATGCGTCTGTACAGTTGCACGTTTGACATCCGTTCCCCCCGAGCGAATGTGTAACACACTGAATTATACATGGGAGTTACATCTGAGCAGGTTGTCGCCATACCTAAGGTACTCGTTACTATTAATTATCCGACAGCCGCACCGAGAATTTATAATTATCGCGTGGTATCCGCCTCTACTTTCTCTTTTCCCCCACTGCAACACAATCGACGACATCGAGAAGCGAGGCACGCCGATCGATATTTTTATTACTCGGTAGGTCCGCAAAAAGTGCAAATTTTTGCCGAGATTTCTCTTCTTAAAAATTTATTAACGTTACTTTTAAGCAATTACTATACATTGACAAGAGACTGACGTCAGTATCAAACTTTTAATAATTCTTTTTGTTAATTCATCGAAGAAACATTAAACACAAAATTGAAGCGTTTTGGAACAACGCGGATGTTTTTGGATCGTATTTGCATCTAGTTTTGGTAGATATTTTATCACCAATTACTTCTTTCATTCAGTTTTAAACAAATTGGTAAATTGTTTGAAAACAAGCAGCTGCTACGTTGCAAAATTTCAAGTGTTATTTTCAAGATTGGAAAGACATTTACCTGCACGGCAGATGGAAAATAAAAAAAAGTTTGAATACAAACTGTCGTCTCGTGTGCTTTTATAAATGTAAATTGGTGTTCTGTGCGTTTCGTAAAATCTCTGACATTACAAATGTCCGATACCATCAATAATTAGCTAATTACGCTACGGCTCTCTATTATTGCCAACAGAATAGTAAACAGTGCGCAGAAAATAAATAGCAACGCGTGTAATTTCAATAACAAATAATACACCGCAGATGCCACGGATTAACACGCGTTTCCCGTAGATCGGATAGAGGATAAATCGTCGAGACTAAATCACCGGTTCTTTCCGAGCCGTGATCCGAAATGCGGAACACGAAGAGCATGGAAATCAATCACTTTGGTTCGAGCACCGTTTCGTGCTGAATGACTAGACGAAAATAAAATATTTCGAATATTCGATCGGGGGAATTGCGACGATAGATCATCGGACTACGCTGTTAATAACACCGGCGATCGGCGATCCCGGCTACACTGTAATCAAACTATACTCGTCCGCATGCCGGCAGAGGAGATCTCCCTCGTATCGTGTAACCGCTCCGACAATTTTGCGAATTTTTACAAGACTGCGAGTCACAGGGCTGTGTAACGCGATCGAAGCAGAGGTCGTATATACAGAACGATTTCACAAGTTTTCCAAACGAAATTACAGAGAAACGGAGGAAGAAGGAGATGTGAGATTTCGCGAGAGTTGTTTGAAAAAAGGAAGAACGAAATGTAAAATTTTACAATGTTTTGCGCGGAGAATTATTTGAAAATATCAATATTCAATTTACGCTCAAATGTTGAACAGAGAAGTTCGTCAGATGCAATTATTTTGTTTGCGATAAATGTGAACGCGTGTAAAATTTCTGATACTCGTAACTTTATGTAAAAACTTCAAGAACTCGAGTTGAACTTACGAGCTGGTCACGGTCTTGCGTATACACGGCCATCCGAAACGGAACGGAACGGAACGACAGGGAGAAAGATTGGGAAAAGCCGGTAAACTTCGAGAAACTCACCTGTATCCACGAACGAAAATTAATCGAACGACAGCAACTACTATCTGGCTCGGTATATCTATCAATTTCCCTTCTCCGTCGCGGTTCGGCGTCACGTACCGTTTAACTTCCGAAAAAGTTCGTTAATTACGTCTGCCTCTTGAACGGCGGTTCAACCGTTCATGATTCATTCGAACGGTAACGAAAATCGATCCGATGAAATACAGCCAAGCCGTTCGAAAACTGTCAACGACCCAACGGGGCTCGTTTCTCGTTTCCTGTCGACTTGCGGGATACACGGGCGAGGCCGGCTCGATGATAAATCAGCCAGCGGCAAAGCGATTTCAGAAATCAGAGAGAGAGGGAGAGAGGTTCGCAATGAGCGGGAGGATCGGTTGAAATCGCGGGGAACGGTACCGGAGCTAATTATAATATCAATAGCGTATTAGATTAATTAACGTCGCATAGCCAGGCGACAGCCATGCGCGACGCCAGTGTCGTTAAGATTAATTGCCCCGTTCTTTCAGCCAGCCTGTCCGTAAACCGGCTGGCTACTTCTCCGCGATGCCGCGAAACGCGTGCAGCACACGTACGTACGCCCTCCGGCGCGATCGCGCCGCGTCTCACCAACCCCGACCGATACTCGTCCATCTGCGATCAGATAAGACCGGAGCGCTCTTATCGGCCACAGGCTATGCTACGCGACGAAGGATTTTTTTTCGATTTTTTCGGCTACGATCTACCTCGTGCTTCGCACAGAGAGATAGTTTCCAACAACATCTTACCGGAGATGGGGAGGATAGGATAGTATCGAGATATCAGAGGAGAAACAAGGAAAATGAAAAAACTGCACGACTCGTACCCCAGTGAGATTCGTTTCACCGAAAGACGACTTTTTTGCCATAAAATTTTATTTCATATGCAAACATTTGAATCGATAAGAAACAAAAAACAAAGGCGCGATCGCTCAGTACTGGACAAATACCCCACGCCCTCTCGCGACTCACGTGACCCAAATCGACCAATCGCTAATTTTCGTTGCATCGGCGTTGCACCTGAAGAGGCCCGACTTTCTGGGCTACCTCCGCTAAAATCAGTGACAATACCGAAGCAACGACAAATATGGAGGAAAAATAACATGGAAATAGCAGTATACTAAAAAAAAATACATCGTTACTGGCCTCTCGAGGATAATTGATAACCACCCTGTACGGAGGACCGTGAAAGTATTCGAACATTCAGATTATCGAATTATGTTATTTGTATCATGGAACAACAGAAAGTACAAATATTTTCATGTTTATTACAAAGATTATCACGGACGTACATATAAATTTTAATTAAAACAGATGTTACACGTCATATTGTACAAAATATTTACTCTGTGTTTGTTGCACGTATACGTTTCACGAAATTATTCAAACAGTCGATTATTAATTGTGTCAATGGTTCTCAACCTTTAATGAAATCACTAGAATTTCATGTTTGGAGTAATTATTCAAAGTGAATAATTACGGTCTTTTTGTTAGATGTACGTTTGTAGACACGGTTCCGTTTCATTTTTTGATTCGTTGGATTGAAATTTTATTACTAAAATCAGTGCTGCGTTAATGAAATTTCAAGAAAATTTCAAGTGACATTTCTATTCGTATTTTTCCACGTCGAAGACTCGAGTGTATCTCACGATTTCAAAAATGAAGTACAATTCCTTATAACGGCGGAAATAATTCACAAAGATAATTTATCGTTATATCGTTACACTTTTATTCCATAAATTTTGATATTAATTTACACGCATCAATTTAATATGCATTTATTTAGTTATTTTACTTTCAACATTTATATTATTGTACAATACTATGCTTAGGCAATTTGTATTGTAAATCTTTCATCAATAACGTTGAAACTTTTAGTCCACCCTGTGGACATTTAATGGATCGTTGCGTATCGCAATTCTGAAATATTAAAAGTTACTTGTTCGTAAATCATTAATCGTCGTCGTTCACACATCCCCAATTGTTCATAAATTAATCCATAGAGCGTTCCATAAATTTGACCAAGTTGCGCAACATCGAGTAGCAACATCAATAATCCGTTACAGACTGCTAATGGACGTGTTGCCAAACGAATATTGAACCGTTTCGTCGCAGCGCGATGTTTAAGGAAAAATTGCGCGACAACTATTAAAACTATTAAAACACGCGCAACGATTTTCGAAATAGTAATCGTTTGTCAGAGGGACAGAAACGAATGACATCGATCGGTCGGATTCAGGTACATCGTTGGTTCGTATTACAATCAACGTGCGATCAGAGACGGGACGGATTTATCTTTAATACCGCTAACTGCCGGTATTTATGTTCTTTATGTCGACTATAAAATCCGCTTAATACAGCATTAAACATGTGGACGTGTGCAAACACGTGCTAATGTCACATGCAAGCGCAAACGTTCGTTCAACTGATGTTTCCCTATTTGGCAAACAAATGAAAATACAGTTATCGTAGCGCTGAAATTTCCATCGGCGCAATCTGTTGATGTTTTCCTTCCGTTGGCCACGGATCATCTACTTTTTAACAAATAATTTCGCGCAGATTGCCGGATTTTCCAATCCGTTCGCGCGCGATACCGATCGACGTTGTTGAATCGTTTCGTACAAATCATTATCAGTTAGAGAAAATAATTGTGTTGCGTTTTCTTCGCTTTTAAATCTGACTTTTTGTCGATTGTCTTGCAACAAAGTAATTGTAAAGAGTTTACGTAAGAGTCAATTCTCTCAATTTTCGTTTTAAATGCGTTCAAATTCAAACTAATCTCTCGGAGATTATGGCCTATGTTTTCAGACATTTTCACTAAATTTCAGTTAGCGGAAGAGTGGAAATCCGCATCATTTACTTGTTACGAAGATAAACGTCGACACTGACGTACGAACTGTTGTATGCTGTTACGCTGATGGATACTCTGTCACGTGTACGCATCATTTTGTTAACGCTAGATTTACCAATATGATCAAAATGAGCAATTTGCAATTTTCTGGATATACGACAATGGGCATTTTTAGAAAGTTGAACGACGTATAAAAAGAAAAGTCGTCTCCTTCTTCTTTTTTTTTACCAAAATTAACTAAATCAATTATTCTTGCTGTATTTATGATAAATTTGCTACAAGTTTCACTATATTCGATAAGGTAATAAATAATTCGTCGAGTGTTGAAAGGTAGTTGAAGTAGACTCATGTAGATACGCTTTTCAAAATTACAGTGTGATTAAAACAGAATGATGCATACAGCTAATCGACTTTGTGATTTGAAACCAACACACAGCAAAATAGTAATTAACGCAACAAATGAAATACAAGGTACGAAAATACAAAATTATAATAAAAAAAATACATGAAAAACATAAGTTTATATTGTTATTATATTTAATTTGCTATATAAAAGATTATATGATATATTTATAATTAACTCAAATACGTAGGCTGGAATTGAACAATGAATTAGAATTTTCAAAACTTTTGCGAAACTTCCACAAGGTTTATGGCAACGTTCAACGTTCTGAAGGCAAACCGAGACTCAATGACAGTTGCGAAACCTACAAAGAGGCAGAAACAGAAGTAATACGGGACGAAACAGAGAACCGCGAGAGAAACATTAACATTAAATGAAACTCGTTGTCGACAGTGAACCACGCGGTTGCAAATTGGCTAGCGCAATCCGAAAGAGACTCGGGATTTATGAAAGTCTGTGCAACGCTAAACTGTAGCAGGTAATAAATTGTCCCTTTCGAACACAATGTACAATAAACGACTCGGCATTCGACAAAAAAAATGACGATTCGTACGTAACGGCGTTTTGTGACTTTCTCACGCGTGCCTCTTGCAATTTGCATCTTGCTTCGATGCGATATAGTGACAGCAATGAGGTAGCAAGAATATAATTTACTTAGATTAATAGTATGTAATAAAGTGCAGCGAGAATTAGGACCCATAAATACAAGTTTCACTTATCGATGTACGTACTGATTCTTGTGCATTTACAAAAGCATTAAAATTGCACAAAATGCATACAAAAATAAAGAAGAAGAATACTGTGTTCTTATAACATCGAGTTTCTATTTTCTTTCTTTTTTTCTAATCATCTTTTCACACAGACTGATTTGTGTACATTTCGTTTTCGAGACTTTTTGCTGAGAGAAACGCATTCAAGGTCTCTGACGTTTCTTTAAATCGACATGATACGCTGATATTTACAGTATACATTGTTCAGAATGATCACCTCTCGACTCTCTGTGCGCACAAATAGATGGTAGCTCCATTAAACTTATCCATTAAATAACGGTATGGTAGCTCAGTGCCATTGATGTTTCGTCAATGCGTCATCAATAGTCCATACACATTGGGCTTTCAGATTAAATATACTCTCGATTCCGTGCATTTCCATAATCGCTCTAAAGAGGATAGGTCAAGCAACCACGAGAATCGTGTCACTCAGAATTTTGAATCAATTCGACATCGTTAAACGTCTGCACGTGTTATGCGATAGCAGATTATGCCGTTATCAATATTCTTCCATTGCATCGCGTAAATTCATATTAAAGCGTTTTTCGAATCGTATCGTTCGATTTCGCACACTTGGAAGATCATGTGAAACAACCACAAGTGCAAGAGAGACGAACAGAAGGAATATAATCTCTCGACACGATCGTTCAAAGAAAAACGTCCTCTAGAAATCACGTTTTGTAATAATCTGCCTTTGGCACAATTTGCAAATAACGACACATCTTTGCTCCGTGCGATCTAAATTTTAGCTTTTTTGTTTTGTTTTTGAACAAGTACATCGATTGTATGTTCGTCTAAATCCAAATTGCAATCTCAAAATGTTCACTTGTTAACGCATCAAATGCAACATTTCAATTGATATTACTAAATTATAAATTTACACTGATTCCATAAATTTTATTTATTATTCAGCAGCCAAAAGTTTACGCAAAATCACCATCCACCGATCATTCCAAAACTCACTAATTAGCGAGCCACGTTTCAGACAATGCTCAAAGTACAAACGTACGCCGGAAAAATTCGAGACTTTGAAACGAAGCACAATGTTCCACGAGCGCGCATAACGAAGAATAACAATGGATACATTGTTCCTTATATATATAAAATTACCTCGAGTTGCAAAATAATTTTCACAGAATTTTCGAAATTGACTTTTTATTAGTCTTTCGGTGCAAATATCCCGCCGCATAACTAAAAAACGATTGTACGATGTGTGTGCAGCAGAATTATTTCTATTCGCGGACTTTTCACTTGTAAAATTATACATTACTCGTGTAACATGTAACGACATATAACATCGAATGATAATAATTTTATAATTTCAACATTAGATTATATTTAATTAGATAAATAAAAATTTGTAAAGTTATAAATTTGGAATTTGGATGTCAACAAATTTTCAACAGTTTTTTTTCCTTCGTAAATTTCGTTTCTGGCCGAGAAAGTGGTTCGAACGAATAATGTTGACAACATTTGAAAAAACGAATGAGGACTGAATTTGAAAAAAAGGAGCTGTATTTAAATTACAATCTAATATCATCAAATTGTCGAGTAGTACCGGAGGAGTTAAAAATTCCAAATATGCTTTTATTCTCAAAACTTGTAGGATGAAAAAAAAAAAATACCTCTGTACCAGAGATATTTGGTTTAAAAAAGAGCGCGATGCTGTTTATACCGTTTGAGCGGAAAGCAATTAAGCTCCTACTATTTGGTTTAAACACAGAAAGAAGGCCAATTCTAGTGTTTACAAGGTTCTATTTATTCGGTAACTGTTTCGGTCAATTAATTTACTATGTAGTTCGCACACAGAATTCTTCTCGCTGAATTTAGTCTGCAAATAGTTCGCGTTCGTTCAGCTCGTAACCAACGACCAGAAAAAAAGAAAAGTAAAAAAAAGTAAAAAATTAACAAAAATACTTTAGTAGAAATATAAGAAGGGAATTGTAATTATTTTACGATATATTGTAACTAGACTGCGAATTTTTATGCATCTGTGACAAATCTGGCGACGCAAAAATAATGTGGAAAAATATATAAAATATTAAGTACGACATTCCTTGTAACATTTAGTAGGTAATTTTAATTTTCCACTTGTCTTCGTAAAAGTATAAAATTATGTAATTAAAAAGTATCAAAACATGCAATGGATAAAACAATCTGGATTGTTTACAATCACAACTAATATTTTTACTGTTTTTGATTTTTAAAAAATCTGAAAAATTTCCGAGATACCTACTGAAGTCTCTGCTTTGTACATATATATGATCCTCGAATCAAATATTTCTAGGAATAACCAAAGCTAAGTAAAAAAAATTTTTAAAAACGTAAGAAATAAATCACGGTGGTTGAGTATATTACAAGTACATCATACATATTACTGTATCACACGCACGAAATTCTACACGTACAAGAATAAATCAAACGTCGTACAATAAAATTTCCTTTGTTTGGAGCTTCATTTTCCAAGAAAATTTGAACATTGGTATTTGATAAATTTTCAAACTCGACTCGGAAACGAAGAGAGATAGAGAAACTTTGCTTATCACAGTGTCAGATCAGTTAAAACTACAAACTTTCATCGCTGGTCGAGATGCGTTAAGAAATAAACGGCGAACATTTTGTTATCTGTGCTTGTACCGTAACGTTAAGGATAACGAGATAAAAGGGGAGCGAGCGGTATAGCTTGCCCCGTGTGAATATACATGCACGTGTGCGCTGGTAACTGTACCAGCGTTATTAACATTGGCTTTGCACAGCTTAATATTTAAATCAGCGATCCATAATTGGAATTCGTTTCAACGATCGCGCGGATTATTAACATGAGCCAGTGAACTCGGCCAACACGACAGGTGGCGTGTGTATTTATACTGCCGTCTGTAAGCCTATTTGGCGAGCTCGGACTTTAATTTCGAAATGATACATTTCGAAAACAACGAATCGAACGACGTGGTATCTCGTTTGGTTGGTACTTGTTACTTGAAACGGCTGACTCTGAAAATCATTTTTCCCTAACGAGCTAACTTGTCATTTTATTTTTTATTTCCTGCTTCCGACTAATTGAATTAACTCGAGTGAGAAATTACTCGAATCTCGCAATCTCAGCTTTAACATATAACACTGACATGTTGGTTGAGATAATTCAATAATTCACCTTATTTCTTCTCATTTCATTCTACATTAAGTGTACCTAACCTAAACCTGACAATTAATTCCTTCGTTACATTTTCAGCCTTTACGATGGATAAATGTTTCTCTGTTAACGTTTTAGGGATCTGTAAAGAATTTAAAGACCCAGGATGCTGCTGGAAGGACTGAAGGAGTGTGTGAAAGGAGTGAGAAGAAAGGCGATTGCGTTTCGTCTCGGAGTCACTGCCTAGACTCATCAGTGGGGGGGCTGATGGCAGCGACTCCTTACCCCAGACGCTTTTGTTGTTATAACTACCCGCTAGGCTGGGCCCGGATATCACCCTCCTCCTAGCGGGGTTTCGCATGCTGCTTGCTTAACATCGGAGATCGGTAGGACCTCGACGCTAGGCGCGCAGCCACTTGCGGCTTGTGCAAGTCGAGTGTTCGAAACTCGTAGTCGAGGAATCGTAGGGCCGCTACAACGTCAATCGTTTAATATTTGCAACAATTGGGCCCGAATAATCTGCCAATTTGAAACTAGAACAAGGAACAAGGAAATCGTTCGATTTCTACGTTTATCTCGACACTCTGTGAAATTTATGGAAGCTTTCTGTTGATTTTTTAATTTCCGTTTATCACGAAAATATACTGTCCGTTGTTCAAGGGCCGATTAGTTTGACAAATTGTTCCTTCTTTTAATCAGTTCTCGTTAACGAATCAACAACTTTGCTTGTTTTTTGCTTTTTCGTTCAGTTCGTAATTGGATAAAAGTATAATAAAATTCTTGCACATAATTCGAAATTTCAGTCACGCGAGAGTTTCAAGATCGTTCTTTGAACGACTGGAATCTTGACACGTGTATTTCTGCTTTCTATGAATCAAAACAATCGAGTCACCACCAGCCATATTTTATCTCATCTTCCAACTTCAATAAATTTGATCTATGATTTCAAAGTGTAAATTTTTGCCATCTTCGATCTCTAATTTTTCTCGAATCTCTGAAGAATACCTAACTTTTCTCTAAAATAGAATTTCTCTTACGTTCAAACATAAAATCATCATTGATTACAGTTTCACCATTTTATATTAAAGTATTACATCGGTATATTAATTGTTATCGATCATCGAGTATTATAATTATTAATTATTGACATGACAAATACGACGAATATAACAACTTCAGCAAATGTAAAGAGAAATTCTCTACAGTTTGCACAATCATACACTAGATGCGAATAATTATTAATTGTTATTTATTTTCATTGCTATTTTTGATAAAACATTCTCTTTTAATTATAATTATCGAATCGTATTTCTTTCCATCACTGACGAAAGCAATCGATTACTATTTATCGTGAATTGCAATGTAATCGTGCAAACAACTTGCGAAATTTGCCACATTCCTGATCAAATTTGCGTGTCTTTCGAACGAATTGAATCACTTTCAAACAAGAAAAAGAAAAAGAATCTGTGTGAAATCTAAGTGTTTATATACATACAACGTCGAGATGTACGAGGAAGTACGCTAAACGTGAGCAAAATATTTGGAAAATAACGAGATAGCAAAATGCGTGCGCGGATTGGGTTGACTGAAAGCTGGTCGAGCGGGCCTGCTATTTCAGTACGCGCGAAAGGACAAGAGTGTTCTTGAAAGCGGTCGATTCGTTCCGAAGAACGCGATACAGCGAATGTGGCGAATGAAAGAGCAAATAACAAACAATAACGAAAGAGCAGGGCAAACAGTAAAGAGAGTAATTACGCTATTTACTATGCGTTACTATGCGTCGTTAGCGATTCAAAAACCCATCATGCAAATTTCTTTCTTGGAAAGCTCTGTGAAGGAAACTGAAATTACTGTATCGTACATAGCGAGTTTCGCTTGAATCACGTAATGAATTACAATGAACGTATCAATATGTATAATATATCTGAAAACGGTTAATTAAAGACAATTACAAATAAAACACTCGGCAATTTTAAATTTTAATTTTGGATGTTGGATAAAAAATATTTTGCAATGCGAAAGGATATTTAGGCGACACCCTGTATATTTCGCGTGGCGTCAATCCCCACCACACGCATCATTTCCCCTATCCGGCGTTATTTTTAAGCAGCTTTCGTTTATCACATTACCGTAAACAACGTACGCGGGCGGCTTCAATTCAATTTGAAGCACGGCGCACGCACGTAGATTAACCAGTTAATCCGGACTGGACTGCCCTCTGCGAGTAACAGGCTTTGATCTCGGGTGGTCTCTGCGCGACCGAAAGTTTAAAAATAATGGCGCGCTTAATCACGCCGGCGCGCGAAACGCGTTTGAGCACGTTTCAGTCCTTCCCCTCTTGCGCGTGAAGTGATTTTCACTACCGGTACCGACGGGTTCGCTGACTTTATTATTAGGTCCGTTTGCACTCCACGCGACTCGTACATTCAATTTTCAATCAAAAACAGCGAACAGAAAAATAAATCATAAATAGTTTAGTTTGAATTGCACACGAAAATAACAGTAACGAGTTGTACAATATAAAAATTCGAGAATTAAAAATATATTAAAAACGTTTTATCACGAACTATATTTACACGAACAGAATACAGAATATATTTTTAATGGTTTCAAGCAGACTTTCCTGATCGTTGTCGCTGCATCGATCCCACCACTTGCTTGGTAACGAAATCAACAGACTGAGAGAGTGAGATTGGAAATTTTAATATAGCGAAGAGATGGATGCAGTGGAGGGGGTAGCGCTAGCGACCAGGAAAGTAGGGGCAAGGACTCGCGAGCCGCTCTGGTTTAGACGTTTAACGTTCTTTCCTAGCGTTGGCGCGACATCACTCAACGACATTCCAGTTACTACGAAAGAATATTTCGTAATTTTTCTAATAACATTCCGCCTTTTTTCACTCTCGAATTCTTACGTTTCTCGCGTCATTGTTACAAATTGCTACTGCACGCATTACTCTTGCATCTACTGAACTATTTACTGAATTTTCTGAAACCTATCGTACACGAAAAACACAGATATGAATTTACTTAATCGCTTTACTTTACTAAGATACGAATACGCACCGTGTTCTTAAAATTTAATCCTTTTATGCACACGTTGTTATTGCATCCACGATTATTACACGCCTGCAAAGTAGTTTTACGCTTTAAGCTTTGAACATTCGCGTGTTATGTTGTAATGTTAAATCTTTCTATATATATATATATATCATTATTCGTGTAACATCGTTATACAATTATATCATACTAATTATTTGAAATCAAAATTTATGGCAGTAATTCGTGCAACTGAATTATCCGACTATATTTCATCAAGATATATTCAACTAGTTTCAAATTTATTCCGTTTAAAAAATTGAATTAAATCATTATGACAATTATATTATTCATTTATCAAGTATCCGTTTGCATATTAGTCTACTAATAAATTACGTACAAAATTAATATTAATGAACGACTATTGTCAATTATTTCAGTGACTCTCAATCTTTGCCAAAGATCGTTATCACCACCGAAATCAAAATCAAAAATTCTACGAACGGAAATATGTTTTGTACGCAAATAGATATTCAAGATCGAGAAGCATCAAGGTATATTGCACAAATTATCCACATACCGACAGCCATATCTCGCGTAACGCTGATAGTAGAAATTCCATTAGTTGAGAATTATCGATCCATTTCGTTGCAAGCTATTTTTCAAAAAATATTAAAAATAGAGAGATTTTTTCCTGTACCATTTAATAGCGTATTAAACTCTTTTTCGCAAGATGAATAAATCATCACGAGCATTTTCACGAAGAGGACGTTTCGTCAAAACGAGGAACGATTTATTTATCGATGAATGATCATTACGAGCAGACTTTTATTTCTCAATCATGGTAATTCGTATTACGTAATAATATAATTTAAGCCATTTAATTTTGTTTCGTACTTTATATTCTCTTTGGTGGAAATTAATGATGAAATGAAATCAAATTAGAAATTCGAAAATTAACCAATTTTTACAGCAATTTAGTGGTTCTAAGTAGAAATTGAAAGAACGCAGAGACAAACTTTTGCTTCTCTAATTGTGAGAAAATAAAGCTCGTGAAGGAAATTTCAGACAGATTAATTTTTCTCGAACAAAACAAATATATTTAACGAAACTTGAAAAAAAAAAAAAATAATTAAATAAAAGCTGTAGTATACCTTTAAATGCTTCAACATGGTGTGTTCAGACCAAATGAATGAACGCTCGTTCAACCTTTACCTCTACAAACCTGTGCTCGTTTATGTTGGGTAAACGGTGGTCGAGTTATATTCGTGGCGAGTGTAAACGAATATCTGAGTAATCTGAGCCGAGAAACGGTTCGATAGTTATTACAATATATCGTGTATCTTCCATCGTGCGTTTCTGAAAAAAATGAAAATGTTCAAATTCACAGATGAAACAAACGTATGTTGTAATATCTATTAGGTGCCTCTGTTTAAGTTTCACGTTTCTGTTGAATCGTTTTGACACTGAAAATATGAACAAAAGACCTGCAAATGTAGTTACCGTAAAATCGAGCGAATAATTCATAGATCACGAACGAATGCTAGTTTGAATTTGAATTTTGTCGAAATGGCGGATGAAGCGTTCGTTTCATCTAAACGGATTATTGCTGAGCTACGAATACATAAAATGCATGGAATTACATTATATGATGTAAAAATTATCATGAATATGATAATAATACAAAATAATACATAAAGAATGTAAAATAATATTTATCGTATACTTAATAAATCATATTTCATTATGTTCATTATATTTTAACGTATAAAACTAATATGTAATAGTACATTCCTACTTATCTTTTTTACCGAACCATTCAAAAGTGAAAACGTATTCGAAAAATTATTTCTTTCAAACGTTGAAATAAAAAAATTGTAGGAAGTGATTTTTGGCCCACCCTGTATTTAATGTTATTGACGTTTGACGTTCGTGTGTATCTTTATTACAGTCAATGCTTCTGTTTGTGCAGTTTTATATTTTAACAAGTTATAGTTATGGTGAAAACTAGAGAAATTTGAACAGAAAGTTTCATTCACTAAATACCGTCACAACGAAAGCTCCGTTCTGAAGGTATTTTACACGTTATACACGCAGTCTCCAGATTTTCTTAGAATCTCTTACATTTCCCAAAAATCATATTTGCGTTCCGCGTGTTTGACTCGCAAAAATTTAAAAATCAGCCGAAAACCACCAGTATCAATCATTGTCTGTTACGTGCACAGTTTGCCGGTAAGTGAATGTTGTCTCGCGAAACACGCCAAATGTTTCTGCTTGATACATATTTTGGTACGCAGAGTAACGCAGCTTTACGCAAATATTTGCGCGAATGGCGTGATAATGCGACGATGTTTGCACGGTTTTCGAACTTCAGAAAATCTGCGCACTACCATCCATTGTACTTTCGCGTTCCGTTCGCCACGTCCTAGCGTTTGTCTTTTGAAAATTTCCCATCTCTATTCTCTTCTTCAACGGGGATTTCGCTCGAGACCAGTGAGTGCAAGCGTACGTACGTGTGATCTATTGACCCAGACGTGCACTGCTTTTCTTTTTCTTCCTGCACTCTAGAGCTCTGCCAGTCCGTTTTTCAAGGTTACAAGCACTCTTGTATCTTGAACATGACGTTTTAAATATTCGACAATTCACTGAAATATAAATTAAATTTAACGTAACGTATCGAATCCAGTTATCACTGTGTGGCAATATAAAATTATTTTCCGCAAGCAGAAGTATTTGGAATCGACTGTTTGAATTTTCATGAACTAATGTAAAGCCGACATTCATTTCACTGTATATCGTGATAAATATTTTACTTTTGACATTATATTATTTTATATGCTTTGTATCATTACACGCGTTACGTTATATCTCATTGAAATTTCTTCCAAATTCGTCCTTACGCGACAGACAAAACTACGCTACACTCTGCACACACGGGCTATCAACTGTTTCCGAGCGTATCGTTCATTTCAAGCATCAGGAATTCAACTTTAACTGAACAGAAGACGACACTGCAATGGAACAGAAATTTGCAAAAACGATCGGGATACTTTGCCGAACAAAATACTCGACTGAAAAAGACCAATTGTCACGGGCAAGAAGCAATCGTCAGGAAATATCTTACAAAAACGTAAAATTGCAGAGATGAAAAGGCAAACAGCAACGGAGACAGGTTGGAAAATACTTCGCCAGAAAGTAAAGCACATTTGCTTCAGCAGTCGGGAAACGTATATTTCCCGACCGTAAGAAATAGACGGATAAAACATTAAGACCGCGAGAAAACAAGTTTCCCGTGTCGCTTTGAATTTTCATGATCGAGGGAACGACGGCAAAAGTCTCTCGCCGGATGGTCGAAACGGCAGAGATAGCGAGACAAAACGGACGCCGAGTTCAAAGGAGAAACGAGAGGGAGATGGAAGGACGGATCGTATCAAATCGGTGAAAACTTTCCCGTCTAGTTTGTAGCCGTATGCAACGTAATCCGCGAGAGCCATTAAGACGGGTAAGCTTGATGATAACGAGCCTGCGCACTTTTGTCGACCGACTGCTACAAAGAAAGAAAAGTTATCACGTCCATTGAGAAATGGCATTTTTAATTTTTTATTACGATAATATTTAATGTTGTTACTTTCGTTGCACCTTTCCTCGGTGCACTTCACGTTCATAACAATTGATTTGTCCAAAAATCGCATTGCGATTTGAATTTCTGATCGCTTCGTCCGTCTCTATGTGCAGAGGGGACTTTTTTTCACTATTAAGCGCGAATTACACTGATCAATTGTCCGTTACGTGTTTGTTGTTTTCTCAAACTAGAAACTAGTTGACTTCCAAACTTTCGAACTAATCGATTCTAGATTGCTTGTTCAGTGTACAAGGACGAGGATAGGACAGGACTCGCAAGGACGTGTCACTTGCATCCCTTAGTTAAACAGGCAAACTCTCAAAGGAGGAACATTCGTTTAATCGTCGATTCTCGTGTGCTCGGTTATAAATTGAAGGGGTATATTCTTTGGGATAAGAGCGTTTCTGGTGAAGGCACAACAAGTTCTGAGATATTCAAGGTTTCAAAGTTTCGTCTATTTTATCGGTAATAAAACCATGATAAGAGTGGTCATACTTTTCAAAACAATACTGAACAAAGTCTATTGTCAGTGAAGAATGAAATGATTATGGGTAAATTTTGGTCTGAGTAAGAAGCGATAATAAAAAGTCTTTGAGTAAAAATAACAATTTTCGAGAAAAGACATTTCTTGAGAAACATCTTTTGCATATTCAGCAAAAAATATTTGATAAATTATTGACATATGAAGTTGAGTCCTCCGACGCAGTAAAAGAAAAAAGAAGAATTCTTCAATCAATTACCTCTATTCGGGGTTTTGCATCTTTTTGTTTAATTTTTATATGGAATCTAACGATCATTTTCTTTCTGGTCGTTACTTTTTAATAATTCAATTAACGAAATTAGGTGCGCAAGAATTTCGAGAGACGAAATTAGGCACGCAAAAATTAATACGGATGGGCGTACGAGTTACGATTCAGAATATTTTTACAGGAACATGCGGAAATTATGTACATAATGATCGTTCAAAAGCACAGCGGTATTACACGATGCTACTGTAATACGCGAAATTTATTTCGATATGATAATTATACAATTAACATATCACAATTGGTATTATGGTAATTCGTGACATGATTAAATTTACAAATGATAATTCTATGTATAAACGATAATTAAATGTATTCTATACAAATTAATAAGAAAGAGCAATTAGTGCACAGTGCAACAATTCGTTTTATGCCAGTCCAACAATATTAAATTTACATAGCTGAAATATTAAAATGTAACGTTTTAAATATTATAGCAATAATTTAATCGCTTATAAATATATAACATAAATCAAAGAATTGAGTAGAATAATTTTTTTTAATTATTGCAAAGCTAGATCTGTTCTAACATTATACAGGCGGATTATTGCTATACTGCTATAATTTGTTATCAGAATATATCTCTAGATAATGTAACATGTTTGTGTAATGTTTTGCATCTCATTATCAATAATGACGTCAAACGTTGAAAACGCGCGCAACTTTGGTAGCGGCCAGCATTATACAATTTCGTCGAGATAATAAAGTAAAACTAATTGTAAGCGGAGATTCTGGACAACCATTAGAAGCCAAAAGAGAATTTCGGTAGAAGTGGTCTTCTAACGAATATTAACAGAGACCGCCCCTTCAAAATGATTCTGAACAACCATACAGAAAATAAAAATGTTATTTCAAAACTGATTTTCATTAGTTAATCCCCTCAATCGTATATTTTATAACAATAATTTTATAAATAACAACGATTATAAAATATTATATGATATCAAAATAGTGTTGATGTAGAAATAAAATAACGAGCTTGCTTTCAAATTTAGAGAATGAAAGATACATGTACGATATATGTACGTACAAAATGTACAATTATATTAGACAATTACAATCATATTATATTAGTTTGTTTCAAACTTGACCAGTGTATAATCCTCAAAAGTGGCGTGCTCGTGTTATGATGTTAGTGAAATTTCAAAATGCAATGTGTAATATATGTAACAGATGCATATAAATAAAAAACTGCACGACTTGTACCTCAGTACGATTCGTCTCACCGAAAGGCCCAAAAGCAATTTTATCGATACGCAAACATTTGAATCGATAGAAAACAAATTCCACGCCCCCTCGCGAATCACGTGACCCAAATCAACCAATCGCTAATTTTCGTTGCATCAGCGTTGCACCCGAAGAGACCCTATTTTCTGAGTTATCCCCGCTAAAATCACTTTCACCACTGCACACAGAATCTTTCCCCATTTTATTTCAGATAAATTTCTTTCTTTCTTCACGATCAGCGACTTTTGTTCTTAGCTCTTTGACAATGGGCCCGGCGTTGATCGAAAGACATTGCGGCCGAATGTTTGATAGCGCTGGCAACATGGTTTTAATAATTTCGAACGAACGGATGAGAACGGCCCGTGGAACCGGAAGTTTACAACGCGTCAGCAGCTACTTAAGCGTAACACGGTATATAAAGTTTCGGTGGTTACTCCGCAAGTTAACTGAAAACAAAGCCGAACGCCTTTGGAAAGACGAGCAAGGAAGTTCGTAACGAAGTATGAAACTTGGATACAATCTACTTGCATACGGGATGTGTACTGTATAGAAGCGTTAGTTGGAGGCAGACTACTTTGAAACCGTGCCGTCTTCAAACGTGTCTCGCATAACTTCAATCAAGTTCCTCGTCGTTTTTCCGTAAGCCCTACAGAAAAACCCCTTCTTCACCTGCCTGGTAAATCTTTAGTAGTTCTTTTACTCTGCCTCAGAAATTCCACAAATTTTTAACTAAATTTAAAATAAATTGGTCGATTGTTAAGTGTAGCATAATTGAGAGATTTCAAGGGAAACAACTGATCAAATTTTTGCTGCATTTTCCATGTTTCTGTAATTTTGATATTTCAAATCAATTGCGAGTAATATATTGTTGAATATATTTAACAAACGAAAAGCAATAATAGCATTAATTGGCAGAATTTTTATTAAAAACCTCATTGACTAGTCGTACGATGACATCACCGCATTTGAATCGGTGAATTTCTCTGAACCATCGTTATATTTTAACACACGCACAAAATTTATTTCTCTTTTAAAAATCTAGAATTTCATTCTCGCGAAATTCCATCAAACTTTGCAATAACGATCTATACGTGTAACACAAGTTATAATTCCAGCAATTAAACTCACGGTAACGACTTTATTTTATTAAAATATTTTATTTTAACATATTATTTTTATGAACAATACAATATTGTATCACGTGTATTGTATGTATATTAATAATAAATACCAAAATAAAAATACTTTTTTAACAACGGAAAGAAACACTTGTGTACATAGATGTACGCGCTGTCTCAAAGAGATAAACAGACAGAATTGATGACAATTACTAATTTCGTGTTCCACGTATTCAGGATTCAGGATTTTTAAAAGGACAGGCACCGGACGCGATTCGATCAAACTTTGCAAAGTTGCAGAAAATCTTGACGATAAACTACCAAGGAGGTCCCACTGCTTACGTCGAGAACTAACTTTTGACATTTTTCTCACTTCCACAGACAACGTCGTATCAATCTCGAACTAACGAAAAGAAGACGCGCCTACCAAGCACTTTTTGCGCTTTGATTTTTATTGGTTTCTTTTTTTCTGTGACTTGGAGTTCGGTGTTGCGGACTCAGAAGGTAATGTTTATTATTATTTTTAGATACTTTATGTTTTATAATTACCATTTCAGACATTTTATATATACGTTCGAGTATTTCTTTAGAAAATTGATACTGAAATATTTTAATACCAAATATCAAATAGATACTGAGAGGAAATTTTTGATTTAAATTTTTCACGCTGTTTAGACGTGCGTGTCTATTACGAAAAAGTATGACAGAGCGTCAATTATATCCGAACTAATTGGGACTGAGGTGGTTCCGGAAATCGAATTATTCGGACAATCAAACACAGTTCGAGTAATCGCGCGTGAAATTGTCCAATTTATAAGTGTAGAAGCGAAATTGCCCTGAAATTAGTCATGGAATGCGAGGATCATTATTGCCGTGATTTGACGTGTAGCGTACAATATTGACTAAATTTCGAGGAAATCCTTCGCACCAACAATGTACGAAGAAGAACGGGAAATTACAAATTAACGGCAGACAATGTCGTTGCTTCGACGATAAATAAGATACACACGTTTTGCTTTGCTTCGAAAAATATATTATTTTGAAATACTGTAAAATTGCCCAGAAGCAACTGTTCTGATTAAGAAACGAAGACGATTTTTTTGCCATAAAATTTGTTTGAATCGATAGAAAACAAATTACAGGCGCGATCGCTCAATACTGGACAACGCCACTCCTACTCGAGGTCTACTCCACGCCCCCTCGCGAATCACGTGACCCAAATCAACCAATCGCTAATTTTCGTTGCACCGAAGAGGCCCGATTTTCTGGATTGCCCCCGCTAGAATCACTTTCAGTGATAATATTCTTATTGCAAATGAGTAATATTGGTACTAATGTTTAACTAACATTGATAATTATATTTGACACGGTTAATGATATTATTAATACAGTATTTATATAAGAATCATGATTATTCTGGAACGAAAGGACGCTGCAATTAACTGAATATCAACATTGCACAGGCTGAAGCCATATCTTTCTCGAGTTTATTTAGAGGATTGCAAAATTGCTCGACCTCTGTTATTATTCGAACGGATTATTAATGTTTAATGTTAGTACAAGTGCAGTTACAACAACAATAAACTATTTTTTAATCCTAGGAACAATCTAGAGAAAAATTTAACACAACTGAATCGATAATCACGACACGCAACACTCTTATAAAAAATATCTTTAAAGTAACAGCTTTTTACTCGGCAAACGATGAATCTTCCTCCATCATCCCGCAAAGACATTCCGTCGCACGCGAATCAAACCGAGAGAGAAGAAAAGAAGAAAGGAAAAGATCTCCCCTCCGTTGTTGGTGCTTATGTGCAATTTGACTTTCATGATACAGTCAAAGTCTCGAAATTAAAGTGAACCGTTGTCAAACGACCCGGGCGCGTGGTTTGTCATGCAAATTCGCTTCTTTTTATCCCCGGGATCGGTTTTCCACGAGAAAGTCACTGACCGTGGAATATATCCTTTTTTTCCCCCCTCGAAGCATCGCAACGTTTTCTTTTGATCCGAGAGACGAAATTCCACGGTTCGATGCTCGCGATTCGCCAACTTTCGCAATTTACGAAACATTCCGTGTTCCTGGAAACAGCGGGAGAGAAACCGCCGGGATGGATATCGGCGCACTCGGGCTTCCTTTGCGACTTCTTTCTACTTTCTTCTCTGTACTGCCCGTTTAATGGTCGGATTATATCCCGCGGTCGAAAGAATACCTCATGCAAAAATCTAAAGACTCTCGACAATTCCGTTTTAATGGCTCGAATTTCCTTTCGTTTCCGCGGTTTCGCTGTAACGATGTTGCGCGTTACGTCTCTCCCTCTCACTCTCGTTTCGACCAGCTTTTTATATTTATGATAATCGTCCCGTATTTAGAAACGCGCGTACAAACGGCAGGGAATTTCCTCCAATTTCCGAACTGAACAGGAAGAGAAGAATCTTCTAGTTGATGGAATTTTCGAGTGGAAAGATAATTCTGACATTGAGTCAAGTTTGAACAGAGATTTAAGAAACTGCCATTTGAAAATGCTGTTTTGCATTCCTTCGGACGAGTATTATTATTATCCTTATTATTATATTATACCTAGTTTCAGTGTGTGAAAACAATTATGAAACGTTGATTTACCGTGGAATTAAAAGTATTTTCTTATCTCACATTCCTTCGATATTGTTGTTTCGGCAAAGTCTTCTGCAATTACAATATGTCAGACATACTATACGTAATATACGAACAGACAATTTCCAGTTTTTGACAAACGTTCGGATATTGAAATTTAAAAAAAAATACAGCGGTTCGGATTTTACTGTTAATTCGAGTCAGAAGATGATTTGACGAAAGACCTCGGAGAAAGAATTTTTAACATTTAACAATCAGCCATCGATTTCATATACATTCAAAACATGAACTGTTACACTTTCAATTTCAATTTCAATGGAGATAAGCTTTTTCACAGAATACACAACTAAATAGACAACTAAATTATTTTTGCCGTTAGTGACCTGAGTAATTTAATTCGATAATTGCCCTTTTGATTTAACGCGACAGTACGCTCGAACAATGTTCTTTTGTAATTCAATCAACAGACTAGCTAATTAGTAAAAGTACTAATTGAAACAAGCTCAACTGAAATGAAGAAATGAAAAAGTAACAATCGAATTAATTCCGAAGAAACACCGTAACTATGAGATTTCAAGCACATCTCAACACCGTTCAACATCGAGGGATTGAAATATATTTTTCAACGCATTTATTATCATTTGATCTCGCACGTAATTCTCATCGACGTACGTTGAATTTCCAGACGATATTATCTTGCGAAAATACATTTCTGAATTAATAGAAAAATTCCAAGCGTTAAATTCCTCTTTAAATGCATTAAACCATTGTCGAAAATATTCACGTAGCTGCGATAAGCTTGTTTCTTTATGCAAAAGCGTGCCGTTATTTGCGTCAATGTGTTAATACGTAGGGTGTCCCGAATGTAAACGTACGAGCCAAGAGGAAAAGATTTCAAAGGAAAGAAGACGGAGATTTAAAAGAAAAAAATCGCCTATTCACGTTGTCATCGATTTCACCACCCGTAATATATTATTATTTAAAAGATTCGACTGTGCAAACGCTACGTGTTCTGATTATGCTTGTTTCACTGCAGCAACACGATTTGAGTTGCTTCTCTCAGTTGCTTTTTTTTTTTATAAAAGAAAAAAGTTTCCTCTCTTAGTAGAACGATCCTCTGCGCAGGGAAAACATTCCTCGTGCTTCGACGTAAATTCAGGACACCCTGTGTTTAAAACTGAACTCGATCGATTTACTCGACACTTGCACGCGCAAATTTTAGCAGCCAACTATATTTCTACAATAGTTACACAAGTTTCAAACGACTTCTCGAGCGCTCGAAAACGCTCGTTCGTTTTCTCAGAGAAGGACAAACGCAAAACGACAAGTGCCACTTTCGTCACGCGTTCTGCAACCCGTTGCAAAAGCTGGGCCTCCTTCCAATCGAAGCTCATTCTACCGAGAACGTCCCTGAAACATGAAGGCGCACGTCGGAACCTTATTAATCCCTCAAGCGTTTTGTCTTATTTCGAGAATGTGCGTTACGTGCGTTGTTACTGATACGTGCGCTCAATTATTCCAACGAAAACACAGTAAATGCACTGTAAGGCTGAGTTAAATTATAACGAAGCGACAAGTTTCTTTGAAAAATTTTTTTTTAATTTTATTGGCGTTTACGGTATTTAGATTTCACTTTTTGAAAATTATTGCAATATAAAAAAAAAGACCATTAAAAATTCGAAATGCGAAGAAGCGGGCTTGAATTTTTCTGAATTTGTAAAAAGAGGTATTAAAAACTAAATATTTGCGAAATTGAAAAAGATTAGAGACGAGTTTAATTCGTTTTCCGCACTGTATGTTTGTTTCGTTGCCTTGAAATATTCTGAAACGTGTTAAAATTACGAATGTATATAACGAATTTTACGATAGATAGCAAAAGCGAATTTTTCTTCGATATTGAACCAAAAAAATCCATCTTTTCACGACGAGTATACTCGACATAAACGCTTAAGGGGTTAACAAGCGAGTGGCGCGTGGGCGCAAGAGGCAACACCAAGCGCGACAATGTTTTCTTTTTTTCTTTTTTACTCTTTCTCGCCAGTGATTCAACCGTGAGTCTCCAGTTAATTGGGCATCCTCGGTAATTTATACGATCACGCGACCGAGACGCGCCATCTAATCCGAGGCTCCTTCGACGAGCTTAGAGCTGAAAGGAGAGGAAAGTCGCCTGATATGGGGAGGATTTTTCGTTTTTTTATAAACTCGTAGAGGGACCTTCAAACTTTTTGTGTCTGCTGCTACCAAACGCACTATTTTTGCCACTAGTTTCTTACGTATTGTCGAATTAACAAATAAAACGTGCGATCTTCCTATATCGGGTACAGATAATGGATGCCTAATATGGGAAGGTAGGTGTTTTCAATACAGGGCCATGTTTTACAAACACATCATTTTCATCTTTATAAAGATATAAACAAATTACAAAACAAATTATAGGCGCGATCGCTCAGTACCAGACAACGCCACTCCTACTCGAATCACGTGACGAAACCCACCCAAATCAACCAATCGCTAATTTCCGTTGCATCAGAGCGTTGCACCTGAAGAGGCCCGATTTTCTGGGTTACCCCCGCTAAAATAAAATCACTTTCAGCGACAAAAAAAAAATCAAATGCTTCTTTTTTTATCGCTTCTTCCCTCTTCGTTTCAAGTAATCAACTCGGTTGAAGTCGGTTTCAAAAATAGGCGCGTTGCCGCAGTTAGATATCAGAGGAAATCCCTGAATTGAGAACCCTCCCCATATCGGGTGACATTCCGCTATATTTCATCACGCGTCTCTCCCCTGTTTCGTCGCCCTCGGACTCGAGTCTCGCTACGAAAATGGGAACCTCGCTGCGCGTCGTCGTGCCGTTGAATTTATTTCGTCGGGTATTTGCTTTGCTACGGAATCCGGTATGCACAAACTATCGTTGACGTCAAGGTGAGTAACAGGGCTGCTTGATCGTGGCGTGCGTCAACCGAGGAGGGTCGAAGACGACAACGACGTTCTGTGAAAACAAACGAGCCAACCGGCGATAAAATCGCGTTATCCGCCGGAGGCTCGAGATTTCATAAACCATCGACGACGTTGCATCGTGATGAGCGTAATCTAACTAACGTAAGGGCTGTTTCTAACGAGTCTCTGGCCTCGCGCCGCGTGATTTAATATTTCGACAGTGTCGTTAAACACTGGGTTCATACGCGGCATACCCATCTCTTCTCGCACACCTGTGTTTCTACGAACTGACAGATGAAATCGGTACAAAATCGACTCGATTATTCTAGAAACAACTTGACGCTTAACGGACCGATTGTTTCTTTCTCCTTCTCGTTTTCTATTTCCGGGTTTTTCTGAGGGAATTAAAGAAAAATGCGTGCAAAGTTTACTAAATTACATTTTATAATATTGTATATTTTTACAGATCGATCGAATAATTCGATATTGATGAAAGAACTATTTATCTTCTCGTTACAGGCGTCAATCTGACAAATTAAATTGGGAAAATGGAGAAATCTGACGAATCAAGTTGAAAAAAAATGGAAAAATTTGGCGAATCAAGTTGAAAGAATGGAAAGAATTTGACGAATTAATCGAGGCAGTTGGAAGAACGAGACTCGAGCAAAAGTTTCACTTTATATCGAAAACGTATTTTAGGAATCGTGTGACGACAACGTAAAAAAAAATATCTTTAGTAATCGTGTAGCAGGATTTATTTATTCGCACATCCGTCACACACGCAGATCAAAGAGAGAGAGAGAAGGAACGGAAGAAAACGAGAGGGAACTGGCGACGGGCAAGGTGAACGGGAGGGGATGAGGGACGAAAGAGGGGGAAGGGGGCGTAGGTACACCGCGCGTATTCCCGAACACCGGTGGTTAACCTTCCGGTGATCGTCTGAGCGCTCTTCCGGGGATTGTCTCGCGCGTTCACCATTCGGTCACGGTCTATTTCCGGGGCTGGGCGATCGCTTAACGACGCATTGTACGTATGTATTTATGGTGGAAGCGATAGAGAGACGGTAATAAATACTGTTATACCGGCATTAACGTTAGCAACGGTGCGGCTCTCTCTCTCTCTCTCTCTCTCTCTCTCTGTTTCTGCGCTTCCTCAGTCGCGTGTGGGTAGAGAGCACACAGAGAGAACAGAATCCCCGGACAGAATAATGAGAGGAGGAACGAGAACGGACGATACAAAGAGAGAAAGAGAGAGAAAGGAGAAACAAGAAGAAGACGTAGCGACAGGAATTGTGGCCGTGTCTTCGACTCTCGTGCTGATGCTTTCTGGGACACGAGAACGTGCTCCCGTTACGCCAAACGCTCGAGCAATTAGCGAGAGAAACAAACGTTGTCCTGTTACCGTACTAGTCGAGACAACCGCGTACATACAAAGGTAAATAGAATCGCGTCAAGCAGAATGTAACTATGCTCGAGGAGTGAGGGGGAGGAGGGGGTGGGAGACGATGGTGGTATGTGTACCGGGAAAAAAGGCACGCCGGACCGACTAGACCGAGAAAAATGTCCTGGTTCCTTTGTATTCCATTGCTCTTTCTGCAGGACACCAGAAGGACTTTGGAATGCCCAGGCTTTGAAATGTTAATTCCGTTCTTGAAACGAAAATACAGACGAACGTTTAATCGAGCGTTGCTTTCACTCGTTACCCTTTGCGATCGGCTTGTTTCCTGATTCGCGCATTTACGTTTCAATATTTGACAATTAAATTCTACGTTGGTATTCTACGAAAATAAAAAAAAAAATAATATATGTACATAATAAATTGCCAATCATATTTTAGAATGTCGAGGATCATTATTATTTTATCACTGAAAGTGATTTTAGCGGGGGTAACTCAGAAAATCGGAATGCTAATGCAACGAAAATTAGCGATTGGTTGACTTGGGTCACGTGATTCGTGAGGGGGCGTGCGATAGACCTCGAGTAGGAGTGGCGTTGTCTGGAACTGAGCGATCGCGCCTGAATTTATTTTCTTTCGATTCAAATGTGTTTGTACGTCGATAAAATTTTGTGGCAAAATTCTGGGCCTTTCAGTGAGACGAATCGTACTGGGATACAAGTCGTGCAGTTTTTATGTAAGCTCTGGTTTGATCATTCAAACGGGGAAAAATAATTACATATTTTATTTTATGAAATGTATTGATTTGGATATACTAATTTCACAATGGGAGTCGTGAAGGATTAATTAGATTGTACAGAAAATTAATTGTAACACGTATAAAGTAAAAATTTATTGCATCATTTGTCCTTTGTCTAAATACCACATTTCTTTCGTTATTTGAATAAACAACTACTATTTATAAATAAGCCAAATGTACAATCGCTGTCTTACAGATTATTTTCCATAGTTGATTTTGTAAAATGTATTATATCGTAATTAATACACTAAAATTACGTTATAATTTATTATAATTTCAATAAGGAGCAAGTAAAGTATTTGAAACGAGGGTTCATTTTTCACACCTAAAAATAATTTCCAATATATTAAGAGATGTGATTAATGACACACGCAAGTGACACGCCAGCTGCAGGAGTCAGCTTCGGTGAAAACTGCACATACGTGCGATTTACACCAAAGATCCACAAGGATATAGCAAAGTAACGAACGTTTCTCTCTCGAAAAAAAAATACTCATTCTCACCCTCTTCGAACGTCCCAACTGAGTCGACAAATTTCAAGTTGGAAAAAAATAAATTTCAAGGTCTAAATGAATACAATTACAACGACAACACAGTTGCAAGTTTCGCGGATGTTGACATCTTTATGGACGTTCCATAGGAATAGAAAAGAAATTAAATCGGGAGCCAGAGTGATACAAAAGAGAGCCGAATGCGAGAACGCTTAGGCCAATTGTCGGATACCGTGAGGCTGTGTATCGAGTGGCAGTGAAGCGTATCTCACGCGAAGCGCCAGTGAATCCAGAGTTATAGCAAATGGTGACGGTCAATCGTCCAACGATTTATGTACCAGGAAGATGTTAGTGCACATCTACCCATTTATGTCCATCCGGCTACGGTGGAAAGTTCGATTAAATTCACGGTTTGAAGGTCTGCGACCATTTTAAACGTTAACGCGAGGCACGCCGCTCCATCCGGAACCGGAAAATAAATTTATGATTTTCGATTGCCGACGTTGTTTGCACGTTTTATTGCCTGTCGTAGCCTAACGGCTCTGTCGCTTATTAGAGAAAACACGTTTCTTCTTTTTCTTACCGAGCTTGATTTATCACTGAATTGCAAATTGTATTTGTTCGATAATACGATGAAAAACATGATTTGATTTATCGTTGTATCTGATTCGTTTGATCCAAAATTATAATTGAAAGAACGGTAACGGATTTTATCTCGTGTATCTTCAATTTATTTTTCTTCCCCTAATTGTGTCACAAAATATTATTTGGCTCCCTGTACACGAGTCGTCGCTTAATAAATTTAATTTCACGATTTAATTTAATTTAACTTCATTTTTAAAGATAACAATATAAATACCTTGAAATGTAAATTATTAAATGAGAAAGTTTAAATTTAGATTCACTTATTTTTGATGAGCTAATTAAATTAATTAAACAAATAAATATGTAATGATTATTTCATTCGTCATTGCACTCAACTTGCAACATCGCAGCTTGTAGTTTGTAAAACGAGGAAACATTTATTCAAACGATCGAAAAATACTCACGTTTATGCGACAATGTGCCAGAAAATGCGTAATTGGCATTAACAAAATTTAAAGGATTTCACTTTTGTTCAATTATTTACACGATAGTCTCGGAACGACGATTCGTTTACCAAAAACTAAAATTGATCAGAGAATCGCGCAAAACTTTCGGGGAATTTTCTACGATTATTACATTTCCCTGTCGACCAGGTACGATAGGTATGGTGCAGGGAATTTCATCATTGCGGTGTAATTATGAAGCGTACAGGCATTACCGTAGAAATTATAACGTCATATTCGTCGCGTCTAATTGGCGTTAAAAATACCTGAAATTTTTCAGACGATATTCCAAAACCGCGTTCAATGTTTCTTCTTTCGCGACCTGGTCTGCAATCACACCACCCTTTTCTCTCACATTATTAACGTTTTCTTACATGCAGATAAGATCGCGTTTTATTAAACTTTTAATAAGAGAACAAAAAATGTTGGCATTTTGTCGTTTAATTCCAACATTCAAAATTCGATAAAACGATGAAAAAAGGAAATTTTAGTCTTCGAGAGTAAGAATGTTTTTTACTGCACGATGTAAAATCATTAAAAAGAAAAAAAAAGAAATTCAGCACTGCGAAAATAGATATCTTCAGCTTCGAAATAAGGCCAAATGTTAGATGATTTTTTTTTTTTTTTTTTTGACGAAATTACAATAATTTAAATTTGCTCTTGTTTCAGTTATGCGTTTCACCGAGTGTTATAC
The DNA here is from genome assembly GCA_032399605.1 of Melipona beecheii. NCBI lineage: Eukaryota > Metazoa > Arthropoda > Insecta > Hymenoptera > Apidae > Melipona > Melipona beecheii. Next base: position 7,764,543 of record JAUCMO010000507.1, read on the forward strand.
AACACTTGTTACACGAACGTTTACACTGTCATTTCTCACAATCGTCAGATATTAACGTCAAAAAGGCAATTTCGATTTGAACCAATGTCGAAAGATCTCCACGTTGTTTCACGGGAGACGTTAAAAAAGAAGAAGAGAGCGAGTGAACGTCCAACTTTCGACAGTCTGCGAAACACTCTTCCTCGGCAGCGAAGAAATAAATTGCATTGTAAACTGAAAACAGACGCAGCGCGGCCCCTGTTTATCCCCCCGGGGTATATTTGCTGCGGGGAAAATTACTGCAAATACACGCGGAACACGGAAAGCAACGGACGTCGAATGATAAACGGGGGCCGAAAGAGGGCCGGCGGCGGCGCTGCTGCTGCTGCTGTTGCACGCCATAGCCAGCCGTACCCTTGGAGTTTTCAGTTTCACGGTCGACTGGTAATAAATAGAGAAGCACCCCACCAGAAATCCACGACCTCGCCGCCGCTCTAACATATTGTTACAATCTCGAGAATCTCGTTCGTTCGTTATCGAATAACAATAGAAGACGTTAGGTCGCCGTGGAGTCTGCGACAGGATACACCTTGAGACTTTCAACGAGTATCCGACTCCCGGGGCCCGGAAGCGTACGACGACGCTTCGAAATAAAGAAAAAAAAAAAAAAAAAAAAAACAACTCGCAGCTAGAAGAACAGAGGGGAGGAGAATCTGTATTGTTGGAGTAAAGGGGGAGCTCGTGCAACGATGCAACGTAGGAAAAAGCAAGAAAAGAGAGAGAGAGAGAGAGAGAGAGAAAAAAGAACGACGAAACGGGGGCTTTGCCCGTTGTTTCCAGCACGAATCTTCGGGCTCGTGTCGAACGATACGATAAACTTTCCTTCGAGCAAAAGGACCCTTGCGAGAATACGTGTCCTCGTTTCTGCCTCGTCGCACGCAAAAGCAAGGGGGTGAGAGGCGAGGCAAGGTAATGGCATGGGAACCCGCGACCGGAGTCGGAGACTCTCGTCTCGGATTCGCTCGACTGGCTTGGAGAAACTTCAACCTGCCGAGTCTTCCGGTCGTTTATCGGCGCGGCGGCCGCGAGATCACCGCAGATCAAATGTAAAGTTTCGCCGGGAAGATCGGTCGATTTCAGCGTGGACCCTGCCGGGGGAGAGAAGTTCTCTCGGCGATCATACGACACTGGTACACGCGTAACGATTGCTCCTCGATGAACAGGGTAGTTTGACGCAATCGGCTGTCCACCGCTCGTAATCGTCTTGTAATTGCCACGCTGAGCCAGCCCCGTGTCCTCGTACGTTCGAGATGAACATTGTATTTGCCGGTGATTGTCTCTCTTGGCTGTTTTTTTAGCACCACGGGCTATTTATTAACACGTAGAACTACCGACGTTTAGAGCGTAAAAATTTTGACAATATTAACGGTACCCTCACAAGTCGTTTCTTCGACACTGTACAGAATTTTATTTAACTTTGTTTAAGAGTTAACACCTACAATATAATTTAACAATAAGCTAATGACAATATATTGTCACAATATATATATAACATAATATAATATATTTATAATATTACTCTTCAGGTGCAACGCTGATGCAACGAAAATTAGCGATTGGTTGACTTGGGTCACGTGATTCGTGAGGGGGCGTGACTACTCGAGTAGGAGCAGCGTTGTCTGATACTGAGCAATTTTGTATCGATTCAAATGTTCGCACATCGATACAAAATTTTATGGCAAAAAAGTCGTCTTCATTTCCTAGTCGGAACAGGTGCTTCTGGGCCTTTCAGTGAGACGAATCGTACCGGGGTAAATTAATAAATATTATTAAATTTGGAAAAAAAAACGACATTACTTACGAGTACTCCCCTAAAATATATTAAAAATGTTCGATACAACTTCAATGTGTGAGGCATGATTCATTCGATCCAATGCTATAATATTCTTGCACTGCGTGAAACTAACCACAAAAGCTTCTACTTTTCTTTCTCTCTTGGAAACAACAGATCGATATATCGGAACGTGTTCATTTCACTCTTAGACAGAAGTATTTTCTACCGTTTATTCTCTCTTTCTCCAAGTTGCCTTTTAAAAATTCCAGCAAATTGTTCGGAGCTTCAGAACCAAACGCAAAGTCAGATTCCGAAGAAATATGATTCGCAAACTCTCGGAAACTACTTGTGTTTTAAACTCGGGCACAATTGGGTATTGAAAGACGATATCCGCCGATATTGCAACGCGAGGTTAAGACTGTAAGGTAACAAAGACATTTCTCAATATCATTTCCCCTGCTTTTGAGAAGACGCAATAGCTTGAAAAAAATCGTCGACGGGACGAAACGATTTCCAATATTTCTTCGTACAATGCAATACCGTTCTCTTCTCCGTCGAGAGTTTTTCTGACATTCATCTCTTCGTCAACTCTTAACAATAAACCCTTTTTAAACAAACAACCCTGAATGATGATAAAAGTCATCTTATCGATTTCCAAACTCGATTTCCTCAAGAACGAAGTCTGAAATGAAAAGCAAATATCATTCCTTCTTTCTACGTTTTACTGAACGTATCACGACGATTTCAGTCACGAATCTTTCACGTTTCACACATTGCCCGATTTTGGAATTTTTGATTTGATTTGATTTGAATGCTGATTTCCATATAGGAAAAGTATAGTGTAAAGGCATAAAGTAAAATTAAGACGATGCCAGTCTATACTATAATTAGTATAACGCAACCCTAATGATATCACTCGAGGGTTGATAAAAAATTTGTGGTTTTTTAAATATTAAATTAATAATTTTAATTGTACGTACATCTGCGAATTTCGAATATTTAAGGGAGGGCTTTCTTCTTAAGGGAAACAAAGTTTGAATACGTGTCGTAAAAAAAGAAAAGAATCAAACATGGAAAACCTTCTTTTTTTTCCATTTATTTTCAGATACGAAATAACTTCCTGTCGCTTGTTCACTCCCGTCCAATTCGGAATTAAATAAAATCAAATACAGAGCCTGACTCTCCGGTCAGAGCCGAAGAATAAAGTTTTCAAATGAAAAAATTTTATTCCACACTTTAACGTTGTATCATCGTATGCGCCCCCGTTCGATCTAAAAAAAATCGGTCAAATTCAAAACAAATTTTTCAATCTAATCTTTTCGTAAACGAGTTTCAAATGAAAAAAAAAAACATCGGTCCCTCCTCTTTTACTTTTATTACTACGTTTTTATTACTGTATTTGGCACTCGCGTTACTATCCAATTCCAATTTGAAATTAGCCAAATTCAAAGCAAATTTAAAAATCCAATCTTTTCGTAAATAAAGTCGTCCCCTCTTTTTTGTTTACTACCATCGCACTCGTGTCGCTATCCAACTCCGATTTAAAATTCGAGACAAATTTTCAAAGTCCTCGGATTTACATAGTTATTTCATATTTTAGCGTTTACTTATTTATTTTCATTTCAAACTTACATTCGCTTCAAAATCACTGTTCATTTTGCCAATTGCACTGCGACTTCTCAGGGACGCTGAGAATATTTGTGCATTTCGTTTCCGAAAATGTTTCAAGTACCAATTTTAATATTCATACGTGCTCGTAACTACGATTTGTATTAAAAATGTTGGTACCCAGGAGAAAACAACCAGGTCGAAAATTATCCGTCGGAAAACGAAGCAGAACATTTTCAAAAACATGGTAATCGGACGAAGCAGAGAGGCATTCGCAAAACGGAAACACTTTCCTTTATCTTTGCCCCCGCAAACGGTAAAAGAGGTTAACGTTTCCTCGGATGCTCCGCGATAACAATGAAGATACATCATTTTCTCGACGATGCGCGCCACGAACGTACGTGAACACACAACACTTCTCTCTCTCTCTCTCTCTCTCTCTCTGGCTTGGAAACCGGTCGTGAAATCTTTCAAGAGTGTACGTACGTAACGTACGGTACGCCCGGTACTACTCCGTCGTGCCCGCACGCAGATTACGCTCATAAAAATTTTTCTTTGATATTTTTACGGCCGCGGAGAGATTTCCCACGTGTCACCGGGATTATTACAGCCGGCGACGACGTATAAATAAAGTTTCAAGCGTGCAAAAGCCCGTTAAAAACCGCAACACACGCCGAGCAAACGTATCGAACTGCTCGCGGAATTCCTTCGGGAATTGTTATTAGACACGTCGTCGTCGCCGCCGCTGCTGCCGCCGCCGCCGCTGCTGCTACTACTACCTACCTCTGCCCGTTTAAAATTTGAATTTCACGCACAACACACCGCGATTTTCCCCTTACAATCAGCAACTTGCGAGAGTCGTGTTTTCTTCCTCGTTTGCTCCGTCGAGAACTTCCCTAAATTCCTCGAGCTCCGTTTCCATCCGTGCAATTTCGTTCTGTTTATTCGCCGTTGTACCGACGCGGCGCATTTTCCACGCCGCGATCTTCGAATTTTCGCGTTTCAATTTTGCCAAGCGCGAGAAGTTTCAGGGAGACGTTTAATCACACGAGGTCGACGACGCGTTTCGTTCTTTTAATTCCGAGGCAATTTCGAAAATGACCGAAAGGATTCAAAGCCGCCGAGAATGCGTGTCGTACACGGTTTCTCTACGCTACTGCAAGTGCTGCAAGGACTGTGAAAATTAAAAAACACATTGCGTAAAATATCCAAAACACAGTGGTTTCTATTTTTTTTTTTTTTTTAATTACAGTGTCAAAACATGCGAATTTGCGTAAAAGTTCGTCGTCTGTTAACAAGCTGATGATTGGTCTTTTAATTAACCCCTCGAACGCTCAAAAGCTTCGGATCGTTGTTTGGAAATCGCGAAACCGATGTTCACGTTGCGTTCCGTTACTTTGAGGTCGATACCGAGAGGTTTAAAACGTGAAATTGGCTCGCCGTGCTCGATGCGTGTTGCACGTTGTTGCAAGAAGAAGTTGCACATCACGAAAGAGATGTTTTAAACGAAAGATGTACGCGTTTTTGCAATTGATCAATGAAATAATTGATATTTTAGTAAAATGAATTTCCACGGCGGTAAGGAACGAAGAAATTTGGAAAACGTCAGTCGAACTTTGCAATTTAAGGCAACACAAAAAACAAAAAGATGATGATATCGATTGTTACATCAATTTTACGTTTGCTTCGTTAATGATGCTTTTTTCAGCTCAGATATTTTTTCAAAAGGAGACTAGATTTTTATTCATTTCTCTGATCTGAATCATTAAAACTTAAAACGTCATGTTTATAATGCATAAATATAAAATAAAGCAGAAGTAACGAACTGCGTTTCATTCGGAAACAAGTCTAATTGCAAGTTGAAACAGATACAAGTACAAATACTTTCTTTCAACAATTCCGAATTTAATAATTCTTCTTGAACGCTCTTCGAAATGTTTGTTACTCGAGAGTAACGCAACGAATAAACGTTCCTCGCGATGTGCTTGACGATTGTTTACGAGTTGTTAAACTCCGCGATATTTTCGCATTTCAATTAAAAAAAAAAAAAAATTTAATAAATCAAACGACGTAATCACGTAATGCAACTTTTCACGTAATGATACTTTTGTGACACGTGTTTTAAAGGCAAGTTTTTTCTATACTTTATTCGTAGCAACGTTTCGATATTTCGTATCACGTTGTTAAAATATTTCTAATAACGTAATTACGATTTTCTTCTCAGTCTTTGGCAAACTAACATAGCGTTTTATATGATTTGTATTTATTAATCTCCGGTAGTAAACTCACCTGGTAGCACGAAATATAGATATTTAGCGGTACATCGACACATTCTTCGACTGTCAAAAGGTGCCACCGAGCGATTTGACAAATATATTCATTAAACGCTCGAGAGTCGCGGCAGGTTTCCGAAAGTTTCCGAATGGATACGAAGTTCCAGACTGTACAGAGAGAGTTTTGCGAAGAAAGTTGCCGCGGCTTTTTTTCACCGACCGTAACGCGAGAAAAGAAGAATCCCCCCCCTCCAACTTCCAGCGTACCAGCGCGATAAAATATTTTAATACCCGCGGGAATTTTCCACGTGTCACGTAGAATATATTTTCCGACGAGAGGCACCAACTTCTCATCTCCGTGGATTATATGCAGTCAAGCTTTCACGGAAGCACGAAAGCTTTCAAAGATTTGCGATTGGCTCTCTCTGGAATCACAACACCGCGCGCAATAATTCCGAGAAGTTCAAGCTCTCTGAAACGGATACAAGCTGGATACTTAAAAATGCATCAGTCATCGGAGAGAGAGAGAGAGAGACGCGTCGAATAAAGGTACGTCGAACGAAATGTTTCTCTATTTTTCAAATATTTCCGCCCTCTGTTGCCCCGCGATAATATTATACACAGATGTAAAGATACGCAGAAGAGAGTGATTTTCCGCGAAGGAATATACCAGCAGTGCTGAAAGATGAATATTTCTCATCTGAGTTTTTCAAGTTTGGTAATCTGTCGCACATACCTGCGAACTTATGCAAATTCGACGGGAGGTTATTATTCCACTTGCGAAAACGGAAATTAAAACGAAATAAAATGTTTCCCGTATGGAATCGTTAATCGCATCGTTTTCATTTGCGAATTAATCGTTTTTGTTAAACTGCGATCCAAACAGTAATGATTATACATGAATATTTCATCAAACTGTATCGTAACGTTACTTTATCATATTGACTGTTTAAATATTTAATTTACTATTTAAGGGTATTTTTATACAGTTATTAGTAATTTGTGTAATTTGCGTGATCGACAAACTTTCAAGTCGAATATTCTTAAAAAACGAGGCGACTTTGATTTATTTTTGATAATTTTCTGTTCGTGGCCAGAATTAGCCGACTTCAAGCGTGCTTTATAAATTTCCAAACTCGATTCTCTCAAGAACAAAGGAGGAGAAGAAGAAGAAGAAAAAGGTCTTAACGTGAAAATTTTATTCTTTCCTCTCTCCAAATGACAAATTCTTCACGTGGAATCACCACCCTGAGACACGCCCCCAGTGCATGTACGTGCATCACGTGAAGGAACTTTCAATGTTTCGAAACTTTTAATTAAAAGATTTATTTAGCCTCAGTTTATTGATTCAAAATTGCGTAAGCACCGCATGCTACGACAGCCATAATTTAAAGTTTGATAAATTCAGGGGAAAGAAAACTTCTTTCAGAAACGGGAAAGTTTAATCAGTCGAAGTAACCGGAAGTAACAAGCAAAATTTAGAATTGAATAATCGAGTGATTAAATCTCTCCGTAATTAATAACTCAATTTCTACATTCGGTGCACATTGTGCGTACTTGCGTATAGTTTGTACGAATTTATAATTTGGATTCATTTGTATATTTATTTATACAACTGCAAATTTATTCTTACAATTTATGCAACTATATTCTCAAGCATGATTTTATAAGTATAATTAGACGCACAATTAATTACGTAATAAATGGTTTAACACTAACACGTGCCAAATTGATTAGTTTCTAAAAATACTTTTGTGCTCGAGAAGAATTTTGTATTTTGTTGAAAATGCATACGTGATATAATATTTCGATGTAAAAATATAATTCATTCTGTGTTTGCACATTTTTTATTTAACAACGTCATCCGAGATGATAAATCTCATCGATTGAAAAAACTTGAAGGAAGCGAATGATATTTTAATTATTCTAAAAAGTACGGTAAACTGTATCACCAACGGTCAACGTATTAATATTCAAATTTCAGCGACCAAACGTAAATGATAAGAGTCGTTTATCGACGCAGCAGTATCGAAACGTGGGCAAAATATTAATTTTTAATTAAATTTTTAATGAAATTTTCAATTATTTTTTCATAAAACATAAACTTTGATTACGCGGAATACCTTTATTTTGCCCCTTTTTATATTTATAATGTCTTTATTATATTCTATTACGTTATTTGCGCGTATTTGTACATTACATCTTTCATACCTGCAATTTCTTTTTACATTTTTTACATTTTTAAAATCATTTCAGCTTAATAAATGAACGTAAAACTTGAAGAAAGAAATTTCTTTTTTTAATAGAATTTTAATACGATTTCAGACGTTAAATAATACGTTGCATTAATACAAATTATTTTGCATCTGTTTTACAGTTTTTGTTTTCAATTATTTATTCATCGACATTTTGCACGGACGTCGACAACCAACGCATAAAGACTGAAAATGTTCGATATTGCTCCCAAAAGCTATTAACCTCCAAACGAAATTTATGAGGTGTGGTATTAACGCGAGACATTATGGTACGAAAAATATCGTGAATGATCGAGATATCCTGACGGATTTATCACGATTATGATGCTTTTCGAATTTTGTATCCCGTTTTCCTCGATAAACATTCAATCGGTACTACACTTTCTGCTTTTTAAATAAAGATGAAATTTATTGCTTCGTCGAGCAAAACTGGGAAATTATTAATTTATGTAATAAATAAAAATGAAAGAGAATTCTTCGTTTGTTGCGTATTACTGCTTTTCCTCGTATTATTAACATGTATGTTAATCTTTTCATAAAGCTAATAAAGATAATAATAATAACGATAAATATTTGATAATTATTATTCTGAAAAATTTTATTTAGATTTCAACGTTTGACGATATCAGCCGAATTAACCTTAGCAATAAATTGAATTCTAGTCTTTGTTTCTTTTCTTTTACAAACTGCGATCGACTAGATATATCCGACACTACAAAGAATATTAGAATATCATCGTTTTCCAAGTAAAAGAGTATTATTACGTGTTCGGAGAGAATAATTACAAAAAAAAAATAATACTACTTTCTGTACTTGAAGACGACTTTTTTGCCATAAAATTTTATTGATATGCAACCTCAGTACCAGACAACGCCACTCCTACTCCACGCCCCCTCAGGAATCACGTGACCCAAATCAACCAATCGCCAATTTTCGTTGCATCAGCGTTGCACCCGAAGAGTCCCGATTTTTTGTCTTTACCTCCGCTAAGTATACGGTTACATATAACGTATCAAAATAAAAAATAACAAAAGATAGAAATACTTACATAAATAATAAAATAGCGAAATATCTATATAAATATACAATGTAGTAAATTATAACATGTTAAAATTAAGTTATACTGGTTCAATTTTGCCTTGTTCGTTAAATAATTGTATCGTCAAATTAACAGAAGATGATATTTTAATTAATGCAAATGCAAACTGCGCTTCAGAAACGCTGTCTAACGAAGACAAATGGTTTGGCTGCAAGTGTAAGCTTCTCAGGTCGAAGACGCAAATATCGTTTAATTCGGGAGTCGAGTTTCTAATGAATTTCAGAATGCAATTTCATTCGCGCTATTCGGTCTGTGAGGGATGAACCTCCAACATAATTGTAGCTCGATTTGCGCTCTGTTTGTCCGAGAAGGAACAACGGCATTCGATTATCCCAAAATCACAAAATAAACATTTGCCAGTAAGGATCATCTGATGATCATCCGATAGATTTTAGTTTCACGTGTCAAGAAAAATCGCAAATTTTTCATTTCTTCTTTTGAATGAATTTTCAATTGCACGATGCGTCACGCTAATCACGGATTTGCATCATCCTCAAATAATTTTACATGAACGCAAAAGTACATTTCCTCTGCATGCTACACGAGTTAATTCAACGCTAATAATCAAATAATAATGAATTATTTAAAAACACCAGTTTTACATTTAATTGTGTTAAATCGGAGTCAGATAGCTACAGTTATTTGTAACAATTAAATATTAATTTAACCGTTATAAAATAAAGCTAATTGAATGCTTCCGAACAGAGGATTCTTACCATCCAATTTCTTTCAAACCATCCATTTCTGAACAAAATTGCGTTTTATTGATCTGTCGCTTGTCTTCCTTTTCTCCCGCGGAAACGTATCGTATTTTTTGAGACGAAACACCGGCAACCCATATCGCATTGTCCGCGCGGAAACGCGAGTCGTTCGCGCCTGATATCTTTTTTTCCAGCTCCCACCCCCTCCTCCTCCTCAAAAAAAAAAAAAAGAAAAAAAGACGTGAAATAATTTTAACGAAGTCTTTTCGCGCCGTCGTCTCTTTAAAAGCTTTCTCGGGAAGAGCAAAAATTTGCTTTCGAAACTCCATCAGGCCGTAAACCGCGCAGGTACAGTATATGTTTCGCAAGAGCGTGGACGCGATATCCCTCTAAAAGTTAACTTTTTTTTTTTTTGTAAAAAATTGTTTATAATCCGAAAGTAAGTTGAAAACACATGCGCACTCAGTTAACAGCGTGTCCAATCTCCAGCGGAAGAGAAGTCGAAGCTTCGAGAGCGACGAGACGTCTCTCGACTTCGCGAATCGGTCGCGAGCAGTACCACCGCCGACCATGGATAAATACAAAGAGAACGAAAGGGCTTTCAACTGGTAAATCATATTCCCCTTTGTCGTTGTTTCCCCTCATTTTGCAAGAATAGCGTGCTCAAGACTCGACAATTTTTCACCGCTTTTGTCGTGACAAAATGGTGTCTATGAATCCTTTTTCTCTCCTTTCTTTCTGTCCCGCGCTTTCTCCCGCGCGGAGGAGGAAAGCCACGATGAGAAAAGCCAACGTACGAAACGCAGAAAGAGAGGGAGAGAGGAAAGAAAGTCGAAATAAAAGGAAATACGCAGTCGAAGAAAAATGGTTACGGGAGAGGAAAGCTAAAACCGGACAGTCACACGCGGCGAGAGAAGCCGTTTGTTTTTGTCAAGAAAGAAGTGTCAGAGAAAGAAGGTTAATTTTTACAAATGCATCGTACTATTTGAATCCACGATCCAATCTTTCTTTTCTGGCCACTCTAAAATCCTGACGCCCCACTCGTGTGACACATAATTCTTATTATTCGACGAGTGAATTTTTGAAAAGCCTAACCAACTTCAAGGTGGCTTCAAACATGCTTCCGAGAAAGAACACGATATCCACAGAAATCCAAAGAAAAACGTTGGAAAAATTTTTACCGTGATTTAAATAAATTTGCAGAGATTAAACTTTCGTTCAAAGAAATGCAAAAATAACTCATTCTGGAATCACCCTCCCTAAAATTATCTCTTAAGAAGAATAAAATGAAACTGAAAAAAAAAAAAAGAAAAAAGAAACTTATACTTTCGCGACGATCGAAACACACTCACCGCTTGATCCTCTGGAAATGGCGAAACCACAGGCACGTTAACCACTTACCTAGAACCAAAAAGAAGAGAAAAATTAATGAAATTCAATTTCCAGAGAGTTTCATTTACGAAATGGTTCCCTCAACTTTTTCCTCGCGATAATTCACTTCCGTACGTTCCGTAAGTCGCACAATCTCCCGCGAAATTCTCTCCCAACGAAACAAAACAGCCATCTCGACGATTTCGAACGAAATCGTTAACGAAGTTTTGCAAAAGATTTAAGAACAAAAATCCACATTCCTTCAAAGTGTATTAAATTTAACTCAAAGTGGAATCAAACAGAAATAGTTCTAACGTGGAATCAATTAACGATATATTGAATTTTAAAATTTCTCCTCCAAAAAAGAAGCACGGTGTGGCCAATCATGTTTTTCACATAAAACACACGACGTATCCAAACTAGAGCACTGGTAATAGCGAATATTTAATGAACGAATCAAATTTCTATTGAGATTCTAGTACTTTAAGAACATAAAATCGGTCGAAAGTTTAATAATATTCTCGGTAAGAAATGAAAATAAAATAAAATGCATAAAGCAAAACTTTTTTATTTCCCTCAAAATTAGGCAATGTTTATTATATTTACAAATATCGAGCGAAGGCTGTTGTTAATGTGACGTGAAATTTGTATGAAAAATTCAACGATACCGTTAAAATTCTAACAATACGTAAAAGTGGAATTCGTGAAACATTTCGATACAATGTTGACTACCGATGTCCATTACCGAAAAGTTTGGATTACACTTTTAGCGTATCCATTAATATTCCATTATCGTGAAATTTTATTGTCTCAACATCCTGCATTGTTTCCAAGAGCAGCCTTGTTCTTGTCACATCGTACGTTCAATTCAACAAACGTCTGTTTTATTGTTATTTCACATCGACGAAATGCTTTAATAAAATATGAACGCATTTTCCTTTTGTAAAATTTTCGCGACAGCAAATATAGCAATGATTCGATCACTGTAGTAGCAAACGAATACGACTGACGCACTTGGATTGTTCGATTTAAATTCACGAAACGATTTTCGATACTTTTATTACGACAATTTTGAGCTATTGTTGGTGATATTTAGTAATTAATTCATGAACTGATACTGATACGTTTTTTTTCTATTAAATTTTTAACTTAAAGCTGAAAATAGACAATTAAAATTAAATTTAAGAAGCACGTGTATTAAGTTCTATTCAAAGACTGTTCATAAATTACTGAATTGAGTAACTTTTCTAGACACATTTTTAATTTTTTAATTTAAAAAAATAGTACATGAAACAGAATAAAATGTTACACTACTCGAGTATGTTCAATTTGTTCGATGAATGGAAAAAATTTGTGTTACTTATTACATGTTTGTTTGTATTTCTATGTATTTCGATCAATTCGTATTTGTATTACGAGTGTTTACAATCATCGAATTATAATATCAGATTCTGAATATTTTCTTCGAACGTCCAACATTCCGAGGGACTGCAACCCAAATAAATTATTCAATATGAAATAAAAGGTTCGACAGAAAGTATGAGATTAATAATAAGACGCAAGTGAAATGGAACGAGAAAACTACGGATTTCGGACAAAAACGACACCGGTGGAGGCGAAAACTTGATCAAAGACACGGCAGGCTTATGAAAGAATTTAGGAAGTTAATAGAGAAAGTATGGAGGATCTTCTTCACAATTAAGCAAGGAGTTTCAACTGGGATGAATCGCGGAAGAATCCGAAAGCAACGATTCGTGAATTGGTCTTTTATTTGTGAACGAGAGAGACAACTGTTTGGAAAGTACGAGCAGCAAGCGTAATAGACTTTCAATTGGAATTTTTACGTTCCAACAACCGATACCAATTCAATAATAACGATCGTTTAAATTTTGCAACGTGGGAAACACAGTAGAAGAAAGTCAATAATTAGTGGTTCGGCGCTTTACGAATTTCATGTTATACGTTATATGTTAGAATTCAGTAAAGAATTCTTATTATTATTGTTATTATTATTGTACATATTTTTTATACTGTGAATTATATTTTTGATTATAATTGCAAATATTTGTACACATACATGCAAATAAATATTTATAAGCAGACTGCAGATTTTAAATTTTCACGAAAAGGGAATTAAAGAAATGGAATCTAAATATAAAATTGTTTCTTCTACACAGTGTCATAATCAATACTCTACTTCGAATCTTTTACATACTTTTGTACATTCCAAATTTTCTATGAACGAAATATCAAATTATGCTTTGTTATGGAATGAAATACAATGTTGAGCTTGAATGTGAAATTGAATCAACTATTAACTGGCTATTACTGTTAGTCACTGGCACAGTTTCAATTGTTCCAACTAGAAAATATAAATTTTTCTCAAGTCTCGACAATTTGAGATTGGATAATTTAATTTCTGAATTAAACTGAATTTTTTACTCATTTTAATTTTATTATTAACCTCTATCGCGGAGAATGAAGTACACAAAATAAAATGAAATTTTTATCTAATTTAATGTAATGTAATATAAATTTGTATTATATTATATGTGGATATTCTATAACAAATTCTGTACAATTTCATACTATGATATAACTGAAGGTTGACTGATGTAAAATGAAAGAAAAATACAGACAGTATCAAGTACAAGGAAATTAAATTTCCAAGATTGGTTAACTCTATTTTTATCCGACGTAAAAGAATCCCTAGATTGAACGTTAATTAAACACCTCCGAGGTCGTGTAAAATACGGCAGAAATATTATGGATTGCAACAGATTTACACGTAATTAAACGAGCTACACGAACGCCCATTAGAAACTGAGATTCAATTCAATCTCACTTCAATGATGAGTTGAACTAAAAACCTTTCGACCAAACACGTATTCTTTTACGTATTCGAAACGTTTGATGAAACAGTACAACAGTATAATTTCTCGGTGTCAGAAATAACGGAGCCTCGCTCGTAAATAATAAAATAAGCTTCGTTCATTTCCGCGTACGTATGATATTATTACCAATTTAAAGTAAAATGAGCGAAGTGAAGGATAACTGATCGATGCAAAAAGTTCGAGACCCCTGTTGGGTTAATTTCAATCTGTCAGGATGCATTAAATTAAATGCGAATTCTTCCGTATGAAAAAGTTCAAACTTATCGTCGTATCATTGCGTCGAAATATATATGCTTATTACGCACAAGTGATGTAACGTTTCTCGTTTTAAAGATTATTATTCATTCGATAAATATTATACACGTTGCAAAGAAATATCATTCGTGCGAATCGTAGAGGCAAAACGTAACAGGATATATCTTTTATGAAAAAAAAAAAAAAAAAATCATTTTTAGCAAGTATAATGGGAAGTAGAGCGAAGAAAATGTAGAATGAAATTTCTTCGTTTTCGAGAAAATCGAGTTTGAAAATTTATCAATTCCAGAGATGACAGAGAAGAATAATCGACAGGAGGTAATTTAATTATTAACTATTAATAATCACTGTCCTGCCATTTTCGTTCGAGAGAACTGAGTTTGAAAATATTTATCGAGCACGCGTTTAATATATTCAAAATCCATTTCCTCGAAAATGAAATTTTGAATGGAAAAATCTTGCTTCGCTCTTTTTCGCGCGTAGAACAACCTCCTGTTAATCGTTCTTTTCTTCTACAGCTAGGATAATCCAAATTCAAATACACGTGACAAATTCTCGAGCTTGATTTTCTCAAAAATCGATTTATTTTCTTCCACATGCCGCAGCCTGTATATTTTAGTAGAAACAAAGTCAAATAGAACGCACGTTCGCGTGAATATTTCATCACTGAAAGTGATTTTAACGGTGGTAACCCAGAAAATCGGGTCTCTTCAGGTGCAACGCTAGTGCAACGAAAATTAGCGATTGGTTGATTTGGGTCGCGCGATTCGCGAGGGGGCGTGGACTAGACCTCGAGTAGGAGTGGCGTTGTGTCTGGTAATAAAATTTTATGACAAAAATCGTCGTCTTCGTTTCCTAGTCGGAACAGTTGCTCCTGGGCCTTTCAGCGAGACAAGTCGTGCAGTTTTTTCACTATTTCTCATGTGTCTCCCGTACGTACTGAAATCGTCATCGAGAATCGATCGTAGTAACAATGCAATTACACGAAAATGAGTGAGAGATCTGATAATCGTCGGTCGCATTGTTTCACCGCCAGGCTATTGACACAGACGGACAACAATAGATATTTTTGTCAACGTGCGCAACTGCAACAACGCGACTGTATATAAATTACGACTGCAGGCTGATTACCCGCGACTCAATGACGACGCATTATCGTCCATTTATTGGCCCTCGGATATTGCATTCGCGTCAGCTTACCGGGGGCCCGATGGCCAAGTTATTGTTCTCTCAGATAGCACTCGGTTTACGAAGCCTGACCCACCTGTGGCTGTCAATACGAGCGCGGGATAATGTCTGTTAAAGCCGCGATACAGTTTCTCTCGGCATTAGACGCGAGCGTTAAATCAAGGACGGGCAAATAGCAGCCTCGTAGATCGAGATCCTAAGATCATCTCGCTACGTTGGGTAGGGGAAGGTAGGGGAAGGGAGAGTACAATCAGGTAGTTAGACATAATTGACTGCACGTGTAACTGTATGTACGATCATAGTCCGCGTCGTTTATCTCTCCGAGCGTAAAGTATCGGAACGTAAAATACATCTCGACGCGCAAATACGTTATCGTTTACGGGATTGGTTTCCTCCTCTCTGTTCCTGCTCTCTTTCGTTCGTGATATTATTACACGCGGGATGTTTCTGATACCTTTTCTCTTTCTTGGCAGAAATCCCAGAGCAAAAAGATGAAAGGGATTATTAAAATTTCTTTTTTTTAAACGATACGAAATCTTTCAATAGCAATAAAAGGAACGAGTTTGATAATTGTTTAATACTTCTTCGAGGCAGAAATTTATTACGTATAGTGTTTTAATGATCTTTTGCTTTAGTTTCTCTCGCTCCTCCACGATAAAATTTGTTTAATTCCACAATTTTCTATAATATTTATAAAATTTATGATATATTTTCTATGACATATTATCTACAATACAATATTTAAGCCCGGAGACTTGGTTGATTATTCGAAAACACGAATTTTTTTCCTTGCGAAATATTGTTTTTCCGCGTTATCGCGTTGGAAAATTCATTTCCGGCAATTCGTGTCGCGTACGTGATAATTTGTTTGTCGATTTAACTTTCTGTCAACTGCGATAAATTTTATTTCCAACTTATCGATACCTGCCCAAATCATTGTATCGTCACCTTCCACGGGTCGATGACTCGCGAGTTGTTGCTCCTTTCGCAAATCACGTAGGTAATAGTAGTGCAGGCCATCAGGTTTTCACCGGCAAATACGACTCATCTCTCATTCGTGTAAACACGTATCTCTACAAATTGCAAACCGCACAGCTCGTGTTCCTGAGATTTTTGTTTTTGCAATTCTCGTCGTTTCAGATGTTCGCAGTTCTTCGAAAGACGTCGAACATTCCTCGCGTTTGTCGTAACTTTGGAACGTTTTTGTAACTTGTCGCGTGATCGAGCTTGAATTTGACATTGTACCACGTGTAAAAATTGATTATTGTACCATTCGAAGATTAGTCGAACATTGATCGAATACTTTCGTCCTCTTGTTGGTAGACGTCTCGTTGCAACATCGTCAAACGAATATCAACCGAAGCTCGTCACAGCTCGAGTTGCGAAGAAGAAAATGTAACATCCCGCGATAAAACGCAACAAATATCAAACGTAGCGCATGAATGAGGCACCTGAAAATAAACTGGATGAACTTGTCCATTCAGCAATGACAGATGATTGGCAGGTGTATGCGGGCGGTTTGGAAACAACACGGGAAGATTAAAAATATCGCGTCTGTGACAATGTATCGCATTTTACGACACATTATTTTTTGCTCGCTCGTCAAACACGCAGGTGTAAATAAAAAAACTGCTTTTAAATGCAGTTGATACCGTATCCAGATCCATTATCTACCATTATCTTTTTTTTTTTTTGAAAATTAAGAAGAAATTGGTATGCAATTGGTATGCAATCTGTAACATCATAGATACAATGATACTTATTTAGTATAACCAAGTGTGACCAACTATAACAGTATAATAATGTTCGAAATAATGTATCGAGGAACAATGTATTTCGAATCTTCTGCTTCCAGAAGAATAGATCGTACTCACTGAAGAAAACTAGTCTGTTCTTACGGAACTAACGCAAATAAAAATATTCCCATTCTAACGTCTGGTAACCGCATGGGGACTGGAATTAACACCGGTCGAGATCTGCCAGACGTTTTATCACTGAAAGTGCATACTCTTCAGGTGCAACGCCGATGCAACGAAAATTAGCGATTGGCTGATTTGGGTCACGTGACTCGCGGGCGTATGGGGCGTGGCGTAGACCTTGAGTAGGAGTGGCGTTGTCTGGTGCTGAGGTTTGCGTATCAATAAAATTTCATGGGGAAAAAGTCGTCTTCATTTCCTAGTCGGAACAGTTGCGTTTTCCTTTCAGCGAGACGAATGGTACCGGGGGGTCCGAGTCGTGCAGTTTTTTACGTTTGGATACAATTGGATCGCGGGGTTTTCTTCGTCGAGTAGTTTCAAAGGGGTTCTGACGGTGCTCGAAAGACCGCGCTCGAAAGGCGGAAAGAAAGGAGAGAGGCAAACGATGGAAGACAAAACGATATTACCATCCAGCGGAGTGCTTGCGGTGGTGGGAAATTCACGGGGAATTACGAGACGCGGTGAATAAAAATGAAACGAGTTGAAAAAAGCAACCCGCTGGAGAACCGCAGAAACGCCCCGATACCCGCCGCGCCGTAGCAAAACGCGCGAATGAAATTTAGTGAGTCATTAGCGCGCGACAGTTTTCTGGCCCCGGCTGTTAGCCAGAACAAACGGATTGCGAGCGCTATTTAGTCGCTCGCGGTTCGTTTTACGCACGCGCGCGCATTCTTTTTCCCCCAAATAACTCCTCCAGCTATTGTCCTCTAATACGCTGACACGGATCACGTAAAACCCGTACGCGCGTGATTATTAATTCTTCTGGCTTTTTGCTGGTTGGTTAATTTCAACGATAAATGCGTCTATTTTTTGGCGTGATTCTAAAGTTCTCAAGTGCAAAAAGGGAAAAACAGGATGAAAGTCGTCGCTTTCGCGTGGAGAACACAACAATTTTCAAAAGAGGTAATTCTCACGTGGTAATGTTCATAAATAGGTGTTTAATTTATTTCGTGCGACAGATGCAAGTTCAATTTATCCCGTCTAAAAACGGATGCAAATTGAGAGGATGACGGCGCGTTTTCTTTGCACCGAGTCTCTGTACATTGCTGTTTATTACTAAAGTTGTGGCGCTTCTGACAAAAAAGAGAGAGACAATGGAGACAAAAAGAGTATCGTCCGATGCTTGCTACTGGATTCGTCCGTAAAATTTCTGCGCAGGCTAGTATTTTAGAAACAAGAACTCTTTGGTGTGATATACAGGATAATTCCGTCAGGGTATGAGTCCACATTTAAAAATAAGAAAGAAAAAAAGAATGAAGAAAATGACTCCACGCGGTTTTCGCTCTCGAGAAAATCGAGTTTGAAGATTTTTATCAAGCACGTTCAGTTAAGTCTATTTAATTTGCATTAGATTGTTAGCTTTTTTAAATCAAACAGGCTTAAATAGATGATTCAGATTAAATGAAATTAGCATTTTAATTTAGATTAGTCGAGAATTTAATTTTTTTCCAGGAACAATTAACAGGAGATTATTCTACGTACGAAAACGTAGAAAGTAAGAAACGCGGAATACAGTTTTTTTGCAAGACGCTTCGTTTTGGAGAAAATCAGGCTTGAAGATTTATCAATTACAGGAAACACGTTCGGTCTATTTTTTCGAAAATAGCGAAGCTGCAAATGAAAAAATTGCGTTCTACGTTTTCCATTCATTTTTGAATATAGTACACCCCCCTGTTAATTATTCTTTCCTGTCGCGTCTAGGATTTGTTAAATTCAAGTGTTTAATCTAGATTGTACCATGATTTCACAAACACCCTGTATTATCACATAATTACAAGTAATTACAAGTCCTTCGAGTGGCGACTCGATTTTATTTATACACTCAAGACTGTAATTGCAAAGTAAATACGTCGTATTATAATTTCAAGTATCCCGAACGATGTTTGGGCTGAAAAAAATTCAACAAAAACTTGCAAAAATTATTCTCAAAGAAGTATTCAAGAATAGTAACAAAAACATAATATAATAGAGAAAATCTCGCGACATAAATATTAAAATTACGCAAAGAAGACTATTATTTCAATATTTGTGAAATCATTCTTGCAACGCAGAATATATCCATCGCAAAACGAGGTAACGATTGCAAAACTATATTGTATATTGTAATAAATTCCTGAAAAATGATTTTTCACGTTTCACGACATTTACGAAAGAGAGTAAAACTGTTACTTTTTCAGTCCGTAATAATATCGAATACATGCCGGATGTACGAATGCAGATACGGATATAACTAGAGTTTGCAGATTTTTTTTTTTTGTATACGTTCACGGGGAACTGACGAATGCAAAAATACAAGATACGTGTACAATGTGCAAAAATATCGAAAGTCAAATATTCCACCGAAATTCTACATTTATCAATATTATCAATTCCGACGCGAGCGTTTGAATATAATTTAAAAAATACAATCCTAGATCTGCTAAACTACTTTGAATATATCACACATTTTTGTATATTGTGCGCATTTGATTTTTCATAAATGCAACAAAAAGAGACTTCCAAAAAATTTTCGATATCAATCGAACCACACGATTTGCAGGTCGGAAGACGAATCTATTTAATTATTCACCTCCCTCCCTATATTAATATATAGCTTGAGTAATAAATGTACGTGTAGACCGCGGATTTTTATGGAAAATTTAAAAATGCAAAAGGGTTTTCTTTTCATAATATTTATCGCGCGAAACAATTTTCCACCTGGGTTTTAATTTTTTTTTTTTCTTTCAATTATATTCCCAGAAATATGATTCTACATCAAAAATCCATCGGGAAATTTTGTCACTCGACATTCAACCTAGCCTTCGTGAATAATATGACAGAAGTGAATGCACGCGCGTGGCAAGTCATCGCTGGCGATCAAGCGTAGCGGGATTTACGCCCCCGCAAAATTTAACCGAAGAATCCAACACTTACTGCTGCACATTACCGAGCTTATCGTAACTCGACTCGCTTAATCGTTAATTATAAATCAAGCTGAGTATCTCGTTACATTAAACAGAACAAACGAAAGAATATCACGCAAAAAATTTGACAACGAAATTTCATCTGCATAAAAAATTATTCATACTGTGTGTGTAAGAAAATTTCTCAATTTTCAGTTTTTAACTTTTAAATTTCCAATTTTCGACTTTCCAATTTTTAACTTTTAACTCACGCTTTTTTCGGTACAGCGTGCAAATGTCACGATATCAAGATTGATCGAACATTGTTACTACAAAAAAAAAATGGTCACGGAAGTCCATCACAAATTTCAATAATACTTTGAATTTATTTATTTTATTGGCTAAAATCTTGTTCTGCGTACTTAATGCTTCGTTGTTGTATTTTATCAATGCAACGTTATAAATGAACTTTTTATTACATAATGAAATATTTTATATTTTTAAGATTTTAATTAAAAGGAAATTAATAAAAAGTATTTACAAGAATTTTTAAGATTGCAGATTTATTATATTGAAAAATTCCAATTAACTTTCTTCTCCTGTAAGTAAAGGACATTCCAGTTATGAATGAATTGGAACAAAAAAATTACGAAATGTACTGTTGAAATCTACGAAATGTGTGAATTTGTCACCTATTGTACATGAAATAATTAATAATAATTAATAATTCCAATGACGAGTCGCCGCCTAACGAGTCGACCGCTTAATTAAATACAGCTGACTAACCGAAAACAGTAGCATACATACTTGCTATTAAACTCAAGGAAACTGCTATGAATCATTCTTGGTACGAAGAAGAAATTAAAACTAAAATTAAAATTAAACATGTGAATTGCAAATTGAAGAGATCGAACGACTCGCGCGATGATTAAATCGTGCTGTATTTACACTAACGGCCTCAATTTCTATTGAAGGAGGCCAGTTCAGAGTGTGTTGAGGATTCGTCGAAAGAAAGTGTTGCGAACTGGCGGTCCACGGGCCAGTTGTGTGTCGTGCCCCCGCTTCTTTGATTGGTAGAGCGATCCCCTCCACTGCGTCAATCTCCCCACTTTGGCTTAAGCTGCTACAGTTACAGGAAGATTGAGAGAGCAGCTCGTATGGTCTGCTGCGGTGAGAAAGAATTTCCTTGGCGGGGGAATCGGTAGACTGACAATGAACGAGAAGTACATTTTTAAATAATTTATAAAATATAATTCTTTCAAAATTTAATAACATGGAATCATCGTTGACTATTTTCGATACTATTTATCGATCGTAGAAAGTTCATTTCGATGATTGAACGAATTATCAGCTTTTCTATCAAAGCCTCGGTGTCTCGTTCCGTTGAACACAGTACAGTACAATACTGAGAAAAATCGTATCTTACTGCAATGTTAATGAAATATCGAAATGTTATCACTGTCATGTAAGTTGCACTGTTCTATTTTGAACGCTTCCAATTTATTGCAACGCAAAGTATTTATTAAATTGCAACAAATATCATGCACAAATGGAGATGCTGACAGAGTGGAAGAGAATAAATAAAAATAATAATTCAACGGCTGCGGAATTAGACTGAAATTTTACAAAATTTATTAGAAATGAGAAATACAAAATGAAAATGCGGAAAAACTTGATGCTGAAAAAAGAAAAAGTTTGTCGATCGTAGCTAAAGTAACGAAACGTAAGGAAAGTGTCAGTCCTTTGACGGAACTGCATCAAGCGTCCAATTATTTACGCACGAGAATATAAGCACGTGTGACAACGATGCTGGCTGTTCCCAACGACGACCAATCTCGGTGGCAGAGTAGACGATGGAAAAGAAGCTCGAGCAAACGGGAGCTGAGCGCAATAAGCATCGTTGGCGGAAAAAGGCGGCCAAAGCCGGTCGTCTCTGAAACGCGGCAATAACAAGCCAGGATTACAGCGAGCGCGGTACAATTGCGAAGCCACGCGCAATAAATAGCAATTATGCTTAACAACGAGGACGAGGTCGGACCGCGAGGCAAGTTTTCTTCCCCCCCTGACCTCTCTATAAACCACGCGCTTCTTTCGTTCGCGAAACCTTAACCACCGTATCGTACGACCCTGCCGATTCTTCAGTTCTTTCGACCCTGTTGAACGCAGAACGTCAAGAACGAATCCCCCTGCCCCTCCGGCGTTTCGAACCGCGTTGACTCTCGGTTTTACATTCCCGGCTCGTTTAACGCGTTGCAGATTTTCTTTTTTTTTTTTTATATTCTCTCGCGAATTCAACCTTTTCATCCCATGCCATCGATGAAACGCGTTTTCCGTTGTGAAAAAAACGACGCCATACTCGAAACGATATCTCGGTCGATTGAAAAAATATGACCACAGTTGTTCCGTATTAATTTCCCAAGAGCGATAAAATTTACGGTTCGACCGGGCCGATTTAATTTTCTTTTCGACGAACGTTGGTCGTGGATATTAATGAAAAACTGCCGAGCAACAGCCCGAACATCGTCACATCGCGGTGGAAATGTTTTTTCATCATTTTGCTACGTGCGTGTGCGTGGATTTTTCGTAGCCGCGCGTAGTTTCGAAAATTAACTAATTTAACTAATATCGGATGTGACGCATTAATCGAGGATTGTTTGTCAGTTTCTAAAGAGCAGCGAAAACTACGCATTTCGGGTAAAAATGAAAATTATTTCCAAACTAACCAGAATTCCAACTCGATCTTGCGCGGGCATCGGGAAACGGGAACGTCGCGTGAGCGATCCAAAGAAAGTTTCGTATACGATAGAATATTTCGTGATATAATATTTTACAAATTATAAATATTGTAAAAAATCTGATTCACATTAAATATTGAGAATATATTGAAAAAATGCAAACTGAATGGAAATTCGTTTCATTTCATCAGTTACGTTAGTTATAATTTTACGAGCATGTAATTTTCATTCTCTTTTCTCCTTTAGAAACACACGCTGGTTAGAATCTTTCAGAATCCTCTGTTATCCTTTCCTGTTCCCCTCTGTCGATTGAAAGAAGCAACACAGCGGTAACAAATTTCGTCTCTCCTTCTGTACCTCGAAAGGCGAGTGATCCGTTTCGAGAAAGAATCAACTTTTTCATTTTGATATTTTTTTCAATATATATATATATATTGATTTCTAAATGTCCATCAACCTCGAAAACGAAAAAAACACACACCAAGTTTCAGTCGCGACATCAGCGAATTCCGCAGCGTCGTAAAAAAGTAAACAGACACGTGTCTTAGACGCGAGACAGAGAGGAAAGAATAACACGTCACTTTGACAAGAGCTACGCAAGAGCGTAATTAACGATTCGCCGCAAGATCGAGGCTAGAGAAATACTGGCGATGCTAACGAGTTGCAACAAGAAAAAGCGCAAGCTCTGTTCGAGCTGACGCTGGGTCGAGTCGAGCCCCGGAGGGCGTCTAAATAGAAACGCTTCAAACACCTTTTTGCTTTCAAACACCTTTGAAGCTGGCGAAACGTTATTGAAGATAGGTTTCCATGATTTTCAGAAACTAACAAAACTGGCAAAGAAAATGGAAATAACTAGACGAAAAACAGCTCCTTTGTGATACAATAAATAAACTGTATATAACACACAGACAATATTAATCAAAGTGTAATCGTAGTTACAGATTCAGACTTATTCTTTGTGAAGTAATTCGTACCCCTTTCAGTACGATTCGTTTCACTGAAAGGCCCAGAAGCAACTGTTCCGACTAGGAAACGAAGACGACTTTTTTGCCATAAAATTTTGTCGATACGTAAACATTTGAATCGCTCAGTACCACCAGACAACGCCACTCCTACTCGAGGTCTACCCCACGCCCCCTCGCGAATCACGTGACCCAAATCAACCAGTCGCTAATTTTCGTTGCATCAGCGTTGCAACCTGAAGAAGCCAGAAAAAATATTTTCTGGGTTACCCCCGCTAAAATCACTTCCAGTGATAAAATGAAACATTTATGTACTGGGTGAAAAGAAAAGATTGTCCGTGGCTATTCGATTTAATGGTAATACATATAGAAGAACCTTTTGTCTGCCGCAAAATTGACCTTGACCTTGAATTTCAAAGCCGAACTTTTTTTTTGCACTGTACTCTACTCATCGCGAAGGTAAAACTATAGTCGCAAGAAACTATAGTTCCGCAACCATAGTTGTCTTGAAAAATGACAAAAAATTAGTATACTTGGCATACTTCTTCTCTTCTCGAAAATGCTACAAACTGTCACAACATGTAAAAACATTGACGAATTTTTCTCTGAATCTGCAATGAAACTGACTAAATCTGAATCATTTTATTTTTTATTGAACTCTGAACGAAGAATCGAGCAAAGACTGTTATGATTTCTTCGAATTTCACTACATAATCCTGATATTCAAAGTTCGATGAAATGGCGAAAAAGAAATCATACGTCGAGTTTTTGGAAGTCCAAAAAAAAATTTTCATTTGATTGTCTTCAAAGACACTCGAGAACAAACGTCAATCACGGAATTTATAACAGTTATGTAATACACACTTTAGAAAAAGCTGAGTCGATAATTAAAAGCCTGTATTTAAAACTCTAATAACTTTAACTCGAAATTTAACTTATTATCGTGGCGGAGTTGCCAAGGTATAGGATAAGTACTTTAACGAACGATAAAATTACCCGAACAGACGATCCTCTGTAATTCGAGCATCGTTCAAATTCCCCGAGATCTTTGGAATTTTCAAGCACTTTTTACATTAATTAAGATTAAACTCTGAAAGCCTGTGGAACTGGAAGAATTCTCAAACAAGCATAAACTAAAATAATACTTAAAACAATACGTAAAACTTTGGCAAACTGCCTCGTGAAATTTTAACTTTTGTTTAAGATTCGTTTGCAAATTAGGACAATTGTCACTTTAATTAATTAGAAGATGTTCTTTTGCTTCCATCAGAAGATGAAATAAATCGGGCAAATGCATTTAAAATTTAAAAACAAGTGTTTTCACTTTACGAAAAATCTTCGAAACTTCACGAGTGAATTTGACTTTAAAATTTTATAAATTTTTTAAGTTTTTTTTTTTCATAAAGTGGAAATTATTGTTTCAGGGTCACTCGTGACTTTAACGTTTTTTTATTCTTTTTTACAAAACTTGTGTCTATGAAAATGAGGATAATAAAAATTCTTCTCTGTTTGAAATTTCAATAACCATTGCGATCATTAATTCGTTTTACAAGCATGTTTAATATATCTTTTTCTAACCTAAATAAAATTTCTTTGATAATACTAATATTGTGTAACAAGTATGCAAACGAATATATAGTACAACGTGAGTTACCCAATTGAAAGTCATATTTCTTTCCTAATAATTAGAAATTAAAAGAAAGTTCGAGAAAATAAGCAAATGATTCAACAAATTTTCATACTCATATTTTTTTTTACACACATACACACATGCTATTTTGGATCATTTCCTTCAACAAAGGTTAAGACTAACAAAACTTTAAGGAAGATTATCTAAATAAAATATATATATATATATATATATATAGAACAAATTTTTTACTTTTTGATTATTACGATTATTTTCATCGTTTTAAGGTAAATTTTCAAATAGTTAATTAGAGATCAAATTTCAGCTGCATCGTTGCATTTACCATCTCCTCGAGATCACAATTGTACATCACTCTGTTCTCGTTACTCCACTGTTTCTCAATCCAAAATTTTATATTGTTCCGAAGGGACAAGCATCCATTTAAACGTACACTGTCACTGAGAGAGCGACCACTCCGTACGAACCATTTTTCTACGACGTTACCCACACACGTGACGTAGAAAGCACACAGGAACAATAAAAATTCTAATAAATATGTAAATGCGGCAACAAGAACCTATTCTTCAGGATACGCTAGAAATAAAATAACACAGAGCATGTAATATTTATAAGCTTTCCGATATCCCGCTGTACGAATGCTCCGTGCTCCATTCAGGAAATCAATTTCGTGGAAATTTTCAATTCCACGGCATATTTTTATATGTACTTTGTTGCAACGTGCACCTTATTGACCGTAAGTATATCGACGCACGTGCAGATAAACAAAAATTTACCGCTCGATTCAAAGACTGGACTTTGAAGCACATCGACGACCAAAGTATAAAATGACGGTCTCGTGTCAGAGGCGTGAGAAAACAAATACAGGAAAAAAAAAACAGCGAAAGTTTCAACAATAAAGAGTACAAGCTTTTATTTATATATTTTACCAGAAAATCATTCACACCTCTGAAAAACAAAAAATGATTGGTCATTTTTACAACTCGAGTAGTTTTAAATATTCAAATCCAATGCCTGTTCGAACGCAAAAGTGATCTTGAATGATCGATCATAAATATTGGAACATTTATTAATCCTAATAGCTTTCACTGTATTATAATGCTCAATTTTTTTTTTTTTTTTTTGGAACGAATAAATGTCTAGAACAAAAGAACAATTAACTTGGATAATGATACAATTTCATAGATTTGACGAATTTTTTAGTATAATTTTTAATGCCACATTTTTAGTGTTCCTTGCGTGTCAATTTGACACATCGTCTTTACATCAGCAAGTATTAATTTTTTATCTCTTTATATCAATTTGATATCAAGAGACAAATTAAATCGGAGAAATGGAGTAATTTCACTACGACCTCAAAATTAATTTCTTAGAATTATATCATACATTTTTATCTTGCAAGCCCTACGATATAAAATACAAAATAAAGTAAACTTTGTTCAAATTTTCCAGCAAGTGTCTCGATTATGTACACCTATTCCTACTAATAAATTAATAAATTTTCAATTTAATGTAAGAAACAGTGCATGCGGAATAATAATTTTAGATAAAAAAGGAAATTATAGATATTTTGCTATATTATAGAATTAAATAAATAATTTGAAATCAAATTTTCAAACCGGTCATGGTAGGAATAGAGGTATACACAAAGCCCTGATACGTTTAGTGTTAATATATAGTTGCCGAAAGATTGCTTCTTGCGTACGTATACTACTACGTCGAAACCTTGTTGGAATTTCATTCAAGTCTCGTGCGAACTTGCTCGTTCGACGTTCGTTACTTCGAGGTATCGATTCACGATAAATAACGAAAAGCAGACAGTGACAGGACGGGCCTATCCGTAGACAATTTCAATTGGTCAGTGGAATATCCTACTTACGTTGATAGCTGAGACTGACAAAGTGGCGACGCAGGTTAACGAAGGGACTGTGCCCAAGGGGAAGTAATCCTCGTGGTCACGAATAGCTCGTGCTTCGTGTCATAGGTTATTCACGTGTCTATCTCGTATCCAGGATACCAGCACTAACACAAAATACCGCCTTGTTAGACGTGCATCCGATCAAACGGTGATTCAACGAATAACTTTGGAAAGGAGACTATCAAATATTTAACAACCAAGCATCGATTTCACACACAAACAGACATCTATTGCGTGTAACTGTACATTGTACCTTTGGTTTTAACGTAGTTAACCAAACCTAACCTAACCTAACCTAAACCTAACATAAACCCTTTTTTATAGTGTACTTTCTTTTTAAATGAACCATTTTCGCAGTGCTTGGTATTAATTCACTTGGAAATTCGTATCGTGATAAGCATCAATACGCAATACAGTCGATCGACGATATTCTCACGAACGATTCTGTTCGAATAAAATTTGGAGACTGATGATGAATCTTCGATGAATCTACCGTCAACCATGAAATTTAGTTATCTTGACATTTCAGCTGTCCGGTAGTGTTTAGATTATAAATGTTTTCACGATACTTGGATGAATGTTAATTTAAAAACTGTTAATTTAAAAGCCAGTATTAAGAAAAATGCGATGAATTTTTCTGTATTAAGAAAATTTCAAAATGAAAAATTTTCACCGTGAAATGTTCTGTCTGCGTTTCGTGTCCGTCAATTCTGAATGAAGCTTATTATTCCGATTTGATTCCAAAACTTGATCTACTTCTTCAAAAAAATTGATGTCTTACGCGTCTTTCATAAATGTTTATGACTTTCGTTTTCTGCATCTTCTGTATTTGTACTTAACGCATTAGTTTTGTTCTCCGACGAAACATGATCTTTATTGTTATTGCTGCGATCACTGATTGAATATATAACCTTACAAATTCATTGCTTTCTAACATCGAAGATCGCGTGTTGAACCTCACTTCCAGACTGTAACGAGAGTTAATTGTTTCGCAAAGCAAATTGTTTTCCCAATTGTTCCCAACCCAGTTTGTCTATAAACGGTTTCTCGTGTTTATCACGCAGATGTTTCACGCAAATGCGGTCGTGTTTGTTCAAAAAGTGAAACTGTTACTTACTCAATCACAACTAAACTTTGAAAACAAATTTTTTTTTTTTTTTAGAGAAAATAGCACCTAGATATGTCGAATATGTACTAAATATTATATTAATACATTAGATTGTTATAATTTTTCTTTTCTCTACATATCTGCAATATGCCAAAGTTATCTAATGAAATAAAAATTCAACAACAAAGTCAGATAATTTAACAACGAGTGAAATCAATTTGTACGTACAAAAGTCACAAGATTTATATTTGTGTCGACAATAATACCAGATGACTATGTTTCACATTGCAAATAACGTCGTCGATACTTGTCAAGTTTTTATTAAATTTTTATACTTATTCCTTACAAGTAAGAAAATGCATTCTTTCCAAAATACACACTTTTTGTCAAGCCTCCTTCTGTGTATTAAAACGACCGTACGCCATCACCAAAGTTCAACTTTTTGTTTTGTTTTATCGTGCAAAAAATGCCATAAGGTATCATAAGGTATCGCAAAAGGGTGAAAAAGGTGAAGTAGAAGAAAAAAAGGAAAAATGAAAAAGAGTATCTTCATCGGTTAGTAAACTCGTCGATAATATTACACTGCCAAGCTGTATTTTGTACACTTTACGTACGTTGGAGGGGCGAATTTATTGAAAAGGAGAGTAGGATGAGTGAAAACTATCTCTGCGAGAGGGCTGTAAGAAACTGTACTAGGAGGACTATCGTATAATCGATTATAGAAGTTCAAATCGGAGTAGATCGGCATTGAAAATTTTCCAAACTACATTTTGTTGCGAATTATTTACAGTGCAATTTATATTCGTCGTGTTAAAAAAATGAAAGCTGAGCAATAATGGACGTGTATGGACAATTTTTTTTATCAAATAAAATACGCTGAATAACACGAAAAAACAAAAGCTAAGAGAGATAAAGCAAACGTGTGTTTGCTTGAACACTGCATTCCATTAATATAGCATTTTTTTCTACCGCGAATAGTTGTATTAAAATTTCAAATTTCGACGTGACGTTGCTTCGAAACGACCGAGCGCGTACAGGAAGATTAACAAAAAGTGGAATTTAGAATCGCAACAGTTGCGTAAAGTCACCCGACTAACATGCACCGTCCGCACGTACGAATTGAAATTTATTACTCGCAAAATTATAAACAGACTGCAGATTTTTATGCTAGTATCGAAGGTATAAAAATACAATTGTAATATTCCATTGATGGGAGAAATTCCTATGTACGCTGCCGATATTTGCGGTTCTCTTCAACGAATCAATAAAAATTTTAATTTTTCCACGTAACCACGTGAGAGAAAATTCAAAGTTTGTTCAATATTTTTCACTGTGTTCACAATTTTACGAAATGGAAAGGAACTGAACTTTTTTGATGAATTACTGCTCGATTTTTAATGGGTTAATAATTTTCGTTTATCGACGGATGATGAAATATCATTTAAATATCACATATATTTTATAACCCGATTGTTAATGCATACGAGATTTTTCATTTTGTAAAGTACTGTTCCATTTCTCCAAATAATTCTAATTTTTTATATTTGTATAATTTATTATATATATATATATATGTGTAATATATTAAATATTGTTTAATCCGCATTCTAGTCAGAACATGTTTTAACAGCTGTGTAGCGAACCATCAAAAAAATTTACGTTAGCGACACATCACCAAACTTATTGTCAGTTTTAGAGTCATTTTTATTTCTCTATAAATTATTCACCGACTGAAATACTCGTCCACGCTCTACGACGTAGATATACTTATGCAACGAGATAGATAAAGAAAAGATAAAGCACAGAGAGAGAACGAACGTGATCGCAAATTCATGAGAATAATTCGGTCATAAAGAAAGCAAGGAAACAGCGTCGACAAAATGGCGGACGCTGCAGCAAATAGCAGTTAAGAATGATCTCCTTAGGTTTACGAAAATGGATGTCGACTCTTAGCCTTTACGCGTCTCGAGGAAAACTCTCGTGCACGATGTCTATCAAACGTCCTCTCGTGTATATGTATATATATATGTGTGTGTGTGTGTGTGTGTGGGTGTGTGTATTTTGAGTTGCCGCCGTCTGGGCAAGCAGACAGGGCTGACAAGTTGTTTCGCTTTTCATCGGGCAAAAGGCGGCCACCTAGTAGTCCTCTCAACAGACGCAGATACAATAACCGGCGGCGTCTAATGCGTCACGATTTTTCAGGTCGCTGTGTAATTGTTGTACACGGCAGGCACGACAATGTCGTGTTAATTGGCACGTGTAATTTATGAGGTTCGTTGATTGCGCAGCGTGATCGAATATACGTTTTGATGGATTACACCGGCAAACGCCTGTTCCAGTCATGCGCGGGACGACGCATTTGCATCTCAAATTCTTGCATCTACGTTTATATATTTGTATAACGAGTCAATAATTATAATTAATTTGTTACATAAGTATGGACAAGCTTTTATATAGTATTTAACGTATTAAATATCGGATTTCATACTAATGTAAACAGGTATGTAAATTAAATTACTGAACACATATTTATTATTTTATTGCTTCCGAAGAATTTTTGATTACTTGATTATATATCTTGAGATTTGTAGATGTTAATATTCATATATGTATGTAAGTATCATTGTTATTATTATCACTGAAAGTGATTTTATCGGGGGTAACCCAGAGAATCGGGCCTCTTTAGGTGCAACGAAAATTAGCGATTGGTTGATTTGGGTCACGTGATTCGTGAGGGGGCGTTGTTTGGTATCTGAGCGAGCGCGCCTGTAATTTGTTTTCGTTGATTCAACGTTTAAGATGCAAAAATCGACGCAGATGAAACGCGGTTTCCTACTTTTCTCTCTTGTCTATTCATTATTGAAGGAAGTAACAAAAGATACGTTATTCAGTAACTAAACGCGTAAAGTGCAGTTCAACTGGACACAAAGCAACAAATCAGAGACGTCTGACGTTCCGTGTACGATCGTGTGCACGACTGAGAGCCAGACACAAGGACGATTTAGATTTATGACGATCGCTTAATCGTCGAAATTGAGATGTTCGAGACGTTAGTCATCGGATGAATTGACAACACTCGAGATCCTCAGGTCGAGGATTCCCCGCATCGATCCGTGTGCACGTGGAATCGGTACAGGTAAACAAATGCACGTGATCGAGATACAGGCGTGTATTCACAGCCGCGACACTTGAGCCGGAGAAATCAAAGCGAGCTCTAACGATGATCCACGAAAATCCGCTTCTGAGATTCCGCTCGTCAGTCAATAGCCAGGGATCCCTCGTGTCTGTCGATGATTTGTTTACCTCTGTCGAACCGGCTCGTTAGACGGATTATAGATGCAAGTGCAAGTGATCTCGGACAGTTTGTGATTCCGAAGGGGCAGCGATACGACAGGATGCAGGAAATACGAGAGAGACACGTGACACGAATACGAAGGAAAACATCTCGCTGAAAAGTTTAAATAAAAGTATTCGAAAGAAATATTTAAAATACTGAAATGTCAATGTTTTAAAGCGTCAATTATCAAGAAACTTTGCGATATTAATAATTGCAATTTTGAGTTTTGAGAATTAATTTTAGAGATTTATGCATTTATGCTCCTCCTGAAATTGCACGAATTGTTAAATTTTACATTTTTTGATACTCCGACTGCAAACAAGAATCCCCTTGAATTTTACGAAACTAACGTGCTTGTGTAACATTACGCGATTATTGCTCGATTCTTAACAGGTTGATCAGAAATAGCCAAGGAGAACCGCTTCAGAGCCGATCGTTTAACGAGCGCCGCTGACGGTGACGTGGATTTGCCATCGCGAGGCTGAAAGGGACGACCGACCGCGATATCGAACGAACGGCGATGTCGTGTTCTCGAGATCGCGTAACGAGAGCCGAGTCTTAAACCGATTTACATAGAAATTGAAGTAGAAATGGACAGAAGCATCGATAAACCGGATTGAATGAATCACTTTCGACGATTTGAAAAAGCTCGCGGAGACAGGGCTGCCGCTGCCGCTGTCGCTGCCTTTCTAAATCGAGAATTATGCCAAATGAATCGACCCCGATTCGTTCTCTGTGATCTGGAACTTTGCCTTATTTCATCGCGATGTCGACGTTACCTCGACGGAACGATGAAAATCGTTTCTATAATTGCCACTTCGTGCGACTCTCGATCGCAAATAACCGAGGGTCCTGCGGTCACGGGGGATTCCTGTTATTTCGCCTGGATCAGTTTCGAGCCGGTCGATCCGAGTAGGCCGCCAGTTATTTTAAAGAGTAGGACGTGAAGTGATTTATTTCAACCCTTTGCTTAAGTGTGTTTAACACGTACTAAAATATTGCATCGTATGTAAATCTGCGATCAGTAATAATAATAATAATAAAGTAATACGCGATCGTAAAACAGCATAAAACACAGTCAATAATAAATTAATTGGATCATTTATTAGAGATTCAAAGAGTCGCAATACATCGAGTAAATTCATTTGTATTTTAGACTTTTGACAATTTTAAGCACTCAAAATTTATATTTATATTTCTGAATTATGTGTATTATGTAGAACATTAGATTCTTTTATCTTTTTATGTATTTTTATATCTTTTTACGTGTTTCTTTATGTTTTAAAATATTGATCACTTGTGATCACTCACATATGAAAAAATTATACCATGCGCATATTTTAATATAAAGTAAGGTGCTGTTGACTGTTTTTCTTTCTCAATACTTTTATTCCTATTATCAAATTACGAGAACAAATAAATTACTTAGCTTTGTAGTAGAAATACATCTCCACATCCACATCCTACTATTTTTTTCAATTTCTATGTTCTATTTGCTGGTAATTACAGCAAACAGCCGAAAATAACAAATTTTCGTAATCTGACATAAATTGTTGCATAGTTATCCATGATCTAATGATACCGTTTTCATTTTTAATTAGAATATAGATCGATCTATGACATGTTTATCTACATTTTTTTTCTCTAAATATTTATGGTACAATTGAGTGAATATTTTGCATTATTTATACCTGTTGTTATCAATATCGTGCGAATGTTTATACACGTTGAATATGCAAGAAACGCGCGACGTTTATTCGCATAAAATATGCAAACACGCTTGGAAATATGTTGACCATTTGATTAATCCGATTAATACAAATTTAATGCATCGAATATCGAATAACAGATATTTAATAATACTTTTGCAATTACCGTCTACCGTTGGTATCTACGGTTCAAAACCTTCAGCTATCAAAATCTAAAAATCTTGAAAAATACTCGTCCAAATTTGCAGTTGTTAAATAAATGTACAACAAACAATTTTTAATGAGTATTCATTTATGAAAGAATCGAAGCACTCAAAATTGCAAATGTATGATTTGTAACACTATTATTACAAACTAAATTAATTCGATGACAAAGTTTTTACACAGATGCGTAATAATATGCAATACGAATATGCCTATTTCATAAAAAAAATAACGTTTTTAACTTGAAAATTTTATAAAAATTTAAAAAAAAACACGCACTTTTATCTTCTTAATCACACATAAAAATGTGTGATTAATTCTTTTTCTGCTTGCATTCTGTAGAAATACTCATCTCCGCAAGCGTCCGTCGTCCAGTTGTAGGAACACGAACAGATCACAGATCACAGATCGTCAAAGTGATACGCGTGTTTCTCAAAAATCTAATTTCAGACTTTGCAGCGCGATCTTATTTTATCGGAGACGAAGGAAGCAAAAAGCGAACGTTCACTTTGCGCAAGCTCAGCGTGGTATCGTAATACACAGAAGCGACTATCGTCGGTTAGACGCGTTTACGTAGTAATAATAATAATAATAATAATAATAGCTGTGGGGGCTATGATAATCCAAAGCGACTTTTTACGAGGGACTTTTTACCAAAGCACTTTATCAGAAGGGGTCTATTAAAGGAGGCACCGAATATCAACAAGGATGCAAAAAAGGGAGAAAGAAGGAGAAGTGAATCGGTAGACAACTTCTGTCAGGGAAGCTGAAAAATTCCGGCAGCAATGAAACCACGCTTCATGGATATTTTTTCGGTTGTTCCAACTTATATGTCTATATATACCTATGTCGTTATTTTTTTATGAATTGAAATTACTAAATTACATTACACAAGTTGATAATTTTATATGTATTAATTTGTATAATCGTGTTACGTTATACAATCGCGAATAGAAAAATGACTAGAAAAATATCATCGTATTTCTTTGCATAAATTTTTCTCTCAGCTAATAGAAAGAACATTGATTTTTTTAAAAAAAGTAATTGTGATGCCGATTAATTGATGAATACTAAAGTTACAACACGTAAATTCGCATGCATATTTTCTGGCAAGCGGCTGCCAGTGCCTGATCAATTTTAATCATTTCACGGTGAATCGATCCTGTTTCGAATGACTCGCTCTCAAACTTAATTCGTGAGTATTAAGAAATGAATTCACGACACTTGACCTTCAAGAGTAACATGGAAATGGATTCTAACACGGTAGAGCGCGTTGGTCGATGCTCTCCACTGTCAAAAGAGTTCTGAGAATCTTTTGAATGACAAAACGATTTCCATTCGAGAGATCCGAGCGATGATTTTCTACGGAGAAGAATGTTCGAAGATACTCGTTGAAACGGAAGAGAATTTCAATTAGCGCTTTCCGCCGATTCACCGCGCCCCCAGCGTGTCTCAACACCATCGCACGTGATACTTTCTCGGAGGAGTTAAATTAGGTAAGATCATGGAATTCTCCGGATATGGTATTCTCCGATTGAATGGGCTGTTACGCGCAATTAATCAACCTCCTGTCTTACTTAATGTCGAATCACATTATCACGATAAGCCATAACCGAATCACTGCGAGCAGGGATTATATTTAAACTGTATCAAATTTCACTCTAGTTGATAAAAAAACTGCACGACTTGTGCCCCAGTACGATTCGTCTCACTGAAAGGTCCAGAAGCAACTGTTCCGACTAGAAAATGATGACTTTTTTGCCATAAAATTTTATTGATATGCAAACCTCAGTACAACGCCACTCCTACTCGAGATGTATTCCACGCCCCCTCGCAAATCACGTGACCCAAATCAACCAATCGCTAATTTTCGTTGCATCAGCGTTGCACCTGAAGGCCCGATTTTCTGATAATAAAACACACGCATCTACAAATTTCTATTTCATCTTACTTCTCCTACCTTTTTCTATGTACATTCTACATTTTTAAATGTTTCATAAATTTTCTGTTTAATTTAAGGAGAAACGAGAACTTTCACCGTCATTTGTTGGTTGACGGGCAGATTCTGCAAAAGTGACGACGTTGTTTATACTTGTTGCTTGCGCGTAACTTATTATTAATTACGTGTATAATAATATATGTAATATATATATATATAATATGCAATTAAACATTATTTATAGAAAAAAAAAAGAACAAGTTAGAACAAAAAGTCACGAAATTTGGCGACGAACGGAATTATCGCGTAATTCGAAAGCATCTCGAGAATCCTCAGTTCCGTTTTTCTTAATTCCGTCGAGACGAACAAAGTGACGCTCGAGTGAGCAGCTCTATGAAATTTGGAAGTTTCGCCGGGATCGAGACGAGACTAATAATACCAGTTAATTAGCCACTCGAGCAGTTGGTCGCTTTGAAATTTTCTAACAAGGCAGTTTCCGGGGCTCTCTCGGCGCCACTCGGCGGAACCACGCGCGATTCCGATAGAATGGTGTGTCAAATTAACAACAATGAACTTCGTAAATCCAATTCCTGGATTTCTTCGGCCAGACTTCCGACTAAGTGCTCGGAGACCTACTTCACAAGTTAAATCTGCACCTACTTTATCGTTTTGCCCGCCGTTCTTCGTCTACTTGCTTTGTCTCTTCCGATTACCATGCAGAGGCATGTATTAAATTATCACGATCGCAAATTCAATTGAAGATCCCTCTGTCTCGATTTTCAAAAATTGCGTCTTTTACCGCAAAAGTTTCGTTCTTTTAAGGGAGGAAGCAGATAATGATCAGACGAGGTAATGGTCTGACTATTATCTATTCCTTTCGTTAAAAAATTGCAACCTCCTGGTGGCTTCACAAGTGATATTTCGCTGGCAAGTTCTAGAAATTTTGGAAATGGCACTGCGAGACTTCGGAGAGGCAGAAAAAGGTAATAATACTTAAAGCAGAGACAGTTCTTCCACGCCGCGGACTATATTCACTCAATCTGTCGGCTTCTCCACCATGAAAATTAGTTCTCAGCCTATTCTGCAGCTGATCATATAAAGTACTTTCTTTAACCAAAGTGATCAAAATGACCAACTAGTAATTTTTGTTACAAAATTTTACAGATTTACAGATACGAAACGGTGTATTTTTAAAGAGATTAAATGATCTTTCGTAAAATATACGCAAAAAAGCATTGTTACCATAAAGCTTTTTCTATTTTCTCACTTTAACGTTTTCTCTGATGGAAACTTTATGCTTCAGTAGTCTTTCGAGTGTTAACTTTAGCAGCTACGTTAAGGAAAATAATTTATACATATAATAAGATATATATATTTAATGCGAGTATTGCGGCTGTGGAGGGGATAGCACTATCAGAAAAGTGGGGTCATAGGACTCTGATTCGAGATGAGAATAAACTAATTCTCCGTTAATTCTAACGAAAGAAGGAAAAGATACACGTTGGAAAAAAGAGACTTTACATTATTTTCTCTTTATTTTCACTTACTTGGTCATCTCATACATTTTTCATCCGTGTCATTGGATAAAATTTAAACTCGCGATAACACATTCTACGACATTTATTTGAACTCGAATCCTTAAAGGGAATTTTAAGAAACACCGTCACTTTTCGTCACTTTTCTCCGTCTTTTGTTTCGCGGAGTCAACCGGAAATTCGCCGTGCGAACGGCTCACATATTTTCACATGTATTGCGCGCATCGCATTGTCAAGTTTCCCCAGAAATGCATAAAAATCCGCAGCGTGACGATCACTCGCAGATGCAGTTTGCATTCGTCGAACGTAAAGCTGGAGGCTGGTTTCCGCCGGCGGGCAAAGTTTGACTGCGAAGGCAATTAGCGGCAGCATAAATTGAGATAGACGAGGATATCGGGAAGCATGTTGAGCAGCTCTGGCGAGACTCGGCTCATGAATATGAAACGAATATGACTGTAAGCCCTTTTGTCCGATGGCCGTTCGATCTGTCATATCGATTCGTTCGCTCTGCTGTCTCGTTCGGTGTTTTACTGCGCCTCGTAACTCCTAACATTTGCCTAATCTGGCTCCTCTGTGGCGAATAGATTTCGCCGGACAGATTTCACGATCCCTTTTAATACGATTACGATTACGATTCCGCTTCTCGCGGTGTTTCAAACTTCTCTCGTTAGAAACCTCTCGAGAGCTTGCGTCGTTTCTGTCTCACGCGCGCGATACTTTCGCCGAAGGAGGAAAGTTATGAATGTGATTATTAGCTTTAAGAACGCTTTATTTTCTTATTTAATAAGCGCTGCATCTTCCACTTTCGTCGATCTCTCCACTTGCTTAATAGGGAAATCAACAGACTGGACTGAGAGAGTGGAGAGGATAGTCTCAGAACGCAACGAAGCGAAATTATCGCGATCAATTTTACAGGAATAGATTATACCTCACCGAGAATCGATAGAAAGTTAATTCATTCCGATCTGATTCCGGTAAGACGAGAATAATGCGACAATAAATTTTACAAGCTGAAAAATTCGTTCGATTCTGCAAACTTCAGATCAAATATTTTTACTGTATGTACATATCGTGTCCTGTGTATTTATGCAAAAATTTCCCAACGTTGAACGTACAAGAGCGACAAGTCTCTCAAACAGCACCAAAATATCTTAGACAGATAAAAGGACCGACCAAGTAGCAGTAACGAGTATCATTCAAGAGACTTGTCCAATCTTTGATAAAGCTTTAATGAACGATATAACGAAAATTGTTGTTTCCTTTACTGGTAGATATTTTCAATGTAATATCCGTTAATTCGACGACGAGTAGTAACGAGCAGAGGCGCTCTGCGAGTGAATTCATTAGCAAAGCCTGATTATATTTTAGACTGGGGGCGTATAGTCAAAAGAGAAATTATTATTATCATTATAGAGCGGAAGTTCTCGCTGAAAACCCCTTTGCGAAGTTGTTTTTTAGCATTTGTCCACAATTTACACCTTGTAAATCGTACCACTTCATTACGTGACTTTTCGTTTCGGTGTAACAGCAAATTTGTAACATTCGTTCGTTCATTTTTAACAAACCGTGACCTCTGACAACCACAGAAAGTGCTCGTAATTTTGTCGAGAAATGCTTGTTGCAGAAATGCTTGCGTAAAAAAAATTGGATCATTTTTATCCACCTCTTTAACGATGGAACGTGGAAATAAAGTAAAAGAAAATTTAACACGCAATTAGTGTTATCAATTCGGACCTAAATGAAGACCTAAACTGCCGCGTAAAGCAATTGCGCGTTCGTTTGACGAACAGAATGTAACGATGAAACGTAAAAATAAAATACAAGCGAATTTAACACAAAATTGGTGTTGCATCGGCCAACTGGGAACTGTAACAATTTCCAGGAAGATTGCTCAATATTGGAGTAAAAATTGAAGTTAAATTTGAAATTATCTTGCTGAAGATTTAAATTACTTCGCGAAACAGAATTATCGTACATGTATTTGGTATCACTGGGCCATAAGGAAGCGTAACAAGCTAGAAATAGATTAAATTAAGTGTTCCAAATTCATAATAAATTTTAGTTATTATATTATACTCGTCTGCAAATACTACTTCGAAGTTAAATAATATACAAGTAAATACGATCCTTTAAATTCTGAACGTTCTGTTTCAGTTTAATAGTTGAGGTTCAAGTTTAGTTCGATGGAAATAAACATAACGATGTAACAGAAACTTTCAGAAATAATGATGAAAATTGTATCAACAGATGATACAGTTATTAAAGTTTAAAAACATGGTCCATTTAAAGATCAAGCAAGACATAACTGAAACACTCTGAATATTCTAAATTTTGTATATTAATAATCTACGTTACATCGTTACCGTGATACCGTGATTATCATAATTAAATACTCGAAATTTTAATTGTGACGTAATAATTATTACAGTCTAACAACGATAAAATCTAACAAAACGATAAAATCAATAAAATATAAATGAATTTGAATAAAACATAAAATAATAAAATATTCCAAATTTTACACATGTATCGATAATACTCTGTATTAAATAATCTACGTAATATCGTTACGTTATTAAATGCTCGGAATTTTGGAGTATTTATTATCCAACGACACTCGCGTGTTTCAGCGAGATGCAAATAATAACCTTGTTTCAACAATAAAATACGAGTAAAGCGTAG
This sequence comes from Melipona beecheii, assembly GCA_032399605.1. Lineage (NCBI taxonomy): Eukaryota > Metazoa > Arthropoda > Insecta > Hymenoptera > Apidae > Melipona > Melipona beecheii. The sequence goes on from JAUCMO010000507.1 coordinate 7,804,635, forward strand.
GGAAGAGTCGAGCCAGGGTGTAACTTGGTTTTATATCACAAACACGTTGCAAAGAAAAAGAACACGACAACACAAGGGGCTTCATCTCGGCGTCACTAGCAAGCAAACAAGCGTCGAGTAAGGCGCTTCATGTGTAAAAATGCGTCCGAAAAACGCGCAGTCGCGCGTAACGAGGGAACTTTGTTCGCGATACGGCGATTTCCACGCTTCACCAACCGTGCCAACGTCATTTTCATGGAAACGGCATATTGATTTCTTTCTCCTCTGACGAAGAGAATCGCCACACTGGCGAGGAGGAAGACGAGACGGAACGGAGGAGAAAGGACAGGGAAAAAAGAAAGCAGGAAAGATAAAGAGAATTGAAAATCGAACGGTGAATGATCCATGGTTCTAACGGGGCAGCTCTGACACAAATTTCTCGAACGCCTTGGGCCACGAGATATCCAGTGGATTCTAATTGCACGACCACACAGCGAGTGAAAGGCATGACTAGACTAATTACCATGGATTTAATGTAAATCATCTTCTGAAATATATACGAGCACAAAAAATGCGAAATGTATATAAGAAAAGAACACAAGTTTATGTACGAAATACGGAAATGTTTTGCAAACGAGAAACATTTAACTTGACAATTCAATTATTTTTCGTTCAACGTTTATTTGAAACACTGTTTTATCATTGAATGTGATTTTAGCGGGGGTAAAACCAGAGAATCGTGCAACGCTGATGCAACGAAAATTAGCGACTGGTTGATTCGGGTCACGTGATTCGCGAGGGGGCGTGACGAGGTAGACTTCGAGTAGGAGTGACGTTGTCTTCGTTTCCTAGTCAGAACAGTTGCTCCTGGGCCTTTCAGTGAGACGAATCGTGCAGTTCTTTCGAACAGCTTCATATCTAACCATATTGTCAGCTAATGACTATATCACACGCTAATGTAACAGTATTAAAATATTCGTAAGATAAAAATTCGGATAAAAGAGGTTACTCTGCTGTGTGTATTTTACAGAGTTGTGTGTATTTCGACAAGAGCGGAATTTTAAAGTTGACTCGGAATACAAAAACTTGTTGTATTAGTACGGCCGACAATCCCAATCTCGATTCCATTCTGAATTTGTATGAATTTTTAAAACGAAAAATATAAAGCTCTGACGAACGGGCCGCGGATTTTTATGCGTTTGCGGGAAAATTTGAAATGCAAAGCTGCATCGGTTGCGCGTAATACGAAAAAGTTTAACGCTCTCTGTAACGGTTCGGCGTGATCAAACGATTTTCCATCAAAGTTCCATCCAGTTTTCAATTACCTGATTCTCATAATTTGAATTTTCGCGAGTAAAACGAAAAGTATGAACTTTCATAAATATCCGCAGTCTGCTCGTTACAATTGCCCAGAGCAAATCTACGAGTTAAAGCGTACAGCGTAAACATACGAATTGAAATTAAAACGTGCAGAGAAAATGTGTCGGATCAATTTTAAAAATAATTATTTCGAAATAACGAAAGCACGGGCAGTAGGTTATCACCCGAAAGTTACGTCCAAGTCGCGAATAAACTAATTTACGTTAAAGGTCCACCGTTAAGTCAAGGACCGCTCGGATCAACGAATCGGCTGGCGTTTCTTTCCCTTCTACTCTGTAACCTACCTCTCCGTTTCTCTCCGTTTCTCTCCGTTTTATTTCCGCGTTTTTCATCCCGCGACAAGCGAACGAAAATACCGCTGTACCAATGTGAAAAAATAAACGAAACACCGCGAAACACCAGCATCGAGTTCGCATTTATTCCCGTCCCAATTTGCCAATACAACCGGTTGAACGCGTCACAGCGCTGGTAATTCGTTCTTCAACTTCCTGCCGTTGAATTACGCCGTCCCGCTGTTGATATTAATAGCGGAAACGATATTTAACTACAGAAATAGAACTTGTCATCGCGCAAAACCATTAAAAGTTTCGGCAGCGGCTGATGGCCGACCAAACAATAGCGAGCTATAACTAACGGGAACCGGGAAATTGAATATTATCGATTTCGGCGGTGGGGGGGAGGGGTGTTTAAATTGCCGGCAGACGGCGGCCGCCGAAATTACTACGTAGCGTTATCTTCGCAGAATTAAAATCAGCGCCATCTGCGTTTCCTCGATCGTTCCGCCGAGGAATACGTTTCCAAATACGAACTTTGACGCCGACTTTCTCAAAACTCACAGACAATGGAAAATTTATAAATTGGTATTTTATTTATTCGTTACCATAGAGATGTTCGATCAACGTGTATATATATATATATATATATATAGAGCTGGCATTAAACATATTAATCCATTCTTCTTTCTTCATTCTTCGTTCGTTATTCATTCATTAGTTGGTATTCAAAGAAAACAGTTTGATTTATAAAAATATTTAATATAATTTATTTACATTCAATTTGGAGTTTTATTATTATTTCTATTATTGATAGGGAAACTTTTATTGCAATTTTACATTTTTGAGAATATAATTAACCCTTTTATCATTCTCGATTTTACGTTTAGTTTTGTAATATTTTGAGAGACCAAAGTTTTACGTGAAACTTAATCGATCATATTTTCCTCAAACTTGAGAGATACATATAAATGCAGCAGGATTAATTAAAGAAACCTCCGAAGACTTTTTTACGCGTTAAATGTCAGAGAAAGCATCGTATTTTAAATTTTCCTGTAAACTCTGCAATCTGATGCAGACGACATTCGCAATTTCGTTACTTTGCAAATGGATCGTTTCTGAAACGACTTCACTTTGAAGAGCAATTTAAAAGCAACGTCGTTTGAAAATTTTTCAAAACACCCAAACACGCCGATAAAAAATATATACGTACACGCATGAATACGCGGATTATCATCCCACCGGATAAGATCTATCTACATAAGTTCGCCAGTTATTTGTCAGCCACAATGGCTAACGAAAATCTAATCGCGCGGCGATATTTCAAGTGGATGCGAAATATCCGTTCATTAAACGCACTGACGTGTATTCATAACGCTATAAATTATCAGGTGCTCGAAACGGGACATTTACATTTTAAATGAACGAGATATATACATATATATATGTATATGTTTGAAGCAACGGTGCTGACCGATTTTTACGCCCGATACGCAAACTATGTTCACGCGAACGCTGAAGAAAGAAGCGCAAGACTTGGACATTCTGGACGATCGTCGAAAAAAAAGAAAAAAAAGAAAAAAATGGAGGAAAGAGACGAAATCTAATATTTTTCTTGGAGCAGCTTAATTGTGTTTGCGAATACTTCGAGGAAACGTTATTTACATTCCTCTGGCCCGTATTTCAAGAAAACATTGCCGCAGAGAGCGTAAAAATATTGAATACCAACCGCGTGAATTGAATCGCTGCCTGAGCATCGCTATTATTCTAAGGTAATTTATTTGAAAAAAAGAAAGAAAGAAAGAAAGAAAGAAAGAAGAAAGGAAACGTTCAACGCGGTTTGACCTATCTGCATTCATGAAATGAAGTATCGCCAGTATTTGTGTAGCTGATTATGTAGCGGTGTATCTACTGAATAGTTTGAACAGACTTTATTTGCTTAATAAGATTAACCGGGAATAATATTCGGTAGTGTTGCAATGTAATAACGTCGTTATTAAAGTGGATATCGAAACGTCAGAAATGCGTGGAACGGTGGAATAGTCGAATAATTTTAATAACCAAAGAAATTAACGTTACGATGTAACGTATCACGATAATACTGTACTAATAAAATGTAAATAAATTATATCAACGAAATGTAAATAGCACGCGATAAAACAATGCAGATGCAGCGAACAAAATGAATTTTGGAAATTTATTCGCGCGAGAACAAATGCGAGAATTGCGCGCTTTCCTTTTTTCAGCTACGTCAAAATCACATACGTCAGATTTTTCAGGGCAGTTTTATTGCGTTTGCTATTATACCTAAATAAGCAAAAGGAATGGAGCATGAACGGGCATGTGTACAAAATCGGTATATTGTACTGGTATGTCGCTTCGAGCGTTTTATTTACGTTTCGACAAAATGTTTATTGATGTACGTGCACGGTGGACCATATACGCGAAAAACGGGGCAAAAAAATACGCCGCTGTAAAACACAAATCCAATTTCCAAGTGAACCGAAACAAAAACTTCTTACGTGATATAATTTAAAGGCCACTGAATTATATACTTTGACTGCAACGTCGGTGCATCGGTTAAGAAACAAAAGGGGGGAGAAAAAAACAATGCGTTCTAAACGACGTGAAATAAATTGAGAAACAAGATATAAATAATATAGCGCGTAATAAAAATAAGTAATGATACATCTCACAATGTTATATGTAACATTGTACTTATTTTTAATAAATTAATTACTTGTAAATTTATCAATTTATTATGATATTGACAAGACGACAAACCTGGTCCCGAATTTTAACACTTCGTTTCTGATTTCATTTTCCAAAAAAAAAATGTTTCTATTATTAACAATTGAAATCACTTTTTGTTCCTTTGATCTTTCAATGAAACTTGTAACCAACTAAAAAGTATTATAAAAACATCAGTTTAAATATTAATATACTTAAATATAAATTTCAATGCGCACTGTTTTCAAAATTATGCAAACCTAGTCAGATGATGAACAAATTGCTTCAAAGTTCTATTAACACGTGTTGCAAGTAGATCACCGTTCGAGTATTTATATAATTTCAGACTGCGCCACTTGATTTATCGCTACGTATCACGAAATGAACAAAATTGATATCTCTACCGAGCACGTGCAATGATTCAAACAATCGGTCGAATCAAACCGAGTCAAGTCATCAAAAATCAAAGGCAATTCTCAGAACTCTTAAAATCATCTCGATGAAAAAAAAAAAGAAAATAATTCGCGCGGAACGTGACTTGCCCTTCTCTTTCTGAAAAAGAAAAAAAAAAGAAATCTGCGGAAACATCAACTTCTCGAGTCACTCTGTACGAAATCGTGACGAACCATCGCCATTTTCTGACGTGCGAGTATCAGCGAAAATCAGCCGTGCCTTTAATTCGTAACACGTCACTTCCCTCCCTCCCTCTCTCTCTCTCTCTCGCGTGCATTAACCGAGAAGAGAAGAGAAGAGAATCGAAGAGTTGCGAAATACCAGTCTCCGGCGGATGAAATTTTCAATTTCACCGCGGCGAGACAGGTGTTCCATTACAGAAGAGCAGTTTTTCAAAGTCGGAGGAATTGCAAAACTCCCTCTCCCTCTGAATGTGTGTTCCGCGCTCGTCCCTTTATTGCTACCACCAGCGGCCCATCAAAGCGTTCACCGGTTTTTCGCTGGTTTCTCTCACGCTGGCCCGCGAGACGCTGTGGGTGTAGGCGACGGATAGGTCGGCAGGGGAGGCTGCCAGCATTCCATCGTGCAGCAGCAGACTACTCAGAGACTGTGACCGCAGGATCGTGACGAAAGCTCATCAGTCGTGCGAAAATCCACCAAGCGAGAAATGCCGCGGCGGCTGGGCCCAAGAGATGCCCAGAGAAAAATGATAATGACGTGCGGAGGACGCGGGACAGCAGAGGGAATGAAAAAAGGAAAGAGAGAGAGAGAGAGAGAGAGAGAGAGACGGAGAGAGCAGCCACGAGAGAAACGAAGGAAACCTTCGCCTTTGTTTGTTTCATCTCGCGTCGTCGTCTCTTCTTTGGCTTGCACGGTGTGGTCCAGAAATTTGCCTCTCTTTCCCCGCCAATTTTTTCATATTGCACGAAATTACACCGTGCGTTTCTTCTTTCCCAAATATTCCTCCTCTTCGGGAGTGGGAATTAAACGTGCATTACGTTGTAAAATAATATTGCTCGTAACGTATCGATTTTGTAATCGGGTATACGTCGGGAATATCAGAATACAGAATTAAACGACGGTTTTATACATTCAAGTATACTCAATCCTGCTCGTAAGTATTACTTTTCTGTCGATGAGAGAATTTGTGAGCGAATTTTTGTAAAGACCTATTCGGAAGCTTATAAATTTTAAAATTATACACGCATAATTACACTTTTATTCATTTTGTATTTTTTATCACTGAAAGTGATTTCAGCGGGCCTCTTCGGGTGCAACGCCGATGCAACGAAAATTAGCGATTGGTTGATTTGGGTCACGTGATTCGCGAGGGGGCGTGGGGTAGACCTCGAGTAGGAGTGGTGTTGTCTGATCGCGCAGTCTTTTTATACGTAATAATATTGTAATATATATATATATATATTCTTGTTTCTATTATATTGTATTGTATTATATCATATATTGTATATTAGAGGTTATTATCATAATTATCATTGCACAATATATACGTCATGATTTTAGTCGTTCCTCATATCGTAAAAAGAAAAATCGTTCTTCAGACCACTGTGGCTTGACGAGACGTTACGCTGCGTTGCTCGGACGTTAACTGCGTACGCGCACCTTGTCCCTTCCGATGATATCGCGACTCCAAGTTCCTTGGAACTTGGCATCGACACCGGCAATCGCGATCTCACCGACAATAGCGAAACTCGGCTGACGGTTCACGCGCGTGCACGCTGCCGCGGTTCTTCCCTCCTCCTTCTTCTTCTTCTTCTTCTTCTTCTCGGTACCCGAAAGCATTCCAAAAGCAGCTCTCTTCCGTTCTCGTGGGAAAACGACTCGCCAAAGACGCGGTCAACCACCACCAATTAACCGGCACTTACGCGTGGTATTACGCGTCCAGCATATAATGTGGGAGTACGACAGCTTTCAATAAGAAACGTCATTGCTTTTCCTTTTTCTGTATGTTTTTCTTCCTTTCTTTTATTTTTTTTTTTCTCCCACGTCTGGGAGAAACTTCACTCTCGAGTATGCAAATTAGCTTTTCTTCCTTTACTTACGCTTTTATCTCCGTAGCACACTATTTTTTTGTACGCGCCGAATTTTGATTGATTTTACTTTGGAGTTTCTCGATCGAAAGTACGTATACACCAAGACGTGTAATAACTTTGTTTTCGAAATTGAATAAATATCAATGTATGTGAATTTAGATGAATTTAGTTGGGGTATTATAATGTTGAAACAATGTTTAAAATTGACGCAATCTCTGCCACGCGAGATTTTTATTCTGCTGCGTTTCCCCGAATTTTAATATTAAAAAAGGATTTATGCTGATATTTATAATAAAATACGTACTTTTTGTATATCATAGAAAATATTAACAATTCATAAATATCTATCAAAATCATACACAATTAATTTTTCAATTAAACAACTGACGTCGTGTTTCAATCTCAGGACAATGGATGACACTCAGAAGTAAAAATCGATCAGTGTAAATCATCTCTGAATTAATCCTTTTGCTGTCAAAATTGTCAGTCGGCGAAACAGTTTAATCACTGTAGCGCAATTATTATTACGATATTAAACTGTTTTATGAACTCAAAGTTTCGACAAGTAAGTTTTCGTACAATTAATTACTTTGACGTCACGATCGGTTAGAAATTTTAAATTTTCCCCGCGATCTCAGATCAGCTGGAACAGATTTCCAATAGGAATGAACGAGATCACGGTAAAGAAGAATCAAGCGCGTACTTGCCGAAAGTGCACAATCAGATAACACGAAGCGCGTAGCGGCAGTAAAAAAAAAAGATGTTCCAGATGTCTTTTCACCGGTATGAAACTGTATTTGCAAAGTGTCAGATCCACGCGTGCGAGACAAAGATGGACAATGCTGCGCCAACAAAGAGAGCCGCGTGTACGTACGTATTTCCTTTTCTTTTGTCGTTTCTGTATCTGATTTCTACTTCCTGACAATCTTCTCTTTCAGTATCTCGTGAACAATAAATGTGATGTATGCACAGACATCGTTCAGAATGACATTTACGCGGACAAGTCGAGGAAAAAGCACGCCGTGTTTGCATTCCCTTTCTACGAACGAGACACTCGTTTCGAAGTCGACAATAAAATCACGCAAAATCGTTGATCAGAGTGTAAAAGTTGAGTGTAGACTTAAAATGTGTAAATAAAAGTCTATTTTCTTACATCGGTATCATCTCTGATGGAAACTTTCACGTTGAAAGAGCAAACCAAAAAAAAGATATTAATTAGATTGAAAAATTCAACTTGGGAATTAAATTTGCAAATAATTAAACGACTTATTCTCGATTTACATAATCGAATTGCGAATCTTTGTTACAATATACTTGTCCAACTTTGTATCTTTGTAGATATTGTCGAAGAGGCTGAATAGAAATTTTTATTGAACGTAACGATAAGTTTTCTTTGAACGCTTGTGATATTTTTGTATACATATATAATATATATTTACATATATTATTAAAGTATTAAAGTTTCCATTAAATTATTATTGAAATATAATGTATATTTACGTATATTTTATTCACACAAAAAACAAAGAAACAAAGAAACCTTGAAATCTCAGGCACATCCATCCAAATCATCAAAAGATGTCCCAAAACAAAATGTTTTCAAAAAGTTTGAAACACTTTTTTCTATAACGAATAGTTTAGGAGATAAGTGGGACTTTTCAAATGAGACACCCTGTATATGTACATATTTTGTGAGAACACACGAAAATGTATCATATCTTTTCCCGTAATCTTATCTGCCAAATTTCTAAATTAGTCGATAGATGTCTAACTAAATTCATGACAACAAAGTTAAATTCCAATATAATCTTGAAACATATTGAAACACCTCCGTACAAGTGTACTCTTATATACTCATTGTCAGAAAAATAATAAAATTTTCTATCAAGAAGAAAGCCATTCATGCGCCATTTTTTTTTAAATTTTAAACTCATCAACGTACAAACTACATTGAAAGAAAAAAAAAAAAACATTGTCTTCAATGTACTGAAAATCTTCCATAGATTTCAGCTTTTCGTATCTCCTCTACCATGAAAGCTGAATAACAACATGCTGCTCTTTTTTTTCGATGCAAACGCAAAACAGTTCAACCATTATTTACCATCATGGTAAATAAATAAAAAAATAAGCTAGCTTGTTAAAATGTTGATTTTCCCCGTCTTTTTTTAACGTGATAATAAACATGCAAAAATGCTTTAAAAAAACAATATTCCGGATTAAAAGTGGCGCCACTATTTTAATAGTTTTACTTCACACCATGGCTACATTAATATTGATCAGGATGGTTTTTTATTTTTTTGTCGTTTTCGCTTTAAACTAGAATGGAGGGAGACAGTTGTTTCTAAAGAGACTCCATTAAACCAAACTCGTTCAATTTTCATTACTCTGACTTTTGAAAAAGGTAACTTAAATATCCATAAATGGTACGTACAAAAAAGTAGTGTCGTTTTTTTTTTAAGAAAAAAAGTTCTGAAAATCCTCTTAACAAACGTGTTTCCACGTTCAAAGATGCAAAAAAATGGAAAAACTTTTTTGTATCATTAAACGTATAATATTGATACTAAAAATATGATGATCTAAAAATCATCTAAAAATATAAAATTCTTTTTATTGCTAACACTAGATTTCTAAAAGTACACAGTTTTATATCTATAAAAATTCTTAAAAAAAAATTTCAAAGAAGAACGAAGAATCATTTATTAATTTCCCAAAAGGGGAAAATTCACAAAAATTCTAAATTGATCATTTTGACTATTACGGTAGTTCTAACGTCATTGAACCAAAAGTACCGCGAAGCTGCACAAAGTAGCGATATAAGTACCAAATCATTGACAAAGCAACACTTTGAAATAAAAAACTGCACGACTTGTAACCCAGTACGATTTACCAGTACAACGCCACTTCTACTCGAGGTCTACCCCCCCCCTCGCGAGTCGCGTGACCCAAATCAACCAATCGCTAATTTTCGTTGCATCAGCGTTGCACCTTCAGTCAAGTTAACTTCTTAACTTCAGTCAAGTTACGCTCGCCAACAAAAGATCGCCTCTCGCAGTCTCGTTCATTCCACACGGAACGTTAGAATTAGTCGATGGATACGGATGTCGCGTCATTTCCGCGTGCTGGCGAGAGAAAGCTGGAAGTCTGGACGAGAGGAAACGGCGATCAGCCGAGTAACGGGAGGCCAAGGTGCCGTGGGAGGTAGGTAGATGGTCGCGCAGCCACGAACCGAAAGGAGAAGGAGAATCGAGGTAAACCCGTTGACGGGATCTGCTCCCGATTAGAATATTTACCGCGGAGCGTAATGTATCGGCAACCACCCACCTACACACACACACACACACACACACACGGCCAACTGGAATGACGCAGTGCAGTGTCAAACGAAACTCAAGGAGCACGGAGATCGCCTCACGCCTGTGGAAATGGTCCGTGGGCGAACTTGATTTCTCCTGGGGTGCGCAGAGAAAGCACAAAGATACGACAGCAATATATATGTATACACAGGGTTCTGGCCGAAGTGTGAGACGCTGGGGGAGGGAAAGCCGGAGAGACACGTGCCCGCGTGTGTAGAAGATTACCGGATTCAAGGAGGACGAGAGAGCGAGGGAGGGAAGTTTCAATGAAGAAAAAACAAGGACTGAGAGAAGAGGGAGAGAAATAGGTGTGCTGAGAATGAATGGCCGAGTGAAGCAATTTGAATAAAATTTATCCCGTCTTTTCTTTGTCTCGCTCGTGCACGTTATTAAGCTTTCAGCGACGGGGCTGTACTTTGGAAACGCGTAATTAAGAATTTGCGACAAACGATTATTTATACCAAGAGCAAAAATTGCCGATTTCAAACTTTTTGGAAATGAAAATTTAAGAATTTTCACGACCTTTCATCATTAAAAGTTCTATAATTTCTAATATAAGAATAATTCTATAATATGTTAAATTTTGACAAAGTTTATCTGTCTCGAACAATAAATATTCATTAGATACGGGGCATTTTTCCGATACGTAATAATAACCCACAGTGACTGCAAAAATATAAATGCAATAATACAATAACAAGTATAAAATTCATTACATTTAATATATTTAACACATAGTACGACTCAATATACCAGCCTCTACAAAAAATATCGATATTTTCACTTTGATATTGTTATCGCCGTTATTAAAATCAATACTTTCGAGATACGAGCCGCCTTGTTTCGAATAATTTTTTCGCATTTATGGGCGAGATATTTTGCCACGCAATATCGTTCATAATACGCTTTGAGCGCACTGCCGTTCATGCGACGCTTTGGACGAGATATTTCACATGCCTTTTCATTAAAACTTTATCCAACGGCTCGCGAAACGCTGCGTCTGCGAGTCTCTTTGTTTTTATTTTTATAAACTTTTATTCATTTGACAAAGGGTGATAACAAAAGGACTCTGACGCAAAGCTTCCCTTCTCGTTTTTTTCCTTCGTAAAACTGATCATCAGCGTTCATTCGATAAGAATGTGCGAATGGGTTGTTTTTACAGTTTTGCTTTGGAACTTGATTGCTACTAACTAAGCTTCCAGCATTTGATCGAAATTCAAGGTACAGCGTTCGAAAGTAAAAGTGTTGGAGAATCAATTTGCAAAAATAACTCTACCATCGCGGCTACTTTCTTACGTAAAACGACATGGCGAGGAAATCAGATTGCACACCACGGAAGTGGGTCACTCATTGCTGAAAGGTTGGGTACCAAGTGAACCAACAGCTGATTCACCAAAAATCTGAAGATTAAGTAAATTTGAGGTTCCTCTTCGATGAAGTTTCTGCGTTTCCTCCAGACTTAAATTCTCGTTCACCCCGTTTTAAATTCTATCAAGAACATCCTTTTACATCCACAACAAGTTTTTTCCGTTGTACTTTTAATTCATTTGTTTCTACGCTTCCTGATCTCGAACGCAACTTTTTTCGCTTGCTTCTTTCCTTTCCTATCAAAAATTGAATTTGTTACCGCGTTCATTTTCACAGATTTTCTGTCGCATTTTTTTTCGGTGTATAACCGGAATTATTATTTCGGAGAATAATTCCTAAATAAATAAACTTTTGGTAATTGGCAGATTGGTGGATTTCAATCAATGGTATGTTATAGCTCGTTTTTGGTCAATTAACGGAATTTGAGGCTATGCAAATAGTTGATGAGAAAATAATAAATCGAAGAACTGAGAGAATAACATTTATTTGATAACTGAAAACATTTGTCTTTCAAATAACACTCAATGAAACCAAAATACTCAAATGAAAAAATATATAATCAATGGGAATCAAAATGATTTGTCGGCGTGTTGTCAGGGTAGAAATTTATCTCAGCTTCTAACAGGACTCGTTTGGTTCGTTAACGAACAAGATCTGGAGGGTATCTGTCTGACTCTGCATCTGCAAACGAGTGTAGTCTTCTCTACTGATGACGAAGACTCTGGGAGGGAAGTATTGTATTATTAATTACATTTGTTTCGATACATGGTCCTGGAGCGTCTATCTATCTATGAAATTTCTTCCATCGAAACATCGAGCTGTATATGAGCGGAGTAATAACGGATAATAACAAAATCAAATAACGAATAAAGATGCTGGCAAATATTAAACGATTTATTTCACAAAATCAGAAACAATCCATTTAACTGGAACTAAATTAATTTAATTTTCACGCTTGATAATATTCCCTCTACGAGCAGATTATTCCTGAAACAACATTGAATGTAACTAACAACTTGCTCCGAGACTTTTAAACGCGTATAAAGTATAAATGACCCTCGACCCTCGCTTCCTTCTGCAAAAAGAAATGACAACCAGGCTCGAAGAAACACGGAAACAGACCGCCATTCTCGAGTACTATATTCTCGTTGCTTTGCCCGAGGAAACCGAGGAAACCGAGGAAACCGAGTAAAACGACTGAAATGAAAATCCACGTGCGCGAAACGTAAATGGAGAAAAAAAGCGTCGGTGCGCAGGGTAGAAAAATCATATCGACGAAGGGGGAGAAAGAGAGAGGGAAAGCCAAAGGAAATTCAAACTCGTCGGGTTCCAGATAAGAGGAGGGAAACAAACAACCGAGGGAAGGTTAGGGAGATAGTAAAAAAAAGGCTAAGAAAAAAAGAGAGAGAAAGAAGAAAAATTGAAAAAAGAGAAAAAGATAAGCGCACAGAGAGTGAAGAAGTTCCGGTATAACAGAATAACGGAGGAGGGGAGGGGGTTTCGTGTAACGAAACGAAAACCCTAACGAGGGAGAAGACAGGAAATAAAGAACGATAGCCCGAAGCGTTTCGTTTTGCCAAACGGATGTAGTTGTACTCTAACGACGATTGTTGCAGCGGAAGTGAATACGGCTCGGTATCACCTTTGCGATGGCGCAACACGCCAGCGCGGTCCCACGAGAGTCATTCCAAAGGAGACGTCCGCCAATTTATCCTGCCCGACAACGACCATCTTCTCCCATAACGATATATGTACGTTAGGTTAGCCTCGGATACACGTCCTTTGATATCACGCACAATCACCGTAGCTCGGCCAATCGACCTTTCGACAAGGCGGCATAGGCATAGCCCTCGATATTGTACCGGGCTACAATGACAATACTGTGTAACGCGAACGGTGGCCATAAATCGATAACGCTCCGGTAAATTAACACTTTTACGGCGTGTATTTCCGTTAACCTGAAATATTAATCTAAAGAAACAAACTGATGCCAATACTGATGTTAAACAGTAGTAAATAAACAGAGGGAAATAAAACGAAAATATTTCCATGTATAATTATTAAAATTGACAATGGTAATTGCAAAGATATAAATAGAATCGTGTTTCTGTGCGGAGAAACAGAAATTAATGTCAACTTTGACGAGACTTGACAAAGGTCTGAAATCAGTGAGGTTAATCAGTAGGGTTCGATCGTTACAGCGTTGAAATAATAAAATTGCACAATTAGTTGTAAAACTAATGTCGATACGTCTAATGAGTAATACACGTTTCTTACACGCAACTGTCATTTCAAACATCCATCCCGCCGGGAAGGTGTTAACGATCGTAAGATTGTTGAATATCCCCGGGCTAAACTATAATACATTTCCGCCGCGTAGAATATTTCCTGTATACTCCATTGCTATATATTTATATACTTATGTATATACACATACACAGCATACTTCAATCGAAATTGCTCATTGTTTTAATTCATTAATAACAAATACACTAATGCATATACATATATATATATACAGTGTCCAATACTACACTATTATATTACTTAATCAACTGCAGTTCAGGTTCTAAATAATTCCAACTAAAATGAAAAACTAAAGTTCATAGAAAAAACCACAGTGCGCCAAAAAAAAAACTACAATTCAGAAAAAGATAACTCTGTGAATCTTGATTGAAATAACTTCAATATAATTTTTTATTACATTTCCATATCGTGTTTTATAAAGAAACAACAAGACAACAAATTCAATTCGACAAACGAATAACTTTTTGTCAGCTGCGTGCCTTTCGTTTAGATCAATTTTTAATTGACAAAGAACTCCACGTTCAACGACTCCCGCGTGAAATCCGCGCAACGTGTAACAGCTCCAGACAGAAAATCGCGTCTTGTTTCTCACTGGTCGATGAAGTACGCTGTATGTAACTCATATGAAACTTGCGTAACGCGCATTCTGTCCACGCGTCTGAACAACTCTTTGCTCTCAGACTGAACACGCATACATTACAACAGGTGGTTCGTCGGCTGTAAATGACTGTAAATGACTAATCGTTGAACACCTTGATAACCTGTTTAAGCTCGATTCTCATCTGGTTATCCAAGCCCACACACACACACACACACACACACATACTCGATCAATGGGGAAATTGCGAATGACACTGGTGGCATTGTGAAATACTGTTTCTGTAATCGCGTGCTTCGTAGCTGCACGTTAAACTTTATGTTCATTGACGAGTTTTTGTAGAAAATGTTCCAAGTGTCAAAATTGGAAAAATTTAATGTTCTTTTTTTTTTTTTTAATCGAAAATTTCATTAAAATATCAATATGAAAGTGTAAATTACGAAGCTACAGAAATATGGAAAATTAGTAATTTCGTGAATCACTCCAGTTGCCAAATTAAAATTTCCTTTTACGAGCAATAATATTCAAGTAGAAATTGAAAAAGCACTGTAAACACCAAACACCAAATTTTTCAAATATTCACGTACTTTTGCAATACATTTTGCTCGAAAATGAAAAGAACGAGTGAGATTTCTCTACATCAAAGAGGTTACGCTAAATTTTGTATTTGCTCACGACCATCCCAAGTATCTTTTCCAACGCACAAACGCAGTATCGTTATACTTTATTTTCCCGGGGAGAGAATTTTGCAAAGTTTAGGGAAATGTTTCGAACCTTGTCACGTGAATGATACGCATATGTTCAAAAATATTATTTTTCCTTAATGTACAAACCCAAACCTCTTCGTGATAATATAATATCTGTTTTAATTTTTATCCTCGTTCTACGATATTTTCACAAAAAAATCTCACGCAAGATAACGCTGGTCTGTACAAGTGCATTGAGAATCTTGAGAATCCCAAGATTTTGAGTGATGATACATCTACAAATCGTACGCCAGTACGATTCGTCTCACTGAAAGACGACTCTTTTGCCATAAAATTTTATCGATATGCAAACATTCGAATCGATAGAAAACAAATTACAGGCGCGATCGCTCAGTACCAGTCTACCCCACGGCCGCTCGCGAATCACGTGACCCAAACCAACCAATCGCTAATTTTCGTTGCATTAGCGTTGCGCCTGAAGAGGCCCGAAAATATTTTCTGGGTTACCCTCGCTAAAATCACTGTGATAAAAAAAAAAAGTGAAATTCTATTCCGTCGGGGCAGAATCAGCAAGCGCTGCGAGAGGCGTTAATTAAAATTACATCGTTTATACGTCAGAAATTTTCTCATCGGGCGACGCGAGCCGACAACGACACCTGCGCTGACATAATATTCGTTTTCCGTCAGCTGGTCAACTCGCCGGTAACTTATTATCGTATTCTGCGGTTTCTAACGACACGGCGCGGAAAGGGAAACTAGGCTCTCGCTTCAAAGTAATAGCGAATGTCTGTCGTGTATTTCACGTTGGAATGAGTAACGTACGCTGAACGCTTCCGACACCTGCCAATTAATATGAATCATCGCCGGAGAAACTGAAACACAGAGGCGAGAAAACTCTCGAGCTGGATTACCGCGAGAAAAATCTCCGAGATCTTCGTGTCTCGTCGTTGAACTCTGCGATTATATGCCCTGCCTTGCGTCGAGCTTCAGTCGAATTCGGTCATTTCGAAATTTGCACATTACGTTGTTTCAATTGGTTTTTTTTAATCGTTTCGTACGATCATTGCTTACATATTATTTGTATGTTTATTGTATATATAATTCTCAAGTTGAATTCTTTGAACGAAACCATGAAACAAGATTTAAACGTCTATAAATGAAATTGCGACGAGTATCGAAACCTTAGGAATTAATAGTTCACGATAAGCCACGTATGTTCCATTTTGTTCGTACCATTCTTTATTTATCTTTGATTTACATAAACGATTTCATTTTGTAGAATATCAAACTACTACCGTCCTGTAAAACTAGAAATATCGGTTTCTATCGAATGATTCGATCACTGAAACTTGACTTGGAAAAGAAACTAAATTCGCTGCATCTGTGCTTTGCATGATTAATGGTTCAAAGTAAAACGAAATGATTAATTAACGTATCGAAATATTGTAGTGTGTATTTAACTTGAAAAATATCGACGCTAGTCGCGTAGACTAACATCAATTAGACTGAATTAATGCTATTCGTGTCTTACAAAACATAACAGATTTGTCGCTTGTTATATATTCAAAAATTTAACATCTATAAATAGACTCGTCGTACATCTAGACTGCGAATATTCATATGCGTTTATGTCGTGAAACGTTGACAGTACGTGTATGTAGAAATACATAAAATACACAACGTACGAGTAATTACCACGACATTTACATAAACTTCGGTCCAAGTTCCACTCGTTGTTAATCAGTTCTATCGAAATTTGAATTTGCATTTGAGCTTGGTTACAGATCTAGAATACACACGCAACGTTGTCGAGCGCAGTAAATCGCGCTATCGCCTGTGGGAAACGTTCGTTCGTAGAACAGAAAGAGTTCATCCGAGCTGAAGAGTTAAAAGCAACGAGACGATGATGGCTCGGCGCGATAAAGGTTGATCCTCGGAAGTGTCTTTGGCGAAAGCGATTAGGTAACACGCGTTGGCCAACCGATCCTGCCTCCCGCAAGCGTGCGTACACGGCGCGCGACTTGTCGAGCAGAAATGTGGATACACACGCTGGTGTTGTGAGCCAACAGTGACGCGATCCTACGTAATACGCTGAATTCTCACGAGGTGTTCGCTCAACGACGACCGAAACCCGAACTACTGTTTGCGTGCGCGGCGTGCACTCCTGCTGATCGCTGGGTAAAATGAAAAATGAAATGAAAGTTTGAAACAAAAAGCGAAAGAGATTTGCCATTTCCCACAAATTGTGTTGCGATTTGATCAATTCGAGATGATTATTTACTTATTCGTTCGGCGAGATATTCGTTCAATTACACATTCAACGATATATTTTTCTATAAATATTTATTTCAAACAATCGTTTGAAATATTTTCATTCAACTGTATATTTCATATTGTATGTTTCAAAATTTTAAATAATTATTCGATGAAATATTTCTGTTAAAACGCATTTCACGTTATATATTTTGAAATTTTTGCTTCGAACCATCGTTTGAAACGTACGTCACGTGGAATTATTTATTTGAAAATATTCATTTCAAATAATTATTTCCAATATTTTTTTAAACAGTTTTATCATTATTATCATTTAATTGTTCCAATCGATAATTGTCTCAAACAAATATTGTCAAATATTAATGTCAATTTAATTACGCGTCGCTGTTATATAAAATAATTTTCAAACACTATGATCTTGGTTGTTTATGCGATTCTTACAGCTTTCTAAAAATAATTTACAAAATGGAACCTAGGTAGAAGAATGTTTGTTTTACCCATTAATTTATGTTAAATGTAAGTGTTAGACATTCCGTGCAATTTTGGATCTTAAAATTTTCCATAAATAATATTTCCAAATACGCGGTACGTGCTTGCAATACCGTCAATATTTTGTCTCGTGATAATTCAAATTTTCCCCGCAACACCTTACAGGTTTTTTTCCCTGTTTGATTTGATTCAAATTTCCAATTCAATTTCCTTCAGTTTCGAAACGAGTCGAGCAGCTCTCCTTCGACGTTCGAACGCCGCGATCACGCGCGTGGTACGTACATTCAGGACGACGATGATATCGCTGTTCAAGTACGAAACACGCGCGGCCGCATTATATTTTAATTAACTCCGGATCGTTAATTTGAAATGCGAATTACAAAGTTGCTCTAATCGGGCGCCCGCGCTGCCGCGGCATCTGATTGTGAACGCGATATACGCACCTGGCTGCGATATCGTGATGAATATTAACACCTCGCCGACTGGCCCCGGCGTTTCCACCGCTATTTTAACGTTTTACAGCCGGCTGTAATTGCCGTTTACGTGAATTTACCATCCAAGGAATAGGTGCAACGAGGGCCATATAAAATCGGTCGAGTGCTAAAATCTGCAGCTTTCGGCAAAATAAGGAGCTTCCCGGGTCTCGTTCCACATTCTATGACGTCAATTCTTCAAATTGGGATTACAGCCGGTTTCGACTCGAAACGATACCGGCGCATTTAAAGAGATTCCGTCAGGCTCGAGTCGTCAATCAAAACCGTGTAGACGATGTTCGCTTGTTACTCGTTACGTCAGTCAAATGTTATTTTGGAGTAGTCGAAAAGTTGAACGTTATTTCTGGAACAACTGTGCTTTAGTTTGAACAAACAAAGTGCAGAGTCAGACAAAACAATCGTACGCGAGTAACATATTGTTTCGTTCGATTAAATGTCATTCTTAAAACGAGCAACTAACTTTTCTTTGAATTACTTTAATTTTGACTACGCTACTATTAAATAAAATGATTTCTTTGTTCAGTTGAGTGTTTTCCCAAATACTGTCTCAAACAATTTTTCATTCTACTTTTTTTGTTTTACAAAGTGAACGTAATGACACTTGTGTGGTAAGAGTTTCTTTTTTCTTTTCTTTTTTTTTCAAAATTTTGTTAGGTTAGGAGGGTCATTTAAAAGAGACCCTCACTGTGGAAGAATAAAAGGCGAATAACATTTACGCCTTTTTATTTTGATTATGAACTGGAGTTAGTTAAAGCACGTTTCAAACGAAGAAACGTATTAAAACAATAAGAAGAACAAAACAAACAGTAAGAGCAATAATAATTACTCTGACAATGGAGATAAACTTACTCTTGCGGTACTCAGCCACAGATATTTGGAACTTACACACGAGGTGTTCAGCCAAACAGTTCGCCTCTCGCGAATCTGTTAAGTATTTTCAAAGTTTACAGGCTGACGTCGACAACAGGTTTCCTTCCTCGTTTAGACAGACAAGCATGCCACTAGACTTCTAAGAACTGCTCAACAACTACTTCAACGTAATTGATTAAAAAGAGAAGAATTTACGCAACATGTAAACCGCTACGTTGTTTGGCCATAATAAATAGCATAAAATCCTGAATTCCAGCAACTTCCAAGAATCACGCGAATTCTGACGAAATATATACGTGATATAATCGCCAAGATATCGTCTTTTTACGGAAACTCGATATCGAAGCACGAGAGAGAGAGAGAGAGAATTCGCGAGGGGGTGGGTTGGAAGCACGACATGCGTTGACCTTTAAAGCTCAATCGGAACCGGGGAGCGAACAGCGTGGTTTCCCCGGCGCGAGAGCCACTCGACGAAGCCGGCGATTAATTATCTAGAAGGCAGCGGCACGCTGTGGGAACATATTCGCGCTATTAAGTTGCAAAGAAGGGCGCGGTGGGTAACGCGATACGCTACTGAAGTAGCGAAAGAGATCGGTTGCAGAGGCCGTTTGTGTGCAAGGGCCGTTGCGTCACACAGGCAACGTTTTACACAGAGAATTACAAATCCCTGCGTGTGTCTGTGTGTGTGTGTATTTGTGCCACCTATCAGGCACCTTGAGAGACTTGCACGAGGCTAAGTATGTCCGCACGAGCTACATTATAAATCCTAATCGGCTACTACCGCACGGTCGACCTCCTTCCAGATCTGGAAACACACCAGCAGCCACGGGTATACAACACTAGCTTCTATTCGTTTCGCTGCCACGCTTTTGCCAGAGATCTCATCCAGATATCGCCAGTCCCGCCTTTATATCATCGGATAACGAGGTGTCGTAATACACGTTGGCTCGCGGCATAAATTGACGCCGATAGTACGATTTATGGCGGGACGCGAGATAACGTTTAGAGGATTCTTGAAATGATTCAGGTCTCCGTTTGTCGGACACGCGGGCGTTTAATTTCGAAACGCGCGCGTTACTTGATTGCCACGCGCGCGGAACGAGATGTACGTACGTCGTCGCAGCGCGTTTGCCGTGGTTTGCGGAACGTTTGAAGAGCCTAGCGAGTTTGGGGGAGGAATTTCGTTCCAAGAACGAAGCTTGAGAATTCAGAAAGTTGGCGCAAATTCTCACTACGTGATAAATGATCGGTGGATTTTAGTGAGTTTCGCGGGTTTTTCAATTTATAAACGTACTTGCATTATCAAATGTTTGCTTGACGTTGGGTTAGAAAAATTCAAGCGGCTCAAAAGCCGCAACGAGCAATTTCACATCGCCAAAATTTTTTATCGTTTCATATACACGTACAAACTACAGATAATGTACTGTTCTTTATCTTAAAATAATTCTCTTTTTACTTTGACACTAGATGGTGTTTGCAATGAATTTCACGGTACGCAATAAGAAACTGAATTTTTGTTGCAATTAACAATTTGCGTCGTTGAAATATTTTCATTGATCTTATGGTCGAGAGAAACATTAGATGTGTTCAGAAAATTTAAAAAGAATCACAGACAAAATTAATATTAATAAAATTGTTGATACAAGTTAGTTGCAACAGTGACAGCAAAAGCACCGTTATACACACGTTATTACACTCGAGATACTTTCTTGCAACATTAAACAACATTTATACGTTCGAATTTCAGTGGCACACTCTGCACAAATACTTAGGATAAATTCGTAAGCAAACGAAAAAAGAAGACAACACGAAACACTCCGCAGTTCATACATTTTAACAATCATCGTTATTTTGTGCTCGCAAAACAGAAGAAGAAAGAGAAACCGAAGAAAGAGGCGAATGAATTTCTCAATTTTTACTCGCATCAGTAATCCCCATTTGCCGAGGTAACATTTGTTATGCTACACGAGTGGAAATGCTACGTACTTCGCGCGGCGAGGCTATTAATAATTCATCTTGGAAAAGCTAGGCGAAATATTTCACGGAGAGAGGCTCCTTCTGAAATTCGGAACGCAGTTCTCCCTTCCCCTCTTACGAATTTCACTTGTTCGTTTTCCTTTTCGATCCCGTTTTCGTCCCGTCTCGTAGAAAGTCATCGTTCCTCTTACCCTTTTACCCGATAAATCACCTAGCTATAGGTACACTAAGTATGCCACAGAACAGAAACACCCACCCTGGCATTTGCGACAAGTTTATTTCGTGAAAGAAACGAGGGACAGTTTATGCAACTTTTTTTTAACATTTC
Organism: Melipona beecheii; assembly: GCA_032399605.1. NCBI lineage: Eukaryota > Metazoa > Arthropoda > Insecta > Hymenoptera > Apidae > Melipona > Melipona beecheii. The sequence goes on from JAUCMO010000507.1 coordinate 7,826,265, forward strand.
GACAAAAGTTGAAAATGTTTTTTTCTTTTTTTTCTTTCCTTCTTCTTCTAATGGCCTCCCGGCGATCCTCCTGCCAGTTTCCCCCGTTCGGTTGTGCTTTCATCATTTATTCCGGCTTCTTGCGCCGATCCCGTTTCCTTTCCCTCTTCCAGCTACCTACCTATCTACCTACACATCGTTTCGGATGCACAAAGCCAACGTGCTCCTCCGAGGCGCCTTATAAATCCTAATCAGCTTCCAATCAACTTCGACCCTTCTCCCAGGACAGTAGTCTCCCCCGAAAATTTATTCGGCTCGTCGGAAATCCCTCTTTACCTCGATTCGCATTCCGCTCGACTTTCGCCCGTCAGTCTCCCGTTTTATCGAGAATTTCTTTTTTCGGAAGATTTTTTTTCGACTCTAGCCGTCGAAAATATAAAAGGAACGTTGTATTTTGTTATCAAAATTCAAAGGAATAATTTTTGCCAATACCCGTTTAAAAAAAAAACCTGTTTAAATATTTTGCACGCGCGAAATGGACACACTCGCAAAGGAAAGTGAAAAAACAAAAAAGAAATTTTAATATTTTTCGATTGCATCAAAGATTCTTCAATTTACTTGATTCTTCCAAATTCTTTCATTTCACGTTCTGTGCATTTAATACATAATAACGCAACCGCGTTAAAAGTTCCTCGAAGAACTCGTTATATAACTTCGTAACAAAATAGTGATTCAGAAGGGAATTAATTGGCGTAAAGTAGAGAGCATTGGTAGGAGATAAACTTTTGAAAGTATCTCGTTATTGTGGAGATCTGAAGATGTTTTACTTCTTTCAAGTGGCAATGAATCTTCCCTCTCGTGTTTTCAAACTCTACAAAAAGGAACCACTTCAGCAGCAGCAGTGTGGTACGTATATAATCGAAGAATATAAGATCCCAATGATCTCAGACGAAGCAAAATAAATTCAGATTCTTATAAGCACAAGCGTACTTTCAAAAGTACATTCTCGATACGACATTCTTTTGAAAGAACGCTATAGCTCTATTAGAATTGCAGTACGTACAATGATAAGTATATATTTTTATGTATATACATTGCACGATAAATCCGTACAACAAACAAAATTCAGATGATAACGAATGGCGTGAAACAATTCACAATTTTATAAGACGGAATTGTATTTAACAGAGGCAACGAATAGATGTTTCAAATTTTTCAAAGAAGAACTGAGTTGTGAACAAGTTGAAAAAATTGTTTGAAGAAAAACGAAGAAGATTAAAATCGAGTCTGCCACTTTAATCTCTTCTAAACCCGTGGTTTCATAAAATGTTATGTGCGGAGTACTCTTGTGAAGTTTAGTTTTATCTAAATGTAAATCCTCCTTATTTATATCTTCAGAAAATGAAACATGTTGGGAACGCAGAAGACTTGGAAACGACAAATCCATCACTGACGTGATATATATAAATCGAGTTTTGTCGTAGATACTCACAGTCAGGTATCGTTATTATCATATTGTTGGGCAAAAACTATGATACAAATATATATATAAATTTTACTTTTATATTACAGGCCACAAAAGATCGATCAATGAGAGAAAGAGAAATTCCGATTACCGGACGTTGTATTAAAAAATTTAAAAAAGTAAACTGGAATCCCCACGATCGTGACAAAGTTACGCCGCGTCGAATGTATTATTGCAAATGAAATGTATTTGCAATATCTGTATTTCGTGGAATAATTGTTTCGAACCGCCGGACAAATTGATCAAACGAGATACATTGGTCAAACGTACGACGTATTTCATCGAACGCAGTATCAAAAATTTGTAACGAAAGGGGGGAAACAAGCGGTACTGGGAGACGTAACAATTATTTTTCGTCGTTGAAAAAATATACCGAGCAATGAAAAATATTCCCGCGACACGGCGCAAGAAATAAATTACGTGAAATACAAATGCGCGATAATTCTTGAGAACGGTGCATTTGCATGTCTCCCCGCTTTGTGCTGTACAAAATAAAAGAAAACGCTTCGATTATTGCGGCAGTACGTCATGTTTATGTAAGAAAAGGGGAAAAAATGGGCAAACGGTAGCGGAACTCGGAAACGTGTAAAGCTTGCGTTACATTTCTCTCAAACGCCGAAGAAGAATGGACAACCTGTTGCATAATTTATGAAAAATGTAAAGTCTCGTGAAATAACATTCCGCATCCGTGATGCCTCTTGATGCATATATATTCGTACGATACGCGCAGCGTTCTGTTTACATTATGTGAAACGTTGTTTCTGCAAAATTTGAAACTAATGAGTGTACCGAAGAGTGAAGTTGAACGCGCAAGTGTCAAATATAGAAAAGGGCTAAAATTATTACACAAACCCATTTGTTACTATTTATTATTATATACACAGCTGCACGAATAATCGAGCATGTGGAAATTTGATGTTAGTAAAACTACAAACATAGCATTTCGACAAATGTAATGATACGATACAAAAACATAATAATAATTAGTTTGTAGAATTTGAAATTAATGAGAGTAAATGAAGAAATCCAATGAAATTTTTAAGAGAAATATCATTCGATATTATTCTGCGATTATTCGTTGTTCAATAGAAATAGAAACAAAATACATACGTTACATACGTTCGTTCTATTTTTGAACTTTTGGTAATTTAAGCGAGCACTCAAAGTACTATGCAGTCGCAAAGAATTTATTGAAGTGTTGAACGTAAAAAGAAAAGGCTTCGCACGTAGGCTCCGATTAACAAAACAGTACGTTTGATAAATTTCTTGGAGAAAAGAGAGAAGAGACGAAGAAAGGTGAACGCGTTCGTTCGAAGAAATGAAATACACACACACACAAACCGAAGAACGGCGCTGCAAAAACGAAAGAGGCGTACAGTAATTCTCGCCGTGTGTCCGAGAATCTCGAAGTTCGCGAATGGATGAATTTAAAGCAGATCCGTGACACATATGGAAAGACTGGTCCGTCACGCCGAGATATAAAAGAGGAGAAGCTGGCTATGAAAAAGAAAAAGGAAAAGTCGCCGAAAGGGCAACGTGTCGATTACGAGGGACGCGGACTTTGCAGAAGGCTCTTTGCCCGGGGATTCCTTTTAACGCTGATCATCATCGTCGTGAATCCTCGCCGTTTCCGCTCCTCTCTCGCCGCCTGTCGCCTCGAGAACGATTCGTAAGCAAAAAATCTCGCATTCTCTCGTACACTCGATTCTTTGACACGCGATTCGTTCGTTTTGCAAAGAAAAGAAAAGAAAAAAAGGACGTTGGCGTTACGACCAAAGATGCAAAATATTTCCAATTTTTTACGTCAAAGCCGAGATCAATTCCCTTCACGCTCGTCTGTAAAATCATTGCACGCTTTTTTGTTACTTTAAATTTAACTCGCTCGTAGCTGTTCGTAAATTCATGTTTAAAATATAACGACAAAAAAAAGTGTACGCTTAATTCTGAAATTCCACAATTACCACGACCATATTGTGGAAAAGTTTCATACAAAATAGAAGCTACGAGATGTTTGTTGCAAATTAAATTCCCCACGGATCATCAAAGTTCAAAGTTCACAATTACTGATTATTTTATTTGAAATTATTGATTGTATCAACAGATTTCGATATTCGATGAAATTGTGCCTTAAATTTATTCAATGAAATTACAAACTGTAACTACACGTTTAAAATGCCTGGTTATATACTACGTGATAGCTTTTTTTATTAAATATATGTCTACGAGAAAAATTTAGAAAGTTTTAATTTTAATCTGTAAAGTGCAATTATCTCGAAAACTCGTTCGTTTTTAAAGAGAATGTTTCACGCAAATACTGTTCTCTGTTCTGTTTCAATAGAAACGTTTCATGCGTTTCATGTTTTACAACAGAGCTAACTGGCGGCCCTTACTTGCCCCTACTTTCCTGGTCGCTATCCCCTCCACTGCGCATCCATCTCTCCATTAAAACTTCCTCGTCGTGCGTGAGAGAGTGCGGCTCGCGAGCTATCGGTCAGCCGGCTCTGTTTTACAACGTAATCGATACATCCACTTTAAAACACTAAACTGCGCCATTGATAAAATGTACGAAATAATATTGATACGTAATCGGATTATCAATAAAAAAGAAGCGACACGTTTGAATCTGACTTCGCAACAGCGGATCTCGTTTCACGGCGAGTAAAAGAGCAATTCGCCAGACGGAATTAATCTTTCGCGAGTGAAAGATCTACGTAACACGATTACGCTTCTGCAGTTGAACTCTGAGACGAATATCGCAAGAAATTCCAAACGTGAATTTACAAAGTAACATTTCCGCGTTATCAATTTCGTATTTTTACATCTTGTGACCAACGGACGAATATAATTCGTTGCGTCAAACGATGAAACGCAATCCTCCGTTAATAAATGAGAGAGGTACGACGCAATTACCGTAGATGCTTCCACGGTTGAAACGGTTGGCAGCGGTAACTCGGTTTCGCGAGAAGGAAATTAAATTCGCGTTACACGGGGTGGCGGCCGGCGACTTGCAGTTCTTTCTCAGGGGCGCCGAACAATCGCCCTTTCACCCCGGCGTAAAGGGTAAAGGCTCGCGGGGAGAGTCGAGCGTCCTTGGCAATTTTCAAGTTCCATCAAGGTTTAAAAAATTTAAACCGTCCACGAGCGTACGATGCGCGGGCACTCCCGGGTGTAATCCGCTTCTGTCCTATCCTCTACGCGATCGATAGACTACTGCTTTGATTGACGTTCGAAATCTAATATCTGAAATGTGTCAGAGGGAAGAGAGGCCTTCTGGAAGTGAGCGAGCGATTGCCCCTGGGAGTTCGGGAACTTTGGCGCGACACCGGTGCAACGACGACAGACGACTGACCGCAGGGTCAACAATAATTGACTTTCGCGTCATTTTCTTCGTAGGAAGCGACGTAACGCGCTGTGGTCGCTTCGCCGACTTTGATTGAACGCGACGTTAATTTAGTTGCAACTGATTCCCTGATGTGCCACGTACCATGTATTTGTAAATGATATGTACCGCGGTGCATATCTCTGATAGAATTGAAATCATTCGAGAGTTTTGTTCCGATGCAGGTGATCTGACAATTGAATTTCAGAATTTGCACAAAGTTGAAGAATTCGAACGAAATTTAATTGCATGTTTATCGAGAATTCATTGAGATACAGTTACATTACATCGTGATGAGCAGTTAAACATCGAGTTAAAACACCAGTTACAAGAGACTGGAGACTGCCCCACGAGGGGAACGCTCTGTTTGAATTTTTGAAGATGTATTACCGGGAAAAAATTTTTCTTTTTTAAAGCAGGATACGACGAAGCAATATAAGTGTAAAAATGTAGGTACATGGTAAAAAAGAAGGAGAGAAACACGACTTATTGAAGTTTGATCAAGAACGATGGTTTAGATTTTTTAATAATTTTTCAAACTTTAAATAGTTGTACTACTCAAGCGTTATATTAAATACTGTTTAAATTCTGGCAGAGGTTGCAATATATGCGACATGTAATATATGCAATCGGTACGATGCACAACGTCGTCTCTGAAAGATTAATATGTACATAGTTGCGTGTGCAATATCGTGTATACTTTACACTCGAATGTACTTTAATATTTAATAGAAATTATACACAATATCAGATGAAATTTACACTATATTGCGATCACGTATCCCTCAGTCTTACTAAAAACGGAAATTGTGTTATACGAAGAATACAAAATCAATTTTACTTTATCTTTGCTTAATTTTCCTCAAACTGAATTGGAGAGCTCTTGTATACGCACATATATATAAGTGTAACATAATTGAAATTATGCGCGATGACGTCAATTGAGGTATAATTTATTCGTCACGAAAAACTGGAAACTTAATAACCGCAAAATTAATAGAAAAAAAAAACGAATAAATAAATAAATAAGTAATTCAAAATCAAAGGTAGCAGCCCGTTCGCACAAAAATTAATTTCTTTCCGGTTTTCGCTCAAGTTTCGCTCGGTAACGCGCGCAGCGAGCGTGAAATACGAGAAACAACGTCGTAAACATCGTGGCAATCGCAAAGGAGGAAAATATCGACGGGCGATCGCGTAAGTCAAATGACCGGGCACGGCTCTCGCGCCGGGTGCATCTGAATATAATGCAATGACCCGAAGAAACATCTGCCAGGTCGAGAGGGGCATACTGTTAGAGAGCTGCATGGCTAACACGACAATGCATCATGCCTACGTGTTCGTTTAAAGCCGTTTCGTGATCCTCATAAACGTCACCGGAGATATAATCATTCCGTTCCGCGCCGCGCCTTGGTTTGCGTCAGTCGATTTAATCTCCGGCATAAAAAGAGAGAAAAAAAAAAAAAGAACCGAAGTTCTCTCTAATGCTAATTGAAAGAAAAAAGCACCGCGGCTCTGTGAACTGTGAACTTTTCTACCACTTCGTAAACACGATCGATATCGTTCAACCGTGCAACGGCATAATTTATCCCGGTCGTGCCAAAGTATTACTCAAAACTGTTCTCTATCATCGCATCACCTCAATTTGGGGTCGAGCGGTAGTGATATTAATATTAATATTTTTTACTGATAAAATTTTAAGTATTTTGAGCATTAGATAATCGTATTTTTATTATTAATATTATACACTGATAGTAATTATCTAGAAAGATTTTCGATTGTGATAAAATCATGTTATGTATATGATATAAACGATATTAATTAAAATCAATAAAAGAGTAATATTAATATAGAAAGTTCAGCTTTTATATACGTAATAGAGAATATTTTGTCATAGCATTTATTTATGTACTTTATATCTGATCTTACTATTAAAGAAAATTTATACGTAATAACAACTAAATAAATAGTATTCGATAATATTCAGATGGTAATTGGACGACGTCCATTCATGATTTAATTTACTTTTTCATCCATCGCGATGAACACATTCATACAATTGCCTTCATTTCACCGAATTGTTACGCGATGATCAATAACAATGCAATTGGATTAGACGTAACATCCATGCATTGAAACTTTTCCGTAAAATAAATACAAATTGCAGCTAATAATATACGCACGAAATGTAACATTTATATTTTAGTTGAAAATATAGTATTTCATAACAGAAAGTATCTCAGTCTGAAACAACTTGACTGGTGAAGATGCAAGACATTAAACAATCAGATTACGTTTTACGCGGTATCTATCTAGAAAACAGTAGCTGATCTTCATATCTCGGTAGAAAAGCAAAATCTTTGCTCGAAACGTATTTTCGTATTTTCAACAATTAATAAATCCGGATCTGTCCCAAAATTTTCTAAACGTTCGTCGTCGTCGTCGAATCTCACTAGTCGCGCAAAATCTTTTCTGCGCAACGCGCGTGATAAATATATTCAGGGGAAAATTGCGCGGCGAATTCTAAAACGGAATGATTTCAACTCGTGCAACAGCAAGGATCAAGCAAGAGGCTAGGCGCAATTCCACAAATCATCGCCTGCGTTATCGGCGGTCGTAAGCACGTCCGAAACATAATGGCGGAAAAGTTGGTTGGGTACCGAAGGCGAAGGAGGATCGCGCGCGCTCGCGTGTTGCGTGAAAGGGAGGGGGGGAGGGGAAGGAGGAGAGAGGCGTAACTCTCCCCTTTTCCTTTGTTTGCGCGGACCTAACCTCTCCACGATACGGTACCAGGTCACCGAGAACTCGAGAAAATCCGAGAAATGCGACCTTTCGAACATTTGTTCGTTTCGCTGTCTCTCTCTCTCGTTCTTGTTTCGTTTCCACTCCAGCCCACCCCATCCCACCGCGTCTTTCTCGATCGTGCCGAGCCGCGCAGTTTCTCACGCCTACCCACGCACGCGGGAGAGTGATGAAGCAGTCACACTTGTTGCACGCTTCCCTCGAAAGCAGCTCGTGCAATCACGACTCCCCGAGTATTTCAGCTTGACTAATGCAATCAAGTAACATAATACACACCGTAGGGATCCGAACGGAGCCTATTGAGCCGCGTTTAAAATATCAACTAATCGACCGGTGCAGGCAGCCAACGATCAACAATGGAAAATGGGGATGCACACGAACGAATTGTGAAAAACATTTGTGGCGCGTCATTTTTTAAAAACGAAAAGTATTACATAGAGTACTGACGTTTAGAGTACTAATTTCCAATTATACATCTCGTTATTGGAAATTGAACACTTGCATACATGAAAATGACGCAACCGAAAAAATGCAATTTTTTTAATCGTCACTGTGAAAATATTGTTTCTCGATCAATTATGAAAATCTTATTCGCTTTTTTCCATAATTAGCAATTATGTTTTACGCCGCGATGTATTCTACAAATGCGTTTTGTTGTAAATTTTGTCCTTAGATATCATTGCGAATACATCGTACATCGTTTCGAATTTTATCGATTAACAAAATAACGATGATGTTCGATAAATAGTCTCGTCTTTTAAAGAGAATCGTTTCATTCGTCAAAAAAAAAAAAGATCATTAACTGTGACTTGTTTCGTCAACTTCTTTTCTCCGGCAATTATTTTCTTCATCATCAACATTTAAAAATTAGTTTAAAAATTACAATCATTTAATCTCCATAATTAGTATTTCATTTTTTTATGCGTACAATTGTCACGATGAACCATCTTTTAAATGGTGTTATTAATGGTGAGATACAATTCTAAAGTGACAAATATGTACCTCTATATAAAATAAAATTTTCAGAAAAACATGGTTACAGAATTGTTAATGTTAATTTCACCCGAACGATCAGCTGTATAAGAACCACGAACCGATGTAATTAGCCGAGTCTAACAATCTTAGAAGGAAAGCAATTCACGTGATTCGAGCGCGACTTCAGGAAGTGAAGTTAAATCGTGCACGAAGCGATTAAACTCATTGCTTTGCCCGCTTCATCCTCGGCCATCAGCAAACGCAACTGTTTCAAATTGAATGTTATATTTTTTCTTCCAAGAAAAGTTCTCACGTTTAACAATATGTTTGTGTTATTTACATGATGATACAGCAGAGTTTCTTTTCTTGTAAATATTTATTTTTCATTTAGAGTCTTTTTCATGTGAAAAAATTAATATTCGAACGTTATATTAGGTACTATCAAAATGTCTGCTATTCAACTTGGGAAATTTTTATCAAGAAGGCTCTGTTTCGCTGGATTTCGTTTCATACAATTTTGTTCAGAAGAACTAAAAAAATGACCCATTCGACAACATTCGAACGTTATGACATTCAAAACATAGAGATACTCAATTTTGCTCATTAATATTTCTCTGGATACAATTTTGTTTGAATGAACTAAAAACGAGAATAATAATAGGTACACGGTACGTTCCACGATAAATTTTCGAAATATGCGAACTACCCTCTCTGGAATCTCTTTCTCCTGCAGTCTGGCTTGTTTCCCATTGACATGCAATTCCATCTCGATTGTTGTTCTGCGCATACCTCGCATTCCTTCAATTCCACGAAAGGCACAAATTAATTAATAACTCCAAATATACTAGCGGTTAAGTGCAAAACTGCGAATAACTTGCAACGAAAGGCGTTCTAAATTGCCTTTTGTTCAGGAAGCCAACTTTTTTGAAAAATTTATGCCTACAGAATTTTTAAGTGTTTTACTTATTTCAAGAATTACGCACGTGCTCATATTACCCATTTAATAACGAAATTATGTTAGCAAACATTAAGCAAACATTAAAGAATTTATGTACGTATAGCGACCCACAGAAAGTAAATGTAATAATTTTAGAAAATAATGTCACATTCTTGCACAAAAATACTCGTCTGCGCGGATATAAATTTTGGCCTTTGAAAAAAATTAATCCGTGTCTTGATAATATGTATTACACGTGTGTATAAATATATAATCACAATTAACTCTCTGTAATATAACAAATATTCATTGGAGTTCATCAAAAAATTAAAGTATAATTACTGCATTTGACAAATGCAATACTAAATGTCCCTACAATGCAAGATACATATTTTTTCTTTGTTAAAAAAAAATCAATTACAGAAGAATAACCACAAAAATTATACAACATCAATATCCTCCTCTCCTAAAATAGCAACACAATCAAGTACTAAAATCGCATTCCTACAATAAAACAATATCTTCCCTGCGCAATGCGTGACAAACGAAAACCTGAAAAATTCAATTCTTCGCTGCAAAATCCAATATCTAAAGGACCGTGCAAGAGGAAACGAAGAGCAAAAAATGACACGAAGCTATTTCATTCACTGCCGTTCGAATATGATATCTCGTTACCTTATTGCTAATCAATTACGGAGGCACAGAAATAAAACTTTTGCGCAAAACGTATCGCGTTTACGTCGCGTTGCAAAGCAATCTGACGAGGTGCGCGCGGCAAAACGCAAAACGAACCCGATACGATTTTCTGCCGATCGGAAGAATAACTCGGAGCGAGCGATCGTGAGAAACGATTAAAGATACATCTTCGTTAGCGAAGGTGCGTCGGTATCGATCGATCTGCTTCCTCGTGCATCGTCGTTATCGGACTGTGTCTGAAGACCTTCTGCTCGAGGATGCTCGACGATTGATACCCATTGCCAACTGTATTGACGACGCCGCTTTATACGCTGATAACGTCTTTATATACCACGTATATTATATATATATATATATATATGGTCGAACCGTATACTTGAAACTGCCAACTGAGAAATTCACTCGACCGACGTCTAAAATTTCAAATTGAATAGAACCCGAATAAACTGCACGACTCGAAAACGACCTTTTTGCCATAAAATTTTATCGGTGTGCAAACATTTGAATCGATACGAAACAAATTACAGGTACCAGACAACGCCACTCCTACTCGAGGTCTACTCGAGGTCCACGCCCTCTCGCGAATCACGTGACCCAAGTCAACCAATCGCTAGTTTTCGTCGCATTAGCATTCCGATTTTCCGAGGTACCCCCGCTAAAATCACTTTCAGTGATAATGCGCGACATTTCGATCACTCAAACTGCCAACGCTTGGTAACTCGATAATCAATTATATCGAATGCAAATGACTCTTATTTCTTCAAGTCAGAAACGATTCGCCTTTGAATTTGTATTAATAAACGTTACGAGAGAACGACACGAGCATGATGCCGACATTTATTTGGTTTCATATGTATATGTATGCAAATGTGTAGTATAAATATGTAGCACTCTGACTGCTCGGTGAAAATAATTTCATTCGAGTCATTATCGATAAATCTCGTCCGTGGTAGATTATTAATTTTCTTTCGTGGAAATCTACCTGTAATAGTTGTATTTGTGGTATTTCAAAAGTCACATTAAATTGCAAAAGTATATGAAATTTTGACGAAACATTGTGTAAAAAATAGACAGCGTGCTCATAAATGTACGCTCAATATCCAACATAATTTCAAAGAACAAATAATTTTATATGAAATAAGTACGTAATTGATAGGTTATTAAACATCTGAAAATATGTACATTGAAAATATTTACATAGAATGTTTCAGCTAAATGAAATCATTTAAACGTCTATCTTATTTACGCGTTATATTAATTATTATAATTGTACATTGATTAAATTATATATGCTTATAATACGCAGCAAATAATTTATTACTCTGAATAAGTTTCCTATTCATAAATTAAATTAATTTCGTACCTTCCACATTCGACGTTTCATGAATATCAAAATGTAGAATATAATAGCATCGGCATCGAAATTCTTTCCTCGCAAAACAATTTTTATGATTTAAAAATAAAAAAACAAAAATCACACTCGCGCTGTTACAAAGTTACAACAGAAATGCAAATATTATAAATATTATAAATAAATATTTGTCGTCAACAGGCAATCGGTCAGTTCAATGAATTTACAATATTAATATCGTCGTTGCAACTTTTTGTTATAACGTAACATTATACAACCTTTTCTGTTTTTTTTTTTTATTTTTTTTAATTTTTAATCGTGGAGCGTGCCGTGACTCCGCTCCGTCGGAAAATAGAAACAAAACCTACATTGTACGTAGCGCGTAATTCGTATCGTGTTCGCGTCGTTTTGCCAAGCAAAACGATCGGAGAAGCGGGAACGACGCGACCGTTCCCATGATATTCGGCAAAGTTACCCGCCGCATTTATCGCAAACTATCCACGCAGAAGATCATATTATTCGATTAAGTACGGATGATGTATGTCACACGTTGGCTATCGATGCACAACCACTAACCAATGACCGTTCGAAACAATACGCTGCCTTCCGCTATCCGGAACGACGAAGACGACAGCCGCTGCTGACCTTTTGCCTATCGTTACACTTTCATCTTTCAAACACGCTCAAACGTTCGAGCAATATCCGTCGATAACAGGACGAAAGCGGGTACAAAAGCTGAACGAAAGGTGAATTTCGTTCTTTCGTTTGCGGGGCGGGATCGATCGATATCAGAATCGCGGGGACGATTGCGTAATAAACGTGCGTCACGTGGATGCTAACATTTGCACGTGGCCGAAACGCGTTCGGAGAAGCTGATTACCGACTATTGAAATTACACGCGCGTTAATTGCTTCGTTCGGTGCCCCCCTCTGTCGCAATTAAATCGATTCGATTTCCGCCGTTCGCGACCGATCGGTTTTGTCAAGTTTTTAATCGCCGCTGACGAAACACGCGCGCCGATACGGAATCAACGTTGGGAGTCGCGTTTGCGTTCGATCGGGGACATAAATCGGGACGTAAAAGTGGCTTTACTTACTCGTGATTGACTAAACTCGTCGCGACAATCGTGATTTCGTTGTTCGAAACGAGTCAATGATAAAACGGTAGTTGTTCAATGTTGGGAAATGTTCGGCGATGGGCGCTTGTTCAAAGCGGATTGAAGTTAACTGCGCGAGGCAATGTATGCCGGAGTATCGAGATAATATTTGCGCGCAAATTACAAGTATTAGCTGTGACAAATGTCGAAACGTCGCTGACAGTACGTGTCAAAGAGGTTAAAAAAGAAAAAATACTGACGAAACAAACAAAATTAGTCAATTTCGTCAAAAATTCATCTCTAATGGAATGAATCGCGAAACGCTGACTACGATTCAGACATTAATTAACAGACCTGTTCGAACACACAAATCAACATTTCGTTTTTATACCTGTTAGCGTGCATAACACATTTATACATCTTGATATAACACGGGAATATTTTTGCAAGACATTTTCCAAACTACGATCACTGGTAAAAACAAATTATTGACTTTATTGAACTGATTACAATTTACGCATATTAAAATACTCCAAAACATTTGTAATTCATTGCTATTGCTCAATTTATATTTGATCGATGAAAAAAAAAAAAACCACAACACTTCACTACTTTCTTACTTCACAAACGGTTCAAGGCTGAAAAATGTTGTTTCACCTCGACAAACGATACGTGTTCACTATTGCACCCGTGCAACGAACACTGGCCCCCTCAATTGTAAATAACCAAAGAAGAACCAAACGCGCGATTCACCTACCAGACGTTGAAATAAATTTCAAAGATCAGCGGCTGTAACGAGGCTGAAACTAGACCGCCGGCCGGCAAATTAGAGACCTTACGAAACGTCAGCAAAAACGTGAAAGCGAATATTCACCGCGTTCCTCGTGCCAATAGTAAAATATATATCGTCGTGTATCGGGGTAGAGCGTCGAGCGAGAGAACGGCGGCGCAACTGCAAGCGTGTCTGCATGCGCGCTCTTGTAAACACGGGCGACCATGCATAAGGGGAACTTTCACTGAACATTATTAGATACGCGCCGGAATGCGACTACCGTAAACCACGGTGCTCCAGTGGCGTACGTTTCTCGACAGGCGCCCTCCAACAGTTTCGCGTCCTTGCGATTTTCCAGAGCAAGTACACAGTCTGTCTGTCGTCGTTTCGAGTTGCTCGAATTTAAAAAATGATTCTGCACAGTGTGCGCATGGAAGAACCTCTCGCTCGAATTGGAATACTCCGAACGAAGATAGTAAAGGATGTTCCTTCTTAAATTAGTTGAACAACTGACGCGTCCTTTTTCGTAACCGTATGAGGAAATAATATTTTGTTCTTCGAAACTATTCACTGAAAGTGATTTTAGCGGGGGTAACTCAGAAAATCGGAATGCTAATGCAACGAAAATTAGCGATTGGTTGATTTGGGTCACGTGATTTGTGAGAGGGCGTGGGGTAGGAGCTCGAGTAGGAGTGGCCTGTGATTTGTTTTGTGTTGATTCAAATGTCTGCAAATCAAAATTTTATGCCAAAAAAGTCGTCTCTACATACAAAAAACTGTCTTTCTAAATAAATACACTGATTTAAAAAAAAAATCTTTTACCACTTTAAATATTTTTAAACATTTACTTTTGAATATTTCCATCTCAAAATATTTCAGATATTACCTCAATGATAATGTAGTATTTTGTAACAGGAACGTTACATAACCGTACATATATCCACGCACGTTCGCTTATCTACCACGAGTACGTGAGTAATTTTTATTAATTGCAAATAATTATAATTAAAAATGTGTATCGTATAATTATCGAAGAAGATGTATCGAGGATAGACGTACTAGTTTTCAAGATAAAGTAAAGTGGGCTCATTAAATGTCCGTACTCTTGTACACAGGAAATGCTACCGGTACAATCTATTAGAGCTAATATGCATATTCATATTTGGCTATCCTTATCTTTATTACTTTCTTCCACTACGTATTCGTACATTAACACATTGATTTAAAATCGCAGTTTCACTTTAACGACTGAAACTATTCCAGTTTCTATTCGGATGGTCCATTTTCCGACAAATCCTTCTTCGCCGCCCCCGATAAAGAATTTAGTCCAAATTAAATCTGATATCCCTGACAGTTTGTAATTCGAACATAACTATAAATTTTCGCGATTAACAACGTATCTGCGTAGGCAGGTAAAATTATGCTTTACACAGATTGTCGTTATTCGTTTAATTAAAATACTCAAATACTCTCGCGGAAAACGAAAATTTCGTCGGAGAACACACTGTTCACAGCGCCGCCCGTCAGTGTGTATCCTCAAAGCAGTCGTTTGACACAAAGGACAATTCGATGTAAATTACTGATATAAATGAGATAATTCGTTCTCGTTGAAATGCCTCTCGCCTTTGACGAGAAACTAAAATTAACAATCACGAGAGAGAGACACTGTTCCCCTTGGAAAGTCAAATTTCTCAACGTGCACGTGCCACTATCAGCGCTGCTATCGATCCGTCGATCGAACGAGAGAACAAGTTGCACAACAGAAGGAAGAAGGTACATTTACACAACCAGGTCATTTTTCGATCCTCCGTTGAGAAAAAGGAGGGAAAAGCACGAAGCGGGATATAGCCCAACGCAACCATCCCTTTCCCGGAACAAAGTCTTCGAGTTTATCCATACGAACGTAAATCGTCTTACAACGCGGAGCGGATACGTCGCATGAAAGATCAGCGAGGAATTCCGCATACAGAACAGATACGGATAGACGGAGTATTCCTGGGGATCAGATACGGCTGAACCCAGTGTTAGTCAAATATCGATTTCCTCTGCGTGGGTGCACATTATCAATTTTATAATACACGCGGTGTTTACACATTATACTCGCGTACGTATTATGAATTTCCTGGAATTTAATTACGACGATGTTTAAGCATCTTGCCTCCAACTGAGGGGTATGTGTAATTTTTATAAATTTTCATTCACTTTTTATCACGAAAGTCTAATGTTTTGAAATGTGATTTTCTTCAATTGTTCGAAAATTTTATTTCATAATTTTTACAAAGTAATACATCTACTCTTTGGATGTTTTCTTTGCGATCAAAGAACGATGTGACTCTTATAAATTGTTATTTATTTTTGTCATCACAGGCACCAATCATTGTACCAACGTGTATTTTTGTGTTTTGTAATGTTCCGAGGTACGAGAAATAATACGAATCCGCTTGAACTCTTTTAATTTCACAAAATTATGAAATGTAGATGGAAGACGATGAAAAAATATTCAGAAAAGATTTTGACACAAATTAATCGAAAAGAACGAATTGCTTCGTTAAATTAAATAACTGCTCATTTTGTAATTTCCATTTTCTAGAAATTAACATGACAATTATATTCGAGCGTTTTATTTTTCATTGCCGGCTAACTTTGGATCGATACGAAACGTCGTTTGCAATTTTTTATCGGTTAAATTCCATCATTATTTTCACGCGTACTTTTCAATATTGCAGTCGCGAGAACGAATTCCAAGGATTTGTGTAATTTCTCGCTCGGAATACTGATTGCGTTGTTACGATCTTTCTCGTGTTACAAATGTATCCAATTTAAAGCTTTATTAGAACACGAACATTTGTGCACAAAAATATTTCCTTCTTTTGCAAGGATGCTCTCGCGTGATGGAAATTTAAATTAGATTGAACATGAAAATGATACTGTATGCAACAGTATCGACCCAGATACAGTCAGCCAGTACTTTCATTTGTTCAATAAAAATTCATGAAACGTTTCGTTTCTCGAAAGAAGACTTTGAATAATTGCTTAAAAAAAATAATATTTCTCAATCACGGCAAGCGTAAATAAAGTGATAAAAACAATCGCAGCTTATTTCTTACGAGCTTGATTTTTAATCGGAGAACTTTAAATACTTCTTTAAGTACTTTCAAATTTACAATTTATGTTCGATCCTCAATGAATATCTGCTCGATGATTAATCTTCGCTTCGCAATTGAGAAATAATTTAATCTATTCGCGCAAGCAACGTCGCTTTCAAAAACTCCGAGTCCGCAGGTGCAATTAACGAGCACACACCCTATCATTGACGTTAGCGTTTATTGTACGAGGATGTTACAACACGAAGATGCCTATCGAGGCGTGTTTTGTACCCCGAAGTTTTTAACGACCTGACTTATCCGCAGCAATGCGAGAACAACGTGATATAAAATTAACGCGAAACGTGTATATTTACGTAGTACGTACGCAGTAACGCAGAGTGTCTTGGGGAGAGAGAGGGGGGGAAGGAGAGATAAAAGCGCGTCATACACGGGATTAAATACACCATACGCGATGGAACAGACGATACGGTATTACCATCGTAGCAAACCGACACGCGAGCACCACTTCCTGAAACTATTACCGTCCGTGCCTTCCGTCGTAATTCCACACCGCGAACTTATAAGCTGAAGTACGCTCGAAGCTACGCCACGGCGCGAGCGAAAAATGTAACTCGATTAACATATAACCGCGAACGACGAGCTGCGTTTAACTGCGTTAAAGTTAATCACTCTGCGGAACAAGGACGAAAATATAACAAGCTCGAACGTTATTCAATTAACTAATATATCGATTAACCTTCGGATATAGCGAAGACTGGGTTATTGAGGTCAATTATTATATTACATTACATATTATGACGTTATGCAGTGTCAAAATACGTCTCGCGGCGAACCACTTTTAAAAAATATCGAGACGTTAATCGCAATTTGCCATAAAATTTTATTGATTGAACCAGACAACGCCACTCCTACTCGAGGTCACGCCCCCTCGCGAATCACGTGACCCAAACCAACCAATCGCTAATTTTCGTTGCACTAGCGTTGCAACCCCTGAAGAGGCCCCATTTTCGGGGTTAACCCCCCGCTAAAATCACTTTCAGCGATAAAAATTGCTCTTCGAAAAGACACGAAGCTGGAAATTCGAAACGGGAAATATAAATTATCTGATCGATTATGTCATCGGCAAATAACCGTGAGTTATCGAGAAGTCACACGTGATTCCACATTTTTAACGATTCGCAAGAGTCAATCTTATCTGCACCGGCGAAGAAAAATCGCCCAACCCGTACGACTTCCAGCCGTAAATAACCGGGCGGTGGGTGATCGCGGCAATGCATCTCGCGAATCGTCCCTTGATTCTGTCGTCGAGCGGTTAAACGTGTGACGGCAATTAATACGTAGGTTTCCATCAGCCGGGGAACACCGTTTATTGCCCCGATGCACAACGCTCGCGCGGAAATCTCGGATCTCGATAAGATTCCGCGGAACAAGTAAAACGCCATAGAATTTCTTTCGCGGCCCTCCCCATAAATCTCTCTCTCTCTCTCTTTCTCTCTTTCTCTCGAGCGCGAGATAGCTGAAGATCGTAAGCTGCGTAACCAGGGTGGAACGAAAGGGGCGGAGGGCGGAGAGGGGTGCCCCGAAGAAGAAAGGCTTTCAACGCGCGCCGAAAGAGGAGAGAAATAGAAGAGGAGGAAGCGAGCTGGTTGGAAGGAGCGGGGGGCCTGACATTCGCTAGAGAAACATTAAGACAAAAGGTCGTTACAGGGTTGCTGCGTTGCCTCTGTTTCCCTTCTCCTTCCCCTTCTTCTTCTTCTTCTTCTTCTTTTTCGTCTGTTCTCGCGGAACGATCGTTGCAACCAACGTTCTTCCGCTCGCAACGTTCAGCCACTCGCTAAACGGCTAATTAGTAATTGCACGAGAGGCTATTTTTCTCTTTGCGCCGAGCACCGCTATTACTCGTTTCGCCTGTTTTTCCCTTTTTTTCTCTTCTTCCTTGCCGGCTTGCGTGGCGACACGCTGCCTGACAGGTTGCAAATAATTCCTCGTCCCCCCCTTCGGCCACGAATTCCCGAACGCCTGGGGAGAGGGGGAAGCTTAATTGCCTCTAACGTCGATGGCATTATTCAGCGAGTATCGAGCAACGCGGATGTGTTCGAAGGCGCAAAAATGCACGAAATGCACACGTGTCTGTGAGTCTGCAAAATATGCTACAAAATAAAGCGGTCGTTGCAACGTTCGACGAGTAAAAGAAATTTTTGTTGCTTTCCGATTTGATTAAAATACGAAATTACACAAAAATCCGCAGTTTGACAATTACTGTATATCCACAACGGCCTCGGGTTCCTATGGGAAACGTGACGTAATCGAGCTTCCAAAATTATTAGAAAATTGTTCTTTCAAAAGTTGTTTAATTTAAATTACAAAGAACATAAATCGTATCATTGGATCAGTATTGTACCAATAATCTCATCAATTTTTTTTTAAGGGGTAAAATGAATCTTTTTGTTGTTCAACTCGTTGAATTTTAATGAGTTAATATCTACAAGTCACTAAACTATTTTACACTAAGAGGATAGTCTTTAAAAAAAATTTCGTTTTAATGATCTATCATGGTTTTAAAAATATAAAAATATGAAATATGAAACGTGAAATATCATAGCCAAGTAATAGGTAGTTCTTTACTCGACGTGGTAGAATTTCTGGAATGTCTTCACATTCCACGTAAAACTTTCACTCGAGATCGAACAGCGTTCAAAGAATCTACCGGTGTGCAAAATAATCTCGGTGGAGATTAAATTGTAGAAATAATCTCAAATTGACTACGTTAAAAAAAATATTTATTGGCGTGTTTGAAAAATATAAAGATAGACAATTTACTACAAAAAAGTGACATTAATATAATATATATATATATATATATATATATTTTTACTCGACGTAGTACAATTTTTTGGAATATTTTCACGTAAGGCGCAAAACTTTCACTTTCAAGGTTGGACAATCTGTTGGCATGTTTGAAAATTTTGCTATTTATATTGTTTTTAGTATTAGTTATTTTTGGTAATTTCAATCTAAATTTTTGATAAATTTCTTGGAATTTATTTCAAACATATTTGCTATTGCAATTTTGATTAACTGAGATTATATTTCATACGAAATTAACTGGATACAGTTGACACGCGTGCGAATGAATATATATCTAATAAAAAAATTTTTAAAAAGAAAGAATCTGAATGAACAATTATCAGTGCTACGTTCACATCGTTCGAGCAACATCCTTCGAAAAAGAAAGAGATTTCTATTTCTACGAATTCCATCCACGAGCTACCATTTCGAGTAATAAGTGCCAGCAAGTGTTGTTTTCTCGTCTCAAATAAACTCGAAGCGAATTCCGGAAAATTAACAAATCACCGTCTGGCGAAACCACTTTTTTCGTACGATCTTCTCGTCGATCGTCACTCGACCCGCGCCAATTAAAACGCGGAAATCATTTGGAAAATTAATTAATCCAGTTGGAGCTGTCGTTGAGCGGCGAAACGGGATTCAAACTCGCGGGGGGAAAAAGAAAAGGAAGAAAAGGAACACATCGTCCGGCTGCGAAGGCGAAGATGTTCCGACGGTCACTGGTAACGTCGACAGCGACTGCTGACTCGAACCTTCTCCGCCTTTGCAGCCAGAGACCACCTCTTCTCCTCGGCTAATCCACCAAAGGTCCCGGGTTTTTCTCCTGTCTTGTCGACAGGAGGAGTAGCCCCCCGCCGGAAGAAAACAGCAGAGCACTTCGCGGACTTCGCGACAAGTAAGGATGGGTCTGTTAAACGACTTCGAAAGACAATCGCCGGGGCTTTTCGTCTCGATGGATTCTCGTGGGTCGTGTCCGACGCGGAAAAACTCTCAGGTCCGAGACTCCGTCGGTTTCCGCTCACCGAGTTGCAATTTCCTTCCTCAGATCTTTTCCAACCGGTAAACCACCGATCGATTATCTCGAGAAAGAAAAAAAGAAAGAAAGTTCTATCGTCGTCGGGGTACTCTACTGTTGTATCGTTAGTATATTTACGAACTGCGTCGATCGAGTTCGAATCGCTCTGAATCTGATGGCTCTCGTGCGTGCAGAGACTCGCGGAATATAATTCATTCTTCGCGTTAATACATGACACAAAATGTAACGTGTAGAAAATTGTAGCCGCTGACATAGAAAATATTACAGAATGGAATTTTATACGGCGCTTCGATTAAACGCAGCGTTGCAAGATTTAATCGCTGAGGCGAATTGAAGCGCAAAAATCCACGCAGAATGGAAGCACGGAATATAATATCGAAAATTTAATGACTGAAGCAAGGAGTCATCAAACTGCGAGAATGTATATAATCCACTGGATACAGAAAATTTCGCGAAATATTCAACAAACGAAAGGAATAAAAAGTGAAAAGTTTCTTCCCTCCCCCCCCGTTTTTAGTCTGTCGATTGTGGACAGACTAATTGAATTTTATGTCAAATTGTTGGATCACGATGAAACATCGATCATCGAAATTCTAACGAAATATTCCGGGGACATTTTTTTTAAATTATCCGACTATCGAATTCGCTGACCTCGAGTGTCTCGAAAAACTAAAATATCAGCCCAATTTGAAAACTGCGACTGATAATAAATTTAAAATTTCAAAATTCTATCTCTTTAATCGTACTTGGAAAAATATGAATCTGCACAAAATTCATTCATCTAATTAATAATTACTCGAGACGAAAGACACCTAAAAAAACCAGACAGGGGATGCGATGCGAATCTAGAAAGCCCAAAATTCTACTTGCATCTCCTAACATTGGTAAATGTTCGACGTAAAGCGTGGAGTAAGCAGTAAACTAAATTAAGCAGAACTGTCGACAAAAGTAAAATTAATTACTTTTACGTCCTTAAATTTAATTTCTTCGGTGCGATTATCGACAATTAATACTATTTTAATGTTACAATTACATTATAATAATTGTCAGATTTAAATTTTTCACATTTATGTAAATAGTTGGTTAAATTCGTAATTAATTATTACAGTTTAATAATACAATTTTCCATTTTTTGATTCGGCTTTAAAAATTAATTCTTTTGCACGTTAGAAACATTATTATATTATAATATATATTTTATTATAAAATACTTTCACTCGTTCTTAATAAATAACGCTGCACGTTTCGCGAATGTGACCGAATGTTTAATGTCTCTTTAATGTTTAATATCTCGGATCTACTGTACGAATTGAATTTATACGAAATCGAATACAATTATCCGTTTTCCCAATTTGTTGCGAACTCTTTTTACAGTTACATTACCGAAACACAACAAGTATTCTTTTTCTAAGTAATAATTTAAAAAATTATTATTTCAATAATTTTTAATAATTTAGAAATTATTTTTGTCACGTGCTTTCTTACAAAGCAGATCAATCTTCAAATGGCTAAACAAGCTAAGTCGAGAAAACGGAAACCAGAATTTCACTTTTGGGCGAAGAGATCGGTTCAATGTTTTTTTAAAATATTTGTCGCCCTTGAAGAGAAACAAGCGTGAAACATTTAATTCTATAAATTCGTAAAATCTATGCAGCTAACCAGAGCACTATTATTCCACGCGATTAACTTCTGTTCAGAGGGAATCGGGGAATCGATTCGAAAAACTCGTGATTCAATCTTTATCGATAAATTTCGCTTATTCGCCTCCGGCTTTCGGATAAATTACCGAGTACTCCTGCTTTGTGCGTTTCCTCCTTGTGCAAGCTGTGTTCGAATGATACCTTCGATGGTAAAAATATACGGCACGGGGAAAATATCCATTCCGGAAGATGCACTTTTACGTGCATCTGCAAGTCGTCATTCCGCACGAAAAACTTGTTACGCAATCGATCTTGGATCGTATTGGCTTTTGACAAGAGCCACGGTTACTGACCCAACTAACTCTTAATAGCGACCGACGAAAGTATCTGAGCATTTGCACAACAATTTGCAACATACACAGAAGCTTGCAAAGTACTAAAAATTTCATGCGTTCGTACATGTGCGTAAAATTTTGAAATTGAAAAAACCGGCAGAGCGGTCGTGAGAATTTTCTACATTTGCAGCAGCGGATTTTTAGAGATTTTAATAATTTTCATGGTAAACTATGCGAACGCGAGCTCGTGCAGGTAATTCTAATACTTAAAAAATACAAAGTTACTACTCACATTTTCCCGAACTAAAGAAATGGGAGCTGAATAAAAATTTGTTTCGTCCACTAAACATTCGAATTGCAAATTTCCACACGTTAAGTGCATTTTCTGTGATTTTACGCCATCAAATTTCCCAGAAGTGCGTAAAAATCCTCGGACTAGTTATTATACAAACACACATTTCCCAGAAGTCATAATTTTCCGTTATATTAATCCGCGAGCAATCATAGGAAGCGAGCAAACTAGGAACGCGACAGATTCACATCAAAATTTTCATTGTGTCTCCTCTCATTACACTCCGAATGCGTATAATTAAACTGTATAAAATTTGTATGCATTTGTAGGTAATTAAAAATTGCAAAAATGCATAAAATGCGCATGACATGTAAATGTATGACAAAATATCGAGAGCACAGTGCTTCCTACAACAATTCTTTTTTATTACATTCTCGAAAATTCTTCGCGCGAATCTGCATAAAAATGCACGGTCTGCTCGTAAAATAACGATAAATATACAAATACTTTACTTTAATTGCATTGCGTCGTGCTAATTTATAATCTGAAAATATTAGCTGAGCGAGGGCTAATAAGCTTCAATTTAGTGCCGGTTATTTATCATTTATAAATTATTCACGCTATAGCAAACTTTTGTAATGTCTGCAAATCTGCTGCAAACATACGTTACATGCGTATGTATTTGAATTTGTTTCATACTTCACCAAAAATCCCGTTTTCATTACGGGCGTTACGAAGTTTCAACAAGTATGACATTTACAAGTTTAAATATAATATAAATGAATATAACGTTCGCACATCTTTTTTTCAAAAGAAACAATCGTACTTGAGAGCAGCGTAAGAAAATCGCTGCCATAATTTTCGTCCGAAATAAAGGGATAAAAAAAATATTCTGAATTAGAGTGGAAACAGCTGTTCTAGAACGAAAGAAAAAAAAATTTTTTAAATCCGACTGTTCATTTTCTCCGATCTGTTCTTCTCTCGTGACTTCTTTTACTCACTTTTCAAAGACTAAAAAAAAAAAAAAAGAAAAAGAAGAAAAAATAAACCGATTCTGCTGCGAATGATAACAACAAATGCATTATGGATGACACAAAAAGAACATCGTTTCGAAAAAACTGACTTCGAAGATACATTTTTGCACATTTTTCAGACAACTAGGAATTTCTCACGTGCATTTTTCGTACTACATTTTCAAAAGTGAAAATTAATATTTTCTACCACGTGTAAAACCACGTGTATTTGAACGGAATTTTACGTACCGCCTGATTAAACGAATCCACTTATCTACGTGTGCGAGCTCCTTTTCCAATTACTTTTCCTTTTACTTGCTTCGATTATTTAATCTGTTAATTTCTCCTATCCAGTTGATGTTAATTTCTTCTATCGGGACTTGTCAACTAATTTAATTCGATTAAATTTCGTTAACTGTTACATTCTGTGAAATTACAGACAGTGGAGAGCATGCGTATACTCCGTTACGAAGTTCTGTCTTCCAACGAGTTCAAGTTTCATTACACTGAATAAATTCCGCGAATTCGTAACTTATTTCTTGTTAAATTTCGGCAAAATTAAAAGAGAAAGTTCGAAGAAACGTTGTACTTTGTATGCAGATGCAGCGACTCGCGAAAGACCCTCGTATCTGCCATATTATAAATTGTGCATTGTGCAAAATTTTATTTGTACGGAGAAACGACTGAAATACCGACGAACTTTGAAGCCAATTTTGAAAATTCGTATACAGACGTTTCGCAAGATGTTTATTGCGAACGTATATTTAGTAAAACGTCGGTGTACGGGATACGATAATAAATCCGATCGTGTTAAAAATATTGGGATTTACTGCTACAACAGATTGTAGTTTTGGCGCTCAAACGTTTTGTCATTTCAGCGAAATATATTCTCGCATCAAATATCTTATAATCTCCGCGTGTTTCACGAGTTATAATCGACAATGACCGCGTCGTTGATGAAATATCGGAGTATTTTATTCTCAACACGCACGTAATAAATTCATGAAAATTTCCTGCGTTGCATCTCTCGTCGCACGCACGAACTGACAGTCCCATCGCGACGAATATCCTAATAATTTCTTAATGGTGCATTGGCGAGAGACAATAGAGGCGAGCCCCGTCAGAATCGCTCGACGAGCGGGAACAAAGGTTGAACGATCAAACAAGCAAAAAGGAAACCACTATTATCGACGGGACAAGCAATTAACCACTTCCAGCAACAGGAATGAATAGAAGGAACGGCGCGTACGGTTGTCCGCAAATTATTAAAGCACTAACGGAAAACGGACTACGGTACTGGCAACTATGAGCAGCGAATTAATGGTGGATCGAGACTAGGAAGTCTTGTTTACGAGCGATACAGTTCATCGGAGCATAAATACGAAGAAAGGAGAGGAGAGGAGAGCCGGAACGGAACGGAACGAAACGGAACGAAACGAAACGATACGAAAGGGACGACCGACAGAAACCACGGGAATGACAAATCGAGATTAAGGGGAGAAGAAAAGAGAGCAGGGAGAATCGCTTCCAATATACGTGTACGTGGTACCTGTGCCAGGCGATCGCGCGGAGACCATTCTGCTTAATCATTATTACCACATTGGAATGCCAGCTATGCCGGCGGTTTAATAACGCAGTTAAAACTATGCAGTCAGTTTGTAGCCGGACCTTTTATCGGGAAGCAGTCGAAAACATTCACCGGGGAAGCGAAAGGGGAAGTTGCCCGCGGATGCCAGCGGCTGGGTATTATTACAAATGGGAATGATATTCAACGTGGCATCCATTTTTAAACACGCTGTACACCTCCGTCCCGTGCCTCGGGAATACAAACATCGTTAAGTGAACAAATTGAATTTGCGATGAACGTAGGTACGTACGTGTGCGTTACCCGGGGCCACCGCGCGGCCGATCTATTTATTTCGATCTTCCGTGCTTGCGAGGAATTTTCTCCGCCGGTACGCCGAATAATTCACTGCTCTAACACTGCGGTAGTATAATTCACCGAAGGGAGGAAAAGATTCCGCGCGGAAGAACAGAAACGAATTCGCACGTGGCTGATGGAATACGAAACTAGTAAACAACGTTGGTAACGTTATTAATAATGTTAGCAAGACTCGGGTATTTAAAAGTCAATCGATTAATCCGTATTTCTCATTTTGACATTTGCGTAAACTCGACAGAGATGATGTTTATACTGCAAAATGTCGTAAATAATACTTGTGAAAAACAAAATTAATAAAAAGTGATGAAAGAACGTGTGAATAATTCGGTAGTAATTTCCTAGGAAACGCGTGACACGTCCTCCGAAAAGTTGAATTCTACGTGAAAAAAACAGCCGAGTGCCAATTTTGATCGAATATTTAAAATTAAGTAATTAAGTAATAAACGCAACCTAGGTATTCCACGATAAAAGGATCCTACCAGCGAATCACCGATTCGCAATTGCTCTTAAGGTCGTAAAAAATTTCTCGAACGAGCATTTGATCTTTCGTTTCGCCGATTGAAAGTTAACGTAACAGAAAACGGGCGAACTAAACAGCGAGGTGCAGTTTCTATGGAGAAGGAGCAATTTGTGAACGTTCGAAGAGCGAGTTCAGCTGTCTTTAGATAGGCAGAGGTGCGCCGCAATTTCAATGCGAGTTACGAACGGTGAAAAGAATGGAAGAGAGGCAGGAGCGAAACAGGGCTGCTCGCTCTTAATGCGGAAAGTTTAATGATATTAATGAAAGTAGTGTACGTAATAGGCCGGTCCGCATTTTCACTGTGGCAACTTTAATAATGTCTGTTTCATTTACATTCCCCCGAGTGAGTGGCTGAGAGCCAGCCGACTTTGTTTAAAACTCACGATTCAAAGCTAAACAGCGACGCTACTCTTAATTATTTTACGAGATAAGAGGACCATTCTCCTTGGAATTCCAAGATATTTCAACTTTCGTTTAACAAGTCGTAAATGTCGTTTCGTGCTTAAATGCTCGAGTATAATGAATAGATTGCAGTAGTTTGTGCAGTTGTAAGAAATTTAATTTGTAAACATCGTGTAATCAAGTTTAAAGTTACGTGTTCACGTATCACGTAACTGCACTTTAAATCTTACAAATTTAAGATACCTTGGAGTATTTGGATACCGCAGCAAAACAGAAAGAAAAACATTAAAGAAAAAGAGATTTTCCTTGTTATTTTTTTCTTTTCACGAATGAGCAAGTTTTTTCAATAATATTGATAAATTTGACTAATCAAATTATCAAATAAATTGAATAATAATTAATTGTTAATTGTCACTATTGAGTAATTAATAATTAATTGTAATAATTATATTACACGAATAATTAACTGAAAAAATCAACTAATTTCATATGACAGCATATAACAGATTAAATGTATGTACAGTTAGAAAACAGCACAAGTTTCTACATGCTATTTTGAGACAATTTGATCAAACACATGGATCCACATATTTTTATAAAAAATTAACAAGAAACACCAAAGAAATGTTTAAAATTTTTCGTTATTTTCTATAATAATTATGAACAGTTAGATATTTAAAGATAATTAATGTCTGTAATACTAACAAAAAATTTGTTGTAACAAAAGATTTATGCTTCATTTTCATTTCAATTACCATGTAATATATATATATATATATATTTTTTTTTTATCATAAAAGCAGTTAAAAGAGATATTCAAATTAATCAGTAATCACCAAGTTACTTTCATTTGCAACGTATCTTCATAAATAAATAGAGATGTAAAAGTAGCAATTATCAATAAGCAACACGTAGTGTTAAACTTTAATAATTACAGTGTATTAACGATTGTTGAACAAATTATAGGGGAAAACGATTGAATTCTAAATGTGATGTGAATTCTAAAATCACACAAGTTAATGTTAGAGATTTGTATAATAAACCGTGCAAAACTACCAGCACAGCTTGTACTATTACATCTTTCTGCACATTCTGATAATTTCTTGTTACGAGTGAGAGTTTGTACTCGCACAATGAAGCTACTAAGATAGTAATAAACTTTAATTAACTGTAACAGTTATCTACTGCAACTTACAGAACGTTTGACAACGGGAAAAATCACTCGAGATGGATTCAACTGCAATTGTTGAAATAGTCACCTTACCTGGAACAGAAATAAATTGCTGCCGTTTGTAAATTGCTGTATATTATATTATATCTATACTACGCTACTTTGTACTTCACGTTTGAATGTTTATGCTTTCATTGAAACTTGACGAACAAATTTACAAGAAACTTATTAATTGACGATCTACGTACTTTTCCTAGAATGTTATTAAAAAAGAATTTTTGAGATTTTAAAAAATCTTTGCAATAATTTACTATTGCTTTATTGATTAATGCATTATCTTTTCCTCAAAAAAGGGATGATTAAATATTTCCAAGTTGACAAAAAATGTTTTGCGTATTTTAGCAATAAACAAACAGTGCATTATGGAAATAATAAAAATTTTGTGCTTTAAAGTGAGTTTTGGATCAATGTTGTACAATTTCTTTTTTTCACAAAGTTACAATATAAGCAATTTTTTATTTAAGTAATATTCACTGTATATAATACAATACAATATTTGAAATTTGATATTAATGATATTATACTGTTAATAATATTAATACATACTATTAATTCATGAATATAATTTACAATGAACGATCAGAAGAAATTGTTGAAAATTGACTTTTCTTTTGATAATTTATGTATAAAAACACGTATATAATATACATATAACATGTCTGTGTGAATGAGGAGAGAAAATAGAGTATAGTCTAGAAAGCAACTGGAGGACTCTTTATTATATTACCACTGAACCACTCTATTTCGAGAGGAGAAACATCTTAAGGAGAAATAAACAATATTTCCGGGACGCGCAGAGAACGATTGCCTAGAAGGAAATAATACCAGAAACCTGCACGCCAATTTACTGATATAGGAGAGTTTGTTGATCAAATTATCGATAAGAGCTGTCACTGAGTAAACTTCATTTTAGAACTTCAAAACTGATTTTCCGATGGTCATTTGAGATCACCGGAAAATAGCTACTGAAATAAAATATACTTCGTTACTAAATATTGAACGTAACAATATTAAATTATTTTGAGAAATAAATAAAAGATTTGTGGAAGAAAAACTTTTTTCTTATAAATGCCTAAATCACATACCTAAAAAATGTAAAAACTTATACAATTACATAAAATACATTACACATAATACAAATTAATATACAAAGAATTTCAAGCATGATTGAACAATGATAAATACATTGAAAAATATAAAATAAAAATATAAAGTAATGTAGGAAACGAAATAAAAATTAGAATCTCATAGATTATTAATAATACTTAAGGATTAATATCTTAAATTTTTTGTGATCGACCAAGGTCTTTTCCTCTACATACATATGTATATATGTATATATGTATGTATGTATGTGTATATTAAATCACACAAAAATCAAAAATCTTTTTCTTTTATCGTTTTTCAAAGCAGAACTGACATTTATATCTAAACAATAGGATTTAATTTATTTTTGTTTCTCACAGAAAGAAACGTGTCGCCATGATTTTTCACGCGCATACCTTTTATGCAGCCATTTTATGCTCCACAGGATCTTTGAAATTCAATACCATCCAATCCATTTGACGATGCTGCACATCGCGATTCCCGTTTATTTCTCGTACAGAAAGTATATACAGCCCACTCATTCACTCGCACGATTCACACTATTCCATTCTCACTTCCGACGATTTTTACTGAATTGCTAACGAATTCGATTATTTCCAAATTTTCGTTCTTCGAACCGCAAAAATTATTTCGTAAACCCGGCGCGTAGAATGCGTCACTCGCGGTCACTTCGCTTAAATATCCGTGAACTTATTTTCATTCTTACATGGCTAAAGATATAATTATTATTAAAACTTTAACACTTTGTGTAATGTGCAATACCGTATATACGTATATATGTACTTCTGCCATTGCCTCGCTACAACGTTGCACAGCTTACATGCATGCATTATTCGCTTGATTAATGCGGCCCTTCTTGTTTGCAGTTTGCCGCACGATGTCTTCATTTACAATGGCATTTAAATATATAATTCGGTTCTTCATTTATTTTCAGTTTCGTTTCTCAAACTTTTTCTCAAAGGACATTGCACTAACGTCTGCGCGTGTTTCCTACCGTTTTCGCACTCTTTTCCTACCGGCGTCTCCATGAAACTGTCATGGAGTCACATCACGTGACGTAACGAACGTGACGTAACTATACAAGGGACTGTTAACAGAGTCAAATTAATTTCGATTCTCATCAAACTTAATTTATTAAATATTTTATAGAGATGTACTTATATATCTTTCGTACAATATCACTCGTTTTAAAAGGATGCAGGTTCCTTCGATTGATACACTTCCTACAATTTTAATCAAATTTCCCTCGACGTCTGAAACATCTTTTGACTTGTTTCAACTCCGACAAAGTAATAGAAAGAATGATATTGGATTTCGCTTTCCTGTCTTCTGTTTTCCATTTCCTCAATGCCTCACTCGGCATTTCATCCTCGTTTATGATTTCGGATTTCTTCCTTTCACGAAAGGAGGTTGCACAAAACTACGAGTCACTTTTAATAAATAACGCTTCCGTCTGGATTTTCCAAGCTTTTCAAAATTTTCCTCATTTATTAAGTCAATTTTCATAATTCACGCGGCTTATTATTGTCAATCTCAAAAAAATGTATACACTGTAAATTTTTGTCGTATTTTCCGGTGTTTGAGCCCATAAGCTGTTCATGGCGTACTGAAATATTCACACACACCACATGAATTGAAAAATAGAAATGATTTATTATTATAACATCGTTAATAATTATATAATATTATTAATAATAATAAATATAGTAATAAATATATAATTATATAATATATATAAATGTATAATAAATATAATAAATATAATTAATAATAATAAATATAATAATAATGATTTATTATTATTATATGACACACAGTAAATAGACGTATAACGCGGATTAACAAGAAGACGACGAACGGAAATGCGAATCTGATTGGTTGTTTTAGATAGATTCAATACGTTCTTGTTACGAGGAAGTCTATTTTGCCCGAAAGTAAACACATACACGAACAAAGCATAGAGTGTCGGTGGCGGTTGATTACTCTCTTTGTCTCTCCGCCATCTTGTTAGTCATTTTTCAAGTGGTGCAAAGTGATCGCGGTTTTGACGCAATATGTATATATTTTTTCGGATTGACGCAAATAAGGACGAAAGGAAATTAGCACGAAAGAACGTAAATAAAACGTGTTGTGTCCTTTAAGTGTTAATTTCTATTATTCTATATGGCACTTGATCAAACCGATACCCAATTGATACCGTTCACAACTTATTGTTGAAACTCTTTAAAAATATTGGTGTCTCTTTGATATTTTTATGAAAGTACCGATTGTTTGATACCTTGCGAAAGTGTCAATACCAGTTTGACAGTAATCAACGTAATCATCTTTACAACATTGTGTTTAATTGATAAAATATAATATTTGACTGAGGTGTCAAATGAGTATAATTTTAAGAGTTTAGTTATCCGTCGATGCTTTTATAAAATATCAAAGGAATATTATTAAAGTATTAAATATGTATTACGTTCGTTGAAATATCAATACAAAGGTATCAAACGATTAACGAAATATCAAATAGGTGTTGATTCGCTATAGGTATTTTTTTTTTTCGACCTAATATCGATTCAAAGTGTGAATATATTGAAAATATTGAAAATTGATATCAAGTGCCTAAACTTTCAATACGTATCGAATATCGATATTTCTCGGTGTGGTTGAATATCGTCAATAATATCATTATCGATATGATCATTATTCGTCGTTTATCGTCATTATCGTCAAAATGAACGCGAAGACGCCTTATTTTTCAATATTTTAAAGAAAATGATTACCGAAGAACATGACGCCAACAGAAGAGGTTATGTAAGTACATTACATTACTTTTGTGCTATTGTACTATTAAAATGTATTATTTTGATATAGAGAAGATAAAAGTTAATCTGAATATTTGTAAATGTACGATTTATTGGAAATTTAAAATGTTTCACGAAATATTGATGTTTTTTTTTTTTGCTACATTCAACATAGAAAAAAGGATTAAAATTTTGTTTTTGAAAAAAATACTATTTGTACTATCTATGGTCTACGGTAATACATATATACTCGATCAAGTCGTAGAAAAATAGATTTCTATATTCTGTATATATTATTGAACATTTCTTTCTTTTTTAATCTTTTTCTTAAACGACGAATGTTGGGTCCAAATGGCCTCGTAGTTAAATGTAGAATATATAATTAGAATATATTAGGTATAGATAAAAATAACAATTATATTTACTATTATTATGAATTCAGTATTAGTAGGTCTTTTTAGTTATTAACAGGTCTAGTATCCATCAGGCAAAGATTAACCAAATTTATTAGAATCTATAAAATTACTAATTAATTAAAGCAACTATTTAATAAAATATGTAATAAAACATTTTTATTATTATTTTGCTACGCTAGTTTTTATGAAACACATCAAAATGCGTATCATTTTTAAAATAAAAAATAATAAAACCCAGCGCGTAAAGAGAAGGGGATTAATAAATTTGTATTTGACACGAGTTTGAAATTATCACGAAATGAAGCGAATTCCAATGGTAATTCTAACGAGATAAATTTACTGCCCCTTAAAATTCGAGCGCGGTGAACATAATCCTCTAGTTTTGTTCGTTCAAAACCACTCGACAGATCGTATCTTCAAAGAATTTATTTCACTGGAAAACTTTTGGCTATTCGCGCTTGAATTTACACCATTACAGTTGTCATTGCAGTTTTGTCATTAATTTCACTCGTAATTCCATTGATTTTGGTTCTGGTCTGGAGTTTTAAACTTATCGAGTGAAACACATCCTCCACAATTTTACAAAATTTCTTTGAGAATGAATTCACCAGCTATTTATATTTTGGACTTTAAAGAAACGAATTTTTAAAGAATAAACTTTTTTATAGAACGGAGTTAAAAATTATTGAAAAATTATCTTTAAAAAGCATCATGTATGTTGATACTTGTTAATTTGTTTCTTTGATGATATATTTTACGTCATTTTATTCCAAAAATGCCGTACACAATGTTCGTTCTATTCAATTCATTTAGTACGTAAAGGATTTATTAACGGAATGAAAATAAATAAAGCAACGTGTAAACGTAAACCATGATAATGAAAATTTATCCTTATGAAAGATAAAGGGAAAAGCAGGAAAAGATAGAGAAAAATAAGTGCTACTGAAAAGTGGACGGTAAAAGCCTGGCGCAGGCTTCCTGTGCCCGGAAAATATCCGTTCATCGTAATTATTCCAGTGCAATACGAGGAGAACAGGATTTCAGTATTTTTACACGTGCAGAATTCATATTGCGTTCCGCTCGTCTATGGCACGAGTATGAAAGCGTTAAATAAGAGAGAAAATAGAGATGACACATGCAATGAGAGAGAGAGAGAGAGAGAGAAGGAGAAAAATAAAAGGTAAAAACGAGAAAGAAACGATACGATAAACGGGCGGAGAGACGGGCAAATAGTCATTGAACAAAATAAAGAAACGCAGAAACTCGTCGGACGAGAAAGAAGAAAACACGAAGGGAAATAGAGAGAGAGAGTGAAAGAAAACATGCATCAGTCGAAACAGTATCATTCCAATCGATGTTATTTGTAACATGCAAGGGAAGGAAGAAACTGATGATACACGTGAGCACGACGAACGTACTAGGAACTGGATACTACTAGTCACGTTTGACGAGATATTTGGTACTTCAATTCTTTTGAATTTATTCAAGTACTTACGTGAAACTAATCGCTAGTAATTTCCGGTAAGTTAAATTAAACATTATACACTGCGAAAGTGTATATTTTTGTTACGTGTGAGTATTATAACGTCGAGATGAGTTTATTTTGAAAACAACTGTTAATTAACTTTTAAGAAGATCGTTGGAGTCGCAGTCTTATCTAATTGTAAATTAATAATTGTATTATACGTTGACATAGATATATTGCAGTATTATATGTTGATAAAAAGAAACTAATGAATAATAAATTTGTGTAATTGTGTTTCTAATGTTGTAAAGGAACATTTATTTCTATTTAGCAATTTGGTATTATTTTCCCTAATAACAAAAGACACTAAGTGGAAGATTTCTTCAAAGATATTCAAATACTCTGTTGAATATTTGAATTTTGTTTTTTTTTTTATTGTACCAAATTTAAGTCTTAAGTGAAGTTTAAGTATATTAAACTAAAATTAAAAGTCCAAGGATTGAATTTGGTTGGATAAAAAGAAAATTTGACAAAATTAAAATTTAAATACTCAGTCGATACTCCTCGATTATGTGGGGTCTCGTTTTTTATTCAAGTAGTAAAATATTTCGTATATTCTCTATTGGTATGTCTTTTTTAGCGTTTAAACTCTTGAAACTTTTTATCTCTTGATCTTCTGAAATTTTTTTTATATTGGAAGCTTCGTTGAAACCAACAGAATACAATTTGTTACTGAAACGTATCATCGAGGCAGCAGAAATTGATGAAATTTCAGATTTCTGAATTTAATGAATTTTAAAAATTACAATAATTGAAAAAGAATATTTCTTATACATTAATTATAAGAAACAATGAAGTGCTGTTTTCCAAGCTAAAGACTAATGCGGTTGAGAAAAGAAATACAAATTAGAGCAAAGTGCAATGGCAAAATAAATGACACATCTGTTGTTCAAATAACGGAATAAAAGTCATAAATGACGCAAAGTCCACGCTCTATTGTGAGATACACACGTATATTGTACATTCGCTCATAAACAGATTACGTACACGGTTGATATCTGAGACGGCCTACATACCAGCCGATAAGTCGCCGCCACGCTAAAAAACAACAGGAATGTCAAAATTGCGAAAGTACGATTGATCTTAATTCGCTCACTGTTGCATTGATTTTCGCAACTGAACTTTGAATGCCGAGGTATTTTTAACGCGAACCTCAAAGAGAGCTAATTTAAACACCGTTTGAACGAGACGACCCGTCTTTCTTTCAGGTTTCTTTGCTAGAAATAGCTTCAATTAATAGCAATACAACAGCAGCTGAGAACAAATTCAAATTTTGTTTCACACACAATGCACTCTGCATAGAGATTCAAATTTAGATGCCACAAAAGCTTTTAAATAATAAACCCACAAAGGTACAATTTAGCTTTGACGGTGCATAAATAAATATTTCCACAAGAGAATTTGGAGCAGAAACTTTGGCAGAAAGTGAAGAGAGTTTCTCTATTTGTATATTCTACCATAAAAGTTGATAAAACTAATAAATAATGTAAATAATCAGTAATTGCATAAAAATAATTCGTAAAGCAATATTAATGATTTATAACAATTATTTCATAATAAACACGACTATTTCACGAAATAATTGAAAAAAAAACACAAACTTCTGATGTCTTTGCAATCACCGAATAATTGCAGCAATTCATTAAAAACAGTGTATCTATGTTCATTACAGAAAAATTGCATAGAAATCAAGGAAATTATACGAATTGATCATTTCTCGATATAAACGCCTCTTCGGTATTTACATATTTTAATTGTTGATTGTACAAAATAATCGTCTTTCCTCGTATTTTCCTATATGGTTAGTCAAATATGTTAAAAATATGACTGTATAAATTTGTACGTTGCACTTGAAAAATTTCGTTTTGTTTTAAAGTTGATGCATATTGCAAATAATGTCAATGCCCAACGCACTGGCCATGATTTAACACAGCTGAAATTTCCCACAACGCAGGTGCGTCAATCATTTTGAAATTATACAACGGAACATTTTCAAGTTGCATGATGTTTTATTTTATAGCTTTCGAAAGTACGGTACAATTTATTTGTGATTAGTGGATTCTTTTGCTCCCCACGATGAACATTTAATTTTCAAAGTCAAAATTAATTTTGCAGTGCCATGTATTGATAGCGCTGTACATATAATGTCTGCACATTTGTGCACAAACCAAATTTATTACTCGTAACAGTCAATAAATACACAAATATCTACGTGCATAGAGAAATTAATCACCACGTGTGCTTTATTTAATCATTAATTACCAAAGGCTGGAAATAATTTGTCCATTTATTGGTTTTACCAATATTGGTAACCATACGCTTTAAACGAAATGAATGACAAAGCGAATTAGAAAACTACTTCTTAACAATCGAAAGTTTGACTCGTTGCTCAAAGCTGCAATCGCGGCAATCTCTCGTAGAAAAGACGTTAGTTGTTCGAAACGTTTTTTTTTCTTCTTTGGCGCGTGCGCGATCTTCAACGTTTATAACGATAGAAAAGTTCCGCCGCGAAACCCGTTAAAACAATTAGCGAGAATCGGAACAGAAGCGCAACTACGAAGTAAAACTTTTCAAGCGCTTGGTGCTCGCGAAAACTTTGGCAACTCTGGAAAGTAATTGGCAATATCGTCGAATACAATTGCAGTCGATACGACACGCGAACGTTCACTCCCAATTTATTTTCATTCCGTTGTTTACGCTGTTCTGCAATTACCTCTAATTACCGCAAATAAAACAATTCTTTCTCCAATTAATCATATTAATCGGGTATGTTTCGGGAGAAGAATAACCACGCGAATAAATTGAACTCCAATTAACAAATATTTAATTTCATTTAATCGCCCAAGTTTACTAAATTACTGAACGGTTTCGTTTGTTTTCGAAATTAATCGTATCATTGTCAATATTGTAGTATAATGTCATAATATTTGCTTCGAAAATCATCGTTAAGCTCGCGCGATTATTTCGAGTTTCGTTTCATCGAAAAATCCACAGGGAATTTTGTGGAATTAACGGGCAAATCGGAGAGAAAAGCCGGACGAAAACATCTCTAGCAAGTGTCGATGTATATTTCTCCGACTATGTACATGACTCCGACAAATTGAGATATAAAATATCTCGCTGTATTTCCCCCAATCAGTGTCATCTTTAGTGTAACATACACGCGTATATTCCACGATAATTCAGCTCGCGCGAGTTTCTAATTTGACGCGACGCGACGAGGAAATACCCGCGAGGAGTTCGAATTTCGAGTTTCCGTGCGACGAAAACCGAGAAAAATCGCAGAGCGCAACCGAGCCCGATATGTATTATTTCACAGGGGGCGTGCACATTTGAAAAGAGCTGAACGCTGACGGCCCGGGCACGGCCATTATTACCAATTGCGCGTAACAGCTAATTACCCGTAATTATGCCATGCGATACATCAAGCTTTCAGGGGGATAATGGCGCGCGGGGTCCACGCCGGCGGACCGCGGAAAATTGCGCGGCGGTCCTCCACTCGACTCGTCGTTCCGCTGTCAGTTTTCATTCCGCGGTCTCTACGCTCATCCTTGCGCCCGTCCTTTTCATTCTCGGCGACAACTTTTTGATCCTCTCTCGACCGCGGCTCGAGAACCCTCGTCAAGCCTTTCTAATCGTAATTACGCCGGAATGCGAACACCGGCCAACGATACGGCACGCGGTTTCTCTCAGAAAACCGCTGCCAGAGCGCCATCCTTCCCTTCGCCAGAAGAAACCAAATTCCTTACGTGCAAAATGAACATGCTCGGTTATAAAATGAAACCAAAGAAAAAGAAAGAAAAAAAGAAAAGAGGTTTCGCGGAGAGGAATTTCACTCGCGGGATATGAATAATTACCGCTCGACTGGCGGAGGGGGAGGGGGAGGAAAAGGGGCGGAAAGACGTGATTAACGACGAGCAAAGAGGAACCGTTTTGTGGGTTTATCCTTGTTGGTTTCGTGGATAATTACAGTGTCCTCGCCAGAGCAATTTCATCCGCACAGGTGTTTCCGATGTACGGATATATACTTTTCAGGACGGTCTTGCACGTACGTACGCCGTACCGAAATCGAAAACAGTAAACAGCGTTTGTCGCCGCACCGGTGCGCAACGCTCGGATAAATATTAATTTCGCATTCGCGTTTAATTTGGATCGCGTGCCCCCGAAAGAAAAGGAAACAGAGAGATTTATTTGTTTAACTAGAGGGCAAAACAGAGAAATACCGCGCGATAAGTGTTGCGCAGAAAATGGGAACGGGAATTGTAGAACGGCCGACGTAGACTACGTCGTTTTGATTTAATTTAAATTCAACTCGATTAATTACACGAAGGATCAAACAACGTATTAATTTCTTTCTTCGAAGAAAAGAAATTCGTCAGAAAAGAGCAGCAAACGAAACGTTAATTAAATGATGATTCAAATAGAAAATATTTTACTTTGTGCGTTTGTGAAACGAACAGTGTTTCATGAAACACGAAGAAATTGAGAAATCGATTAAAATAAACGACAATTTGTAACATGTAGGACTGAGAAACGTCAAGCTGCCAGGCGAAATTTCAGTGATCCGAGGG
The DNA here is from genome assembly GCA_032399605.1 of Melipona beecheii. NCBI lineage: Eukaryota > Metazoa > Arthropoda > Insecta > Hymenoptera > Apidae > Melipona > Melipona beecheii. Next base: position 7,864,550 of record JAUCMO010000507.1, read on the forward strand.
ACTTGTTGTATTAGCGATATCAGATCGGGTTAGGGTATAACGGTCTTTGCTTAGACGTCTTAAGAGTAATTGTTATCAGATCCCACAAACCAGGTCATCGATATCAATGCACAAGGCTTGCGGTCAGCGCTATTAAATCACACGGGTTGCTACTAGTCGTTATGGTGTTTCGACTATAGAATTCCGAATATAGAGGGTGCTTTGTCTGACGTTGCAACTTGTTCATCGATATTTCGTCACTTGCAGCGAAAAATATTTGAACAAAAAAAGTTGATTTGCTCCGAGGAGATCATACGAACTTAATTTTCTTAATTTGCATCTCACAGATGCAGATCGATAATATTTTTCATTATTTATGAAATAATTCGTAATAGAATGACAAGAAAATACGCGCAACAGTGTTCAAATGTCTATGTCATCCTTGTCTCTCATATGAAGTTTAAACCAATGCGTTTCGTCGCTGTGAGAGTTTTAAAAAATTTGATTAAAAAAGGATGAAGTATCCAAATACGGGAAAATATATTATCTAATGGGTTACTTATGCGGTGACCCGATATAAAATTACACGATACAGTGTGCAATAATATGAAGAAATACGTAAAATATCCAAAGTACTTTCTGCAACGTCCGATAGGTAAAATAATTTTCTATTTTGTAAATTATACTTTCATCGAAGAAAAAAAAGCCGCAGCTTCCTTACACAGAGTGAAACTCAAAGTCTCAAGAACCAGAAAAAGAGAGAATGAAAGAAAAAAACAAAATCGACTGTCTGCGGTACAAATTATATATTATATATATCATTATATATTAGGTATATACCCATGAGTAAATGTTCTTTTCAAGATCACCACACTCGTTCTACAAAAAAAAGGGAATAGAAAGTTTGTCAGAGGGATTAAATCTTAATCTCTGTATTGAATCTTAAATAGAATAAAATTTTGTACAGCATCAAAAAAAAACTACATTACTTATGGCTATACTTAATATATATATATTTTTTTTTACTGCAACGTCAAAGAGAGAAAGAGAGAAGGGACACGATTCGCAACAGTAAATTTCGCAACAACCTAATGGATAGGTAGCACGGATTAGATTAACCCAACCGAGCGTGTTGTTCTGAAACGTTGTTCAAACAGGAACAACCGCTTGAGCCGCAGTGGAATGCAATAAAATAGAAAAGCTCGTCGTTGCACCGACGCTATACGTCGGCGATATTGGTCGCAACACGCGAAGGATAGAGGGATGAAAGTGGAGGGGGACGAGGCAAACCAGCCAACATTGCATCGATATGGCTCGTTATCTTTATGACACCAAGTTGTTCTATATCCGCTCGTTGACGAAGCTCTCCTCGACCATCTCTGTGTGGACGTACATGCGACGCAAGTTATAAATTACATTTCGCGTGATGCCCGTGAAACTCTCGAATTATTTTGTCGGGACATACTCGACCGACAAAAGATACTCTGCGCGACTCGCGAGAAGAAAGAAATTACCGTGAAATTACGTGGCGGATGTGTAAAAGCTGTTCGATCGATCAGCGTGTAACGTGAACATCCTCCGCGCGATACTTTCTGAATTTTATGTAATGTAGACAGATTCTCTCCGTGAGACTTCATCCCGAGGGAATACTTTTAACCCCTTGAGCGTTATTCGCGTCGAATATACTCGTCATGGAAAGATGGAAGTTTTTTGTTTAATGCTTTTGCCATTTATTGTAAACTTTAGGTAAAAAAAATTACGTTGTATTACATTTGTATCGTTCCAGAATATTTAATAATTATTTTAATATTAAATATTGAATATTTAATAAGAATGAAATGCTAAAGTTAAAAATGATAAACCGAAGAAACAAAGAATTCCTGCGACAAATTAAGAAACAGTTATAAAATGCGAAATAATGGTTGCCGACGTGTGTGATTTTCTGATATTCTCTTTGTCACCGTGTATATAATTTTGAATAACGTTTAGAAACTTTTATAGATTGATTCAATAACAGAAATGTCGTCACTACTATTCCACTTTCGTTATAATGAGGTACTCGGCTAAATTAATCTACATCATTAATCCACCGTAAGCATGAATACACGGTACAATTCGCTTTTACTTTGAAAATTATCGTTTTCATTTTTATGGTGACTGTTAACGATGATTATCAAGTATTCATATTCAGAGATATGAAAGAGATCCAGCAACGATTTCAGCTAAAAATGACCCAATTTTCCCTGTAAGATATAAATACGTGTACGTATAAACGAATAAACAAAAAAAAAATTTCAGTTGCTCTACTTTCTGTGCGCATCCTTTTAAAGATCGATGATACAGTCAATTGTTTTCGCAAATAGTTTTACAGTTTTATTAAAAACTACTTTTTATTAATTAAAATTGATCGATATATCATTCAATGAAAATTGAAATACTTTAAAGTATTGCCGACATTATTTTTTAAATAAATAAGGAATAAATCAAATATTATTCAAAGCGCTTTCAAAGATGTATGAGTGTACTCTGAAGTATCATGACTCAGAAAGTTCGCGTGTATCATATTTACGTTTGAACAACGGCATCATGTTGTATCATTTCGATCTCTCTAATCATTGAAACCTTTTCCCAACATGATTCAAATATATACGTTTCGAAAACAAACTTTTCGTATTGGCTAATGCAATACGAATTCTAAAAGTTCCTAGGACCTTTAATAAACACGATTAAAAAATAAAAAAGAATCTGAAGGTTCTGTATTTTCATAATTTCCTCCATAAAACCTCATCTGAAATTTGTGATTAACCTTCCATAATTACAAGTAAAAGAAATATAATTACGAATATTTTGGAAGCATTCACTTTAACGCCACGTTATCGCGTTACTTTCTTTGCGAAACAGTAAAAATTAGAACAGTTTTATTTACAAGAATTCTACCGTGTAAAAATTAAAGTGTATCGCAGCACAGAGTATAAATCTCCATTGAGAGAGAAAAACAACAAATCCCAGCTCTAAAATTTATCCGTTCCATAAAACGTTTTATGTACTTTTGAGATTTATTTTATTTAATTTTCACTTGATTCATTCGTTTCAAACGATTTCCAGTAATTCGTTTCTCAATACGAGCTTCATCCGTAAGAATAGTAATCTAATTAATAAATCGAACAGAAGACCAGACATTTTCACCGATTAATTCTCTTTCTTCTTGGTACCCTTGTATACTGATTACTCCGTTACGTGCACTCTCTAACGCGTAAAATATACATCGATCATTTAGATTAAGTAAACGCAAGAAACCCAATAAAACAAAACCGCGGGACAGACGAGCGCTTCCACAATTACAAACACAACAGGTACAGTTCATTTTCTTCGTTGCATGTAAAAACACACGGCCGAGAGCCCGTTATCTTTCCTTTTCCGATCCATTGCTTTTCCGCGTAAACGGGCGAGACGCGAGAGAAGTAAGAAAAACTTCGGTTCAAGCCGCCGCAAGCAATTATATATATTTTCCTACGGAATGAGCGCGAAAGTAATACCTCTTCTCGCGGTTTGCCCCGGTTTCCGCAGCTTGGCAATCTCCTGCTCGTTCCTCGTTGCGTTAATTCTCCCGTGGCGAGAGCATCGGAGCACTTACGGTTACATAAATAAGACGGTGCCGCGCTGATTGCACGATTACGCGGGGAGATCACGCGCGCGCGTGTTGCACCAATGCGAACCGATCGGGGATCGATCGACGATACCGTTGAAACCGCGTTTCCATGACCAAAATTCAAGTCAATTTTTCAATCAAAGTTTAACCCTTTGCACTCGACTGTCCCTTCTGGGGGGACATGACCTATATTTGGCTCAAAATTGCAATGTTTTTCTCAGTTTTAAGTATATTAAAATATAAGAAATACAATCCAGGCGAAACAAAATAAATCAATTTATTACTTCTTAGTAATTTCTATCCAGTGGTATACCGATGAATTCAAAAAGAAGACGAATTATTGCATACGGTTTGGTCACTCGTTATGGTCCGCGAACCGTTACTAGTGCAAGAGGTTATCTAGCCAACAGCTCGGACTTGCTCCTTTTATAATATGCTGACAATTGTAACGAGCGTACATATTTGGTGCATCGTCAATGCGACGTATAGTATGTATGTATATCTGAACAAACACCTAGAGTGAAAGCTATGACGTTGAGATAGAGAAGAACAAAAGAATTTTAGAAAGAAGAAATTTCTGAAGGCACTTCTTATTGTTTCCTACGAAAGTTGAAAAAAATAGCGGAGGATATTATTTTTCCAGAGATTGAAACTATGCATGAGTAACTCGTGCTTGTTCTAGCAAACCCGCATTGCACGTTGATGATTACTTTGATATCGAAAACGATATCGCATGTTGAACAGATCAATAAAATCAATAAAATCAATAAAATTTCGTGTTAAATACCATTTGAATGATTACTTCATCACTTAAAATCCGCGATAGGCTTTTTTTTAATCGCTAGATAAAACTGAATTCTCATCACGAGCCAGGAAAACGCATTCTTCTCTAGGCGATTGTACGCTGTTCTCGCCGTACGCTGGCGAATATTCCAGCAACGTGAAGTAGGAAGACAGACGCGTTTCGGCACGTCTTCCACGCAGACTCTCGACAGCCAATGGCGATTTCCACTGATGTACCATAGGACTCTCTGCCAGGCTCTCCTTTGGTTGCACATGACGTTGCAACATGCACACGATTGCCCAATGCTCAGTGCTGCTCGAGCAACGAGCAATTTGCGATAAATCACTTCCCTCGGATCTCTCTCTCGCCTTGTTCGTCTCTTTCTCAACCACACGTCGCGCTACTTTCAACCCTCTTCCTGTCACGCTTGCTACAATGTCTCTAGATTCTATTAATCACGCTGAAAATCGTTGAAAAAGAAAAGAACCAACTATGAGAGATCTGTTACGCGCGGAGCAAATAACACCCGGAATAACGTTTCACGCCCGGACGATAAAAATTAAGTGGGCTGAGAGCAAAAGAATTGCAAATGGACGGACAGTTTAACACTGTTCAGGCAGCTACTAGGGAAATTTTACAGATACACGTATTAAATAACTCCAGTGTGGAATTTTTCGACGTGAGTTATTAATATTTCCAAGCTTCCAATCTTGAAAGAGACTTGCATAGATTAAGGATATTTATACACATTATATATTTTTGAGAAACTCACGAATAACAAAATGAACAGAATATTGATTGTGTTATTCGATAGATGGAACATTTATCCAGCTCCCATTTATTCAGCGATATTTATAAAAATATAAAACTGCACACCTACGTATAGTCTACTTATATAAATTCAAAATAAATCGTTCGACTATCCACTGATTTAATCCATCAAAGGCCAATCCAATGTTGCGGTAACGTCGTACTTTTCCTTTCAACAATTTCATTCGATGGATTCACGCTAGCAAATTCCTTCTATTTCTCAACACACCCGGAAACACAAGAATATTTTATCGAGCGACGGTGCCGACGGTGCGAGTTCGCTCGATATTTTTACAATTCCTACAATTTCAGGAAATTCCAAGATGTGTACTTGTCATCGGACGATGTCAAACAGCCCGCGTTGGCCCTTAACGGGTCCACTTTGCGACTGAAAACTTTCCAATTCATGGCCGCGTCTCTTAAGTGTATTAAATTTATAACCCGTAAAAGAAGAACTACCGCGGCCGACGACGACAGTTCCTTCTCCTCGAGAGCGAGTGTATTTTATTTTCCGGCGACTTTTAAACTGCCTTTTGCCCGCCACTTTATGTCCTCGCGTTTCTGCGTAGCTCGCACGCGTCTTTCACCCGTTCCTCTCCCCTTCTCACTCTCTCTCTCTCTCTCTCTCTCCCGCCAGCCTGACACATCTCTTGCGTAACAGTTCTCCCGGCTGTCGTGCACCGTGCTAGGCATTGCTCTTGCCATTTGCGGCCGCTCGAGGGAAGCTCGAGCCACAGGCGACATGCACCGCACGTGCAACCTGCGCGCTTCGTTCGCAGAAGACCGTGTATACTCGCCTTTTCATTTCCCCTTTGACGCACATGGGACCAACTGTTAAGAATTAACACACTCCGGCGCGTAATACGACGTTGTTGCGATTTATGTTATCCAATTTCGAGACGCGAACTTCGGCAAGTTCCCTGGTCACATGGTGCACGCGCGTCAACGAACGTCGTCGTTACGCCACCATTATGACGACGTGTCATAACACGCTGATTGGTTTGGCGCGGAACGCCGTGCGAGACGAATTCTCCCCGTGTAATTCGTGTTAATGTTCGTCGCGTTTACTTTTCGCGTTTAACCCTCGGATTTTCAACTTGATTTGTCCCTTGTCAAATTAACAACGAAAAAGAAAAACAGTCTGACATTCACACGAATGTCCAATTTATGGTGATTTTCAAAATGATTCAAAATTTTATTTTAAAGTTTACGTTAAATGTCTAATTATTATAGTAACGATGTTAATATTTAAAAGTAATGTTGTAGCAACGTTTGAAAAAACTGTCTGTTCAAAGAATATTATTTACAATTCTAGAGACACTGTTTCTGTTATCGAAAATGCCCAAAATATATGTCACATATGTCAGTATGTCGATGACATAACGTCTTAGAAAAACAATGTGTGAAATTGATAATTGAGGAAAAAAAAAAAAATTGCTACAAACCTCTCGTCTCAGTTGATCCATATAAAACAACGCAGCCTTTCAAAATTTCAATAAATGTATAAAACTCCATAGATCGGGAAAAATTCGCAAATCAGTAAATTTTGTCTTTCATTGATATAACAAGATCAGTGACAAGTATAAGATCAATTTACAATTTAATTTAACCCCTATTTCATTTAATTTTTTTTTTTTATCTACCAAAGAGAGATATCTTTTACCTAGCAAATGTTGCTAGAATTAATTATAATTTATATTTTAGTAATCTGTGTCTGTTATACTATATACGTAAAAATGTAATAATTTACTCCATTATTATTTATAAACATTGTATTCCGCAATATTATAATTAAATGTTTTATACATTTATGTACTTTTGCGCGTTACTACGATTTTTTAAATTTTCCATAAATGTATAAAACTAACGCGGTTCAGCGACTAGGAAAAATTCGTGGATGGACGAGCTTTTCTGTCGCGAAACAGCGGAACTGATGTAATAATCAGATCGATACGTTGAACTAATGAATATACCGTTTCTCGTTAAAGCGAAAATCTCTTCGTTTGTAAAAACATTGTAGAATCAGTATCGGAATGCTGCTCTCTTCGGCGAGCGATGAAATCTCCGTTTTAACCGATTGAATTTTAACTGAAAAACTTCGCAGTAAAAAATTGCAAATTAAATCGAGTTTAAATTGAATTTTAATAAAGCTTGCCGTTACGCGTTGAGAAGCGCTCGTTTAAAGGGAAATATCCCCCCCGTTGATTAATTTTTGCAGCATCGTATTAACATTGCCTGCGAAAACAGGAATAACCCGCGCATTGGCCCTCTCTGACCGCGAGTCACTGAAAATAATGAAAGTTTCATCACGTCTAATCTCACATTATACACATCGGTTTATTGTGTTCGAACCAAATAGGAGTAACATTCCAGTAGGAGTAAATTGATTAAGAGTAGCGTGCTTTCTTGCAATAGCGCGCGCGTAGACGGCGAACGTAACAATTTGCCCGCCTTGTTTACAGCCTGTTATTACATTGGAACGCTTTACGTGTTCGAAATCGAGCGAACCGGAGGAGATGAATCGCGATACAACAACGTTATGTCTAAAATTGGATTATTCCGATAAGCAAATGGACTTTATGAACGCGAATCGGCCGTTATGTCATGGGTATTTGGCCGTGTATTTAAGTTGGAATTTCAATTCTTAAAGTTTAATTATTCGAAGAAGGATGCGTATCTCGTACTCAAGTGTATTCAAATACATTTGATATTTCATTATATATATAAAAAGAGAGAGAGAGAGAGAGAGAGAAGCAGATGAAAAGTCATGATCTTTTTTCACAACAAAATGAATAAAAATAAGTGACCTAACCTAAACCTTTCGACGCAATATATGATTTTCGAGGAAATCGGTCGTAAAAAGCGGAATTCACATTCGGCTGAACGCAATTTGACTGTGGTATTCATGGTATTACGCTTCTCCCTTCCTGTTAATAATTCGGAATATTAATAGTGTGACGCGGATATGTGGAAAGCAATAATATTTTATAAATCTGTTTTTTTCCATATTTTGTCACGACGCAAATATTTTCTCGCATGAAATGAAGATATACTCGAGTTCAATATCTTTTCGTTTTTTTTTTTTACAGCAGATGACATATCTAGAAATACAGAAAAACATTTTATTTCCCGAAAATAGGTATTTTTACTTTGACGAACGATTTCTTTCAAAGAACCGAGTCTACGTAATATCCATTATTACTTACATACTTGTCACTGTCTCGTTTCTTTGTAAAACAATTGAGAAAGTTCTGTAAATGAAAATGTAACGTTCAATTGAAACTATATAACTCTTCTCGTGAAACACGGCGTGTTTTCATCACATTGAAAAATTAATTTAATTTTATTCGCAACATTAAAATTAATTTATAGTTCGTTGTCAGTACATTATACAAGTTTATCACGTACTGTATCTACGTTGTACTATATAATTCTTTCCACAAAATACTATTTTCATACTATTATCGTAGTGAAAAATTACGTTTATTTCTTAAATCTCTTTACCTTGTTATTACAAGTTTATCTTATGAAGTTCACGAAAGTAAAACAGTAAAATCCACATTGAAATCCATTCGCTCTGATTGACTACACACAATTATTGTGTATAAATATATTTCAAATGGACGTATCAATGTTAGAAAATAATTTGTGAAATCTTGCATATCAATATTAAAAACGGAATTTGTCAACTCTTGCATCATTTGAATTGTATTACTGATCAAATTAATAAACAAAAAGATGATAAAAGTGAGAGTTCTTTCGCGCTAAGAACATTTCTAACAACTTGGATGATACTAACGTTGAATAGCATTTAAATGTTGGCATTAATTAATACTAAACAGTAACACCAACATTTCTTCTTCAACATGTGCCAATTCGTGTTTCTAATATGTGAAAACATAAACTCGATTTAATATGTATTTGAATTCGAATTCATTTTTTATGATCCGTCAATTAATTCCCAATTTTCCTAATAAAAGCCTTCCCCCTCGAGAAATGCTCATCGTGTAAACAAAACGTAACGACCCTTATTGGCGAAGGCATCGATCATCCTGCAGGTCGATTCAAAGAGCCCTGGCCGAAGGGAACTCTACGACTGGAGGAGAGGCACGCGCGCTGATTTACGTCGTGAGACCGAAGCACGTGCCATCGTGGCAAGCTGAGAATTCTCACAATTCCCCTTTCTACCGTTAACCCTGTTCTCTCGCCCTTTCCTCCCTCTTGTTTTGTCGCCGCCGTTTCGCTTTCGCGTCGTATAAATACACTTTTACTACTTGCCTCTGCCTTCCCTTTATCTCATAAGCTTCTCTCTGACGTTCTATTTGCAAAAGAACGTTGGCTTTTCGCTATTTCCTCATTCAGACGTTTTTTTTTTTTTTTCATTTAACGCGTCAAAAGGCGACTTTGAAAATTTAATTCGTCTCATTCGTCTGTGGCGTGGCGTACGGAGGCCTCGGTAGTCACCTCTCGTTGCAAAGTAACTTGCAGCAACGTGAAAATATTCGTTTGTTGTTGAAACCATCGTCTGATGGAACAGTTTAATTAATGATAATAATATTACAACAACATAGACCAATATTTATAAAAAAAAAAAAGAGTATTCGCATGGCAAAACTGACTCTCGCTGATTTCGATAATTATTGTCATTTTCCTCGAGTATACAGAATTGAATTATGAGGAGTTAGAAATTCCAAGAGGAACTTAAACCCGATTTCACCGATTGCGATCAACTGCTAATCAATGTGATAGCTATATAGGATTTCGTTTGCAGGGTGGAGAACGAGTTAAAAAGTTAAGTGCGATAATTCCGTAAATAATTCGGTTCGATTCAACTTCGATTGGATTTTTATTTAAGAAATCGTCGTCTCCGACGTGAAAAGATAAATAATCAAACTTCTTACTTATCTTTTCATTCGAACTTCAGAGATTTTTAAGATTTGTCTGTGTATGTTTGTAACAGATTGGACTATCTGGTTTAAACGAAACATTCTGTGCAGCGAATGTATCTCTTTGTTAAGAATAATACATTCTGACAGTTTTTTTCAAACTTTTATTCTCTCGACTATTTTAACTTGACTCTTTAACTATTGCAATTTATTATTACATAATATTAACGTTTAATTTAATTTAAAATTGTGCAATTCAACATCATTATCGATTTCTTGCGGAATTAATTAACCACAAAGAACTATTGTAAAATACGCGGGTTAAATCAAAATCAAACATTTTTAATAAGAAAATAATCAAACAAGAAGATGGTATCAATGACATAAAATCAAATATTAAATTATTAATTTAGGTTAAAATAAACTTCTTTTATTTAGATTCCGTTTGTTTGCAAATTCAACGATAATACCAGAACGAATAATAATCGTAATGACGAAAGAGTTATTTAAAAAAAAAAAAAAAAAAAAAAGGAAGGCAGAGTAATAAATAAACTGCAATGTACAGCTTTCAACAAAACAGTTGCGTTTCAATTTAATTTAGACGTCTCTTTCTCTCCCATTTTTTTTTCTCATCCCTCTCCGACGATCACTCTTTCAAAAATCGTTACGCTCAATTGTACCGCCCTGTCTCTCTTATCAATCAATCGGTCCTCTCTTCTCGAGTGCACTAGTCGTTCTCAACGTACTACTTGGCTTCCTATACACGCGCAACAAAAATTTGCAACTGCGATGCAGTCAGACATCCGCTTTACTTTGCAGAGGATTATCATTCTCATTAAGTTGGTGGTAAATAGAAAATTTGAAAAAAGTACAATTGGCAATCGATTTGAAAGCGAATTAAACATTTTTGAGAATTCTCTCTTGCGAGTAATAAAATTCAATAAGATCGAGGTGATCTCGCGATATTAAGAGAGTAATATAAGATTCTACAAAAAGATGAAAATCCTCAACGGGTAATTAAATTACCTGCAAATTTACTGCCGAAGAGCAGACGACTGTTACGTAAGGTGAAGCTTCGTCGCAGGCATGGTAGAAGATACAACGCAGCCTTCAGTTTCGAATGTGTAACGCTCAACACACGTGAGTAATTGCGCGTGGAATGCGTGCGTAATGGAGGAGCTATGCAAGGAAGAAATCAGAAAACAAGAGACAGAGAGGGGGGGGGGAGAGAGAAAATGAACAGAGGTCGGAATGTGATTAGTGACTTTCAGTGCGTGATGTATGTAGACGCTTGTTAGAGATAAGCCAATGGCGACAATTTTTTCATATATATATATACAGTTCTCTTTTGGAATAATTCAATTTTTCACAATTCAAAGCGAATTGATCATTTTAAAAAAATTGCTCAATCTCATTATTACTTGTATCGCCTTGTAAATACAAATATTTCAATATTGTTTGCTGTTTTTGTCTGGATATTAAATATTTGCTAATGTATATTACAACATGTACGACGTAGTCGTAATTGATGTTGGCCCGGGCTGCACCGTGAAAACCGTGCAACGATCGAGAGAGAGAGAGAGAGAGAGAGAGGTGATGATGATGTAGAGAAAGAGACCGAAATTACATGTAATGCGCGCTGTTAATACGCCGACCAGAGTTCAACGTGGTCAGCAACGAGTATTCTTGGAATACTAATTAACCTGCTTGTATCCGCCAAGTGCAGAAACTTGAGAGAGAGAGAGGGAGAGAGAGAGAGAAAGTCGGAAATGGCTTGATTAATAGACGAAGCACACATTTCGCGGACAGATGAATTGCAGACGTGATGACATAATTGCAACGCGAGAGGTCTGCTTTGAAAGGTGATTTTTTTTTTTAGGTTCGCGTGTTTCTCACGAAGGCCAGGCATCCATGAACGTGCAGAATTGTCCCGTATTGTAATGGAAGAATTACTCCTTTCATCGTGACACGCATTGTTACGCGTGTATGTGTACGTTACGAATGAAATATTCACAGCAGTACACATTATGAAGTTACTGATCAACGTGCTCGATCCATTTCATTTTAAAATAAAAAGAAATAAATCGTTTGAAATATATTTTGAAGTAACAGACTTTTAATACTTTCGAGTAACTAACGTGTCAAGTAATATTATTTCAAATAGCGTCGAAGGCTGTCTGCTGCTAACTCGTTGCATTTTAAGTGTGCTCTAACGGTTTCAAGATAGAAATAGCAGTGCATAATGAAATCACGTAATTTGGGCTGGCAGCGAATAGGTTAATGGCTTTCGAGTTTCAGTCCAACGATTAATATAGTATAGTTCTTTCCTGTACGAATAAATTATTCCTAGCCTGCGACCAGACACCGCGAAGGGTGAACAGCTGGTGTTGAATAAATTAACTGCCATTTTAAAAACAGAATGCAGTCGTCATTACGGTTCATAAATAAAATCATATAGATAAGAAAGTGCCGAGGAACGTGTTTCACTGCAGAAATTGATAAACTTTATGAATTATTTAGTTCTCGATCGTCCAACAGTTACACGAGCTCCATTTAGAAAACACTCTAACTGTGCTTTATGGACGCATTGATGTATAAAAATACGCGATTTAATGTTTTTCTAATATTCTATATTCTATATTCAATATTCTAATAACAATTAATTAACTGCACCAATGTCGATGTTACGACGATTTCACAATTTGTACGCTTTTGATTTTAAATAACTAACGGTAAATACTAATATACAGAACAAATCTACATATGACGGTAAAAGAAATTGAAATTTTAATGTACCACACGTAGATTTTAAAACGAATTAAATTTATAGTTCGACAAAAGACATCTATTATATTACGTATAAATTAAAAAATTAAAAAAGAAACATTGATATCTTGACTGTCATTCGAATGCTTTCGTCTCTCTAGTCAGAAAAAATAGAGAGAAAAAGAGAAGAAAAATAAGAAGAGAAAAAAAACTTTTTTGCCATAAAATTTTATTGATATGCAAAACAAATTACAGGCGCGATCGCTCAGTACCAGACAACGCCACTCCTACTCGAGGTCTACCCCACGCCCCCTCGCAAATCACGTGACCCAAATCAACCAATCGCTAATTTTCGTTCCGTTAACGTTGCACCTGAAGAGGCCCGAGTTTCTGCTTTACCCCCGCTAAAATCACTTTCAGTGATAAAGAAGTTCGTATATGAGATTCACACGTTTCATCATCGTTTACGTTACAAATTGTCCAGATGCCAACGAGCGTCGATGTAGGTGTGCGACAGGGAGCAGCTTGAACAAGCCCCTCGAAATACGACAGAAACGCGAAAAGTGTTCGGCAACGTAAACTGTCTGTGAGGACTTCAATTAGAATAGAAGAGAAACGCGGAACGCGTGCGCGCGCGCGCGAGAGAGAGAGAGAGAGAGAGAGCGGCCTCAAAGAGCTCTGTAAAAACGGGAACCGGGTGAAAAACCTTAAATGGAAAAGTTCAGGTTGCCGAGTCGAAAACACTCGGCGGAGCGAGGCCAAGGAAGCTCATTCGCGACTACCCGGGGCAGCGGAAGATTACAGAGGGAAAATGGAGGAGGGATAACGTCGTCGTCGTGGTTGCTATCGGCTCGGCAGCAGGTCGAGTCTGCCCCGCTCGTCGAGAGTTGCACGCTTCGAAAACGAAACGGAGAAGAAGAAAAAAAGGAAGAAAGAAGGAAAGAAAGAAAGAAAAAACATGAGAAAACGGGGGAAAAAAGCTCAAGGCTTCTGTGACGACCGCGCCAGCTATACACGTATGTACTTGCGTCCGCCGGCGCAATCAAAAAGATAACATACTGGCGGCGTGGATCGTGTCCGGCGAGCTGGCCGACCGTGCAAACGCGAATACGTTCTCGCGCGAATCGCTCGCGCGGACATCACACGCTCGTTTAATTTGCATAATCCCATAGTGGAAGGGACCGTTAACCAGAAAGCGTTCGCGGCGTTGGTAGCGCGGGTTGGAAGCGCGACGAGGGGGAACAAAGCCACCCGTAGGGGAAACGAAGCGAGACCAAGGCACAAGGGAGGGCAAAACGCGAAAGAGGAAACGCCGGTGATAAGAAGAAGGAAAAAAGATGAAAGCGCGCGCGCGGAAACGTTAACGTCTCGAGGAGCGGGGGACGTTAACGAGAAGGAAATTGAGAAACATCGCGCTAAAAACGGGGGGAAAAGTAAAAGTCCCCGGGTAATATGTTGATTGGAGGAGCGGACGAGGAATAATTAATCCGCGCGCATGCTCCTCGCGTAGGGAATTAATTATCCTGCGCTTTGATCGTTTCGTAATCACGTATCTAATGGATATCTCGTTCGTTTGATCATTAGAGACGAAAGTGCTAATTGGAAAGAAATAAATGTATCCGTAGGAATGATTAATTTGTCATTGGAAATAAATTTATCACCAGTTGCTTCTATCTTTCCTTTCAGAAGATAAATAGATAAAATATCTCTTAAACTAACAGTTCTTCGATCTGCACAGGTTCATATCTTTTAACAAAGAATGTCCAGCTGTGTCGATTCATGGATGAAAAGATATGCCATTTGAAAATCTAGAAACGAGCTCCAGAAACGAATCTGTGATTTTAAATTTAATTTAAAATTAATAAAATTAGTTTTTTTTTATCACCGAAAGTGATTTTATCTTCAGGCGCAACGCTGATGCAACGAAAATTAGCGATTGGTTGATTTGGGTCACGTGTGTTATATAGTTACCTCACATTTATATTGTATAATTGTATGAACGATATATTATGATTACTAATTCAAGCAAATTCCGAACAAAGCGAGCGCCTTTTCCCTCAGATATTCTTTTCTCACTCGTTTCCATACGTGAAAACGAAAACTGTATATATATTTAATACCACGTTCTTCCTTGTAACGAAATGACAGTCGTAGCGTTGTAATTGAAAACTGATCGAAAAGCGGTTATGTTACGTTGTTACAAACTCGAATGTCGGTATATTCGCGATTTCTGGATCGGATCACTCGTCGAGAAAAAAGCGAAGGAGAGCAAGAAGAGGCGGCTCGGAATGGAAAACGGCGGAAGTGAAAAGAAAAAAGGCGGAAGAAGGATTTCGCCTGAGAAAAGGAGAACAAGGCTGAAAATGGAGAAAACGGTGGTCGCCGGGAGAGGTTAACGCTCCGGCAAAAACGCGTCTGCTTTACCGATGGTGCAACGCCGGTTGAATCGACAAGCGACGCGCTCTCCTTTCCTCCTCGCGCTCCATTGGAGGAGGTTGTTGTGCATCGGCGATTCATGGCGATTCACGCGGGCAGTCGCGTCGCAACGTAAGTTTCGTTGTAACGTAAGTGCGTACGTCAGTCGAATTTGTTAACTCGGTTAACGCAAAGACGCTCATTATCGATTGTCATAATCGAGAGAAGGAGAGGGGGAACAAGTCTCAAACGAGTTTTTCAAGAATGAGATAATTATCTTATCGATGATTGCTTAGGACGACATAATTATGAAAATTAATTAGAAGAAATAGAAGACGAATACAAACAAATAGTTAAATTTATAATATAATCGCGTAATTGTGCGATCCTCTCGTGTCTCGAGAGAAACGAATGAAACAACACACTAGCGACGTTCTTCTTACTTTCTGCATTCATTTCGTGTTCAAAAGACATTACAAATAAAAATTTTACGCAGCGTGATACTTCAACCACGTTTATGGACCTGTGCAATTGTATCATGAAGCTGGTCCGTCAACGACAATGAGTCACTCAAGGTCAGAAGCGTTCTCATAATCCCACGAACTACCTGGCAAGTGCCTCTTTACAAGTGCTTTGTGTTTCAACTCGTTAAGTTTGTTTGATAATTCCAATAAGGATTAATGAAAGGAAAATTAATCAACAATTGTAAAATGTTAGTCTCCTGGAACTATGAGTGAAGATTGATCATTCAAAATTTTCAACTCGGAAATACAGGCATAATGATAAAAAAAATTCTTGGAATTTTCGTAACTTTAACATTAAAATATAAAATCCTACAATATTAATCCATTGGAAAGAATTGTAAGTAAAATCTCGCGTTAATGCAACGTTGATCTTCGGAAGATCAACAAAAGACACAATGTCGATTAATCGTTCGAATGAAACATTATAATCGAGTCCAGCCCTGTTGTAAATTTTAACAATCCTCGAATTATATTAAATCATTTAATTTAATCAGTGTATTGATCTTTGTCAACTTTTCTAACCGAAAAAAGAAAAAATGATAATATCACAAATATTATTTTCACAAATTTACCTCGGAGCTCATTATTCCTTATTTAACTCATTTTTATCGCGATGAATTTTCTTGCGATATTTAATCGCAAGTGATATGCAGTTCTTAAAGAAAAAATTAATACTTTTAACGAGAGCGAGCTGCGTTTCTTGGAATTTTTAAAGATTTTACAACCGATACGAGACGCAGAGAAAATATTTAAAAAATTATGTCGATCCATAATTCGTTAAGTAGTGTTTTTACGCGTTTCATTAAAAGAACTGGTTTCGGAACCTGTATTTGAACCTCCCTGAGATCTTTGCTTCTCTTGCAAATCTTTTATAAACCTACGATAAAGTCTGTAGATAGATATTGCTTATAGATATACAATGCACAATAATTAAGATAACAAAGATCAACGTTGTTAACGGTGTTCAAAGTGCGTCAAGTTACAAACAATTAAATTTCTTCGATCCCTTATCGATTCGATCAAATTCGGTTTTTATCAATTACTCGAAATTTCTTGCAAGCTATTTTTCATTTTCCTTCTCGATTAATTCAAAACTGCTGCTTCAAACCTCGCACACGGACATATACACACACTCGAAACAGCTTCCGGAGCGAAAAGATGACACGTGTGTCCCTCCCTCTTGTGTAATCAAGAGCGACGCACGATCGAAATTGCTGTACGTACATGCATGTAATCATTGACGTCATACTACACTTTCAACAGAGCCGAGATCGAATGGCATCACGTCGATTTTTCATCCTTACCCACAATCTGATCAGTCACACGTCAACCCTGATATCTGAATAGCAAGCTCATATGCCGGCGATAAATCACGTCATCATCTTCGCGTTACTTGATCTCGATGCGTCGTTGCCTCTGAACGATCCTCCCGACTATTGCGGACGAGTCATTGCACGACAGTAAAATCCTTCTTGCGAGGATGAATGGAAAGTGACTAAACAAATAAAAGTCTGGAATTTCACTCTCGTCGCGTCTGCGTCGCGACATTTGGGAATTTTTCTAAATACACGATCCACGATTCGAAAAATCGTGAAACGCGATCGGAAAAAGTGACACTGTCGTTCATGAATAAAATTCTCGTTTCATTTTCACGGTTACGATCGACGTTTTTCCACCGTTAATTTTTTTATTTACATTTTACTACGACTGTTTGCTCTGCGAAATTATTGCATCGACTGTTGCTTTTTCACGTATACTAATTGACATCGTGTGTCACAATTGTATATTAACATCACGTCGAATATAAATTGATGATTACAATGAAATTAAAAGTTTCATATATTTGCAACAATTTTGAACAATTTAAGTTTGAATACTCATGCAAGACAATGTATGTGTTTTTTAATGAAATGAAATTCATAATAAATTGCGCGCAAATAGTAATTTGTGAGAAATTAATTACGCTAACAGCCCTGTGCGTGATATGTAGTTTGCTTTCTAAAATTAATACTTGCGTACAGACTCTCAGGATGTTAACTGCCACGAGAAAATTACCCGCAAGGTGGAATATTTAATTTCGTAAAATACGACTTTAAGACAAAAAGGAAGTTTTGTCAATTCACTTTCCTTTCATCTTTTTGTTCAAAGTGACAATTTCGATTCCTTCCCTTACGAATTATAAAATTATACATGCTTCCAATATATTTCCTCTCTAATTTTAATTTATTGCAACTATGCAGGTAGATCGCCGCGTAAATTTTATTGAAAGAATGTCTACATTAACGAGAACAAAATACCACGCATTCTTCCCAATCGGTCTAGAATATCGTCCATTATATTCTGTATCACATAAAACTTATTTAACGATTTTCACTATGTAACTATGAAACGTAATGAACAATATAGTTCAAATATTAATAGCCGTGTTGTTCCAACAAACGTTGTTGTTCATTCTATCCAAAGGAAAACATTAAACACGTTGTGAAACCAAGCAAAATAATTTCTCCTTGCGTGTAGATGTATCTTCAAGAATATTACTTTTCTAAAAATAGTCAATTTGCGTTGCAATTCATCAAATTTAATCGACAATGTAGAGGCTAAGTACTTGAAATTTATTGTGCAATTGTCCATTGTTGTTAACTCAAAAGGGATATTGTGAAGTATTTTTCTGGTAGTTTGATATTTATTCACTATTTAACATTAGTATAATATATAATTAATACTTTTGAGAAATGAATATTAAAATAATATAATATTAACATATTGTGTTATATTATTTTATATATATACACACATACATATATATTTTATATTATATCATTATTTCGTATCTTATATTATACTTTTTATTAACTTTCCACTGTTTAATTTTATTAATTAACATCAAAAGAATATATCATGTATATTTCATATTAGCTCTTTATATCGACATCAGTCAATACTCTCAATTATAGTTGAGTCAATAGTAACTCATTCGTGGAAGTTCTTTCCTTGTCTATTTTACTGGCTCTTAAAGAAGCAAACGATCTCACATCTTGTGCGCAAAATATAAATTGAGCAATTTAAGAATCGTTTACGACTATCGGAAAGAAAAAAGATTGATTTAGTGAACGTCAACGCGATTTGAATGTTTTTTTTTTGTAAACGTTTCCACTACTTTGAGATTAATAATAACGCGAGGAAGAAAAAGGAAAAAGAATCAGGGACAGGCGAATATTTCTCGCTTGCAACAACGCCATAACGTTATTAGAGAAGGATGACTAGAAACACAAACGATATCGCGTGCACCAATTAGGCAGAATCAAGGCCAATTAGTCTTAAGCCCCGGATCCACGCAGTTCGCTCGGGGATCGACAAATTGAGAAATTAAGGCCCCGATTATACGAATGAGATGGCAGAGAAATGAGTCGACAATTACCGAATTATTACCTGCGCTGTCATTCACGTGATCGCAATTCCCTTCTCTGCTCATTATGTTTAATTTCTCCATAAAGCTCCCCGTAATCCTCCAGTCGCTCGCGCGTTGCAAACGCAACGTGGCATTTTTAATTAGTAATCGATATCAAACGATATCGTTCGGTAATAGTAATCGCTCGATCTACTTTCAATTACGATCCTTGCTACCAGTCATTTTTGAATTCGCGATACACGATACACTGCGCGTACTATTTTTTTTCAATTGGCTCAGGCACTATTCGCATTTAGCCAAGTGAGTTTCTGCGACAAACACGTGCGCGTCGTCAGCATTTACAAGGTTAATTACAATGACGCACGCAGTCTTTATGCGCTGAGAAAAATGTATGTTTTCAATTTTTTAACCACGTTCAACTTTCCAACTGCGAAATTGAAGTTACTAATTGTAAAATTGACTTGAATTTCAGCTATGTAGAGAAACGTAGATAATTTCAAATGCAAGTAATTTCTTCTTTTTTTTTTTTTTAATTGCTGTAGAATAGCTAGGAATTCTTAGGAATTTAGAGAAAGTTTTTGCAAAACTTTCCTTTCGAATAACCGATAGAAATATAAATGTCTAATTTGAGATAACGAACGATTTCAACTAAAACTAAATAAGATAATATGATTCTATTCATCACTTTCAAAATATATTATTGGAATCGTGTCAAAAGAGAGCAGAGATTGGAAAAATTTTTTAAGCCTTTAGAAACAACCCTAATGTTTGTGATTTAGATCATTTTCATTTTACAGGTGAACTGTACTAGTAATAATTATTACGAATTATTGTGCAATTTTATATTTTTGAGAGAGTTACAGTTGAAAAGTAGAAAATTTATTTATGTACTAAATATCACAGAAACTACATTACATTTTGAATATTTTGTACATATTTTCCCAAAATGATTAGGTAGGTTTAATAGAGTTTCATGGAGCTTCAAAGCTTCAAGACACAGCTCTCAAAGTGAAAGTAAACAGTATGACATTTCTATGGTCACATCTTTTATAGTCTACGGTATTGTTCATAATTATCATCGTACATGTACAGCTTTGAGTTTAACAAGGATTCGACCTTCAAGGATTTAAAACTTTTCGGAGCCTCTCAAGATTTAAACCACCTTAAACTCTGACTTTCGAAGCTCAAGGCTCGAAACTCGTTTTTAGAACCGCTTCCACAGCTTTAGATGACTGCAGTAAACAATTCACACGTCGATTCAACGAAGTTGAAATAACTTCTGGCTGCAGCAGAGAACCTAATCCTCCGCGATAATCGGAAGCGTGAGAAACGCTAGAAATGCTCTAGAGCAGAGAGTCGACTCGAGCAACGAGAAGAATTTACTCAAGGACGGCGATTAACTCGCGCGGTGATACGTAACTCGGAATGCTGTTCCAAAGAGACGTCATCTTTTCAAGAAAAAAAAAAAAAGAAAAGAAATCTTTTTTTTCATGCCGAGGTCCGGCAGAAGAGAGGCTGTTATCTCACAATTTTTCTCGTAGTCGCGCCTTTCCGTTCGAACGTGCCGCGACGAGGTAATGAAACGAAACAGACTGCACGGTGCCCGGTCGAGGAGCATAACGGACGCCTGCGGAGTCGAACGTTCCCAGCGATGCTTAAACCTCGTAAAACGGTCGGCATGTCGCTCTTTATTTTGCGCTAAATGCCCGTCATCCCGTTTCGGTCCGGTCGAGGCAGAAGAAGCTGAGAGAGAGAGAGAGTCGGCTCAGGTGGACTCCGACGAGGCACCTAAGGATGAGCCAACACGGAAAGAGAGAAACAGAAAGACAGGGAGAAAGGTAGCTGAAAACGAGCAAGATTCCTCGGGTGTTGCCTCGGCCCGAGCGCGCTTTATGAATTTTACACTGTCATTATTACGTGATTACTGCAAAAAGGGTTATACCGGCGAGAGCAACTGAACCGGCGTTCCCCACGTGCGCGCACATTCGAGTCGCCTGCCACTCGCCGATCGCTACTAGCGACGAGATCAAGCATGCACCAAGCAAAACTAGATACCGTGTAGATACGCAGCGCGCATACCGGCTTCCACAGCCAAAAGTCAATTTTCCAATATTCTCTGATATTTCGATGAAATTTCTTCAAGCTGAAAAACAAGAACCCTTCAAAACTCTGGAATCCAAAGTGTTATTCGTTTCAGATAATCACGCGAACGACTACAACGTGCTAAAGTGAAAATTCTGAGAATCGAATCGGCGTTCAACAAAATCGAGCAACGAGTTTCAAGAGGTCGTTGTGAAGAGAAAACTTCGATCTTCAAACTGATGGTGGATGTAGGTACGAGAAAAATATTCTAATGTTTTCACGCATACTTGAATTTGTACAATTTTTCTCACTTTTCCATCCGCTGCACGAGAAAGAAAAAAAAGGAACCATCTCACTACTTTTAAAGGCAAAGACTTGGCGCATTGAAACGAGATCGAGTGAATCGCTCCACTTGATCTTCTTCTTGCGCAAAGTTGCGTCGGTTTAAATTATCGGCAATTTTTCACGCTGATCCCATCGGTGACTGGTACAGTTACGCTCTTCGCTGTATGCAAACGTCATTCGCCACTTTTGTTGCACCAGATTCGTCTCGGGTGGATATCGAAAACTCGATCCCATCGCTACTCGCCGCCGCTTGAGATTATTCCGCGCGCCAAACTGCTCCGCTAGCCTGCCTCGTTTCGGGCCCGTGACCGTGCCATCCGCGCCTCTCTTGCCATTGCTACCAGGAAGTCAATTACGTAAAGTACCAAGCAATGAGAAAAAGTCCATGCGGTTAGTGTACCATCGTGCTACTTCCTGGTCCAGCGTACGACGCGCCACCCTGCGCCGAGCCACCCAACTAAAACCGAACTAAACCGAACTTAACCGAACCGAACCGAACCAAACCGCCCGCTATATGCACTCTCACTTCTCTTACGCCCGTAGCTTCACCGCGTTTCTTTCACAATCGCTCGTTCCCAACGTTCGGCCTTTTTAAACGCGATTATTATAAGGACGCTCGTTACCAGTCGCCCACCGCGTTTCGCCAACCGATCCGTTATGCGACCGTTCACCGCGTTTCTTCCTCTGCATTCATCCTCGATACCGATTCGTCCCGTCACTCCGCTCTCTACGTGGACGATATCTCTTCGCAGCGATGAACGTTCGAATCTCAGCTTCGAAGCTTTGTACAACGATGAATGTGTGAATCGTGGGTTTTTTTGGTTCTTTTGATTTTGCGAGAAGATTTGAATCGCTCGGTTCGAAGCTCCTGGGGGATTTTGGTTAGTCTTGGGTCTTGAAAGTTTTGGAAATGCAGAGGTGTAGCTAAAGTTGTCACTCGTTGTGTTTCAATTAATCTTGAAAGTCGAAGTTTTACGATGAATTTTTTTTTTGATAATTGTGCGAGTATAGTAGTCATGCAGCTTCTGGGAAATTTTGGTTAATGGATCTTGAAAATTTCGGAAATGCAAAGTGTAGCTTGAAATATACTTCTGACGAAAGTTGCTTTTTACTCTTGAAGGTTTAGCCTCGATAGAGTGAAAGTTTAACGAGTGTTTGGTATTTCCCCAGTATTTTCAACGTTTCAATCGAAGCGCAGTACCGTCGACACAACTCGAGTATTAAAAAATATTTTTACAGGTCAATTACATAATTTATAATAAATTTGCACTTGGTTGTTTGAAGTTTAGAATACACCTATTTGTTCATATTATTACTCGTATCGTCGACATATTACATTATATTACATATCACTCACAAAATGCAGCAGAAAACTTCCGTGTTTGTAAAATATTGTATCAAATGATTAAATAAAAATTAAATACGAAATATTCAGCAACTCTCCTCTATCCATCTGTTATCCATCAAAATTTTTCAAGACTTTCAAGACTTTCGAGACTCGAGATTAATCGAGACATTCAAGACTAATCAAGATTTCCAAGATTCGAGATTAATCAGAACTTTCAAGACTAATTGAGATTTCCAAGACTCGAGATTAATCAACGCTCAAAACTTTCAAGACTCGAGACTGATCAACGCTTTCAAGATGTGAGATTTTCAACGTTTAAAATATCGAAAGTGCTTATCGCTTTTGCTGTGCGTGTACGTTCCAAGCGATTCGAAATGTTTCATCTCTATATCTCTATCGATGTAAATAAGTGTACATAGTGTGTCAATCTATTTCTAATATATCCACAGAAATAATGTGTTGTATATAAGGTGGGCCAGAAAGAATTATAATATTCGAACATCTCCGTTATTTTTGGGAGTGTAAAAAAATTTTATCAAAAGCAAAAGTTATTCAGTATAGAAAAGGCTATAATTTGAGATCACAATCATTCTTTTAAATGAGATCATATATTTTTTATCCATTATTTTTTAGTCCACTTTTTAATCCATTAATCGATTATATTACGTTCTTTTGCACACATTTGATCGATGTGTGTGTTTATAATAATAATAATAATAACTATGGAAGTTATTTAACTTTAATTTCGCAGAATTTATCGTACGAAAGACAGGAATTTATATTTTTAAGACGAGGAATTTGTTCTTCCCCGTTCTTCATGGAACAAATTTATAAAAACTAAAGTTAAAATATCTCCCTTTTATCTAATTTTTTTCTGCTATAACGTTAATAATTTTTCCACGCGCATAAATTAATATATTTTTTTTCTCTCACAGAGAATGTCGAGCTGTATTGAGCAATCGTTTTTGCACTGAGCAACTTTTGTCGATAAAGTTTCAATATATTTTCAAAAGCAACTGTGTACGTCATTTGTAATGCAAATACACGAAATTATATTGAAATATCTCCTAAATCATTAATTTTTCGACGAACGCGGATCAGTAGATTTAAAGGCTATGTCAAACATTTGCGTAAATTCTTGATAAAAAGAACAGAAAATTAAAAAATCATCAGAATATACGTCATTCACCTTTCGACGATTTTGACATTTCTCACAATGGCGCGGATGATAATAATAATCGAATCGAATCGAAGGCGTCAAGCGAGACACCCGGTATATACGCGCGTATTTTCTTTACTTTCAAACGCTGCGCGTTGCAATTGCCCACGGTTTTCCGGGGGGAAGGGAGAAAAAAGCTCGGGCGTTCTTCGAAACGAATCGAAAGTAGAACGTAAAAAATGAGAGCTCGTGCTGAGAAGAACAGAAACGTTCCTCCTCGCGGCTTACACTTGCTGTCTGCCGCAACGATCAACATGACCGGCTACTATTATTACCGGCCGGAGGGGCGGGAGGGAGGCGAGGAGAGACTTTTGCAATTTAAAACAATGAAGCCACTCGGTATCGCGAAATCGACGCGATCGCGAGCCTGCATCTGCTGTGTCGGATGCAATAATAGAACGATAAATAGCACGCTGAAGATCTCTAATCGCTTTTGACAGGTGAACGGTCGCGATCGGTGTTCCATCGAGCTACATCCAACCAGCTCGGGCTCGTACTCCGATGCACCGTTTTGTTGCGTAATCGACTCGATTTCGTTTCGTAAAATTTTGTGAAAATTCTGGTCCGCGAAAGTTTTTGAAGCCCTTGCGTTCACGACGCGACGACATGGAAGGGAATATTTAGTAGGTGAGAAAGAGACCTCTTCTCCGACGCCTAACGGCGGGCCTAATTATGCCTGAAGTTGCCTCTTGAGTGAAGTAACAACGAGGAACTTAACGTTGCCTGTTGCATGTTCCAAACGGATAGTACACCAACTTGTAGAGACGCGATACGTTTGCGCCGATACGACACAATCAGCAGCAAGGGCTGCACTTGGACTTTGCTTTGGACTTTTTTTTGTTTTATACGAAAGGAATTTGCGCGTCGACGCGTTTTCATCGAGAAATAATGAAACAAAGTGACAAACTTGGATACTTACGATCAGAAATACTTCTGTTCAGTTATTATTATTATTTTATTCAATTTATATTATATCAACACTCTATATTTTAATATAATTTACATTTTGTTATACTGAAATTGTATTATAAATTATAATGCAAGTAAAGAATATTAAATTCGAAATTCTTCGATCTATAGCAATTTTTTTTTTTTTTTTTTTTTTTTTATTAAATTACAACAGTTTCGATATTTAAGTGTCGGAATATTAATGGGATTCGCGCTACATCACCTCAACGATAAATGAACTTGTCGAGGTGAATTGAATATCAATCGTGTGCTTGATAATGAAATTGAGAAATGAACGAAAAGTGGAGTTGATCAGTTTGGCTTCTGAGAGACTTGAAAATATGGAGAAAATGTTTCTATAAGTTGGTGTTTGCTGCAAATATTTTTAGACATTGTGCGCAATGGGAGACGATGAAGAGCTTCTCATTGGCAGTTAGGACGGTGCTTAAGGGTTAAAGCGACATTTGTTCGTAGCAACAAGTTGTCCACGAGCAACGCGTTGCGAAAAAATTGACAAACTGTATACAACGAGGCGGCATTTGTTTTTGTCACGTGTTTCCTATTTTTCTTTCACCCTCGCCGCTCTGAAGGAGCAAATAGGCAACTTTTGTTACTGACAACGGGAGGAACATGGAGAAATATCGAGCAAGGAACAAAAACGTTTCAAGAAATATTTTTGGAGATATCAACAAAAAGATCCTCTTGCTGCTTGCAGTTTGGGATGCGGGTCAGAGATGCCAGACATTCAACGTTATGATTCAATTTCTCAGAGACGAGTGTGAAAGAAAAAGAAAAATCTCCCCGATATCGCGAAAAGCTTCATTTTCTTTTTCCAAATTATTAAAAGATGCAAGAAACAACAGCAGTTGCACGTATTTAAATCCTAGCTATAATCTATAATATTAAAAAGATCTCGACGTGCTTTTATTAAATTGCCATATATCAGATATATCTTTCAAAGTACCACGCAGATGTACATTTGTTACATAATATGATATATAAAAAATTAATGAAAGGAACACTATAAAATTTTATCGATGTGCAAACATTTGAATCGGCGCGATCGCTCAGTACCAGACAACGCCACTCCTACTCGAGATCTATCCCACGTGACCCAAATCAACCAATCGCTAATTTTCGTTGCATCGGCGTTGCACCTCAACAGTCCCGATTTTCTGGGTTACCCCGCTAAAATCACTCTCAGTGATGAAAAAAAAGAATATATCGATACTTCTTTCTGCGTTGTCTTTAGAACAAGGTCCATAAAATAAACTCCACGAAAGTTGGATAATTCGCCAGCCAAGAAGAAAATATTAATAGACTAAAACAAAACAAAATATATTACACTATCATAAATATCATAAAATAAAATTAAATGCAAAAGTAGTTATAAAATTATAAAGTTCCCATAGCGGTTCGATAATCGTTTGGTTTTCGAAAATCATCTTCAGACGTACACCCTCGACGACGAAGTGAATAAAATAATGGGGGGAGAAAAGTCAATTCTTCCACGAGAAAGAGAGAGAGAGAGAGAGAGAGAGAGGGAGGGAGGGAGATGATCGCGCGTTTCCCCCGAGACGATCGGTGAAACGAGAGACGCGCAAACATCTGCACCTAACGTTAATGGGATCATGGATCGGCGGAGACCCCATTATTACTTTTCCACGGCACCGTGGTACATATTAGCTCCGTGGAGAAATTCCACGCGAAGACCGAAGGATCGGAGGGAGTGAGACACAGGGAGAGAAGGGCCCTTCCCTTTGCGCTGATCCGTAAACAGCAAACGAATCGAGGCGCTTGCACGACGACGACGACGACGACGACGACAAAGGATAGAGTACAGAGTCTATACAAGCGAAGACGCGGAGAACGCCCCTCGCTCGTTTGCTCGCTATAATGATCATCCGAGTTTCAGGGCGCATCGAGCGGAAACGCAAACAACACGCGCCACGGGTCTTGTCATATGAATGAATTGAAAACAGTGACATAATGCGCTGTTAATTAAATGTTAATTCCTAACAAACTGTGGCGCGAGGGAAGAGAGGCCGCCGGCTGAAAACGCGTGCATCGACGCGTGCATTCAAATCCGTCGATGACTGCGAACAATCGCCACCTCGACGTCGCGAAAGCAATTCTCGTTCGCGAACTGAGCGACGATGGGTGCAGTAAATTCTGCTGACTGTAATTAAACAGTTTTTTTGGGGGGGGATATTTTTGATATTTGGTGTTGTCGAGTAGTTTAAGAATTTATTTATTGCTGTTTATTTATTTATTTATTTATTTAACAATGCGAGCGCGTGCTAACAGCGTGGATTTCGTCCACGTAATTTTCGTATTAGGTTTCATTAACGCTTGATTTATCATAGTTGTAGCATCAGTGTGAGTCTGAATCATCAAACGATAAAACTAACTGTTAACATTATTCGAAATACAACCATTACGTAATATGGACATCCACGCGTCCACAATCATAAAGTCGCGGTTGGAACGCAGTGTTAAACGATTAAGAAACTTTTTTGCCATTTTTCAAAAGAATTATTAGGTTTCTTGGAAAAGTTTTGTGACAAGTAGGACACAATGCAAAAAAAAAAAGAAAATTTTATCTTGAAATTCAAGATTAAGGTCAATTTTGGTCCATCAAATCGAAGGTGTAGAATTCATTCATGATAGCCACGGACAAACTTCTTTTTCCACACTGCACACGTTTAAAATTTATATTTTTTTAAAGCCTGTATTTTCTATTTTCCATATTTTTCGAGACTAATATTTCGGACTGTTCAAACTTTATATAATTCCACGTTATCATCGATTAAACGTTGAAAAAGAAAATACGTCTTCAAAACGTATAGTTTGTTCGTACTGTTAAATTTACGATAACAAGCGTGGAATTAAATTTTACTCCAAAAAAAAA
Organism: Melipona beecheii; assembly: GCA_032399605.1. Taxonomy (NCBI): domain Eukaryota; kingdom Metazoa; phylum Arthropoda; class Insecta; order Hymenoptera; family Apidae; genus Melipona; species Melipona beecheii. The sequence continues at coordinate 7,892,625 of JAUCMO010000507.1, forward strand.
AAATAAAAAAATAAAATGCCTCTTTTTAGAAACAGGGAAATGAAAGAGACACATTTTCGAGTAAATTATTTTTATTTACTCGAAACGTGCATCTCGCTAGCACGAATGGCTTTGTTCGAGCGAGATATAAACTGATTTATGGAGTTTTAATAAATAATGAAAAATACATGTTCTTTTATTCGATAAATAATTTACATTCTGTGATTATCGTTTCTCGAGTATATAAAATATTTCGATCTTTAACTTGGTTTTGGTACTAGATTTATGACACGTACATGTTTAATTATTAATAAACAAATTTCGCTTTTTTTTTAGCTTTTCTAAATATTAATTTTTTTCGAAAGAATGCCATTTTGTTGATTAACGCACTTCTCACCTGATCAACAGACATTTGTTCACAGTGATGGTCGAGACAAAATTCGTAATGTGAATCATAAAGAGTTTAATATAATTCCTTTCAAATAACGAAGATCAACGAGTCAAATTTTCATAAGTGATGAAAAACTATCTTCACTGTAGTTTTATAGCGGTAATTCGAAAATCGCTCGTGTAAAAAAGTGAAGTTATCTTGACCATATCGTCAGTTTCATTTTTGCAATAATCCAAGCTTTCTTAATTTTGCTGTTACACAAAAAAAATATCAAAGGATTCATAAATTCGTAATCATCACATTGATTACGTTGACTATTTAACGATGTTTTGATCATGCAAAATATTTTTATTAGTATTATTATTATTATATATTATTATGTATAAAGTAAAAAAAAAATTACATACAAAAAATTGCATTCTTTTATGTAATATATTTAACTAATAGTGCAAACAAAATTTTATGTAATTTCGATACAACAAAATATTGAATAGAACAGGTCACTTCAACTAACTGCAACATGATAACAAAAAATAATATACGTTGAAAATAATACGTGTTACTATTTCGCGTGCGTAATTTAATGTTAGTTGTTTATGAATAAAAAGGAGACTTTGTCAAATTATACAGACAACATTTCACTAATTTTCTCGCAAGTCGCAAGATTTGTAATATCGCAGTTGAAATATCTTATCTGTGGAATTGCGTACGCGGATCGAAATAATTTTCTATAAAATCGAGCAACCGATTCTATTCGGCTCGTGTGTCAATAAATTGCCTCCTTTTGGGGATCATTTTCCCTGGGTCAGCACTATGATGCATTCGTCCTGGTTACCCGCTGATTCATAACATTTTACCGAACGAACGCATTTATATTCGACACGTTACACAGTTTCAAATAGCTTTCCTTTCAAAAGTTTCAACGAATCTCGCGAATATATGTATACATATACGTGAATGTAAATAGCTCGGGTTACGTTCGAATATAGTTTCTTAGAACAGGAAACGATACGCGCCCATCACTTTTGCTATTGGCTTGTTCTAAAAAACAGGTGGAGAGCAATTTCGGCAAACGGGAAGAGAGAAAAAAGAACGATCGACTGCAAATAGTATTTATTTTCTTTCTTTTTCTTTTTTTTCGTCAGAAAATCGAGCAAAAACACGAAAATAAAACACTTTGTATTTGCGACTCGACGAAAGAGATTCGAAGCTGTCGAGAGCACGCGCGCGTAAAAAAAAAGGTAGACACGTATCAGATTTGAGCGTTAATCAAATCAGGATCGGACAAATTTTATCTGATGTGAAGATAGAAAATAACAATTGGAAATGACAACATTGGTGGTTCTGCGTGAAAAATCATTTTCGGAGAAGTGACTTTATCTTGAATTCGAATCGAACGAATCGTTCTTTTATTTGAGTTGAAATAACGAATGACTGCAGAGGCTGAAGAAGCAATTATGATGATCAAATAGTTTACACAAAAATCACTTGCTTGTTCAAACAAACGAACGCGAAATTACACGAAAGTAACATTGAATCGCGCGTTTAAATGATCATTATTCGAGCATCTCCGTCAAATATCCGTCTAATGTCTGAATCAGATAATATGTTATCACTGAAAGTGATTTTAGCGGGGGTAACCCAGGTGCAACGCTGATGCAACGAAAATTAGCGATTGGTTGATTTGGGTCACGTGATTCGCGAGGGGGCGTGGGGTATACCTCGAGTAAGAGTGGCGATCGTGCCTGTAGTTTGTTCTCTATCGACTCAAATGTTTGCGTATCGATAAAATTTTATGGCAGAAAAGTCGTCTTCATTTCCTAGTCGGGACAGTTGCTTCTGGGTCTTTCAATGAGACGAATCGTACGAGTCGTGCGGTTTTTTCAATAATCCCAATAATTTCGGATACCATCGAAATAAACGTTTATTTAAGTAATTATGCAACTGCATTCCATCAATTAGTTAAACATTTAGTTGACAATGTATCGGAAAAGTGAATGAATTTTATTGGAAACGAAGATATCTGTTACTTGACTGCAACATTTAGACCTTTATTATACTTCATCGTCGTTCTACTTATTATTATACATCGTCGTCGTTTTATTTAATTGTCGATCGTTCACACCGAGTACGTAATTAACCAACTTGTACGTACCTGATTCTCTCGAGAACGAAGCGTCAAATGAGAGACGTACATACGTATCTTGTGGACTTGAAATCACTCACTGAAGTGATTTTACTCCCAGTTATTGTTCCGTGAAAACTGGGACATGGCGTGTATTACGAGCTATAAACAACGATGTTTAACGTTGCTCAACTAACTCTATGTAAATGGTTCGAGTCACTCACGTGTCTCCAACGACTCTAAAGGAGCATTTAATCGAGGTAAGTGTGCTAGACACGGTTCGGAAGTAGGATGTTTCTCACACGAGAATTTCTATAGTGTGAACGGTGACATGTCATCTCGTTAAAAATAAAATGACTTCCAGCGATGCGCGTTTCTCTTTGACTTGTTCTCGTTTCCAATTAAGCCGAGCAAGCTATTCGCGCAGTCTCCGACAAATGATAGGATCGTTTAACCTCAAACATTCGCGCACGTGCTTTCGTCAGTTCTCGCTTCGGGGTGTAATGATATCAACGATATAAGGTCGTCAGAATTATCTAGGTTCGATCTCTCCTTCGCAGAAAAATGTCACAATTCGCGTACGTGATTTCTCCTTTCTCTCTTGCAGTACTGTTTTAAGTTTCAGGCATTTGACTGCTCGAGAACCAACCAGTTTATTTCCAATTTTTCGAATATTCAGTTCATTTGCTGAATAAAACAGCTGTCTATCTCGGCGCAATCTTTTCTAAAATCTGCCGATGTAACATTTAATATGTACAAACATAAATAAATTTGTATAAAGTATAATAAAAAGCTCTTTAACGTTCTCCGTGACATCGTTACAATTTTTCTCCTTTTCACCAATAAAAAGAAACGTTTCAATGTTAAACGAACATGTGATAAATCATACAGGAAAGAGATTCCCTCGCTCTGTTTTATTATTGCGAAGAATGTAAAACGGTTGGCAAGGGACTTCAAACGAGAATTTTTAAAGCGATTAATCATCGCGGAGTTTCCTCCGTTCGGAAATTCTTCTCGCGTGTACGGTTAAATAGTGTCTCCCTTTGTTCGAGAATCGTTCGGCTCTCCGAACGTCGTGGAACGGTTCGCTCACTCGGCGCGGTGCTTAATTTTTTCGAACGTCCAATAAAACGGAAAGTAAAATAAAAGAAAAACGGGGGAGAACGGTGTGCGAACGGAGAAGGGCGCCCGAAGATCCGAAAGGTGGAATTGAATGTGATTTCCGCGAAGTTTCTCGCGAGGAGAGCTACTCGAGGAGAGGTCGTTGAAGGGAAGAAAAGAATTTCGCGGTCGCCCGCGAAGTAATACTCGGTAAGAAGTACAGTATCGCAAGAAACTGTTTGAAACTGACACTGGCGCGGTATTAAAATCAAACGATTTGACATTTTCCAGGAGCAAGGTTATATATTCCGTCCGTACCAGTTTAATATCCGGTAACATTTAAATCTCGGGGAGGAAAGCTCTCTGTAGTGACCCATTGACCTTTTTTCCAAAGTCCCTCGTTCTCTTCCCCTCTCTCTTTCTTTTCTCGTTCGAAATTTAACGGGGCATTGCAAGACGAAATTATGAAGATCGAAACCCGTAGAAATAAAAAAAGCTGTGTTCGTTCCTTTCAGAGATTTCGATAAATGATATTTGACTCGCACCAAGAGGAAAATTAAAAAGATGCTTTTTAATGTGATAAAATTTTTTTTAATTCTTTTGCACGTTGTATTGTTTCTAGATTGATAAGACGAATAACGGTATTAAATTAAATTAAAAGTTGCAAGGTTAAGCGATAATTGTTACAACTTTTTAAAGAAGCATTTATGGGCTAAATGATATTTGTCTGTAGAACGTTAAAACGACGATGCTGACCACTAAATTTTAAAACACTTTGCACAACTAACTTATCCAGCAGTAGATCTACCACTTATCAAGCAGTGATCGAAATGAGCAATTTGTAATTTTGTTTTAGAGCAGCTTTCTAGATTTACGATATATGTTACGTTTCGAATGATTCTTACAAAATCAAAAGGCATGACTAAAAGCTCATGTTTCTTAATTGTATTATAAACCTTCCCCTATTCCTTGCACTCCGATTTTCCTGATATTTTCTATTTATTAAATTTTACAAAATCATTGAAAAACGCAACATCGTAACTCTAGCAAAAAATTACGAAATGCTCATTTTGACCACTGGTGGTCAGTTCTAGTGTTAAACGCATTGAATCATAACGAAGATTGTACAGTTAGCGCTAGAACTACGCTAGAACGACTGAGAGCACGAAATTTCCATCAGAAAGATAAAAGAAATAGCAAACCTTCATCACGATACAATATTTTACAAGCACACGCTTTTATTCTATCTATTTTACGAAGGATCATTAAAGTTTTATATCTATAATCCAAATATCTAAAATATTTATAAAATATCTAATATGCCTACGGCAATAATCAAGTGGTCGTGATAGTTCAACACAAAATGTAAACAAACACTTAAGATGTAAACAAACAATTAAAATGTAAACAAACAATGAAAATGTAAACAAACACTTAAAATGTAAACAAACAAAATGTAAATACATTTTCTGTATTGATAGTTGTAAATTATTTTTCCTTCGACATTAAAAACAAAAATAAACGATAAACGATAAAATTGCTATTCTACCCTAAATATTGTGAAATTTCTTCTCGATACGAAACACCTGACGACGATCGCACGATGAATTTTCATTAATGATGGATAGTTCCCTGCACGACAGATATCAAGATCCATGCAGTATATCAAAGCCGCCGTTGGCGTAGAAGGTACCATTTTCTGTTCTAAATTTTAATGACAGTTTCAAAGTTCGGCCCGTTGAAACAGCTAGTCCGCTTCCGGGCATTTTGGAAAATTAAATTAGACCGGGGTGGTGTCGTTATGTCGTTCCTTGCAGCTCGCATATTTCCTCGCCATTCAACTGATTCGGTTACAAGCAAACGCCGTTAATGCCATTTACAATGGCCGTCAAACAATTCGCATCTCGTAACTTTGAGTTTTACTTCTCAACATCAGATCGGACCCGAGTTGAACGAGGAGAAAGTTGAATAGAACGTTTGAAACGATAAGTATATGACGATACAAGGTATACCGTAATACATAAATACGAGAATATTTGAAAAATGATAAACTTGTCATCATATTTGACTCGACATTGCTTCAAGTAATTGAATTATGTGAATTTATTTGAACAAGCGAATGACTCAGTAATTTGATCGTCAGTATTTCCTTTTCCTATTTTTTTTAGCACGTTTCTGCATGTAATAATTTTGTTTCATTCTGTTGTACGAACTTTCGGATTGTCCGTCATTTAATTTCAACGAATCGATGAATCAAATCAAAATATTATTCACGATCTATTTGACTCGGATACTAACTTTTTCAATAAATGGAACAAATCACCGACAGCGACTCGCTGTTCCAAATTGTTTTTGTTTCAAATAAAACATCACCCAACCCTGGTTTCCTTGATCAATCGAGCATCACGTCTTAAAAACTTAACGCCAACAACGCAAAAGTGTCCAGTTTGTAGCAAAATTTTAACCGACTGACGGTAATTTAAATATTTCAAGTTGTAATCTGTTCCGAGCGAGAAATTTTACTCCACTTGTTACAAATTACGTTGTAACATAATTTCTAGCCGCAGCCTGTGTGTATCGGTAAAAATAGCACAGAAGGAAAATTATTGCAGTCGTTCAAAAGCTTTTAATCTTGTAATTTTTTGGCCTTGCAAATGCGTGGCTAAGTCTCCAGGGGAAAGAATGCAGCAAGCGGTACATCTAATAAACAACTCACATTTCCATCGAATCCAAAAGCACCGTTGCTGCTAAACGGATAGCGAAATAGACCAAAGCAAGTGGACATGCCTCTGAAACGGTGCTCTAAATGACGCGTTTCATCGCGAGGTTTTTCTGTTAGAGAAGAATCCATCGAAAAGAAGAACGAGAGAGGAGGAGAGAGAAATATTCAGGCAAGAACCTCAAAAACAACGCTCCTTTCCAAGTTAACGTTTTTAACCGATCAAAGCCAATTTCCTGACGTGTGTATAGCTACTGCCTAAAGAAAAATGGACAAACGAGCAAGTCCACGAAATGATAAACGAAGGCGATATCGACGAAAAATTTCTCGATCGAGTGGCGAGTGTTCCGACGGATCGCGGATAATCGTCCTCGCCCCTCAGAACCACTTCAGCGCGATGAAGTTAACAATTCCGATCGATCGTGAAAGTCAATTTCCTGATAACCGACTGCGTCTGTGTGTGTGTGTTTGGACGCTGCTAATGAAAAGTAACTGCACGTCGAAAGAAAATTGCAAATGATGAGCGAGGAAGATACGTTCCAGTAGTCGATGCCGTTCCAGTGGTCGATGCTCGGTGTTTCAACAAATCTCTCTCGGGCCGATTACCAGGTGCACCACTTCCACGTTCCTGATCTACTTCGATTGAATGCCATCCTCCCCCCCCCCTCTCTCTGTCTCTCTTTCTGTCGTCGCTGATTGTTTCCCACAAAAACAAAAGGATTCCCGCGATTAGGCAAGAATCATTCGCGAACCGTGCGCTAAACATCCGCGTGCTGTTTCCTCGCGACGAAACCGACGTGCGAAATTTTTTTTGTCCGGCAAAAAGATATAAAGCGTCACCGAATTTCGGACGACACGTTTGTCGACAACTTTTCCAACGATTGGGAAAAGATTCAATTTTACGGACAGTTTAATTATTGGGTTAATTATTACACTTTACAGTTATCGCACTTCCACGACATTCGAAGAGAACGAGGGGTCGTCGTTGACCCCTTGATTGATGCGTAGCAGTTCGATCGCGATCTACGCTGAGTACGTTCATTTTTGTCAGCGCGCATTTTTCTCAGAAAATATACGAAATGATCAAAACACTGAATTGCACTATTATTAACAGGTGTGCTACCTGTTATAGTGTATAATAATAATAATATTATTAATGTGTATTAGCTATCATACCTAAATAATAATCATATCTAATAATGTAGCAAAAAGTCACATATAAATTGTAAGATTCCGTCTAACAAACACTTGACAAGTTCAACAATATCAGAGAATATACAGCAACGAGTAAAAGTTTAAGACTACATTTTTGATCGAACGTTGCGCCATATCACGAACATCAAGCGGCAATTAACTCGTCACACGTTTCACAGTTACAGAAAAATTTTTTTACGTATCTTTAATCGCGAGGTATTACAAACAACACAAAAAAAAAAACTAACAATTTCTCTCTAAATTTTCACAAACTGAGTCTTTAGTTATTCGTTATTGCAAAAAAAAAAAATCTTTCGTGTAATACTACAAGGTCCATAACACCGTAATCAAGAGGATAGGTCGTCTTAAACTTTCCTCCGTTACTGTACTGAGCATACGCCGTGACACAGGTAAAAAGCGCAATGTTCCGTATTAAATGTACCGGTTCGATCTTCGCGTCTGTGATACGAATTTTACGGTGTATCGAAGATGCGTTTATGGCTGGTAGATGCACCAAGTGGTCGATTAATTGTCGGGACACTTCGCGTTGAAAGTGCATTCGCAATTGCGCTTTGATCAATTAACGATACTCTTCACATCTTTCGCCGGAAAATCACAAAAATAAATCATATCGTTTACAAAACGCGCAATTATCGGGTAAAATGATTGACACGGTGCGTAAAGTATGTACGTTCGCGTGATTTTGCAGGCGACTATACTATAATAAGCAGGGAACGCGCTGTGCGCGGTCCCACCCTCGAGCGTCGAGGTTGCACAAAATTTTCTTTCGATACTCCGACCGCCATCGGTCGCGGAATTTGTCGAGAAACTTTCATTCGGAAACGCGCTGCCATTTTCCGCTCGATTTATAAATTGCGGAACGATATCGAAACGTAGTCGCGATCGTTCGCCAATTTCAATAAGATTCGGCACCTGGATTTTCGTGAGAAGCACGCTCGTTGGCAATCGCCGGAAATGGCTGGACGAATATCGGCGAGCGTAATTCTCTGATTTGAATTTTCTTGGATGTTCAAGCTCCATTGGATGCGCGGATAAAAGTCGAAGAATTACAATTCCCCCTCCCCTTCTTTTATTATCGTTTCTTATTCTTTTATTATTTATTTCTCCGCGAGGTTACGAAGAGAATTAATATTCATCTGAAACATTCGTCGCTACATGGATATAACGTGATGACATGATTTTTGGATTTTCTTTTTTGCAGAATCTAAAATATTTCTTCATTGTTATATACATCATACGATATTACTACAATATTATAATATATTAGTATTTTATATTATATTATTTATATATCATGTTATGATACACACTATGTGAATTATATAATTAATATATTATATTTTATTAGTTTTATCATTTGAGTCAATTAAACTTTATCAAAAAAAAGGCAACTTTATGCCATATTGCAATACAGTTACATTATACCATGTATATTATAGTGCATGGTAATATCAATATTATACGTGTATATTAATATCACGTTAACATCACGAGTATATATTCAACACCATAAAATGCAATGTTGTGCTATATCATTTACGATATATTGCGCTCAATACATTTTGCGATAAATTGAAGCGTAACATACTCGAATACCTCGCACAGGAACTCGCGACTGCACCAAACACATGGTAAAGTCGCACGTGTCGTTGTCAAAGACAAAACGAACTATACATTACCTAATCTGATCAATATACCTTTGTCTCGCGGAAAGAAGTCGATAGAAGAGCGATCGGTTTGCGCCAATGCGCGGGAAGCAGCTGCCAAAAAGGAGCAATGCAGGCTCCAAGAGGCCAAAGGTCGAATAAAACTTGGCACGCTGATTTGTGACGAGCACGCCGTAACGACGAGAGCTTTAAAGTTCTAGACGATCTTAGAACGAACCGTAGAAATCTATTTACTGTAACGTAATGCAATATATCTCTACGCTTCGTTCTGTTCGTCAGAAATCAGCGTGCCAAGTTCACAAAATCGGTCGATTTTGCCCTTTTGGAGCCTGCATTGCTGCTTCTTCTATATTCACGCAATGTAACACTTTTCTCTTTTTCTGTCTTAGCACGACGTAACAAACTTTTTCTATTTTAACGTGACACGGTACAAGCGACACTGCAGTTTAGAAGCTTCTGCTTTCTTTCAAAAATTATTGTAGAAACTTATTTTCAAAGTTTCTAAGATTCGACTACTTTTGGTTACTTGTTGGATGCCGGCGAGAACTCTGAGTTGATTATTTTCGAGAGCATTCCAGGGTATTCTGAAAGAATTTGAAAGAACAAAATTTTTGAAACGATCGAGTTTCTTCGAGTTACTTTGTACACTCGAAGGTGTACGTAGCGTAACCTCTCAAGTCAGAGGTGGCTAACTGGCGGTCCGCGGGCTGCCCCCACTATTTCCCTGATCGCTAGCGCTATCCCCTCCACTGCCCCGATCTCTCTCCACTACGTCGTTGCGTACAAATTCTTTACTGTAGCTGTTACAATTGAAGAAAGTAGGTTGTACGGCCCGCTACGAAACAGTGTGGGAATTAATTTTCATAGGTGTAGGAATCGGCTGATTGAGCGAGTAACTCGCGCGGGGAAGAAGTTCGCCGCCTCTGCCTCAAATGACGCGAACTTGCCGAGAGTATGCGAACGTGCTCGAGTCTGTCGCGTGACGTTAGCCGCGGAACACTTTCGACGTACCCTGTTACGTTGTCAAATGTGTAACGCGATGAAGGGACGCCGAACGAATTAATTCATATTCATGCGCTCGTCTCCTTGTATCTAACCTTAGCGCTGCTCCTCAGTTTCTGCATCCTTATTCGGCGAACTTCCTAATCTATTTCGATCAAACAGTTGAAGGTTTAGTTTCTATAAGCGAAGTGTTTTAAGGAAATTACATGCACACGTTGCTCGGGGGAGTTGAAACTGGTATGTCAAGATGTGACGATGGCAAGGTCTATTTACGTACTGTATTCTGTTCTATTTTTTTCCTTTTTTCTTTAATAAAACAAAAGAATATGCACAAATATTCTGTCCAACTGTCTTCTGAGCCAATTCAATTATTATATCAATTGAAATAAATTCCCTTTTTAAATAACACAACTAATTTCGTAAAGAAATGAACTTCTTCACAAAAGATGCACATTAAACAAACCCTCCTTTCTCAACAGTTAATGCGAAGCTATGCTTTCTTAAGTTAATGGAAAAACGCATACGTTTTCAATTCTTTTTCAGAAATTTTTCAAAATTGAAAATTATGACTTCTTTTACATTTTTTGAAAACTAATTGATTAACAAGTAGTTATAATTAGTCTCTGGAAATGAACTCAATATTTGACATCGTTGAAATATAAAAATGACAGAATTTGTCTTTTTATAAATTTTGTATCTCCGGGCGAAAAATTTCCGATCAAATGAGAGTGTAAATACATTTGAAAGTATATTCAAGGGTATTGAAATCTTTGGGGTACAAAATACCATTGCGTTTGTTCGAACTGCAGTCTTAATTTAATTAAATACTTGGAAAAATATTCAGATACTTGCTCGATGGAAAACAACGGAACAACTTCATGACTAATATAAATGCGATCGTAAATGCTACGTTATAAAATAAAATATTTTGTTAAAAGCTTTGACCCTCGAGTAGTGTCATTTGTTGAAACCGCTGTAGTACGATAGCGATAAAAAAGAAAGAAAGAAAGAAAGAAAGAGAAAGAGCGTAGCTATCAAAAACATTTACGGCTTCACTGCGCGAAAAAACCGCGTGGCAAAGTGAAAAGAAGAATCTATTCAGGCCATCGTGTTGCACAGAAAATTATTGGATGTAAAAGTAATTGATTGCATTGGGTACAAAAAATAATGGAACCTTATCTAATCAAATCTATCACTTGCGAGAAAAACGCCAGGAGCTAGCAACGCGAACAGTCTCCATAAAATGCACTACAATGCACTTGTCTGAATTTTACAGCCTGTAACCTGAATATCCATTTCTCGTTGAAAACTGTATCCATTATTTTAAATTATCAGATACAGATGCACAATTATTAAACGAACACCTTTGTCCCGACATTTGCGAATAAAAGAAAAATATGCAAACAAAAGTGTTTAATGTAATAAACGGCTGAGTTTGAAGTAAATTTAAAATCATGTAATAACGAAATAATTGTTAGGCGAATTCAAACGTCAGTGATCTCGCGTTCAATTAAATTTTTGAAATTTTTAAATTAACAGATTGACTAGTTGCAACCGAGCTTTTTTTTTATTACAAAAAACAATTGTGCGAGATCTGGAACGATATAATAATAATTAGAAAATAACAAACACACATCTTATCAAACACTGATTTGCACGTATAAAGCAATAAGTGGAAAACTTGTTATTTTCAAATTCAAAGGGATTAGTCATCGTAAAAAAGGAAATTTTCCATGAATCCTCAATCGTGAATGCTCGTCGTTACTCAATCTTCCTTCGTTTAATGCGATCTGTCGAACACCATTTTGACCTATTACTGTCTCCTTCGAATAATATTCTTATACCATTGACCCATTTTCTTCTCCCGCAATCAATTTCTTCGAAAGTAGGTCGGGTCATTTCTGTCCACGGACAATGGCAGAGTGATTCCAGCGAGATGACAATGACAACAATAAATTACACGATATCCATGTTCATTTTCTTCTTTTTCCGTTTACTTGTTACTTGTTACTGTTCCGTGTACACAGTATATTGCACATAAATCAGAAATTTCTTCCGGCGCAACTGTTGCGTTGCAATTAATAATTATCACCACTTTGGAATTTCCATACTGACGTTACTTATTTTATTTTATGCACTCGTGCTTGGCAAGTTTCAAAGTACGCAGGATTCAGACACCGTGAAAAAGATATGTGAAATATATAAAACACTACCGATATTTCTTTATTTGTATTGTCGAAGATATATTTCAAAGAAAGTCCGCACTCTGTTTACTATACAGTGTACCATCTGTAACACGTCAGTATGCACTGCTAGAATTGCACGCATCGATACAAAAATTTATTCTAGAGTTAGAAAGGATAAAGTTGAGCATTGAAGAAATACTGCAAGATAGAACGAGAGAGGGTGAAATAAGGGAGGGAGAGAGAGAGAGAGAAATAAAGAAAGAATGAAGATAAATAAGAGATGAAAGAAGGAAAAGGGGTAACAGGATAAAATACAAATACAAAGAAGACATGTAGGATAATCTCGGCAATATAAACGTAAAGTAAATGTAATATGTTAAGTGTTAAGAAACGCGAAAAAGCATGGTTAAGAGCGACATTATTTAGATGTGAAACGAGCACTTGGATGCAATGGTTGATACACTGATGTAAATCAGGTGCCATTTTATGATCGTGAAGCGAAGTCGAAATTGAAATAAATACATAGTGAATGCATGACGAATAAATATAAAAATATAATGAATGGATCGTACATACATACGAATGTAACAAATATACATAAAGACAGGTTATTCGAAATTGAATCGAATTTGCTATCAAGAGAATTCTTTAATCAGCGTGCGTCGCGTTCTTCCTCGTTGCAACGTGTCAGAATGTCATTTTAAAACGGAATTACATCCTAATTAGCGTAACAGTATACCGTTTTATATTCCCTTCGTTTTGACCACGCATGAACTTTTTGCCAGCTGCGGATCAGTGTCTGCCAACTTCCAACGTAAGCTTCTCTCCATACCGTTGGAAACCGTTAGGAACATAAATTCAGAAGTCATAAAGTCATAACGGAGAACAGGACATTTAGAATTTCTAGTTAGTGCATCACAGCTATTTACACCCTATAACTCAAGCGACGACTCGAAAGGAGCGACGAACGAACCGAACGTGAACAAATCAGATTAAAATGATCAATCCATCAATCGTAGCTCATCTCGATAAGAAAGAAAGAAATAACAAAAAAAAGAAAGTGAACTCTGATTAACAACGAATAATATTACAAAAACGAAAACGATACGATGCATTAAGATGGTAAAATTGACAGTCAGTGCCAATTATGGAGATAAACCATAAATGACAAGTGAACAGTAACTTCATCGCATTGGTAATTTTTTCATCGCGTTTTGACAGTTATTTGATCGCGATGTTTGGACAACTACGATATTATATAATACTAATTCAAAGAAACTTCATACACGCGGTTTCGATTGTAGATTCAGTTACTGATTTAATTAAGTTGCGCGCATTGTTTTCGTCACACGAGATTAATTGTGCATTTAGTTCCAGGCAAACTTTAAACCTCAAATCGTATCATGTAGGGTTTAGTTCGTAGATAAATTTAATTTCCGCAAGAGCTTTCTCAACGTGTAATTGTTCGTGTAATGTGATTTTAGAAAATAAATAATTTAATTAATTCTTTTACTATCATATATTACGGTATATTGTTATTGGCTGCACTCGTAAAAAATGCAAGCAAATCCTTACGCTTAAAAACGACGGGTTTTCTATTGTTTGCATGCTGTGCATCATCGAATTATCATTTTTTCATTTTTTAGAACACAGAGCCGGCTAACTGGCGGCCCTTGCCCCTACTTTCCTCATCGCTATCCCCTCCACTGCATCGATCTCTTCGTCGCGTCCACGTGCACGAGCCCCACTCTCTCAGTCTATTGATTCCCCTACTGAGCGAGTGGGGAGATCGATGCAGTGGGCTCGCCAGGCCGCCAGTTAGCCGGCTCTGTTTTAAAATACAGTGGTTCTTTATTCGATTTTATAATTTATGGGATTATATTATAAAACTATATATAATCATAAAATTATACATGATATTACATGTTGAATTTCAATTTTATGATTTAAAATTTAATTTCCGTCATTTCTTTTCAAATCATACCTAACCTAAACCTACACCGGTTTAACATTTACTAATACGATATTATCGCTAAAATATATCGAAACAACTTGGTAAATACTAATAATTATAGCTACAGATTCTTACGTATTTATGGAAATTTTGGAAATGCAGAAAATGAACAGATTATAGCACGTAACTTGCAATTACTAGATTCTGGATAAAAAATATTTGCTATCTACGTTCCATTTTTCGAACTATATTCATGAATTTGCAAAGCAGCTACTCTTTAAATAATAGCTAATAGCTTCAAAATGTAAATAGTGCGATATTTAAGAGATTCCTCAGATAATACATGCAAAAGTATAATCTAATTTGAGAATAGATAAATTATACAAAAATTCAAGTTTTGGATAATTAATTTTAGAATTAATGAAAAAGGGGATTCAGTGGTGATATGAGATGGACTTTTAATTTTCAAACATAACCGACAGAAATGCACAAACAACTATCACGATAAGCTTCGTTCGAAGTCTTCGAAGATTTAATTTTACGCTGTAACATTTTCTTCGCCCGTAACCGGTTTAGAAAGCATTGCTAATTCTAGTTTTCCGCAACATTGGAAATTATTTCCGCGAAACAGAAGCAATCTAATCCGTTCGTTGTCGAAGAAAAAGTCATGTTTGCTGAAACTGGCGCCTGTATTTTACAAACACTCGAAAACTTCCCAACCGTTTAAAGATTTACAATTAAACTTTCACATCTTCACGTTCCTGAAATTCAAAAGGATCGTGACACACTCGTACTTATTTTCCTAATTTATTTTCGTTCTGTCTTTTCTCTCTCTCTCTCTCTCTCTTCTTTTTTCTCTTTTTTTAAATTTGCCAAAGCAATTTCGAGAGCAAACATCGCGCGAGAGGTGGCGCATAGCGCGTAGCAACAGGAATATGCATTTTTCGCTTGCAAACAGCGTGCAACACCGTATCACCTCGTTGTAGCGAGATAATGCAGCGTGATTAATACGAAAGAAAGGATAAACTCTGTTCGTTCGATGAAAAACAAAGGTGGGGAGGCGGAGGGATAATAGTTTCGTTCCAAACAGCGTCGAACAACGGCGCAAAACGACGAAACAAATGAACGCGCGCGTTCGTACGTACGTTTCCGCGCGAGCGCGCGTGTAATAATTAAAATCCTCTCGCAGCGTGCAAAGCTGATGAAGCTGTAACGACGAAGGGACAAAGTTCAATGGGAGCGGTAATTGTTATGACGACTCGCGTCGGCGATGCGTATCTGAATAATGTTATTTACCCGGCGTTTCTGACGCGTGATTGATGCTAATAGATTACGGAATGTTAAACTCATCCGGCGGGAATTTCAGATTTCCCCCGGGGAGTCCCCGGTACTTTTTATTATATATTTTATATTCATTACGCGCAGCTGGCTAATTGCGCGCGCGCGCGCGGTGCTCTCTGTTGCACGGTGAAATTTGTGCAATTGAAAACCGAACAATCGGTGCTGTGGAAATATCGATGAAAAACGGGGAAAATGTTGGGAAGTTTTTGTTTAAAAGGGGGAAAAAAAAAAAACAATCTATCGCTCGGTTGCATCTGGTTGAATAGATTATTCCTGTGGAGTATCATTTGTTGCGTGATTAACGAATAACGTCTTTGTTATTTGTAGATTTGTGAAACGTCCGACGAAAAAACGAACGTTGCCACCGACGAGATAATGCCTTGAAAATGGTTAATTGTTATCATTTTCAAGATACACGAAGATATACATAAAATACACGCACTCGGTATTGTTGTTGTAACAAAATTCTCACGTTTTCGTACAATGTAACATGAAATATTTTCAGATTGTATATTTCACTTTTGATACTCGTGTTGTTAATTTTTCCATCGTGTTTGTTATTAATCAGTCGTAAATATCGATTTAAACTCTCAATAAGATTTAGATTAATTATTATTCTGGAACAATCATTTTTCTCGTAATTTACGTCAATTATGGGATTGCTTATGATCAATTATAATTGTGATTACTTATAAGTAACCTATTATAAAATTACTTGTGACAGAAGCGAAGCGTTTACGAATATTTATGAATTTCATGTGAAAATGAAAAAGCACACGTGCAACATAAATTGCTGTAAATTGTTTTCAATGAAATCATTCGAAATCTACTGACTGTAATTGATACAACATGACGTGTAATCGTTTTATTACTGAAAGTGACTTTAACGGGGGTAATCCAGAAAATCGGACCTCTTCAGGTGCAACGCTGACGCAACGAAAATTAGCGAGTGGTTGATTTGGGTCACGTGATTCGCGAGAGGGCGTGGATTCAAATGTTTGCATATCACTGAAATTCTATGGCAAAAAGGTCGTCTTCGTTTTCTAGTCAGAACCAGTTGCTTCTGGGCCTTTCAGTGAGACGAATCGTACTGGGATATGAGTCGTGCAGTAAAAGAAATTGACAAGTTTTTGACACTGAATTGATCCTAAAGTGAGGGTTAAATTAACAATACTATGTAATATACAAGAATAATACTAACTAAAAGTTAATACAAATTTCAGAACACCATTCAATTGCATACTTTACACGACATACAAACACGTTACGAAAAGAAAAATATTAATATTTTTGTTTAATTATTTAGTTTCTAGTGATTATGTGTCCATTAAGAAACACAACAGGTCTGTCCCATATGGAAATGGTAACGCTGCTCTTTTTAAACAAAACACGCGCGACAAATAAATTAAACGGAAATATTAGTAATTAAATACTACAAATTAAATCGCGTGCCAACAAATTTGCAACAAAAGGTTAGGAGGAAAATTAAATTTTCAAAGTGGTCGACGGCATGACTTGTTTCGTTAACCCGTGCGCTCGTTACGCGGTGGAATGTTACACTGATTTCACACATTCGTCGCTCTCGTTTCTAGTTGAAGTGAAAAGATTTTGTTCCCCGAGCGTTGTACAACAATCTGACAAGGAAACATCCTTGCTCGTGCGAGCAATTCCTGCGAGTTCTTTCTACGAAACACTTTCTAGCGGATTTTCTAATTTAAACTGATAATGACGTTCATGGAAGATGAGCCAGTCGCAACCAGAACCGGGCAGCTTTAAGAGTGCTGCGAACGTTTCGTAATTAATTGAAATAATAATTAATGTCAGTGGTAAATTAAGCTTTGGGGGAAAGCTTTGCCGATGTAACCGACTTTAATCGAGTTTGCTTCGCATTGCGCAAGAAGCATCTAATGATTTCGCAATTATAAACGTAAAATGTATTTTTTCTTTTCTTTTTTTTTTTTTTTCTAATTCTAACAAGAGTAGAAAACTTTGGTACAAAACGAACAATCTGCTGTCCAAATTAAATGTGATAATTGCACGTCGCTGGATAGAAGGGTACGTTTATGTGTAAAATAAAGTACTAAAGACACAGATATGACAAAAAGATTTTATTTGGCAATAACAGGCACGTTATTGTTAAATAATCCAAAGTAATAATTTCGGTTGATCTCGGATGTTAACAAGAATGAACGTTGATAAAGTTTATAAATCAATGAGAAATTAATAATTAACAGCTAAACACTTGTCGTCTTTCTGATAAAGTCAACGAATGGTAGGATTTTAATTGTTTGTGGAAATTAACCCAGATGAATTGAGTATCAGACATAATTTGAAAATATAATTTAAATATCACTGAATTAATTATGTAGCTCAATCACGATAGTTACTTCCAAGAATGTGCAACGGTGCAACGCTAATGCAACGAAAATTAGCGATTGGTTGATTCGGGTCACGTGATTCGCGAGGGGGTAGACCTCGAGTAGGAGTGGCGTTGTCTGGTACTGAGCGATCGCGCCTGTAATTTGTTTTCCATCGATTCAGACGTTTGCATGTCAATAAAATTTTATGGCGAAAAAGTCAAATAAGACGAATCGTACTGGGATGCGAGTCGTGCAGTTTTTTCACTCTTCGTTTCTCTTCCCCGTACGTAAACGATCTGAAATCTGAAACTCTGAATCCAGTAGTGAGCACTAATGTGTCTTGCAGGATATCGGACAAACAACGCCTAACATTTACCCAGTGATTGTGTAGAATTAAATCACAAACACCGTAATTTACATCGGGTGGACAAAATAAGCGATCGAGTACGTTTGTTCGCGAAAGCGCGAGGAAAAGTCCAAAAAAAAAAAAAAGAAAACGGGCACAGGTGAAACCAAATAAACCCCGCGTGTCGTTTATTAAATTGCCGCGGGCGGCGTTACGAGTAAGTGGGAACGGAAACGCGGATATGCGATCACATCGGGACGTTGATCTCGCCATTTAAATTATCAAAAGTTACAATTCACCGGTTCACAGGCGATAAATAACAGCCGCGTTCGTATAATGAAACATTTTCACCCGTTAGCTGCCATCACGCATCCGGCTAAATCTCACCCACCTCCCCACTTCCCCGCCGTCGGGGTTGGAATTTATTCAGTCACAATTCAGAACGCGCGGCGGAATTTATTTCGCGTTTACGTAATCGCGATATTTCCACCGCGGCCGCGGGAAACGCGAGTCAACGGGGATCACCCGGCCATCGGGACCCCCTCGTTCGAATCGTAATATCGCAGAAAAAAAAAAAACAGATGCTGCGGACGAGTTCTCACGGCTAGCTATGTACAGGGTGGGAAGAAAAGTTTGTCCGTGGATATCATAGATGAATTTCACAACATCGATTTGATGGAAATACGTCGTAAAATTGATCTTGATCTTGATCTTGAGTTTCAAAGTTAAAAAATTCTTTTCTTTTTCGAGGAATCACAGGTCGCAATGGTAATGGTTCTCTTGGAAAATGGCAAAAAAGTTTCTTAATCATTTAACGCGTGGATGTCCATTTTACGTAATTGTCGTATCAGGTTTCGGTTTATTTCAAATTCATTGAATTAAATTTATTACAGTATTGTTGAATTAATTATTGTCAAGTTTCTCAAGTTTCTCGTTAATTTATATCTGAGTTTATATCGTGTATAATCGGCGAGTTTATTGGGATTTGGGATGCTTATAAGCTGTAGTGCATGTTCGGAAAGTTGGTTGTAACAACAGCCTCTATATTTCGTCAACAAATAGAACTTCATTTACCGGCTGAATAATTTTGCTTTACCATCCGCGTGGATCCACGATACGTGGCACACAATTCTTTTTTTTTAACGCTACAATGATTCGACGATTCCATCTCAGTCAGAGACATTGAAAAATTAAAAAAAATAGAGAAACTTAGAGAAAGTCTCCAAAAAAATACACATAGTTTTATAAAATAACCAATAAAAGTACTCAAATGGTCATTTTGATAGTTCTAGTGTTAAACTGTCGACAATTTTTTACCAACGTAAATGTACAGTTCCAACAGCAAAATGCGAACGAACGTGTTCACGTAGTATCGTGACAGTTTGTCGACGAGGCAGAAGAACAAATTCATCGGGCACGTGCATTCGCGGTCTTAATTACAATTTAAACGGTAATCAAGTTCCCGACAGAATCACGATTCCGTTTTGCAGCAACGACGCGCCGCGGTTTCAGTTTTTTTCTACGTAATATCCCCCTCCTTGGCTTTCCTCGACGTTGTTTTCGAATTGTCCGGAGGAATTTCACTCATTTCGCCGTCGCGTTAATTTCCCAGTTTGTTTTTTTATCTGCCTTTCTCGTTGATAGAAGATCTGTTTGAGGGTTTTCGTCTGGGGAAAGAGAAAAGCACGAGGATAGCACACTATGACAATTGACGACATTTTTCAGAAGAGAAGCGTGCCTTCATTTTGTCATCTGCCACGCAGTGCAAAAATATTACATTTCGGAATAGAAACGTACGACTCTGTTTAAAGGCTTCGAGCTTCAAAACAACCCCGAGTGCTCGTTCGGCTCAAGTGGCTATGCGCAGCCGTTTCATTGAAAGAATCTTACAGCGAAAATTTTCCAGTTACTCCAACAGGAACACGAAACGAAAATGTTGCAAACGTCACGAACGAAACCAATCGGAGACGACATTTTGCCAGAACAAATCAAACAACGCCACTCCTACTCGAGGTCTACGTCTACCCCACGGCCCCTCGCGAATCACGTGACCCAAAATCAACCAATCGCTAATTTTCGTTGCATCGGCGTTGCACCTGAAGAGGCCTGACTGCGGGTCTAATGATCCCGTACGGACAGTGTCTATCATTTCGGGGTTTTGCAAACACACGTTCCGCTGTTTCGAATCGTTCCATTATGCTTCGTTGCCCAATTTTCGCGTCACTCACTGTCAATGAGCCGACATGAATCTTTCAGCGAACCTATCGTTGCTGCTTGCGCGACAAAATGAGCGCCATTCGAGAGCGAAGTAATCGATAACCGCACGATGTAATGTTCCTTCGAACAGGTAAATTTTTCCACTTTCAACGTCCACTCGGATATACATATACAGGGTGGGCCAAAAATTATTTCCTACCAAAATAAATCCGTAATTTTTTCATCAGTTTCTTACTAATCTGTGAACGCTCTGAATTTTTTGAAAGAAGGAACGCTCAACATTTGAAAGAAATATTTCTTGCAACATAATAAAAAAAAAATCACGTTTGAACTTAAATTTAATTTAAAATTTAAAAAATTAGTTTTGTCCTTATATTTTGATGTTTCATTAAAAAAAGGAAACTTTTGACACACCCTGTACACCTGATCAAACGTGCCTGATAATGCGAATTAAATTGAAGAAAAGAAAAAGGAGAGAGAGAGAAAAAAAAGAAGGGAGAAAGATTGGAGCCGTTTATGCCGGATGTATTTTAATTGAAGCACTACTGTTTGTAACAAAGGAGCACCGTTTGAAAGGGAAGAAATTGCTTCGCGATCGAATGTCCCGTTGCCCCCTTTGACTTTTAATGGGAACTGTGCGCGCGTTGATTTCGTTTCTTTCAGCAACTTCAATCAAGCTTTATCATAATTCGGTTTTTCATTTAAATCTAAATGTTTCTCTCGTAGTACGTACAACGACACATGGATATTAAATTTGCGAACCGATTTCGGACGCAACGTTTCGTTGTTGCAATGCTCTGTCAATCAATTTTTCATTGCAAAAGTTTTTGAATGAAACGTGACTGTGAAATTCCGAGAAAATTCCGAGGACTCGACACCGAGACTCCACAATTTTGTAAAATACAAAATATTGAATTTGTTTGGAATTGTAGCAAAATTACTTGGTTTTGGACCTTTGATCGATCGACAACTCTCGCAGTACAAAGTACGTCTTTTATAAAGTTACATGAAACATACCTTTCAATGAATTTTCAGTTTTTACTTTTAGCTCTCTAATAAAGAGACAAGACTAGTTTATAAAACTGGAGACTGTTTCATAAATTATTTCAGAAACAAGTATTGTACGTAATTCAAAAGAAAAACAAATTACATATAATTTAAATAACAAGTCACAGGACGAAGGTAAAAACTTACTTATCGATGTGCAAAACAGTATATCAGAAACCGAGGGTAGACTGTAGAGGTTATAGCGTACTCACCTGAAACAATACAAGTACAATTATATTAATTTTCGTGCTCCATATACTGTTAATTACTTAAAACAACCCATTTAATTAAACATGGTTTTCACTAATTACTTGACAAAATCATCAATTCATCGCGCGCAGGAATTTAACGTTTGCTGTTTACCTTTCATTAATTACAACAATACACAACATTTACAGATTAACGTAACGGTAGCAGATTAAAAATTATTTGCAAATATTTGAATATAAAGAATAACGGGCAAGAAGCATTAATAAAAGAATGAATCAAATTATGATCATTTATTTTGCTAAATAACAATCAAATTGGACACTGTTTGTTATGTTAAATTATCAACGTAACACGTACATGTACGTATAATTGTCAATATTATTACTTCAATGTACTCCAAACTACGTAGCCAACAGAACCCCCTGAATCGACACAAAATTTTAATAATATAGTGTAATTAATTAAACAATATAACAATAACTAAATGATTAAACGATGTAAGAAAATAATTAGACGCGATAATTTTAAGCGATTAATAAACGTTAGAAACAAACGAGAATACGGAATAACGAAATGTCGAATCGCATTAAATCAACGTAGACGTTCGTAGACAAAGGTGGCGTCGCCAGGAGAACCCCCTGAATCAACACTGAAATTCTCCAAACTTTTTATTTAACCACTCCGTTTACGTAAATACATCCCCCGAACCGACTTCCATCCACTGTCCCAACATCTACAAACAGCAGACTCGCTTCGCAGGAAGGCATTATCAGGGAACCGTCATCTTTCATTTTTCTTTCTCCCTCCCTCTGTCCTCCTTTCCATTACACTGTCACAGGGACGAATGGCTTTTTACAACGGCAACGAAATCCAAGTGCGTCCTCAGCCACCGCTGTTAACCGTGCCAGACAACCCGAGAGATTCCTCGGGACCCGGACAGAAGCGACAAAATTCAAAGCGGCGAACACCGCGAAACGTCAACGAAACGTCACTGGCTCGCCGCCGCAGGTCATTGTCTGTTATTCGTCTTCGGAGGACAAACAAGGGAAACAGGTATCGCGAGCAACGAAGATAAATTGCCGCGGTCGGGAGCCGCATCTGGTTCGCCTAGCTGGGCCATTTCACCCGCTCAGGAGTCTCTCCGGCTCATATCGCGATAGGTGTACGTACCTTACGTATCAACCACCGTGCCCCGTTTTATGTCACTCTCGTTGTTGCTTGCTGCGTTCAAGCACTGCAGCAACAGAGACAAATGGCGTTGTTCCGATTGGCCCCTTGTCTTGCAATTTCCTTTCCAATACTCTTACGTATTACGAGCGTTATCTAATGCAATTGTAACCCCATGTCTCGGACATGGAACATCGAAACGTTACGGGTGTAATTTGTTACACGTTCGTACCTATTAACGTTCGATCATTTCGAGGAATTAAATTTCAACGTTGAACGAAAGTTTTACTGAACTGCAACTTTTGTTGGATGACTACGTTCTTCGTGAATCACGTGGTTATCTAAACGATAGATTAGATTGTTTAATCAGGGTACGAAAAACCATGATAAGATTCACTCGCATCTCTTGCCCTTTGTCTCTTCATACAAAACGTACAGAGTATAAATATGAATATAATTACTTTTTATAAAGTATTCATGTACATATATAAAGCATAAATCAACAGCGAAGCATTAGACGAAATAAATATTTGGCTGAAAGAAACATTGCAACTGCGACATTGTTTCAGATCGAACAAACACCGAAACGTTATTTACGATTTATACCTATTACAGCTCAATTCGAACAAGTGAAATTTAAATCTCGACCGACAATTTTACAAAACTGCAATCTGCTTTTTCGAGACCACAACTTGTACTTTATGAGAGAGATGGCTAACTGGCGTTCCCCCCACTTTTCTGATCGCTAGCGCAATCCCCTCCACTGCGTTGAGAATGACGCGTCCACAATACCCGCATTCGGCACACACGTATACGTGTAAATTGTTTTCTTTACCGACGACTGAGGCATAAAATTTTCATCAGAGGCATTAAAGTGAAAGAATAGAAAAGCTTTATGGTAACAATACTTGGTAACTTGCACAAGCTTTTGTTTACACGCATTTCACGAAGGATCATTTAAATCTCCTAAAAAACTGCACGACTTGTACCCCAGTACGATTCGTCTCTGTTCCGACTAGGAAATGAAGACGAAGATCGCGAATCAGGTGACCCAAATCAACCAATAGCTAATTTTCGTTGCACTAGCGTTGCACCTGAAGAGGTTACCCCCGCTAAAATCACTTTTAGTGATAAAATGCACCGTCTCCTACCTACAAAATTTCCAACAAAAATTACAAATTGATCATTTTGACCATTTTGGTAGTTCTAGTCACGAGAAAAGACGGGGAAAGCAGTTTGTATGGCCCGCTGCGGAACAGACTGGGAACTAATATTCACGGTGAATGAATCGCGACAGACGGAGTGAGAAGCTCGTACAGCCTACGGCTGAACGGAAGGAATTTGTCGTCTCTGCTTTATACCGCGATATTGTAAGACAAGGCGCTAAGAAATCCTCGATATTCCCCTTTGTCGTTGTGGATTTATTTGTCGTCTTGTTCCGTTTCGTGCCCCGTTTCGTATCGTCTTTTTCTCCCGCCGTTTTTGCGACAGCAACAGTCAGTGCAATCAGCGTATAATCTCGATCGTTTGACAGAAGGAGGTGGCGTTTGTTTTTCTCTGTCGTAGGACTAGGATGAATTTTAATGAGGCCGGACTGGTTTCCAGCGGAAAAGCGCGCCGAGCCACAGCCACGCACTGTTTTCTTTTTTTTTTTTTTTTTTTCTGTCCTGGCTAACCGAATTTCTTAACAGCGGAAAAAGAATAAAAAGCGGCGTATAAGGCAAACGACTGCCGCGGCTAACGACGTTTATGATAATCGACGCGGCGACCTCGAAAGACGCTTTTACGACGTAATCGTTCGATAATTGCACTTTCTGCATAAATACGACCGTTCGAAGAGGGAAATGTTAGATAATATCGAACGCTTTGGCGGAAGAAGAAATAAAAATATATTCATAGGAGAGATGGTCATTGGACACCGTCGTTTTATGTTGATCGGTGATGAATTACAATCGATTGTTTGTTGAAATTATTGTGAAATCGACGTACTCAAATGATCTCTGTCATCTCGAGATGAATTGTCATTCGGAGTTATGATTACAAATGGAAAATGTAAATTTTATTAAGAGGTTATTGACAAATATGAAAAGACGAAGAGCAAAGGATACAAATAAATACAAAGAACGTCAAGCAAAGCAACGGAAGAAAATAACAGTGTGAAATGAGCAAATCTTAAATGTTTGAATCTTAAATTTATTTGAATAATTTTTACACATTTAAAATTCTAGATTTAGAAAGACTCTAATGCAGCATGTTTAATTTGTTGTTATTAAATGATATCTTTAAAAAATAATTTATTACGCTATTTTCTGCGCGCAGTTAAATATGAAGGGACGAAGAATAAGAATTTAAAGAATAGAGAACAACGCAACGCAACAGAAAGAAATAACAATATAATTAGAACAAGCAAACTATTTGAATTTCGAATTTATTGCTACATTTTAAATTTTATTCACGCGTCGATCGAACGATGAAATACTTCAACGGTGAAAAGTAAGGAATATTTAATTTATCATTATTTGTCCGAAAAATAATTCACTATGCTATTTGTGTTTGTATCTGAATGTTACTCGCTACACATTGATATTCGCATAAAGTTTAGTAATCTAAAGTGGGTTCTCCAAAAATTGATGACACGATTCATTTTGTCATTTGGAAGAACATTATTTGGTTCAACACAATTCAATCACTTTATATTTCCTTTATAATTTAAAAGTATAAATGTATATGCTTCGTTTGTTCTTGCAATTACTTTTTATTTCTAGAAATTTTCTGGAATCACCTGCCCCCTCAAAACGTAAGTAACTCGCGTTTCCACGTACAGAGAAATTTCCTTAAAGATTAAGCGTCGTGCAAAATAACAGCTGCGTTTCGTTGAACTCGGGTCTCTTTCTCTCTCTCTCAAAAAGAAAACATTTAAAAAGCAATTTATTGCTAGAAAGCGGAACGACTCGATGACAGCTAAAAAATTGCTTCCCCGTAATAGCTTTTGTCAAAGGCGTCGGCGCTGAATCCACGGCGGTGGGATTTTTCGAGAGGACGAAACAGCTCTCGAGAGAAGGAGTTATTGAAAGGAATCAAACGTTGTACGTCCCCCGGAATAATATGGCTCTGCTCGGAACGTGATATAGCGATCGCGAGACGATACTTTCCACTCGCGTCAAATCTCACAATTAATAACAATCGACGTCTCTCTCGCCAGCTCTCACGATAGTCAAAGTAAATATTTGCGAGTAAACATCCGCGCAACAAGGAGACGAGGCACTCGAGAGACAAGGAATTCCCTGTGACACGTCTTACGAGTCTCTTACGAGAGCAGACACTTTTGTTTGGCACTTCTCTCGCGCATTATATCGGACATTTCGACGTGCGCGGATCGGAAAAATACGGGAAAAAAAAAGAAAAATGAATAGAAAAATTCTCGCAATAAAGTAGATAAGTATTGATTATTTGCTTTTCAACCTGGACATTACTTTCGGCTATTATATCTGTTGAATAAAAATTTTAGCGAAAGCTGAAAATTAAAACGCTTTAACGCGTTTTAATATAATTTTGACGAAACAAACGAGAAATAGAAAAAAACCACTTGAAAAAACAAATGTACGAAACTGTAATTTCTGAAGATTGATTTCAGAACACAGAGTCCTTGGAATATTTATTTAATTCGACGATTTTCTTTGCTGTTAGAAAAAAAAAAAAAAAAGAAAGGAACACAAGGGATTAAATCTCTTTTCCAATATTATTTAATTCTCCTTTCAACATCAATGACTTTCAGCAATGAAATTATTGAAATTTTTCGATAAAACTCCAACAGTCATATCGTTCGGTTTTATAGCAGCATAGTATTTACCTTTAATTTTAGTCACATAGTCAATTTAGAAAGACGCCGACCCGAGAGAGAAAACCAAATAGACCGACCGATAACTGTATCTCTCGCGTGTAAAAGAAAACAATTTGTTGCTATCGCTTTCACATAATTAAAAAAAAAAAGAAAATTGCCATAAAGATACAGAAAACAAAAATCAACGTGAACACTCTCAAACAGTGTCATACAATTGGAAGATTAATCTGGATCGTGTAAATGTGTACGTATGATTCATTAAGGTATTC
Source organism: Melipona beecheii (assembly GCA_032399605.1). Classification (NCBI taxonomy): domain Eukaryota; kingdom Metazoa; phylum Arthropoda; class Insecta; order Hymenoptera; family Apidae; genus Melipona; species Melipona beecheii. Next base: position 7,919,762 of record JAUCMO010000507.1, read on the forward strand.
TCGGATAAAAGATTTTAGTCAACAAGTGATAATTGGAGTCACAAGTCACCTAATAACTCATTTCAATTTCATTTCTGTCTCATTGTTATAATTATTATTAATTTTACTTTGTATTTTTTACATTTTCACCAGCGGAAATAATAAACGATGAACAAAAAGTTCAAAAATTTGCAAAACCTAAATTTTTATTGGACGACACCAGTCGGAAGTTGAGGGCTTTGAACGTTTCGAAGTCGATCGAAAAATAGGAGACTTGGTTTCTTGTATTTTATCAACTTCTTTTTCAAATACGCAAGAACTGCAATTCTTATTGTTATACGCAGTTATAATATTCGCAATTTTGTAATTTGTAATAATTGTAATTTTCACTTTTACACGCAGCTATGATATTTATTATTCATGTTACGCAAATGACGTGAATTGTTATGCAAATGGCGTCAGCTTTGCATTCCAAAGGCGCGCAAATCCCTGTCCCTTTGTGAAAGAACCTTTATCATTAATCGAATTAAACGTAACGAATAATTGCATTTCCGTTCGGGTAAGCGCGTTTTTCGAATAATTGGATAACACTGTTTTCACGTGCGCAAAGAAGAGCCATTTCACAAGGATTAATATTAATACTAAACGAAAGCTCACGAACAAATGCGCGGCTGTCTCTTTCAGTTTCCAAATCTTGCGTTTAGATCTTCGGACGAAACGATCCCCCGATCTTTCAGTGATCGATGTTCCGATAATCGATCGATATTCTTATAATTATATCAATGTATTAATTATATTATTATAGTTTATTATATACCATAAGTAACGTTTTTGATACTGTACAAAATTTTATTTTATTTCAGAGTTAATACAGTTTTAATCTGTAATATAATTTAACAATAAGCACACTAAATGTCAATATACTCAACTAGAATATATTTCACGGTATAACGAGTTAAATTAGTCGTCATTGAAATGGCAATGTTTATTAAATTTGAAAAAAAACGACATTATTTATGGATATATTGTTACTTACTGTATTATATCATATTATTATTTATTACACGAATATAATTATTTTTAACGTATATAAAGACAGACGTTCTTGTTATCACATCATTGTTCGAGCGAAGAGTTATTCGTGAGTTACGCACTGCAGTTAATTAAAAATTGACAAGACACGGGCAAAATGGTTTTTATATCTCGCGCGTTATTCTGTCGTTAGTCTTAATCGGAATGAAATTGTGATTCCGATTGTCTGCAACAGTCTACGGTAATTAATAGGGTAATGATCAAGCTCTAATTGTTTTCCCCGCTCTGTTAACTCCCTTGCTACTCGATTAAGCCAAGTGTGTATTATGATTGACCGTGCAACGTGGTACCGTTACATGTTACCAATTAATAACACGAAGTGGAGTATTGTGCGAAACTTTGAGAAAGACTCGCGGAAAAGCTGGTTAATTAAAATAAGTAGCGTTTATATATTACGCATACGGTGTACTGTAATTCTAATGGAAATTAAATGGGTGTTTAATTGGATATTCACGTAAATTGAAAATTACTTTGTGCGAGTGCAAGTAACAATTCCTTGGAATTAAACGTAAAAATTGACCGACTGTGAGTGATGATGTTGTCACGATGTTGTAAATATTTCGATTCCTTTAAACATCGCAAAATCCGGACGAGGACGTAACATTGACGAAAAGATCAAACGAATGAAATTGGAATTTCTTTTTCGTGATATCAGAAAATAAAGTTTGACCGTGTAAATTAATTAAGAATTAATTAGAACTAATTAAGAATTAATTAATGATTAATTAGTGATTTCTCGTAGAAAATTGAAAAATTTTAATGACGCATTTTAAAAAAAAAAAGATCGTGTTATACTCTGATAATAATAAGATGCATCGTTTAGAAAATTTTTTTAATAATAAAACCCATACACAAGCAAATGGTTCTAAATTGTTAAAATTGATTTTATTTTCAATTATTATTGTTCCGCAATATAATGATACGTGCCTTCGACTCTGAAGTCGGCGAATTGTTCAAATTGTTGTAAGACAGAAATTATTCTTCGTTGGGTAACGATTTCTAATGAAATACACCTATCCTGTACGATGACCATAATGTCGGCGCATACGAGAATGTCACGATTACGTCACAATGCATTCCACTGCCGTGTAACATAAGAGTTCATCGGAGGATTGTACACCTTAATAAGCAGTAATTTGCACCACGATTGAGTTTCGCTTGTGTTTTACCATTGTTCTTTCTTACGTGCCACATTTTTTTTTTCCATTCAAAAAAGCAAAAATCGATGTTGCGTGATACATCACATCAGTGCACTCCATCCCGATAAGTATCACGAAGAGACAAGGTGTGTAAGAGTACATCAAATTTATCTTTCGTAAATTTATCTTTCTTAACAGCTGTAAGTTTACACACAGATACAAACAGATCTGCCGAAGAACATTCGCAATAATCCGGGCAAATATTGAGTTTTCCACGCATTAATGCTCCAAAATCTGACCATACGTTCAAGGTTCCGATTAAAAAAGAAGCAAAACAATTTCTTTTATCACAGAGACTTGCAACGATACGTGTTAAATTAACGTGTAACGTAAATTTGTATTGATACCGAAAGTTCGAAAGAAAGAAAAATTTATTTCTCCAGACCACGAAACTCATTTTGGAGTCAGTCTGTGCGTTCATTTTCATATAATTTTTTCACGATAAAATTTATCGTCGTAGTTTTTAAAATGTACTGTCCCTACACTTTGCTCTTAATGAATTAGTAACAAGATTCACTTTTACGACAGAAATTTTTACAGAGTATTATCGTTTGTTATAGCGTTGACATCGTAATAAAAAATTCACCATTGAGAACATAATTCTTTCTGTTTTTTCTCCCTTTTTTTCGTATAAACATTTATTTTCGTCTAAAGTTTTTATTATATGCTTCATATATTTCGTATATTATTCAATGAATTAAATTTTGAGAATATCTGAAAACTGTATTTACATACTCTTTACAAGTACAATCGCGTTATCGAGTAAGAAATGACAGACGGTCATTTAAATTACAATATTACATCAAAGAATATGTTATAACATGCAATAAAGTAACAACAATAGTAGTAAAAATGTTTGTTATAATAAAGTATATTAAAATATTTGATAACAGTTTACGTCATCGCACGAAAAATACAAAACGATGAATAAATTGATTTAACACGGTTAAAAGTATCAGAAGGATGTTAAACGAAAATTAAATTCTTTTCATTACTGGCATTGAATTAATTTCACTGATTAAAAACGCAATGTATTTATCATTACATTTTACGTTAATTTAACGACTGATTGACTACCAAATCACGAGATAATCGTGATCATAATTACATCGTGCGACGTATTTTATTAACAAAACTTTCAGAACCAGTTTTCACAAATTTTTAAATATCGAGATCATGTAATTAATGTATTTATGAACGCGGGGTAACGTGATGTATTTAGGTTCCTGGAAAATTAATATCCATGAGAAGGAATTAACAATGAGTTAATACTGCGCCAGATGTTTCAGCTCCAAGTTTTTTAATTTTACATAATCTACGTTCGAATTGGTAATTAATTACATCTAACTGTAAGCATACTCTCGATGAAACAAATTCGAAATAATTCAATTGTACACACAATGGGAAAATTCGATCCTTTTTCATCCTCAAAATGTTTGTTGAATAGCGTGAAATAACGTGAACGAAGAAAAGATCACTCAGATTTGGATGACGTGTTAGAGTAGAAAAAATGCTGGAACGTGTTCGAATCTCTCAAACAGAGAAATCCGTAATCTCTCTCTCTCTCTCTCTCTCCCTCGTTTCGAAAAACCGAATGTCGCGATCGTTATCGACTGTCACGACGGGAAGGAAGCTGATCAGCGATCAGTGGATTACTCGATAAACGTTGATCCTCGATGTCGGCAGAAGACATCGGCAGATCTTTCTTCGAGGACAATATTTTTCCGTCCGACTAGTTAACACTAGTTGATCGCCGAGCGTAAATCGAGTAGTTTTTTTTCGGTGTCGCAAATCATTCTATCAGGTGTTTTTATGCATCTTTTAATGTTTTTGGTTTTTATTCGTTTTGCTAACCTCTTGCGCTGGAATGACATGCCACGCACGTCGAAAATTTTTTCATCCCAAATTGCAACATTTTCTCAGTTTTTAGTATATTTAAATGTAATACAGGTAAAACAAATGATAAATTTATTTATCATTTACGAGTTCAAAAGAGAAAGAAAATGACGAATTATTATTGTATGCGGCTCGGTCACTCGTTATGGTCCGCAAAGTTGCCAGCGTAAGGGGTTAAGTTTATCACACGTACGTGCTTCAGTGTTAGCTTGTCAAATTATTAGAAACAACTGACTAGAAATTTCGAGAATTTGCAACGTGACCCTTAAATCGAGACCCATAATGTTCTTTCAATATATCACAAATAACTGTTATGTATTTTTATGTAAATAATATAATTATGTCTACTTCGAAATAATTCAAAAATTCATTATATTATTATTATTATTATTTGATATCGAGTTTTATTTAAAAATGATTAAAAACTCACTTTTCTACCAAGTATTTCCTCAAGATTTAAAAATAGGATCATCGCCCAATGGAAACTCGACTGTCAGTCAGATATGGCTGACGCAGCGTTCAACGTGTTAACAGGCATGAAAAATTTTCTAACGTATACACATCGAACTCTAGATTTTCTGTCATGTTACACACGATTATACTGCAATATTTGGATTGCGGATTTTTATGCGAAATCATATTTTTGGGAAATACAGTTATAAAAGAGAAAAAAATAGAATTTCTTGGATGAAAAATTGTTTTCACGTAGCAAGTGCAAAGGAGCACTATACTTTGAACATTTCGTATATTTTTTCACACTATATGCATTTTGTATATCACAATTTTGTATCTTTAAATTTCCCATAAAAAAAGTTTGGTAATATTTATTGTAGAATTTATCGACAGATAATTTTCTGATATTAAACGTCTCACGTCTAGATGAGGGTCAAGAAAATTTGTAAAATATTGCAAATTGTTTCAGTATTTAAGAATACAGATTTTATTAATGAAATATAATTATCTGAATTTTTTAATAATCAATGTCTTTCTCTGAATGCCTTCATGAACGTTTCACCCTAGTCATTTTCACTTATCGTTTTAATTTCTAGTCATTTATAAACGAAACTTTGATTTATCAATTGAACGAGAAAACACATTACACGTGTAATAATATGCACATGTACGTAAAATAATTTAGTATAAGAAAAGGCATTTATTACTGACAAATACTCTGATATAATGATGTTCCAATGCTTTGTTAAATATTAACTAGCCAAGCGACTACTGAAGCGTACTATGCAACTTCTTCATTTTCTCGTCAAGATTAAAATTATCTCGCTACTTAGAGAACAAAACTTTCAAGACCAATAAATAGCTTCTTCCAATAAGTTACATCGAGCCCAGTTGCAACAGCACGTGCATGTGAAATATAATACGAAATAAACTTTTTGATACAGAGTGTTCGCAACTAGGTCACGCTGTAACTTTCAGGTAGCAAGAGATACATATACGGACAATTTTCTTAAAGAGAATTACACCATTTTACAAGTACTACATCGATGTATACGCACGATACATACACACGTGCTTTGTAAATGGGGATGTTTCGTGTCAAGGTTAGATTTAACGTTCTCGATCGAAACAAATTTATTAAAAAAAAAAAGAGTCTAAACAGGTTCTCTCAGCTTGAGAGGGTAAATATAACGACCTTGAGATGTTTGAAAAGTTTCTACTGAAAAGCTGTAATTTAACTTTGCCTAATAAAATTTTCATCCTTGTACCATTTTGAAGTTATAGCCTGGCCTAGTTACAGGAGTTACTCCGTAGAACCAATGCATTTTACATTACACGCTGGATTCTTCTTCTCTTTACACGAGTATAGAGATCAACTGCAATTTGTGCGAACTTTTAACCTGCAGTCGCCACTTATTTATCTCGCTGGAATTAAATAATTTGGATTTATTTTCGTTTATCTGTGAGAAACCAAGAGGGCTGAAAAATATTTGGAAAATCTCGAGGTTCAATCTACCCCACGCGGATCACGTGACCCAGATCGACCAATCGCTAATTTTCGTTGCCTCGGCGTTGCACCCGAAGTTGCCCGACTTTCTGGGTTACCTCCGCTAAAATCACTTTCAGTGATAATGTACATTTAAAAATGAACGCTTCGTTCAAAAATTCTCGATTCAACGTCAAACATTTAAACTTCTGGTGCATTTTAAGCGCTCGGAGGATTGACAAATGTCGAAGACTCCCTCCCTCTCGCACCTTTCGATCGATCGCACCCGAGGACCACCGTGCAATTAATCTGTGCACCAAGTAATTATAAATCTCGAAGTTAGAAGGCAAACGACTCGTGCGCGAAAAGACGATAACGAACCGATTCGGACTGATGCAATCAAACGTTTCCAAACAGGCTGACATCCAATCCGATATTAAAGCTCCGAAGTGGGAGCTTTCACGGAATGCTGCGTCCGCCGCAATAAAAAGAAATCGGCGTCATTTCACGTGACTGGGGACGTTAATACCACTTCGAGAACCCGTCTCTACGATACGCCATCGACGGTGTTTTGTCGGTGACACGGCGCAGTGATGTTTGTTTCAATTCGACGCGACGAAACGAGACGCACACTGCCTGTGTGTGCCTCTGTGCTTTCAATCAGAGAGCCACGACGCGCGCAAAAGGAGGAGTGAAAGTAAGGAGGTAACTTAGCAGAGACAGAGAGAAAAGAGAGAGAGAGAGAGAGATTGACGAATATGTAAATGAGGAAAAAAATGAAAGGGACTAAAAGCTCGAAAACGCGAGATGCTCGGGACGAAAATATTCGAGTTTGCTCCTCGAATGTAGTCGCCGGCAACGAATGCGCGTGGAAAAAATACAGTAATAAAACGCGCCGCGTCGTAACTCTTTTGTTAAATATCCGCGAATTACTCGCAGGTGTTCTCTCCCTCTCTCTTCCTTTTTCTTTCTTTCCATTTGCAAGAATCATCGACGGATGCAGCGAATCTCTCGAGAATTTAACAGAATTGGAAAATTCTGCGTTTTTCGCCGTGCGATTTCTGATTGACACACGCGACACAGCGTGGCGTTAGGACGGAGACATCGAAGAAGGGAAAAAATACGAAGAATAAGAGCATTTATTGGAACATCACAGATAACATAAAACATCAAAAGTATAGCAGTCGTTGCGAGAATTTTCGTATCTTCAGTTATATTCGTAAAAATGCCAATTTGCATAAACATCCACGGTGAAATAATGATGATAGTAACAAAACGTTAAAAATGTTGTTAACAACGAATTTCAAGAATTCACTTCGTGCCGTGTTATTTCAGTAAATAAAAAACAAGAAAAAAAGGTTCAACAATAAGAGAATTGAACGTACAAAGGCAGCCGCCGATGCTGTTGAAGTTCAGAGATGCATAAAAACTCAAACGTCAAACATCAATAAAATAATCAAACAACGCGAAACCTGTTCCTTTTTTTTTCTTCTTCTTTTTTTCGAAAAAGAACTACCTGGTGCAATTGAAAAATAAGTACCAAAAATACCGCCAGCGGTATTGTAGATTTTATTGCAGTAGAAGACTGAACGATGCGGTGAATTTTTCGTTGAAATTGCAAAATAGAAACGGTTTGATAGATGAAGATATAGATCGGGACGGTGAGACTTATTTGGCGAAGTTTGTACGTGTTTCGAGTAATTAAAAAAAAATATATATGCACGCGTAACTGTGATAAAATATTTTTTTTAATTAACAATACATGTATTTTATTACAGTTTTGGTTTTACAACTAAAAAATTGTATGTATATTGGCGGCGCCACTTTCCGACTTTTAAATTTTGCGCTTCAAAATACCAAAATTTCTCCGAGATAAGATGAAATATCTCTCGATTCGAAATTGCCAAGCACAAATTACCCCTTGTCTTCTCAACTGACGAATTCTAACAGCGATCTACGAACGAGTCAGGATAATGCAGTTTCCCTTTGTTAACCTCCCCCGATAGAAGTCACGGCCCGCGGTGGAAGAAGCAGCACACTGCCGGGCCACACATACGTCAGATTCGACGATAAAAGAGGGGGGTGTGATATCGCGAATCCACGCGCTCAGGTGCGGTGAAAGGAAGCGAAATTCCGCGAGAGGCAACCTTATCGCTCGTAAATGCACCAAACGTTCTCAAGCGCCAACGACCTGACTCGTTAACTTACTTGACGTACGACGAGTGTATACGTCGCGTAAGAGGAGGCATTTTTTTGAACGAGAAACGCTGAAAATTTGAATCACCCTCGAACGAGATATAGAAATATGCGTGAATGTCGGACAGACTTTGAGACTGTGGAGAAGTAGAAAAGAAGGATAATAGAACAATTTAGTTTCTACGTTTCGTAAATTTTTAACAATTTTCTTTATCTCTCTTCTTAAGGAGTTAATTTTCTACGGAAGTTCGAATTTTAATTAATAATTACATTTGAACAATAAAATCGTTAGATCAGTAGATGCCAGTGAAACCAACCATCGTACAACTTAATTCAATTTACTTACGATCTGATCAATAATTCTAGCTACGCAGTTCACAGGTGGAAAGTGAAAATTTCCATTGAAAACGAATTTCCTGTTCAGCGTCTTCGTATCAAACTCGCCGCGACGCGAGCGAGACGATTCAACGTAATTTAATTCGCATGAATTTCATCGTGGACGTTAATTGATAGTGTATGTAAACACGGTAAAACGAAAACAAGGAACGAGAAGATTTCCACGTAGAAAACTGACAATTAACGCTGACAATCTGGATGAATGATGATAAATGTTGCGTAATGCCCTGGTAACTAGCCTGGGAACACTCCCTGCACTCGTGCTGCAGAATGCAAGATCTTTTTTCATCACAGATACACGTGCAAACCGATTATTGATACGTTGCGCTTAAATTATTCATTGGCTACGTTTAAATTATTATTATTATTATCATGTTAATTTAAAAAATTCATTGTTATATTTTCACGACAATCCAAATTTAACGATTAAAAATTGGTGGGCGATATTTCTTTTTACATTATTTGATAAGCTATTGACAAGCTTATATAATATACACTTGCATTGCTAAAATCTTCTCGTTGCATCCACTAACATGTAATTTACATTTAAGTAACAACAAATTTATTGCTGTATTTTGAGTTTGCACTTTGAGTTTGCACAAACGCATATAAATAATAAAAATCTACAGATGCTGTCATTTCGAACATTTTCTATATTTTTGTATCACGTACGTAGCAGGCGTCCTGTTGAACCTTAAATTTCGCATACATCTGCAAACATTTGCGTTCTATCGATAATCACTTGCACACGATATTACGCAAGTGTATTTGCATACAATACACGCGCAAGCATCTCGACAAATACGTGAAATGGGACTGTTCAATCTAATTCTAGCCTCTGATCTTACCTCGGGCGAGGCACGATACTTACATGTATGTATCTCAATTAGGAGTGGAAACATAATCGTGTATTTAAATGCAGTTTAGTCGCGAATTCTGCAAGAACATGTACTGAAATATTGTGAAAAATTGAACTTTAATGTTTATGACAATATTGATTAGTACGCATAATTAAATCGGTAAGTAATATATAGTACGATATAGTATAGTAAGTGGTATAATAATAATGTAATAATATAATTTATACTACTTTATAATAAATATGTAATTTATGTGTGTATCTTGATTGATACGAACATCTACGTACATATATTTTGCACACGCAATTAACCTTTAAAGGACCAGAATTTTTACATTTGAGAAATTATGTACAGCAAATGTAACCTACGCGTCCCGCAAAATCTCCAAGTTTGTTTCTGCAGTCCACTGTGGCAGCTACTTCTAAAAATTAAGTGAATTTAAATGTCACGATGTGTCGCGAATGAGTATTTATCACGGATAAACAACGTAGCTTGAATTTCTTTTCTTTTAATTTTGATCTCATTTGGCAGATCATTTCAATCCAGCCACTGCAAGAAAGATCAACACTGGACAGATGTTCCTCCTTGGTTGTAAAGTTCGAAGCGTGGCAAAAGTAACAATCGTTTGTTAAACTGCAACCATTTAGGAACAGTAGCAGTGTCGTCGTGATTACAATCATCTAAAATTGTATGTGAAACGACATAATACAAAAAACGAGTGAAATTTAATTTCCATAACGCGCGAAAACACGATCACGCCGCAGTGAAATCAATACGGTTGCCCTGACAAGCGAACAATTCGTCGCCAAAACTTCTAACCGCGTTACGCTCGCGCGTGCGTGCAATCTAATTTTCAAAAACAACACGCAATCGTCACCTGCGCGGAGCACAGTCTCACTTCCCTCCCGTTTTCCTCGCACTTCCGAAATTCAATTCGCCAACCATGCCCCCCCCCCGCCGAAAATTGAATCCCATGGTTGCAATTAACTTTCCAGTCGGACGCGGCTATCACGCCTGCAACAACAACTGTTTCTCACGATTGCTGCAATTCTTCCGCCACGTGCTCTGATTGTTCCGATTGTTCAGAAACGTCCATAACCGCGCCGCTTCGTTCTTACGTTTCAACAGATTCTGTACTATGTGGCACAGGTTTTTCACACGTCGTAGCTTTTTTCCAACGCTGGAGCATTAAAGTCGGAAACGTTGCGATCAAAATGACGAAACTATCGAGCAAAACTTTTACTCGCATATAGAGGAAGAATCGCTGATATAGTTTTTGTAACTATGTTGAAATTTCCAACAAAAACTCCGAATTGGCCACTTTGATCATCTTGATCAAAGGTTCTAGCGTGAAGAAGCAAACTGATTGACTGACAGTAAAGTGAAACCGCTTTTTTTTTCTTAATATCTAAATTTCTAACCAAGAAATTTCAGAGTCTGCGATGCATTGAAAATTATAAAATACGAAATTCGATAGGTTACATGTGCCACGTGTAAAAACGTTGATACCTAATTTTGGGGCTAATAAGTAATTTTGAAATTTACTGTTATGTCGCCATTGATTTAGTATTTGGCATTTCAGTGTTGATTTGACAACATGTAAGAAACTAGTAGTAAAAATAGGAGCGTGTATCAGGAATCAGGATTCCTCTGTTTAGGCTGAACCTACGAGCTTCCAAAGAAAAACTTCCCGATATTATTACAGAGGAGACTGTTATTATTATATATTATTGTTAGGCGACTTTCCTCCACAGTCACTCGCATTAATACCCGAAGCATGGGAAAATCTAGTTTTGTTATTTTTGTTTCGTAGCTATAGAACAAGCGTGCATACGGTGCACAGTATATTTCACTATAACGGAACATAAAAACAGACCATTTTGTTGGGACTCGACTCAACGTAACTAAACATTACGTAAACGCAATGAAGCAAAGTTCAACTGCTCGATTTCGCGCGCAGGCGCCTCTATTCGGATTTCATTCTATTCAGATTGTACATCCTCGGCTCGCGTTGGCACAAGGACTGAAAATTCTAAAGTGGTTTTTTTTTACAGCCACGGCAAAAGCGCGCGGGAGGGGAGGATGATATTTCAGCGAAAAACCGTGAGTTTTCGCGGAAAAGTATAAACAACAATACGTCGGATCGACGAGCACTTTGCAAATATTATATCGCAAACGCGCAGGGAGAAAAAGGAAGAGCCAGACAGGTTGCACGTTGCTCTAATGTTGATTCAAACCAAAAGGGGGGAAAAAAAAACGAAAAAATAGAAGCTGTACACTGGTTTATCGTATACAGACGACAACGTTTGTTTTCGTGTTTTTGTCGTTTCCGTAGCGTTCAGCAAAAAGTATCCGTGCATCGACGATAAGAAACAAAAAAAAAAAAAAGAAAATAAATCACTGCACGACTTGTACCACAGTACGATTCGTCTCACTCGAGACGAAGATCGCGAATCACGTGACCCAAATCAACCAATCGCTAATTTTCGTTGCATCAGCGTTGCACCTGAAGAGGTTCGAAGTGATTTTTTTGGGTTACCACCGCTAAAATCACTTTCGGTGATAAAAAAAAAAAAAAAAAAGAAAAGAAGAATCGTCGAATTCAAAAAAAAAATCGTAATCACGGCGTAGGAAAAGCAAAAGAGGAACAGCGTCCCTGGAACAGATTTGGTCGGACCGATCGAATCGCGAAGAGAGAGAGGCGTGGAAATAATTGAATTTTCATTGTCGAGAAGTCACACAGTGTGCGTGTACATGCGTGTAAAATCGACGACGTTGATTATTTCGCGAGTTAGATTGCCAGTTAGGCACGCGTGCGTCAGACACGCGCGGCGCGTTTTCGCTGCGCGAATGGAAATCATTTAGTCAATCGTGTGTCTGTCTGCGCAGTCAAGTTTCAACTGCAAATTGGCCGGTCGATTGGCATTCGTGGAATTCGGCCAATTCGCAGGGGCTGGACTCCATCGATTCCACGGGAGCAGAATTGCTCATTTTTTTTTTTTTTTTCTTCGAAACGGGGAATTTACTCGCGGAATGCGATTACATTCAACGGCATCCCTACGTGCTGCGTAGAAAGACGTTTGAAACGGAGAACGGAGGACGGCAGAGGGGGTGTGAAAAATGATCACGCATCGTCGGAGTGAACACGATTCAACGCGCATATGGCGCGTTTCACAACTCATTGTCAGTTTGGCTGACACTCGCAACCGGATGCCGCGTAAGCATATTAAATTATTACACACGTACGTTGATGATTGGTTAAATTTTCGATATTTCTGTTGTTTTGCATTAAAAATTTAATACTGTCTGCATTGAATATCGTAAAAATATTATTATTTTGTATTTATAGAGACAACATTTCATTGATATTTAGCATAATTATGTTAAATTATATAGACATTTATATTGACGATCAGTTAAATTTCTGATATTTCGGTTGTTTCGTATTAAAAATTTAATATTGTCTATACTGCGGGTAATGAATTAAAGAATTTTAGTACAATTGTGTATTAAATTATTAGACATTTATATTGACGATGGGTTAAATTTTTGACAAGTTTACTTTCATTCAAACTGCATCCGCTTCTGGCGGGTGTACATTTTCTTGTCTGAGATTCAACAGTCTTTGACGGAATCGAGCACACCTATGAACACCTTTGTACATTTTCTTGCCTGGGATTCGATAATCTTTGACGGAATCGAGCACACCTACCTACATACTTCGCTGATCCGCGTATTCTCGTCTGTGACGAGTCCCACATTTGATATCTAAATTTAGCTATCGCACGCCGCGACCGAGCACAATTACTTAAAAACGCGTGGCGGACAAACGATTCTCACACTGTGCAGGTTCCTTTCCAAGGAGATGCACGCGCACCGTGATAAATCATCGCTGCAACGCCGTTTTAAAATGGCTCTCCGAGAATATCTTGCGACAGAAAGATTTTAGAGAAAGAAACCAAATCAAATATACGCGAAAGCGCGTGTACCAAGTAAAAAGACCTTCCCCTGCCCCCTCAAAAAAAAAAAAAAAGAAAAGAAAAAGGAAACGAGAAAATTTACGGTAGTTGTTGCAAAGTTGGAACAACAGCGTAGAGTATCGTCGAGTATCGAGCACGGCGCGCCGCTTATTTATACTTTTTAACGATTCCCGCGGCTGGACCGTGGAGAACGACGTTTGCAAATCAGAAACTATCCCCCCCCCCTTCCGATTCCTCTTTCGGTAAATGGCAAACCGGGGCTCCGTGCGAACGTTTCCCCTCCGTCGGTGATCCGTCAGAATCCGGGGGGGGGGGGGCCCCGCGCGCGCAAATAACACAGTCGGCGTTTCAAAGTAATAAGCCTCAGCTTTACCGAGGAGGATCATACAGATTTACCGATTTAAACACGCGCGTTTTAGAGTAACGGTAAACAGGGACGGATGGGCGCGCGTTGCAACGTCCGTCGCGCGGCGGGGAGCGCGTTCCACGTTATACGTGCGTCAAAAACGCGGTTTCCTGTTGCACGGTTAACCTCGTTCCATGCTCAGATGCTCTTTCTCTCTCTCTTCCTCTCTCTCTTCGTTAGCCACGAAGGAGGTCGCGAAAAATGGATTAGGTAGAACGCGCCTAGCACGAGCGAATGTTCGCTCGTTCGTTCACCGCTTAACAAACGGTGAGAAAATTGCAAGTGAAGGGGAGATCCCACCGTGAACACCTATTTCCTATTTATAACCTGTGAGTGGAGTTCCAGCTTGCGAAAGCTCGGTCAGAATACTTGTGTATGTAAAAGACTTTAGACACGTCGAGCGCCAGGGCCCATTTCCATCGTTTTCTTCTACGTCACATCGCCTGCTTCCCCGATTTGCTTGTTGCTACTCTCCGATTCAAAAAATTTAAAATTTGCGCTCGCAAGTCATTCGCGGGAATATTTTCCCAGTGAAAAATCTCCAGGAGAGTGCCCCTCCTCTTTCCACTCCTGGGTCTCGACTGGCTCAACTCTAGCGAATACTCGTTGGTTTTTCATTTTGAAAAGCGAAAGCGTCTCGGCGAACAGTCAGTGGAAAGTAATATTTGTCGAGCATTTGTATGTTTTACGTTTCTTTATAAATTGATACGTACGTACAGTGTAGAAAGAGAAGTTTGTCCGTGGGTAACATTGCGGACGCGCGCCAAGTCCTAACAGCGACTTTATTATGGTTCTGGAGTTTATTACGGACTTTATTATGGTTCTAGGTTTAATTCATCATAGTTGTGGCATCAGTATGATGTCTAAATAATCGAATGATAATGAACTGTCAACATTATTCGAAGTATAAATATTATATCCGCGCGTCCAGAACCATAAAGTCGCTGTTAGGACGCGGTGTTAAATGATTGGGAAAAAAACTTTTTTGCCATTTTTCAAGAGAACTGTTGGGTTGCGACCTGTGGTTTTTGGCGAGTAGAAATTTCAGGCCAGGTTCTTTACATGTATCTTCGTGTCAATCAAATCGATGCTGTGCAATTCACCTGTGATAGCCACGTACACACAAACATACAAATAGGTTAACTTAACTTTAGAGAAACCGAGAAATAATATTTACTATCTGACTTTTTGAATTCGATAAGAAGACGTCGTACTTAAATCTAGCTAACAGCTGGGACTCCTTTTTTATAATTGCTGATAATTATAATGAATGTATTATTAATAGTTAATTACAATCAACTATCGAAACAATTAAATCAATGAAGAACAATTGCGCGTGTCAATGAAATAAAGCTCCAATCAATCAAACAAGGCTATTCGATTTCACGATATGTGTGATAATTTAGATTTTAAATAATTTTACCTTTTTTTATCAGCGAAAATGCGTACCTACGGATTTTCCAAACAGGAATTAAATTCTGCGTGTTTTTCGATTTCACCAGACTATAATTGTTATTAACATTCTGTGTTTAATACGATATTCTTTATCTCTTGTTGATTCCGCTTTTTTCACACGTACGTTACCAAAAATTCATAATCAATACACCAGTCGTACCGTGAGACTCTACTCGTAGTAACAACGCGTGAAGCACCTCGTATCTTTTGTCAGAAAATCCGACAAATTTTTCACGAGTGAGATATAGACACTGTCCGTCGACTGGTAATAAGTATTATACACTTTTGAGAGTGCTCACCTCCGTTTTATTAAAATTCAATCACGAAAAACCACTCATTTCATTAAATTTCGACGTTGAATATAACAGGGGAACCTAACAAGTTCATACAATCGCAATTATATATTATTGTACTAATTATAAAATACTGAAATATTAATTCTCATTTATCCCCCATTTTTTCAACTTAAAATTTTGTCCTTGGTAAAAAAATTCACTTTGTAGGTAGTATTGTTTCTCACTTGGTGCTATGAAATTGTAAAATTATACAGAATCGTACAAAGCAAAAAGAAAAAATTGTATTCTATGTTCCTACCGCAGTCGTTACAGAAAAAAAAAAAAACAGCAATCAAATATGTTGCGTCAAAATTTCATTCTCCAAAATTTCTCAAAAAGTGGAATAAAAGACTTTCTAAAACGAAAAGAAACTTATTTCTGGAAAACGACAAATATTCGTCGAAAGTTTCAAACGTACAAAATGTTACAAATATCAAAGAAACGTTAATCGAATGTTTCGCTAGTCAAAACCTTATTCCTCAAAATTTTTTAAGAGAAGAGATAAACGAATTTCTGAAACAAAAAAAGAAAGAAAGAACTTTCAATCGAACAAAGTGTTCCTCGTCAAGAGCAAAAGTCAATTTCTCTCCTTTCTCTCGTTAGGAAGGAGAGGAACGCAACAGCAACGCGCACAGCTCTTCGTTAGAAGATCGCGCGAGACAGGGTAAATCAAAGTATCGAGAAACCGTAAGGATGTAAGAGGGTAAGGCAAAAGGTACTTCGGTATTTGACGTCTCGTCGGTCTCGAAACGACTGGAAGTCGGCGGCTGCAACGAAAACGTCGTTGCTCCTTATTTCCGGGAAGCAGCGGGAAATTATACAGCCCCGACGACATTTCCACCTCGCGCGGCGATTGACGTGCGCGCATCACTCGCAGGAAAGTTCGAGACGGTCGTCGTCGACTCTTTCGAATTCAATCTTGGGATCGAATATGCCCGCCGAAAGGGCGGAAAGTTGCTCGGAACGGCAGCACGCAGCTGTTCGTCTTGCCATGCAGTTCCTCGTTGTTCGCGCTCCACCCGCCGCTGGGAGAGGCAACTCGAGCGTGTGCCGGCAACTTTTCCACCCTTGCGGCTTCGCCGCACACCGGTGACACCGCGGCGCCACGCCAAGTATTTATCAACCGGCTCTGCCGAACTCGAGAGAAGATCCGTCGATGCGAACCTTCTATTTCACTTCAACGCGTTGAACGATACTTTCCGTTAAAAAGCCGCAAGTGGCTGTGCCGCCTAGCGTCGATCTCTCGATGGTTAAGCAAACAGCTGTGCGGAACACCGCTAGGATGGGTGACCGCCAGCGGTTGTAGATACCATTACTGGATAGGAACTAAAAACCCACTTCACGAAAACTATCGAAACTTAAAGAAACAAACACAAACTAAAGTCAAAGCACCGCCCTAACCTTCCAGAAACAACAAAAATGTTATCAGCTTTCTAAATGAAAACCCAACTCCTAGACCAAAATATAATGTGAAAACTCCATCAAGTCGCTAAAGATCTCGTTGTCGATGCGACCTTAAATCCCTTAGAAAAAAGAATACTTTCCACATTACTCAAATTACAATTTGTTACTTGATTCTCGTAACACCGAACAACGTTACGCCTTTGGTTACATTAATTTTGTAATTATTATCTCTTTACTGAATATTTATAGTTGGCAAACCTGAACCTAATCAAATTACACCGACTTGACTCTCGATGCTTTTCGTTTAAATATTTTCTTTCTTTATAAGCGTTAAATTAAATCTTTCGTGGAAACTAAAACTTTTCGTTTGTAAATCTTGAACATTTTAGAACGTTTTTGAGACTGGATTCGACTAGTTCTTTTTAAGCTGTTTCTAAATATTATCACTGAAAGTGATTTTAGCGGGAGTAATCCAGAAAATCGGGCTTCTTCAGGTGCAACGCTGATGCAACGAAAATTAGCGATTGGTTGATTTGGGTCACGTGATTCGCGAAGGGGCATGGGGTAGACCTCGAGTAGGAGTGGCGTTGTCGATTCAAACGTTTGCATATCAATAGAATTTTATGGCAAAAAGATCGTCTTCATTTCCTAGTCGGAACAGTTGCTTCTGGGCTTTTCAGTGAGACGAATTTGTTGCATGTAAAATGAGTAATGGAAAATTAAGGCGCGTAAACTTTCTGCTGGAGTGTATCGAAGAAACCATTGAATTATATCCAATTGAAGATATAAATTCAACGTCAGTTGGTCGGCAAACCCTCACGTTCGATCGGAAACCAAACTAAATTCATGAAAATTAAACATCAACGATTTTTTTGAAAACTCCGAAAAAAAAAATGTTCTCAAATGTTATTGGCCTTCCGATACCACTCGTGTTAGGCGAAAAATATTTCCTGTATCGTTACGAAATTCGAAAAAATATCTTCGTAGCCCCTGTATAACCTAACGCAATAACCTAATGCATTGCATGGATTACATACGGTTGCGCTCTGCGGAAGGAAGCGATTACCCTATAAAATACGGATCGACTTACGAGTGAAACTACAAAAAAAAAGCGGGCCAAGAGGATCGGGGATTAATTTTGGAAGGTGGATCTCGGTGAAATACCGAAATCGGTGATACCGGTGTGAATCGCGTCACTGCGTGCGCAGACGATCCTCACTTTCACCGGTGAAATCAACGAGGCAAGGCAATCGGCGAGTTACCGTGTAACGCCGCACGCACACACGTATACACGATCATCCTCGATGAATCCTCGCTACCGATCATTAAGCATTAATAGAATCTTCAGGCAATTTGGCAGTGTACTCGTGTCGGTATACCGATAAACACGTATCTCCACGTTACGCGACGATATCGCTTGACCGTATACAGAAAAAAGATAAACTTTACACTGCCGAGATAAACTTTTTATCGATCGATTTATTCCTCCTTGATTTGCGCAAGAATATAAGTCGTGTTCGTTTTTAACCATGCTCCGTAACAGTATTTACGACTTTATTTTTATTTCTGTGTCAATTTCTCATTTCAATGTTGAGATGACACTGCTACAAGGTGGGTTTTTTAGAGCAACAACCTTACTTTATTTTCCGCTTATATTATGTTATATTGTTTAAAAAAATTTATATAATACAATGAAATTCATATAATAATATATAACAACAATAATTTTAAATTAATTACACTATTTATAATTTAAAGTAATGAAAATGAATTTTTTAAAAATATATAAGTAGAATTTATTTTGCATTTATTTTTTGTGTCAGGGTTAATTAATTTATTTTAATAATTTAATTATCTCGAAAATAAATGATCTAAATACAATTTTTTTTGTTGAATAAAAATTTAGAAATTAAACGTTTGTCGTATTTATTAATATCCAGTTTTTTTAAAATACATTTAATTTATATTTTTAAATTGTTATTTTAAAATAAAATATAGTGTAATAATATATAAGATGATGATTGCAATATGCAGATAATATAATTCAATTATATTATGATTCAATTTCTATCGCATTAATGAAATATTACTAAATATTAAGAAATGTTACAAATAAATGCACAAATTAAAGAGGAATTGGTAAAATAAAAATTGTATGATTAATTGTATTTCTTTCCACGTACAATTTAATAAAATTCAATAGCAATTTAAAAATTATACGAAACCAAAAACCCTAAACGACCAAAGACCTTGTCAAAGAACAGAAGCATCATTTTAACAGGTTTGGTAACTTTAAAATTAACAAAATTAAAAGAACTTTCTTTCTTTCTTTTTTTCTATAGATGCAATTCGCATCTCCACGAAAATAATTATCTCGCAGCGCGTGCTTCGTCACGAGGTTACAAATTATTTTTCCAAATTGTTAGATCGCAACTGTTTTTGCAGACAGATGTTCGGAAATTGCAGGTCGTAACCGTAAATTCTCCGAATGAAATAAGAAGAAAGAAACTCGGTTTTTGCAGCCGTTTAATTAATTTAGTTCTCCGCACCTCCGAAACAAGACATTGCCATAGTGCCCTACATGGTTCGTATGCTGGCCTCTCGTAACCACACGAGAGTCTGGCTCGTTTGCCAAGTCTATTCCAGCAAATGAACACGCAGAACCGTAATATCCCATCTTGCACTTGTTAATTTGTCGTAACAGTCTCTTCTAAGCGTTCGCCTCTCGCGAGTTTGCCCCTTTTCTACTTTTCACCAGAAAAGTGTTTGAAACGAGGGACGACAATATCTACGAATACTTACGTCGAAAGTCTCTTTTTCCGATATCTGATAAATAAATACTGTTGTTCAATCTCTGGGCTATTCATTCATTTTTCATTCATAGAACGCCAGACGTGATGTTCATGCGTTTCACTGACTCACTGTTGACCGCGGATATTCGTGGAAATTTATGTTTTCAGAGAAACGATTGAAACTTTGACCGGTCGATGTTTCTACAAGTAATTAAACTAAGACGAACATCGTCGACAAGTGACATTTAAACAACGCAAATATGTGATTAGAGTTTTTTGTAACGTAATGTGAACATCTAGCGAGTATTTGTGCAAATTAATTTTTTCACAGATATAATTGACACTTTGACTATATTTTTTTTTTTTTTTTTTTCTTTTCTATGAACGAATACGAAACTAGGATGAAAATGATCGACAAGAGATATCTAACGCAAATGTGCAACTGGGCGGTGTTATTAAGTCAAAGATACGCTTTCGTTGCACTTTTCTTGTCACACAGCGTTTCAGAGAAACGAATTGTCCCGTCTCATAGGCAACATGTGCAAATCTCGCGTTAAACAAGCACAGCGTGGACAGAGATTTGTGTTACTCACAAACCATTACCGCGCTTAGAATATTTTACGAGTATTTCCGCGCGTTACGTTCCTGTGTTCAATATTCATGTTCGTATTACACATTTCTCCGCCTCTGAATTTTCCGTAGACGCGCGAAAATTTCTGATTAATTGACGACGAAAAAGGAAAACACAGTCTACCAATAATTTAACGATTCTACCTACAGCAATAATTCATTGCGCTACTCACGAATGCTTCGTTAAGAAGCAAACGACGAAAATAAGAGATGAAGGAGCAAAAATACTCACCAGAATTATAAGAAACGTCAGAAATTGATCCGAAGAATGTATAATGCGCTTGTTGAATCAGAAGAAATCAATTCAACATGAAACGAATGCAGTTTTTACGGAAGAACGAGAAACATTTTTGAAATGAAAATATCCCTAGAAAAGGATATTTTATTTCGTGGTGTTTTCGTCTTTCCGTTTAAAGTATCAATTTTTGCTATTTAGTTAAATTCAATATACTGTTTCTCTCTCATTTCGTGTGTACAAATAGCAGATTTTTATCCATTTGTGAGGAATTGAAAACTGCAACAATATGTAAAATAACCAAGGTAAAGTATACGTAGCCACAAAATTTTATTGATACGCAAACATTTGAATCGATAGAAAACAAATGAGAGGCGCGATCGCTCAGTACCAGACAACGCCACTCCTACTCGAGGTCTACCCCACGCCCCCTCGCGAATCACGTGACCCAAACCAACCAATCGCTAATTTTCGTTGCATCAGCGTTGCACCTGAAGAGGCATAATTTCACTTTATAGATTAATAAAATGAAAGAAAAAAAAAATCACAAAGGTAGGATGCGAGTAATCCTCTAAATCTTGTGGACTTGCGTTGTCTCGTTTTATGCAAAATATCAATGTTAAATCAAGAGATCAATTCATAAATTCGAATTTTTGCAGAGTTTTTAGCGACACGTTTTATTCGCGAAATGCACGATTTTTTTTTGTTTATTTATTCATTCAAACGCGAATATTTTGCAGAAGAATGAATTGATACGCGTACACTTTTCTTGGCTCGATTTCCTCATCTCCTTATACCGCTTCTTCATTAGACGTTTCAAAGGTAATTTTGACTTCAACGTGGAAGAAAAAGCTTGTTCCGTAAAGTGATGCATCTCGAAGAGCAAAGCATTGATTTGGAATTAAGAATATTCCAGATGAAGGAAGCAAGTGTTGCATGCACTATAAATAGCAAGTGAAAAAGATGAGTTCTGTATCGCAATTAGATTCTTCCGATTCTCCGCGAACGGCGATGAGTTGTAAGTGAACAATCAATTCAGCAAGCTGAGATTTAGCGGTTAATACTTGTCCAGAGAGAAGTTTATAGTGGGAAATGATACGTTTCTTGGCAAATGTGTAATTGGAACAGTGAGAGAGAGAGTTCCTGTAACGCGTATCCGTGCAGGTGCATGCATTTCTACCATTTAAAAAGTTTCACCCTTTAGATATTGTTGGAGTGGATCTCGAAAAAATTTCTAATGAATTTTTTTTTTTTTTTTTTTTCAGAAAATTGTACTGCTTTTCATACAAAAGCAACGTGTCATTTCGCTGTGCGTGCTGATTATTCTACAACTTTTCATTTTCACAGACACTGTGATCTTTCTCTTTTCTGTATAGGAAAAATGTGCGAATTTTATATAAAAACGATCTGTTTAAATACAATTTTTTTTTATCAAAGCCTTAGCTTTTCGGAAAACCGAAAGTTTGTCGGCATTGCATTTTGACGTTAGTTAATTCTAGAATAATTAGGGGGGTTACTCTACCCGCGAAAATAAATTCATCGAGTGCACACGCGCGACAAGGCAAATTTTCAACGAAAAACACTCCGTTCCCTTGAAAATAACAGAAACGAAATTTCATTCGCGCGTAAACTGTCGTCGCGTCGATTGTGGTTCCCCCCGAAGTTAGCCAGATCGAGGTATGCAATCAACAACACTCTCAAACTTTTTCCACCGAGGTGCAATCGACAGAGTTTCTCGATTTTCCCCGCGAACGAAGGCTTGCAAAGAAAGCGAGAGTTCGACGGAGAAAATCGACGCGGCGTGTTTTCCGCAAAGTACCCTGGTCTCGCGGGAGATTAAATCGTTTACCGAGGCTTGGTAACCGTTTCGAGCTGACGATCATCCATTACAATGGCTAAATAAACACGTTCCGGTCGGTATAGCGTGGAAAAAAGAAAAAGAAAAGAAAAAAAAAAGAGAAAAAGAGAAAAAAAGACGGGGAACGCGATTCATCAAAGCAATGATAAAAAGGACCGTGGGCTTCATTAGGCCAGGTCTAATATCGCGAGAGGGCAATAAATGATCGTTCGATACCGGCCGACGATGGATCGAAAGAAAGATTGATTGAATTTCGTTGCTGCGTGCTCCAACTATTAACTATAATCATACCAGTCGAGGGTAAAATCGAAACATCCATCATCCCTGTCAATGAGCATAAACGCAAGCCACGAAGGAGCGCGGCGCGACTCATTCGCCTCGGCGAGACCCGACGCGAATATAAATGGAATCGTCGATGCAAAGTAGTCGAAAGGTACCATAATAGCTGGAAAGGATCCCGGGTTATTTCGCCGTACAATTTATGGAGGAGTCAAGTGAAAGGCCGATGAACTTTCGATCGGGCGCGAACACCGCTCGCTCTTTCCCGCGCGCAACTTTTACCACGCGATAACGATTCGACGCATCCTCCCTCCCTCCCTCGTTTCCATCCCGCCGCCAGCCTTCCCCTCTTTTCCCAATACGTCGACAGTCAACAATCGAAAATGTGTGTTTCGACCGATCGTCTCTTCGGACTTGGGACCGCGAAGCAGTTTGTGCTGCTGGCTACGAACGATATTCACGGGGATAAACGTTACCTCGTTCGAGAGACTCGTTCGACAAGGGGTTGAGACTCGAATTCTAGCATTCGTTGAATGCAAAGAACGGTTAACGCTGTAAAACTCGCAATCGGAGAAGAGAGACAGAAGAGAGAATTTCATTTCAGGAAGGAAAGAGTACAGAGTTGTAATTTTTGCTCATTTCATGTGTTATATTTGGACTTGTAGAGAAACGCGTATCTACGTGACTGCACGCAAACCAAATTTCAAAATAGCAAAACTACGATATCAAATCTGTCAATGTGGCAAGTTCCAAGTTTTTTTTAAAAATTAATGTTGGTTTCTGCTCGGACAGAACTTGCGCGATTGTACAGATTGATCTATCTTGATCTATCTTATCTATCATACAAAGTTGTACGTAATATTTGTTAGAGACTGATGGTTCTAGCAAAATTCAGGAAAACAAACTGCGACAATATTACTCTTGTAAAACCGTAATTATAAAACTGTAAAAGTCAAGACAATAATGTCTGTTGCAATAGCAATGTTTTACAATTACTTATCGAGAAGTTAGTTTTACGATCCAGTGAAATTCAGTAAAACGAAAGGAAAAATTATTATCTGTCACAGCAATAACGTTGTTACGATTACTCGTCAGAAGTAGCTCGCTCAATTCGAAGGTTAAATATTATTAACGAAGCTATATTCTACGAGCTTGTGGAATTAAAAAAAAAAAAAGAAAGAAAGAAAGAAAGAAAAATTACGAAAAAAAAAGATCGAAAGCTGTCCACGATAAAAGTAATAACAATTATTATTATTAAAGAACACGTTTCTCAGTTGGATCTGGTAAGATTCAGGAAAACAAAAGTCCGAAGTACGGATCGAACACGTTGCTGTCTGTCGTATTGTAGCAACAATGTTTTACAATTACTTATTAAGAGCAACTAGCTAAATTCGAAGGTTAAACGTTTCACTGATGAATTGCAATCTTTTCCAATTGGTTTTACGAGTTCGGCTTCCTAGGATGACGCAAACTTAACAGCGTTCGTAAACGCGATATTTTTCTCGCGTTTGTGCGACGATCGCAAACAAATATAGAACAATTACGATGCAAATGTTATTCAAATTTTGTTGCTACGTGCTACAGCGGCTTTCATTAATATTCGAACGCTACATGTTGAAACTACAATTTTGACGCAAAAAGAGATCGTGCAATAATCAGCTTCAAGCCTCGAATAAAAAAATCTCATGAATCGTAAAAATAAATTTTATATATAATGTAAAAAAAATCTTGTGAATTTTCATAATATGTAAAAGCAAATTTTTTTCACGATTGATCGAAGGCTCTTCAAAACTTTTCTTCTTTTCGTTAATTTATTGAATATCAGGCGAAAATGAAGAGAGCGTTACGTAGCGGAGAAAGATCGTACGTCGAGTTTTCAATATTTAAATTTACTATAGAGCGAATCGTAAAACGAGAAAAATTTTTCAATGTTTATAGCACTTTCGAGGAGAAAAGTACCTCCGCCAGTACTGCAGGCTCTGAGCTTTAAAATGAATCTGAGTATATTAATTGTACGATTTCTTTTTTTTTTTTTACAAAATTATGACAGTGTCCGAATATTAATTAGGGGCCACTGTATTTCTGTAGTTTAACATTGAAATGACGTAAATTTCCTGAGAATATATCGTAGCTGGAGGCTGTATGTGCACCAACGCGGTTGGATTATCGATGAAAAATATTTTTACGTTTACAGGAGGAAATGAGGTTGCTTAGGCCGGCAGACCAAGGATCGTTGGATAGGTAGCAACACTGATTATTATTATGTGATAACACTGTCGCGCATTTTTCTTTTCGCATACTGAAAATCGGGTCAGACATGCCAGCAGGTCGTAGGTCGTCCATCGTACGACATTAGCATTCCACCTCTGATTCAAAACTACCAATAACAACGTACGCACAACCGCGCGACTGATGATTAAATAGAAAATTTATTTTCGAAATTCGTTTTCTCCATCAGAGCGGACCAACTACAAAAATACCGACGTTCTTCATTAATGAAGGACAATTTTTAATGAAACGTCAACCTGCGCAGACGGTTTCGACGTTTAATAAAATTAAAATTTAACGATAAAATTATTATCTGCGATTACAACTATCAACATAAATGGGAAGAGTATTTCTGAATGTGTAAAAGATTAGAAAAATTAATAAGAGCGGAATTTTGTTGTGAGACGCGACGAGAGATAAATAAAATAAATAAATGTAATAAAAAGATGAAACACTGTATTCGAGAAGATGTAAATTTCTTTTCAAACACACAATTTTCATATTCTTTCAAATTTAATCAATAGCAGCCACGATACAGTCAATTTTCAGTACACTGTTACGGAAACGTCAAAATGATTTCTATACAGGTGGATGAGCTCTTCATAAAAATTATTCAAATGCTTTTTACGAGTAGATGCGATTGTACTGTGTAATTCCGCTGCTTTTGAAAATGGGCGCGTAGAGCTGACAAAATAAAATTCCGAGAGCTGCGATATACACGATATCGTGCTGTGAAACTACGCCAAAAACTGCAGCGTAACTTCAGGTTCTCGAATCTACACACCGCGCTGGTGAAAACTGAAGCTTATGTTCTTGAAATTCGACCAGTCTCGTATCGCTTTCTCACACTACGCTGTTCAATAGAACTTTATTTGTCAGTTGCGTAGAAGTAGTTCGTGATACGACACGAGCAAACGTTGCAGCATCAAATACTTGAGGCGAAACTTCCTTTTCGACTGAAACAAAGAGACGCAAGAAAAGAAATAGAAACGCGTATTTCCCGCGTAATTAAATTCATTCCTTGCATCGTTGGGTCAATTACAGCTGTCAGCAGCAATTTACGCTGCGTTATTAAAATTTCAAATGTTTCATTTTATGTTCTCTCTGCCGGAGATTAATGATAAATAGATTGTGGATTTTTTAATGTACGCGCGGGAATTTCAAAGATGAGAAAATGTACAAATGATGAAAAAAAAATACATGTAAGATACATCTATGTGGAATATTTTTTATAATTCGTACCTTTGCATTTTTCCTCAAGTAAAAATAAGAAATTAATCGAAACGACATTCAAACAGAGATAACAAATTTTGTTACTTCATCTTTATTTCAAATCAAATTTGCCACTCGAATTCTCCAAAAAAAAAAAAACGAATATTATCTTCAATTCTGGCAGTATATTTCGTTATCGCAGAATATATCGTCTCTATCTTTACAATTACAGAAGAAACTGATTGTAAGAATCTCTCAGTCAGACCAAAAGAAAAAAGAAAAATATGGCCTTATTTCCACGTAGCTTCAGTCGAGTCAAATTTCTTGCGCGGATAATTAAAATATAATCCCGAAAAGTGGAAGGGAAAAGAAAACAAAACTGCACGACTTGTACCCCAGTACGATTCGTCTCACTGAAAGGTCCAGAAGCAACTGTTCTGACTTTTCTGCCATAAAATTTTATCGATACGCAAACATTTGAATCGATACGAAACAAATTACAGGCGCGATCGCTCAGTACCAAACAACGCCACTCCTACTCGAGGTCTACCCCACGCCCCCTCACGAATCACGTGACCCAAATCAACCAATCGCTAATTTTCGTTGCATCAGCGTTGCACCTAAAGAGGCCCGAAAATATTTTCTATCACTTTCAGTGATAAAAGGATCAAAGAGACCGCGAGAGGTGCGCGGGGCAGGAGGCCCTATTTTCAAGAGGAGACCACAGGTGGCATCGCTGGATCAGCGGATCAGTTCTCGGAACAGAGTCGAAACATTCGCTGTTAATCGCCGTTAACATTCGACGAGCCGAGTCGAAGCGGGAAGGTTGGCGGGACACTCGGTGTCGCGCGCACACGAGTTTGGATTGCACGCGAGGCGAGGATAATTCGTCGAGAATAAGGGAACCTACAGGACGAAGGGGGGTATTTCGAACGTTTTCACGCGAGGTAAGTACATATATATATATAGCCGGGGACCCGGTACTCGTCGCGACTCGAGTGGATTCTCGAGTGAGTTTCCGCGGACTACTTTGAAATTGAACAGCGATCTCCGGGCTATTTCCGTGCAATCTCGCGCTGGCTAACCAGATTGCAACGGCATCGGCGCGCGTAAGTGCCCGGCAGAATACGTCGGCCGGTTGTATGTACATCGCACACAGCAGGCGAGGAGGAAAGCTGTTCGCGGAATTCATCTGTCTCTCTCTCGTAGGCGCGGAACGGTAGCCGGGGAAAAGATTTTTCGATATTTCGCGATTGCTGTCTATCTCGTTACGGGCAAGCGATAACGTAAAAATGACATTGATCCCAGGGCTGGAGGCGGCGAGGCAAACGCGATCCCGTTGCCTCCGAGGAAATTCCATTATGGAAAATTCAATATCAGTCGGAAAACGCGGATGCCGTTGACGGAAACAGGATCAAATGGAACGGCTGGATAACACGGCTATGGGGGCCTTTCGATTCGTCCCTGGTTAATGGCGTTGATGTCTTTCAACACGTCCGGAGGAACAACGTGCAAATTTTCCACGAATATCGACGAATCTGATCTCGATCGGGCGAAATCTCCCCTCCAAACTGATGATTGCCAACGCAGAATACAACAAAATCAAGTTCCACGAATGATATTGACCGGATTGGTCCAAGCAGTACCTAATTTCTGTCTCGTGTCCAGATCGAATCCGCCGAATTTGTAAAAATTCCAAATTCAAATCCAACGCAAGTATTACTGTTTATACATCGAACTCGAATATGCTGCAAGAGTCGTGAGTTTCCTGAAAAATACTGGACCAAATAAAGAAAAAGCTATTGGTCTGTCCATCTTGATCCATCCATCTTGATGGATACTAATAAGGTGAAAGTAACTTGGAAAACCTTATTAATCTTTCTCGAGCAGACTTGTACGCAAAATTAGCAAAGTATAAAGATGTCGAGCTTCCGAAACTGTTAAAGTTGAATATTCCGTGAATAATACTGAGATCGACGTATACAATATTTGACAATGTACGATACTGTTTGCAACTGTCTCCGAGTTTGAAGGACTCCAACTCTCGCTCAAATCTTTGAGATTCGCGGCTCGAGATTTCCAAGCACTGCAGGCACAAAGCTCTCTTCAGCAAGAGAGCCGCATGAACTAAGTTGCCCGTTATTCGTTGAATTTCGGGGAAAGTGATTTCAGCATGTGTCCGTTTCTTGCTTGATGCGTGATGGGTAATTACGCGGACTTGCCTAGCGGTCCATTAGGCACGTCAACGTTAACGAGAGATAAATTTGCATCTGGTCTAGATGTGTCAAGCGCTGTTGATAGCGATCGACGAACAAGGTAAAAGGCAAGGATGAAACGGCGGTGAGGGAAGATAGAGCCACTCCTTACTTATCGGTCACGACCGGTCCACGTTTGCGCGAGGCCTCTCTCGCCTCATCCGCGAGAACGAGTTTTTAAAAATTTATGAACAACCGTCGAGCGTGAAATAAATTTAGAATTCGCCTCGTGCCGCGCGTACGGCGAGGATGTACGGCGAAATTGAATCGCTCGCGTAGTGAGACGATTAACTTGCAAAATCTAGGGGGATGTTGCAGGCCGAAAACGATCTACGTTGCGACCTGTCGGATCTATTTTTCTCTCAAAGTTTCGGATAGTTTTCTTTTAAAGTTTCAGACAGAGTTTGGATGAAGAAGAAATGTTAATTGTTACTCTTGCCAGAATTTGATAGATTTAACAATTTCTGCAATTTCGTTTATTTATGGAAGGGACAGGTCATATATTTTTATTCCAAATTCAAATTTAACAGGAATAATTGTCACAAACAAGTCAGTATCCTTGTATTACAAAAGACTGCATGAATTGGTCGTGTACAACATTCCACTGAATTTTCACTTCACCAAAATGAATTTATGATGCAAGATATACAATAAATGTACAAAGAAAAAAAAGACAAATGTTCGCTCGACTTTGTTTTGTTCTTCTTCGTTATTACAATGTTAAAAAAAGGTTGCTTCCGCTGCATTTCGACTGTTCTTTCTGCTTTCTGCAGATGTAAACAACGATACTAGTGTAATTTTAAAGTTTGTACGTAAAAGCAACGCGGAAAGAATATTACAAAGGATAATTATATTGCACGAGACTATATTTCCCACGAAACTATATATACATAACTATATATATATATGTACATGTACAACGATCCGTTCTGTCATTTCAAAACGTAGCAATCAAAACATGCACAAAGAGGTACGATTGAATGCGTAGCACACGCGAAAGTAATCTGAAATCGATGTGATGCGACCAATGGGCACACGGTTGGTTTAAACACGTGACTTTATACGTAACGTGGTGAATGAAATCGTTTTTTGATTTTTACGATTAAACCGACGTGTTTCGTTATATTTTTCAGGTTCTCGTGCGAAGAAAATATGTAGTTCGAAATACGAATAATTTAATTAGCACGTATGCAACTTGTGAGAATTTCACACACGTGTATAACATTATAAATTTATACGTGAAACTTAAATTTTCATAGTCGTGTTCTTTACATAACTAAATATATTTTTTAGTTACGCGATACAATAAAAAAAATACATAGTTAGTTACATGAAAGAAAACTTCGAAAACGGCTTTGAAAAGTCATTGAAAAAATATGTTCTTATCAGTTGTTGGCCTTTTGATACCACTCATGTTAGGCCAAAACTTATCATAATTCGAAAAGATGTTTAGTTTAATTCTCAAAGCTTATTATATAACGTACAGAATTTATTCAAGAAATTATTATTACATTGTATTATTAAATTATTATTATTATATAATAAACTCGATATTTATATAGATTTCATGTGTTTCATACCAAACATATTACCTGTTAAATTAATTTTTGTTTGTATCTTGAATCTTGTAATTGACAATCACCCGTGTTAAACTATATAACAATAAATTATATTAAACAAAGTTTTTACTGCGCACTGATGACTCGCGTGTTCGATCTTAATGTACCGTGAGTCAAAATATAAAAAGATTATAAATATCAGTTTCACCTACTAGCTCTCTGTTTCATTCGTATTTCAATTATATTCAAATCAATGGCAACTCTAACAATTAACAGAAATACACGGTACAGCGAGGTAGGTATGATCGAAATTGATAAAAGAGAGAGAGAGAGAGAGAGAATTTGAAGCATCGTCGGACACGCGATATTGCCGAAACAGATCCCGATCCGGAACTGTGTGCGTAATTGCACGGATAATCGAGCCCCGTTCCCTTTCAACCTCGACTCGATCCAAATCTCGCAGCAATCTCGCCGGCAAGTAATCTTCGCAATAAAAGACAAACAAACTAAGCTGTCCAACAGTTGTACACACCTGCCCCGCGCACACCATTGGCACCTTTCGCGGCGATAGCCATCGGAAGCAAAAGCTAAACACGCCGGTCAAGAGGCTTCCAAGTTTATCGCGATTCCGCCGACGATAGAGCGGAACGGGAGGGGGAGGGGGAGAATACTTAGACCGCGGAGCGTGCTGGTTAAACTTATTCGGATTTACCTTTAATTGCGATACGTCAAGCATTTTATGGCACGGCATCCACGGCACCTGTAATTTAGTGGCATTATCCTGGTATGCCGGGGCAAGTGTTCCTAGTTCAATCAGCGTCCGTGTATACCGTCCTACCCCTTCTGGTCCTTTCCTCCTTCTTCCACTCGCGTGTTCTCCTTTCATTATTAACCCGTTCTGTCTCGCTCTCGCGTGCGACGACCGGCTATCTCCCTCTCATACCTCGTCCGTTCTCCGCGTTGTAGGTACTACGTGTATTCGCATTCGCGGAATCGCGCGGGAAATATATAAATTATACGTGTGCGCGCACGTACGTACCCTGTGGTACGGTGCGTTCTGCGTACACACCGGCGATTAACGTGTAATGTATGTACATCGATGTTCAATCATTTCGCGGAATAAACGATACTGCGTCAAATACTGCGTTGGCGCGAGATGCAACGTCTCATAATTGCCGAGTTTTTAACGCGCGTCACGGGCTGCAATTCGGACCGTGGTATTAAGGGAACGACTCAATTCCGGATATGAAGATAACGTTCCCCCAAAGATTTTGGTACCAAATAAATCGGAAATCGCTCTCAACGAAATCTAAATTTTTCGAAATTAATAAAATTATATAACAATGATCATATTTATCATCATCATCATCATCATCATCATCATCATTATTATGTATAATTTGTCAAATGTATGTGAATTTGGCTAATTACAGAAGATTGTTTCGTTTTGCGTGTGAAAATGAGTTAAAACGTTAAAATTTTCAAATTTAATATTATATTTTCTACTTGTTTTCTTTACACACATGAATTACACAATTATAAATCTGTTGCAATCTGATCGAATTTAATATTTCTAAGATAAGAAATTTATCTTTGTTTACGTATTGTTATATATGATAATTTACAAAATTATTCAAACACTGTACAAGAACGTTTGTATGAAATATTACATGTGTTACGTATGCGTTACATTTGGAAATTTAATTATCAGTGATAAGTAGGATTTTATTTATTCACTTATGAGGAATTCCAAGATTCAAAATTGCATTTAGCTATCAATATAATGATGTTAATATATTGTAATATTACATGTAATCATACACGTGTAATAATATATTACATTATACATATACATTATAAATGCACTGAATTTATGTACGTTATATATATTATATTGTTTCAATCTACATGGATACAATTACATTACAACATTAATGAAATTTCAAACTGTTTTGCAAAGCACAAGTACGATATAATATACACAGAAAAAAAGTTGCTACGAATGTTGGAATACTTTCACGAGTAACTGTACCTCTGTAACACATTACAGTTTATTACCGTGTCATTTACTTTCTTCTTTCGCATGTTTCATTCACAGTGTCCACTCATTAAATGTGTGTCGATTTTTCACTTCTTTCCATTTCCCCTGGCATCTGCTCGTTCATCATTCAGCAAAATTGTACGTCACGTTTCAAACATCAGAAAATTCAATTTGTTCCCTGAAAAGACGCGTATCATGTCCGACGTATCATATCACGTCCATCAAAGTACGGTAACTCATAACGTAAACTATTTAATCGAACATCAGCATCTTAATTGGCAAAACGCTCTCACGTCGTTAAATTGCCGCCAGGGTATTTGAAAATTCGTGAGATCGATCGGCGCGGAAAACACGACGCGAGTTACCGAGCCCAATATCATAACCATTTACGGTTAACATACAAAGACCATGGAGAGAAATACGGCAACTCTCGCTCATCGTTTCCCGTGGGGGAATAATTTCAATAATAGTTGAAGCGATAAAACCAATAAAGCGTGTGCTACGAAAAAACTGCGTTTTTATCCGATTTTAGATCTTTCGATTATGTTGATTAAATTGATCGCCTAACGGTCAATTACGTTGCTGATCTTTTGTCAAAAATTTTATAGACTCGTCGTCTACTTTTGGATTTGAATATTATTGTTTAATATTTAACATTTATATAATATTTTATTATACTATTATTTAATTAATATTTATTTTATTATTGTTTAAGTGATACTTATCAATTTAATATTTAATTTACACTACTATGCCAGATTATAGGCATCAGGTGTCTATCCAAAGTAGAAAAATTCTTCAAACACATCTTTCATCCGTAGATTACTCAAGAATATGTTTGTGTAATTTAAAAATATTACAAATAAAGGAAAAAGGGGGGAATGTAAGGAAAGCGGTACAAGATGTTTGCACGTATGAGGCGATAAAAATTTACATAGGAAATGTGTAAAACATAGCAAGAGCATTCAACATGCATACTTTTACTTTATACTTGCGTTGTCTACTTTCATATTCATACAAGTTTCTCGCGTGGAATAAAAATGTACATTTAGTGAACGTGTCTTTTCACGTCAAAAGTTGCAAACGAAACAAAAAAGATAAAATTATTACCAGGGCCGCCAGCAATACCTAACTACGAAACTAACTTCTCAAGGAAAAGTGTTCGCAAGAAAAGAAGACGCAAAAGTGTTTTCCTGCTGACGCGATAAATTTAATCATCGTATACTTGAACCGGCTAGACAAAATCAAAAAATACGATACATGCATCGGAAATCATTTATTCAATTAAACTTCTTTGATTATTTCTTATTTGCACAACTACTCTTGAGAATACGCTGAGTAAACTTTTATCTGGAAAAGGGTCGACAGGCCAAATAAGTTTGGGGACCTCTGATCTAGACATTGCGTTTGATGCTTACGGGAAGCTCCACTTTCAACGTCTCTGTTCTTGTTGCCGCGCAGCATCACGACGTTTCCGCAGACGCGATCGTCCTCGATTACTCTATCGGGTTCCGCTGATTTATGCTTATGCAGCCACCGACCAGAAAGAGAGCGATTCCGTAATGGAATCGAAGGTGGACCGGTCAGTCCGAGTAACTTGGCGGGAAACGATGTTTCCCGAGGGGGCGGTTTGTTGGGGGAGGATCGGCCGGGACATTCTCGTTAGCAGTCGATCTTCCGCGTTACTTTCGATCGTTGCTGAATTCCGTGCCGTTTAACAATCGCTACATTTGCAACATCTCATCTCTTGGTGAATTCTCTATTTAACCTCTTGCGCTAGTAACTGGTTCGCGGACCATAACGAGTGACCAAACCGTACACAATAATTCGTCTCCTTTTTGATTTTGATATCGGTATAACACTGGACAGAAATTACTAATAAGTGATAAATTTATTATTATTTGTGTTGCCTGGGTTATATTTCGATATACTTGAAAATATAATACATAAATTTGTAAATTTATAAATATATAAACTGAGAAAATATTGCATACTATCTCTGGCGAAAAGTTTTTCGATTGATACTATTTAAAAACATTGAAATATTCTTTTTACAATACTTAATGTTGTTGCATTTGTAGATCTAGTGATCTCTTGCACGAAAAATTTCAATGTTTTTAAATGAATTCGAATATTTGTGTTTGATCGAAAACACTCCTCGTCCAGGGTACAGTATCGTGCGCGATCAATTTTTATTCATTTTGTATGAGATTTTAGAATGCAATATTGCGTAAAATAAAACAATATGTAAAAAGTGCAATTTTTACATATTACAACTACGTGTTATAATTTTTCGTCGAGGTATTTTTCTTCATGGATGATTATCACCTTTTCGGTTGTGTACAACCAGTTACGCAACGGTGATTACTTTTTACTAATCGTTGTGCGTGCAAACCGCAGTTATCATTTTAGCTCGAATTAAGAGATTTATCGACGTTACGAATAATTCGACCTCGTTCGTTTGAACTGTAGTCTAAACAACGTAACTCGAAAAATAGGTCGCGATAATAAAATCGACTGATAGTACGAGACGGTATTTACCGAAAACTCTTGAAAAACCTCACAATACACTTTACATTTATCTTCGTTTCGTGACTGATAATATGTGTATTCAATCACCGTGACAAATACTGAGCGCCGACATCAATAAAATTTCCACGTGACCTTTTTATTCAGCAATTAATTTTTATTTCTGTCTGTGAGATACGAAATTGGTCATCTTTGAATATTTTATGATGTTGATCTGTAATCACTTTCTTGTGACGACCTATTTACGCTCCGAGATTTAAACATATACGATCATCGATGCTCGTATATCACCGGAAAGAAATGGTAGAGATGATTCTTCGAATAAACGAATATTTCGATAAAACATCTAGTTATAAATAACCGAATGAATGAAAATACGTTAAAATTGTTGTTCAAATTTATGTTATGTCGCAACATGTTCCTTGAATAATTATATCCAGTGAATTCTTCAATTACTCGTAATTACGTTTAGCTGTCGTAATCATTTTTGTGTGATTTGAAAATACTTTGGAATTTAATTTTATCGATCTGATCTGAATTCGGAAAATCTTGTTCCACTTTGTAATGTAAAAGTTTCGAACTGTTGTTTGCCGAGAAAATCACTTTTTCGACGTTATCGTATGATTTCAATAATCTGCAAGGTGGACTAAAACTACCGACAGTGCTATGATCTTTTTTTGTAATGGTATACATATAGCGTCACTGGATAATAACAATCATTATTTTTAAGTCACGATTCGAACAGCACGCTGTTACTGAGTGTCTCGGAAGGTAGATACAAAAAGCTTAGATTAATTCATTAAAAAGCGAAAGATTTTTTACAAGACGAGGTCCAAGAGTCGAAATTTTCTTTTTTTTACTTGGGAAATTTTGTAAAAAGGATCTCCATGGCTAGTTCTTTGGTACTAACTGATTGATAACATCAATTCATGGTCATGACAAACACATGATGTGTGTTTTTCTTTTTTTCTTTTTTGTTAAAAATTGTCATCAAAAGTGAGTAAAAAAAAAAAATTTATGTCTGAAAATGCTCTGTTGAACGCGTGCGTCGGAATTGCAAAAAATCTGCGTTCACGCACTGACTGAATTTTAAACTGGAGGATTACGAAAGAATTTTACAGGATCAACGAAACAATGCCAATTTATATAAAATCATAAAAATAACATCAATTCATCCGACGTTTCGAACTTTAAATCATAATATCTCGCAAATGGAAGCACGTGACGCGCGAAATATTGGAAATTATGCAATTTCCTCGGCGTTCGTTGCATTCAATGAACAAAGTGACTGCTCCAAAGTTTTGTGTCTCTGCAAATTTATTGTCTCTAGGCTGTAATTTAAAGAGCAGAGTTTCGGCAGTAAAATTGTTCTGTACGTCAGATATTGTAAAAGGCATTGCTTCGAATTTCCTCCGAATGCATAAAAACCGACAGCCCGGTTACCGCGAATCGACGCAATAGAGTACCTCATCGCGCGTCACATTTCGACGTTTGTGAAACGAGCACAAACAAATTCGAGCAAATTCGAGCTTGTAGTAACGTCCAAAGAAGTCTGTAATCTTCGATCGTAATTATGCAAGACTCTCGAGGCCGGGCAGACGCATCGACCTGAATCTTTGGTAACCATCAATTACTGTCCCACCAAATATAAGAACATCCTCGTGATAAAATCGCCAGGAATGTTCGCTCCGTGTCCTCGATCTTTGATCTACGGCCGACCACCTGACACATAGCGTATCTAATACCAGGATAAATAATCCGACAAGGTTTTTTTTTGTGATACTTCAAATCAGAGTATCGCCAATGAATCATCAGGCGAGAAGGAAGTCTTGCAACTCTCGAACAAGCACGACTGTGTTACACGAGAGATTCAAATACAGTCATCTGTATGTTAAATAATTAACATGAACCGAAGAACATAATTATCGGCTAGTAGCAAATTGTGACTCATTAATAGAGCGTTCGGAATATAAATTAAGTTTCTCTTTTTGCAAATGATCTTGCATTTCATTGATGTGAGAGAACGTAAAATGTACTCGTGAGGCTACTGAAGAGATTATTATGTATACTATAATATTATATTATAAAATAGATATTAGATAAAATTTCTCAGATGTTACTAATGTTCTTGATGTTTTTGTAATTATGTGATTAATAAACTGATTTTAGGTGGATTAATCTCAGTTTTTATTATATTGGAAGATGATCCCATTCAACATCAAAGTTAAATGGATAATGAACTGCTTAAATATTTATAGTTAATTTAATTAGCTGTATATTTTTTGTCATGTTAAGAATATATACCGATAGAATATACATACCTTGTAACGCGATATTGCATAAAGTATATTTTTTATTATATTGACTCATTATACACGCATTTCAATTGAAAATTTCATCAATGCACGACAGTCGCGTCTCGTCACAGCAATAGGCAATAGGCACTACAGGGAAATATCTTCAAACAAACTACATTGAAACATTACGCTTAACACACAGGTTTCTACGACAAGTATTCAAACTCGGGCATTTCGACGTCTAAGAAGATTTACACAGTCGGAGCGCCGTCAAAGCGGCGCAGTTTAAAAGGAATGAAATCGCACTAATTCCACGGAGAATACAGGCCCCCGGTGTCACGCCGTACTCGCGACATCTTCGAGACCACCGGCAGCAGAAACTCCAATTAATTCGCATAAACGAGAACGCGAAAATAGGGGGGAGGGGGGACGTCACTACGTCGCTTCATGTAACAATAGATTACGTCGAGTAATTGTTTTCTACGTCGTGCAATACTTTCTCGTAGGCCGCGTTGCAAACGCTGCGAAACCTTTTTGCTTTTCTGTCTTTCCACGTTCACCGGCTCGGAAAATGTCCCCTCCTCCCCGTGCACGTACGCGTAAAATATGTCATACGAGAGTGGAATGGTGGAAAGCGGGGAAAACGCTCGTGTATCATTGGCGTTACAAGTCTAAGGCTTTAAACGCAACACGGATTCGCCAGTTTTGTGCAAAACGATTTAGCGGGCGAAACCACATTTTCGGGGCTGGGAGGGGAATAAAAAAAAAAAAAAGAGAGATGCGTGGACTCAAATAAATATGCTGGAAAATCCAATCCAGGATACGCACCGTGATACCAACGTATTTATTTTTTTGGGGGATCGGTAGTAACGAGATTGCCAGGGGAGCGAAACGAGATATTTGTTAAAAAATTCGCGACCATCGTTGCTGTTTGAAAGAATAAATAAAACGATTTGTTTACATCATCTGCTGCATACTGTTGAAACTTTCAAGACTTTCGAGGCTCGAAACTTCTCAAGAGATGCTCAAGTTCTCAAGATGCAAAATTCTAAGCTCAGAAATATTTCAACTTATTTTTTTCTTTCAATTTATCATAACATAGAAAAGTTTATTGCAACTTTATTCAGTGTGAAACTTGAACAAATCAATTTCTTACTTAAGATTATTCAATCAACAAATTATCTGTCGATTAAAAAATAGTTGAGAAATTATTCGATACAGAATGAAAAGGACATTTTTATATTCAGATTATTTCAAGCAACATCCATCATTTTCAAAATATAGAGGTCTCAGAAGTCGATCAGTGTCTATTACACCTTTTATTAATCACGTTAGAAATGATTTAGACTCTACAGATACTACTATGATCACAGAATTATAGTACAAAATTACTTGAAAGACCAGAAAGATATGTTTTTCATTTTTAATGAAAAATTACTTACACCGATTGACTTGTAAGTTTCTTCCTATATCACTTCGATAATACAAAATTCCACTGTAATGCGCAATTTCGAAATATTTCAGATTTCATCGCCACACACGAGTGCTCCTCTGCAATTTAAGATGGCGACCTAGAGAGATTCTCCGGAACAATACCAAAGAGAAACGACCAAACGACCAAGAACGAAGCGATTTCGCCCTTAATTCGGACAGCTCCGTGGATAACGTCGGCAAGAGGGATAGCCATTGGGGAAATTGGCCTATCGCAAACACGCGATTATCAACGAATACGACGAAGAAACACCGGAACGAACCGCTCCCCTTTTTATAGACGCGACCGCAGCAATCATCCCTCGGATCTAATCGCTTTAGGAGAACGAGCGTGAACAAAGCGGCTGACCTAATAAATGAAACAGCAGCCTCCAAGGAACAATATCTACGCTCGAAGGATATGAAGGATATTAAGAACGTTTGACTCGACGACGTAGAGAGAAAAAAAAAGGAACGGAAATAACGTAAATACACACTGTGCGAATGGATATAGCGGAAGAAGCGTACGTATTGAAACATTTTCGATGTCGAAAGTGGTCAACGGTAATTGACAAAAGACGGGGAGATCGTTCGAGGAATTGCAAGGAACCGAAGGAAGTCATTCGAGAAATTGCAAAATTTCGATTTATTTAATAGGTGGGATCGCTTGATACGCATGTACAGTGAAGAGCACGATTGAGCCAATAAAACAGAAAGATCGAAGAGAGAAAATACAAGTTTTAAACGATCATCGTCGAGACAAGATTTCAATCTTCGAGACTGATCATGAAACCAATTTTCTAATGTTTTCAGAGAGCTTTTACAATTTTTACGAGAAAAAGTATTCTCACTTTCTCACTCGCTACATAACGTGAAAATCTTTGAAGAATTTAAAAAAAAAAAAAAAAACGAACTCAGAATTGTCAAAACGGAGACTTTGCTCTGAAATGAGACCAACTGATTTTTTTGTATATATGATAACAGTTCAAATTGTTGTTGGTTCGAGCTCTTCACTATAAATATCATCTTTATCAACTAAAGTCGATAAGATAACGATTCAGATCATTGACCTCATCTATTTTTACTTTTTATAGTAACATGAAGAACACTCGTCTTAAGGCGGATACTCATTTGATTATAATGTAACGGTGTTAACCATTTTTTATATTTTACATGCAACTATATAACTATTTTATATAATTTTCTGTAAGATAAGTAACAAAATATACTATACTTTTTTCTTAGAGGAAGGAATACAAGCAACTAAAAAAGTGTAAGTATAATACTAAATATAATAACTGTGTTATTTTACTTGATATCAGGGCGAATAGCCTCTGTCTGAAGAACTTGATGTATTTTCTACGACCCAAATTCAATTTATGGCCTGCAAGTTGGAATCATTTTCTTAATAGAATGCGATAATTACTTTCCCAAAATTTCCTGTTATTTCTTTCAATTTTTCAAATTACGAACGTCCGAGTTTCTACGCGTGTTAATTAATCGAAACACGATATGCGATAGAATAGACGATTTGCCAGTAAAGCAGATATTAAAGCGAATATCGACAGATGTTTTCGTTCCACAAACGCAGAATTTCGTGGATTGTAAATATAGTTATTTACATTTGTATAAATGTAATGTTACCAATCTGTCAGTGTTGCACGATCTATCATCTAACGCGGTGAACCCGAAACTGATGTTTGCAACTCCCGGAAGTGAAAAATCCATTCATACTTGCCGCTCAGAAAGGAACAAAGAGACGAAAGCAAAAAGATCATTGTCGTTGCTTTTACTGGCGAACGCACGAGAATTTTGCAAAGAAACAGGCGTAACTGTCGCGGTACTGGCGAGTAACTGGAGAGACCGATTTCGTAAACGAGTCGAGCGGGGACTCGACGCCCGCGGCGAAGGTTTCAATCGGAACCGTTAACGAAGCGAGATGTAAGTTCACCATAAATCGAGGTTACGTTCCACGAGATGAAAGAGGCTTGACAACGTGCGATTTATCGCTGGTAATCGATGTTGTTTAGCCGTCAAATCGCAACGCGAGTTACTTCGCGGCGAGGTGTGCGAGCACGTCCGCGCGATAACTCTCCTCCATTCAAAATGGATGCGACGCGGCGTACAAAATAGACGTCACGGAGTTTTCATCAATCGACCATCTTGCAAGATGACAACTGTACAGTGAAAATAACGAGATGAGAGATACGTGATTTCGCGCGAAACCAAGAGCGCCAGGTAAACGGCGTTTCCTTTTCTTTTTAAATAAAGGCAGGAAATAGTATGCATAAATGATATGAATCTTCTCTTGGACTTATCTTTTATTGTTCGGGGATATTTGACGATTTGTTTGATCCCCACTCTTCCCAAATAGTTGTCGGAACTTACCTGAAACAAAAATGAAACATTACACTAAACCTTGTTCAATTCATTTGTATTTACGATTTATTTATCTCTATCAGCAGTAGCATCGTGAATGAAAGTATGTCCAAAAAAATTCAAATGCTACGTCGTTTATACATACAATAAATTACATTTTATCACTGAAAGTGATTTTAGCGGGGGTAACCCAGGAAATCACTTTCGGGCCTCTTCAGGTGCAACGCTAATGCAACGAAAATTAGCGATTGGTTGATTTGGGTCACGTGATTCGTGAAGGGGCGTGGGGTGGACTTCGAGTAGGAGTGGCGTTGTCTGGTATTGATCAATCGCGCCTGTAATTTGTTTTCCATCGATTCAAACGTTTGCGTATCGATAAAATCGTCTTCGTTTCCTGGTCGAAACAGTTGCCTCTGGGTCTTTCAGTGAAACGAATCGTACTGGGGTACAAGTGCAGTTATTATATTTTGCAATGTATAAAATACAACATATTATAAAATAATAATATATTGTTTAAAATTATTAATTATTTTTGTTTTCTTCCAAATAAAGCGTAAATAAACCAAAGGAAGCACGCCGAAATCCGCCACGCGAGTATCACGATCCTTCCCTTGGCTGCTAAGCCCGATACATACTTGGCAGCTAGGGGAAATGTGACCGAGTAAGATTTGTCGTTGCTCGGGTGAATATCGCCCGAGAGATAAGCACGGACAAATCCCTATCCTCGATCTATGGTGATACGTACCACTCTCTGCGAACGCGCCGACCCAGTTCCGCGAAGTTGAAAGATCGATGTGCCGGAAGAATCGAGCAGGGGTATTCTTTTTACAAGTTCGATGGAAATCGGGGAACGACGTGCCGACGAGTCGATATTTTTAAACGGCAGCGTTCTTGCCGATTTGCAATCGGTCACGGAACTCTGTGTGACCAAACCAACAACTACGTATAAATTTCCCCTAAATCGTTGTTCGTTGACATTAAGCTACACAGGCTAAACATTTTGCGCAATTGCTTTCAATTTAACCAATTTTTTCAGAGTTGCGAACGTTTCGTTCTTTTTATTTAACTTGTAAAGAAAATATT
The DNA here is from genome assembly GCA_032399605.1 of Melipona beecheii. Taxonomy (NCBI): domain Eukaryota; kingdom Metazoa; phylum Arthropoda; class Insecta; order Hymenoptera; family Apidae; genus Melipona; species Melipona beecheii. The sequence goes on from JAUCMO010000507.1 coordinate 7,961,786, forward strand.
CAACGATTCAGTTTTGCTCCACGTGGTTTTTTGCACGTTTTATTGCGTTGCATCGGATGCAACGGTATGATGAAGCAGAGTGCATGAATAAAGATGTCCTCGCTGATGTTTCCTTATCTCGTTTAAAAATATTTTCTCTTTGATAAAACGGTGAAACGGACCGAGGGTTATTCAAGTTAGTTACGTTTAAAAATCCTTGGTCACAATCAGGAAATTGACGCATAAATGATTGAGTTTATTTCGATTTCACTTAACCCCCGGTAAAAGCATCACAACGCTTGCGTTAATTTTTAATCTTATTACTTGCTGCACGGTAGTTCTTCCTTAGAAAATTCCTCACGTTCTTTGATTATACTGTTTGATATTGTTAACTGCAAGTTGAATTGTTACGTCAACCGAGAAATCGATTTATTATCGTCTTTTAATTTATCAAGTATTTCTAACTTTTTTAACAAATCACACTGAATTTATGTTTTTATTCTTTTTATGTTGCAAAAATGTCATCTTCATTTCCCTGTTCATTTCAGAACAGTACAAATCGTGCAGTTCTTTTTTTTCTATTGAACTTTGAATATTAAAATTAACACACTCTAGAAATCCTAACGTTCAAAGTTCAATAAATAAAATGGCGAAAACGATAGTCTTCAAGATAACGATGGATCTAGTCACGAAAACGTTTTTTTTTTGCAGTCTTCGAGAACATGGTAGGAGGAGACGAAGGTAGAAAGTAGAAAGCTTAGAATCTGAAACGAGATCAATCGTAGATTTCGACGATTTGTTCGTTGTTGCGCTCTTCGCTGGTAAACCGTTTCATTCGTCAGCAATGTTTCGTACGTAGAGCCGCGAAATTTCAAAGAGCGTGTTTGGTATTCGCGAGTATTCAACGCTTCGTGAAAGGCAACTAACGCGGAATACAATCTTCCTGCTCTCGGAGGATCGAGTCCAGTCACGTTCGCGCTCGGGGACACGTCGAAGTGGTAAGTGTCGATGGACTTCGCCACGCAGCGGCTCGTCTGCGTTCCCCGTACGCGTGTGTCATCGCAGTCGACACGTTAGCACACGTCGCACCTTGATGTACCGTCCCGTGTCTCGTACATTGTAAATTTCCCCGCCAAGCAGCCTCCTATTTACCATTCACCGTCCAGGATTATCGCTCTAGCCGCTTTTCGAGTATCTTTCTCCACCTTTCGTACAGCGTGGTTGTACCATCGAAGAAAACAAATTGCACGACTTATAGGACGACTTTTTTTTACCATAAAATTTTATCGATATGCAAACATTTGGACCGATACGAAACAAATTACACGGGCGATCGCTCAGTACCAGTCAACGCCACTCTTACTCGAGGTCTACTCTTTGCCACGCCCCCTCGCGAATCACGTGACCCAAATCAACCAATCGCTAATTTTCGCTGCATCAGCGTTGCAACTGAAGAGGCTCGATTTTCTGTGTTATCCCCGTTAAAATCGCTTTCAGTGACAATACATTCAGCAATGTGGCTCTCGACGTTTAAATTAAAGGAAAAGAGACGCAACTCTCTCGAGACCCTTTGCAAAATTAACCTTTGTCGCAAACAGGCTGTCGAGGTTGCAAAGTGACAAGGTTTCACGATTCATGGTTAACATTTTACATCGAGTTCATTTACTTTGAGTTGCACGCATCGTCTCGATTAAGGCCCCGTTTGTTGTCACTGTCAATTCGACGCCGTTGATCTTTCGAATCGAGAGACGTACAGCGAGAAGACCTGCGAGAACGATCACACGCCACAGAGCAGAGAAAATTTTGCGTGGGATGTAAAACATGGAATATTTGTGTTGTACGTGAAATGTTTTGAAACTTTAATATATAATTGTAATGACAGACGATTACTTTGATTGTATTAGTACAACCATAGTATCATACATGCGAAATCAACGAATAAAAATGACGCACTGCGGAAAACGTACGACAATCCAAAGGACAATCACACTGTAGGTGTGTTAAAACCAAAATGTCAAATCGCCTGCATCGAACGAAACATTTTATTCGTCTGAAACCATCGAGCACCGGTGTGGAGTCTCAACCGGTTACGATCGAAGCTGACTGACGCAACGAATAAAACGGCTGCACGTGCAAACACCTACAAATTACACCCTGCGAATCGGTTCGAACTGGTCGCTCGCGTCTGATCGGCAAGGAAAGATCACGAATTCGTTTGCTGGACGTTAACGAGCGACGATAAAATATCAATCTCTAGCCGGCAGTCACGCACTGGCTGTCTGGTGTACGTACGTACGTACGTGCATCTACTAGACGGCGATATTAACGACATATTAGCACGTCACATCTTGAAGCACTAGGACACGGGACATTGCAAATTTCCCGTTCCGGCGTCGAGTCCCACTTAGCTGGCCACCGAGGATTTCCACGTCAGTTGTAACTGGAACATCGCTCGGTGGTAACGACAGCAGCAACGGTTTTGTTCCGGACAAAGTTTTCCAGTCGTTCCATGCCACCGATTACGTTGCGCGCACGCGCTCTTTCTCTCCACCCTTCGACGTGTATTAAATTCGCGATAAAACTCGAATAACGATATAATAATTCGAGCACGATTTACGAGAGGATCGATACAATACCGGTTATCGTTTCGATGTTATTTCGCGCAGCACTGCGATGGGAAAGATAAAAAAATGAAATCAGATTCAACGTTGATTACTCAGCGTACTCGTTAGCGAGCCTCACAATAACTATTTGGTTTGTAAAGTTATTATTCGTTGCCAAACTTATCGTCAATCGTTACGTGTGTTATTAATATGAATTTTTTTCAATGTGTCATTTATACATATATATATACTGTTACAATTGTTAAATTTATTATTACGTTTAGAAATTCTGCTACATTTGTTACGTGTATCTTTGAACACGTATATTGCACGTTGTATTCAGATTATATCGAACTTTGTTCGATATACGAATTATATTGCGCACACGTGCTCTCCTTTTACCCCCCCAACGTTACTTCGTGAAACAGAACTCGGACTACGATTATAGGAAATCGACGTACGAATTATTATTATACTATTATTAATCAAATTTCTGTCAATTATACGTTATATATCAATAAATCTTAAATGTTCAGTGGGGTTACTTTTAAACTTATTTGTATTATTGATACATTAATAGATATATATATATTATTATTATAATTATTATTGTTACTATTTGCATACATTCTTATATCACACCCAAGCGCTTTTCTTTTATCAGTTAATGTAGTAGTTCGATATCAGCTATGATTTAGAATTAAAGATACGAATTATTCCATTCGAAATTATTTAAATTGGATACAATATGCGACTGTGAATGGGAGAAATGAAAATAACGTGTAATTCCTGTCGTTCAAACTTTATAGCAAAATTGCTATAAAGCGAACTTTTTCGTCGGCTACAAGATGATTGCGTTGCAAAACTAAAGAATAAACGAACTTCGAGTCGTACAATTTTTTCCGCTATATACGGTATAACAAATGCGATTCCAAACACAGAAAATTCCCCGCGCGTCGAGGTCGATGTTTTCCATAGTTCGAGCTATACCGTAGGCAAGCAAGAAATCATTGCCTATGACGTATCGATTAGCGTACAGCAAACAACTTACTTTATCGAAGATAAATTTACAATTTCATTATTTTTTTTGCACGAAACCCCGCATAACCCGCAGCCGAAGCCAAGTGAAACAAGGCTGAAACCATCTTCTCGGAATGAGAAGTATAATACGCGCGCACCCGTGCACGCAGCAAAACGACGATCGTGCGATTCAGCTAATAATCTGCCTGCTTTTTTTGCAAATTAATATAATGACATGCTGCAGCAATTTTTTCCTCCCTGCGCTCGTCCTTTTCCTTTCTTTCTTTTCTCTCTCCCGATACGCGTGTGTGTCGGTGCACGCAAACGGCACGCCAAGTTTATTTATAAGGAACTAACGAGCTTCGGCGCAGCAAGTAATTTCGCAGACGGTTATTCGCTACTTGGCGATCCACGATCGCCCGATTTCCCTGAATTTCTATCGAAACAGTCCGGAGGATGTGGCAATCTGCGAGACGGTAGCCACTGACATTGCGGAACCTCGCGAAATTGAAGGTTTGTCAGGCATAATTCACTTAACCGATCCGCTGTTTATTTCTCAAAAAGAAAAAGAAAATACATACGTACATATACATACACACATATATATATATATTTTTCTTATATAGATTAATTATTTTATATAAATGTTACATTTTTTTTTATATTTTCTCATTATATATCCTTTTTATACATACATACATATATATATATGGCTATCAGCGATACAGAGTACAGCGAAACAGAAGCGAAGCGGTTTACGAAACATCGAACAGACCCCTCGGCCCGGGACTAATGGCTGAAACACCATGGAACGACGTGCAACTGCAGGATATGGAAAATACTGGCGGCGAGCGTTATTAACAATATCGCATAGCTCAGTAATTCTATTGTAACTTGTCCTCCCTCTCTCTCTCTCTCGCATACTCAGTACACATAACCGAGACGTATTGTTCGCGGATTCCACGAGGTTTTCACATAATGATACGTGGACGAAAGTATGCACGCTGCAAACTGAGACCGCATGCCGCGCACAATGGAACGATTTCGCTCAGTCAATGGCTAAGCTTCCATGATTCATATTAGAGGGCAAGGTTTCTTCGTCCCTCCCCTGTGATACGTTATTAAGATGTATTTTTCTGTTTTTTTTTTTTTTTTTTTTTTCTAATGACAAACTGTAATAATTTCGAATAATTTGAAATAATTTGATCGAGTGTGTTATTTGTTATTGTGACTACTATTGTTTAAATTATGACAAATGTTGTTGTTGTTGTTGTTATATCGTGTACTAGATACCACAACCAAAGTTCAATTTGTTTGATATATAAATTGTTGTGATCGTTGATGATTATTATTAATATCATTTGTTCATTAACAAAATATTTGAAGAGTGATTGTTTGAGTGATCTTATCGTGATTATTATATTTTCGAATTATTATATTTTCTCGCACTTTGCGCTTGCTTTTACAAATAACTTCTCAAATAATTTTCTGACTCCTTCAAGATTCCAGTTCTGATTTTTTCCATCTTATGTTTATAAACGCGATATCTTTAAATTACCAATTTTATAAAACAGGAATTAGGGGCAATACCAAGAGTGAGGAAAATAAAAGCTAGCAAGTGTGCAAATCTTGCTAAACAGAACCAGTTTAGTAGTCGAGGCACGCTGTTGTTGAAAAATGTAAGAGAGTAAAAGTCCAAGAACTGGTTAAGCGAACTTGCTCGTGTGTAAATTCCGATAATCGAATTGGAAACAATGGGGGAATTATGTCCAAGACAAAAAAAAGGGAAGGTACGTTAAAGTCGATTAAATTCATGAATTCAAAGAAAAAAGGAATAAATGAAAATTAAAGAAAGAAACATAATAAATAAATTTTTGTTAGTTTTATAATTTTAATTACACTTTATTGAAGGATTTTAATATGAAATAATTGAAAAAAGAGAAAAATCTGTTAGATTTCGTTCTTTTTTTACACCGATTTTACACGGCTCTTTTACAAACTTTATTCGATTTCTTTTGCACTTTTTATTCGTAACTGCAACTACGTTCTTTTACACATTTTGTTTACACAGTTGCAGGATAAAACGATTAAAATATAACTGAAAATTCGTCGAAATAACGTTGAGAAAAAAAGACAGTTCATTCTGTGTCATCTTAATCGCACGGTTTCAAAGTAATTTAAAAAATTATATTTTGCGAGCGATATGTCGGAACTCTTGAAAAGAATGAAAAAAATATACGTTTAACTGTAGTATCGGGTAAATTTTGAAGCAAGATTTGACATAAGTAATCTTCAAATCGCAAAAATGAAAAATAATAACTGAAAATCATAGATGAAAGACCAAATACGCAAGTTTTCGTGTTTTATTTAAATGTCATTTTATGATTAAAAAGAAATATTTCAATACAACGAACTTACAAAATAGTACCATTCCGATATATTTTGACGAACGAAATTTTTAAAGTCAAAGTATTTACTTTAAAAAAATATTCAAATAAGGAATTACAACTGCAATTATTATATAAAAAAAAATACGACTCTAGTACTCGTCAATATTTCACTCGTCAAAGAAACAGCAACCACAGATTATTACCGCAGAATCTGCAAAACTATACCGCATACATACGTGCTGTTGAATAGTACACTTCATTCTGCGGCAATTTCCACAGGAAATTAAAAAAAAAGAAGGGAAAACAAAAGAGCCAACAGTCCAATTTTATAATTTACAAACGAACGACCGTAACACGAACGCGATAAAATACGACGATGAAAAACATGGTCGAAAGGTATATCCGAAATGTAAAAGGCTCGGTGGGGGGGGATTGGACGGCGCCGTGTATCGCGTGCACGATAATTTTTGAGATGGAAATAAATACAACGGGAAAGCCTGGTGCAATTAAAAGCCTGAGATTCAAAAGCCGATTCCACTTGCCAGCGAATCGATCCGCAGTCTCTCTCTCCTCCACTCCCTGGTGCACTTCTCTCGAATGTTATTTCAGCCTGATTCGGTAACGAGCAAAACAGCCGATGCAGCGAACGATGTAGTGATTGAAGAACGTTAGCGAGACCATTTATCTCCCTCTGGTGGAGAACAAAGCATTAACCGCTGTTTCTGCGCCAATTACGCCGTGTCCTTTATACCGCGTTACGGAAAAACCAAACTCGGAGGGGTGAGAAGAGGGAGAGAGGTTTTATCACTGAAAGTGCCCTTTTTAGCGGGGGCAGAAAATCACTTTTGGGCCTCTTCAGGTGCAACGCTAGTGCAACGAAAATTAGCCATTGGTTGATTTGGCTCACGTGATTCGTGAGGGGGCGTGGCGTTGTCTGGTACTGAACAATCGCGCCTGTAATTTGTTTTGTGTCGATTCAAATGTTTGCACATCGATAAAATTTTATGGCAAAAAAGTCGTCTTCGTCTCCTAGTCGGAATAGTTGCTTCTGGGCCTTTCAGTGAGACGAAACTGGGGTACAATTTCTTGATGAGGTTATGTCATGCGTGTGTGTGTCTTTTTCCACTCGGACTTTATCTGAAAAAGTATCGTATCTAGTCTCCACGTAGGAAGTAACTTGAAAGAGGAAGAGCTGCAACAGTGGCTGCAGGAGGAGGTAATTTCCGTTTGCTTTTCACTGTTTCGTTGACACGGCCCCTTTTTCCCCCCCGTTTCGTTCGTGTGCAGAAACGGTTCGCGCACTGGAGAAAGTGCTGATGGACGCGATCGTACGTGGACGCAAAAACGTCGCTCGACGAATGGCAACAATTTAGTCTCGTTCGATGTACGAATCGGTTCTTTAATCGAATATTTAACAATGTCGATTCTACGAATGTTGAATTGAGTACGAGCTCGGGGGATTTAACAATTTAGAAAAGAACACGATTTTGAGGAACATTAAGAATATAGCGAGTAACCCATATGATTCGAGAAAGTCCAATCGCTGACAGACGACGTGGCCGTGATAATATTCGAAAACTTGATAATAACTCGATTGTTCGACTCAACTCTACGAATTTAGCGATGTAAAAAAAATAACACGAATGTAATGAAAAGAACACGCATTTAACAATAACACGATCGTACCAGTATTCGAAAATACCACTCGAGATTTGACGATGATTTAATTGGTCGATTCGTATGAATTTAACGATATAAAAAGATAATTCGAGTCTGAAGAATTTAACGATAACAAATATGTACATATCTATACGATGTAAGGATGAAATATATATTAGATGACATCAAAAATTTCAAGTGATGAAAAGTGATAATAATCCTTCGAATACTTAAAATATTGCTGTTATTAAAACAAAAACAAAAGATACATGTCAAACATCTAATTTATAATTTTCCCTATTTTTCTAGCAAGCAAATTACGAATGTTTCAGTTTTTATGTATAATATAATATTAATACTGAAACAACCAAATACGAAAGTTTCTCTTTTTACAATTGTTATAAAAATTAACAAACAGAAACGTAATTGAATAAATCTATTAATTAAAGGCCAGTTGCTCTGGCATTAATGACTTTGAGCAACAAAATGATTGATTTTTCGAGAAAAAAAACCATCACAATTATAATTTAATTGAATTTTACAACCAAGTTGCGCGTACTCTGTATTTCGATTCATTTTTACATGCTTTCAAAATAGAGAATACATAACTAAAAAATTAAAATTACAAAGCGCTGAATTTCAACTTCGACCCTCTATACTCAAACAAATATATACTTCTCTCAATACGTAAACAATTTCAACAGACCGACATCAACGAGAGAATAACGTACCTATGTACGTACGTATACATACATACATATGTACGTATGTTAAGGAGCATAGACCGTATAAAGATGGAAAGTTCAATAGCGAGTCGGATCAATGTTGTTCGCTAACAGGATTTTCCGAAACTTGTTCAGCGAGCGAACGAGATAAATGACGGTATCGGTTTTCCCTCCACGTCGTTACGTAGTAGCGTATACGGTGCATCTGTTCCTTTTTCAAGCACGTTTTTCTACGATCAACACACATGCATCGCGCTTGTTATAAAAGCGGCCAACCTGTCACATAATGTTTTTTCTGCGTCATCGAACTCCCGCCCCGTTAAACGACCTTCTTCGCATACCGCGAAAACCCCCTGTATCACCGTACAGCACGTTTCAATCCCCGCCCCGTTGGATCCTGCGCACCCGTGCTGGTTTATTATGTCCTATTCGAGGACCCTTCCTCCCTCCTTCCGCCTACGTCGTCGCTATCAAAATGAAATTGCTTAGATCGACAAGAGTATCTATCTATTATACTTTGTCGTCAAACGCGAATTTCCCTTTTGCCGACATTTCTTCTGCACACACGCGCAGTTAGACGATAATAAATAATAATAGATATCGATACATTATTTGATAATAAATGTAATAAAATAATTGGCACACCTAGTTTTTCTTGGCGTATATTTCTTACGAAAACAAATGCATTTACATTAGCAAAGTCGCTATGTACATATGTAAAAAAAAAAAGTAACGCGCACAGTAGCAATTTCCAGTAATTCAAGTAGTATTTTTTAGTAGTAGTAGTAACTTTAACCATAGACCATTATATATTAATATTGTTAATTTATTATTGTAAATTATGACACTTAAAAGTAATTGTAATTTAGTAATTAGTGATTAGTACTGTGTAATACCAATCTTTTAGTATTATATTTCATCACTCTGCTTGTGTTTTTAGGATGAAGAATTGTTATCTATGATTTCCAACGTGTATTAGATTATTAAAAATTTCAAATTTTAATTCATTTCTTCGTGTTTTTAAATTATCGCTGAAAGTGATTTTAACGATAACCCAGAAAATCAGGCCTCTTCAAGTGCAACGCTGATGCAACGAAAATTAGCGATTGGTTGAGTTGGGTCACGTGATTCGTGAGAGAGGCGTGGGGTAGATCTCGAGTAGGAGTGGCGTTCGCGCCTGTAATTTGTTTTATATCGATTGAAATGTTTGCGTATCAATAAAATTTTATGGCAAAAAAGTCGTCTTCGTTTCCTAGTCAGAACAGAGCCTTCTGGGCCTTTCAGTGAGACGAATCGTATCAATGGGATCAATTTATTTACTTGTTCACATACGAATTAAAATCATAGATCAACTCTGCTATATTTCACCACGTGTATACATTTTCATTATTATTTATTTAACTGTCTTCTATCATTTCTAATACGTATTGCATTATTGAAAGTTTCAAATGTTCTCTCCTTCGTATAGTGCACTTTCAAAATTTTTTCCGTCGGTTTATTTACTCGTTCACGTACAAATTAGAACCGTTTCGTAACATCAATGCCCCGATACCTGTGATTTCCTACAGCATACGTAATTATAACGTCCACTTCCTGCAGTTCGTTACCTAACTTTTGTAAATTGAATGATTGGATCAGAACATCCTCTCATTATCCTGGTCATTATCGTGGAATTCTTTCATTATATTTCACGAACGATTCAATTGGTCCAACGATTTGTCTCTCAGGTTTATCCTTTTATTTACCTTAATTTTCCTGCAATCTTCTTTTATCGCAAATCTGGTTGATTGTCATTTTTGTTGAACAATGTTGCTCGAGATAGAGATGATTATATTAAAAAATTTCAATTCTCATTGATTAAAATTAGCAATGCATAGCTCTTAAATCTACAAAGTTTCAAGATTTAAAATTTACGGAACATTGAACGATGCTCAAACTTAATCAAGGTTATAAGTCTTGAAACTCACTCGGATCGGATTGTTACGTGAATTCCTAAATCACGCCGCGCACTTTGTTCATTCGTTCTTGAGAGCAATATTTTTTGCAGACAGTAACGAGGATTTTTGAATATCAAGCTTAGTACAATCTCACGATTGCAATACCTATTTGCATTCACAATAATGCGTCGAATTATTCAAAAATATTCTTATTTTGTATCTTGCAAGAAAAATCTTTTTCAAAGGCTATTCGTCCCATCCGGAAAAACTAAAAAGAGCAAGATCTTGAGGAGTTGAAATTGAAGTCAAGCTTCAATTGATTTGATCGAAGCTACTCCATTACTATTATCGTCCCCACATTCGAATACTTTGCGCGATGTAATAACAGTGATACTGTTTCCTGCTCGTGCTTGATTCCCTCGAACTTCGCTACAAGAAGTTTTTTCCAAGTTGCGTCCCTCTCCGAGTATTTCCGAGCTCTGATCTCATAACGCCAATTCCACCGTGTAGCAACAATCTTCTAAATTCAACTTCTTGTGTAATTTTATCATTTCCTTATTTTTCCTGCAGTGAAACGGCTCGAAAATTTTCAAAGTATACGATGCTCGAAGCATTCGATAACTAGAGTGTTCTGACACTCTCTTGAATTTTAACTGGCTGCAATTACTGATTCTAAAGATCAATGAACACGTGACAAAATGAAGATGGAAATTAGGATTACAATTTACGCTACGAACGATCTTGTTATTCACGACTGCGCATACGGACGAGTTCAAAAAGAAAAAGGAAGCGACGAAATATTGTATACGGCTCGGTCACTCGTTATGGTCCGCGAAGCAATTGCCAGCGCAAAGGGTTATAACAGACAAGCAAGGCCTTGTTGTCAGTGTTGCTCGGTTTTCTCCTCAAAAACAGCAACATGAGATAAAACCGTGTCATGATCAAGGCACTATACGAAATTCCCAAATAAAATAACATTTTGGATTGTTAGAATTTTTGCCAAATGCCTCTCACGTTATATATTTCGCACAATTCAATCAGGTATTATATTTTTCACTTGGTTTCCTCCGCGCGTGAACCTGTCGTTTTGCATTGACGATATCAAACTTCGACTTGTCAGTCGATAATATTTATTTAAATTACGTAAACTTGCATAAATAATCGGACACGCTTGATACGATCCCGTTAAAAATTTGATAGCCTTGTTACGTTTCGACAGCTGTGATCGACGAACGTTAACATTTTGCATTTTCAAGTTTCACATTCACTTTTACTAAACAGTTAATTTTGCTTCGTAAAATTTAAAGAGTAACAAAGATTTTGTTTGAGAACTTTCTTCTGCCATTTAACTATTGTAATATTAGCTGCTATTAACTGTTTAAATTATGTTAAATTCATCTGAATTGTATTTTGTTACTTATATATAGCAGTATATGTACAGATATTATTAATTAATACAACAAATATAACAAACCAAACAAATATAACAAAATCATAAAATTATATAACAAGAAACAATTATATGACGAAAAAGCGCATAACAAACGATCATGTAAACAAAGATATAACAAAAATATAAATCGTACGATATCGTATAATATTTTGTTCAAGATGAGCGAATCTCCAGTAATGTATTTACTATAATTAACGTGTTTACTATTTAAGTGAGCTTATACGCGATATAATTGGTAATAATGATGCACAGGACGTGGCAGGAAAGAACACCATGCATTATACGCTATATGGTGCACGGGACAGTGAACGTGTTAATTAAATAACGCGTGGTTGTACATAGTTAACCTTCAGATAGCGGATATTTCATCAACTTACGTGGCCGACGAAACGCAGGGATTCGTAGTAATTAATTTAATTTGTCGCGATCGTCAAAGGAAGAATTTCGAAATAACGTGAAATTTATTTATTTGCTAATAATATCAAATTTATTTATTTATCAATAACGTCAAATTTATTTCCCAAACTAGAAACTTAACAAATAAAAATTCATTTGTCAAGTTTCATAAAGACGTTAAGACTTTTTTCTTTTAATTGTCAAGATTCAACTAAGTTAAAAGTAAAAATGACTAAAACCAATTCTGATAACAGGGCCAGAGGATTAACAGCGCTGAATAACGTGCATAAATTGTATCAGTTATATAAATGAAATAAGAAGAAATGAAATTATATAAATCCAATACAAAATAAATAGATATATCTAGTCGTTCTTTTAATGTCACCAACATCTTTTTACAATGTTACAAATCTAGTTAGTGCTGCCAAAAATATGATGTCAACTGTAAAATTGAAAATCTGGTGCTCAATCGTATCCACTAGTTTAATGATTCACGAATGTTAAACTTCAACGAAAGAAGAAGAAAAAAAAACAAAGAAAATTTAATCGAACGAAATTCCCTCAAATTTGGGTGATCGCCTAATTTGAATAAGTGTTCCGTTCAAACAATGGAAAGTTTGGACAGTAAAACGTTCGTGTCTTCTTCAGGTCTTCAGAGATACTGCTGCAGAAGCTCAAAAAACGAAAACACAAAGATACTGAAGAAACGAGTGAATCCTCACGTTGCATTACGTTTATTGCAACATTCGTTGCTTCTCGCAAATGAAAACAGTTTAAAGAGTGCGTCAATTTATTTTTCACGAGAACCGTCAAGTACCAACTATCCTTCCAAAAAAAAAAAAATGGTTGAAAAACGTACAAGCAAAATCCCAAATACGTGGACTATAGTGTTTTTGTACAGAGGTTACGTTCCATTTAATACCATTCGCGACCAAGTAGGTCGGGAGTAATTTCACGAATATCACAGAAGGCCGACTGCTCAATTAAAAGTTTTTATTACGAATTTGCGAATTGGTCTCGTGAAAATGCGATGTTAATTTCCCGATGCTGATAAACGCTGCGATGGCCACTGTTTGTGACTTATTTCGCCCGCTCGTACGTTATAATTTAACTTTTGAAAATGTTATTTCTGCACGCGTAGTGCAGACACACATATATACAGACTATTTTATCACAAAATGACAGGTGTTTTTATACCATTTTTGATAACAGTATGTATATCGTCGCTGGTGAATTTTTTTGTTTGAGAAAGTTGGAAGCTGAAATGTAAAATTGAAACTATTAATTAATTACACAGAAAAATGATTCAACATGATTCGAGGAGATTACCCGATATAATCAACATTTTTAAATACATCAATCAATCCATTTCGACGCTACTTACATCAAAAAAACCAATTTTAATTTTATACCGAGGAGAAGAGCAACGTAAACACACGATTAACTTTCTTTGTCCGACGCGCGATACATTTTACAAAATTAAAATTAAAATATTTGCTAAACTAGCAAATTTTTTTATTAAAAAATGTACGACTCTGATAAAACACACGTGATCGTACGAAACATTATATTGTATTTTCATACGCAGAAAAATGTTAGCTATATCGGACAGTCGAAACTATTTCACTCTTGCGTGAAACATTTTTCAACGTTAATTAATTGTTTCGATAACATTCCAGTTTTCGTTAATATTAAACTGAATAACTGAAATATGCAAATAAATGTTTATCAGCAACTTTGTTGAAATTTGCTATCGTACGGTGCGTGATATTAAACGTGGAAATTGTTCCATCATAGTTGTTTCATCACGGAGATCCTTCGGCAACGACACGATGGAAGATTTATTGAAAATAAATAATATTTCAAGGAAAACAAAGATACCATGATTGCAAATAAAATGTAAATATCTTGCATTTTTATTATTGCAAACTATTTCTCTACCATTGAAAGTTAAACTTTTTTTCCTATTGGCAAAACTGTATATTTTTACATATATTATATTTGTTATAATTTCAATACATTTTACTAACAATTTATTTATATACTTTATTGTATAATTCATTTAAATAAATAAATTTATAAACAAGGTTTACAGATGTAACTGATTTCGTTTGTTATTGACTATTATTATCCTGCAATTTAATTTAATTTCCAAATTTACTCAAACTCAAAAGATTGCATGTATATTTTCTTCCAAAAAATATTCGCTCCAACTTCCCCCTTCCAAAAAAAAAAAAAAAATCTGCACTCGCGAACGGACTTCTAGCGCCTGATACTCGGATTCAATTCGATGGAAATTACCAAACGACCACAGACTTTTTTTCCCCCCCTGGAAAAGGAAGCAAAGTTTCAATCAGACGAGCTCGGTTCTTTCTCGGTTCACGGTTAACCGGCCGGGGAAGCAATTTTCGAAAAATCCCGACTGGACGAGGGGAATTTTCGGCCGTGCAAATAAAATCTCGCGGTATAATTTAATAGTTTACTCGAGCGTTCCTTCGTGCGCGTGTCTCTGGCAGCTTTGTCCCGCGTTTCTGCCACGTTCAAGAGACGATATCAATTATACCGTTCGCTACCGTTCCGCACGAAAAGGATCTCTCGGAACGAACGGAACAGCGAACGACGAACCGAATCACCCGCGTCTGCTAACGATTATATTCCCGCTTGTAATCCCTCTGACTCGACGCAGCACTGTTTCGTATCTGGTACTCGATGCTCGTGGTCATTTCATGCTCGTGGCGACTCGTCTTATATCGTCAAATATTCCCAACGTGCAATGTGCAACGTACATTTTCGATATTTTTGGTAACGAAATACGCAGCAAGTCCCTGAGGCAATAAAAACGTTACCTTGTAATTATTATTAGACTATAATTACGTACCAATGGACGTTATATTTATATAGGTTAACTGTGACAAGTTAGACAAACCTAGAGAAGATAAGATGATGATATGAAATACGTGAGATATAGAAATTTCAGTCAGAGAGTTTGCACGTTGAACGATGTTTAGTTTTTCATTGTAGATACTAATCGTTTTTAATTCGTATCGAGAAACAAATTAAGTTGAATAAATGAGAGGCGAATGAAAGTTAATGAGCGACCTGGAAAATGAAATGTGTTTTTGGTCTCTCCGTTCTGAGGTTGAATTTAACATCAAATGACAGTTCCTGATGAGGTATCAATTGCAGAAAATTTTCAAAGCGAACTAGTTCACCGTCCGAATTATTATTCGAGGTATATAAGTGCATACATGGTGTATATACGTATTATATGCATAGATGGCTACATGTTTCCAATATAGTTCCAATTTCTCCGATCGTACAAAACAGAACGTGAATTCGGTTGATTACTACTATTTTTTGCGCAATTGTTTATTTCACAGAAGAATTTTCTTAAACGATTAGAAAGGGAAAGCGAATTTTTTGTTTCAAGAGAGAGGAACGAGAATTAACAATCAATCATTGTATATTTTAACTTTTTAACTACTATTTATAAATTTTGTTGGTGAAATTGATTTTTGCATGAACAATCTTGTCTAAAATTAAATCATTGTTCCAAAAATTATACAAATCGAAATAGGAATGCACGTTACTTATCGAATAACTGAATATTAGAGTAAACAACAAAAATCTCAACACTTTGCCACTTGATCCTAATAAAAATGTTCAAAAGTTCAATAAAATGGTGAAAAAGAATCGTTGCAAAGAAGAGATATCTCAGCTTTCAAGATAATAGAAAAAATTTTTCATCGTTCTTAGAGACGTTTGGATTCTTACAATTTTCGAAAGCTGTCTGAAATAAAATTATCTTTGAAAAAAAAAAAGAGGACGGCGAATTCAAGGCTGTGAAATTTGTGCTTTAACCTCTTTTGCACTGGAATGACGTGTCACGCACGTCGAGAATTTTTTGTTCCAAAACTACAACATTTTCTCAAGTTTAAGTATATTTAAGTATAACCCAGGCAAAACAAGTTAATAAATTTATTACTTCTCAATAATTTCCATCCAGTGATATACCCGAAGAATTCAAAAAGAAAGCGACGAACTATATATACCTATATACGGTTTGGTCACTCGTTACGGTCCGCAATCAGTTGCCAGCGCAAATGGTTAAAACGAGACCCAGTAAATTACACGACTTTCTTTCGATTAAATTATGACATAAAAATCAAATTGCTTTTCGTTCATTGGTTTGGAAAATCCGACAATTTTTTCTCGTCCAGGCTCTTTTTTTCTTCGGTGTATCATTTGGTATCAAGATCGAGGGACCAAACTCGCTACATCACGATGTCATGTAACGAGAGACAGAAAAAAAGAGAGAAAGAAAAAGAAAAAAACGTCGCTAGAAACGGTTAAGAGGAAACGGACGAACTTGGTAACAGTTTACTCCATTAGCTTCACCGGGGGGGAATTTTCCAGTAGCGGCGAGTCTACTACGGAGATCGTTCACGCTCCCTCCCCCTCCCCTCCCGACCGTTAGAAAGTTCTCCGCTCTCGAGGCAAAGCGACGGAGAGTGCAATTCGAATTCCATCCGTGTCTTGCAGCAAGCAGGTAGGTAGAGAGAAGTCGAAGATAAATAGCATGGATCCGTGTCGTAAAGTATCTGGATGCGAATATGGTTACGAGCTGTCCCGGGCTATCGTTCGCGGGATTTAGTACGCTCGTCCGTTCCGAGTTAAAATCAATAAATAAATCGATTTACCAGCCCTACGCATCGGGCAGCGTTATTTCCTAGCCGATGGGAACTAGCCGCCAGCGCCGGCTATTTTCTTCGAAGAATTATCAACAATACCGTGGCTTAGCCCGGGCTTCATCATTACGGTCGTCTGGTGTTGTGCGAGTTATTCTCGCCAAAATTGAAAATTTGCCAGCTCTGACAAGCGCGTAACAAGTGAAACTGTAATAATAATTGCAACAATTGAAAAATTCGAAAAAGCATCGAGCATGTACTGAAATTGTAACTGTTGCAAATGTAAAATGAAAAAAGATTTCGTTTAAATCGGCTCCGTGTCGATTTTCTTTCAAGAAAGGTATATGCTAAATGTACGTGTAACATGCGAGTAGTTGTTGCTCAAAATTGAAACTGAAATTCGAATTCTACAATTTAATATTTAATTTGGCTGAAATTGATTGCAAAATGCTCAAAAACGGAATCGAATATTTAAAACACACCCCTATTGTCATTTAATATAAAGCCTACTGTCATTTAAATCTCATTTTAAAATTTCATTTTAAACTTTGCAATTTCCTCTTCAGAGAGAATGAAGTGACATTTTGAACGTTCAACATTTGTCGCCGCACGACAAAGAACTTTTTCAAACTTGGAAAAATTGATTTTTAGCCGCGACAGGGCAACAAATTCAAATTCTCAGAAAGCGTTTCTCCAAGCATTTTTCAGTCGTTTCTCCTCCCCCCTTTTTCCTCTATTTCCGTTAGTCATCAGACGAATATAGTAATATATTTCATCGAGCTGACAATATTTATTACGTTCTCGCGAGCAAAGCGAATCTGTTACGACGATCGTGGTATTTACCACGAGAAAAAAAAAAGAATGCAATTAACTTTCGGAATTCGCCACTCGCAGGTTGGAAAAATACCAGGATGGATTGGGCAAAATTGAAAAGAGTCTGCGCAACGTCTACGCGGCTCTGACACATCGCGCAAAAATATGAGCTATCCCCGGATAAACTGAACCGTGATCGAGCAGCCTGAGGAGATTAAAAGTCGAGATTAATACGCGCGTCGTAACGTCAATCTGTTAACCGAGAGAGAGAGTTAATTCGTCGCCGGGATCCCAATTTTTCGAATACAATAATATCTTCGCTTATTCGTCTGTTGTTTCTACGAAGGATGAATTACGTTGTACCAAGATTGATCAAACTACGATCAATTTATCTTTATTAATTAATTTCTTAATTCCAGTAGTCTTTGCGAAATTACTCACTCAATAAGTAATTTTGAAAGGAATAAGTTGAATACGTCGCGAGTACACGTTGCAAAAAATTATAATTTTTAATTATACATGGATTATTGTTATTATTCACTATTATTCATTCACGTAAGTAGGTACTAGTACTTTCACAGGAAATTTATCCTGTCGAAAAAAATACTTTATTTGTTCCACTTCTCTGTAATGTTTCTCCCTCAAAAAATTGAACATATTTTTTTAGATAATGTTTCTAATCCAATTTGTTATTTTACGACTAATTTTACAAAGGCTTCAACCGTTGTTGTAATGACATCTGTTTTAAAACACACGCTTGCTATCTTTTTGAGTTAGATAATGTCCTATCATTATGGGCGTTTATTCATGTCATGTACGTGTATCATTTCTAAATATTTATAGAAATTCAAACGCCAGATGACCAACGCATTAATTCTAACACGATCATTCCAGAATTCATTCTATTCGAAATTCAATCGTGCCATTTATAAATTATACACACCTGCTTATGTAAAATTTTATATTTCCAAAAATATATATAAATCAGATTCCAGTGAATTTTCTTTCTTTCTTCTTTTCTTTTCGTTGGAAAAGATTAATACTCGGAAAGAAGCAATTTCTAGTTAGTTAAACGACGGTTGAAACAACTATTAAAGGCCAGCCATCAATTATGTATCTACAAGAAAATATAAATGCCAATTCTCTTTGAACTCTCCAAGTACTTACATGGTTTGTTAGTTATGCTTTCTAAATCCTGCTTTCACGCGATGTGTCTATACAGAGGACCTAAAAACCCTGATAGCATATTTTATATGCATACGCTTGTTCAATGTTTCAAGTCTTCCTAAATAACAAACGTCGAATACTAAATTCCTAAATATCGTAGCACTGTTTCAAGTGCAAAGTGTATCGTGTAATTTATTCTTACAATTTCAGAAATAAATGAAAAAGTTTGGAACACTGACAAACGGAACGATTAATCATCGATATGTCAATTAACGAATTAAAGAAAGATCGAGCAGGAAAACTAGAATAGAATGGAAAGTGAATGGAAAGCTTTACAGCTTCATCGAAATGCTTCTATTTCTGGTCACAATATCAGATTGTTACGCGTGAAACGAATTGTTCCGTTTCAATTTGTAAAACTATTCGGGATTCAAATTGACTTCGATTCAACAGCATTTATTAGTTGCAATTTAAATGCTTTAATCTTAAACATAAACATTCCATCGATTGTTCCGTTGTATCGAACGTAAAAATTTTTTTTCTTTCCCTTTCCTTGTTTCAACAGAGCAAAATCGTGACGTGAATATTGGTTTCCGCAAAAATTGAAAAAGGAACATTCACCATGGATGTGAAAAAAAAGACCTATCGACATGATGATTAAAAATTCTGACAATGATAATTAAAACTTTGTTTCGCAATAATCAAACTGTATTTGAACATCTAAGTAATAGTGTCGATAACGAGTGTCAAGTAATTAATACTACAAAAATTATCTAAAAAGTATATATAATTTAACAAACAGTTTTAAAAATTTTCGACAAAACAGAGGGAATGAAAAAGAAAAAAGCAAAGAACGCTGTAATATCTTTTCAATAATCACTTTCTCTCAGTGACGCAGAATCATTTGCAACAACAGCCATCATTTAATAACGATTGTACGCTCTTTTGTAAGTCTTAGAAAGACCAGCGTGTAGCTCGGGAGAAATTGAAAAGTACAGCCAGGAGAAATATTCGCGCTGCGCGCAAGCAAAGCTGAATGCCAAATTGAACACGAAAGGAGCTAAGCAGCAAAGGCCAAGAATAATGAAAAGAAGTCGGATCAGCGGCAAAGAGTGTACAAAATTGCAGCGCAGAGCCAGAAGCGAGCCAGATGCTGGTTTAACTTCTCAGCCACACAGAGAATTCTAACAGCAAGCGCAAACACGAGGCCCGACTTCTTTCAGTCTCTCAGTTATGCCACGACTGTTAATTGCTTCAGCGCGTGAACTTTCTCCAAAGGCATCAATTAAAAACTTTGAGACTATCGTGATCCTCCTGTGACAAATCGCGAGAAAGATTTGGACGATTCGTTACAGGAATGTAACGAGACAAACTTCACGTTTCGAATAACGTTCATTTTTCCATAAAAACGAATATTACGGAAACGGCGGAGAATATAATTATTCGTTGGCGCTACCCCCTCCACTGTTGATTTCCCCGCCAAGCAAGTGGACAGATCGATGCGGTGGAGGGGATAGCGATGAGGAAAGTAGGGGCAAGGGCCGCCAGTCAGCCAGCTTTGATCTAACGCGAGTCCTAATATTGTAATTGAAAGAATTTATTGTTTCTAATTCGATAGATCTCCAATAATAAATTTGAGGTCCAACTCGAAACAGTATTTCCGTTTAATTTTGTAAGAGATTTTTCTAAATTTTTTTTATTAAAACTCGCAAAATTCTTTATTAGAAGATTGCGTTTTATTTAAATCACCTTGATCTCGCCTTTGATACGATATAAGGCACGAAAAAGAAATACGTACTCGTGTGTACGTAACGTATGAAAAATTTGTCGATGAAATCGATAAAAGAACGATATATATATATATATATATATATCGGACAACAGTTTTTATCGAAGCACGTTGCACATGCACCGAACTAATGAAAATTAATTTCGTATCAAATTCATCGTGCAAGCTGATACTCGCCGGGAGTGTTTCCACGTAAAAATAAATTATAACGTAGAATACAAAATCACTGTAATGAGAGCAGATCCGCTTGAGAATATTCACATTATGCAAATGTAACGTACAACATATCATAATTACACGTGAACGTGAATTCCGGAATAATACAAATCTGAAATTCTCTTGAATAACGCGTTGGAGAAAAAACAATATTTTGTTTGCGTGATATTTGTATCATTTCATGGTTATAGATTTAATTCACTTTCCGATAACTAATTTTTATGATTCTGTAAAAAAACGGTACATTTGCTTAAAAATATGGTTGATGGTATGTAGAATAAATAATGTCGTATAAATGACTTTCTAATTCTATTTTTATATATTTTATATCATTTATCCTATATGTAACATATATAATATATTTCTGTAAGATAAATGACATTGTATGAATAATATAGTTAATTTTAACAATTAACAATTTATTAAATTTCTTATTAAAAAAGATTAGTAATATCATATTGATAAATTAAAATGTTAATTAATAGAAAGTGTTTCATTTATACGTATTGTAATGATGTTACATTTTATATTTTACTTTACTACATAAATAAAATATCTTATTTGTCTGTTGCTTCTAGGACTGCGTTTACGATTTTATACACCTTGATTATTAATTTTTCAAGTTTTTTAATTTAACTTCTCGAAAACTATTTATTATTATGAAAAAAATGTTTCAAGCAAAGTTGTACGTTGTTAAAAGGCTGGTATAACGCGATGATTAATTTCAAACTTTCCAAACAGTATTTTTAGTCTTTTTAAATATAACGTGTGACATTTAACCTCGTTTAGGATAAAAAAACCTATTAAAGTGTACGAGTTCAGAAATCAGTAATTTCCGGGTCATTTCTTGAAATAATTGATTAAAAGTTGTATACTTTTCTACTTGTAATATTTTTTCTTTAATGATATTCGTATCTCGAGAACAAATTATTTAATTATTACATTATCACGTAAACCCTGTTTTAAAGATTTTCTTGTGTAGTAAATACAAGTGATAAATAAATAAAACAACAAATACAAATATAGTAATAAATGATATAATATGTTGAAATAATAAATGAAATAATAAATATAAGAAAATAATGTTTATGATAGAATAATCAAGGCATGCATTTAAGAAACAAGCAACTTTAGATAAACAATTTGCATACTCGTAACGTTGTCAGAATTTTTTAAATTTCACCCAATGTGTCTTTCTTATTTGTTATCATTAATAAATACCACAATAATTACCATAATCGTGATTCATAAAGTAGATCGTCGAATTAATTACACTGCGAGGAACACTCGTATTTATAATTACACTTCGCACTATTTTAGTTCAATCAGTAGTTTAATTAGTAACATTACATGATTTTTTTCTTCACACAGATGAATAGATATATTGCGCAATCATTTTTCAGTGATGAATTTTCAAAGAAAAAAGGCTGGACAAAAAGACCTTGCAATGTACGAGGCAGTATATCAATCACGCACTGACAGCAATTAATCTTTATTGAGTGCGACTAATATTTACCCGGCGAAAAAATATGTCCGACAGTTGACAAGTTCCTTAGAAAAAACGTTCCATATTATTTTTGTGGTAAAAAAAGCATTTATCGAAGCTGAGTCGCAACGTTCATGCCTGTGATTTCGTACACAAGTTGCAATTCAGTCTATTAATAATTTTATAATTATAAATCTTCGTTATTTAAACTGAACAATATTTTGCCAAATCACGTTATAAATAATGCCTATTGACAATTAATTAATATCAATATTAGATATTATTAAAATATTAAATGAAAAATGGTTTTTTTAAGATGAAAACAACGTATAAATAACGCTTAATTTAGATAAATTACTGAATAATTGTTTAAACTTTCTGTTCTGCTAATATTTGATGCGGATATTTACACAGATTTATATTTTTAGAAATGTAACTTGAAAAAGGGGGCATGAATAAAAAGTTACTTTGCCTATTGACACGTTGATTTTTACAATGATCAATGTTATTTTCTTGGAAATTGTCAAAAATTTTCAAACATCAAATTTTGACAACACTGTCAAATAAAAACTGCTCGAATAATGATACAATTTTAATTTAATG
This sequence comes from Melipona beecheii, assembly GCA_032399605.1. Taxonomy (NCBI): domain Eukaryota; kingdom Metazoa; phylum Arthropoda; class Insecta; order Hymenoptera; family Apidae; genus Melipona; species Melipona beecheii. The sequence continues at coordinate 7,984,710 of JAUCMO010000507.1, forward strand.
TAATAATAGAATGATACTTTGACAATGTAATAATTTAGAACATTTTGCAAAAAGTGCATGCTGCGGTGAAATTGCATGCTGCGAACGAGATTCTTTAAATACTTCAAAAAAATGCACAGAAACAGTTATCGACTCATTAACGATTTAGAAAACCCTTGTTTATTCTTTTATCATTCAATCTTTCAATATTTTAATATTAATTATTCGTAAACCGCCGTCATAAACGTATTTCAACGTGTCTCAGTTTCTCTAATTTTGCATTACCGCAAAAAGAACACGTACGAAACGGAAACTCCTCCTTTTCCACACGGTGAGATTCTCAATTTCGATACAATTAATTTTTCGAAACGCGCGTACATGTGTATGTATGCTACAGTAACAAACAAACATGAACCACTTTCTTCGATCTACTTCCGTTTCAAACGCAAACTTTGTTTTTCACTTTTGGTATTTACGAGCGTAAGTTTCGTTCACGATCATGCAGTAAAAATGATACTTTCGAGGTGAAACGTTGAAACGATTTCAGTAATTTAGTTGCGCAATTTGCGTGGCGAGCATCGATTCGTTGTGCACGTGTATACACACAGCCTGACACGAACGTGTGCACGCATATTGCGCATGATGTTTCACCGGCAACGAATACGTACGGCGAATGATCGTTTTACAATGGAGAAGCTTTTTGGAAAAAGAGAGTGGACTTCCCCCCTTTTTTTTTTCGGTAAAAATCGTCTTCAATTCTTTGCGCTGAAAAGGGAGAAAGTTGTAATGTTTTCTCAGTTTCAAGTACATTTAAATATATAACCCATACATAGGCAAAACAAATGATGAATGAATTAGTTCTCATGTAATTTCTGCCCTTATTTTAAAAGTAAACTTACAATTCAAACAGTGATAACTAGTTCAAAAGAACACGTCATACGTCCAAGACAATTTTCCGCAATTTATGGAAAAATTACTCTCGCACGATTGTTGCAATTTACTTTAAAACCGGTATTATCGTATGTCATAACTTCATGCTACACGATACTTTTGTGAGAATAACATACCTTGTGACTCTGTACGAATATGTAATTAACATTTCAAACGCAGTAATTAGCGAGAAAAAGTAAAAAACGTAGTTGGAAAAACTTCCAATGTGGTTCACTCAATTTTTTTTTTCCTAGAAACATCATCAATCTACCATCGCGACCAACGTCCAATCATGCAAGTAACACCAGAGTTATACCAGGAGTTTGCTAGTTAAAGGGCCCTAGGCTAAGGGCGCGTTTGCCCTATGCCAATTTGAACCAATGTACAGCCAACTCGTGTTTAACCTCACTCGATAATATTGATTAACCCATTAAGGGGCAAATAACGCGAGTTTCTTTAAATTTCGTCAAATTGTCAATTATCAATTATTCAGAACTTTCTTTCATGATCCAAGTGTTCCAAGAAACAAAATTTGGTGATACAGATCTAACTAAGATTTTCGTCTTTTCATTCGGTACTTAATTAATAACAGATTTGCTAACAACTAGTACGAGAACTATTTCACAATATCACCAAAGATTTAAAAGATCCATTTTATTTTTTAAAAAAAAAAATCGTTCTTCGGATCATTTAACTTTTGACTTGAGAATTTAATTTCCGTTAGCTGAGAATTTAATTCAGTATTTGATTAGAATCTATACAGACGGAACATTCTGCAGAATTATTTTAAATGATTGTATTATTATTTACTGTACGACACGATATCGTATATGTAGATTCTATATTATGTATATTCTGCATAGCACGCAACAGTATGATAATCTGTATAATATTTCCAACGAATCGAGAGATTTCCATAAACATTTCTCAAATCCATCGAGCACACATTCGTGCCATTTGTCCCATCTTGCTCATAATTCAACTTATAACACGACAATTGTACTTTCGTTTGAAGTTCTAGAAGCAGAATAGAAGCCATCCTGAAGGATTATTTTCGTACGTCGTGAGTCACATCTGCATTCTTTGATTTAGCGGGTTAAACGTTCGTGTTTATATGTGTGTTTTACGCGCGTGCACATCACAAGTCTTGGAATTCACGACCACGTCCGTAAAATTTCATTGCAAATAACCGTGTTCTCGATATCTCCGATGCTTCGCCTGTATCGTCTAAAATATAAAACTACTCGAGAGTGGCTGGTGAACATCGGTTTCGCGCTGGAGAATATCGGAGCAGACAAGCAGACGAGGAAACTTTTACTTCAATTTTAATCGAGTTTTAATTAAATCGCCAGACTTAGACTAGCCGGATTAAAAAATTATGTTGTTATTAAAATATAAAGAAACATGTCATTATGTAAATTATATAATTGTTCGATAATTAAATAAAATTACAAAGTTTTCAATATAATCCCTTCAGCGTTATTTCATACTTCTCAGCGTTTCAATCTTTTATATTCGAAGAGTACTTGAAAGCTCGTACCCTGGTACGATTCGTCTCACTGAGAGGCCCAGAAGCAACTGTTCCGACTAGGAAATGAAGACGATTTTTTTGCCACAAAATTTTATTGACACGCAAACACTTGAATCGACACAAAACAAATTACAGGCGCGATCGCTCGGTACCAGACAACGCCACTCCTACTCGAGGTCTACTCCACGCCCCCTCGCGAATCACGTGACCCAAATCAACCAATCGCTAATTTTCGTTGCATCAGCGGCCCGATTTTCTGGGTCTAACCCTGCTAAAATCACTTTCAGTGATAAAAAAAAAAAAAAATACAATGCAAAAATTTCGTCGCAGTGACTAAAACCCATTTTTTCCACGGCAATGAAATTCACCTGATAGAGCGAAATTCTGGCTACCAAGCTGCCAAGCATTAGCAGTATTAGCAGCATTAGCAGTATTCCAATTGAACGCCGCGAAAAGCTATCAATGCCACGAGCAAATTTCTCGTTACAAATAATACACAACGTCCTCTTTGAACGAGCTGACAGAACAGATCTAGCAGACAAAATGAGAGAGAGAGAGATATCACGGAGAAGAAACAATAATGGAGACACAAAGCCCTTGGCTCGATCAAACAGAGCATATGCACACCTAGAGTTAGAAAGACACAAGCCAGCCTAAGTGCAACAACAAACGCGATCCCGTTCGTTGGTTTCCTTCGTGACATATCACGAAATGCTTTCGCCACAATGTGCCACGACACGGCCACAGACGCTTATTATAGCCGGCCCGCTCGAGTTAAAGGGCAATCCTCCTCAGCAGAAATCGGAGCAGATTTCGCGAAAGCGCGGATCTCGCAGGTTCGTCCGAGTCGCGAGTCCCTTTATATCGCCGGTGAACCCTTTGGGTACCGAACTATTTAAAAAAAATTTTTGCGCGTGGAACAGATTTAATTTGTTGGCGCGTGGTAGATTTTACGTGAAAATTCAAAATGAAGACAAACAAATCAAGATATGTCGAAAAGCGAATCAGACTTCTCCGTCGATTCTACGTTCGATTTTCAATCACGAGAGTATTTGAGTTTGAGCTCAAGCGTTTGTTACGCTATAATATATACTATAACAATAATATTGTAAACTATAATATAATAATATAATATTATAACGTAATGTTAATTATATGAATGTATCACCGATTTAATAATAAACTGTTTATTCAAATACTTTCGTGATTCCTGCTAAACAAGTATACACATGTGTAAATATGTTGCAATTTCTGCACATATTTTTAAATCTGTTTCAGTGTAACGCAACAACCGTGTTTCTCGTTTCGCACAACGCGCTTGTAAAATATTCGCGAGAACGTCCGAATATTTTCGTGGGCAACTGGCGCAACGCGAAGCACGCAAGAACTTTGGACTGCTACGTGGAAAAGTTCGTCAACATTCATAGGGGAGACAGAGAGAGAGAGAGAGAGAGAGAGAGAGAGAGAGAGAGAGAAAAAAACTCCTGTTGCCAAATCGAAATTCAACCGTCAATGTATGTACGTACGTGAAACGCTTCGGATGGCTTTCATTTCCTGCATTCTGTCGCGCTCCTTCCAGCGGTTTGTGCATTTTAAAAATGAACCCCTTTGTACGCTCTGATACGGAAAACGGATTTGCTGGGATTTTGAACTCGTTCTACGTTCGTCCCGCTATTCACGAGAGATATCACGATTATACGGCTGAATCGATATAACAAGGATGAGAGATAATGACTGTACTGTTGAATACTGATGACGTCGTAGGTCACTCATTGTCGGATCCTTTTCCAACAAAATATTTCACACTTGCACCACGAGTGTTGTGAGTTTTTGAACTGTTCAAATGTTCTATGAATGATGCATTTATTGAAATAATAAAATATTAATAATCGTCGTACAATAATATTTATATATATGTACATGTATATAGAAATGTTTCTTGGTTGCCCAATTTGATTGTGCGTATTCTCAAGTACAAACAAAATTAATGCAACAAATATTTTAATTTTATTATTTTGTCGGTTAGATTTGTATCAGTGTCGATTATATTAACATTTTAACAACAAAGGCGCGTGAACGAGATTCATACAGTGATGACTCCAATAGTTTCTCACAGACAATGGTCGCCACTGTTTCAAGGACAATGAAATTCTTGCAATTAACTAAAATCAGTTTCACTTCGAGTTTAAAGTAATTTTCATTTTGTTACAATGCTTTGCTATCTGTACGCGAGGTTAAGTAAAATTACTCGTATTGCGTAATTAGTATTTAAGAGAAATGTCCAACATCCGAATATTCGGAGAACTGAGGGTCTCTTTGTACGCAACAGTACGATTCGTTAAATGAAAATTGCCATCTTAGGATAGAAATTTTATCAAGTACTCTCCTCTGAGAAAAGCTCTCCCTAGATGCAGCTTCATACGCGATTCAACGAATCGAATCCTCGACGAGCATTATCTGTTACGTTCGCTGGTACGTAGCAGCTCCTCTCCAGCTTGGTCCAAGAACGTTTCCACAGCGATTGCACATAAAACAGCTCGCACGGTATTAAAAATTAGGTTATCGACGACCAGTATTCATACGTAGATCTGTCATTAACGAACAACTTTTTTTACAACCTTGCAATTAACCATCTATCTATTAAAGACGGGATCGAGTTTGATAATTTACCAGTGGGACGATTAACGGTGCAGACACGAGTGGCTACGGCGACATTAGCTGGAACCGCGGTTGGCTCTGCCCACGCTTCGTGTCTCAGATTGCTGGCAAGATTTGAAAAATTATCATCGTCGACTGGGCACGCTCCGCTTCGAAATAACGCGTATAAACGTGGTCGGTACATCCTGACATCAGCACGTATGCGCGACATTTTTGAAAAGGGACACGTACACTTTTCTCTGACCCCTAGCTGAAATAATATTTATGGAAAGAGCGAAAGAAATTAGTATTACGTTGTTATAAAATACAATGATCGCGCAATTTTTCTTAACGTTAGTTTCTAATTTTTGTTGATGTTAAATTCGTGTATAATTATATATTATAGTGTTGGAATATTTGTGGAGAGTAACGTAGATCAAAATTTATTAAAAATTCTGGTGAATCTTCAAATATAATGATAACTCTTTCTCGATCCTTCGTATCTCAGTTAGAATATCACAGTATCATTTATGGAAAGCAGAAATTTATTAAAAATTCTGATATTATTGCATTGTTTGAATTTTGAAATATAACGATTATGTGTAACACGTATAAATTTATACATTTATTACAGAAAACTCTTATGTACGTGTCGCATAAGTATGAAAAATATGGATCTGCACAAGAATCCACAGTCTGATGATTACCAAGTGTCAGAACACTATAAATCATTCTACGATAATTTTGTCGAAGTCATCGTTCACGAAAATGAAGAATTCGCAAGGTTTAACACGTTCATTATTTCGCCTATTTAGAAACGCGATGAAAAGAACTGAAGATATTCTGAAACTTACTAATGACGTCCGCGCTAAAAATACAACGACGTGTTCTAGACACGTTTTCAAATATTCATTAAAAAAAAGAAAAAAGAAAAAAGAAAAATCTATTTCTGCAAGCTGCGAGGTCGGCGAGTCGATCGAAGCTCGTGGAAATTAAAATTTGTTGGAGCAAAAATTTACAGAAGAATCGTTCGCCGCATCTGCGCGTAGAATTGTCCAGTAGTTACCTTTGACCCCCCCGTGTATTTTATCATTATTACCATCGTTACAGAATATCACACCCCACTATCTACGTTGCACGTTCAATAAACTCCTTTCTGCATAGAAGATCAATAATTCCGAAATTCCGCGCGAAACAGTAGAATGTAAATTATATTTCTAAATATCGATCGAGCTTCGAGTTAACAATTACACGAAAAAGGGAAAAAGGGGAGAGAGAGAGAGAGAGCGGGCTCTTCTCACGCGTGCGGTTGTACACAACACACGTTTCCAAGCATGTAGAAAAATAATGTACACGCGTTGAATATTCGCGATCGCGAAGATTCAGTAATTACATAACCGTACACAGGCTGTACACGGCATTTTATGACGCGCGCTGTACACCGCACTCGGTAAGGCGGTATCAACATAACGGACAGGGCTAACTGCTTTGCATATTCCGAGGCAACCGTGTCAAACGAAATGTTCGCTCGTGTCAAAAATTCATCCTTTCCGCGCCGGGGACTCGTAGGGAATCCCGCGTGAAACTATCGCGTGTTCACTCGGTTTTTGAACACGTGCTCGCGTGACCCTGTTTCCAAGCGCTCTTGTCGCCTCGTGTGAAATAATTAAAATCCTCCTCGTCGTCGGTCCCGACCAACGCGAGCTACCGATTTCCTCGGGAAAAAAACGACAAACGTCTATAGGCCGCGGACAGTTACGCGCAATTTCATAGATTGACGAGCTGGAATCTAAATGGAGAGGGAAATGTTTGCAAAAGTTTGGCCATTTTTGACATTGGGAACGAAAGATTTATACTTCGACACACATGTGCCATCTTTTCCAAACGCCGCTAAACGCTAACAAATTTCATAGTCTGTATATACACGAGATTATGTTGTTATGATTTTTCAGTAATTTATAACACAAACTTTAATTCACTCGTGTTTTCAATTTCAAAACTTTCGTTGTTACACTGTTTTGCACAGTTTGTGTCAATCCTTGCTTCACAGAAGTACATCGTAGCTAAGAGATTAATATTATTGGATATTTTTATCTCTTAATTGTCAACACTTGTTTGAATGTATCCCATAACCGTTTCGCTATTACTGGATTTGTTCGTAAAAGTCTCAAAATTATTTTTGAAAATTAAAATTCTCGATATTTTGAAATCTCAATTTAAAAAAAAAATACGCGTATTCTGCAGATCTTTTGAAATCTTCGATAAATTTTCTAATAGAGAGAGGGGAAAAAATACACGACGTCACACTGTTTCCGAAAATGACCAACGTTCCTAAAACTCGATCGATCTCCAACGCGTCCGAATAATTGCGCGTGAAATTTCTCATTAAACGTGGGAAAAGCTGTTCTCTTTAATCTTACATTTACTCCGCGCGAAATCGCGTTACATACTTGGTCTCCGTGGATCCTCGACTCACCTCTGGCGAGAAACGCCAAGTCGAATTAAATATACAAAAGCGAACCGTTCACCAGAAAATCCTTTAATTTCCGAGAGAGAACTCTCTCTCTCTCTCTCTCTCTCTCGCTCTCTTTTGCGGGGCACGTGTCTATTGACACTGCGTCTTTAATTTCGCTAAGCACCGCACGGCGCGGGCGTACACACATAAACTGACCGCTTCATTTCGCGCGAGTAATTGCGAGCCAATGGGGCGTTACCGCGGAAATTACAGTCGTAGTCGTCCATCATCGTCATGCAGTGACACGGGCTGCGCGCACACAACAGCGAGCAGCGTGCCTTCTTCAAACACGCTTTGGGTGCCGTAAGTAGGATCTCGCCCGCGATACAGCCTATGTAGAACGCGCGTATAGCTGTACACGCGGTTATTACAAGCGAGATATGCGCCGCTACATGCGACAACTGTGCCGCTCTTCCAGTTATGGCTCCTTTTCTTTTATTATCACTGAAAGTGATTTTAGCGGGGGTAACCCAGAAAATCGGGCCTCTTCAGGTGCAACGCTGATGCAACGAAAATTAGCGATTGGTTGAATTTTCTGTGCCAAACTCGACTTTCACGGGTAACATCCGCCGCACTGTGTTAACAAATGAAAACCATATAAATTTCATATGTACGAAGCGAGACCACTGGTGGCTTTACATTTACCTGAGTATTTCGAGAATTATTACGCACTTCCAGAATATTAATTGCAGACAATTATTACAAAAACCCAAGTAACATTAAAAAGGAAATTAAATATTTTATATTAATTTTGTTCGTTGTAATTTCCATTGTATCAAGAAATTAGTTTTTCTTTCTTAATTTCGTTATTAGTTTAACCTCTTGCGCTGAAATGACGTGCCACGCACGTCAAGAATATTTTGTCGCAAATTGCAACATTTTCTCAGTTTTATGTATATTTAAATGTAACCCCGGCAAAAGAAATGATAAATTTATTACTTCTTAGTAATTTTTATCCAGTGATGTACCGATGAATTCGAAAAGAAAACGAATTATCGTATACGGTTTGGTCACTCGTTATGGTCCGCGAACCAGTTACTAGCGCAAGAGGTTAAATAGGACATTTTTCAGTTTTTATTTGTTATTATCATTACTTTATAAATTTGTTTTACCACAAATGAAACAGTGTCCACATTCATATAAATATATTGAGTAAAAACTGAAATATTTCACATAGAGTTGCACTGAAGTAAATTGTTTGCACACGCGCATTTCTTTGAAAATAAATCGCAAGGCAAGAGATTAACTCTTCCGTGGGCGTATTAATCATATTTTTCGCACGATGATTTGTCTGAGAAGAGTATACCGAAAACAGTGTACTCCAACTACCGGACGGAAGGAAATTTTTAACTTTCACTTTCCCAAGAAGTCGTACAAGCTCTGTTCATCCTGAGGACCTACCGTAATTTACGACAGGGTCGTTAATTCGCTGTTAACAATATTGTTGAGTGCAAACGCACGTGCAAATTTCTCAAAACGTTTTAAATCCCGTCCAAGTCACAAATTACGATCGTTGTCTTAACAATGATCTACTGAATTTTGACGGATCCGGGTCGTTCGTGTGACCAATCTTTTTTCTGTTTTCGATCTTTGAAGAATCTGGAAAAATTCAGAGTTTCTTCGTTTTTTAACGTGGACACACAATCGGTATGCACGAATCAAATATATTTAGATTGGCCAGATTGTTCGGGAATTTATTTTTCATCGTTTCCAGAAGCAGAAACGAAACCATCGTACTGCGGCTACGAAAGGAAAACTATTTTCAAGACAACCACAAATAATTCAGTTCGATTTAAATAATAAAAAAAAATAAAATAATTATCGAAATAGAAAGAATTTCAGGCAGAGTCTCGTCTTTTTCTCGAGCCTCGTACGTTTCTATCGCGAGACAATATCTATCTCTCGCGTCAATCGTAAGGAAATTCCAATATTTCTGTACCGTTTTTATTCTACGGTGGAATTAACCGTGTTACGTGTGCTTATTGGACGAGAGATGCGAACGCTCGTGGGACCGGCGAAAGCTCCAGTCACTTTTGCGAAAAGCAAACGTGACGAAGGCGTTCTGGCTAACAAGAATTTTGATCGAATTAATTCCAGTAATAAATAGACGAGAGGCGAATGAACAAAATCGAACAAATATGTCAGCTTCGTTTGGCTTCATTTCTCGAAGTCGACGGTGTCTTTTGTGATATTTTAACATTCGTGTAATCTGCTGTCATCGTGCGAAAGAGAGCAATTATCGCCTGCTATTCGAATTAAAATTTTACTGAAAACTGACACTGAATTACGCTACACTGTGTTGTACAAAATTTCGGAATTTCTATATCCTATTATAACAAAAAAAACTGCACTTTTTTGCCATAAAATTTTATTGATATCAGTACCAGACAACGCCACTCCTACTCGAGGTTATCCCACGCCCTCTCACGAATCACGTGACCCAAATCAACCAATCGCTTAAAATCATTTTCGTACGAAAATATCCCTTTAATTGAAAATAAATCCTCTTTGTAGGAGAAAACAAAATTAAATAGCAGATTCACTCTTTTTTTTTTTAACACTAGAACTACCGACGATTAAAGCATCAATCATAATATAACGGAGTATACAAGCTTTTATTTACAAAAAGCTTCATTTTACAAAAAAATTATTTAAATCTTTAAGAATATACACTGTTTTTACGTCTATAAGGTGTCAAACAAAAATCATCAATTAAATTTAATTTAAGATCGCTATGTGCACGAAAGAAACTTCCATTTTTTTTTTTTTTTTTTTTGAGAATGATCTTAACTCAAGAAGCTCCTCTTCACTTTACATAATATCTCTCTTGCTACTTTCGGTGCTCTTGGGTACTGAAAGGGTTAGACAGGAAAGTGGCCAACTCGCGTTGTCGATAACACTGCTACGTAATCCATCGGAAATGTGTTAAGGCGAGCGAAAACGTCGAGTGTCTGGGTCCGAGAATTACCAGCGGCGAGAATCCAATTCTCAAACGAACGTGTTCGCTGCGGAAAGGGGGAAGATACGCGCGACAGGTTCGATACGTTCCACGCCATGTCCTTTTTTTACGCGCTGATGGAACTAAGATATAACGACGATACCGTGTTTCCTTTTTCCGCGATGCTCGGCGGCGCGCGCGACTATCGCGAGAGAATTAACCCAAAGAGTAACAGCGTCCACTTAAACATTTTTCTTAGTTTCGAACCAAGTTTCGCGGAAGCTCGTTTATACTCATTTCAGCGACCTTTAAATCTTTCTTCCGTACGTACTTCCAAAGCTCTAGAATTTATCGTCATTGTTTCAAAACGAATTGTTATTTTTTTTTTTTTTTCGAAACGGTGCAACGTGTTTCTTTTCCTTTTCTTTTTAAAGTAAAAGAGAAATTTCGATAAATTTGCGACTGAGAGAAATACGTGGCTATCCTTTGTAAATTGTAATTTTTTATTTTTTTTTTTTTCTTTTTTTTTGTTTTTGTTGCTTTTTATTTTATCAATCTGTTTTTTTATGAATAAACTGTAGATGTTCTACTTTTATGGAAGTAATTGAAACGAATTATAATAGAATTTATTTATACACAGGTATTCATTTTAATTATTTAAAAGTAGAAGATTATTTCATCTACTGTAAAAAGTTATCTATTGTAAGGTACATTACGTTTTAGGTATTTTATATACTTTCAATTTCAATGCATTATGCATGTTTTCGTACTTCCTAGTGTTTGACAAATGTATAAAATAAAAACTATTTACAAAACATTTCCAATTTAAAACGTTCTTCAAAATGTTGCTCTTGGATTCTTCGATAGCGAGCAGAAGCAGACGCATATAATTCTAGTTATCAGAAAACATAACTAAATAGCGAGAAAAAACTTGTTGCTATTTGAGCAAAAATTTGCAACTTGCAGCATCTTTACAGATACTATCAATCGAAATATCTTGACAACATGAATCTAATATTCCTTCCTTACAAATCGTTCCTTTCTAATCTTGGATCTTTTCAAAACTTTTTTTTAGACTGCGAGAGAAATTCTCCTCTCGTTGTAGTTGACAGAAATATGCGTTTCGCAAAGCAAGCGTAACGCATTACTAATTTCAAACTTCAGACTTTATCGAGTTCGGTTTATTACATTTACCGTTTGCTTAATTCATACTTTTTGTATGTACATACACGACATCGAACGTGAATGACTTGACAACAACTGCAAATTAATTTCTTTTCTTTCTTTTTTTTTCTAACACGATGATTGTCACTCAGCGGAGAGCATTCAACCGAGATTTAATAACGCGCTGTTTGAACGGCAGACTGTGAAACAGAACAGCAATTCATAAATGGCTTTTACGCTGCAATATTTACAAGATACGTGCGATCCTCTCTGGGTGCGTCTACAACAATGGATGGCACTTGCTCCTGATGCTTTTATTTACGGCCACGCCACACTGTCTCCGCTTAGTACATGCGGATAATTCGTGCAATATATCTATCTTTCAATCTCGAATATTGTACCTAGTTACATATATGACTCGTACACGGTATCCGCTGACGATACTGAAATTCTTTTTAATTTCGGTGATGTATATACGTGCGAAAAACCTTGATGCACTACATTCGCGTCTATAAAATGAATGAAATTTCTATATTTTTATCGTCAGGCGACAAATTAGTAAGAAATACGTTCATCGACGTCATTTAATATACATATATAATTAATGTTCTTTTCCTTTGGGAATTTAAAAAAGAGAAAGGGTTGGAAAAGCAATTGTGACTGTAATGTTAAAATTATATAATATGATATAACACGATACAAACATTATATTATCAATGTTGGTAAAAATGATTTCATTATTCACTTTTGGAACAGTTATTGACTTACTGATGACTAACATTATATATTTATATTATAAATTTCATTTTTTAATATTAAAACTACGAGAAAAAATTCCATAACCTCAACACTTTTTTTCCATCTTGGATTCTGTAATTTTACGAAATGTAAACAGATTGAAATATTTATTGATTGAATGTGATATAAATTAATTATACACATAATGTACAATATTCAATATTACATATAACGACATATGACATTACATATCACAATTATATCTGCAAATATTAAGAAAAGAATTTCCGATTTTTGAAGTGTTTACAACAAGTCCTATGTGGAAGCAATCAAATTCTACTTTTCAATAACTATCGTCGATACATTCCGTAACTGACGATAACAAACAACGATACACAGGAACTTCCTCCAACTCGAATAAGAAGTGGCTGTAAAATAATTTAATAATCCCCGGCGGGTGTAATTGCGCGTGGCGCGAGCATAAGTTTCGCGGGCGCAAAATCGTTCCGGCAGCCCGCAAAGTATTTACATGCGTAAGCTTGTTCAATAAACACACGCGGAAATTGAAACATCGGATTGACCGGAGCGCGCGAGTCGCCGAAGCAGGAACGAAAGAAGGAGAAGAGGCGTCCTCTCCCCAGCGACGCTCGGCTACACGCTCCATTAATTTTATTACGGACCACCGAGCGCACTCCGGTCGGTCTAAAACGACGTACCGGGGCACGGGAGATTGAACGTGCCTCCCCTTCTCTTTTCCTCGTCTCGCCCGGTTTCGGACCACTCGTTTTAAGAATATCGTTGAAACGACTGCGTTGCGTCCAGACCCGACCAGACCCACAAACAGAACTCGCGAAAATCGCACCAACGAACTTGGTGCCGATGTCTTGATAATTCTTCTAAAGACCGAGGGAACCCGGAAACGGCGCGAAGATACGGAAATTGTTACCGCCTATGGTCTAAATGGTTCGCTGTGTTACGTGTGTACATACAGCGGTTGCCTCGACTTCGTCGCGGTCGATTCCGTGTTTCCCAAGGACTTTGAACGACGCGGTACACATATGTCACGTTGAAAAGCGAATTGCACCTCGAATGCACAACATGTGCCACTGTACGTAGTTTTTTTTTTGTTTTTTTTATCACTGAAAGTGAATTTAGCGGAGGTAACCCAGAAAATCACTTTCAGGTGCAACGCTGATGCAACGAAAATTAGCCATTGGTTGATTTGGCTCACGTGATTCGTGAGGGGGCGTGGGGTAGACCTCGAGTAGGAGTGGCGTTGTCTGGTATATTAAAAATGTACAACTATAAAAATTTAATAATGTAATACTTGACGTAATATTATTATGTGTGTCATGTATAACATAATATATATTATTCTACAATATATACAATATTGTATAATACAGGTACAACATATACATATAATAATTATATTATATTACATTACATGTTATAAAATTATTACACATGTATAACAAACGTAACACATTTATAAGAATTTATAAATGTCCGAATGAACCTTCTAGCAATCTTGCGTCTGAAATCGATGTAACCCAGCAACACAATTGCATGTATATACGCTAATTATTAACATATTTTTTTAAACTATAACATTTTAAATTAAAAACAACATTGGCCTATCTTTGCTTTGCTACGCACGATTTTAATTCGAGCGACACGTCGCGAAGCGGTCGTAACGAGCGGAAATTTTTCGAATTCCAAAGACCGTATGCAGACGCGACCGAATATTAACTATCTGCTCGAGGTTTCCGCAGGATTTGCGGTAGCGCAACGACTAATGGACAATAATGCTCGGTGGTTCTGTGGGCGGGAAAGTCGAACGTGCCAACGGATCGTCACGTTCGGGCAATTTTCATACACGCCTGTGTGGTCAGCGTTAACCGTGACATCCATAAATAATCGCGTGAAATGATTCCCTGAAATGATTTATGCCCGGCTGTGTCGAGTTAACTACGACATTTTTATTCAATTTTCCGTGTCATTGAATGATCCCCGATGTGTCATACTTTGGCTCGACTAGATGAACCTAATTGCCGTGGCAAAATGGCCGTGCACGTTCTGCACGTTGCGACCAAGCACCATTCTGTTTTTTACTACGATCGTATTTATAATTTATTGTAGTAACAAATAAATATAAATATACATGTATATAATAATTTCTGTTATAACTTTTATCATTTTTCTATTGTAAACATATATCTTAGAATACGTCATAAAGTAACTGGACAGTTTCAATTTTATTACAGTATGTTATAATTTCTCTCATAAAAGTATTTTTTTCATGAAATTAACCCTTCACGTCCGGCGTTAAATTAACTGGGACATTTCTGTCAACTCTTTCGGTGCTCAGCACCGTACAGATAAATCTGAGATATTTAAAATAATTATTACGCTTTAATTACTCGAGATTCAAAGAGAATAACGTCACGTCGAAACGCATCGAATAAATACGTCAAAACGTTTAAAAATGAATGTAATCTCGCTTCTTTTGCTCTTCACTCGATGTTAAATTTTCAGACTTTTCGGAATTTTGATAACTCAAAGGATTAAATTTGTAGTATTATTGCCGTTAGGTGACTTTTGACTACTATATTCTAAATAGAGTGAAAGAAAATTAATTTTTTGGTAATTTCACGTGTAGTGGAGTCTCTTCTTTAATTGAATCTCTATTTTTCGAATATTTTAATAATATAATATATTCACATAAGAGAGTATTTCACTGTATTTATTACGTTTGAGATAAACCGTAGTACGTAAAATTCTTTGGATGTTTACAATTGTCAAACATCTAAAAGTTTAATATTGAACGAGGGAAAATTATAACACATACGTACATATGTATATTGCATGCATTCATTTCGCATAATTGAAAAGTTCAATTTCAGGTTTGAATTTCTAGCGTGTAAATCAATCGCTTTATTATTAATTATAGATTATAAGATTACACGTGCTTTCTTCCAACGATTCACGAATGTTCAATTTATCTTTGTGAGAAATTGTTGTCACATTAAAATAATATTAACGTTCGTACGAAACGTTATTTTGAATCCTCACCTGTCCCTCGTTTGTCTTTTGATGTCACGTTGAATAGCTAAATTTACGAAAAAAAAAAAATTTCTATTCAATTTTACATCGTGAAATTTTACAAGAAAAATGTGCCAAATTCGCACGTAACGGACGGACGAGGATTAACCACCACCAAGACACAGAGGATTAAAATCGTCGCTGAATTAAATCTTTCATCGTTCGATCGCCACGGATCAACAAAACGGAATAAAAGGGAAAATCGATGGTCGCACTATACAGCGCTAGGAAAAAGCAAGATGAAAAGCTCAATCTTCGTTTGTATGTTATTAAATTTCACAAATGCGTATATAACACTACCGTGCATTTTCATCCAACAAATCGCCTGAAATCGAGCAAAAACTCCATTTCACTCTTGACTCTACTTCACAAAATGACGACATTCCCAAATGCAGTCTACAAACAGAGCAACGCACACCGCAGCTCTCGATAAATGACGCCGGTATCGCGTCTTTGGTTACTGATCGCCAATGGAGACACTAAATGGCATCGGTAACGAATGTGTCAACAGGGAAATAAAAATAGAACGGCGGACAACAATCGAACAAAGAGAGAGGGGGCTATTTATGCGTGAAAGTATAGAGCAAACTGATTAATGGTGCATCAACATCATCATTCATTACATTAGCCCGTAGCGAATGATGAAAGCGTGCCCGTGTCAAAGCAAGTGCGAAATCAATCGTCGGCCAGGTCGATGCACCTGCACGGGCAATCAGAATCAGCCCTGCGTTCTCAATAACGTGCAACCGCAGACAGCCTATAGGCACCTTGCTTACAGGCTGCCGCGCAGCGAGGAGCACAACCGAATCGATAACTATAGATTTCGCGTGCATAGTCCTTCCGCCGTGTCGTTAACGCTCAGGTATGTAAAAAATAACGCGTTGTAAATTATGAAAATGTATTATAGTTTATTTGTTTAAACGTATTTATTTGCGCGATCAACGCGAATTTAAATTAATTTTACCACAATCAATTAAGGTGAGTTTAAATTGAATTTGCATTAATTAATAAACAATTAAACGAGCGACCTCAAATTAATTTTTGCAGCAATTATTATAGTCGTTATTTTTTTTTTTTTTTTTTTTTTTTTTTTGACGATAAGTATTATTGATCGCTCATAACAGTTACCGATGAGGGAAATTTATCTCGCTCGTAACAGTGTAAAGTGTACAGTGTTCCTTTGCATTCGATCGAATTGAAAAGTTTTAAAAAACGTGCAGTTAACGAACTGAACTTTCCTTTGTTACGAGTAGGCTGCAGATTTTTGGACAAATTTATTACGCGCAATTGATATATTTCATTGCGTGCATTCTCTCCGGATTTTTGCGTCTTCAAATTTTTCACAAATGCGTAGAAATCTATAAGATAAATTTCTCTCATCGACAATAATTACTGGCAATGAAAAAATTTTCCGAACATTTGTAAAATATATTTTTATATCGCGCTCAAAATAGACACGACACAATCAAAAAATGGAAAAAATTTTGAAAAATTATCAATAAAATTCCATACATTTTCCTATGTTTCGATTCTTTTCTTTTCTTTTCTTTTTCGTTGCCCCACAGTCGTAACCCTCCGCTACAAATGGTTAAACGATTTTCCAAAGTAACGAATGTTTTTTTCATTCGTCCCCCCGTCGATTCAGTTCTGTTTCATAGACGGCAGAAATAAAGCTTTGACCTATTGCATCAAATGGACACGGCTGCTGCAAATCTCAACGACTCGAAACAGACGCGGAACTGATTTTGACAGTGAACTGACTGACATTGAAATGGTTGGAGAACCGATCGAATTTTTCCAACGCTTTTCCGTTTTGAAACGCTTCGAGAACCTCGAGGATTCGAGAAACTTCCCCGCTGCTTTCGTCGCACTCCCTCTGCGAATAATTATATTGATTATACACATAGCTGCAAATATTATTCCCGAGTCTAATCGGTGAATAATTTTGATTTTAAAACGAGAGAGAGAGAGAGAGAGAGAGAGAGAGAAAAGAGAGATTCGCTGCTTGACTTTTTTAGTATCTTTCAATCAATGATAATTTCATCTTTCAAATAAATAACTTCATAACAAATAACATCGACTGATGATTCATGTGCCGTTTGCGATTTTTGTCCTGTTAAATCGTTGAAATACATGTTAATACTAACAGTATTAACAAAGAAAGGATTTAGACGAAACTTATGGTTACTGGTTGAGTCACGCTCTTCACTGAGGACGTGGCATAGCATACCGATCGACTCGCCATTATTTTCAATCGACAGCAGCTTGGTCTTTTTAACAAAAAACCGACGCCGCCCGATCATTTATTACAACAAATCGTCGTACGCTTGCTTTGGCGTGTACGTACCGCGGTGCTATTGCGCACTATGGCGCACTGAACAGGGTGTGCTTCGTCTAATATTCATACATCGAAAATATACGTGGTAGCATATGTTATATGCATCGAGATTCAAACTCTCTTTTTCACGCGCTGAATCTATCTCTTCAAGTTATCGAACTCTGGATTAATTGGGATTCATCGATAGAAAAATTCCAAGGCTTCGACGAATTTTTGCCGCCTTCGCACACATTTTTTTAATAACAATATCACTCGAGTAACTACACCGCTTCTTTTACAAGAAGCTTTTTCATTTAAGATCGAAATTCCGTAAAAAAGAACAATATCGATTGAAACTTCTTCGTCTTCTCTCTTTCTCTTTTTTTTTGAAAAACATTTCAAACCATGAAACATGGCCGAATAAATTTTTTTCACTTTCATTTTTCGTTTAAGATCTTTCCCTTTGCTCGACTATTTATAATACGTCAATTGAAACTTTTCAAACCAACCAAGGTCGAACGAAATTTTTTTAAGTTCATTTCTTTTAAATACCGTTGTAGCGTGCCGATCTGAATCCACGTATTATAGGGACGTTGGCTTGCTGCTTTCAACGTGAATGAAAGTCAGCCGGTTCAAGTAAAGTTTGATTGAATGAGTAAGATAGTAAATGAATGCACGTAAGAGCGCTGTGAGACGACTCGCGTGAGCTCCAGAAAAACTACTAACTACTCTGCTGGATTGTTGAAAGCTACTGCTGAACTGCCTTGTGGGTGGTCTTACATAGTGGTAGATTCCATTGTCCCATTTTCTCCGGTCACGGGATTAGGCAGGCAGCTAATCGAGTCCAGATATTATCACTGAAAGTGATTTTAGCTTCTGGGGTAACCCAGAAAATCGGACCTCTTCAGGTGCAACGCTAATGCAACGAAAATTAGCGATTGGTTGATTCGGGTCACGTGATTCGCGAGAGGGCGTGGAATAGGAGTGGCGTTGTCTGGTAGATTTACTGAGCGACCGCGCCTGTAATTTGTTTCGTATCGATTAAAATGTTTGCGTATCGATCAAATTTTATGGCAAAACAGTCGTCTTCGTTTCCTAGTCGGAACAGTTGCTTCTGGGCCTTTGAGTGAGACGAATCGTACTTATATTATGTGCCTAGGATACGTCCCTTGCAATATGTTTCGCATTTATTTATGGCAAGATAAAGTTGCGACAGAGAAAAAGACGCACTGAACCTTGGAATTAAGACGACTACAACAATGAAATAGAAAGTAACGTAGGAAGGTATGAACGTACGGTTCATCAAGGGAAATCCCTGTCGTGGAGAAAGTTCTAAATTTGAAAATTATTATCCCTGGCTGGATGAATTTGTTTTTGGCCCTCGCCGAACAACAGTCATTTTCAATGCTAATGAAATTGACCCAACGAAGAAGAATACCATCGCGAATAATAAATCTTTCGCTAAACTGTTTATAAAACGTCGATTGAAACATCTCCGTGGAAAATGCAGCTTTCAGTTTCAAACCGTTTCAAACACAGCCGAGTAAATCCTCCACGTTCGATTCTTCGTGCGACCATTATAGTTATTTCGTCGCGACGTGGCACCGAACGAGCCGCCTCAATTCCAGCTGGCGCGCGCTCGATAATTACGCCGCTGATCGCATCCATCTCGGGGACTCGGAGCCGAGTGGATTTAAATCGCGCGACAGCCAATCGCCTCTCTGATACATTCCGTAATGACCGAACGAATATCCCGGGATACGTCTCTCGAAGAAATTTCAATCGACGCACGGAAAAACACAGACGTCTACGCGGAACCTATAGTTATTACGCGCGCGTGCAATTTTTGCCGCCGAATTTCAATTGCCACGGTGTGCGTTTTCATTCGCTCGACGCGTTCATAAATTTCGGCAACGTTCGCCCGCTGTAAAATACGGGATGGCAAGTGCCCCCCAAAACGTTCATTTTCTAGCCAAAAGTGCTTTCAACCGTTCTCTTTTCTCTTTTCAATTTCGTTCGCTGGAAATCGGAACGAGGAGAGAAGGAGGCAGAGAAGGAAGCAAGATTCAACAACGATGAATTAGAATCGAAATGCGAGATTTCGAAACACGCATTCGCGTTTATTTCAAATTCCTCGTCCGGCGAAACGAGGTTCCGCGCGACTGTCTCGCGTAAGTGATCGCGATTTAACGACACTTCTCGACGGATCCGACCGTCGCGCAGCGGTTTGGAAACGTTTTCACGGCAAAAAGCCAAGTTTTCGAGTTTCACATTTCGACCAAGTTTTCTTTTCTACGAAACGAGGAACCTTTAAAAAAAACTACGGAATCCAAAGCACTATTGAGTTTCAGCTAATTTCACGCGAACGAGCGCAACGAGTGCTAAAGTCGAAATTTTTCAGTTATTTCCAACAATCCGATAAAAATAAAAAGAAAAAAACCGCATGACTTGTACCCCAGTACGATTCATCTCACTGCCATAACATTTTATTGACATGCAAACCTCAGTACCAGACAACGCCACTCCTACTCGAGGTCTACCCCACGCCCCCTCACGAATCACATGACTCAAATCAACCAATCGCTAATTTTCGTTGCACATAAAGAGGCCCGAGTTTCTGGATTACTCCTGCTAAAATCACTTTCAGTGATAAAAAATGTTTGGAATGAAAATCAATCAGACAAATCCCAAAATAAAAAATTTCAAAAAAAGTTTTGTTCTCACAAAATTTTAAACGTCGTTATACATTTTTCATTTGATAATGTTAAATCCGACGTCGAGACGAACTGAACGATTTACCATACTATAATCTGAAATCTTGACACGATGCTAAAATAATTCTGACCATCTCCAGATCAGTGTAAATCGCGTTCGTATTTATGTCTGATTTTATGACTGATTTTCTTTTTATCGCGGATGATAGATGAAGAATGAGATGAATTTCAGAAGTTCTCGGGTTTTTGCTAAATCTGAATCAAGGTCAAGGATGCCCGCAACCATAGTTAACTGCCAGAAATTACGTCACAGAGAAATATAACAGAAGAGGATGAACGTGTTTTCGACGTTATGTTAAATAATCCTGTAAGTGAAGTAATGAAAAGTGGTATTGGCACGGTTTATGCCGCAGGATGATTCAGAAGAAAAAGTTGTCACTACAGAGCTACAGAGGTACAATAAATATTGCAAATATATTTTATTAAATATCATGTTAAATACTGATTATTAATCGAAAATTACTAATTCACGTTAAAATTTCTAATAAAACACAAACACCATCATTTTCTTTTTTATCAATACTCTTGCAACTGTATGATTCTTGAACTCACTGTTCGTAACTAAATGAGCTACGTGAATTATCTTGGACGTCAGACAACAATTAATACGCGTTTGTTAATTCTTCAATACCACAACACTGCACAAGTATAATATTTAATCAAGTTTAATTAACTTAAAGAGCTGCATTGACTTTGTTAGCGTAAAAAATTCAAATTCTTCCCCATCGTGATATTATGACACGGCTTTACGAATACAGTGAGAAGAGTAGCAGAAACAACAATCAAATTAATACGTTCAACAGTATACTATTTCCGACTTGCAAAGCGTTTAACGAATGCAATATCAATTAATATTCAACACAATCGGTGTGTTTATTTGCAGACCAAAGTTCTTCTTCGAACGATTCCTTCGCGAAACGACTCGTACAGTTGCGCCAACACACGCGCGGCGAAATGAAAATTTTTACATCCCACCGTTATTTTCGCAAGTGGCGGGTGATTTGCAAGGAAAATGGGAAATTATGAAGTGCTGTTACGTGTAATGCGGCGGCGCGAACGGATTTTCTTTTTATCGCGTTTCACGCAAACGTGAATATTTTCAAACAGTTAACTATAATTTCTCGCGCGTTACGTAACAACGGTTGGCGAGATACGTTCAATGGTCAACTTCTAACGCGGTAATATTCCCGTGGAGGGATATTAAAAATGCAGGAATTCTCTGCAAGTTAATTATATCGCAAAACAATGTACTACCACTGGAACAGAAGTTTTTACCGGATTTCTAACACGAAAACACCAACACCTATCTGCGCTATGCATAATATTTCATTGCCACCGTGGTGCGTTTGCCACTTCGGCGTCCAAAATGTGAAACTTACCGAGAAAATTTCAGAATCAATGCTCACCTGAAACAAAAAAAAAAAATTGACGATTGTGAAATTTATCGTCGTTCGTGAAAGAACTTGATTTATCGAGTAAAATTCAACATGATCGATATAATCAATAATTATGGTTGACTGATGAGACACAAACGTGTCTTTAAAATATTGGTATACATATATAAATTCATCACTCGGTGAAAATATGAAACAAATTCAGTATTTATAATTATAAAACTGATTAATATATTGTGCTAAATAAAAATTGTTATGTTAAAGTAATCAGTATATGTATATTACGCGTATATATCATCATTTTTCTGGGACTTATGTACCTTCAACTGCTAAATAAATTTATTATCAATGTGATGAGATGCATAAAATCCTTTCTCTTTAAATATTTAAGATTCGTCAGACGTATGTAGAGTATTGT
The DNA here is from genome assembly GCA_032399605.1 of Melipona beecheii. Classification (NCBI taxonomy): domain Eukaryota; kingdom Metazoa; phylum Arthropoda; class Insecta; order Hymenoptera; family Apidae; genus Melipona; species Melipona beecheii. The sequence continues at coordinate 8,007,150 of JAUCMO010000507.1, forward strand.
CTGAACAAACACTCTCGCAATACATGCAATAATAAAAACAACTTCAATAATAAAAACAACGGACAAATACAAAGCAAGTTTGTCATTAAGGAGAAACCGTGAAAAGAATTTTTTAAAATCTATCGAGGTCGTCGTCATCGGGTATTGTATGTGAAGGATAATAAAAAAACTTTGTCCCTCTTCCCATTTTTCTCACAAATTTTTTGCTTGTGAAAAGAGTGATGGGAATTAATAGCGTGACTGTCGCATTAGTAATAACTTTTGCCAAGGTTAGATCAATTTTGCAGCGTAAGACGTCGTAGATCGAGGAAAATCGAGATATGTCACGAGAAAAGATTGTAAAACCAGTGTGGACGCATCTCAAAAGAAAATTGCGAGGTCATCTTTTTTGATATAGCGATTCGTGCAAAATTGCACGTGCGTATACTTTTTTTCCGAAATCGATCTTTTGACAAACGCTGAAGAAATTTCGTATCTATATATATTGTCTATCGCTAATTTAACTTAATCTCCTTTAATTAATTCTCGTGGCAATAAAAGCATCTAACAATCGCCAACATAATCAGTCTTTAATTCAATTTAACGAATGTAGTGATTAATTCTAATTAGCAAATAGAACAGTATAGCAGAGGAAATGAAGCAATTATTATATAAAAACATAATGTTACATGGAAGTTAACAAACTCCTCTCAAAATAACAAAAAAGAAAAGGTATTTGAAAAAACTCTTCTAATTGAAGAATGACATAAAGTAACGATTTTGGTGTTCTGCTACTTAATAAAATTAAAAGGATAAATAATAAAATTATTGTCTTCCACGACAATCCAAGTAGATGTTAATTGCAAGCAAATACTATCAGTCAATGTAATAAAATATAGTTGTAATTGTGAATAATTATAATTGCGAACAATTATTATTAAATTTATATAACAATAATTGTTAAATTTATTGTCAAATTAAATTCGTTTGGCTCGAATCGCTGACACTTTCGACTTCGCGAAAATAATTCGAACACTTCTCAAAGGGGAAGTTTGGTTAAGATTCTTAAAAGCTCGGGTACGTGAGAATGCAAGTCTCTGGATTTACAGCAGGCCATTTTCTGAATTGAAAGGCCGAAGAAAGACGCATCTGCTCGAAGAAGACGTGGATTCTCTCATAAGTAGAGTAATCTTTTGTATAAACTTCGCCTACGGAGTTAATTGCGCAGCAAATGCCCGATAAAACTTCGACATGGCAAATATTTGACAGCTGCGTTATAAAAGTATCAATGGTTGATTTATAAAAAATGAGAAAGATTGCTAGCAAGTCATCGTTTTTATTTTATTTTTATGACAATTTCAGAGCAATTGCTAACAAACTTTAGCGCAACGAATAGATTCTCGAATTTTCCTAACAAACTGTGAAATTTGTTCCCACTGTTAAATATTTTTTGTCACAGTTCACCTAGTGTGAACTAGGCACTGCAATCTTTTCATTGTAATTTAAACAATAACAATTGACACAAAGAAATCTGTACAATCGTAGCTCCGTCTAGAAAATAGAAATCAATATTAATTCTGAAAAATTTACTCGCATCTCCTCTGACGAGTTAAGCGGGCTCTAACCATTCAATTTAATTCGAGTATACCCATTTATATTTATTTAAGAATGTCATTCAATGTCGATTTCCTTCGAAAGCGAGAAAATTTTATTCTTTCTTTTCGATTCTTATCGATCTGCAACGAATTATAAAAACCGTGAAACACTGAAACTGAAGGTGGAACAATTTATACTTCGCACGTATAGTGAAAATTATTTAATCTGAGATGAAACATTGTTAAAAAAATTTCCACTTTGACAGTCTGAACTCGTTTTTTCTCAAAAATGATCTTACATCAGAGTCGGCATGTCAAAAAATTTTCTTCGCGACTAAATTCACCGCGATCTCGAAGATTGAAATTTTCTCTGTGCAAACACTCTTTGAAACTCTCTGTACGCTGTACGATTGTTTTTAAACTCTGAACATTGGCAGGAGGGGGATCGGGAGGTACAGGTGCGTTCACAACAAATGCACTTTATTTCGTTAAATTTAATCGAGTGCGATTCACTTGAATTCAAGATTCAAAGATTCAAAGATCGTTCCTTCACACAGCCTCGACATAGCTGGGAAGCATCGCTGAACCGGATTTCACTCGAACCGGAACATCGCGATATTATCCGAAAACACTGCAATTTTTATCGTTTGCCGAACAAAGCCGAAATTAAAACGAGCGCGGCCCGTTACGGTCGCACACGCGAATTAACATTTTACCAATTATAAGGAATTATACGACGAGCGGGTGAGCTCATCGCTCGGATTCGGATTCGAATTCGGCGCGTATTGTTACCGCGCGCGTGGCGCGGCAAATATCTCGATTTCATCGGGTGTCACGTGGCTGATGGCAAAACCGAAAAAAGAGAGGAAGGATAATCCGACGATCCTGCGCGAATAAATAAATCGAACGGAAGGAATAAAAAATTTGTTCGTTCAACCATTCAACTGTTCGTTGATCCATTGAGAGTCGAGCAACAATTCACCGTAATATCAGCAAGTTGCTTCAGTCTCTCGAAATTTCGTGAAATTATAGAAGACGAAATACCGTAACAGGGAATTCTTGGAATCTCGTTTCGCTACGTTAATACAACGACGAAACGCAGAATTTGATAATATCTTGATAAATTTCTAACGCTTTCTCGATCAAATGTTCGATGTTCGCAAAACTCGAGGGTACGAAAGAAAAATCCCAAGCATTCGCTTGATCCTGAAACGAACCAGATGTTGCAGTTGCCACATATTGGGTTTCGAATTGATAACTCACTCGTCGCTCATTTGTGCGTCAAGTCGATCAACGTCGAGAGAAAAGTCGAGAAATTGATAAGGTCGTACGTTTGAAAGTACAAACTTTCGAGGTTTAAACGGCAGCAAACGGCGAACTTAAACAAATTAATTTGTCCCCAGACCCACTGTGCATCCGGACCTGATTGGAAAAATACACGGACGTTAAGTCGATTGGACATCTGCGTACCTACACGTGGAACGTGTATATACCACGTACAAAGGTATCAAGAGGCTGTCGTCGAGGAATCTACGTGCGCGCGACAAGTCCTATTAACCGTAGGCGGATTGGATTCGTCGTCGATTAGTGGCCGGTAGGGAATGCGACAACCGCGGAGAGCAAAATGGACGAGGGGGGAGGGAGGTGGGGGGAGGAGGAGAGACGATGAAACATGAAATTGCAACTGAATGGAATGGTAATGAAACGGAGGTTATTCCGCGTGATACGAGCGGGACGGGCTACGGCTGCGGCTGGTTCGCCGTGGAGAATGGGTGGTACAGAAGCATGGGTCATGCAGCTACCTGATAACGCGACAGTATATAACCGTATATGCATAATGCCATCGACTGCGCTCGAGATGCATTGTTGCCGTGGTTTCGTGCAAGGCACGGACAAAAAAAAAGGGAAAAAGGCAAATAGAACGAGGAAATTACCCGGAGATTTTTCACGTTTCGTGTTTCTTTTTCTTCTTCCTCTTCTTCTTCTTCTGTGTGTGTCAAAAACTGAAGTAAAATAAAATCGGCATTGCGTTCAATTTTTGTAACGTGAAGGATTGAAATTTGAAGAAGTATTTGAATTACCCAAGTAAATAAAGTTAATTTGATTGTATCGTGTCAACTGTAAAACAACTGAACAAATGTTTGAATTGAATTACGCAATTTGAGATTTCACTGAAAAGTGATTTTAGCGGGGGCAACCCAGAAAATCGGGCCTCGAATGCAACGAAAATTAGCGATTGGTTCATTTGGGTCACGTGATTCGCGAGGGGGCGTGGACTAGACCTCGAGTAGAAGTGGCGTTATACTGAGCGATCGCGCCTGTAATTTGTTTTGGATATCAATAAAATTTTATGGCAGAAAAATCGTCTTCATTTCCTAGTCAGAACAGTTACTTCTGGGCCTTTCAGTGAGACGAATCTGGGGTACAAGTCGTGCACTTTTTTCATTAACACCATATTCACGTCGTGTGAAAATGATTACTTGGACTGTTAGAGGATTCCTCTCTATTCATTCTTTGAATAATTCCAACGATCGATATTCGACAAAAGAATAAGTTCAACATTTATGTTTAGTGGTTTAGATTTTCATTCCGGAGGAAACGTCTTCGTCTTTCATCTTGAATATGTGCACTATTTACGTGTATTTATTTAGCATATATTGTCAATATTTCTGATGGTAATACGCATCGCGAACTCCAAATAATCGATAAGCGGCACATTAACAATATTTGCGTGGTTACGCCAAATATAAACACGTGCTCTATAAACGAACATCAATGACCGTAAAATTCGGTCTAATAAACTTAAATTATCGGCTGTATCGCCGCATTGAAATAATTGTCGATTTACTCTCGATTCGCGTTCAAAACGATTTATGCTCTTTGCAGTTGATTTTTTTTTATTTAATTGCAAGTAATTTTCACTCTCTTCATTTACGATTGAAACGTTAAACGGAAACGTTGAAAGGAATTTTTGTTAGATCAAATTGAAAATCAATCTTCCTAACGACTGAGAATTTTAAAGAAAAAAATGTGTAAAATATTTAACAACGACACAAGACTTTTTATTTTATTTGGCAGGCAAAACAAGTTTTCGAAAATTTCCAGGGCTTCTAACCTGTTTATCAATATTCTTAAAAATATGAATTTGCATAAATATCTAACGAATGAAAACTAATGGAATTCATTAACATATTTTACAAAAACGGTATTACAAACATGGCATCAACTATTTTCGATTACTGTTCTCCGTTTTCTCCATACTTGTGTAATCCAAAATAAAAATTATGTTTGAAAAGAATTAGTAAGATATTCGAGATCAATGACGCAATAATTTCTTCGTTTTATTTCTTTCCGAGAAAGATCATTCCATTAGTGCAATGATGAACGATCTGCTAATCACGAGTCGCGCCTGTTTTTTGAACTTTTTTTGTTTACAAAACTTTTGAGTATATTTGCACAATAAATTTAACTCAATTAAATGTATGTGAAAGCAGAAGGCTTTATAATTTTCCTTTCTTTTTTTCCGTTTAACAATTGTTTAGACAAGGAGGGAGAAAAGTTTGTTATGAACAAAAAATTATGCATCACTGATGAAATCAATCGCAAAAGAAAGTTCTCAGAGTAACGTGTAACAGTTGATTTTGTAAAAATCAATAGATATATAAATAACTATGCTACAAGCATGATCGTTACGTATAAATATATAATAGTGACGCGTACATAGTGCGTCAACCGACTGTGGGATGAAAAAATTATTTCTGATGTGTGACGCACGTACGCGTCATGAAACTCTTTTCTTTTTTTTTTAAACAAAAATCATGTTGAAATATGCAACACGGGTGCTAAAAAATTCTACTAAAAATGGAAAAATATCGTTGGCTATTGGGGCTTTTTGCCGTAAAATTTTACTGATATGCAAACATTTGAATCGATACAAAACAAATTACCAGACAACGCCACTCCTACTCGAGGTCTACCCCCACGCCCCCTCGCGAATCACGTGACCCAAATCAACCAATCGCTAATTTTCGTTGCATCAGCGTTGCACCTGAAGTGGCCCGAAAATATTTTCCGGGTTACCCCCGCTAAAATCACTTTCAGTGACAAAAAGGAAGAATGTACGTCTAAAAATTGGCAATACTCGAATTTACATTCAATTTTACACATTCGCAAAAGCTCGAGGAATATTTTTAAAAGAAAAGCGCGCATTTAGAGAAGCACAAAGTATCCTGAATTTCAATTGCAGAAAGCGCGGACATGATTTTCCGTCGTACGTTGGAACTTACGAAAATGAAACACGTATCACCGGGAGGAGGAGCGAGTACACGTGTACGGGGAGGTGAGCGTCGTGCATGATTATTCGAGCGCGGTGAATTCGCGCGTATAACGGACGAGCGACACGTGCGCGTATTATTTCAAGTATCGTAACGAGAAAAAATAGCCGCCGGGGACGAATTCGAATTCCCCGACGTGTGTGGTTTACGCGCCCACGTACGTGAGAAAAAGGTGGTACGAAGGGAGGAGATTAATTAAACTGCGGGAGTTTTAGTGCTTCCAGGAAGAATTACAACACGTAAAACTCTTTCCTCGGGCGTTTACCTCGCGCGGCAGTATTAAAAAACGTTGTAGAACACGTTCATTTATGCTGTAAGGCTGTAAAAGTGATACTGACAGTGTTTGTACAACGTCGTTTCATATGACTGTGAGATAATCAGTGGCTCACAAAAGAGTTGTTCAAACAAATGCTATCGCGTTGATATTCGGACGTTAAATATTGAAACTGTTGTATTCAGTGACGGTTCGTTGACTTGAAATCGTGGTGGTTGCGTGCACACTGTAAATACAGTGGATTTTTATTATTTTTTGTACGAAATAAGAGAATTGTACTTGTGATCGTTAAAGACAAAATTAAATACTACATTTATCGAGAAAAATCGAGAGTACTGCAATATTCTCCAGAGTTTGTTAGCACGGTCATTGGTTATATGAGTTAGAATTTTGTAAATTATTTTGTAAAACATCTAGAGCAGTAAACCTGAGCTCATTTTGATATTTCTACGCTACGTAACAGATGACACTTTTCTTTTTTGAAAATACTACAAATCGTCGAAATACGCGAAAACATTGGACAATTTTTTTCCTCTCATTCGGAGATTGAAATCGTCTCTTTATTCTCGAAAAGAAACCTGATGTACGAATGTTTTAAATTCATTTTATAAAAATTTGAATACTGGAGTCAACGAAAATTCATAAGAAATCGTAACATTTTCGTCCTTCCGTTCGTTCAACAAACTGATGAAGAAGAAGAATCGTACAACAAATTTCGAGTAAATTGTTGCAAACGAAGCTACAATCCAATTATCTAACGATCTAATCCACTTCAAACGTAACTTCGCTCTAATGACCTAATAATCTAATCTGCTTCAATCCAATGAAGCTTTAATCTAATTTTAAAACAACTACGTATCGATGCTCATTGATGAAAGCGATGAAAGAATGATAAGAGAGATTAGAATACACCGATTAGATCAGAAATAGGACAAGTGTATCCAATCGTGAAAAAAAATCTTTTTCAATCGTGTTTGATTATTTTAATCTGCATTGAAGAAAAAACTGGCAATAAACTGCAAGTGAATTGCAGAGTCTAAAAATTAAAGCTTTTTAAAAAAGAGAATCTAAACCGAAAATTTCAAGAAATTCCAATTTAAATCCAAACTCCACGAACACTCTCTAGATATTCTAAGCCACTCTGTAACACGACACAAGTGTGGGCCAAAAATCACTTTCTAGTAAAATAATTTACAATACGCGCGTAATATAATTTTTATAATATAACAAATGTATATAATGTATATAACTATATAAGGCGGGAAGAAACTTTTGGTCCACCCTGTATTTAAACGTTTTCAGGAAAAAGTGAATTGGCTGTTTCGTAACGTTCTCGCGAGACACAACACAAAATCGATAGACGTATCGATGCAGACAAAATCGATGCAGAGGACGGATTAGCACGTGTGCCCCCTCCCCCCCGCCGGACTAAAGTTTCGCCAGAATTCGCATCGAGAAAAAGAGAAACACTTCTTGCAGTCACGGTTCGCGTCACGAGTTTCGTTCGAATCTGACTGGGAAGAAGAATTTTCTTTTTCTTCTACCTCGGCCGTATCGATCTCGACAGCGTGAAAAAAGAAAGGCTCGGACGTTCATCGGGCCGTGCGTTGTCCGCGCACGTGCTTCAACCGGAGACAAAGAATTAAAGTCGAACGTTGACGGGAAGACACGGGTCGAATACGACAACCGAGACGCCTCGTACGGAATAAGTTAACATCTGCTTCGCGCGCGTTTAGAAATTCTCCTCCGGCCAGCTCGGCTGACTTATGCCTGTCGATTGTTTCGCGACTCTCCGCGGATATTAATCGATCCAACATCTTGCGCGACGATTTATTTGACAATTTTTGCAGTCACGAACGCGTGGATCGGCATTCTCGCGTTACGTAACAATTTGGTATCGCGATCGTGCGATGAGCAAGCGTTGCATTTTCAAATTTTACTCTCTCGTCGACGTATAATTGTACGATTGTTGAATCAGCGGTAGATATTGTAGTAGAATTTTACAATTTACAAATTTATTTTCTAGTCGCAACAATTATCATTCGTTTAACGTACTTTGTAATTCAACTGTAATATTTAGTGTTACATTATATACCGAATGTTAATTAACTTGTTAACTATATTTAATAGTAAAGTGAGATAATAAACAATTATTGACTATATTTAATAACAAATTAAGATTAATAAACAATTTATTATTAACTATATTTTTAATTATAACAATTCATTATTAACTATAACAAATTATTATTAATTATAACAATTCATTATTAACTATAACAAATTATTATTAATTATAACAATTCATTATTAAATATAACAAATTATTATTAATTATAACAATGCATTATTAACTATAACAAATTATTATTAATTATAACAATTTATTATTAATTATATTTAATAATAAATTAAGATTAATAAACAATTATTAGCTGTGTTTAATTATTTATTAATCATATTCATCAGTTGCTCTTTATACACTTGGATTAATGTTGGATATTGGTGGAATTTTATAAATTACAAATTACTTGTTAACTATAATTTAATTAACGACAATTATAATTTATTTGATATTTTGGTAATTTAATTCTTCAATGTCATATCACGTCGTGTGTTGTTTACATTTGCTAGTTGCTTCTCCGTATAGAAGAAATGTTAATTTACAAAAAATTGAATTTATTAAATAAAAGTCAATGCAGAAAGTTGTTTCTCGAGTATAAAGATGAAACAAATTTACTTGAATATGATTTACTTAAACCCATTTGTTCACAGTCAACCAAATTCATTTATGATGATAAAGTCATTCAATTCATTTGCATAAAACACAAACATCTTCCTTTGATAATCTATTTTGCGTCAATGTACGAGCAATGTCTGCGAAATCGTTGCACGTTGTACTTGAATAAACTGCTTGCTCGATCGATGAAATGTAAATAATACGATAGATGCTTCTTTCTCTACTTTATTGCGCTTCAATTTACACCTCATACGTAACTAACACGTATTTACGGTTAAAGACAGTTTTATCTTAACCAGTTTAAAACAAAACGAGGCCGGAAGGCGACGAGAGGAAACGGCGACGTGGAAATAAAATGACAAAGTACGTAATTAAACGAAGATATCTCTAAGGCTACTTGATTCCGGGCGTAAAATAATAAAGAAGGTTGCAAGGAAATCGAGTCGAAGTCTACCAACTAGTGCAACGGGTCTGCGCGCACCAGACCGTGTTAAATTTTATTGAAATCGCAACAAATCTTGTCTGCATACTTATGCATATCCCCTCGTACATACACGCCTTCTCGGATCTTTATTTCCATCTTTACTTATTTATCAGATCTTCATTTAATTATAAATCAGATGTTTATTTTATTTATCTACAGTTATTGCATTTGCCTCTTCCGTTTCCAAAGGGGAAATTGTAGATAGTTTAAAAATGATATTACTTACAACTTACTTACAACTTATCAAGTCGTTTGAAAACTGCTTCCTTAGAAAATAAATATTTGTTTTAAAAGTATTACCTATTTATTTTTTTTCTTTTTTTTTCTTTAGAAAATAAATATTGTAAAAATTTTAAGATGCGTACAACAAATAATATAATAATAATGCAATATATTGCAATGTAATATATCACACTTTTTAAATCCTTAATAAGCTAACCAATTATTTTATTGGTATTGTTAGATCATCCACGTAATATTCTAGTACAAATTAAACACTCAAAAGATTAATCTGAGTTACACCGTCACACTCTGATCTACGAGTCTGTTCAAACACCTAAAAGATTCAGATAAATATATATTATGGAAAATCACTTCTTACTTTGAAATAAAACCCTAATTTTAATAATCATATAATTGAAAGTTAATAAAATTATTTCTTTCTTATATTTTGATATTTAAAAAAAAAAAAAAATAGGTAGGAAGAAATTTTGGCCCACTCTGTATCAGTCAATCACTGTAAAAATGATACTATCATAGAAGATGTGTGATATTAAAAAATAAAATTTGTTGACGTTTAAATCTTAGATTAAGATATCCGATCCATTGCAAATATAATAGTTTTCGAAGCTAACAATTGCAACAACATTTTGTAAAGATTTCTGTACTTAACATTTTAATATCTAACACAGTATTCAATACGCGTTTCACTTTCACATTTGAAATTCCCTCGTTTCACGTCTTCGTCGAAGATCGAGCAACGAAACAACAAATTAAAAACGAAACGCTCGTCAACGATTGAGAGAAAAAGTTGAAAAAATGTCGCGGCATTGTCGAATTTCTGATGCAGCTGGCAGCTAACTGTTTATGCCAGGGGAGGAAAAAAAAAAAAAGGAGAGAGGCGTGCAATTGCAACTACTCCACGCTTGATTCATTCCGCGTGTGTCCGCGAAATTAACAATCCCGACAAACCACTACCGGCAGTTTACAATGAAATCTCTATACGCGGAGATTTATCGCGGGCGAGACCTCCCTGTAAAACGTGCTCGTCACGCAACTTATTCCCATTGTGTATGTATAAATGAAATTGGACGCGCGTAAATCAACGTCAAAAATGGCAATCATCTTTTCGTCGCCTGTATCGGCTATGCTACGTTAAGTTCAAAATGAAAAAGTGTATCTTTTTTTTTTTTTTTTTATAATGTATTCTCGTATATTGGTCTTTAAATAATAAAATTAAAATTGAAACAATGGTTCGCTGTCTAATTTTTTTTTTTTAACTTTTTTAATTTAAACCATCCTAATTGCAATATCGTTTGATAAAAATTTCTAACGAAGACTGTAGTTGTATTTAGTATTTAATGTTTGGTATTTGTAACGTATTTGAAATAATTTTCTTTCCCGATCTCTATAATCACTGTTATTTGTTATTTGTTATTTGTTCAAAGCAGCGATTATGTCGTCTCGTGAAAATTTCTGACAAATGTTTCGGTTGTTCTGAAAATTGTACATTTGTCATAAATACTGTTCCTACTGCGATTAAATCGTATACGTGCTCTTATTAATCAATAAAATTCAGTGACAAACGCTTCTTTCTCATTATTAAGGACTGAAGATATTTAAGATATTAGTATAAGTTGTATTTCCAACGTTTCACAGAAATATAATTTTAAGATTTGTACAATTACAATACATCTTTAGATCAAAATTAGAAAATTTTCACAAACGAACCCATCCCATCTTTCTCTGTGGTCTTCGAATATAAACTTTTCTCACATGAAAATACAAATTTTTAAATATACGAAATTTTCCATTATCCCACGTCGTTCTCTCTGGTTCGTTTTCGACGCAATAACATCCTTTTTTTTCTAACAATATTAAAAATCTCACCAAGAGATTACTGTCTCAATTTTGCGTCGAAAGGCTTTTTCTTTGAAACTTGCACTACGCTCGCTAAAAACGAGAGTCGAGCCGAGGTCGAAAAAAGATAAGAACCGGAGCGATCGCGGCGGTGTTAAAAGTCAAATTCGACGAGCCGAAGTTTTCTCACTGAAAAACATCGTGCGAAACGAAATAAGAAGAGGCAAGCGCACGGACGAGCGGAGAATGGAGGTGACTCCTTTTTATCAGAGGTTAATCACCGGATGCCGAATCTAGTTTACGGATTATTCATACACCTAATTAGCCGGTTGGCCGTCTTCTCGCGCACGCTGGCACAGCCAGCGCACGAAATCATTCAACCGCGCTGTATCTCTGCATCTCTCTCGTCGACATCGCGAGCCCAGGCTCGCTGTTACACACCGCCGCAGCTTCTCCTTTCTCCTCGAGTTGTAACCGCGCTCTCCCGCCTCTTCCACTTCGACGCGATTTTCTTCGCTTCAGCTCGGACCCTGTGCATCGGTGAACGAGCTACACTTGCCAAGAACCAGCCAGGAATCCACTGCAGTGCGCCCACGCGTCGACTAAACCTTTGCCGCAGCCTTACTGTTTAATTAACTCGGTAATATCGTGTTCTCCTCTCCGTTCCAAATCAATCCCTTCCCTCCCACCCGCCGCTCCTCCTTTTCCTCTCCCCTATCGAATTTGCATCCAGCTTCATTCAAGCAACTGTGCAACTGTCATCCAATATTCGTTGCTGAACGCACTGAATTGAAATACAACGACGGATAATAACTTTTTCCACGTTGCGCCGTTACGTTCACCTTTTAATCGTCCCATCTGGAGACTTTTCTGCCCCGAGATGTCCCTTTGCCAATTTCATTCCTCTCGGTGAAACGTGGATTTGTCAGCGGGACGAAAGTTTGGTACTTTCATGAAGTTGGAAGACAGTGGCGAGTGTTTGCGCGCGAATAAATTTCAATTGCAGACTTCGTCAAACTTTCGCATCAATCGGTGTATTTTTTCAGCGACTGTTTCAGTGTTCCAATAATCGGATGTTCGAAACAACGAGGCACAGTTACGGCAAAGTTTTTCGAAAGTACTTTCTTTCGAATTTTTCTATTTTTACATTATTACTATTGTGCGACTAATTATTGGAAATTGTGTATCATTGTGCGCCATTTACGAAAACGTTATTCGCCAAGAAACTAAGTGTACCGATACTTTTTCGACCCACTGCACAGGGTACTTCTGATAAATAACTGGGGTAATTTAAATTTCCCGCGTTTTATCTTGCCGAATGTTTTCATACGATTGTTTATATAGTTTTGTATACATAACCTAATAAAATTAAATTTCATTGATATCTTGCTAATTTTGCTAGTAGGTAACAAAACATAACCTAACAAAATTAAGTAATATCTTGCTAGTTTTGTACACAACTAACAAAACTGCTAACATAACCTAACAAAGTTAAGGAATATCTTGTTCGATTTCGCGATTTTTGTGATTAGGTCTACGTCATTGCTCGTATAAAATCTAAAAGGCGCTCGTTTGAACGATGTTTTGCAAAAGAAAAAAGAAAAATTCCAGTTGTATCCTTAGTCGATAAAAAAAAAATTATAGAGTTAATAATTCAAAGCTCTCGAGCTGCTGCCTGTTACCTCGGACCACCTTGTACACGCGCACCTAACCTTAATTCCCACCTGTATCCCCCTACACTTTCCTTTCCCCCTTGTTTCTTTAAGCAGAAACAAGGAAACTCGCGCGGAAAGGAAACGAGCATTTGCATTTAAGCGTGAAGAAGAGGCAAAAAATAACACGGGGGAAAAAGCGAGAGATACGTATCGAGACCTGTTTTTTCCAATAATACCAATGGCAGCGAGAGAAAGAAAGAAAGAGAAAAAAGGGAAGAAAACGCGAAAGGAGAAAGGAAACGCGAGGCAAAGGTACGATTGGAAAATCAAGCGATCTCGATACGGGAAGCTTAACAAGAAGAGAAATTCGTGCGAGTGTTATTCGAACGAAGAACGCCAGGGGAGTGTAACCTGGTTGCCCGCGCCTCCGTAATTCACCGTAAAAAATCGTCAATGATTTCCTCGGTGTTTCGCCCGTTACATTCCGACGCGGATGTTTCGAAAGGTCGTCACGTGCGCGAATAGCGGGAAGGACGAGTTTCATTCAAAAAAATGCGTCACGCACGTATGTACGTTAAACCGAAACTCGCCAAACCGAGAGTCGTAGTACACGTTCCCCGAAGAAAATAAACATTGGACACCGGGAACGGGCTTTCGACTGACGATCGTTAGCAAAGTCAAACACACAAAATATTACTCGGTTAATGCCCAAAAGGTTCGCGGAATTTATTTGTAAAAATTACTTACTAAAGCAATCATTCGTCCAAATTGACGACGTCACCCATTTCGAATGTACATCTAATAAACGTTAACTCTCAATATTTACAAGTTTCGTATTATTATTATTCTTAGCAAATAGCTGACGCTCCATGAAGAGACACATTTTAGAGACCTGCTAATCATCGATTTCATTTATTCTTTGACATTCAACATCTATTGCATATCAAATTGCAGAGACTCGACCGAATTGTATTTTATACTCGAATCCTCTCCTGAGCCACCGATACGTCGATGCGCGATTTTTCACGTTTCAAACTATAATCGTGACAAAACGAAAGCGGCAGAGACTGATTAATTCGTCTTCCAGCCGAAAGTAACGAATCGCTCGCGCCGTTACTGGACACTGATCACCATCCAACGGATGGATATCGGACGTCTCCTCTTGCTACGCTTGTATTCATTCAGTCGCACGTAGTTTGCACGTAGAAGGTTAGAACCGTGTATCGTGCAACGCGATAACGCGGTTGTATAATCGTCGAGAGAATAACGACAACGTCGGTGACTGCGCATTTGATAATTCTCGTCCATCCATTAATTCACCAAGATATTGTGTAACACCGCGCGCACGCGTACATACTTTCGCGTGAACTGTTGGCAGAATTGCATTCAGATAGCCCGAGAGTGTGTACTCGCGATAATGTGTACGTTTCGCTGCGAAGTATCAGCCGCCATTAAGCGAAGGTCCGTCAGTCCTGTAAAACTTTGCGACTTTCGCAGCGATTTTTCTTATTGCTGCAATACTTTGTTGGTTTCTCGAATCGGACGTTCTAACGGCTATTTACATATCATTATTACCGTAGTCGTGTCATAACGAACAGAGAACTGTACAATAACGTCGAGATCTCTGCGTCGTAATTTTGTTGAATTTGGAGAACCGAGTACTTCCTCCTTCTTAAAAATAAGAAGCAAAAGAAGAACACGGAATGATAAGACAAATGATAAACTGTTCAGGAAATTAGAAATATCTTTCCTTTAACGAGAAACGCAGTAAATTCTCTTGCAAAGAGAGAGAGAAAAAAGAAAAAAGAAAACTGCTCCTTTCCAATTAAAAAACATCGACGTGATTATTCTAGCGTGACAGACAAATATTTACAAACTTACTCTTTCGGGATTCGAGAACCCTGCTGTCACAAACAAACGTGTTAATTACTACGTTGCGTCGCATGTTCCGACGTCCTATAATTTCAGCAAGAACGTCCGTTGCATGCGGCCGCGCATATCCTTGCGCACAAAGACGCTTCTGATTGCGAAATATTTTTCCGAAATGTGAAAGCTTCAAAACGCGCTTGAAACCTACATACGTGACGGAAGAAGATCGGAAGCAAAATGTTCACTCTTGGAAATTTACACCCCCAGGGATTTGATATTTCCAGAGTCTCTCTCGATTTGCAAGAATTCCCCTTTCGTAATCTAAAACGAAACAGAAACTTGTGCGAGAGATGTAAATTTTGAAGCATCAAAAAGTCGTAAAATTAGCAATTTTCTAAGACTATAAATGCGTAGAACTGGATGTTGAGACAGAGAATAGCAAGCATTTTTTTTTTTTTTTTATCATTGAAAGTGATTTTAGCTTCTGGGGGTAAAAATCCAGAAAATCCGACCTCTTCAAGTGCAACGCTAATGCAACGAAAATTAGCGATTGGTTGATTTGGGTCACGTGATTCGCGAGGGGGTGTGGGGTAGACCTCGAGTAGGAGTGGCGTTGTCTGGTATCGAGCGATCGCGCCTGTAATTTGTTTTCCAACGATTCAAATTATTCGTAGAAACAAATGAAAATAATAGAAAATGAAACGAAAAGTCTATTCTTGGTAACCAAACAACGAAACAATTCAACGAGTTAAGATAATATTTTGTTTAAATAATTTATTCTTTCTTATTGTTAAATTACTACGTATTAAGAAGAAGACCGCTTCATTTGCCATCGTACAGAATTTATCTTAATAATTAATTCTCATTTTAATATAATTTTCACTTGGACTACGCTTAAATCACGTTAATAATATTTTTTATCACTGTGTTATTTCGTTTAATTTTTCCGACTAAAAAGTGAACGAATGATTTTATTCCAATTATGAAACACTTACGAATGAAAGAACACAGCTAGGAGAACATGAATATTCATTTGATGAAAATAATGACACGCAGAAACTTTTCTTTCACTCATTTATTAATTTTTTAAATTACTTTCATACAAATGTGAGTTTTTACGAACAATTACGCTCGTATTTCGATTCACCGATACATTCAACGATATTCGAGTATTTCTTTTCTTTTTTTTCTTGCGGTCAGCAAGCATTGAGACCGATTCGTGCGAGTGCCGTACATTTATCGCTCTTACAGTAATTGGTACTCGTTACTAGAACCACTTTTTACCCTTATTCCGGGCTCACCAGCTTACTCACTGACGCCAACACACGAGCAAACCGACTTTTCACGTGTTACACCGCGAACGAAAATGCGACTAGCTTTCCTCTGTCTCGTTCTTTAAGCAGCGACAATTAAGAGCGCCGATAAGAAATGCCCTCGAAAGCAAAGTACCTTTCTCGTTCAGTTCATTCGGCTCGTGGACTAAACGATGCAACAAGGTCGCGCGCATAAAATACAAATTGTTACCGTTGCTTTCGGCGTATTCAAATGCAAATTGGCCGTGAGGCTGACGCAATTCGCGAAATATATTTAACCGGGCAAATAGCATGTTGCCAAAGCAAACAGGAGCTACGCGGAGAATGATTTTAAATCATTCAAAGAAACAAAATAAGAGCGACGAAATATCGATTGTTCAGATGCGAGCCTTTTCTTTTTAAACAGAAAATTTATATGAAATCTGTTTGCAAGAAAACAACGCTAACGTTGTGAAAGTAACAAGTGTAAGTATTAATGTATGCATTGTGCATTATGCGTGTGTGTTTATTAACGTATGTACAAGTATATAACAATAAGTAACAAGTAAGTAGTTACAAGTATTTAGTTACAACTAACACGAGTAAAAATAAGAAACGAAAATTAACAAAATTAAAATTGCAAGAGTGGTGAAAGAAACCAATTCGTAATTTCACAGATATTTATAACGCACATTTTTAGAGATTTTGCTAATTGGCAAGAGTAGAAGCTTTCGTTATTTATTCTATTACAAACTTTCCCCATTTCCCTGCAGTTTGATTTTTACAAATTACAAGTTTCAACAAGTCGATTGGCAATGAGATAGAATAAGTTGGGGGTTTAACTTTTTAATCGCAAACTTTAAAAGTGAATTATAAATTAACGCTCGTTTAAAAAAGAGGAGAGCAAGAAATTGTAACAAAAGTGCGAGACGACAGCGCAGACTGGTTTTTCATTCTTTTCGTCAATCCCTTAACTGCTCAAGTCTGCTGATGTTGAAATAACTACTAACTATTTGTTTCCACAAGATGACAACGTACAATCACACTGTCCTGAAACTGTTATAGTTTTGTAAAAAAAAAAAAAAGAGATTGTAAAATAATAAGCTTGAAGCTTTTACTTTCAATTTTAATCTGAAATGTTTTAACACCACAGGTGGACAAATGAAGATGCTTTTCTTCTCGAAAATTATAGTCATAAATTGTCACGTAAAAAATTTTCTTCACGGATGGCTTTGAAAAGTGAAACTCCGAAAACTCAAAGTATGATTTCTTTTCGCCTTAGGTGACAAAAATTCACAAAATCGTGCCATTCGTTTAACATTCGCCTGGTATTTGAAAGTTCGATGAAAAATTGGCAAAGAAAAAGCAAGTTTTTAGTCGCTTCGATTCTCAAATCCATCGTGGATTCAACCACCAAAAAAAATTGTTCAACGTTCTTACTGTGACAATTCATAGGATTTACAGACAATAAAAGCAGCATCTTGGGATAAAGTGAACGACGCGTTATGAAATTGGAGCTTTGAAGCGAGCTCAAGCTTATTATTTTATAATAAAATTACAAGAACTTGGATATCAACTACAACGAGGGGTTAATTCCGAACACGTATTAATCACTGTTGCGTAAACGTTCTTTTCAAGTTCTAAAGAAACGAACGCTTAACGACGTATCATCTGGTGATCTCGCGGGCTAAAGTGGCCCTATCCTTCCTTGACCTATCCATTGTTGAGGATAATGTCTGTTTCGCCATTTAAAAGAAAATCAAGCCGTTATCGCGTCGGTTATATTTTCATTACACAGCTGTCCAATAAAGCGTCTACGAGCACAGAAAACACAAACGTACAATTATTTATCCAAACAAAGTAATTCGTTGTAACATAAAATAGAAATCATCGACACGAAAGTCAAATACAACACTAAAAAATACTGGTGGTTACAACAAACAAATAAGAGATAAGACCGAGATTGGATATCCAGCTAAACGGATTTAATACAAGAAACAAGAACAAGAACAAGGAAGAAACAGAATAAAAGAGTACGTTTCCCTCTGGCCTAGGACACCAAATGAACAAGCAAAAACAATATTAGGGATGCATCCCCAGACAAGTACTCATAAGGCCCCATAAAGTACTATTCGCTATTACTTTATGGGACCAACCAACTATTACTTCAGGAGAAACAGAATAAAAGAGTACGTTTCCCTCTAGCTTAGGACACCAAATGAACAAGCAAAAAAACAATGTTAGGGACGCATCCCCAGACAAGTACTCATAAGGCCCCATAAAGTACTATTCGCTATTACTTTATGAGACCAACCAACTATTACTTCAGGAGAAACAGAATAAAAGAGTACGTTTCCCTCTAGCTTAGGACACCAAATGAACAAGCAAAAACAATGTTAGGGACGCATCCCCAGACAAGTACTCATAAGGCCCCACAAAGTACTATTCGCTATTACTTTATGAGACCAACCAACTATTACTTCAGGAGTCCAACGGCGCAGAAAAAATAAACTAAAACCTTCAACATAAAGGACAAACCCACAACATAAAGGACAAAAAGGCAGACTGTCCCCAACTCTGCTTAGAACTTTCTCCGGCTCAAATAAACAAAAGAAGAAGTATAAAGCTCCCATCCCTTCTCCCTTCTCCCTTTCAACCCTCCCTCTCCTCACTCTCCCTTTACAACTCGACCATCACGCATAAAATATTATACAATTTCGTGCCTTGTTGTACAGTAAAACAAAAATAAACTCCCATAGTTACAGCAAAAAGAAAATTAGCGCTGGTTATAGTAATAAGGTAGCAATAAGTGTAAATGATAAATAAAAAAACTCTAACTTAAGATTGTGCGTGCATCAGGGTTGGTGCTTATAATCTGATAGGCCTCACCTACCGCTGTTATTTATTCGTTAAACCCATTGCAAATATTACTGTTAAATACTGGCACAAATAAACGTTAAAAAAAAAAAAGAAATAGAAATCATTTCTTTTCAAAATACTTGAATGAATATTTATATATAAAACGTTGTAGTTTATTTAGTTTTCCCACTCGTGGAACACGCTAGTAACAGCTTCGAAGATACTTTATTTTTTATTTCTGTAGTTGAAGTACGAGTACTATTTTTTTTTTAAGTATATTTATCGAGTTGATAAATGTACTTAAAAAAAAATTAGAACAAGGTTAAAGTTTCAGCAAGTTTCAATTGAATTTGCCGGGCGATTATGTCACGTTCGGAGCAGCATGTGCACGAAAGCCGACGAAACAAACGAAACGTACGCGTTTACGATAAAATTACTCGCATTCGTTCGCGTTGCCGTTTATTACATAATTACGTCGGTACTTGCAAAATGGGAAAATAACGCGATGTACGAAACGGGAATGACGATGCAATAATTTCAGTTGGAATTATCGTCGTATTAACCCGCTGATACGAACGAAAGCTTCGAGGTATCACTTTCAGACGCTGAAAGTATAATTTACGGATAGTGGCTCTTAAATAAAGGAAACAAGTTGAATAAATTCGAAAGGTCAATTCGAGTTCAGCCTTCTTCACGTACACACTCTGCGTTTCATAATCATTTTCAGCAATAAAGTACTTCGCTTCTATTTAATGTATAAATTCCAGTATGTTGCAAGAATTGACAAAGAAATAAAAATTATAAAGTACAACTAAATCAAAAATGTAAAAATGTAGTTTTATATTTTTCAAGAATAAGCGAGAAACGTAAAAGTACAAGTAAGTGAATTAAGTGCATTTCGTATTTCAAAGACTTTCAATTATTGGGAAAGATTAGAGAAAAATGGTCGCGCTACGCGAAAATTAGCGCAACTTTTGAGAAAACCGGCATTTTGAATGAAATAACCTTGCGAGTTCTTAAATTAAAAATAATTCTAGACAATTTAGACAATACTATTCTCGAAATATTTACATTTTTGTTCTGATGCCGTAATATTTTCAAATTGAAAGTTACGAGCTGTAGAATGAAAAATGTGTACACAGAAGATGATAATTTTATCGTTTGACTTAAGGTTGACTTAAAAACGAATTCGCGAGTAAATTGTCCATCTCGTTCGACTATTGGGCAAGATGGTGCTGTTGATTTAATGAATATGAGTCAAGCATGCAAATGAGCCAACCCTTCGATATTTAGTGCGAGATTCGTGGCATTTAAGAGACTGTATCTCTAGTCCTCATTAGCACGAGATTGCTCTTCGCGTACGTCGTGTACTGAAGCTAACAACAACACATGCTGTGACTAAACTTGATTGCTCGATTTTACAGTGTAATTTCACGGCACTGTAAAAAGATTGTAAATCATTGCACGATAAGATTACAAATGCATTATATTATCACAAGCAGGTCACACGGATAAATAACGTCAGAGAAATCAAACTAAAAAAAACTGCACGACTTGTACCCCAGTACGATTCGTCTCACTGAAAGGTCCACCAGAAGCAATTGCTCTGACTAGGAAATGAAGACGACTTTTTTGCCATAAAATTTTATTGATATCCAAAACAAATTACAGGCGCGATCGCTCAGACAACGCCACTCCTACTCGAGGTCTACCCCACGCCCCCTCGCGAGTCACGTGAGCCAAATCAACCAATCGCTAATTTTCGTTGCATTAACGTTGCTCCTGAAGAAGCCCGATTTTTTGGGTTACCCCCGCTAAAATCACTTTCAGTGATAAAATAATGCAGATACTCGGATGTTCGCACTTAAATACCGCATCCTGTATAAAAATCGAGATATCTCGGAATATATTGATTTTTTCGAAAATCATGCCCTAATACTTTTTCATTCAGAGTGATACGAGAAATCAGTTGAATCGATGCAAACAAATAGTGGGATTTCATTTGAAAAACAAGTATAATTGTACTTTGCAATACACGATGATAAAGGTTCTCCAACAATGCAAATTTTAACAATTTTGCCGTAGAATATTTTTCTACCTCGTGTAAGAACAGAGTTGTAGTTACTAGATTCAATCTGTGTAAGAATTGTAACAACCTTTAGTATAATTTCGCAATTGTGAGAGTAGTTGTATACTGATCAATAAATCTCTAGAAATAACCGAGATGTTGTACGGAGTGACTGAAATTATAATAACAACTTTGTATTTAATTTAACTGTTCGATCTTACGTACTTGTAACCTATTGAGGACCAAGCAGTAATTTACCACGATGTTACAAATTAATTATACTATTCAATTTCTTGAAATTTCACGACATTGTATAATTACAAGAGCAAAATATAACAACTATTATGGATTTTATGCATTTATGAAAAACGATATAATAATACTTGAAATTATATAAAATATGTAATGTACATAAAAAATATATAAAACAAATCTTTTTAAAAATTTTATTACTTTAGAGATGTTTATAAAAATTCTAAAACGAATCCTTCCTCTCGCAATACCATTCGTAAAAGACAGAAGTTGATTGAAAAGAATTTCAAACGAAATATTGCGTCAATGCCTTAATGGGTTAATCAAATTTTCATTCATCTCGTATCCGAGTGAAAGAATTGAAAATTGGAGCAATTAAAAATTTTACAATTGTGAAATAACTAAAATAACATAAAATTACTCGACAGGAGTGTTAAAATAAAAAAAGTGTAAAAATAAATTACTTCGATATCGTCGAAGAGAGGCAAATTGTACCTTTGCGAAAATAAATATTAATACCTCGTTGTTGGCAAGGTAGCAGGTGCAGTAGAAGAAATATACCGCCATTACAAACAGTATGTTTTGTTTTGATGTATACTTCACGGTTTATATTGGTCGGAAGAAAAATTGAATGTACGAAACAAGTTGAAAAAAGAAAAAAATAAACACGAATATAAAGTATCAACGAACAGTGGCTAAAATCACCATGCATCATCGTACTGTTGTACATCATACACCTGCATCTCGATATATCGCAAATTCAAATTGATCGCAGTCGCCGATCGACGAATCGTTCGCGGCCCAAGTCCTCCCTTTATTCCGCGCACACCCGCGTTCCTTTCAATTCCGCTTCGAGAAAAGAGCTCATTGTATGCGCGCCGGGTTTCTGCTAAACGCGCAATGAGTCAGCAACGTTTCCCTTGCGTAACGATTCTTAAAGAAAACTTTAATAAAACGAAAAAATGCAACAGCGACGAAAAATTTGCAACGCGTATAACAATGGACTGATCAGAAACTTTTCACCTTCGTTTCATTCTTCGTCCGATTTAATGTTTCTTCCTTCTCTTTTTTCTTAAAGGAAACTTTAGCTCTTTCGGTGCTTAAAATTACCAAAAGTCTAAAAGTTTGATACCGAATTGGGTTTTTGATTGATATTGTAGTACGATGACCTGCTCGAACCAATTATTTTATTACTGATTGTAAAATTATGCGAAAGCGACTCGTGTGCACTCACGAGACTCACAAAGTTGAGAATGCATTCGTCTTTGATACATTTGCTCAATATGTTACAGTACGTTATCCTTGTTAATTGTAAGATTATCCAACTAGACACTTGACAGGTTAATCGACGGGGTTACGCGAATCCATCGTCATCAATAGACCACAGATTTTTACTCTTATTCGGAGAAAATTTTCAGATGCAAAGAAATTTGACGACCAAAACAATTTTTCGTTCGTGATTTCTTAATTTGCGAGGTTGCGCGGTCGTTGAGGTAACGTTCTTACGCACGGCGAGTAAAAACGAAACGCGGGAACTGGAAATTCGAGGGGGCAATTGGAGAAAAACGAAGTTGCAGCTACCAAAATTGAAATCGTTCGATATCCATTTCTCTCGAGGCAGATTGTCGGCTCCCGAACATTTATTTTTCTACTTGTACAACACGAACGAGGGGGGAGGGGTTGGGAGGGGGGCAAAAAAAAGGATCCTTTGTAAAGTTCGTTCCACCGCAAAGTGCGCTCGTTCGGTACGTCAATACACGCGGTTTCTGCAATTCCAACAGCCACGATTTTACGATATTTTCTATCACAGACGTCCACGTCGTTACAGAATCTACGACAATGATCGCTATCATCAGTCGTAATTTAATACGCGTTT
Organism: Melipona beecheii; assembly: GCA_032399605.1. Taxonomy (NCBI): domain Eukaryota; kingdom Metazoa; phylum Arthropoda; class Insecta; order Hymenoptera; family Apidae; genus Melipona; species Melipona beecheii. The sequence continues at coordinate 8,030,506 of JAUCMO010000507.1, forward strand.
TTCATCGTTGCGCGACCTCTTTGGAAGCTTTTCACTTTCGTTCGCGAATTTCGCCGATCAGGACCAAACGAGAAAATCGTTGTAATCGTTTTTCTTTATCTCTTAGACGCGTTTATAAAGAATATTTTTCACGCGAGCTTCTATGAATCTAGAGTTGTTATTAAAAACTGCACAACTTGCACCCCAGACTTTTTTGCCATAAAATTTTAAAACAAATTACAGGCGCGATCGCTCAGTACCGGACAACGCCACTCCTACTCGAGGTCTACCCTCACGAATCACGTGACCCAAATCAACCAATAGCTAATTTTCGTTGCACCTGAAGAGGTCCGAAAGTGATTTTCTGGGTTACCCCCGCTAAAATGACCATTTAGGTATCAGCGACTAAGTTTTTATATTTAAATATGGCTTCTCATTCGTCGCGGTTCGGTTCTAAAATGAAGATTCGGACTGACTTGCGTCTTTCTCGAAAACGATTATTAATCGAATTACGATTTGTCATATTCGCCACGTTCTGATCATTGTGAAACGAATTGAAATTTTCAACAGATCATTGTCGACGGATATTTACAATATTGGTACTACAAGCATTTTTGTCAAAGTGAAATTTGAAGAACGTGTCCGGATTTAATATCGATTTATAAATCGCTTAGACATGGAATCTATCTTTCTACAACAAAACAATCGAAAATGCCGATTAATAAATGTCATATAACATCTGGTTGGCTTCAAGCTTTAAATTGACTTTTAATAAATATCAGTTGTAGAAATTAATTCGGTACCATCGCATTTATAAAACACGTATGATATTCTTTTCGATTTTCAGTTTCTCGATCTTCGATAGTCTGAAACGCTTAAAATAATCAATTTGCTTCAAACAGAATATATTTAATAAATATGAAAACGTGTGTCAAAAAATAGACGATGTTAAATTTTCGATAATTTCGTTGAGCGCTCGAAGGGTTAAAGATTTTCCAGCGGTAATTTAAAACATCTCAGCGTGAAAATTTGGAAATTTGGAAAATTCGAAGAATCTGAGCAATTGTTAAACAAAAATCTTCAAACGCAAGAGGAATTTGTTTCACAATGCAGGGAATGATCCAGCTTCCCTCCAAAATCGAACCCAAAATAAATAAGCGTGAGATTCATCCAAAAAGGCACTGAATTAATTTCGACGCCCAATATAAATGAAAAAAAAACGATCTAATAATTTTTACAGCGCCGATTCGAACAAAGAGAAAACGCGCAACGTGACACGTGCACACGTATACGTATGCACCGGTACACATGTACGAGTATTGAGTAATTCGCTGATTAAATAGAACGATAAAAGTGTGCATTACTTTGAAGACGCGGAATAACTTGTCGGCAGAAACCACGTACCCCGTCGTTAAAACGGAAAGGGAGCCATTACAGGGGATTATCTGCCAGTTTAATCGCCTCTCTCCGCTTCAACAAACGCGAAGATTAATCGCCGTAGTACGTTAAACGCACGCGTTTCCGGTCGCCGCTGGTACCGCAACTTTTACTCAACCGGGCAAGTGTCTCTCACGGAAAATAAGCCAGCGCTTCTTTTATGTCGTTGCTTCTTCGCCGGCTGTTTCTCTCGCGCGAGGTATTTGCGTTTTCACAACTAACGAGTCTATCGTGTGCGTGTGTGTACGTGTGTCGAACACGCGAACGCGACACGCGTCTTTGCACACCTTGCTTCGATCTCCACGAGTTGACGGGAAGAATTTGACGGTGGAACTGTTGGAATGATCAGAATGTTACAATTTATTGTTTACGGTTATGGTCGTAACAATGATTTATAATAAAATGTTGAAATTTTACAAATCTATAGAGGCGCAATGAAACGAAACATTTTACTGGACGTCGACCAAAATTCAAAATTCAAAATATCAGAATTTGATGTATGGTAAAGAAATGAAAACAACGCCACTCCTACTCGAGGTCTACCTCACGCCCCCTCGCGAATCACGTGACCCAAATCAACCAATCGCTAATTTTCGTTGCATCAGCGTTGCACTTGCAGAGGCCCGATTTTCTGGATCTCCGCTAAAATAACATTCAGTGATAATAATATTTCGAAAATTGTATGAGTTTTTACGTTAGATTGGTGTCAAGATTGAAGCACAGAATGTAAAGTAAAGTAATTCAACGAAGTTTTATTGTCAAAAATATGAATTTGCACGAAAAATCCGTGTACTAATGTTATCGGAGTTTTCATCAATTACGAATACAGAAAAGGAAGAATTTAAGAGAAAAACCATACTTTCGACACATACTGTCAAACAATAAATTTAACAATTTCGACAAATAGGAACGTTCGACAACGTCGTTCCAAAAGAAGTAAAACTCGAACGAGTTGCCGTTGATTCTACTGACGATTTCTAATAACAAATACTGGGGGACGTTTAACAACAAAATTTTCCTCGTCTCTCGCGAGAACAATTGGCTTCATTTGCCTGAGATTATCGTACGGGATTATGCTGTGCATGTAACACCGTATCGCCTGCTTCGTCGTTCCAAATTCGGTATATCGTTGTCCTCAAACAGAATAATTAGCTAACTGGAAGCCTACGGCGTGGATCGTCAAACAATACGCTGATCAGGTAATGAACTGTCACTCATTAGAAACGTTAACTCCTGAATCAAAGGGAGTCCCTGAACGTGTTCTCTGCGCGATTTGAATTTAAATTAACGTGATTAGCCTGTGACCTACATCTCGAAGACGCGCTTTTCGCCCGACGTGTGAAATTCGAAATAACGAACGAACGGAATAAAAAAATATCAGAATCGAGAGAGCGACGTAGATTAGCGACAGCGAGCAAGAATTTATCGCGATTGATAAAAACGACGATTTTCGTGGGTCACGAGTCTCGAAGATAATACGGCCATTGTGAAAAAAAAAAATTGGACACGTTTATAGATTACGTCACTCGTGCTGAATAGAAGCGTTATAGTTATCCGTCTTACTCATCGCGCGTTTTACAAGTGGCCTTGCATTTCAGATAAAAATTGTAAAAGGAACATTTGTTGCGCAAGTCGAGTATCTCTCGACACATTTTCTAACGTGTGATACGCGAAATTTTAATAACCAAGCAACATTTTATAATATCGACTTCAATGACATGAAAGAAAAAAAAAAAACATTTCGATTTGTAACGTAAGAACGTTTGAAATAAACAAATAACACGAGATTAACAAATCACTATTTGTATATTATACAAACACGTATATTTATTTTATACAATACATAAGTAGTTGTTCTATTTATACAGTACATAAGTATCGTTCTATTCAAACCACTGTTTCAACGTTGAAATACAACGCTGCAGTAACCCGAAATCAAGATTCCGCGCTAAATTTGATATTAAATCGCAACTTTGTGGGAGAGAAACTGTTGTGCATCAATCAGCCCCCGTTTCGAAGTTTGAGGCCGCTGCTTCGATAGTTCCGAGTTCGTTTTTCTCAAAGATGTTTTTACATAATCCAGTGAAAAGTAAGGACGCCACGAAAATTTCGTTTATAACTAGATCCCGAAGACAATGGACAATTGAAGATTGAAATTTTCTCTTTACAACGAATCCTGCAAAAAACTTGCTGTACAATTTTTTTTGTTTGCTTTCAACAAACATTCGCGAGATTCCAACATCTCATCGTCTAATCTTGACGTTCAAAGTTCGGTAAAAAAAAAAAAAAAACGTACAGTTGATTTCAACACGCGATAATTACATGGAACGAAATATTTTAGCTTCCTTTAAGCAAAGGATATTACACACGAAGTACAACGGTATTTTTCGTTTTATGACACTGTCTAATTATTTATGTCGTTGAAAATTCCACGTTAATGATACTCGTCTCGTTCCAATTATTCTAAAATATTTATAGAGATGGAAACGGCAGACGGTGACCACCGTAGCAGTCCACGTGTTAACCTTGGGGCAATACACACCATATAGCGGTCGTAAACATTCCCTCGGACGTTGCGGTGTATCCGACGGAGAGACATTCTGCAGTATTTGTAACTTTTGCAAAAAGATTGCGCAAATGTACAAAAAAAAAGCTCGATTGTATCAAAGTTAGCACAAGATATATTTTACGTTGCAAATTTTGCGTAACTAATTTGGAGTTACATTTAGGTTAGGTGAATTTACTCACTTCAAATTGCAGAAAGCATCTTCGCTTTCGTGTAGCTGCTGGAAAAAATGAACGACGTACTGTGAAAATAAACAGGACATTTGCGTGCTTTGAAATATAATGATGCAGGTGAAGATTTCTTTTTTTTTTTTTTTCACAAAATCGAGAATTTTTGACTGCAACTCTGTAGGTCGAAGCTTTCGTAAGGAAACTGAAACGCAGCAGCAAAAAAAAAAAAAAAAAAGAATTCAAAATAGGAAAACAGACGATTAGACGTTCGAGGATGAGATAGATGTATCACAATGTGGGCGAATTATGGCAGTTTTATCAGCCCACGCGATCAACGTGGACGCCATTACTCAATTGCAAGATAAGAGGTCGACGGCACCTAACGTGGAACGTGCTCTACCAGCAAATGCATAAATCCAATTTCACCGGTAGACGCAAGCGTCACTATTAATTACAATCAATGAAACGGAAATGACTGTCGGATTATCGATCGGGTGCTGTGGAAAAAGCAAATATGTGAAAAAAGCTCCATTCAAATTGCAGGTTTCCTCAACATTTGAAAAATTTATGATTTATGATTTATAAAAATTGAAAAGTTGTCAAAAATAAACGGAGATGAAAAATGGAGTGACTCTACGCGAAAGAAGAAAAAACAGAAGAAAGAATGCAATATTTTCATTTTCGAGAAAATCAAGTTTGAAAAATCCTACATCGAGTGTACTTTAATTCGGTTGATAGGCGGGAGTTAACATATTTGCGAAAATGAGAGTGAAACAATTTTTCGTTCTCGAGAAAATAAAATTTGAATATGTTTGGCGAAAAATTGACTCGACAGGCAGGTGTACTTGAAATAAATTTTTTACCTTTCTCGAGGAAAAATTGCAACTGTACAACTTTTTGTTTATTTTCGCAGGTAAAATAACCTCTTTTCATTATTCATTCTTGATCAGTTTCGAATTAATTATAAAAGCTATTTGACCATTCGAGAGCGACTTTTGATAATTTTCGTTGATTGAAATTATGACACGCGTATTAATCGCAATAATATAATTATGAAATTTTTTTGGTTATCTTAACTTCTGACAATAGTCGGACGTCGTTCCTGAAGGATTAAATTTCAGACTTGGCTTTCTCGAAAACTTAAATGAATCAAATGTTATTCTTCCTTCCGATTTCTTTTTTCCCCGAATAGATTCGTGTTTTCAGTTGCGCCGTTGAATTTGAAAAAAACACGAGACGTTTTAATGAAAATTCGAAATGACAAATTTCGCGATCAATCAATATGGACGTGACAATAAAAATTGTGAATGTCTACCTTGTGAAACGAACGAGTCGACGTTCGCGTTCTTTAACATAAATGACGACGAAAGCCGGAAAAGATTCGGAAAAGAGGTGGGTACCAATAAAATTCCGACGTGTGCAAAATTAAATTAAAGACATTTTTTATTGAATTTCTCAAACAATGTAATTTGAGTCAGTGCGGTGCAGCACTGCAGCGACATTGGTTGATCAGCGTTGATCAATCTGGACGACGAAGCAGAATCGAGTGGATCAGCGTTGATCAGTCCGGACGACGAAGCAGAATCGAGTGTATCATCGTTTCGTTATCACAATATGTATCTTGTATCGTCGAACGACTTGTATCGTTCGAAATAAATACATTCAGGAGGAGAGAGGGAGAAAAGTCGAACGAAAAAGAGAAGGAAACAAAAGAGAGAAATCTGTTCGAGTCAACAAAGCGCGAAACAAAACAAAAAAATATCTTGCGATCTTCGAAATCTCTCTCGCTCTCTCTCTTTCCTCTTCCAGAGATCAGACGGCGAAAAGCGCGATCGATCACAATCGGCAAACACAAGAAGCAGAAATTAGGTAGAAACCAAAAAAAAAAAGGAAAGAAAAAAAAACGAAACGTTCGTCAAAACTCACGTCGCGATCGATAAAAACAAAAATCGAACGTACTTTCACGATGATTCTTCGACTGCGACTGATTCGCGATGGAATCTTTACAAAACACGCACGCACACACACACACACACACACACGCGCACACACGCGCGCACGCGCAAAAGAGAAAAAGAAAAAGAAGAACGGAATACATCGAAACGTAATTCTTGTTTTCATCTTTTCGAGCCCGAGCAGTTTGATAAAACGAAACACGTGAATTTTTCATCTCCGCTCGTATCAATTTCCCCCCGCGTTCCTTCGATCGCGTCCGTCTCGAAACGATTTCGCGATGTACCGGGAGGCGAATTGCTGCTCGCTCAATTTCGCAAAACGAAAAAAGAAAAGAAACTCGACGATTCAAAACGCGAATACAAATCAAACTTTCTCGTCGTTCATCCACCGTGGAAACTATAAATGGACAAAGCAGCTTCGGGTGCGAACGGTATTATCTATCGTTCGTGCTGTGTATCGCGCTACGAAAACTCGTTCCGCGCGAGATGCGTATCCGGAACGGCGGCAACGTTCTTGACGCGGAAGCCTTTCTTCCGAAAAGGCGGATTACGAGTGCGATAATCTGATCGTTTCTCGGCGAACGCCGCCAACGAACGACCCGCTACTACTCGGTAAAGGGGGTAAAAAGAAAACGAAAAAAAAAAAAAAAAAACAAAATATGCGTGATACATTTTATAAATGAAAGAAGGGAAGGGAAGAAAAAAAAAAAAAGAAGAAAAACGTCGACGCGAATTTATCAGATTCAGCAAAATTACTATCACTAACGCTGGGTAACACGCGTTACTTGGGTTACACAAGAACGTATAATATACGTGACCATATACCGTTCGGAAACGGCGTTCATGCGTACACCCCGAAGAAAAATATCAACGACGACGTTATTAAAGCAGCGACGATCACATCTTCCCTTGATACGCGGTTTTTCACGCTGCTCTAACAAGAGTCAGTATCAATATTTGTCTGTTGCTACCTTAGCAATAAAACTTGCCATGTACGATGAGAACCAGAGCAAGAGAGAAATATTGCCAATATGATTCTTCGTGTACGGAGAAGACCTTTGCGCCTTTGCGTTGGTTGAACCCTGGACACGAAGCACGCACGGCTCGCGCTAAGCTTAATTAGTCGAAACGCCGGTGAATTCTCGCGGCACGCGCTTTCGTTGCCTTTCGAAGTCGCCGCGTCGTCTCAATAAATCCCTAACTGTCTAAATGGTAAATAAAAGGCGGACCATTTGACACGCGACTCTCTCTCCTATACACATATAGACAACGCTGATAATCGAAGTGAATCGCCTTAACATCTAGGCCTTACACGGTTCTAAACGAAAGAGGATGGTGGGGTGACGGATACACGAACGACGTTTTCACGCGCTCGTGTGCCTGTTGAACCGCGTGCACGCCGCGTGCCGTTACGACTTTTTGTTTTGTTTTGTTTTGTTTTGTTTTGTTTTGTTTTTTTTAACCTTTTTCACGCACGAAACGACGAAGGTTCACGAGGTTCGTGTCAAGAAACGTGGCTCGAGATCACACGATGCTCGTGACCGACGCAATTTTTACACCTTGCGAAAATCCACGCGACGCCTCTTTCGTGTGACGAAACGCCGTTTTAAGGTTAGGTCCGGTCACGTGGCTCTGCCAGTAACACATCGAATCGCAAACGGAGTGGCGAGGGCGCAAATTTGACAGATCTCCGATTGATGAGAAAGTTTTGACCGAGACAGTGAAAATTTGTAATTTTTAATCTGCTTCCTAGCATTCCGATCTGTCCCCGTTCTGTACAACGTACAAATTACAGATCGAGAGGGAAACGTTTCAGCGTTACAGTCTGTGACTACGAGACGAGCAATCTGATAACTTTCGAAAGAACTTTGAGAAAGGATTTAACGAGAGTTTCAGACGTCGCGAAGAGGATGATTTTCCCGATAAACCGATGCAACTAAAATTCAGCTACTGTTACTACGCCGCGGTCAGGGGAGGAATGCTTTACGCGTCAGCGTGACCGCGAATCGCGCTCGAAACGAACTGTTAACCATCCCAGCCCCCGTGAACGCGTGTTCATCATCAACTTAATTGCACGAACAAAGGAATCGCGGGATGTTTGCCAGCCGCTGCCGCTGCCAACGCGCGCCGCAAGAAACCATTCTAGGAATGATCGAAGTAATTCAATAGAGAGTTCAACGCAAACTATCGTTTCGCAAAGGTTTTGCACGTAAACGTGGCGGCTCCGCTCTCGGAACAACCGGGAACTACGCGGGAATTTCGAGCGTATCTAAAGTGCCGGGGACGTTGGCCGGGGCAATTTATCGGGCAGCTTTCGAGGATTTAAGGCGAGTCCCCCCTCGTACGAGAGACGAGATAAAAGATAACACGGATAATCCTTCCGACAAGGAGGGAGCGCGACGATTCGCGAGACCCTTTCGTTGGGGTTCGAGGAAGATTGTCCACCGAGCGTCGTGTGATTAGAAACGAGGAATTACGGAATACGAACTTTCTTGACCGAACTCTCCCCACCCCTCTACTAAGGGGCGAACGATTCGTCGTTCCGTCGGTTTTATTTAATTACTAGGATTTCAACAGTCGCGTCTTTATTTGTCCCTGCTTAACGATGGTCGGCCGCGGCGAGAGGGAACAAATGGCGGTGTCTCGTTACGAATGGTTTTGACGACGGTTGAGAGGAGACTGTAGATGACGCCGAAGAGAGGGCAGTGGAGCTTCCAGCAGTGAAAAAAGAGAAGGTGGAGAGGAGAGAGAGAGAGAGAGAGAGAGAGAGAGGGAAAGGAAGAGACGCGGAGAAAGAGATCTGAAAGTAGCGTACACAGAGCTCGGGGGGCCGGTAGTCAACACCGGGGCCTTATCGTTCCGAGACTCGATTCGAGCCAACCACCGTCTATTAGTAGTATATGCTGTCATCGATAAGCAGACCGCGTGTATCCCCTACTCCTTCCCCCAACATCAAGATACGATGATTCCTTCAGACCTACTCTCGTGCGTGCTTCGTAGGAAGTGCACGCACGTCACGTATACTACGTGTATACAACGTACACCGTTAGAAAGAAGAATCGTTCCGACACGTAGAACTCTGTGCTCGTTATCGTCAGTTGCCACTCGTTAATCGTTTCACCGAGGACTGTTGTTGGCAACGAGAGCGTCATCGTTCGTTAGGGGAGAAGATGGAGGAGGGAGGAGGTGCATGGATGTACGATAATACACAACTACGGTCACATCGAGCGAAGATTTTTTGAAACGCGTGCGGTTTCCTCCTCGGTCTCTCGCGCACGCGTCTACGCAAGTCCGTTTTCCCCGGTTTTGTTCCCTCTATCGACGAGCTAATTGAATCTCCAGAACCACCCCTCTCTCTCACTCTCTCTCCCTCTCTCTCTCTCTCTCTCTCTCGTTCGCGCGCTCTTTCAAAATCGACGCGTTAACTTCGCCCCCGCGTGCGAATCGAGGAAGAAAAATGCACGGGACAGATGCACGCGAGTGTCCTCTCTCTTTCCACCGTAAACGAGTCAGACCAGCAGACACACATCGAAAGAGAATCCTCGGTTCCGCGTTCATTCCTCCGCTTGCAGCAACGTGCGGAAATCCTGTTGCAACTTGGACTCGTGGTAGCTCCAGATATCGTTGAAATCTTCCTCGTCCTCGTCCGCCTCCTCCGTCAACGCGCACTTCTCCTCCTCGGGCATCGGCGCGTTCGGCGAGGGCGAGTAAAATTTGATCTCGAGGTCACGGTGACCGTTCGGCGACGTGATTATCTCCGTCGATACCTCCAACTCTTTCGGCGACTGTGCGCCACCGACACCACCGACACCACCACCACCACCAGCACCACCGTTCGCGTCCACACCGCCGGATCCTCCGACGTTACTACCACTCGCAGGAATACCGATCGAGTCACCGCGCCAGAGCGTTCGACGTTTCCCGCTCTCGATCTGTCCTCTGTCACCGATCACGCCGACGTCTTTGCTAGGTGCGCCGATCTCCTCGCTAAAGTAACTGGTGGGATCGCTCCAGCTGCGCCTCAACACCACACCGGTGCAGGAGGAGGAGGAGGAGGATGAGGAGGATGAGGAGGATGAGGAGGATGAGGAAGAGGAGGAGGAGGAGCTGGTACTCCCGGTCCCGGTGACGTCTTTCTCCCGATGGGCTCGGGAACTCGGCTCGCCGTTGAAAAGCCTCTCGATACTTTGCTGCTGCTCCTGACAACCGAGACTCGGCCGGGACGACAAGAATAGCGACATCTGCGCGAAGTGGGTAGGACAGAACTCGGTCGAGGGTGACGGTGTCAAAAAGGGCGAGTAACAGTTCTGATCCACGTCCCATATGAGAGCCGCGGGATCACAGTACCGACACTGACACGGTCCTAATTCGTCGTTGTTGATCCCGTCCTCGCAACCTGTCGTCGTCGTCGTCCTCGTTGTTGTTGTCGTCGTCGTCGTCGTCGTAGTTGCTGACGGGTCGTTGTACTCGTGCAGGTAGCGCAGAACCACGTTATTATTGCTACCGACGTGGTTATGATTATGATTATGATTGTGATTGTGATGATGGTGATGGTGATGGTGATGGCCGTTGTTGTGTCTGTAACCCTTTGGCAGTATGGCGCGCATTTGCACCGGTACCACGACGTTCCTGTTGTCGTCCAACACTTTCACTTCCACGTGCCGATGCGGATACCTATGCCTCGCGTCAGGTATCTCTTGCACCGACATGCCCGTTGTTGTCCTTTCCCTCGCTATGGGTGGCCTTCTATGGTTTCGAAGGTGAGGCGGCGGCAGCGGTGGCGCGACTTCGTAACGTTGTTGCTCGTAACACGTCGTGGGTTTCATCAAAGAACCCACCGCGTTCGATTGTTCGTTAACTACACTCGAGTTGCTGCTCGACTGTTGCTGCTGCTCCTCGTGTTTCGTCACCTCCGCGGATGCCGCCGCCGCCGCCGCCGCCGCCGTTATCGCGTTGTTCACCGGTTTTCTGTCCTTCTTTCGACGCTTCCGAGGCTTGATGATACGCGGCAGACTGTTCTCGGAATTGTTCGACCCCGAACTTTCGTCGCTCGCGATACTCAGCGAGTCGATGTTCGCGATGTTGTTCCCCGTGCTTGCCGACTCCTTGCTCGTCGTCGAGCAATCCGACGATTTCGAGTTGGCTTGCTGCTGCTTCTTCGCGAGCTCGATCGGCCTCTGGGGCCGCGACGGTGGACACCTCATCGCGGTGTTGTTCATCGCGCAGTTCGACGCCACGCCGGTAGTCAGGCCGTTCGCAACGTAATTATTAACCGCGCCAGTATTGCTGCAGACCGCGTTAGCAACGCCATTAGCGTTTCCGCTGTTGTGCGTCTTGCCGCGATTGTGAAACCGATTGGCTAGAATCAACGGCGCTCCTTGCGTGTGAATAGCCAATCTAGAGAGCGGATTCTTGTGTAGGTGAACGGACACTTGCTGATCGCAAGTCTGCTGCTGTTGTTGTTGTTGTTGCTGCTGCGGCGACAATGATTGTTGTTGCTGTTGCTGTTGTTGACCGAGCGACGGAGACGATCTCTGCGTGCATCTGCGCGGACTGGACGTCATGGATATCAAAGGGGCGCCTGTCCAACCGCCAGGCCCGTACTGCACCTGACATTGTTCCGTTCCACTCGGGAAACTCGCAGTCCCGTAGCAGCCACGCGTTTTCCCGCGGATCACCGGTTCCTGTTTCCTACCGACGATTGGCTTGTGCGATCCCGGCCTGATGGTCGACGATATCAAACAACTGCCGATGTAACGCTCCACCTCCACGCCGCCCTGGGAGGCCGGGCTCATTCTTACAAAACGACGCGAACGATATATCACTTGTATCGCAACGACACCGTTGCGATACTCTTTCGCCGACTGTCGGCAGACTGGGCGTTATATACCTCACGATGATATCACGATAATGCGTGGAAAAAGACACGTCGCACCAACACGTTATTATTCCATTGACCCAAATCCAGATACAACTCTGTTCCCGATACGCTCGGAACCGTATCGCCGGTTTAGCCCATTGTCATCGTGAAATGTCCTCTCCTTCTACCAACGATACCACAAAAACAGAACCGTGATAACACTTCGACGATGGATCCAAGCTCAGGGATGGGTGGACAGCAAACTTTGTTGCTTCGTCAGAGAAAGAAGAGAGGAAAACGCGTAGGTCACGTTTCAGACGACGGAAACGATGATAGATTGATAGAGAAAAGGCGAAGGTTGCGCAGAGCGAAACGCAGCTGTTGGCCGAACAACCGTACGATACCGCGGCTGAAACGACACTGAAGCTCGGCACCGCCACACCGCGCTACACCGTCTTTCGAATCACTCTGCGACGTGGAAATCCCCCCACCACCTGAGCCACAGCTTCCCCCACCACCGTCGCCGCACTCGCCGCCGACAGACGTACCCCCACCACCGTTCCAGCCACCTCCTTTCTTTACAACGTATCTCCTCTCCACATCGCTCAACGAAACTTTACCATGCGCGTATACACCGCTTATATACACGTAACATTGTTCCTTCCGGTGGACGAGCCTGTCACAATTTAGCAAGGTATCGGAGAAAGCTGAGCAAGGAAGGTGAGTCGCGTCGTGGCTGGGCGTTAGTCGGTGGAAAACTTTTCGCCCGGCATCGACCGCTGGAGACGAATTTTCGTTCGGTCGATACTCGTGGCTGATACGAGTTTCATTATGACAGATAATACAGCGATGCTCCACTCCGAGTGAGTTGACGAGTATCAAACATCAATCGCTTTCTTCTTGTGAAAACGAAAAATTGTAATTTCTGCTGATAACGCTTGATGCTTTCAATCGTACTTTTACGCGAAAACAAAAAATGAAATTGATCGCACTCGATTCTCGTATAATTCAACACGCCATTGAGCGCCGAGGAAATTTTCACGTCGTCTCGAAATTTAATACAATTTGTTAGGATACCAGTTCGTACCAGAAATATAGAGAAACAACGAAACGGTTACAGAAAACAGAAACGTGTTAAAAAGTATCCACGTACAGATCGGTCGGTATCAGCTAGATGTGCATCGACTGGTAAAAAAGGCCGCTTTGAATTCGAAACGATCTGTCGGCGCTAAATCCCTTTGAAACTAAACCCGGGGGAAAGAGGAGCGTAACACGTCGAAGCGAAATCTAAAGAGGAGGGAACATCTAAAGCGAGAACGACGCGAGTTATGTCTCAACTCTCAACTCTCCCCAAGTTCTGCGAGACCGTCATCCGTGAAGTAGTAGATGGCACGACGGCGACGACGAGACTAGAAAGAGCAAAGGAATAGAAAATGAGGGAAGAGCCAGCCGGTAGAAAAGGAAGGAGTGGAGGGAAGCCTGATATCTTAGATCAGGTTACGGCACCCTCGCATCTAGGCCACAAGCGTTTAAAAGTGGGTCACAAGTCATCAATCGCCTGCGGCACGCTACCTCGCTCAGTTGAACCCTCCTCGCACACGACCCACCTACTCTTCCCTGGAACGTCTCATCTGGAGCGAAGTAACGCGACCGTTCGGTTCCCTCCCTTCGGCTCGTGTTGCCGTTCCGTGTTTATCGCGTGCCTGTTCACCTACGTTAGAAAGCGATCACCAAATTCCACGCCAGCGAACACAAGAGATGAAATTAACGTGTTACACCGAAGCAACAGCCGTCACTACGCGTTTTCATCTGCTACGGTTTCGCGAGGCTCTTCGTTAAGTACGTTTAGTATATTTAGACGTAGCGTGCATGCATCGTCGCTTGATTCTCAGAAAATTCGCTAAAAATTAACTTTAAAATTATCGACAAAGTAAATTATTTGCAATGATTTTACTCTTTGTAAGAATCATATATATATATATATAATTAATTAAATTGAATTGATTTATAAATCGTTTGTGCATTTCTGTTGTAACGTAACGTTTATAATTGTTGTCAAACGTTGTAAAACTATTTGACAAACTACTCGAACGATAAACCCGACTGAGACGAAAGTCTCTTCCAAATTTTCAGAGTTAATTTGGCAATATTTACCTCTGAATGATTTAGTTTCGCTATTAATTTACTGTCCATTTGACTAAATGGATATTTATAAATACGCGCGTGGCTTTAACCAATTTTTTCATGGCTCTCTAGTTTACCGGAGAAAGAAATCCCCATTCTTTTATAAATATTTCATCTCAACGAACGAAACTGCATCGATTTACAGATAATAACAATCGGCGAATAGAAATGCAAGCGAGTTTACGATTCGTCAGACGGTACAGAAACGTATTCGAGTCAATGAATAACAAATTATGATTATTAAACCAACGAACGGAACGAGAAAGTTGAAGAGATAATGGCTACTTGTCGGATTCTTCTCCCGGCCAAGTACGATCAACGCGATTCCCACCGGTGTATCCGAGAAATTTGTAATTCATAAGAGATCAATGCGAAACTAACTATGATCTTCTTAATTTCCTTTGGGACCGAGGCGAACTTTGCCGCGCTACGACGCAAATTCACCTCGCATGCGAACGCTCGATAAACGGCATCGCGAATGCAAAGCAAATTTATATCTTATTCGTTAGTCTCGATCGATAATCGACGCGGATGACACTCAACGTCGCGTAACAGCGTGTAGTTTGTATCTCAGGATCGGTAATTCTCACAATTAGATGAGCATCATCTGGCGTCTGCGACGCAACGAAGATGTTTGCTCTTGTTATCACGTGTGTTTGATCACGCTGTGCATCGACGATCTATTCGTTTCCAAAGATCGTCATTGTTTTTATCACTGAAAGTGATTTTAGCGGGGGTAACCCACTAAAATCACTTCCGGGCCTCTTCAGGTGCAACGCTAGTGCAACGAAAATTAGCGACTGGTTGATTTGGGTCACGTGATTCGCGAGGGGGCGTGGCCTTTTATTTTTGTAGAAGGAAGAAATTTTATTGCAACGTTTATTGCAATTGGGTCTTTATGCAGACTCGTCGTTTCATAGAATACTATGATACTTAGATACTACATAAAATATATTATAGAAACTTTTTATCACATTACATGCATCCCATACAATTTCGCACTCTATAATTTGTGTAGAAATCCGCGGTTCAATTACGACCGACATAACAATTGACAACGAACGCTTTCAGGCGAAATAAATAACAAAGTATCTTCTTACACGGGCAAGTTTGGCTTCGACATTTCTGGACACCCGGTGCAGAGACACGGTTGACGAGAATTTTATCACGGCATTGGAATTTATCGCGTCGTACATTTTCCCGAAATTCGCTCTATGTCTGTCAAAATGTGCAGGGAATTCGGACGAAATAAATGCACGCGCGACATTAAGACTAATGAAACGCGATAAATTTTCTAAGAGCGGAGGGGGGAGGGGGGAGGGGTGTGTGTATGTGTGTGTGTGTGTGCAGTTGACGTGCGAACTTGTAAGGAAAGCTTTCTCGGTTCGTCATAAATGTACTTCCTGCTACGAAATTTATCATAATTTTATAAGCCACGCGAGTCGAGAAACTCGCGGACGTCTTGACACACTTTCCTAACGGGTATTCCGTGTAAGAAACTAATCATGCTTGACATTATCGGCCTCGGTTGAGACGAACACACACATACATATACGTACACATGAAATATATACACATACAACACGCCTTCGAAAACAGCGATACGCGGCGTTTTTGTGAAAGAGAAATGACGCATATTTGAAGGAGAGCAGAGAAAAATAGACAAAGTGCCGCGTGAAAGTACACGCCGCGTGACCGTTGTGAAAATCTCGGTCGATAGGTACGGCCGAACGGGTGATTTTACGGTGAAAGCGATACACTGAAATATTCACCGATACCACGCAGCGGCGAAGAAACGCTTTCGTTTCTCACTTGAAATTTTACCGGCGGTTTCTTAGTTGTTCCACATTTCGCGGAACGTGGAAAAGTGGTCTTGCTAACGCTTCGTAGATAACGTTCCCAGTTGCTCGAGAGACAAACAAGCCTAATAAATAAACCGGAGAATGCTGGAATTGTTCATGAATGAAGAAATATGTCGGCGACAGATTACGGTTTCTTAAAAAATACTCTGCAAATATGCAGAACTCGCGATTCCCTCGCTCGGCTTCTTTGTGTAATAATAACATAAATGTGTTTGGAGTTTGGATATGTTTCTGTATGTGTGTACGAGTTTGGAACGAATATATTTATCACGTGCAATGTTGTATTCCTTGATGAAACATTGTGCGAATTCGTGTTTTTGAGAAAATATCATTTTTACAATTTTACACGTTGAATATTGTAGGCATATCTTTTCATACTACGCCTATAAATACGTAAAAAGCCGCAGTTTACTCATAATTTACAATTATCAAACAGTTTTCAAATAAATCGATTTTGGAACTGTTTTGCAAATAAATAAAATTGAAATTGAATTATAATGTATCTTTTTTTTTCTTTTCAATTAAATGTTTAAGACATTGCACGCATCTTCTTGGGTTAATGTCGTAATAATATTCTTATTCTTCGTATTAAACGAAATGACCAATTTCTTGATAGAATGTTTTTAATATCGTTCGATCTAAAAAAAGCGAAGATGACGTTGACGTATAAAAGAAGCACACGCGCCACAGACCGTGTTCTTCCAAATCGTGTGCGACTTTCGAAATAGGTTTAAAAAAATTTCACAACGCGTAGCTTTCTATAAGAAATTTAGTCGAGGCGAGCAAGCTCACCCTCGCGGAGATCACAATGACGATTTGAATATCGCGCAATTAATCGTTAATTCATCTTTATTGTTGCGAGCGTCGAAGCGTTTTGCGATTAGGATCGTGAGAGTTGTCAAGAAGCTCGAAGGCGGCGAAATACTTATGCAAAATACTTATGTAAACCGGCGTGAATAATTACGCAATTCGCGAGGAATGTTGGTAGTCGAACGACTACGTTATACCCGTGAACTCGAACGTCCTGTTTATGTTTTGGCTCTGAAATCGGCGAAGAGCACGACGAATGGAAAAAATTATGGAAAAACTAAAAACATTGTTATCCTCTGAGACGCGCTGCTATTACCTGCGCATTTCACTGAAATGTCAAACGTCGAGCAGTTTACATACTCGTGGGGATTTACGCGGATTTACACGGAGAAAGTAAAAAAGACTGGCCTGACGTATGTACAATACAACGTCCGTGACGCGTTTTATTTGCACAAATACTCTCTGCAACGTGACCGATTCCCTTTCTTTTCATAATTAACACGAATGTTAATAATTCACACACGTGACAATTTCACGTTTCACGCAGACTACGGATGAACCAGATATTTTGTACGAATTATTGCGAATAATCTCTCTGGATCAATTCCTTAATTTCGTTGTACAGGTACAAGTACACTCGTACTCGAGATCTATCCCACGCCCCCTCACGAACCACGTGACCCAAATCAACCAATCGCTAATTTTCGTTGCATTAGCGTTGCATAGAAAAGAATAACCACGGTACAGATTAAGTCAATTAACGATTAAATGAAAATATAAATTATTATTGAACTCGATATATCCAAAAGTTGTCGAATCTGTACAATTACCAGATATTCCTTGACAAATATTGCTTGGACGAAATGTAGTATTTTCGCACGATTGGAATCCTCGAAATGACGCAATCAGAAACGCAGAGGATTGGTTAAAAATTCAACAATTTTTTGACTGATCGGTATATAAAATACCACTCTGAAATTCTCTGGAATACAGGGATTACTGCGAAGATGAATGCGCAATTCGTACGTTTCTCCACATCACCGTATCGATTTGAGAATTATATTCGGAATTACGTGCAATTTAAAAGCAAAGATACCAAATATTTCTGGATTGATACAACGGCGAGCATTTTAATTGCAAGACAGCACATTTCTATATATTTGAAAGCCTACGTCGTGCAAAATATATACACTGCTCACAAAAATTCGGGGATATTTCAAAATTAATACGAAGCATTATAATGATAAAAAAAAGAAGCATTTGATTTTATTTTATTAAACAAGAACATCAGAAAAGCAACTGGTCGTTTAATAAAAAAAAAAAAATCAAACGCTTCTTTCTTTTATCATTATTATGCTTCATATTCATTTTGAAATATATCCCCTAATTTTTGTGAGCAGTGTATATAAGTATGATGCAAAACTCAAATGGTTCATGTTTTTTAATACAGAAGATAAAGTTAAAGTATTGAAAATATTTATTTTAATGAATTATTTATACATATTTTGTTATTCGCTGTAATATTTACTATAGTGTTTATTCGATATTAATAAATACTCAAGCGTGACATGAATGATGCATCTGCGCTCCAGTTCAGCATTTCATTCTTTCACGTGCATATAGCTCGCAATATCTGTACACAACAAAGTTAATGAAAAGTATTCCGCACACGCATACAATCACGACAATAATTGCTTAATAAATTTCAAATTAAATTTCACGTTATCGCACAGCCTCCTTTCAAGAGGGCATAAACCAAAGTAATCAATAATGAAAAGTGTAACCGTTGATAAAAGAGTAATAAATAAAAGTGCGCAAATTTAATCGACTTTCATCGTTCGCTTTTCCCTCGATCAAAAGATTCGGGTAACAGACGAAAAGCAAAAAGTCCGCGATACAAAACTGGAAATTTTTAAATTACACTAGTAGTAAATATACTACAAAATATACACACTGGAACATAAAAGTCTACAAATTATCATTTGAAATTAATATCATTGTTGAACTAAGTATCTCTACGTGTACATAATAAAAATTTGCGCGAGTCGTATTTATATACGAGTTATGACAAAAAATTAAGACGAGAGATCTCTGAAATATGTGTGTTTATAAATTGGGCGTCAATTGACTTCTCAATGAGCAATTTATAATACAAAAACATCTTATCGATTTTTATTTATAAACTTGTCCTCTTTTCTTTTCTTTTTTAATACTGACCATTAATAGAACGGCGGTCCAGTATTTTCCAGGCGGTGAAAAAGAGAAGATGCGCGCACAAAAAAAAAATGGGAGAAAAGACAAATAGGGGAAACCGGGAGAACGTACCGGAACGGGGGTAAAGAAAGCTGGGCAAGTTAGTACATCGATTACGAGAAGTGTCGAGCACATGCCTCGGTTCCACACCAAAAACAACGCGCGATTCCTCCGCCTTTTCTACCGCCGAAAACAACCACCGTGTGATACGTTTTCGCGCAGTTTCTCAGATCTGTCTCCGCAGGATCCGATCGAAAGTTTGATTCTTTCCCCTTTTTTTTCACCCTCTCGTTTGCAACCTTCGAGGGACGTTCGATTATTGGATGAGAGACGAGTAAATTTAAATGTGACTCACGCGAATTTTTATGAAACACTATGTACAATAATTAGTTCAACAATGGTATTAATTTCAAATAATAATTTATAGATTCTTATGTTATATTTCAGTGTATTTTTATCACTGAAAGTGATTTTAGCGGGAGTAAACCAGAAAATTTTCAGGTACAACGCTAACGCAACGAAAATTAGCGATTGGTTGATTTGGATCACGTGATTCGTGAGGGGGCGTGGGGTAGACCTCGAGTAGAAGTGGCGTTGTCTGGTACTGAGCGATCGCGCCTCTAATTTGTTTTCTATCGATTCAAATGTTTGCGTATCGATAAAATTTTATGGCAAAAAAGTCGTCTTCATTTCTTAGTCAGAACAGTTGCTTCTAGGTCTTTCAGTGTTTTTTTTTTTTTTTTTTTTTTTTTTGTATGTTACGTAGTCCATTCTATTGTGCATTCTAATCCTAACCAAGAATTTCTTAATTTGTTGCAAAATACCACGTTTCACGACACTAAGAAAATTTCGCTCGTCGACCGACTGGTCATTCGCAGTTAAAAGCCCGATATTTCAGTTCCGCCGAGTAATCGTTTTCTCGTTGACAAGCTACAATTTATTTCTCAAAATTTCGTCCTTCCATCTGCGACAATTCAATCGTCGACTTACGGCCGATAGAGTGCCTCGCGGCGAAAATTTCAGAGGAAACGTCGCACAAACGGGCGGGATTCGAAACGAGTTCGAATGGATTTTGATTTTCGTCGCGTTAGAAAGCTCTGACCGAGCCGAAGCGAGTACGCGCGCGCGTCGAGAGAAAGTCGGCCAATCGACGGACCGTACGCGCAGATGAAACGCGCTGGAAGATCGAAACGAAAATGAAAAACATGTTTTTAAACGTTGAATTCGCGAGAGAAACCGGTCGACGATTTCGGAATGCTTTCGCGTCGGTTGTTCGGCCAAATAAAATCAGAATAACGAACGAATTCCGATCTACTAAATATTTCGAATACGCTGGACGTTTCAATTGGTTTAATTGAAAGAAATAGCGGGAGTGGGGTGGAGTGGAGGATTCGATTCCGTCTGTTGCGACGCTGCGATCGGGTCGACTCCCTCTCTCTCGGCGAAATATAAAGTAAAAACGTTCTGTCAAGCCCGTTGAAAAAGTTCGAATAAACATCACCGAGCTTTTCAACTTTTGTATCGCTTTTGTATCGATTAAAACATTTCTATTAAACGTGCCAACGGCGACACGCTGAGATAATAAAGAACTCGTTTCGGCAATTTTCGCTATCGTTTATCACATATCGATGGCGCTCGATAATTTTTATTTACACCAGGTGCGTGTGTGTTCGCTCGGGCGTAAAATTTATGTCAACTTTTATCAGTTGTTGTAACAAAGACGAATGGAGGGATAAAAATTTATCTTTTCGTATCTACCATCGTATAACACCGAAACGTTTAACTTTCGGTTAGCGTTGCTAACAGATTAATTAATAATTAATAATAAGAAATTACTGATTATAACAAATATAGATATAGATAACAAAATTATAGATAAAATATAGATAAAACCAACAACATAATCGATTAAATTACGATGTTAAATATCGTTAAACATTCGCAAAAAGGAGCGAAAGATATTTTAAAATATTTTTTTTTTCTTTTTTTAACAATCACGTTCGGAACATGAATTGCAACTAAACAGCGAAAGAGTCGCGGGGACAGAGCCTCTTTCCCCTCGAACGAGCCATTTTAAATTCCAATTCGTTTGTATCGCGATAATCGCGCGACCGCGCATTCCGATTGTCACGTACGCGTTTGCGTTTTTATATTTCAGTCGGTTGATCAAGTATTACAAAGCAGTTTACTGCAAACGTCGTGTTTCAAAGAGACGTAAAATCGATGGACGGCAATCCGGCCGGCGCTCCATTTTTGTCGTGTTAGGCGCTCCTCGCTCCTTCCAACGATTCACCTATTACGCTAACTACCCTCTTTCGAGAGGGAAAACTTCGTTTCCCCTAGAGTATTAGCCAACTGATTGGCAAAGGCTCCAAGTTCACGCCCACACACTAACGAACGTACCAGTAACTGGTGAAAACGTACTAGTTTCCTGACTCTCATCATTCGGTATCATTGACTAATTAGAACAGACCGGACGTCTGATGCCTTTCGCGTTGGAGGTTATCTAACCCACGTGCCACGTTTTCGTGTCACGCCCTACCATATCGACTTAGATAGGTTCTGCACCATAGCTAGCAAATTCTCCGGAAATTACTTATTTGCCCAACTTAATTTTTCACTGTGATGTAATTATTTTCTGTATAAATTTGCATAGACTTGTAAATCATTTGGTGCATGTCGACAGAGTTGCGAGTTAAAAACTAAACTGTGCAAGTGTTGTTTCAGTTTGCAACGAATGTAGAAGTTACAGTAGTCACTGTTGCCTCAAATTAATGGGGGCTATGAAACAAGAAAAATTTAGAAACGACGAAATTATTAATTACTGCAATAGAGAAATCGACTGTTTCAAAGCATTGATTACAGACGAGGTAATTGTTTTGTTTATTTAACTGTTTGTGCATCTATGAAACACGTATTTTTCGACGAGTATGCAGTCTCCGAAAATTGTGTCAGTTTCGCAACGCAGAGACTGAAGCGAATATTGGAAGGCGAGTGTTGCACGTTTTCTGAAAACAGAATTTAATGGCTAGTTTAATTTAGGAATTTAATTCAGTGGCTTTTGCAAGTCGATGCTACACGTTATATGTGATAAGTGAAAAACAGGAAAAATAAAATTATAAAAATGGCGGGATTTAGAACTCACATTTGAAAAGGCAGAGGCAGATTCTGAAGATAATTATTTTAACGAACAAAATTCATTGCGCGTGTCCTATCTTTGTTCTAAGAAACCACGCGAGCTAATAGGAAAATTAGCAATTGTAAAAGATGAGTCGAGACGCAGACTTTCGCCAGCGAACGATATGCGCGATGAACAAATATCGCAAAGACCGAGGAGAAACCACATCGTGAAGACCCAATGAAAAAATAAATAGCTAATATTTCAAATCGATACACGTTGTCGATAAAGATGTCTTGCTATCTTCTTCAAATGCAACAGTTTACCCAGTACATGTGCTAACAGCTTGTAACGTACATACATCAAAGATATGACAAATGAAAAAGGCTTTACGGGCTGTCTACAGAATTTAGATTCAACAATCGTACCGATAAGTGTTTCTTCCGAGCACTTACGCAATTGAAATTCTTGACGCGTATAACCTACATCTGAATTAACGAAACAAAATTTTGGCGAATGAAATTTTCATATGACAGAAAAAAAAAAAATCAGATATTAAATAGGGTATTGCTATTTTGGTATTATAATTTTTTTTGCTTATCGATAACCATTATCGATGACTGAAATTTTAAATACTAATAATAATAATACGCAATGTATAAATTATCATTTATGCATTATTTCATTCTTCTGGTGCTTCACAGATTAACATAGCTCCGCTTCAATCGTGTTCTCTTGCCCGCTAATATCAGAGTGATTTATCACTTCTGCGGTGAAAAAAATTATAAGCTTCAGAGGAAACTAAGCGACGTTTTTGCGGTCCAACTTCGATTCGCAAAAACGATGTAAAACACGTGAAATTAAAAAATTATGAAACCAGTTTGTAATGATAAATAGGCAGTAGTATTACACCTGTAATAAATCACTGCGTTTCTGAACGTTCTCGAGGAAAAATAATTTAGAAAAAGTAATAAGTAGACGATCAAACGTACACGTGTCTCTTTTCGCGATACAAACTGCAAAACAACGTGCGCGATATCGAACTGAAGATTGCTTGCAAAATGTTATTGCATGTAATTAATGTAATATTATTCCACCAATATTGCAATAATAATGGCACGCTGTATTAATAATGATATTACAATACTTGCATCAATAATGTCTCTTAGCAAAGTATGTAAAAATATCATTAATATCTTTCCAAACCAAAGTCTATCCAGTATTTAACGCAAACATTTGTTGCAAACCGCTGTTCAAACAGTTTACTCTATCATACGGAGTATGAAAACTTCGAACTGTAATAAAGAAACGTAATTAAATATTATTTTTATTCGAAACGAAATCTATATACGTTATTACGTTTTTAATAATAAGCGAGCCACGTTATTATTAATCTAAATATCACGACTTTACGTCCAAGTCATTTCAGAACACAGACAGAAATGGAAAAATTCCAGGAAATCGATACGTCGAATTGTAAATTTAAATAGTATGACTCTACGATAAGTACAAACGCGCAGTTTCAACGCGATGATGAGTTGCAAAATTTCTTCGTCCGATTTTTAAGTTCGTCGATTGTCTGTTTATATCCAGAATTCATTTTATTAAACTTTTGCGCCTGGACAATTTTTTCAAATATTGCATACACGGCGAAAGAAGAAACCGAGCTCTCAAACAGTGTCGCACGATCATAACGTAGTCACACAGTTTTGGGTATCTTGGTTTTACTTGGTATTTTACATTTTCCCTGATCAAGATTGGCAGTGAGGTTACGTCTAAATGCGTTACGTAACGAGTTACACGACGGAGAAACACGAGTCGAATGGAAGTCGATGACGAGGCA
Organism: Melipona beecheii; assembly: GCA_032399605.1. Lineage (NCBI taxonomy): Eukaryota > Metazoa > Arthropoda > Insecta > Hymenoptera > Apidae > Melipona > Melipona beecheii. Next base: position 8,054,543 of record JAUCMO010000507.1, read on the forward strand.
AAGAATCACGAAGCATTTCCTAGAAAAGATAGGGCGACATTATCACCAGAAAGAACTAGGCTCGCGATCGTTTGTTAACGACGTTACGACGATCTTAATTGTAAATTCTTAAGGCAAGAAAAGATGCAATAATACGTATTTAGTAAAATAATTAGTTTGACAGTGAAATTATTATTATTAATAATACTTTTCTTTGTAATAATTATTACTGTAAAAAAATCGTCACTATTTTATTTACGTAAAAATACATAATATTGTAATAGCCGTTTGCTACGTATATATATTGGGAAACATTTTACACTTGATAAACAAAACTGTTTTAACTGAGATTTAGATTAACCTCGTTGTAAATACTTTAAATGATTTATACTTATGGGGGATGCAGAAAAGGAATAAGTAAAAATTTCTGTACGTCTACGTTACACAAAAGGACAAGAAGAAATAAGAATAAGAAACAGAACCATAAAAGAAAACATAAAAGCAAGAGGATATCTGAGGAGTAAGCCTAGATTGCAGTAAACCTGAGTTCGTGGCCTCGCGAGAAATCTACTCGATTTACGTTCGGCGATTACGTGTTAACAACCCACGTAATGTGAACTGTAGAGAATTGTTTCTTCGCTGTGTTATGTGTGCACATCAAACTACGATGGATTTTCATGCATTTGTGCACTAACATGCAAAAATATACAAAATGTTCAAAGTATAATATTCCTTTCGTAATACTTAGTAGGTAAAATAATTTTCATAAGATTCTATTGCCTCAGTTATTAATAAAGTAATATTGTAATTGTACGTACATTTAATATTGTATATTTATTAATTTAATTATTAATTTATTTTGAAAATTAAATTTTATTCTTTCAGAGAAGAGTTTGAGAACTAGAAAAAAGTTCGAAAAATACAACAAAGAACGCGAACTTCCATTCGTCTATTTCACAAAATCATTCAAATCTTTAAAAACGCAACGTCGTAAATTTGCAGACATGTTACCAATTGGTCGTATTAATCATTTTTGGCGTTGATCATTTTTGTCTCGAAACAAGTCGACAGTACTTTGACGTACGATTTAGAAACGAAATTTGTTATGCCGATTACGTCGGGATGCCCTGTAGGTTTGACATCGATTGCGAACCCGTAATTGCGAGATAGCACGATCGGGGGTGACTAATAAATGCAACCTAATTAACGCTCAACGCTTTCACAAATCTGACGAACCATACCCCGCGGGTATTCAATTTTCAATTAACGATTTATTACCTAATTACGTTGAAGCATACGAATGTGTAACTGTACACGCGAGCGTAACGCACGTTCGTATAATTTAGAAATTAAAAGAGATGTCACTCGCGGAAACGAACACGATAATGCAACGAATAAAGACGTACGATTAAATTTAATTGAAATTACAATAAAAATATCTTCCGTCCAATTTTCTATTCTCCTGCGAGAGAGAGAAGCAAAGAGATTTTTCACTGTGTTTGGCTTCTTTTTTCGATGCATCTCAATTAAAAAAAACTGCACGACTCGTGCTCCAGTACGATTCGTTTCACTGAAAGGCCCAGAAGCTACTGTTCCGACTAGGAAATGAAGACGATTTTTTTGCCATAATTTTATCGAAACGCAAACATTTGAATCGATAGAAAACAAATTACAGGCGCGATCGCTCAGTACCAGACAACGCCCTCTCGCGAATCACGTGACCCAAATCAACCAATCGCAAATTTTCGTTGCATTAGCGTTGCACCTGAAGATTTTCTGAGTTACCCCGTTAAAATCACTTTCAGTGATAAAAAAAAAATATTATTTACGCGCAACAAGGTAATTACAAATATATGTAACGAATAATTATTGTATTCCAAATATAATATTTATTACTCATTATATTGTATACAGATACTTGTAAAAAAACTGTTGCGTATAAATAATTGGACACTCTATACAATTCCATTAAAATTTGTTACGTTTTGTTTCGAGTTATGACTGTCGAACGTTTTTTTACTCTCAACTTTCAAGTTTTCAAGTTTCATATTTATTTCTAATAAATAGCTGATGCTTCATAAAATTTACACAAACCTTCAGCCAATTGATTATTAATTATTCTTTTTACCAACATATACATGTGTGTGTGTTAAAATTGAACTAAAAGAATTTATTTAAAAGTGTCCTAATATCATATCTAGATTGTTCTTGTGTCGCGAATTTCACGAGGGTAAAAATCATTCAGAATTTAATGACTAAAAATTGTTGTTACATAATATTCAAAATTCACTGACTAAAACTGTTGTTGAATAATATTTATTAGACATTATCACTATTCAGAACTAATTATTAAATTGTTGTCAAGTGATATTTATCAGATTTGAAGCTTGTTCATGATCGGCTTCTTTTCGATTTTTATTATAGAATAATAAATGGAATTTGAGTCATTTCATCTGTGACAACCTAACAATTAATTCATAAAGTTCTAAATCTCGTCACACCGATTTTTGCAGAAATTAATAGAGATTAATAAGAAAAGTTCATAATGAACATTTTATAATATCGAGTTCATCGTCGTGTTGTGAATTTAATTGGGATATTGTTGTCCAAAAAAAAAAAAAATAAAATAAAAGAAAATTTGCTTATTTCTATTTAGCTTCTTAATATATCTTTCTCTCTTCGCTTTTATTTTGAAAATGTAACAACGTCCCAACGTTCGAAGAAAAATCTACTTAATTTAACAATTAACTCAGCTTCTGCAACGTTTTACGCAATAAGAACAAAATAAACCTCCCTCTGTTTCTGAATTTATCGAAACGGTGCACGTATTATTATTTGAACGTCCAGTATTACAATTCTACCGAATAATTATCACTTCCTCGGTTGCAAACTACAATTCATTTTGTTTTAAAATCAGGCTACTCTGAAACGGAAACGAGCAGCAAAGGAAATCCGATTAAACTCAAAGAATGCGAACGCATAAAGGAATCTGAAGATATTACAAACGCGAATGCTCAGAAGGGAAATCCGTTGTTCAAAACGACAACGACAAATAGATGACTTCATTGAAAACTGACCGCAATGTTATAAATATTATATTCAATTTATCATAATATTGACTAATACATAATACAATGCAATATCACGAAATAAATGAATATTGAATTGATAATACCAATAAACATAACATTAATTTCGTAAAATTATAGAACATGGATGAAAAAATTACTAAAATTACAATCCACTAATTAATCTTTAGCTTGTACACGGTCGATTTACCATGAAAAAGATCGATTTCTATCAAAAATTGATAAGACGTCTCAAACTTATGAACAGCGGTGTACGCATCAGCGCGTATTAAAGCAACGTTCGAGTCTAGGAATATTTTCTGTACAGTTCGTAATATTCAGCGAGTGAATGAGAAGTGGGCAAAATGGCTGATGATGCATCTGCATCTGCATATTAGCGGCTGAACTGTATTACATAAGTCGATGCGGAACTGACGTTTTTAGTTAGAGGTTAGGTTACAAACCGGTGGTAATATCAAAGCGAATATCTTTGCTACATCTGCATGTATGTGTGCATATGTACGAATGTACGTACGTAAAGTACACCGGCAACCCATTCGTTTCGGAGTTTCTAATTAATCAGCGCGCATTAACATGTTGCCCGTACTTCGGGCTTGTATTTCGAATTTTTGTACATTTTCAGACGGACCGCAGCGTTTGTTACTGGGAAAAATGTGGAAAGGCAAAAAATTTGCAATTTTGTATCATTTTGTATCATTTTCTCTTAATTAAGATACGATGTTCTCGATTCGAGTGTCTCTCGGTTTTTTTATTTAATCCTTAAGTGACCATAAACTCAGGTAATTTGCATCATGTTAGAGATTTTTGATTTCATTTTGTAACTTCATATTTACTGGCCTCTGAGCCTACAGAGGCTAGTAACAAAATTAAATGAAACGAAATGTTCAGAAATTAAACAACGTAAAACCTAAATTTTATTTAAATAAATTTAATTTAAATTTAATAAATAAATTATATTAATATTTGTTAAATATCAGAAGTAGAGTGCTTGTTATAAAATTTACCAGAGGAATTTACAAATATCTCCATTTTTTTATTGCATAAAACAATGTCCAAAGTCTATTGATACGTTTCTTTACAAAAAACAACGACAAAAATGTTGTTCAAGTTCAGACTTTACGTGTTCAAAGGAAGGAATTCGAATTATTAATTAAATAATGAAGATGTATAATATAAAAATACAAAAATATGTATTTGTCTTAAGTAATGTTATACCGCAGTAAAATCTTTATTCCAATCAAAATTCTTTCGCCAATTTATCTATCAAAAGGAGAAACATTTCATAGAAACATTTTAAAGAAATTAAATGCAGGAAAAATTTAAGCAACTGTTGGTGAAGAAACGGAGGGAGAATAAATTAGTATCAGTCCTCAAGGAGTTCTTAAGTAAAGATTTTTATCTAAATAACTTGAGAACTTAAGTGGAAGGTATTTGAACTGTAGAAATTGTTCCAGTTTAATACGTGTCATTATTGATTTCTCACAGTCAGTCTGTATTATTCATAATCCTCGCAGAAAAAGATTTATTACCACCACTGCATTTGGAAGAATATTTTAAGACATTACACGTTTGCTTCCTACGTTAAAAAAAATATATATATATATAATTATAAAATACAAAATTCCATAATTTTTCTTCTTGAACAAAGAAAAGATTTTACATCATTCAATCATTGATCCTTAATATACTATCCAAGAATACTTGTTACAATTTTAAAGTTTAAATACGTAACAGATATTTAAAATGTTGATGCAATACAATTTTGCAGTGTGAGATATTTAATAAATATTTAATGTGATGTTATTTGATAAACAAAACAGATTTCGTTCAATAAATTACGATTACTGTAACAGTAATACAATGTGAAATTAAAAGAAATTCTTGTCTCAAACAGCACTCGGTACAAATTCAATTTTTTCGCAGGAATTCTGTATTTATTCTCGACGAAAATATCGTCGAAATAATTGATTTCCTCTTTTACGAGAGTGACTCGATATGCCTTGCTTTCACATTCGCATGAATAAATTATGAAGCGACGTACGTACAATTTCAAATATTTCTGCATTGTTCCACATTTTCTGACGTACACGCGTTTCCGATGTCTCGTTGTTGTATTATTCAGATACGTTATTTTTTATGATTACGTAAATCACGTTGTGATTCGAATATTCATAGAGCATGGCACGCATAAATAACGTTTCGCCAATGATTTCTTTGTAGACGGAGGGATTTCAAAGATTTCCAAGTTACCTAACACTTTTTCAAACGAAATGATATATTTTTTTTTATTCGTTAATCGATAAGGGTCCAGAAAAAGTTAATCGCTTGAGCCAAATTTAAGTCAAAAAATAATATTAACTTTAATTGCAAAATCTATCGTGCGAAAGGGACAGTATTCCGTTCTCGTCTTTCGCGCATAAATTCTATAACATTGAAATTTTAAAATAATTTTAATATTTATTACTTTAATACTTCACTTTAATGTACTTTCTGATACTTTTGAATGACAACTTAATCACTACTGTGATCAACACTGTTCCTTTTATAGAGAATATTACGCTGCATCGAAAAATATAAAAAAATGGTGGAGACGTTGAAATTTTCCAAACCTCGCCTATAAAAAAAGAAAAAAAGAAAAAAATCGGCCTTAAAACAAAATATTACTGAATAACGTTCATCGACAAAGTTTATCCGCATCTGTATAAAGAATCTGTATAAAAGACATTTAGGTGTTCCGATTCACGCGTCGCAGTCTGTGTTCAACCGAAAAGCGAATATTGGGTCAGCGTACGAAAAACGCGGAACGAAAATAGGGAAAAAGGAGAATTTAGATTAGTTTTTTTTTCTCTCTCGCAAAATCCAGCGATTCGAAGTTAAATGGTTTGCAAACGTGTATTCGATTACGAGTATGATTTATTCCGTTGCACGAAGCGAGGTAACACGCAGTACAAACGAGGATGCCGGCGCGTTCGAGTGAACGAAATAACTAGTTCCAGTAACCGAATATGAATCGAAAACGTTCGTGACTGTCCATTAATAAATTTGCAATTCGTACTCCTTTCAGATATCCAATGCGGATAACGCTGATAAACAGTCGGTTGCCGAAAATTACCTTTCCATATTTACAGGAGCGGTATTTATTTGAAGGGACGTACCGCACTGAATCGTAAGAATTTGTTTTGTGAAGGCAATTGCTCGACTGCGAATTTCACGACCAAAGACCTCTACAATTACGTTCGAGCGAACGAAACAATTAATAAAGGCAGACTGATTCTCGTCCTGTCGAGCTTATTCCTTGTGCTTGAGTTTAACTGCACAATTTGCTTTCAACGTTAACACTTGAAAACATAACAAATCTAGAGGATAAAGAAATTATTTTAGTCGAAAAATTGAAGTTCCAATGACTTAATTTGACCCTTTGAGTATTCAGTTCGTACTAGAGTATATTAATTTATTAATTAATATTATTGTTAATTATCTGATCGAAAAATTCACAGTGAAAATATTTTTTCCTAAGATCGAAGTGTTATCGCGATTAGGCAAGACTTTTAAACCACATTTAAAAACATTTTATACTCCGTTGCGAAATACACTCCCAAAAACACTTTCAAAAGTCTCAGGACACTTTTATTTTTAATATTCAGTACTTATCGTGGATTATCGTGTACGTATATTTTATAATACAATACGTATTATGATAATATAATAATACAATATATTAATTACATACAAATATTACATAGCCTTTATTGTATAAAGTATATTTTATATTTGTCGTATTTAATTATATTGTGTGTATTGTAGTAAATGCAACAGTTTATATTGAATATATACAATAAAAATATTGTATACAATACAACATAAATATTGTATGCAATATATACAATACAATATATACAATACAATATATACAATACAATATAAATATTGTATGCAATATATACAATACAATATAAATATTGTATACAACACATACAATACAATATAAATATTGTATACAATATATACAATGCAATATAAATATTGTATTGTACACAATATATACAATACAATATAAATATTGTATACAATATATACAATACATATATTGTACATATTGAATATATACAATATATACAATATAAATTGTTGCCTTTACGACAAGTATAATTCGTACTTTCACATTGTGTTACAAATTTATACTGTAAATATCGTATACGATTTATATCGTACTATTTTTACCGAACAAATATAATGCTCGTCCTGAGATTTCTGAACGGCGGTGTACACGGTGAAGCTGCGAAAAAAGATCTGTCGTACGTGTCAATAATTTCTTGACTCTCGAATTTTCGCACTACTCGTATCCATCATTGTACGATTCGTTATTGAAAACTGTCACTGCTACTTTTCTACGTAGCAAACTGATTACGGAAACGAATTTCGTTACTGTTGTCGCAGAAATATCGCGAGAAAATGAAGCGTGCCAATACCGTTCTTTCGGAAGCACAGACGAAGCGAAACATTCGATTCACTCTATTGGAAACGAAGCGAAGCGAAACATTCGTACGAAGCGACGTGGCTCGGAAAAGATCATTGTGCGATTATCGATCGAAATTGTATACGTATACCTGGACGATGCGAGCTCCCTGATGCGAGAAATGACAGATTCTCAGGATATAGAGCCATTAACACACCGAGACACGAGCGCGCGGGGTCGTTAAACTTTTCTCGGCAGTGGCCATTCCGCGTTCATTTGCTCGCGATCGAGGAATTCTCGAGGCAGAGGAGACGGGAGCGTGTTTCGCGAAACGAACCACCGGCGACTTACCTGCAACGAGAAAAAGGAGAAAAAGAGGAAATTAGATCGGGAGCATTGAGATTAGCTCGCCAGTGTAATTAAACACTGTGAAAACGCGAATTCCACGCTGCGAAACGCAAATAACTGAATCGCAGAATAATAAACGTGCGAAGATTTTTGAGGAAGCGTAGCGAGTGTAAAGATGTAACAACGAGTAATAGTGTGATAAATATAGAAAATAAAAGTATTGTTGTTTTTATATTTTAATTCAAACGCGACCATGCTAATCCGACTGAAGATTATTTACGATCAAGCTTATTTGTTTACAGATCTTTTGTAATTAGAATAAAATCCCAACTGTAGATTATTACATGTATTTGTTGTACACAATCTATTGTATCTAATATACAATAAATAAATGTATTTATCGTTTGTGTTGTAAATATACATACAATACACATAAAATTTATGATTCATGTTGATCTGTGTTATGCATACAACAACTTTTGTAATCGATAACAATCATTTTTATTACTCTTTGGTCTAAACACTCGATATTTTTACAATCATTCGTAAAGTAGTACAAAATTTCTTACACGTGCTTGTCATTTTATTCGGATTTATTCTTTCAACGACAACGAAACTAAAGCGAGAAACTAATTTTGTGATCGTCCTTGTCTCATGTTCACATGATACGCAGTTTTGCCAAAGAACTTGCACGATAATTTTTCACCAATTCTTTTTACTTCCCTTTATACGTGCGAAATATCTGCATCTTCTCAGCAGGTGTAAAAATTAGAGTATGAAACAACAGCGACAGATCGATCTTTATCGACAATCCTGTATATTAGTATCTTTGTAAAGCAGTTGATCTTGAACTTGTTGTGTTTTTAATTTCCCATTCTTTCTTTCTACGTTCCTAATTCCATAAACCTCGAAGCTGTGAATAGGATATCGGTGGGAAGGAAAGAAAGAAATAAAGAAGAGAAAAGAAGAAAAAAAAGGAAAAGAAGAATGGAAAACCGGTTGGTAAATGTAGCTCTGTTTCATTCACCTTTTATGGATTGATAATTGCACCTACAGCAATTTCCACCTTACGCGTTGCAGGTTAACAGTGATAGTGTGTATCGACGTAGTATAATGGTCGAAACTTGTTACGTAAGAGTTCGCTCTTAAGGGAAGCACTATAAACTTGTGTAACCGATAGATGAAAGAACGAGGGAGAAAAGGAATATAGGGATATATATATATATATATATATATACGTTGTCGTTGTTGCAAACTTTACGAAATTTTATCAAACTCTCCATGGACGCAAATTTCAGAAACTTTTTTTTTTTTGTACAGTTGTCTACGGTGAGTCGTAATTTGTGGTGCAGATGGGACGACGAGAGACGAGAAACGGGACGAAACTGAAAAACAGCGAGATTATGTTGGAAGTTTTATACCCCTCGAGGAGAGAACGCGTTTAATAATCTATCGCTGTATTGGACAGGTTAGGTCGTTCCAAAAGTTTCCTTCGTTTCGTTAATGAATAATGTGTGCACACGTATTTTATGTTTTACATCGTGTCGTTGAAATTATACGTCGTCCGCTCTGATTTGCTACTCTCCGGAAGCTTCGTAATGTCATCTTTCCAAAACTTTTGTAGTCTGCCAGGGAAATATTGCAAAGGTGCATATGCCACGTCATTCGCTGAGCTTTAAATCTTTTCTTTCATCACTGAAATTGATTTCGGGCCTCTTCAGGTGCAACGCTGATGCAACGAAAATTAGCGATTGGTTGATTGGTGAGGAGGCGTGGAGTAGACCTCGAGTAGGAGTGGCGTTTTCTGGTGCTGAGCGATCGCGCCTGTAATTTGTTTTCTATCGATTCAAATGTTTGCATATCGATAAAATTTTATGGCAAAAAAAGTCGTCTTCATTTCCTAGTCAGAACAGTTGCTTCTGGGCCTTTCAGTGAGACGAATCGTACTGGGGTACAAATCGTGCAGTTTTTGAGAACATTTTTTTATATTTATTTAAGAAAATATTTATTCAGAAATAAAACACGAAGGGAAATTTTATTTTTTAAAAAATTCCCTCCGTGGCTCGATAAATGGTGATATTTCACTGGGAGATTCTAGAAATTTTGGAAGTCTCCCGGAGAGACAGAGAAATGTGTCGTAATTCAATAATATAACGTAAAACGTAAAATTGTTCATTAATAAAATGAAAGAAACTCTTTCGGAACAATCTAATTTAAGACTTAATTGTGATAATTTAGAATTTGCACAACTACTTTTGATTTTAAAATTTATCATGCAGGAGACAGCGATCGACAGCACTTTTCCCAAATTGAGTAGAGGATATTTGAAAGAAAGTGAGGATCAAAAAATTTTAAATTTGAGTTGTAAAAAATCCTTGATAGACTACACCTCATATTTCTGATTGATATTAAAAGGTTTGATCAAATTTTCCACCAAGACTCGATAAAAAAAAAGATTGTCAGATGATCATTTAACAACGCAAATTTGAATGTAATTTCGAAAAAAAAACCCATGCTCGCTGGGATTCTTAAAATACTAAAAAATTTCTGCCCGCTTCTAAGGACACTAGGAAGGAAGGGTACAAAGTCTTGGATGAATCCAAGGACAGTCGACACTCAATTGGCATTCAACAGTTGGTAGCACACGCAAAACAGTCGAAATACATCGTTCAACATCAATCTCTCGTCTCGTTTCTTTCAACCCCCTTTTTAAAACTAAAATCTCGAACGAGCGATCGAGCAACTCAAGACCTAGGACCATCAAGAACAAAAAAAACTCCCTGCTCTCGCGAAAATTGCGGCGATGGAGAAATGAAACGAGAGGAGAAACAGAAGGAGGACGGCGAAAAGTAGAGAAGAGGGTGAGAGGGAGTGGGAGAAGCTTGCGCTCGGGACCTTGGCGTACGTTCGCAGATCGCGGTGGCGCGATACGGGCTATTAAGTGTACGCAGAGCAAGAGTTAATTTCATTGAACTTTCGCCGGTGGCACGGCGAGCAAAGTTTTGCCCCGGCAGTCGCGAAGCGCGAGGGGGGAGGAGAGTTTAAACGACCATCGGGAGAATGCGTAATGAGGATGAGAAAACTATACGCGGCAGCGCAGTCGCGTCGCGCTCAACTTGTTGGATGCAGCCCTCGCCGTATCCAGTCGACGAAAGTTGCCGTATTACGTTGCATTACAGGGTGGCGTTCGCGCGAATGACAAGCTTCCGCGTTGACTCTTCCCGTTTCACGCCGGCAGCGCTTCGACGACGCAGCACGCGCGCGCGCGAAATAATTCCGCGACGATAAGAATTTCCTAATTAAGCCGTAGCTGCGAAGTGCACGCGTTCGTTTAACGTCACGGCTTCCTGCTTGGAGTTTTACGGGTCTTGTACAGGCTGCGCGCGCCTGACTGGCGATAATCTCGTTGTTTTTTTCTTTTTTAGGGTGAGAGCAGCAAATTTCGATGATTTTTGAATACACGTTGAGGAAATGTTTTTTCTGTACGATCGAGCCTGGTTTTTCATGGATCAACGATATTTGATTATGGTTGCGTTGCAAGTAGTACAATTGTCTTGTAACCTCTGTTAAAAAAATTTCCGGAAAACGTCGTCTTAAAATTAGAGAATAATTTATACTTTGATTTCTTTCATATTCCAAAAACTGTAGAAACAGAAGAAACATAAGGACGAAAGGAACATTAATCCAGTCTTTGTAATCATCTTTCTCCAAGGATAACATTGAAAAAGCAGAATTGCACGTAAAATGCTTTGTTCGCCTTTAAGTTAAAAACTCTTTCGTTTATAGTACAAAAAAAAAAGAGAGAAAAATACTTATATAATATTTTATAGAAAAAAAAACAGCTTCTTTCTTTCTCGAATATTTCGCTTAAATTTCTGTCTATCGTCGAGCATTTCAACGGCTGTAAAACATTCAGAAATTACAGGTTTCGGAGGCGAATGATTAACGTCGTCGAGAAGCCTTCAATTTAATTGACTCGTTCTGCATTCGCCTTTGCTGCGTTTGTAGCAATTTAGTCGTCAATCCCACAGACAATGCGGTTTTCATCGACTCGTCCGCAAACGTCTAGAAATCTCTCTGAGAGTTCAGAGTCCGAATAGACAAATCATCGAGAGGATCCTCCAAAGTTCACCGATTCGTTAAGTATCAAATACGGTTCGACGTAAAATATCATTCCACTCGGCAGAAATTTCAAGAAAAATGTCAAACGAAGCGTGACTGTTTGTTAATTACGCGTGAAAAAGTTTCACACGTGGAAATGATTTGACGTCGTATTGGTGGGTAGCTCAACTCTGACACAGGCTGACTCTTCGCTATACAATACAAGTAAAAAGTGAATTATTCGTACTGTTATTGTCGAGAAAATGCACTTAAGACGACGGAAACCGGAAAAAGTACGGATATTAATATTCGTGATATTTTTTAGTAATTTCTTTTTCACAAAAAAAAAAGTAATTTTATTAATCTGCAATTCATGATATATGCATACTAAGGTAAAATCCTAGACTTTGCATCGAAAATCAAAGGGCATATTAGAAAAAGCTGTACGACTTGTACCCCAGTACGATTCGTCTCACTGAAAGGTCCAGAAGCAACTGTGACTAGGAAATGAAGACTTGTTTGCCATAAAATTTTATTGGTATGCAAAATAAAAATAAACAAATTGCAGACGCGATCGCTCAGTACCAGACAACGCCACTCCTACTCCACGCCCCCTCATGAATCACGTGATCCAAATCAACCAATCGCTAATTTTCGTTGCATCAGCGTTGCACCTGAAGAGGCCCGATTTTCTCGGTTACCCCCGCTAAAATCACTTTTGGCGATAAAAAGGGACACTTCGATCGTTCATAAAACATTATCTTATTAAAAACAAGTGCGATTCATGTAGTTAAGAGAAGAGATATAAGTTTCGAGGATATTTCAGTTTCTCTAGTCTCCGATAATAACTCACCCGGTATAAATGCTATACAACAGGTACGTGCAACAACGCACGCAAATACGTACACCAACTGAAACTGTTAATGTCCCCTGTGCTTTGCCGCTCGCTGTTCAAAAACTATTGAAAATAGTGGCGCGTTAACCCTTAGCCCGAGCTCGCGCCCTGTACCGCGCCGTTTACCGGCATTATTCTACCCACTTATGCAAATAGGATCGTACAGGACGTGTATAGAGGGGATCGAATAAAAAGAGCCGACCGCGGAAAAGCGATGGTCTCTTAAAGCCAGTGCTTGTATAAACTTCGATCCCGTCACGTCGTAAATCGAAAACTCGCCGACAGTTTAACGCATCGCGCTGCCTTTCCATATCGGGCCGGCACTTTATGGACTGGCGAGGTTCTTCTACCTGCGTGCTTTGTGCTCGCTGCTACAGTGCTTTATCGGCTCCTTAACATTTATTTAATGTTATGGAAAGACATCGATGACAGGCCAGGAAACGTCGATCCACATACAGACTAATAAATACCGAATCAAACCGTGAGGACTTTTATTAACTTTTCGTTCGGCGGCTCGTTGCTCTTCGACGATTCTAACTGTGAATATTCGATTGACCCGTGTCACTGACCTGGAGGCAATTGTACGTACGGGGTGCGCTCAGGGCGGTACGGCCGAGCAGGAAGGGATTTCACGGATCGAAAAGAAAGAAGAAAGTTTTTCGAGAGAATCGAGTGTGAAAATTTACATCAAAGTGTATATGTACTCGAACTTGTTACTGGGTCAGGCGCGAATAATACACGGAGGATATTCTACGTAGAAAAGTAAGTGGAAAAATGTGGAGTAACATTTTCTTCTTTGAAGCTTCATTTTCAAGAAAACAGACAAATGGATACATTTCGTTAAAAATTGCAGTGTACTTGAATTTTCAAACTCCATTTTCTAAGAAAAAAAAAATGTCACTTCACGTTCTTCATTTATTTTATTTATTATAGTTAATCACTTTTTTTTTGTGTCACGTCAAGCATTTCTCACGACAAATTCTCTTTTAATCCGTCCAACTCCGATTGTACCTGTATCCGTCCTGAGACACCCTGTACGTGAGTCGTATCCTCGTTGCGACAGAATATCATTTACATCTGTCACTCTGACGTTGATACAAAAGTCAATAAATTGATAAAATAATTCAATAAGATATTAAATAAAGACAGGAGTGTAATTATCGTTCAAAACGTATTGATTTAGTAGCACGGAAAGCTGGTGGATTAAATGAGAAATAAAATAAGGAAGGAAAAATTAATGATAGACACTATTTATATCGTGTTGTTAAAAATGAATCGATAATACGAGTCTCAAGCTTCCTTGAAAATAATTGTACCATTTAATAGATTTTGTTCGTAGTAAAACCATTATAATTTTATAATTACGACAACTATATTAATATTTCATTTACTTTTCAATGAATTCACATGATCAAATTCTATTTTTTAATATTGAAACTATTGAAATTCCAATATAGTTTGCCCTATAATTCTACAAAAATGAATCGAAGTATATATAATATTATGAATTGTCATTTGGTCCTTAACGAATTAAAATCTTTAATCGATCAGTGTTTGTTTTTTTATGTTATTTAATCTTTGTTCGTTTTAATGTTTGTTTTATCATGTTATACTTTCGAAAACCTGTATTAGTTTTCAGCTTCGTTGGATCAAAGTTCCAAGTTGCATTCGATGATCATTCATGATTCATTTTGACGGATACATAATCTAACTTTTTCTAATAAAACAACTGAGAAAACGCTCGACATATCGAAGCTTCAAATCGACGTCTAATAGATTGATTGTAATTGAGTAGTTAATAGCACCGTGTGTATCGTATCAGATCTTGTTGGCATTAAATTTGCAATATTATTAAATTTTATTTTTGTAAATATTATATAAATACACAGATTCGATCAGTCCTTTATTCCACGTTTGTACGAATTATAATTTCGATTTAATAGAAACGCGCAAACTTCAAATTATCAATTTGTAAAAAATGATCAATCGTTAATTTAATTATTAAATCTCTTAAATTGAAGATTAATAGGTATAAATTACCGATACAATTGAGTTAATTTAATACCGCGATACATTACAACAACTAACGCTTAGTTAACAAAACTGAAAAACCTCTCATCAACTCGTTTCATTTCAAAGTACGTGTTATCCTACGTAGGTCAATATCTCGTAACCATCGAGATTTTTACTGTTAATAATGCTTCCCTTTCGTCGAACGTTTTTCCTCTCTTAAAATATTCTCGAATTGATACACCGCTTGCAGAGGAAATCTTGACTGATCGACTGTAGAAAGAAAGAAAAAGGGGGGCGAAAAAAGGAAAAAGGAAAAAGGAAAAAGAAGATAATATAAACGCAACGATAGACGAGAGAAAAAACTCGAACTTCACAATCGACGGTGGTACGTTTTCATAAAATCGAACACACGGAAACGAGCCGTTCTTATCGTTATTCGCAGTCGACGTGCCATTATCTAGTAATAGGTAAAGCCCGACACTTAATCAAACAACCTTATTCCGTTTCGCGTTCTCGCGTGTCGCTGCACCATCATGAGAGCCATCGATGTAGATCGTTAAACACGCTACATCCGGTAAGTGCAGCCGAGATTACGTATATCGTAGACGGCAGACGGCTTTGAACTTCGGCGCTCGATTAATCAATTGACGAGCAAAAAAGAAGGAAAAAGGAAAGAAAACGACAGGCGGGCAGAAAGAGCGTTGGAAAATCAGAGACGAAATAATTAGAGGTGGGGAAACCGTCGGAGACAAAAGAGACAAGCGTGAACATCGTTTGATTAAAATAAATATTTTTGAAAGAAAGTTGGCAGAAAGTTTAAAATTTATAATGTTCAAATTTGGAGTGAAAATTAGAATGTAGAATTTGGTGTCAGATTTTGATTCGTGAATATCATCCGATTGTATACATCACTCGATTTGATCTTATTTTGAAGCAATCTTGCATTTGTTTATTTCAATAAGCGAATGACTTCGTAAAACAATTTTTTACTTTATTTTGTACGAATCATTTCTCGAATAGCTTCTGATTCTATTGGTCAGAAATATAACATTTCTTACAATACTTCATGCACATCAATTCCAGATACAGTTGCAACAATTATTTTGTTTTACCACTAACTAATTTATTGTTTAATTTAACATTGCATATAAAAATTTCGTTTAACTTTAAAATAAAGCATTGATACTTTGCGCTGAGATTATTTGTCACTTTGTTTCAACGAATTAACTCCGATAAAATAGTTGATAGTAAGAGTAATAATAATATTTCCTGTGTTATTTTCGAAATGAAAATAACAAATTAGTGGAAATGATTCACTAATACTTTAAATTGTTATTTCTTATCGTTATCTCGAATAAATTTTGCCCTGTAAAAAAATGAGGGAACGAGTAGAGAAAGAGAAACTTATCGGAAGAAAAGATAAGACTGTGTAAATTCATTGACGTAAATGTTACAAAGAAATGAATTTCTATGATTAACAAAATGTTAGTCCAACATATTACGACAGAATTTTTTTCGTTTGAATGGACTCTATTTACTCGAGCCAAATTTTTGTCAATACCCGATTAAATGAACTCTTCCTGATTGGATCTGAATTTCTATTGCTGATAAGAGAAAGAATCAATGAACTTCTATCTAAATAAATCATTTGTCCCCGAACAAAGTTCTTTTGCGTTTATACGATTCAATATGCAGAAACAATATTGTCGAAATTATTGACAGCAGATGATAAATCGAAAGAAAAAAAGTGGAGTAAAATGAAATAAATAAATTTTTCATGCATGAACAAATGAATGTGGACGAGAGAGAAAGAGAGAGAGAGAGAGAGAAAGGGCCAAAGATACGGACAGAGAGGGAACGAGACATAGCATGCAAGTGGAATAGGAGATTTGGCATTCTATTCAGATGGTTTCGCGGACTAGAGCATACCTCGTTGAATAACTCCTTTGAAAATGCCGAACGTAGGTATCGATGATCGCTAGTAGCGACTAGCTACTGCGTACTAGCACGTGCCTCGAAATCATCCTCTAAATACCGTCCTTTTGGAAATGCGGCGTCGTGCCAACATAGGCTTGTCTGTACGCCGAATATTCAACGGCACGTACAGGCTTGCAGCGCTACATCGTTAATGGATTGCTCGAGCGAATGCTTTAAATTTCTCTTATTCTTTTTTATTCTCTTCGTATCTTATCTTCTCATCGGTCATCGAAATAATTGCTCGATGTTTTTAAATGATATAAAACGATTGATCTGAATGTTTGAATTATTAACCTCTTGCGCTAGTAACTGGTGGTTTACGGACCATAACGAGTGACCAAACCGTATACAATAATTCGTCTTCTTTTTGAATTCATCGGTATATCACTGGATAGAAATTACTAATAAGTGATAAATTTATTATTTGTTTTGCTTGAGAAAAACTGAGAAAATATTGCAATTTTGGGCCAAATATTCTTGACGTCTGTAGCACGTCACTCCAGTGCAAAAAGCTAACGTGTTATTAAATGGAAATCGTGAGTATCGTGTATTAGCACTCTCGTAACAAAATTTCGGCTAAAAGACAGTTAAGAAATGAAATAAAGAATTTTGAAGTGTTAATGTGTTTTATCAAGTACATAGTAACAATTCGATTTTTAAACGAAAAAATGCAAATATGCGCTCTCGATTTAACACGATGGTTTACCATTTCTATATATAATAAATTCATCGTAATTTTCAACTGAAATGAGAATTTCCATCAACACACATTTTTGAACAACGTGCTTATTCGTAATGGACAAAAGAGAAAATTTATATACATATATATTATTTTAATTGTTTGAAATTATTCAGATTAAATTAGATATTTATTTGATATATGAATATATTAATGTATTAATAAAATAAACAAAACAAAATAAAATAAAATAAATAAAAACAGTGTCTTCTCTCTAAAACACAAATCTCACAAATGCCTCCGTGGCGCAATCGGCTAGCGCGTTCGGCTGTTAACCGAAAGGTTGGTGGTTCGAGCCCACCCGGGGGCGATCTATTTTTCTTTTTTTTCTTTTTTTTCTTTTTTCTTCCTTTCAATTATTTATGCAGAAAACGATTCCAAACTATTGATACGTAACAACGTTTTATAATATTGAATTCATATTGAATATTTTTGTAAACAATATCAAGCGACATTAAGAATCAATATTATATAATTTTTTTAATACAGATTCATACATATAAGAAGTAGCAGTAAAATAATTAAGAAAGTTTATTTGGCACTAATATTTGGCAAGTGTATAAATATCAAGATGGTTAAACACTGATTCGCAAAATTCAAAATGAGTGTGTTACATGACGCATATAACATACTCATAAAAACTGTGTCATAAACATTGCAATACTTTTATAAGCAACCGTATAAAAAACCGTAAGAGTTAAGAGTTCGTTCCATCAAATTCGTTTCATTCGTCCGTACACGTAATTTTCGTACGTGATTTATTCACTTATTATCCAAATTATACAAATTATATGAATTCATTGCTAATTATACAAACGACAGAAATTTGTAGAAATTTCGCAAGTTCGATGATATTATTTCCATTCTTGGAGAACGCGCGCGGTCATTCATTTGAAAAGGATTCCGAGTTTATTTTTTGCCGAGGGGCCCGCGATGAGAGATGAACGTAAATTTCCTTTTCCAGGAATCCGAAGTGTAAAAACCCGCTTAGAACGACGATAAGTCGTTTTACCCTGTCACGTCCCATGGAAGGATACGATGGACAATGCTGCCGGCATAATAGAGTGGGTTCTTGCTCTTTGCTTTCTTTTTCCTCCCCGCGAGACGCGGGTAGACATCTCGCGAGAAATCGTTGGTGTCCGTCGAAAATCGTGCATGTCCTAGCAAAATGGCGGTAGGGTAAGGACGATTTCCGGGCAAACTGCAAGCCATAAAACCAATGCGAGCGCCGAAGCATGCCAGCCTGTGAGGTCGAAGAGGCCGCGCATATGCAAACACAAGGTGTACGTGCTTGGATTTGCGTATACGCTCCGTTTGTTTGTCCTACAACCTTGGCATTGGCGAGCACACCAAGAAGAATAAAGCGAAATACCGGATAAAGTATTCCAACCTTCGTCTCTTGCTCTAATGTGTTGTAATTTTCTTCTCAAAGAGAACGGAGCAGCTCGAAGAGCGTTACAGTTTTTGGACGATCGTTGTGGTGGTCGTAAATGCAAACAGAGAAAAATAAAGGAAATTCTAAAAATTCAAAACATCGTGACATTTACTCGAAGAGTGTTGCGGTTTGTGTAGATATTCGTTGTAACACGATTGTAAATGAGAATAAAGAGTAGATTAAGAAAAATAAGAGAAATTTTAAAAATTAATATTTTGACGTCTCGCTCTAATATGTTGCAATTTTGTTTAAATTATTAACGATAACTTGAAAAGCATTGTGATTTATAGACAGTCGTTGATTGCAAATATGAATACATCGAATTGTTATATATGGAAAGTTTTGAAAATTGTATTGTAACTTTTTCACATTTGTATAGAAAAAAAAAATTAGTTGTAAATGTCAATAACAAATTCAACAAGACTGACAGTCTTTTATATTTTAAAGAATTAAAAAATTGCCTCGATATCAACTCTCAAATAGTGCTATTAGGTAACTATAATAATTTATACAATATTATTAATGTTTAAGGTATTTCATTTTATTCCACATTCTTTGATAGAACGAAAATAATAATGAAATTAAAATGAATTAAAAATTTCAAAATAACGAAATGCCTTGGTAATAAAATGGAATTTTAAAATAATCAGAAGTGACGCAGAGGCAAAGTAAATACTTTATTAAATATTTATTGAATAATGTATCACGTGTGTCTCAAAATTGTATGGAAAAATTGTACTTAGTTTTAGGTCAAAAGCGAAATGTTTTGTTAAGTTAAAAAATGAGACGTTGATTTTCAACTGATACGGACCATAAATATGGATACGCTGTCAATCCTGAACAGTAATGTATTGATTAATATTTTCATTTATGTAACAACCCATAATTAATTCGATAATTACTAATTAGCGAGAATTTATGGAACATTACTTGCATATCCAAAATAAATACATGTTGTACAACCACGATGTAATATTTAGCAGTAAACTTAAAGCTTTGTTAATTGTTAATACGAAATGTTTAACGTACACGCAGATGTGTTTTACTCGTTCGTAACACTGAGACAATTGTAATCAGTTACAATTTAATGTTTATACGTGTTTGAACGATGTTAATGTACAAAAGTTATAAATAAATAATAAATTATCAATTATACGTTAGTTGCTGCAGGCTCTTCATCTACATTCGGATCTTTTTCTCCATGATCATTTTACACTTTTTTTTCGAAGCTTGTTACCTTTGCTGTAATTAATTTTACAGTGCTTTACTGCAGTGACAATTTTGAAACAGCACGACATATGTATTTATTAAATTATAATACATATGTATATAATCTATAATATATCTAACGAAGATATACAAATAATTTAATCGTGATTTAATTGTTATTTAAATAAAAATACATTAAAAAGAACTGCATTAAATTTTAAATTTAATTTCTCACTTAAATTCTCAATTAAATTACACGAGTTTAAATATAATTCTAATAGTCTCAATAAGTTAACATTTTATAAGTGCTAGTGCTAATATGCTCCCTTATTTTTACAATATATCTTCTAGTTGCTTCTTAGTAGTTATTTCATATTTTCTTAATCGTTCAACTCATCCCACAACTATTTAATTGGGTTAAAGTCTGGAGTTGGCAAAGTATGTAACGTAGCAAGTTTCATCTGACCCATAAACGGACTATTTCCACTGTATACTTTAGGTCACGGCCATGTTGAAAATAATATTCCCGGCACGAATGTAATTTCTCAGCGGATTTTTCCACCTTTCGTTTTTGAAATATTCATGCACAGCCCCAAACCATTCTGTAACGCAAATTTCTTGGTTTCATCCCTTCATTTAGTTTTCTCCTTACTGCTGACTTTTCACATATTTCTGCTTTCTTTCTGGAAGAGAATATACTTCCAAAATTCACTATCTCTCTGAAGAGGAATTTAATTACAAAAATCCTCTTTCTTGCAATTAATTTTGCACATGTTCAACTTCCAATCTACAATCGTTATTTTTATTGTTTCAAGAAAACAAATTTGACTTTACATTAACGCGAGGTTGCTAGACATTGATGTGATCTTGAGCGACTTTTAAATAATTCACAGTATCTTTCTTTTTCATTCGTGATTTTAAAAACGTTCTAATTACACTCTTTCATTCAATTATGATTTATTTTATTCGCATAAATACAAGTTTGTGTTTTAATAGTTTGTTTCTACAGTTACTTTCCTTTCCATTTTGATTGCATTTTTACTTTTTTTTTAACCCCCTTAAATTTGATGCATCCCGACTTATTTAGTGCTTATCTTTTATACCAACACTGTGTGAACAACGAGAATATTTCATTTGCGAATCTCAATTTTTTTCAGTAATTGCTTATTCATTAAAGAAAGAGAAGCGAACTTATTTTGTCATTTTTTTTTTTTTTTTCTATAAATTACTATTATTTTTTTAGTTATAATATTCGTACTTCTCAGGAAAAATATACGAGGAAGTCTTGCCCAAAAAGTGAAATATCGTACATGAATATCATTAATTTCGCTGTAATCCAGATATTGTAAAACTAACGACAAAACATAATAAAAACAATGAAAAGTAAAATAATCACGGCAGAAAGTTAATGTTGTAGCTCACGAAGAAACACGTATGTGTCATTAACGCGTAAAATAAACAATTACCATTTATTTTAAAAACTCCAAATTTCAATGAGAATAAAAATGTCACTTGGTGGTGACATTTCCTTCATATCACCAATAAAACTGCAATGTATTTTGTAAAAAAAAGTTTGATTATTCTCTTTGGTACATGTCAGATATTCTCCGTACAATGCATTATACTTTTTACAAACCGAGTAAATTGATTATCTTGCCCGATGCATCTGGTATTCTCCGAGTTGTTTCGTGCTTTACCAAAGAGAATAACGTCCGACGTGTATACGCGATTTTTAAAATTAAATTAACTAGTTGATCTTTCTGCGTCGTGCGGTCATGCTTGCACGATGAAAATCAAGTTTCGTTACGTAATCTCAGAAAGGCAAATACTACGACGCACGATCGCGGAAAATTTGAATAAATACACGCCCGCAGTCGGAGAAATACACTCACAGGCTCGAACGTTATATAATTCGGGGTCAACGCGCGATCAGCGATAAGAAGCAATTGATACGAGGTTTCGTAAGACGACGACGACGACGACGACGACGACGACGACGTCCGATAAACTTTCTAGTACAGCTGGTATATCGGAGATTTAATCCACGGTGGAAGGAACAGGCCAGGCGAATTCTGGCTGCTCCCACGGCGAGCCCACGATGGATAACTACACGAGGCACCTGTTCGCGTGTATCTCGATTTCGCGCTCGAGTCCATTAACTCTTGAAAAATCTCCCGCGCCAGGGATATCCCGGCGATACACGTACTGACGCGGAAGATTTGATAAAACTGCTTTTCTCGTACTCTCGTACTCTCGTCCGCTCTTGCACGACGAGTGCACTTATGGGAGCTCGTTAAACCGGCGCACCTCGCGCACCGGTGAAAGCAACCACCTCGGTCGAGCCAATCCAAGACGGAAAAATTCGCGGAATCATCGTGTCCCCGGCGCGGGTATCGACGCGAGGAGTGCAAGCAAGCGTGTACGAATGTACACACGCCGCGAGAAAACGTGCAATCTTCGAATGCAGCCGAGTAGTCTCTTAATAGGTACGGCCAATTTGGCCCCATGCCCGACAGACGCGGCGTCAACGAATGAAACTGGTCAAGATGAATCTTCCAGCGAAGAGACTTTGAAGGAACGCACATATTTTTCGATAAATCTCCCATTTGCTTTGCGACGATACATATAGTGGCAACATCTAAATAAGTTTATTGTTCGTGGTTTTACGAGAGAAATCCTGTCAGGACAGCGTCACCAGGCACAGCTAACAATAGAATAAATTTTTCTCAAAGTGTTACATCTTACATTTTTTATATTATATTTATATTAATTTATGTCGTGTGTTTTATATTAAACGTTACGAAATGACGTTAAATTTAACATACATTTAGTATATATAATGTAATTACATATTAAAATCCACCTTGAAAAAATATATGAAATATTAAAAATACATTACACTCTATTTAAATCAGCACTCAGTTCGTCTTGAACATCGACGAATTTCCACAGAACATTATTGTTTAATAATAAATTCAATTCGCGTCGTGTTTTCGGGGCTTCGTGCAACTCTGAAGCAGTTTCCACGTTATCTCGCTTACCAATATCCACTGTTACTTATGTTTGCTAATCATTGGGGGATTCTACCGTGAGATACCTCGTACAAAGTAGTTGGAATGTTTAAATGACAGGTTTATAAATGCGAACTCCAACGAAGCAGCAGCGTGGCTTAGAAAATTACGAGGCGTTACAAAACCTTTGATCTGCACAAGTACGTATGCGTGGAATTATAATCAAATGGCGAAATTTCGAGAATTCACAAGGATTTCCGTAGGTACGTTGAATATGGTACTATTTTAACGAGGTAAAATCTGCGCGATGAGAGCGAATTTTCTTTTTTTTTTTATACATATGTTGTAACGATTACAAATATTACATTAATTAGAATAGAACTTGGGCACATTTTATTTGAAACGAAATAAAGAATAACAATTATTTCAACTAATTTATCACTGTTACTTTGGAAATAACAGT
Organism: Melipona beecheii; assembly: GCA_032399605.1. Taxonomy (NCBI): domain Eukaryota; kingdom Metazoa; phylum Arthropoda; class Insecta; order Hymenoptera; family Apidae; genus Melipona; species Melipona beecheii. Next base: position 8,078,258 of record JAUCMO010000507.1, read on the forward strand.
TTATTTAAATAAATTATTTGCAAATAATCTAAAGTAAGAAATTACAACGAGGTTGATAATATTGAAGGATTATTTGCAAGAATTACTTGAGAAAAGATTTATTCAAAAAATAAAATAAAAAGTTTTTCTGTTTGATAATCAAATAATATTGAAATAATATTTTATTAAATAAAATAATATGTTATCATTTTTTAAATATATGTTCTGAATAGTGATAATTGCAACCAAATGACTGTGACAGTGTCAGTTTATCGTAGAAACAAGAAGAGATATTTTCGTGCACAGTCAACGCTACCTATTAAATATTTTAGTTTACTCGATTAACAACTATGCTAGAAAATAATAAATTTGCTACAGATCACATAAAAACTACGCGCGATTTAAATCACATTGAGCATAGAATCAATGTCAAGAAAATTCATACGTAACACAGACAGTATCTCATTTTTATTCATCATGAATAATTTAATTTTCTTACATAAAGAAAAGTCTCACATAGATATAAATTAATCATCGTGACTAATCAGAATATGCGTTCATTTGATTCTTTTTACATAAAAAAAAAGTTGCCAACTGTCACGAATCAATCGTTCGAAATGGACTGAAAACCTCTTCGAGTCTGTGTAAATAATTTTTTCACTGTGCAAACGAATGATTTCTAGAATTAATAACACTCGCTAATCTACAATGACGGGAACTGGTTGATCAAATGACGTGCAAATTGTTCTGATTTCATATACACGACATTGTGAAGAAATTTATATAATCTGTGACGCACGTAGCAATAAATATACATAAAAAAGAATCTAACGCGTGAGAGCAGAGAGTACAAGAACAAGACAGGGCGGGAGGGAGAGAAAAAAAGGATTGATATTTCTCGATTTTTAGTTGGGGCGAAAGTAACCGACCGGGAGCTACACCACGTGGCTCATCGCCCGTGAAATCGAATATTCCGAATTTTCCAGACGAGGTCGACTATCTATGCCGCGACACCGGACATTACGTGCAGGTGCCTCCTCGAGTGGCTGACTAAGCACTTCGCAACGGGCAATGGTCGTTCGTTTTCGACTCTATCGAGCTTACGCGAACGACCCTCCGCGCGTCAAATGGTCATCTGCCGGTGAGTTCGGTATTCTTGAAAGAGGATACGCTTAAACGTCGAAGAAAGCAGATAGCACGTTGATAACGTTATCGTCCCCTGTATACGATAGCTCAAAGAAGCACGCGTGGAATATCTTTGCAATATCTCGGTGGAAACAAACGATAAGTTAGCAAAATAATCCATAGATAGTCTACTGCGCACAAAAGTAACAAGAACAGTGAATTCGAGAATCGAGAAGGAGCAGCTCCATGAACAGAAATCTTAAGACAAGCGTTATATTTGTTTTACATTTTTCCAAAATTACGAACGTAATTACTACATACATACATACTGTATCAAGTCTAAAACAAACGATCGTAAAAGTTGAACGAAACTAATAAGAAAAAAATAAGATCGACGATGTAAAACGCGAAAGTGGGAACTTTACGAGCAATTGCACTACAGAGATTTCACTTATCTACTGTCGATAAAAAAAATTTGAAAATTTACTTATTCACTTCGTCGTTCGGAATATTCGTTTGTGTCGATCGCGTCAATTTAACGCGCAAATTAAACTGGAAAAATGAGAGGTGAGAGTTAAATGCGTGCACTTCTATCGTGTCGTAAAACGAAAGTTACACTCAATTGAAACTACCAAGACGAATCTGTGGTTTGCATAATCCGAGCATCGGGCCACTGGTTGCGAAACTTAAGACGCAGTTGATACGTTTGCACAGTCATTGGCAGTGATCAAACGATTGAGTATGGGAATATTTAATCGATTTCAACGAAGTACGTATATGAACATACTATATTATGCGCTCAACGCGTTCTTCAGTTTCTCAGAATTTTATGAAATTACGATTCGTGTTCCCCAAATTTTGTGAAAACTCTGTTCGTGTGGACTCTATTTGCTTGGACCGAATTTTTGCCTTGTCGGTTCAATTTGTTTATCTGAACCTAAATTCCCATTACACGAGTGAAAAAATCCATGAAAAATCAAAATATGAACTACTGGATTGAGTAACAGGTTCAAGATACATTTTCGAAGAATGTTACAAAAATTACTTAAAGAATATGAAAATGCAGATTTAACTAAATATATTTCAAGCACATGAGAATACGTGTAGTTTGATTTTTTTATATGTATTTTAAGTTGCGTAAATAAATTACTCCTTGATTAAACAGATATTTTGTATGAATGTAATTGTACACGTCTTAGGACCTGTACAATATTTGTCCAACAAGTTTCATCAAAATTAAAATTTATCACATACAAATTGATTATCGCGTAGAATTTATATGAAATACGTACAATTTAATTTATTATTTACATTAAAGTCGCGAAAAAGTATCGAGCGAATCCTTGGAATTTTCTCTCGCGCCCTCAATCTCGTTTCCCCGTTGCAACGAAGCCGCGTTCCGTTTTGAATTCGTTACAAAGTTATCACGCGAAAGTCGAATTTTCGCAGCATCGAGGGGGGTGGAAATTACTCGTTTACGAAAGTCCCCCGCGAGCAATTTGATAAATTCTAGGCTCTGATCGACGAGATCCGCCGCCGTCTCGGAACGAGAGAGCGGCTCTCCTCTTCGTTGTTTTGACCGCGTGACGGGGAAAAAACACGCACATGCCCCGAGAAGGAGGCATCGGCATCAATATGTGCGGCCTGTGATTTTTCACGATACGCGAGTGCACGCGCGTAGACGCAGGATGCGCGTGCGGAGCGGCGGAATTGCACGCATGCATATTGGAGGAAGGCTGGCTGCCATGCGAACGTGCTGGCATTTGGCATTGCGCCGCATATTATCCAAGGATGCACGAAATGCCTTGCCATTTGCACACGGGACACGCTCGTACGGGGTTGTCGTTGGCTGTTGCGTTTGCCGTTGCACGCGTCGTCGCCGTCTCATCCAGCGTGTTTCGAGCCCCGATGTGACAGGAGGAGGACGCGTTCGTTCGCGTTCGAGCTCCCCTGTCTCGCCGCGGCCAGACGAACGCGTTTCCCTTTTTGAATAACAACGTGAAAACAACTTTCCGAAATATTTGAAAATCCTCGATACTTGCAAATGCGACGTCACCGAGGGGCCCTTTGTCTGTTGAGACACCGTTACGCGGACCGAAGGTCAGGCTCCGCCTTCTTCGTAATTCACAACCTTCCCCCTGTGTCCAATCCGAATCAATCAGCGCGGGTATCTCTTAACGATTCGTGAAAAAAAAACTGCACGACTTGTATCTCAGTACGATTCGTCTCACTGAAAGGCCCAGAAGCAACTGTTCCAACTCGGGGAACGAAGACGCCATAAAATTTTGCCACTGATGTGCAAATATTTGAATCGATAGAAAACAAATTACAGGTGCGATCGCTCAGTGCCAGACAACGCCACTCCTACTCGAGGTCTATCCCACGCTCCCTCACGAATCACGTGACCCAAATCAACCAATCGCTAATTTTCGTTGCATCAGCGTTGCACCTGAAGAGGCCCGACTTTCTGGGTTACCCCCGCTAAAATCACTTTCAGTAATGAAAAAAAGATAAAAAACGCATCAAAGAGAATCGTCAAAGAACGTTGCAACGTCAATTTTCTCTGTCTCTCGATTCCGTTTCTGAATAATCGCGCAAAGAGGAATCCGCGTGCGAGATAATGGAGAACGCGTCGAATCCGAGAGATTATGTTTTATCGCAGGTTTTCCGTGCATATTTCATACGCCGCGAGATGAATCGAACGTTTGATTCGAAAGATTACATTTGAGATGAAAGGACAGGACGATAGAGGACAAATTTGGAACAGTAAATTTGTTCATTAGCTGGAGCAGATTCTTACACTTTTACATCTGCAATAATTACGAATTTTATATCGTCACTTTCATAATTCTTATTTAAATAAAATATGTATCGCGTGGAAAGAAAATTTAGATTTATTCTTCGGTATGAAGTAACAAACATAAATCGTTTCCAATTCTATTAATCGCGATGCAAATTCATTCAGTTACGACGATTTGCGTTAAATTAATAATTAATTGGTCAAATTAAATCTGTACCACAGTGAATGATTAATTTGATTATATCAATTTTGAACAACAGGTTCGTTTTAAATCGAAATCAACCTGATGTTGAACACTGTTCGCCCAAATTATGTGCATTCTCTTCAAACTTCTTTGCACAAACCGGACTCAAATGTCTTACGACCAAGCAAATGCTTAGTAACGTTTCTCTCGTGGTAATTTTCATACGAAATGCTCTTACAATGCTCGGTGCACGCGTTCAAATATTGTTTGTTGATTCTATCGATCGCTCGGCTGGAGGAATTTGAACACAATAGACAGTGTGTGTATATTGCTTAGACCATCGCCATTAAGCTGTTCCTCTTGTTAATTATTGCCAAGACACCGTGGACTTAATCGCGTTGTAAATTGGTGCAAATCCGTACCAACAGTTAACCCAAAGTACAAGTAATCGCTTTCGAATCGATCAATCATTTACCAACGTAGGCAATGAATGCCTGCTATTACATCTTTAACGAGCGACAGATTCGCACGCTGCATTCAAGTACCGTTAGAATGTTGCCGACTAAATTGATTTTCATATAATTAAAACGCGTGGAGCTGGCTACGTACGACCAAGAGTACCACGGTGTTCGTTGCGTTTCGGGTTAAATAAAGTTCAACGCTGACGTTCTATTTCTAAAAGATTTGAATTTCTCTTTTTTTTTTTTTTTTCATTTTCTGTACGACACGAGCGAATCGCGCTCGGTTTCACGCGATCACGATATCCGAGGTAAAATTGCGCGACGTTGGAAATAAAACGCGAGAACAGCATGCGAAAGCATAAATGAAGCTGATAACGTAAAATTGAACGGTTGCTGATTAATCATTTCATTCGTCAGAACAACGTATTATGAATGAAATTTTTACCCTGATAATATTAATGCGACAGCTTCCGGACGAGAACGTCCAAAAGGACGATAACAGGCTGATGGAACTGCTGTAAGCTGTGAAGCAACGACGAGCAGAAAACCGAAGAATAGTCGGGTATTTAAATTTATCAAATTCAATGATACAAAATTTAATAACAGCACGAATACTGTCACTGCGAGTTATTGATATAATTAATGATAAATATTCATAAAGACGAAACGTCCAATAAAAATGAAATTTTTATTGAGATAATACTGATACGCGATATTTTGTTCAAAAGGATGATAATTGATAGAACTGATATAAGCGTGAAGTAACGACGAGAAGGCTCATATTAACTTCAATAATACAAAATTTAACATCAAACTCAATAATAGTAGAAATACTACCATTATTAATGAGGAATTATTAATATCATTAATAATAAAACATCTATATAGATAGAATGAAATGATAATTTGTTAAAATCAATAACGACGAAAAATCTAATGACGTTACTGAGACGACGTAATGATGGCAAAATAATTTAAATAATGACAATTGAAGAATAATAACAATTTAAAATTAATGAGAATAAAAATGATTTAGTAACAACAATATAATCGAAATAACGAAATTAACAACGTAACTGTTTGTCAATTTCTCTTTCTAATTACACATACGGTGAAACTTGTTTACTTACCATCAATCGCCCTTACCAGAACGAACGCAATCATTAGTAATTTCGTTCTAAAACGCTTACCTGAAACAAAATAAAGAAACAATTCACTCGTTAATATCGACGCCCACGAATTTTAAAAATAATTATCGTCTTGCGATTATTTATTATTTATTGCAGTACCTATCACTTTCTAGATATTTATCATCTGAGAAGCGGTAATTTATTACGAGTCGATTCGATTTTCCTTCTCGATTTTTCGAAAGAATGTGCAGGTTCTATTAATAGTCACTCGTAGAAAATTTCCAATGGATATTTAGTAGACAGTAAGTATGTTGTTAAGAAATTTTAATTGTTTATAAATGTAAATATTTACTAGGAAATAACAAAAGGTTGGGAAATAAATTTATGTCGCGAAAAATGTTTCAAATTTTTTTGAGTTTGAAACTTCTACACATTTTTCTCTATATTTTTCTCTACAATTTTTTTGAATCTGAAAATTCTCTAATTAATATAAAACAGACGAAGTACATTGCAAAATAAATCTAACTTTTCCTATAGAGAGTTTATTACTCGTTTTGTGTAGATTTTAAGCACTGTTCGTACTGAATGGAGTATGACTTAATAATTTTAAATTAAAATTTAAAATAATTTTATAGCGAAGATTTCACTTTTTATGATTAACAGCCTAATATAACGAATAACAATTTTGTAATTGTCAGCAATGACAATTGACAAGATAGTATTCCGTTCTCGTTTAAAATTTAGAAACAATTGAAACAAAGAAGATGATCAAGACTGAGAGAAAAATATTTCTTACGATTAATAACACAATATACCTAATGTGATTTTATAAATTACAATTTTCACAAATGGCAAGATAATATTTCTCAGTTAGAATCCAAAGGCAATTGAAATGGAGAAAGTGAACAGAAATAAAGGGGAAAGTTTTTATGATTAATAATGCAGTACGACGTAATTTTATAAATCACGAATGACAATTGCTGAGATGATATTCTATCTTCTGTGTTTCAAGATGAAAATCATCCGTTTAACCACTTGCGCTGGCAACTGATTGCGGACCATAACGAGTGACCAAACCGTATACAATTAATTCGTCGCTTTCTTTTTGAACTCGTCGGTATGATTACTGGATAGAAATTACTAATAAGTGATAAATTTATTATTTGTTTTTCCTGGGTTATACTTAAATATACTTAAAACTGGGAAAATATTGCAATTTTGGGACAAAAGATTCTCGACGTGCGTGGCACGTCATTCCAGATAAAAGAGATAAAAGGTTCGTGTCTGTCTCATCCATCTTGAAGTTTAAAAAGATATCTACGTTAAATTTTTAAAAATTTCTCTAACGTTAAATTACATAAAAGTCACATTAAATTACTGTAATATCAATTGGTAGATTACAAATATATCAATTGCCTGAATAATTTTCAGAAATACGAAAAAATAGGAACGAATTGTGAACGACGTAGCATCGGCGGTCATTTTTGTGCCAAAGATCAGTGACCTTCAATTTTATTCCGCCTGTATACGTGAAATTACATTCAAATCACACGTTCCTCGTTTCATCCGTTTCACGCCTAGAAAGATACACGTTACGCAATGGACGTCATGTGAATGCTGCCCGTTAAGAAAAGCAGACCGCATCCGCGAAATAATACGAAAAATTTCCATTTCATTTCCATTTATTAATATGAATGTGAGCGAACGATGTAATGTTCGACCAGCGGTGACAGTCTAATAGATGAATTAACGATGCGTCGGAACAAATGCATCATCTGCATGTTAATTGAGGTCAAACACCTGCCGACTGATCTTGGCAAACTGCACGATTCATTCACGGAATCTGTCGGGCAAATACGTCGTTCTTTAATTATCGATACCAGAGGTCATTAAATTTATATAGAAAATTATTCGATTTTGCACAACGTATCTATCTTTTGGTCAATTTCTTCGTTAATCGCCAGAACTGGACGACTCTTGGTACTATTCTTGGTTAGTGGTTATTATCACAATTAATTGTCGTTAATTATCGTTCAGATTACACAAACATAAAAGAGAAATTGGAAAAATATAAAGAAATTACAAGAATTAATGTCATTGCAGATTTAAGAAAGAGAAAAGGATAAAGAAAGATCACAAAAATTATCTAATACTATTACAAAATTACAAAATCTGTTTAAAGATATATAAATAGATGCTTTGCCTCTTAGATAGATATATAACTTATTTACACACAAATATAACAGTTGTCTAATGTTTATTTCAACATAATCTCATTTTTAAATTTGAAATATTGTGTACACGTACACATCGTTTTTTATACTTCAAAATTAGGACGATAATAACTTACTGTAATGTGACACAACTATCTCCGCGCTTGTCTCTTATTTCGAATTTAATTACCCGAGATTTCTCGTCAAGATGGAAAATAATTCTCCGGACGGCGGACGTATGCAGTCAGTTTCATTAGTCAGAAAAGCTAAGATCGTGAATCATCGCTGAAGACAGAAGTGTACGGTATCGAGTGCAAAGGGTCATGCGAAACAGGTCTAAAAGAAATACAACAGTTCATTTATAGGCCGGCGAGGATGACGTTCCATCGCTCCTAATCCCTCATTTCTATTGGTAGCAACGTGCCGCGTATCCCGAAATCCTGCTGAACGTAGCGGCACCGGATTAATCAACCGATGGTATAATATAATAAAACGTTGAGACGATTCTACGTTCTGTCAGACGTGCGCGTAGTTTTTGCTCGTTAAATAAACACGAATATACACAGGGTGGTTCAATAAGAATTAGCGGTTGGACAGCGCTCCGTTGTTTTTGAAAAATATAACGACATGAAGTACTTTGTTGAAACAAAAATTTCTCAGCGTAGAGAGAACTGTGATACGATGGTAGTAATTTTATCACTGAAAGTGATTTTGGCGCTGGTAACTCAGAAAATCGGGTCTCTTCAGGTGCAACGCTGATGCAACGAAAATTAGCGATTGGTTGATTTGAGTCACGTGATTCGTGAGGGGTGGGAGTGGCGTTGTCTGGTGCTGAGCGATCGCACCTGTAATTTGTTTTCCATCGATTCAAATTTCTTTACATTTCTTTTCTTTACATTTGTGAACAACGTTTGTATCGTTTATATCTCCAAAAACAGAAATATTCAATTCTGCTAATTCTTATTAGACCACCGTGTATAATGGGAGTGCACTCTGCATGTATTCATGCGTTGCGAATACCGTTGCTAGGAAACGTTCAAACATTAGAAGACGAATCGTGAAAACATTAGAGAAACGTGTCACAATTATTATGATAAAGAACCATCATATGTTGACCAGTTTTAATCTACAAATACAAATTACTCATAAACTATCAAATAGTTCATACAAAACAGATAATTATACAAAAAAAGAAAAAGATTTAGATAAGAAAAAAACAGTTTTAGAAACTGATCGTGGATTATGATATTATGAACGAAATAAACACTACAAAGTGATCTTGAGAATTTTGAAGACAGGTTCGTTTAACATTTAATTTTACAATAGCTTCATTTGGTTCGTTTAATGATAATTTGAAAATTGCGCAACTAGAAAATCACGAGAATTTAACTTTAGCTTTAAGCTGTATAACACTTTACGGTAGAACTCCTTTTATACGAACTTGTTAGGGGGTAAATAGTTCGTGTAATAGGAGTTTACGTTCAAATAAGTGAATTCAAGCAAGAGTTCATTTAATCGGGCACAGACTAAAATTTAGTTCAAATAAATGGAGTTTACATTCGCGGAATTCTACTATAGTCGTACAGATTAACATCAACATTACATTAACATGTTAAATGTCTATGTCCAAATGCTAGTTATGCTGTTTCTGTACAGAGACCAACAGATCGTGTGAAAAAAAAAAAGGAAAAAAAAAATCGAGGAAACAACAAAGTTTCTCAGTGAACCGCGGAATAAACCAAAGAGACTCGAGATTCTCATTGAATAACTTGAAAACTGGTTTGTTCAAATCTCGGGAGATGTCCCAGAATGCACCATCATCTCTCAAATTCCCATCAGCGCGGTACGTTTTGAAATTAATGCCCGAGCTTCTAGTATCCCTTCTGTATGATATGAAATTCCAGAGTCGAATGGATGCGTTTCCATCCGTAGAACGGCGCATACGTCTAGATGCACTAACCTCCGCCAGTAATATCGTCTGAGTGAACACGAGATTCTTCCTGTCCCGACCAGTACAGCGTCGAATAATACCAAGTATTCGCGGATCGCGGTCGCTACAATTTCCGTCGTGGCCCAACTGTAATTGAATCGATTAGTCGAAGAACGAGTACGAGAGCTCGACATTAATCAGTTTTGAAAAATATCAGAGATTCAGATGTAAACGAACTTTGCGTGGAACTGCACGAACGACAGCGTAAAGAGCTATTATCAGTTTGACGAGTGCGAAAGGGGTAAATATTTTAGATTTTGAATTTTTGAGAAATATCAGAATCGAGGATGTAAACGCGTGTTAACTGTACAAAGGACAGAGTAAACGATTAATTTGGCGAGTGCGAAAGGAGTGAATATTTTCAGAATGAACAGTACGAGTACGAAATTGGCCATTTTTGAAAAATATTAAAATTGAAAGCTACTGTGGTATTATTTATTTCTAGAATGAATATTTATACCGTTTCCTCTCCACTCGCTGACCACGTGCAATTTAGATATATTGCTGAACTTACTTCAACCCCTCAAGGTTCACCTAGGTAATATTGCGTTGTGCAGTAATGGTAATGGTAATGTTACATAGCTGGATTTTACGTGTATAGTTTCTACTCTATATAGGGTGTCCCACACAACTGGAACAAACAGTTGGAAATAGACGAGAAATGTTGTAACTTAACTTTTTGAATAAATTAAATTAATATTGTAGTATCTATAATTCGTAAGTACGATTAATCAATATAATAATAAGAAATTATACAATAACTGTTACTTGTAATCTTCATTTTCTTTTTGCATCAAACGAAGTAATTATTAATTGTTACTTCTGTCACGTAGCAAGTTGCACCCTAGTCTTGTACTTTACACGACGATTTATATTACGTAGAACACACGTTTTGTTATTTTGCGAGACAAAACATTTAAGTTCTATAAGATATTACACTGCAATGAAGTATCTTTCGTTTTGTAATGTTATCCAGTTATTTATGTCATTTTTAATTCTTTGTTAATGACGTTCGTTAACGTCCATTTTGAAATACTTGTAGAAATAAAAACGACGAATCATGTCGTAGCAGTTAAAACGCTAAAATAGATAAGAATAAAACTGCACGACTTGTACCACAGTACGATTCGTCTCGCTGAAAGGCCCAGAAGCGACTGTTTTGACTAGTAAACGAAGACGACCTTTTTGCCATAAAATTTTCTTGATATATAAACATTTGAATCGACACAAAACAAATTACAGGCGCGAATACTCAGTACCAGACAACGCTACTCCTACTCGAGGTCTTACCCCACGCCCCCTCGCGAATCACGTGACCCAAATCAACCAATCGCTAATTTTCGTTGCATCAGCGTTGCACCTGAAGAAGCCCGATTTTTTGGATTACTTCCGCTAAAATCACTTTCAGTGATAAAATGAAAATACGATTGAAATTTTAAAGCAGTGTTAAAACAGCACCATTTAAAACAATAATGCAATAAAGCATTAACAGAAACTAAAGCTACTCTTCTTTCTTATTCTTCTATCTGAAAAACGTGGTTTTTAGACCGTGATGTGCATTGTTCCTTGCCGATTCAACGATGACCAGTCATAGTTGATATCACCGACACCGGCTCGGATGTTTTCGCGACGTTCTTTTCCCGCGCTGTCACTCGCAGAAACCACAAAGTTACACGAACCATGAATATTAATTCCCTCGGCAATAGTTGGCGAAGATTTCGGAGAAGAATGGAGGCTTCGTCCTGGCAAGTTAATTAGTTCGCGTGTACTTAATAGCTGCGCGGTCCTTTGTCATGGGGGAATGATGGGTTGTCTATAGTGTGTTATTAAACGTAAATTCTATGAAACAATGAAACGACATTCTGAATTGAGACGCTTGATAGACTTTCGCCATAACTTCGCTTCCTTACAGAAAACGTTTTTGCGGATAATCTTAATCGCGGACGTGGAAAGTTAATAATTTAACGAACCAAGTACAATGGCAGAGCTGAACAATAACGATGGAACGGTCGATATAAAATGCGTTTATTTCGCATTGCATTTCGTACCTATAGATTCAACGCAAGAACTACCAAAGTGATCGAAACGACGAATTTATAACTTTTGTTGTCATCGATGTAAAATAAGTATACTTTTAGATTGTTCAAATGATTCAATTTGAACAATCTAATTTTCATATTTTTCACATTTTCCTGTTTGCTAATTTTCAACATCTTGCTATAACTGGCCCACTAAATTTAACTTGAAACAGGAAATATTCCAGCTGCTTCTAATTAATATTAAATTCCAAACAATGCCCTTTCAACAAAGTTTACAACGAGCGTCACGACTGATTCGAATAATCAAGATATCAAACATTTCATCATTTTTAAAACCACGCCTGATCAAAGTCGACGCGTACTTCTGAATTGCAACGTCGAAATAAAATACCCAGAAACATCAAGACAATCGGAGAAAACGCGCAAACGTGAATAATGAACGTTAGGAACAAATCTGGGTCTCTGGAATTCCCAACATGAAATTGCAGCAGTGCGGTTAAAAGATACACGATGCATCATTGTTCGCGGGCAAACGTATCAGTCACGATAAATGTGTAATTCGCAGGAACGAGAAACCTCGCAGCGACGCAAAGCTGAACGTACGAAAATCTCCAGGGGTGGAGAGAAAGCCTAGTAGCCTCTCTGCCGACAGTTTCGTCGTGCTTTCTCTTGCTTTTCACCTCGAGGAGGCAGCCAGGTTGGCAAAGAGAGAAAACGCGAGGCTACAAAACACCCGGAATGGATCGAGTGGATCCCCGTGAACATTCGTTGAAAAGGAAGCGCATTTATTTCAGCAACGGTGCCTGCATCTTGCAACAGCTTGGCCTATTGTGGCATAACGCTGCGCCGACTGAATAAAGCGCGTCGTCGTCTACTGTCTCCGTGCGCGCACGTGCGCATTTTCTTGTAGTTCTCTTCGCTCAGACCGGCCGGTGATGTCCTTGACAATCCTCTAACATCTGTTTTATTCAGAAAATTCTTCGACAAATTTGTTTGCGGAAAATAACGAATTTCCTTTTACAACGAGAACCCGTAATTACGGGCTATTTTATTCCACGACAGTTATTCTCTCACGTTTATGCTGCAGAATGTCATAAACCCAAATACTCAAAATTACAAAAAAATTGATGAGAAAAAAGTTATTAAAACTTATTAACACGAAAAAACAAATAAATAATTCGATGGTCCTTCCTTCAGACGTCGTTGTACGTCGAGGGAATTTTGTCATTGACAGGGAATGCCACGGTGCGGCATTGTGAAACTGATAAAACGGGAGGTGTCAGCCGCCAGGTATTCTTCCTTCTAACAGCGACCCCCGCCGCCCAACTGGCGTTGCACGACTCCCAGGAGTCAAAGGAATTGTCACCTCGTGAAATCGGTGCTTCCTCCGCACTCTCCTTTTAGTTTTCTCTCTCTCTCTCTCTCTCTGTCTCTCTCCCTAGTCGCGACACCGCCGGATTTCCGTCTTCCAGCACGGTAGACTGCTACGGTGTCGCAGGAAATAACTCCGGCCTCCGGAGGCGTTTCGCGCTGTCTGCCGCTTTGACGATTATAGAACGCGTGCGTGAATAACCCACTTATTTTCTCCAACCACGTTCGCACTTCACTTTAATAGTCGGAGCAGCCGCAATTTCGTGAGTGTGCCCGTACACACACTCCGGGAAGGCTGCATGCGATTACACGCGACTGCCGCTTTCACGTCTTTGATCTAGCCGGGGAATTAACTTGAAACTATCGCCCAACCGGTGGCAATTCAACGCTCAACAAAGCAGACCATTAAACGAAGATACCCGGGAAACACTTTTCGGTAATTTAATTTCCCCTCCCCTCCCGCTATTTTTGCGGCCTCGTCCGCAGAACGTCCGATGTTGATCAATGAATTAGTGGTGGACTACCCTATATATATATATATATATATATAAAAATGGTAACGCGCAAGGGACTATGATTTAGTATTAGTTTCTCTGCAGCGTGTGGATGTTCTCAATCGCTTTCAAAATATGTAAATGAAGAGTTGGATAGAAGTTTAAATGAAAGTTTTGAAAGTTTAAGAAAAAGCATTTTGTGAAATAATTGTTCCTTTTAATAATAAAAGAAACGATGGAACATTCTTGGGTGCCTAATATATTTTTAATAATTCTCGCTACGTTCTCAATATTGTTACCTATATTTTAATTTATAATTTTTACAAATTTAATTGATTTAGTGTATATTTAATTAGATCTTGTCACATTGCACGTATAAAAATTACATAGATTATTTATAAGAAAATAACGACAATTTTTATAAATTTAATTGAGTTATATCCAACTAGACTATATACCTATACTTGTTATACGCTTAAATGTTAATTGCTATACAATTAAATATATTAATAAAAATTTTTAAAACATTCTTAATAATTTTTAATATATTCCCAACGTCATTCATTATTTATATTATTTACAAGAGAATTATTATTTTCAGTGCATATTTAACTCGTTAGTTCAGTAATAAATAATTAATACAACGTATGATTTTTATTAGTTACTTTCATCTAAAACACTGATTTACAAATTATCCCGGACCAAAAGTACGAGAGCTTCGATCGTCGAAAGGGGAGCACGTATCGTAGCATTCGTCTTTTGCAAATCGTAACGAGCGATCGCATTCTCGACAGAAATTTACGACACAAATTTCCGCGAGATCCTCGCAGATAGACAGCCCCGCACACACGTACGTACGTACGCCTCTTTCACCTATTCAGAAAATAGATAAAAAACGGAGGAAATGGAGGTCGAATGGTAGCAAGAGAGGATAAAAGTATATAGAAGGGAAATCTGTGAGCGAGCGGAGAATATAGCAGATATGCATAAAAATGTTCGGGCCGATAATATCGCGGTTAGTGGGACGATCACCGGAGAAAGTTACCTTCTCCTTTCCCGTCGCGTCTCTCGTGCTGACCCGTTCCTTTCCTGCGCGCTCAGAAACCTTCCCCGATGTTCTCCTTTCGCGACTCTACATGTGCCACGAAACACATGCGCCGCTTCTATTTCATTGCGACGATATAGTGTTATATTTTTTTTATCACTGAAAGTGATTTTAGCGGGGGTAACCCAGAAAATCACTTTCGGGCCTCTTCAGATGCAACGCTAGTGCAACGAAAATTAAGCGATTTGTTGATTTGGGTCACGTGACTCGTGAGGGAGCGTGGGGTAGACCTCGAGTAGGAGTGGCGTTGTCTGATACTGAGCGATCGCGCCTGTAATTTGTTTTCCATCGATTCAAATGTCTGTATCAATAAAATTTTATGGCAAAACAGTTGTCTTCATTTCCTAGTCGAAACTCTTTTTCCTCTCCTTAATTACGAGGACGAGGCAACAGAACACTTTCACCACACTGTGGTCGAAAATGACGTTAAACTCGAAAAATATTGATATATTGATTTTAAAATTGCGTGGTCTGAAAATACCAAGTTTACGAATTTTTTAAATCGACACTTCGAACAACATTTCCTTAAAGATCAAACTCTCGTTTCGTAGACAAATCGTGCAAAATTGGAGTCGTCAAAGACTCCAATAAAATTATCCTATATTTTCACGATTGTTTCGAAGCACAAAATACCAGAAATAATAGTCCATAAAATTAAAAACAATATTCATTAGATGGAGTAATAAACCAAACCTTATATCCTAAACTATTACTTTCATACAAATATGTTTTCTTTTCGAGAACATAGTTGCTTGTGTTTTCACACTCTCAAATAACCTTTTGCAAACATTTTTGGAAGTGTTATTATTCTAGAGAGTGGCAAACGAACTTGTTATTCGATAGTTATTAAAACGATTGTTTGCAGTTACGATTTAATACCTGTTGCAATTCTTTTTCGGTACGAGTTTAAAAATACTTGCGAAAAGTCTGTTTGTACAGACTTTGTGCAAAATTGGAATTTTCGTAACAAAATTATCCGACTTCGCGGCGCAAAATATACCACTGGGAATTGTTTGCAAATAGATCCGTAGAATCGAACGCGGTACACTGTTATTGAAACGATTATTTTCAATCGCAATTTAACCATAACACGTGTCAGAGAAGTACCCCTAAGGGAGTAACGTGTTTTAGGACTTAATTGCGCGCACCGGCCCCCCAACCGTTCTTCGTCCCGATGTAATCTAAATTGAACAAGGTCTCGGCGGATCGATAAGACATTGTATTCTGTCTAAACACTTTCCGTGACGTTTACGAGGAGTAGAAGGTAAAGCAGGAACGATGAGAAAGCTAAAATTCTTGCAAAGAATAACACACGAACAGCGAGTGGAAAAATTCATTTCAAAATTGTTTCGCTACTCTGTTGTTCATTTTGAAAAAATCAACCGTAATCTCTGATCGATTTTGCGTGAAAGTTAAGAATACAAATTTGTACGCGTGTTGATTAATAATAAAAAAAAAAAAAACGAATTCAGACGTTAGTTTTTGGTTAAACTTCAAACCAAATATGAATATGTTTTATTGTACATTTCTACATAACCATTAAATCTGTTTTAAAGGATAAAAATTTCGTCTTAATATATTTAAAAAAAAAAATCTTCATTTTTAAATTTTCTTTCATTTTTAATTTTAATTTTTCTAACCAATCATAAGCTTCAAAGTAAGTTTTGATGAAAAGAGACTTCGAATGGAGTGTAAAATAATATTTTGTCAAAATATACAATATAATGGATAAAAAATTGTATTTTAAGCTAAAAATACTCTTTTGTAGCAAAGTGATCAAATATCTCAATTGTTAATACAAATACGATTTTATCTTCTAAAATTGATAGAACGCAAAATTCGAATTTAATTTCCAGCCAGAGTATCAAATATTTTATCCAATTGAATCACGAGTGCTGCGTCAATTCAGATACTCGTAAATTAAAAAATTTACAAAACTTGACAAAAACCCACGCATCGATATAGCTTCACAGCTAATGCACGCCGAATCATAAATTAATCATTAAGCAAACTTGTAAGTTTAATGAAAATTAAACAGAGAAATTTTCTGGATTCTACAGAATCTCGTAACTTATTTTCATAAATTTGAAGCCACTTTGGTGGTATTTTCACATGGCGGCGGACTCCATGGATCGGCAACGATCCCGAAACTTCGGAGATGTTCGATCGACCGTTTTATCGTTTAAGTTCACCGCGAATACACAAAAAAGCAGACGAATGAGATTCCACGTTTTCATAACGTGGGAGGGGAAAGGAGGGGGAAATAAAATCCCGAATAGCGGTGGATTTTACGAACGACATAAAAAGAAGAAAGATAGAAAACTATGCAAAAGCGGAGGAGTACTTCGAAGCTTAATGACGCTTGCCCGCTTCGCGTACTCCTTTTCTTTCTTCTTCCCTCCCCCCTCTTTTCTCTACTCTTCTTTTATTCGTGAATTACTTAAATAACGTGACTCGGCGGAATCAGGCATCGAAACCCCCTTTGAAATCTTATTTCTTTGAAGGCTGCGTCTGACTGAATTTGAAATTTGAAATGTGCAGCATATTGATCGCATTGATCTTTGAACAATTCGAACGTCGAGCAAGAAATGTAAGGAAATTTGAGGAAACACGAGGCTTGCAATTTGAAGAGAAAATTAAAACGTCCAACGACAAAGAAGATGTGGCAGAGTTGAATGAAATTTTATTCGTTATTCAATTGTCTGATGATTGAAGACGCCGCTAAAGGAAGTCGACGCAGAAAGTCTATTTCTCTCTAGTTTAACTCCTTAAGCTTTTATTTTTTGTATTTAATTAAGGAATTCAATCGTGAAATATTCCTCTTGTTATATACATAGAAATCAGAAATACGAAAGATGCGCTCAAAGATTGGAGATTGAGCATTGATGGGACATCAAGTGTGAAGAATGAGACTACATCCTAGTGACACTAGTATTGGAAGTAAGTGATATACAAACAACTAAAGATATTGTGAAGCAAGACAAAACAATTTTATATGTATCTTTCCGAAACGATAATAGTAATTGCAAATGACCAGAATCATATCCTGTAACAAAATAGATATGTGTACATTTTATATATAGGCAAACTGTTTGATAGAAATGCTACTTAAAATACTGATGTGTTATTGAAATTTCAAGAACTTGCTTTAAAATTTTGTCTGAGACATAGGGACTGAAAGAGTTCCAAACTGATACAACAAGTAAAACTATATGATTTATATACCGTATCACTAGAACCTTGGCTGTTCAAGGCTGTTCGTTTAATATTCATTTTTCAGTAATATATATACCGAGTATTTATTTCAATTTTGTACTTCCTCTGTGATATGTACCTACTTGTCCCACACGTGTATGTACATATACTCATGATTCGATGACTTGGTGGAATGCTATTGTTCATAGTAATAGATCCTAAATGTTATTTCCATTATCAACTGCAATATTCGTATCTATGTGACGAAAAGTTACACTGGAAAATTTTAGTCCAAGTACATTTCATGCGTTACCTATAAAATACGGGTGATTGAGCACTCATGAACAATAGTGTACATACGCAACGACGTATAAACACATTTAGAAACATTTAGAACACACTGTACGAACAGTCGTCTTAAAATTCTTCGCGTTGGTGGAAATTTTGTGCTCCCGGAACGGATTGATTTAATTATTTATACTCGTCGAGATTTCAGAGCCCGCTGTACCCGAGAATCAGCCAGCTGACAATAAGTACGGGACGCATCAGGTCGTGAATCCTTCGGGGAGGAGCCTAATTGGAAAAATCCACGCGGAGA
This sequence comes from Melipona beecheii, assembly GCA_032399605.1. NCBI lineage: Eukaryota > Metazoa > Arthropoda > Insecta > Hymenoptera > Apidae > Melipona > Melipona beecheii. The sequence goes on from JAUCMO010000507.1 coordinate 8,096,942, forward strand.
TATCGAATCAAAAGATCGAGATTTCCGGGCACGTAGAACGTTTGTTTCCACGGGGAAAAATATCTTTCCGTCGCCAAATGTCGACTTGCCACGTTCCGACGCGGACGTAGACACGGTGCCACGTGCCGTGCAATTCGTATTCAGCGTCGCGGGGAAACAAGAGGAAAGAAACACGTCGGCTTTCACTCTCCCTCGTTTCGACACCTTTTTCCCCCCGTGCTCGGCGAGAAATCGAAATCCAATTTCGTTCGGACGCAAGCTTTCTTTTAAGAAACGAACAATAAAAACTCCCGTTCCGATCTGCCGATTGAACGATATGCATAATTCCATCCCGATGCCCGGCACAGCCTCACTGTTCCCCGTAGTCTTTCCACAATTACGCCGTTTATCTGCCCGTGAAAAAGCTCATTTACGAAAAATTGAGTTACGCCGCGGCAAGGAAAACGTAATGAGCAGCTGGTATGCCCGCCAACGTTTGCGTCTCTCGCGAATGCTTGTAATTAAACTGCGGATGTTTATTCGTCCGTGAGGAATCTGACGATGAAAAAAAAATATGCAAAGAAATACACGAAACACGCGGGATGTTCGAGTACTAATTGGGAACTGGAGAAATATCGTAAAGTATTGCATATATACAATAATATAAATATTGTATTATTGTATTAAATATATAAAAATATATAGATATATATTAAATAATGAATATATAATATTGTCAATATATTGCAAAATATTGTTTAATACATAAATATCAATATGATATTGTAAAATATTGCAGATTAGTCAGAACTTGGAATGTCATAAAATACGCAAATATTTAAAACGCGTTGGTTAAGAGTCACATAAAACGCGTGAAACATCCAAACGTACAAATTAGTCGAAACTAATCAAAAAAAATATTAAACGTCACAGTTGAAAACTACGAATGCCGAAAGTTATTCGAGAGGGAACGAGTGAAAAAACTTTATCGCATAAATATATTTTTTACCGATCTCGTCACTTTCGTACCGTGCGCGTCAATAACAGATTCAGATTACGAATTGAATTTTCCGCTCGAGCACTCCATAAATTAATCTACGCGTCACAGAACAGGTGACAGGGGAAATTCGAAAATCCAAATCAGAGAATGTCGTTAAAGCAACATTAACTTTCCAAACAAACGAAGCGCGTAAACAAGTTTATAACGTTTCGTTCCCGAAACTTCCACGACCGCGAGCAACATTTTCCATCGTATTTCACCGTATTTTCTCTAAGTGATATTGTTTCGTCCCCCGAGGATCGCGAAGAAAATTAAACTTCGGAATTGTCGCGGTTTGGAGAGATTATTGGGAAATTACGAAAGTTTTCCATTTCTCGAAGTTGGCTTAAACAACGCCGCCCGGCGGAGGTACCTCGGAAGAGCGTCGGTGATGCACGTTTTGAAAGGGCGCGTTTTGATGAACAAGGTTCGGTGTCTCCCGAAAAGAAGAAAACTCCTTCGAGCTTAAATAAAGGTTCTTTCGTGGTACCAAGCACCGGCCGAATAACGCGATTTAATATTTCCCCCCCGGTAGCGTGTTTAATTGGCGCTTTCTATTATCGGGATCGGCTGAAAGTGGCACAAAAGAGCGGCATTAAAGGAACGATCTATGAAAAATCGTTTCCCCTCCCCTTTGCATACAAATTGCTTCTCCTTCTGATTTCTAAAGTATCAAAGAGTCTATTCAACGTTTCTCTGCAACACAAAGACAAATCCTTCGTATTCATGTCGCCAAAAGAGTGGAGGCGAGGGAGAGAGAGAGGAGTGAAAACGCTTTCGCTTCGTGCCGAAAGTCTCATGCCGCGGCACGAAAGTGACCTATCCGGAAATTCAGAATTCACGCTGGCATCCGGTCGCAAAAATCGGTTACCGGCGGCCCTCGCCTAGGTATCAAAAACATTGGCGAAGGGAGAGATCCGTCCGAGAAGGATGTCACGTTCGGTAAACAATTCTCTCGTTCGAATCGTGGAATCGGTGGAAGGTGAATCGTAGAAATTCAAACGAGTACCCAAACCCGGAACCACCGAATTTCTCCCTCCCCCCTTCCCCCTGCTCTCTCTTTCTCTCTTTGTCCTTCGATTTCTCCGTTGAAATCATCATACTCGTCAAACTTCGAGTATTTATGAATATTTATTAATCATTTGGAAGGATACGATTAAAGGTTAAATGTTTCCATCATTCGGAACAGGGGTTCCTAATCTTTTTTTCTCTCCCGTACCCTTGATTTGGCTTTTCATTTACGAGTATCACGAACCCCTATCCATCCTCCAAAAACTTTCAAACAAGCCTCCCTCTGTGAATCAAAACTCGGTAAAACTCTTTTTCGTGTTTTTATTTTAACTCCTTTTTTCGCTGCTTTTTCGGTCATTACGATATTAGTTTCGCGTACTTCCAGAGATACAGGTTGGAAACCACCGATACAGAAGATTAATTTATTTATGTCTCTAGCCATTTCGTTACATCGCAAAATTTGCTACGTTCAAACTTGATGCAACATTTCGCCAACATCGGCCGATATTTTCAACGTTTAAGACTCGTTGCACGATATTGTTCCTTGAAAGGTACTTTGAACTTTGGAGCATCGAGCACGAAAATTTTCTGGACTGATTGAGTGTGTGTGTGTGTGTGTGTGTGTGTAAAATAATTAAAAAATATATATATATATTGTATTTTATTGTTAGATTAATGTTTTCCAATCAAGCATATTTTGATTGTAATATCGTCGTAATATCGTTGTGGAAAATAACGCATAAGTTTGATATCAGTCATATCAAAATCATGTCAAATCAACACGAATCAGCAAGAACAGGAAATTTTTCTTGGTTCATTTCACATCGTGAAACTTTCGAGACCTTGGCTACTCGTTCTTTTTATTCGATGTTAATTTAATTTAATAGAGAGGACGAGGTAACCTCGACGTTTTTATCGAAATTTTCTCGTAACTCGGATTTACCTTGCGCAGAGCCAACACGGTTTTACCAGTTTCTTTTTTCTTTTTTATTGGATATTTTTATTATTCACGCGTTGAGACAGTGTTTCGCACGTAAAAACATGAATCGTGTTTACTCCAATGATTTTGAAAATACCTCGACGAAAAATGTATATTAAAAAGTATAATACTGGTAAAATAACAATAGCTTAAAAATAAAGTAAGAGAAAAATATTGTTTAATTCCATTATTTCTACTATTTTCTGTTATTTTTATCATGTTCAGTAATGAAATACCAACAATACCTATTAATCAAATTAATACGAAAATAGAAATTGAATGAAGTATCCACGGTATTATCAGTAATAATGAAATCGAAATCGAAATTACCAGAAAAATATAAGTCGAATAAAGAAAAATAGAAGGAAAATTAAAACTGAAAACTGAGAGATCAATTATTAAAGTACGATAATGGAAACTTTCCTTGCGTGTATTTTTCCCGACACGTTAATATTTGATATCGTTATATCGTCAAAACAAATTTTTAATGTACCATTGATCGTAACAACCATACGTCACGTAGAACAATTACGAACTGCAAACGTTTTCAACTGCAACTGCGAGTCTAACCTGGTCGAAAACGAGGAACGACGATCTCGGAAACCAATGGACAATTTGGACGATCGTTGAACTCGATACAGATACAGAAAGAGGGGAATCGAGACGATATTATGTATTTAGAAAAGCACGTAAAACGGAATAGCGGTTTCCGGCGGTAGAAAAATACAGCGGAGGGGAGGGGACAGGATTCTCTCGCGGCCGACGTTCGAGCGACGGGTGAATCAAAACTTTTCGTGAAATAATGGGGCATCGCAGAACCGGAAACGACCCGGTTCTGCAACCGCCGCTCGAGTACATGTTTCAACAAGCCAGGAAGATTTCAAGAACAGTTCGCGACCACGGCAAACAAAACTCTTGTGAATTACCGGCGTGAGAAACCAGACGACAGATGGGGGCGGGGGCGGGGGGAGGAGAGGCAAAGAGGAAAAGAATAATCGTATTATAAGAATTAGATTGCAATCCTCTTATCCGTTCTCTCTTACGGTATGGACGGTAAACTTTCGCAAAGTTGTAACTATTTGTCTGCGTAGCTGTCTCGCGGACCTGGTTGTTATTAATAACACGCACGTTTAGTGAGTAACGATCGTTTAACATGAGAGACTTCTTGAATTTTTCTTTTTTTTTTTGGTTTTTTTGTTTTTTCAACCAATGAACTTGAGAAGTTTTATTGATACTCGTAAATTACTCGCAAAACCTAATATTTCTCCCGTGGACGCGACTGTTACTAATGGCAGGTATATTTAGCAGAAGGAATTGGAATTTCTTTTAATTTTTTAAGAAAAATGGCAATGGCACGTCTTACGAATGATAAAAGTGGAGAAATAAATTCTGCACAGTACAGTTACTCTTATTAACATTTGGCTGTCGCGAAATTACAGATTATTGCTTCGCGTATTTGTTCAATTTCATTTATTTGACGCGCGTAATTTTCTCCACAAGCGTCAGGCACGAGATTCGTGTTACTTTCATGTATTCTATATAGAGTTTTATTACATTAATTTAATTTTCTCGTTGATAGAATTTCTTTGCGGATTTGAATTTCTCCGTTATTCGGTACTTGTGCAAAAACGACTAAATAGAATATAAAATTTGAAATTTTAACTTTCAACTAGAATAATTTTATTAAGAAAGTATTATAAAAAATGTTACCAAGATATTAAATAATTAAACAACACTGTTATAAGCAAATTCTTGAAACATCGTAGCATGTATAAAAATTGCACGACTCGTACCTCAGTACGATTCGTCTCACTGAAAGGCCCAGAAGCAACTGTTCTGACTAGGAAATGAGGACGACATTTTTGCCATAAAATTTTATTGATACGCAAACATTTGAATCGATCGCCCAGTAGCAGACAACGCCACTTCTACTCGAGGTCTACCTCACGCCCCCTCGCGAGTCACGTGACCCAAATCAACCAACCGCTAATTTTCGTTGCATTAGCACGTTGCACCTGAAGATGCCTGATTTTCAGTGACAACAAAAGTATCGTTTTATTAAAAAGTCACGACGAAACTACAAAGTTAGAACGAACTAGCCAAACATGGATTAAACTTAACTTATTAATGATTTTGGATAAGATTAGCAGATGTCGTGTCGTCAGAATTTTCATTTGTCCCAAACTGTGTAGAAAAAAGTTTATAACACGAGAAATTAATATAATAAATTTGTCATTATTACAATCGTTAACAAGATGCAAGACTATCTGATAAAATCGACGTTTATTCTATTAGAAACGTTGATCCAATTCACTTCATTTTCATTACCACCACTTTAAATATGGTAAGAAGCTCGTAACGCATTCGCGGAAAACAAAGGAAAACGACGAGATAATACTTTTTCATTGAATAACAATTCCGTATTTAGACAACACTTTGCGACGAGATATATTATAATCTGTGTTTTATCCGTTTGTTATTTCGCATCTTTGTTACAATTTTTAATACGATACTCATCAACCTACGTTCTCATTTCTCTTGTGTCAATATTTTATGAGAATATTCCATACACTGCGAATTATTAACTGAGATTTAATTGAACGAAACATACTTATATTTTCGAAGCAAAACGTACACTCGGAATAGTATTTCTTTCTGCTGAAACGCGAAATAATAACGGCGATAAAAAAGAGGGAAAAAAAAAAGAAAAAAAGGAAAAAAGAAATGGGACCGCGCACGAACGTTGCAATTTCACCGCGTGCAAGCGTCGCTTTACTGAATAATGGAAATTTATATACGAAATCGGGCAGAGATTAATTCAAAATCAACAGCGGTTGTTTCTCTTCACAAACAGGGCAACTTCCGCGCAATAATTTCGCGCGAGTGAAATTTCAATCGATTCGTCGAAAATCGGGATGTAAAGGTGATCGGTGTCACATCCAGGACGACCAGAAGGAGAAGAAAAAAATGAATGAATATTCATCTTGGCCACAACGCGCGCATCGACAGCTTTGTTGCCGATCGGTGATTATCGATTCGCGTCACGCCGATGGAATTGGCCGAGGGGAAGGCGAAGGGAAGCGGAGACGGGTACGAAAGTACGTCCGCGGAGGGATGGAAAAGGAAAAAAGTGGAAAGAAACAAGAGGCCAGGGGAGAAAACGGGAAAAAAGAACCGACAACGAGATACGCGCTGGCCTCGTAAAACGCGATACAAAATTACCGATAAATTTTTGGGATAGCACGCGCCCGGAAATTTATCGTGATTGATAACACCCGTCCCATTCGTTATTTCGAGTTTGTCAGCTACTATAAAAAAAAAAAAAAGAAAAAAGAGAGAGAAAGAGAGAGAAAAAGTAAGGTCTCGCGTTATTTTTCGATCGGTGTCTACTGCAATTTATAACACTGCAAACCAATAGTTCCACTACATATTTGGCAAAAAGAACTTTCAAGCACGCGAGTTACGAGCGGCTTTTTTGTGTCTAAAAACCTCGCGTCCCGTTGCTGATATTTATAGGAACAGACACGAGGAAATTTCTGTGAACTGTGAGTTTTATAAAATCGCACGCTAAACATTCGCAAAGACGATAAACGTTTCAATCATGTGGTATCGAATGATCCACTTACCCCTTCAACGGCATCTATTGAAACGGCAAAACGATGCATTGTGCATTGTTCCATTGCGGTGAAAAATGTTTCGGTTACTCGCGAAAGTAAATATATTACGAGCAGTTACATAAAAACATTTTGAAGTTTCGATCGTGCCGATCAAGTTTGAAACAAATTTAAAAACATACGTGTTTAAAGTTTACGAATTAGTTACGTTTAACACGATATGTGACATTTCGCAGAGATCAAAAAAAGTACTTTGTGAATAATCAATAGCTAATAATTTGCTGTTAATAATTTCCAAACAGCTAGGAATACATGAATAATTAATATATGAATATTTAAACGAAATCATCTTCGATACTTGTCACTTGCTCAAGACGCCCGTTCGATATGTACATTGAGTTCATCAAACTAGTTTCAAATTTTACGTCGATAATAATAGTCGTACTTTATTACGGTGTCAATTTTCAAAATGTTTTACAACTTAACAGACATTCTACATTCGCAAAAAGTTTACACTTTCGTGAATAGTTTCATGAATAACTGAGTGTGCTATGAAATGAAATGTATATTAAAAAAGTTTTAACAACACTGCAATGAGATGCAACTATCGTGATTACATCAATTTCAAAATCTATCTATGTCTGCGTCTATCTATGGAACATACGAGATATATTACACACAAATACATCATATTGATGTGATACAAATTATAATATGTTATAAATGTTTAGTGTAACAAATATTGCGCGAACCATCTCACTGACATAATACTCTGTGTTTTTTAAATATTTTTGTTATATTTTTGTGAAACGTACACGTTATTACGCAGTATTCTGCTAAATATCTTGCAACTTGTTAGATATAAAAATCATTCCAATCGACTTGCGTATTTGTGTCTTTAATCGAAATCGTCATTTTTCACGAGTGTTATTTACCGTTAGTAAACGTTAGTAACGTTATTGGTCGCGGATAGACGACAGCTCGGTGATCTAAGGTTAAAGGCGTGGGCGATCGAGCACAGCCTTTTCAACGTGCATTTACGCAATTGCAGCACTCTACGGGCACAGGTGATTTACGGTTCGATTCAATGGGATCCCGTCCCTCTTGGATCGTCATCCACGCGTTTGTCTGGACGTCACACTTTCGCCCACCCCGCGAATGCTCGCCTCGACGTACACCGCGCTACCTTCACTGTGATATTTCTACGTTCTAATGACTAATAGTTTTTATAACGCTTCAACATCCTTGTACGATTAAAAAAGAGACGAAGATCTTAACCCTTTCGGTTGTAACAACGAGTCACACTCGCGATGGGAAATACGGTTTCGATTTGAAAAGAAAAATATAATCCCATGGAATATGAATGCGAATTTGTATTTTCGTCAAAATTGATCGACACAAATTACACGCGATGCTTTCGAGAAGAAAACCTCAGGTCAAGGGGGTCGAGGACGTTGTTGGCAGAGTTTAACAAAACATTAATTTTCTCGTTAGATATAAAAAGATTAATCCAATTGAAATACGCACAGAATAATTTTCTTTCACACGTGTATGCAACGTAACGAAATGTTTTGATAAAAATTATTTTAAACGATCGATCCAATTTAAAAAAAAACACACACACATATTTATAGATCAGCTTTTCAGCTTTTCTTTCACATTTCTGTTAAAAATACCTGCGTAAACCTTGTCCGATCGTCAAATGTAATTTCCTACCAATTCCATTATCGTAATTCAAATTGGATTCACGTTTTCTTTATCTCAGAGTCCTGTTCTTTCCCGCTTTCCACTGGTTTTACATTCGCAAGAATAGAAAACCAAACGTCGTAACATACGCGTAATTGCGAATACTTATCGATAACAAACAGCAGAAATGAAGAATCATGTTCAAATTGCATCACGCGACGACAGACGTAACAAAAATTGACAACTACCTTCGACTATCCGCTTTCGACTTCGAGACGTTTCGAAGTTTTCTCTTCTCGTTATCTAACCTCGTTTCATTTTTCCCCTCGTTACTGGATTTCTTTGCCTACCGTAATTCGACAAATCATTCTCGATTTCTACGCAACGATATGAAACTATCTCTCGAAATCGGTACACGTTGTTACCGATCCATCAAATAGGTAATAACTTTCGTACGGCCTTTCGATCGAAAATGAGTTCTACTTTTGAGAACCATCGAAGGACCCACGCTTTTTTTTACCTTTGTACAAATATTACGTGAAAATTTCCCTAGAATGTTTTCGCGCAGCAGATCTCGTTACTCCAAAACAACTTCAATTCAAAACATGAAAAATGACACGAAAATTCAAAACTTAATTATCTCGATGTTATAAGGAGGAAGGGAGCATTGGAATATTTCATCAATTTTATATGCCACACGTACGTTTCGACACCGATGATGTAATAATCTAATTGATGCAATTAAATGAGAATTCGCGTCTCACTGATGTACAGTAAATTCGATAAAAATTTATTTTATTTATGCACCGCACGACTTGTACTCCAGTACGATTCGTCTCACTGAAAGGCCCAAAAGCAACTGTTTTGACTAGGGAATGAAGACGACTTTTTTGCCATAAAATTTTGTTGATATGGAAACATTTAAATGGATACAAAACAAATTACAGGCGTGATCGCTCAATACCAGACAACGTCACTCCTACTCGAGGTCTACTCCACGCCCCCTCGCGAATCACGTGACCCAAACCAACCAATCGCTAATTTTCGTTGCATCAGCGTTGCACCTGAAGAGGCCCGATTTTAAATGTACATAATTTCTCTGTAATTAGAAAAAAGGAACGAGCAGTCATATTACTGCAATTAAAATAATCTATGAAACATGTATTTAAAATAATGTATCAATGTCGAGTGATCCGAACGACAGGTGTAAAACGTATTTTGCAAGAGTATTCTCCACACAAATGGTATGCCATTTTTATTTAATATAAATGATCGATGAGCAAATCTTGAAAACGAGCTCGCTCAGCTTCAAAGTTCGTTCGAAAATATCGTACGAGGGCTCTGTATGAGGGTCGATTATTGCTTCAAGATCGCGGAACGACAATGATCTACGTACGTACAGGAAAATCGGGGGAGACACGAGAGCCCCGTGGCACGATCGCGAGGCTTGACAAGACCGTTAGCGTGACAAGTGAAACTCGCCGGTCAGAGCGTCCGTAAAATCGCATCGGGAGAGAGAGAGAGAGAGAGAGAAAGAGAGAGAGAGAAAGAGAGAGAGTAGAACGTTCCCGTGGATTATAAATGAGGTTTCATCTCGCTTCCTCAGCCCTCTGGCTGGCTCGCGTTTGTCCTCGTCGACTCGCGGCTGTTGACTGATCAAACTCGCCTTAACTTGCTTAATCGATAATTACAAACGATCGTTGATTACGCCGGTAATCGATCGTTTACTCGAAGGTATACCGAGGCCAATCGATAGCGCGTCTCTGACGTACATCGCGTGGCAAGATCCGTCGTGTAATTCAAGTTCGAAAAATTTTATGATACGGCTCGAAGTCAGATGAAAATCAAGAAGAACATTGGCTACATTTTATTTGGAATAGAATAGAAAATGACGATTCGAAATGACGAATTATTCCAACTAATTTATCACGCAACGTTGTATTTTATTCTTATCATGTGCGTATGATTGTAAGGAACAAGATCATTGCAAAGATGATTACACTGAAATTATAAGGAATAATGAATTATTTCAATTAATAATTGTACTTTATTATTAATAATATATGTGTTGTCATATTATCGTAAAGAATATTACATTGTTATAAGGAATATCATATTATTAGTAGTAGTTTGGTTTATGCGTAATTTTACAAATAAAGATACATCCTGAAAAACAAGCTAGTGCCCAATGTATTCAGGACTAAATAGAAATGAATAAGTGACAAGAGACGATTCCACAAGAGAAAATAAGGGAAAATATGGGGTAAAATTTGTTCGTTTGAAACCTCGTTTTGAAGCAAATAGAGTTTTTAATGTATTCGATGGATTTTCAAATTTCATTTTCCCAAAAATGAAAAAATTCGACAATTTTCGATCTATTTCTGCGTGTTCATTGTCGACACCTATATCTAATCAAAAATTTAAAAAAAAATGGACTTAGCAATTTTTCAAAGTCAATTTAAAAAAAAAAATAAATAAATGGAACCAATTTATTTAATATCAAATTTTCACCCATCGTGTACGTATATAGGGTGGGCCAAAAATTACTTCCTACTAAAATAATTTTTTAATTAATTTGCGAACGCTCTGACGTCTGTTAACATTTGAAACAGAAATAATTTTTAAAACGTAATGAAAAAATCATCTTTGAACTGAAATTTAACTTAGAATTAATAAAATTAGATTTTTCTTATATTTTGATGTTTTATCAAAAAAAAAAAAAAAAAAAAAACTCTACAGTCGTATTGCATCTACATTCAGCCTGGATTAAAAATTAGGGGAACCCAGAATTTCAGTAATAGTCCCACGTGCAGCATAATATTTCAAGCAAGCGAGGATAATTGAGAACAATTTTTAATTAATATTCCCTTAGCCGGAAATTATACACGGGTACCGAAAGGGAATGTCACTTAATTAAACAGGACGTTTTCTCATTAGCGCGGTAATAAGAATACCTGAAAAAAAAAAAGAAAACTGCTGAAGTTAAAGTTTGAATTTGCAAATGCTGGAAATGAAATATACAACCCAACAGAACAAAGCGGTGACTGAATGAGGAATCGCGAAAAACGTGCATTTCAACAGCGGCAATTTCACAAGGGAATTCGTGCAATTCACTCGCCTTCTTTCTAATTTATTAAATTATTAACAGGCGAACACCCGCCGTAGACGTTATATCGCGCGATAATTATTTACACGTATTAAAGTAACGAGTACACTTTCGTTGGGAGCAGAGCCGTTCGCGCAACAAATGAAGTCGCTGCTTCATTATCAATCATCTCGTCGTCAACGTTTCTAATTAAATCGCCTACACCGAAATGGAGGATGCAATTAATGCCCTAAATAATTCAGTCTAAATAATCCCTGCGGATAATAAGTCGCATGGCAAAATGTACCGTAGCGCGTAAGCTGCTTATACAGCTTTTACATTGTTTTCTAGACGAGTTACAACGTGGTGATTACGTTGTCGGGGGAATTAATTGCAGTCAGATTGAATACAATCGTCCGGCTTCGAGAAAAGTGAGCAAGATAAAATTGTCGCATTTTAATGCCCGTTTAATTATTCCGCGCGATTATTATCAAATATTATCTTATTTCATCCGTGTGTTTATTATGGTATTACGATGGAAGTGGAAGACTGTAACTTAACCGAGTAATTCTAAAATCTAACGAAAACAAGCCAAGAGTGAAGATTTCCATCATTTAAATTCATATTTTTGAAAATATAATTCAAATAATGTTATACAATAATTTTCCGATGTGATATAACAATTAAAATAATTTTAGGCAATTTTATATAATAATACTGACACACTTTTATGTAGCAAATATTATTGCATTCTCTGGAATTTTGTTCTCTAAAATGTTTTGTAAATGCATAAAAATGTACCTATGTACTTCCTACTTGCTGAAAAATCGAAATTGATAATCCCGTAACGTTACGACGAAATATTTTGATAATTTAAACTGCTCGAAGGAATCACAATCAGTCACAAAAGTCATCATACATCTGTTTAATAAAAATTAAAAATTGGATCGATCCTAAAATATTTCTTACGTAACTCTATGTGTAATTACGATATGTTTAGTAAAGAAATAAAACTTACATTGACTATAGAATTGTATAATAAGAATACATTCGTACATTTTAATATTACAATAATTGTACGGTAGATCATTTTCAATTTAATTATGTTTTGCAATAAACAAATTTATCACTTATCAGAATAATTTTGACATAACCTATAAACCTATAAATTAAAGCTACAAGACATAACCTATAAAGTTAAACCTACGAGACATAACCTATAAAATGTTAGAAATTCTTGTGCATAGACATGTAACTACGAAATAACGAAATGAGACTCAAGCAACAACGAAACGAAACTTCTTTTTCATTACAAAATTTAGCAGTTATAAACATATATTTGTTTTATTTATCGAGCTGGCGTTTGAGCAATTACGACCGTCTGGAAAACTTCCGCTTTGTATCAGCACGAGGGCAAGAAAAAAGAAAAGAACTTGTGCAAAGGCTCGATTTCAAAGGTTTTTCATAGCGACTTAATTGAACTGAACAATCTACCGGATCTACTCTCGCACTCTTGCAAATTCATTGGTGTACACCTTACAGTCAGCATTATTTTCCATTGATGTAAGTACGTCTGGCGTTTATAAACGCGGAAGTACACTCAAATTCCCCGTCTGGAACGCTTTATCTCTGTGCCTTTTAAATGACGACAAGGCAGAAACAGGACGTAACAGACAAAAGAATTTAAATATGTCCCTTTGCAGCGCGTTACGGACGGGTGACATACATTTTCATGTTCGTCTCCTGCCGACGTTGCGATTTTCTGGGTAAAGATCATTTTTCAAAAGCATTCCGATAGAACCGATAAAATCCCCCGAATCGACATCTCAATTAAAAGAGAAGCGACGTGTCATGGTGGAAAAATTAGATCAATATTCCAATAAATTACCCAATACTTTCACATCGACGTGGAATTTTTTTTTCTCTTTTATTGCAAAATGAAGAAAAAGCGCGAAATTAAAAATTCTGAATAATCTGCGCTGAACTAAAGAATAGTCTATGTAACTTTGTTATTTTAATATGATGTACAATATATGACGTACATATTGCATTTTAATATAATTCTATAACGAATTTAGCTTTTTAATCAAAAATATTGAAGTTCTTGTTCTTACTTAATTTATGTCACACGCTTAAATGATTACCAAGTGCTTCCTTTGAACTTTGTTATACTCCAAGTAATAAATTTGATCGTTAAGTTTCGTCTTTGCACGATAATTGTCATTTAAGAGATGTTAATGTTTCATTAGTTTTGTAATTTTCGTTACAATTTTCTCGATACGAATTACGAATTTTCAATTTTCAACTTTCTATACGTATATCTTGCACGCGATTTACAATATTAATTATGAAAATTCGTTCGAATATTATTGATTTTAAATTGTTTCTCTAAGAAGAAACGAATTACGATTTTATCACGTATCAATTCTGGATTTGGAGTCATTTTGTCTTCTTTCTTGAAATTTGTCGATTTTTATTCTTTTTATAGATTTTACTCGTCGCATTAATATCACGTATGCTGTTTTTAACCAGCGATGATCAAGATTTTGTTATGTCAGAAAGGAAAAAGTTTCGAAAATTGTTTCTCTGTCACGGAGATTATTAGTTAGAATTTCCTTAATTTGGAGCTTGGAGTTGCACGACATAAACTTTCTACGTTTATTTCTGCTACCATTTGCAGAAAACGTTCGTATTCCTGGAATATTTTACTCGAGTTCAAAGAACAGTAAATTAAGGAATAGAAAGTAAATGTTACTACTGCCCGAAACAATTTAGATATTTGTTCAAAACTGCTTTTAAACTGTCAGTTTTTCAATCTTACAGATTAAATGCTTCTCAACAAATCTAGTCTCGTTATTACTCACACTTTCGACGTTACTCATACTTTTAACGATTGTAAAAATAACTTGGTCGAGTTTTATCTTTATTTGTCCTTCCTAGACGTATTTACGAAAATCCTTTATCAGTAATACCAAAGATAGAATGTATAGAATTAAATATTATTTAAACAAGAAAAAAAATAATCAAATTACCAATATTCAAGTTCTCGTATCGAAAAGTACTTTATCATATCAAAAATTCACAAGGCAAATAATCAAATAATCAACTTATCTCAATCGAGGAGAATTTCCTCATTGTATAAATATTCTGATTTAACAATTAACCGCTTTCGTTGCTCCAGCGGATATTTTTATTGACATTTCTATAGATACTCGAACGCGAACGCTGAAACAATAAATCCCTGACCGACGTTCGAGAAGCAGTCCGATAGATTCGAAACGATAGATCGAAACGAAACGCTTTTCACCATCGGGTAGAGTCGGAAGGGACACGAGTCCCGGCGGTTGAAACTCGGTTGAAAAACGGCTAGACGGAAAGAAAGGTCCCTCGTTAAACTTTCCCCGGGACGACGAAAGAATCGGCAAACACGCAAAAATCGGGCCGGTTTTTCAATAGAAAATGGTAATGCATAGTTCTAATAAAATTGTTAAAACTTTAACACAAATTTGAATATGTGACATAAGGAATATGGAAAATAAGGATTTTAATATTTTAATATTAATAATAATTTAAAATAGTTGAAAATTTAGTTAGTTATAAATTGTTTTTAAGAATGCTATATAAAGAGTCACTGATTTTAGCGGGAGTAACCCAGAAAATCGGCCTCTTCAGGTGCAACGCTAATGCAACGAAAATTAGCGATTGGTTGATTTGGGTCACGCGATTCGTGAGGGGGCGTGGGGTAGTCCTCGAGTAGGAGTGGCGCTGTCTGGTACTGAGCGATCTGTAATTTGTTTTCTATCGATTCAAATGTTTGCATATCAATAAAATTTTCTGGCAAAAATGTCGTCTTCGTTTCCTAGTCAGAACAGTTGCTGAGACGAATCGTACTGGGATACAGTCGTGCAGTTTTTTTACTACGTCGGTAATCAAATTTCGCGGGTCACGAAAGTCCGCAAAGTCCGTCTCTGTTCGTATATCTCGTCTATGCTCGAGGACTCGACCGGCGAAATTCGGAAAAATCTATCTCTCGCTGTTGTTAGCGCGTTCCGCGAAGGAAACGCCCTCCGCGGTTCCGCAGGAGCAACAAAACGTGGGAAAGAGCGGTGCCGGCTAGTTCTCAGAGATAAGGAGTCTCGTTTATAATAGCTGCTGCCCACTGCCCACACTCGTATTTCTCTCTCTCTCTCTCTCTCTCTCTCTCTCTCTCTCTCTCTCTCTCTCTCTGTGCGTCGAGTGAATGTCTTATCGTTCGATTCGCTTCGTTTGCCGGGTTCGGCCGGGCCGGTGGCAGAGAAAGGCAGGAAATCGCGTCCGTGGTTAGGTTCGTGGCACACGTGCGCGCACACACGACGCCACACGGCCCGAAGAGGTACACGTATGTAGCAGAATGGACTCGATATCGTAGCTCGCGTGTCGTCACACGCGATCAGAACGATCCCGTAGAGGCAGATAGAGGCAGCCGGAGTCGAGAAAGTTGGAGACACGAACGGTTTGATCGAGCTCGACCCCTCTCGTTCGTTCGATCGCATTGTGAAGAAGAAAGGGTTAATTACCAGCGACAATTTACGAGTAAATCACAGTCGCGGAGAAAGTCCGTTTCCACGATATCGGAATTCCTGAATGGATAACAATTAATCTGAAGGGTTATTTCTTTTCTTTTTGTGCCGTTAAGAATGTTGATTAGTGACAATCGGATAGAATCTGTTTTTTTTTTTATACTATTCAAAGTACTTTGAGTTGGAGAAGAACGAATAATAGTTAATTTATTAGACTGCGTTCTTATTTTTTATCTTTTAGGATCTTCTATTTCTACTCTTGAAAACCTTTCAAATTTGAGAAAAATAAGATGATGTTGAGGATCATTCGAAGCACTTTTTCGATTGAAACGAAAGCGAGATTGAAAGATAAAACATTCGAGGATAGCAGCACAGTCAAGAGGAAATGAAAGTAACTTGTTGCGAGGAGAGGAGAATTTTTGTTCGAGAGTTTTGAAAGTTGTTCAAGTGTGAAAAACTTTAAAATTGCATGTCTAGTAATTCTACTAGTTTTAGATAAATATTTTACGCATTTTCTTTTATGTTTCGATCTTTTATGTGTGTTATATGAGACATTTTAAAATTTTATTGACACTATCACGATTATATTGTTCGAGTTTCAAACAAATTAAATATATACAAAGAAATTATTAATAAGCATTAATATCATCATACATACATTTTAATACATACTCAATTTTTGCAATTAATATCTTGTAATTTTTAAATTAGATTTTTAGATAAATTTCAAACCTATCATTATAGTAAAGTAAATATACAGTATGGTAAATAAAATTTCAAAATGTTTTATGTAACAAATAACATGTAACACACACAGTTGATAAAAATTTTTCTACGATAAGTTTTTCTTACTCGAATATTTTCATATTCCACATAAATAAAGATTTCCTAACACGTATGAAGAAAATTGAAATTTGTTTAACAATTCTATATATATATATATATATAAACCGTAACAAATAAAATTGAACAATGTAACAGCGAATAATTACAAGTTGTAATCGATACAATGTTAAAAGTACCTATATATTTTAACATCAATTATGATTTTACGATTTATTATGACTGATTCATTATAGCATTTTCATTTAAAAATGTTCCAGAAAAATGTAAAAATGTCTGGAAGGAAAAGCGAGTATAGAAGCTCGCTTAAAAATATTCGCAAAGTATTTGTAAACCGGAAATATGAATTAAAAGCAATATCATGGCTTTTGCACTACGTTCGCAATAAAAATTAAAGACCCCACGAAACTTCGAGATACGACTAAGAGAAATGAATTTTCTCAACCAAAGTCAAAATAACAAATTTACAATTTTATAAATCAAAATATACAAACAAACCTTCGTACTCATTTTCGTATATTTCAAACTTTTTCCTACTTCTTGCACTCTAATTTCTCACAGCTGCAATTTTTTTCTTTAGTCTTTAATTTGTTCTAGAGTTAATAGAGCAGAAGCTGCAAGTGTAAACGAAGCGATAAAGATGCGAAAAAATATTAAACGAAGTAAACAGATATAATGAATGCTGACAACAGAGAACTGATTTTAATTTCATATGAGCCTTCGTTGCAAAAAAGGTGAGACGTCATTAAAGAGTCAAGAATACCAAGTTCAAGGTTAGATGTTCGTTGTCTGTTTCATTGTCTGAGTAATTTCCTTGAATAAAAATAAAAGTGAACGACAACTTACATAAATCTAGAGCGTTATACAACTACATTAAAATCTACGTTTCTTCGTCTGAATTTCATCCATACATTATCTAAACTTTACTTACTCGTACTGTAATATAGAAAAAAAAAAAAAAGAAATAAAGAATCGATTAAACCTTTTTCAAGTGTCATTTGATTTTGAAAACGTGCATAATTATTCTCGAGCTGCGACGATTCGACAAAAGCAGAAGCGTAATATATGTTTGTATAAATAATATAACTCCAAATAAATTCTTTAAAAAACAGAAAACTCTAAATGCCCGACTTTTGGAAAACAGCCTGGATCCATTAATAAATGTAATACGAACTTCTAAATAAAATTCTTAAGAGAACCTCTAGATGCCCGACTTTTCAGGAAAAAACAGATTGGACATGTTAACGTAGCAAAGAAAAGAAGAAAAGGGACTATTTACGAACCACGAGGAATCATCTGCGGATTGTCCGCGACAAGGGAAAAAAAAACACCCGAATGCCCTTTAACCACGGACGTCGGCGGCTTTGAGAACGGTGATAAGTTGTCGAGGGAAACAAGCCGGTGGTTATCCTCCGCGGGGCGATTTAATGGCGAATTTGCTCGTGGTTAATAACAGCTCGGGCAAGGAAAGTACTCGGACAGCCTGTTGGGTGGCACGGGTCAGGTGCTCGGTAGAAAGTGAACCGTGTACTTGGAACTCGAGAACGAGAACGAGAACGTGAACGTGAACGCAACTCGTGTCTAGCGGCTATCGTTGGCTATCGAAACGTTGTTGAGAATTAGTCATAGGTATATGAGTACGATCCTTAGGCACTGTGGCCATGCAAAGATATACAGGGTGTTCGCGTTATTCTCGTCGGAAATGTTGGACAAAAGGAAACAAATGGCAGAGGAATGGAAGTTTGCTATGACGAGCATGGCAGTGTGCAACAATCTGTTACGTTTACTACATTTCTCACGAAATTAAAGTGCATACGTACGAATGTGAACATCGTAAATATATCTTAATTATTGCTGACATCTAAAGGACATTGTTTACCATACGTTTGAATTCTTAAACAAAAAAGAAAAAAGTAGTCTATGTAAAAAATTAAAGGTCACCCTTTAGATTCTTTCTATTCACGCATTGACAACTTTGTCGTAAGCAAATGAAATAAATTTTGAGATAAATGTAAAGACAAAGATATACATTTATCCGGAATAAATGTATTTTACAGCTTGGAAGGTTCAATGTTTTTGTTTTCAGATCACATACACTCGAGTGTAAACATTTTTTATCGAAGCTCGTACTTTGCATTACGATTATTTCGTCGCGCGATTTTATTGATCAACGGTAGCGGGAAACGCTATTCGAAAAGAAAAGAAAAGGGGAAAAAAGGAAAAACGATCGTATCGAGATCGAGCTAATTGTAAGCCAAATCGCGTCCCGTTGTCGTTCGACGAACCGTCGCGATTCGTTTTTCGTCGTCGAGGTGAAACGTGACTATCCGCATCGCTCGGCACACCGCGCGTACACGTAATCACCGACATTACGAGGCTCGATGAGAGTTATTAGTAGACAAACGGTTTCTAACCCTATATCGGATCGATGCGAGTAGCTCGAGTGGAAATCCGTGGCACGTGATTTCCTTTTACGGGGACAGAACGGAACAGTCGACGTGAATCGTGCTACGCGATACGTCGACGTCTGAGGACCACTCGCTGCGAGTGTGGGAAAGTCAAATTGTCCGTACGTTCCATTTGTGTTTTTAATTAGTTGCGTTTGAGGGGCACTTGTTGTAGAAAACGACGCAAGTGCGAGAAAGTCGCATTTTTCAAGAGAAAGAAAATAACGTGAACGAACTTTGAATTACTTCGTCTGTTTTCGTTGCTAAATGTGTCTGAGAATACATTCAAAACGACCAATTATGACTTATAATATTCTAGTAATTTTCGTTAGAAATTCTACAATCTGCAAAATAATGTATATTATCGCTGAAAGTGACCTTAGCGGGTCTCTTTAGATGCAACGCCAATGCAACGAAAATTAGCGATTGGTTGATTTGGGTCGCGTGATTCGCGAGAGGGCGTGGCGTAGACGTTGTCTGGTACTGAGCGATCGCGCCAGTAATTTGTTTTGTGTTGATTCAAATGTTTACATATCAATTTTATGGCAAAAAGTCGTCTTCGCTTCCTAGTCAGAACAATTACTTTCTCGGCCTTTCGGTGAGACGAATCGTATAAAATTTTCCGTCGTCGGTAATTTTAGTGTCAATTTTTAAATTTACCTTTAAATTTAGTTTTAATTAATTAAAAGAAATCACAAAACAGGTTTTGATTACGTTAGAACGTTACGGCGATTTGATTGAAGGCTGAGCCTTCTTTTTTTTTGCTTTTCTCTTTTTCTCGTCAAACTGGAACAGGATCGATACACCGTGCAGAGTTTGAAGACGCAACCGTGTTAGTCGTAGATCGATGTAATTTTATTTGAAATGAACCTTTCAACTTAACGAACGAAGTAATTTTCAACGACCCCCACTCTCGGAAAAAGGCAATAAAAAGCGGTTCAACTTTCAAAAAGAAGTATCCACCAAGGAACGTGCAACGAGTTTTCCGCCTGAAAACACTCCACGCTTTCCCACGCCCGAATCGTTCAGCGAATCGCAAAAACCGCAGCGAATGCGATTCGATGCGAAATACAGAGGCGCGGAATATATATATATATATATATGTATATAAAAACCAGGCAAATACGATATTCGCGTTTGCGCCATGGGGCCGTCCATTCAAACTCACCCGGCCGTGCATAAACATAATAAGTAACGCAAGATAATTTGATTAATGCTGTTACATTAACTCCCCGTTTCGTCAAATTTAATTAAAATCGAACGCTTTAACAAAACTCGTTCGTCCCCCGTTCGGCCAAAATCGAGCCGCTATAAACGAAATTAAAACAGCACGTTCGCGGAACGCGCGTATTGGGGAAAAATTCATCGATGCAATTGTTAATACACAGTGGATCAAGAAAATGATGGAACACGCGCGCTCTTCGTGTCGAAATGTCGAAATGTCTTTGGTGGATTTCCAGTCTTTTTTCTTCTATTATAATTTTTTTCATGCGACGTGTTCTCTTTTTTTTTTTTATTTTTTTCTTAAGTTTGACAAAAACTATATAACATTTTCAATCTCTCCCGTTTTAGTGACAAAATGAATTTCTCATTAAAGAAACTAATAGCGAATTAGCCGAAATTGGGAAAATCTCTAAATACGTAACATATATAATATTTCTGTTACAAATTATACTTTTGACTTCGAAAACGATTCGTATATTCCAAGAGTCTTCGATCAACAAACGAAACACGTGTTTGACAAGCGCGTTATAATTTGCAAGTCTCGAAAACGCAGTTAAAGAGAAGAAACAAAAATTTGTTTCTTCCACCGAATATTACAACACTCTCTGATCCAAATATTTTATATACTTTTGTACATTATATTTATCGCGTGCATTTTCGCAGATTCAGATTTTCCATGAATGCATAAAAATTCGCAGTCTAATTATACGTTGCGAGATAATTTAATTACACGGTGTAATTAAATTTGACACAAACGAATGCTTTATCGCACTCGGCAAACATAAATTCGACTGAACATTTGAGACATCTGTCGAGAACTAATAATCTGAACAAAGTGTCATTAGAAGAATGATCGAAAATCCTTCGATCAAAATCAAACCGATTACAGAGAACAATTAATTAAATTACTTCTACTACACGACACGAAAAATGAAACGACGTATTTTTCAATTAAATATCAAGTATGCCAATACTTCTTTGACTATGAACTACTTCGTTTCTATCTTATAACTCCTCTATAGCATTTGTACCTTAAAATACATCGGAAGTATCACATGCTCGATATAAATTACCAAAAATCTAGAAGTTTAATACCGAATGAGAAACATACGACGATTCATCTTCGAAGACATTACCTTTTAATATATTTGTTCAAATAATATAATATAACATCACTGTCTTTGAACAACTAACAAGTAACCTTCGATTATTTCAAACATCCCAAATTATCCGTGCGGTATTCCAATACAGACTCAGATGATAGATGATACGTGTATAAAAATTTCTCTCAAAAAAAAGAAAGAAGAGGATGTGCCAATACTTTTTCGATCCAGCGTACGTAACGGATATTTTTACGGGGACGCGAATGGTTCTCGATTTGGCAGAAATTCTGTTTTCTACCCGGAAGCGCGAGCACTTTCGAAACATCGCGTTGCATCTGCACCGGCGGCGACGGCGACGGCGACGGCGGGAGGGGGAAAGCCAGCGAAAAGGAGGATGTAACGGGGTCGACAGGGAGAGGCATCGAAGCGAATTCGTAACGCGTGTCATCGCCGATTCGCAGCTCGTGCGTCCAATGCCTAACCGAATACACGCCATACACGCCGAATAACGAATGAATCATAGGCACTCTCGTCACGCTGTATGTACACACGAAACCGCGGTTCACTTTCTCCTCTCAGACTCGTCCTCAATTACACGGAGCCGAGACCGAGGCCCCGTGTAATTATACGGCTGAGGTGGCACCGAGCAACCTAGTGAATCGCGCGTAATTCTTTCCTTCTCTCTCCCTCTCCCCCCTCCCCCTCTCTCTCTCTTTTGTTCCGTTTCTTTCTTTCTTTCTTTCTTTCTTTTCTCGCTCAGACTGGAAGACCCCTTTCACTCGTCTCGCGTCAGCGCGAGACCCAGTTTCCTACCGTCCGAAAAGACCAAAACGAACGTTTTCTTATTTGTTTGTGACGAGCGTTTCTCTGCTTTCTACTTCTCCCACTAGAGGCGGCGAGTCAACGAAATCTTCCACGCGCCAGATACCTCGGCAACACCAGGGGAAATTGTCTAATAAAGGGCATCGTAACTTTTAACGAACGAACGTGAAACAACAGCGAGCGATCAATCGTGCGGCAAAGTTCCCGATGATACCCCCGTGAAATAGTTTGGCGGTTGGTTCCGAAACGAGCTCGTTTATTTATTTTTAAAATGAGCAAGTCGTCCAGATATCGGAATAAATTTGTGGCGTCGGTCTCTTTTTCGAGATCGATCTTCCCCTGTGATTTCCTGAGAAATATAAATACACCAAATAACTAAATTGATTGTAACAGTTTCAATATTGTGGAATATTAATTTATACGTCGCAAGTGACATATTTCTACATGTATCTACTTGAGAAAGTCATTTCCTTTGAAATTCTAAATTTTTCTTTATTTGTGCTATTATTTTGCACGTGCGTCAACTATTTTTGAACGGGAATACATTTACCAGCTCTTCAGAAAATAATTACACATACAGGTGTGTCCTATCTGCTCGCGAGTTTTTTGAAAGCACCCTACAAAGAGCACGCTATTTCGGATTATAAAATTTCCTGGAAACTTTTTTCACAGATACTTTATAATTACTGTATAATAAGCTCCTCTGTTAATTAAAATCTCCACGGATAATTAATATCCTCATCTTTCGAATATCCTTGAAATTTCTACAATCCTCAATGGCAAGTGAAATTGACACAAGCTAGGCGTTTTCTTCGCCGGAGAAAGTTATTACTCGTAAAACCAAGTGGAAGAGAAATTGATCTTGAAAAGAGAAAATTTTATTTCAAAACATAACTTTAGTGATACTTTCGATTTAAACATCCCTATTCCCCTAATAACTAAGTTTAAAAGAGAACTCGAATTATTGTACAATTGCACTACACATTTAATTAATCACAATTATAATAATGTACAATCAATGTTTAAGAATTCTAACAAAGTTGGAAAATTTTATCCAATATTTTGACGTCTGAAAATTTACTAATTTTGTCCATTAATATATAAACAGAACAGACGTAGTATTTTCTATTGGCTATTTCTACCAATTCCTAAACACATTAAAATTTACGTTTTCCCATCAAAATTTTATCACATCTTTGAAAACGCGATTCAATATCTCAATTTACCGCGACTGTATAATTTATCCATTTCCATACAACTGATGAATAAATAAATGAAAACTGATGTTCTAAACGATTTTAATAAATCATCTGAACAGTTCAATTCAACATTTTAATTCGACTTCATCAAGAAACACGTACTAACATTTATAATTTCATTCGTTTGAGAGAATAAAGAATCAGCCACAGAGAAAGCATTATAATTAACTTCGTTCTTGTGTTTGTATAATGTGTACTTATGATTGTTTGCAACGTACATTCGAAAGTTTCATCACAGAGTCCGAGTATTAAACTCACGACTTTTCGTTTTCCTGTTGAGAAACGAATACGTATAGACATTGCGGTGCACGTGGAGTTGGAGAAGGTTGCGGAAGACGGAAATTTAAACTAACCCAGAGAGAACTCTCCAATTTATCTCGTTGATTGATCACGTACGCCGGAAAACAAATAAATGTTGCGGCAACAAAACACCAAGGATATTCGCGAGACCGCAAATACTGATTTTTATGCAATTCTAAGCAATCTAATCGCTGGGTTCGCGAAACAACCAAACATACGTCGCGGAATCTTCTGTTAAATAAAAAATTAAATTTGAACGATTTGTTGTTTAAAAAGTTAACTCTTCGTTATCATTGCAAAAAAATAGGACACACCACCAGGTTTCAACCAGCGGACAACTTTGCCGCATTTGAGAGAAAACTGATAGCAAATCGATTTACTTTCGCAGCTCTTTCTTTATTTTCAGTAGAAGTTACAAGTAGTTGGCCGTTCTTCCTGAGCTTACACTTTACAATGCCGAAGTCTTTTTCCGATTCCCTCGCGAAATACGACAACAGTTTGCAAAAAAACTGAACGACTCGTAAGAAAGGCCCAGAAGCAACTGTTCTGACTAGGAAATGAAGACGACTTTTTTGCCATAAAATTTTATCAATATGCAAACATTTGAATCGATGCGAAACAAATTACAAGCGCGATCGCTCAGTACCAGACAACGCCACTCCTACTCGAGGTCTACCCTCGCGAATCACGTGACTCAAATCAACCAATCGCTAATTTTCGTTGCATTAGCGTTGCACCTTAACGAAATAACCTTTGTCAAATTTTCTACTTGACTTTTTTTTAAAAGTATCGCGGAGTCTATATTATAAAAAGTAATTTATATCGAAATATATTCGATTCATGTTGGAGGAAAAATGAAAATTCTCTTCCACAAACTATTTTCATAATTTACTTGGATGCAGTCTTTCTGTAATATAAAATGCATTGTTTAAAAACGTTTTTTTACTGTATAAAACAATATCTTTTTGCGACTCACTCGCTTGCAATATACGTGCAATTAAAGATTCTTAATGAGCCACTTTTATCTTTTGAAATCTTGTCGTGATCTATGAAAGATCAATCAATCGTGGATTCATGACCAATAAGACATATAAAAAAACATTAAAGATACTGAAATATTCTTTTACTTTTCCGAAAAACAAGAATCGCAACGCAAACTGTTTCCGTAATATGAAATAATCGTGAGAAATATATTGCTGCAAAGTTTCGTCTATTTTTATAAAGGGTCAAGCAAGAAGAGTTGAAAGACGTAAGAAGATTCCGTAAGAATCGTTGCACTTACGTTCCTTCGACGTAGATCGTTTCGATCCTTTCAAAAGTTTACAATGTAGAACGTTATAGATATTAGAGGGCAGCCCTTGTGGATTTTTTTAAGACCGATATCTTTTCGGAGACGAATGAATCTACATGCTGCGAAGATGACTCTAAATAACGACCCCTGACACAAGGAAAGTGGAGGACGATGATGACGAGGTAGTATCCTCTGGAAGAGGAAATGACAGGCATAGCACCGTGGCGCCGAATAGTAAAAGTCGGAGAACAATGGATAAACGGAATGGTACAGCCAAGACCTTTCAGGCAATCGGGTAACTGGCAAAAATTGTGAAACACAATGGATAGAAGAACGCCTTCCCTCCTGGTCCGCTTTGCAATTCCCCCACGTTTCACCGAGCATTCCCTAACGTAACCACTGGCACAACCCAGCGCGCCTGCGCCCTGGCACACCCACTTGACCCCGAAGTTAAAAGAAATTAAATTATGTAGGCTCTAATGTGTTCTCCAGGCCACTGAATGATCTTTATAAGCCCGGCGTCGACGTCGCGAAATTTTTATAGCCTTTCGATGCCACCGTATGATGCCACTTTGCATCAGCAAGATTTTTTGTTTCTCTAACGGATTGGCGCAACGCGTTCTAAATCAGCGCGCTAATCTTCGCTGATGACAGGGTGTTACTTATCGTAGATTAATGACAATACTGGTGCGATTAACAACCGCTACTTGAAACGGTAGGAATAGTTGGGCCAATGAAGAAATAACAGAAAGATATGTAGATGTTCAATATAAAAAGTATAAAAAGTCCTACCTAACGTATGTTCCTAATAAGGAACATACTAGGATATCTAGATATCTAGATATTCAATATAAAAAGTATAAAAATTTCTACTCGTGTTTACGTATGATACATGTTATTTAATGTACATGAACAATATTCCCTAACTATACCGACATGTAATAAATTTAAAAAAAAAAGAACTTGATTAATAGATTTAACTCTTTTGTTGATCAAACTTCTCAGCTATCAGTTCAAATAATCTATTTAGATCATCTGACAATCTTTGTATTTGTAACTTGAAAAAATCAATCTGAAACTTTAAAAAGTTTTAAAACTATTACTTGACGTGCTGTATTCGCAATTTTATATGAATCTTGGAAAAGATTACGGCAACGGTAATATTTAAAAATTTCAAACACGTTTGCGTACTTCATTTGTCATTTAACGAATCTAAAGTTTTATTTAGGAAAAACATTATTCTAGGTTGATGATAATGCTTTATATTTGAGAAAAGATTTCTTTGATGCTTCGTGTAAGGATCTTTTCGTAAAAAAGCGGCGACTAATAAGTTACGTGGGAAGTAAACATGTACAGCCATCTGGTGGCGCATTGCTCAAATAAAACAACAGTTAACATCGATCAACGATGATTGTAGCATCATTATTGTTTATCATTGCATGTTAATACAAATTGAGACATATTAAATCCAAATATAAATACAAATTAACGTAAATATATCATGTATACCACGTTATGTACATGTATGTCGTATCGATGAAAATGAAATTAACCAACGGTAGTAAATTCTTCATAAGACTAAATTTAATATCTTAAATAAACATACCTTGCAAATTATCCAGCATGTACGATAGCAGCTTGTGAGTCCCAGATGGTTCTCCATATAATGCCATTATTTCCTTGCTGAGCGGATTGCCCTGAAGTCCAAGCACTTGTAATTGGAACAGTTTTCCTAGTTCATACGGTAACACTCGGAGGTAATTTTGGTTTAACAACAATTCTCTGAAATACAAACAGGATTAAGTCAATAGAAGAAAGATTAAATTAACAAGAAACATGTACCTAACTTGCATTCAATTAATAACTGTTATATTCTCATTATAATTTATACGAATGAAAATATAATCGTTACCTGAGATAGATGAGGTCCCCCAGTTCAGCTGGTAAACTCCGTAATTTATTGCTACTGAGATCTAAAGCACGTAGGTTGATTAAACGTCCAATCTCAGATGGTATCCTTTGTAAACTATTATCATTGAGATACAATGCCGTTAGATGGGTCAACTGCCATAAATTTGGGCTTAAATTTCTTATACTGCCTGTTATCTCCAACTCTGGCCAATAAGATTTCTTTCCAGAGTTTGCATCCTCCGTAGACATAAAAGTATGTGTACGACGTGGGTTAGAATTTTCATATTTGTCTTTATGGTTGCGAGACATCTTAAATCCTGAAAAGATATCGAAACGTTATCTGAAACCGTTAAACGTTACAATCATTTAATTATGAGACGAATAGATTATATTAAATGATATTGAAAATTGAAAAGTAGTGGACAGGTATCTTTTTAACGTTTATTAATGTATACCACAACAGTTACGTAACACACAAAGTACAATTTGGACGCAAGAACCTTAATTTCTTTAAAACTGTTACTAACAATATGACTTGGGTTAATTAATATAAAATGAAAAGTATATACGATGAATATGAAGATCTCTTGATGTAAAAATTGAAAAAATGCACTTTGTTGTATAACAATATATATTATATATTAGGCAACCTGTTAACTATATTGTAATTTTTGTTCTATCTTGTCATATCAAGTATAGAATTTTTCACTTTATATCGTTTTACATTTCTAAAATTGCAAACATTGAAAAAGATATTCTTCAGCATCTGACTAATGTTATGTGCGTTTAAGAAAAATAACCTTTCAAACGTAGTAAAGCTAATTTTAAGTAAACCGGAAAACTATCTGTCGTGTAACTTAATTTCGTATTTATTCACAATAAACACAGTGCACAGTCTTTTTATCGTCTAAATTATTACGTTAATTCAACGAAAGACAAAGTATCATAGATGGTATTTTGTTTCGCTGATATTACACTAACAGAACCGAAACGTACGTTCATCGGGAAAAGTACGAACTAATTCACGTTCACGAGTAAATATTTCGTATCATTGGACGGCCATTTATTCAATTTGAAATACATCGTTCAGTAATTCAACAAAAGTGAATTCATAACCTATCAGCCAAAAACGTTGATTACTGAGCGTTTGATATCGGAAGGATAACCTCGTTACATTTTACGAATCGTATCGGCCGGAAGATCTGCGAGAGGTGCCGGGACAATTTCCAAGCAACGCCACGAAAAAGCGGTTCGTTTTTTAATAAGAATGAACTTTCATCTCTACACGGCTCGTACGCTTTGCACGAGTTCCCGCATTAACATACATTCCTCTAACCGGATAGTTTCCCTATCTTTGGAATTTAATACGTAACCCGAAGAAAACAGTTACGTACCTTCATCTACCTCTTAGCCCACACAAAACGCACGATGTGTTGATACCGAATGAAAATTTACGCGTAAACAAAACTACCTTGACGAACACAAATCCTCCATTTATCAACTGCACTGATCGCAAACTATATAGGTGATCGTGATTGGTTGCGTTGCCGCCGAATCTTCCCGAAGCAGCCGACACGAACCAAGTGATCACTTTGTATTAAAATTGCACCAAACTTGAAAACGTCTAGGGACTTTCAAGGGATATCGCGCGATCCGCCTGTACGATTATTTTCATTTATTTTTATTAACAAAGTCAGAAGAGTAAGACGATGCAAATAGTCGTACATAAAAAAAACAAAAAATGAATTTCAAAATTCAGTTGTCAAACTACGCTTTAATGTCACAGATGATGTATATGAATAGATCAACCATCTTACGGGATTTCACGGGATCTAAAATACCGACGTAGTAACAAACGTAGTAACCGACGTAGTAACAGATTCTTTAACGCACTCTACGTTTAAAGAACGGTAAATTGCGGAATTAGATCAAGTAAAACGATCGAGATTGGTCAAGCAGTGAATGTGATTCTGGACGAGACATATATGTACATCATTGATTATATATCTTATATCATTGCACACATCTTGAGAAAATAATAATATAAAAATCAATTTTTATTGAAATAAATTTAAAAACACTCACGCTACGTAATTCACAGCAGTTCGGTCTCGCCTCTTTCTAAACAACCGGAATTTATTGCTATTACGAGTATACCCTGAGAAAATAAAGACATAACAATGAATTTCCATTAAAATAAATTAAAAACTGCAATACAAAATATTTACGCTAGATAATTCACAGTTTTATTTAATTTTTTTGATAACAAAAACGCGAGTCACGTTCAAACCGACACTTTTCAACCGAAACTTTCAAAACTACCATTTCCGGAAATTGAATGCTTGCGATTCTCGAATTACTTGCTTACCCAATCGATTAGTGATTCTAGGCGCGAAGTTTAAATTTTCATCACTCGATAGGAAAAGAGCATAAAATTTTTTTTTTATGGAAAAAATAAGTTAATAAAATATGTTTTCTTTCTTGTTGATATTTTATATTTATATAAAAAAACTATTTTGTCATTACGAACAATGATATATTGTTATATGTATTATTACATATATATATTTTTACGTTATAAATACTTTGTCGCATATGTAAGTACTTCTGTCAATTATCAAGTTGTCCGACAGTTTTTTTTTTATCTTTGTAAGTCATAATTAGAATGAACGAAGAAACTGTATGGCAAGAATTGTCAGAAATACTTGCTGATCCTCCAGAAACAAGGAATAAGTGTTCGCAGTGCAAGTATGTACATGTACGAAATTAGGTTATATTTAAGCAATTTCGCCTCTTCTTTGATATTTAAAGAAATGGAAAAAGAATAAATTGTAATTTTATATTCTTTTCAAATTATATTAAATAAATTAATGTCGTGCATATACAGGAGACCAGTGCCAGTATGTTGGTGTCCTGGATTACCAAAGCATCCTGTACGTCCTGCATCAAAAATAATAATTTTACAGCATCCAGCTGAAGTAAAACGTTGTTTACGAACTGCACCTATGCTTGCACTTGGTTTAGAATCTGGAAAATGTGTAATTTACAGGTAATATATTTAAGACATTATTTATGACGTAAAAACTTGGAATTAATGATATTTTATTTTAGAGGAAAAAAGTTTCCACTTTCAAAACACGAAGGTTTAACAGAAATTTTAAACGATAAAGATACTATATTATTATATCCATCTCCAAGTGCTGTAGAACTTGATAAATTAAATCCTGTTGGTATTGATGGACAGAAACCGTATAATCTCATTTTATTAGATGGAACTTGGCCACAGGCAAAGGTATTGTATTTTGTAACATAATTAATTTATATATTGAAATAAATGAAGAACAAAATGTTTATGACAGGCAATATATCATTCAAGTCCAGCGCTGTGCGTTTTAAGGACATGTAAATTAGTTGGAATTCCAACAAGTGAATATGTTATTAGAACACAACCAACCGAAGGTTGCTTGTCTACACTCGAAACTGGTGCATTTGCACTTTCCATTTTAGAAGGTGATCCAGAATTGAAAAATAAAATGCTTGGGCCTTTACATTACCTTTGCAGGCAAGTTTTTTTTATTAATATAAAGAAATTACATTCTAGGGAGATAATAACTATGAAAATTTTAGGTTTCAATTAGAAAATGGTGCTGTTACTCATCAAAGTAAAGAATTTCTAATTAAACAAAAAACTTATCCAAAACTAATAGGACGAAGATTGGCTAAACAGTTACGTATGCTGCCAGAGGAATCTACGTAACATTTTTTATCTAATTGATAATGAAAGATGTTTTAATAAATATGTAATTTTTATAAGCATTTTAAAAAGGTACAGGACAAATAAAAGAAATGAATTAGATTTTAATTTAAAAGTATATTTTTATACACATTGCGTCGTATTATTTCATACTTTTTGACAAAATACGAAAATCATATTTAATATTTCCAGATTGTGGTGCGAAATTAAATGACCATGAAATAATATTATGTCGTGTAACATGTGTTATATCTTTAAATAAATGTACACCTTGTCTTGTAAATGGATCCCATGATATTCGCTCTCCAGGCTGTACTTTTACAGTAGGTCCTGATGATACTGTGATTTCGGAATTCAATTGCCAATCAATCCACAAAGCTACACCATTACACATTCCGCTTCTAAAATAATTAAAAAACATGAAAAGGTATAAATACTACTTTATAATAACTATTAATATTATATATAAATTCCATAAAATCTTACGTTAAAATAGGTACACATTCTGAAGTATTTACATCTTCGTGTTCATTCACATCCTGTGTCAAATCAAATTTTTTAATAACAAAAGGCAAACTTAATGCTTTACTAGGATATTCCCATAATGGTTGAGCTTCTATAGGACTGTCACTTTTATCGCTCGATGCCTATAATACATTATAAAAATTAAATTTGTTTGTTACAGCTTTTAATTTGTATCGACGTACTTACTTGAATAAGTTTGTCAAAAATAGATAAATCGAAACCCTCACAAACACCAAGAGGTGCTCGTATTTTGTATAAATCCTTAAACTCAACTATAACACCCATTATTGTTGCTGCAATTGGAATCCTTTGTATTTGAGGCGAATATTTTGAGGCTAAATACCAAAAGTAAAGATTTTCCCATGGTACAATTGAAGTGATAAAATATGGTTCGCCAAAAATGAAATTAATTGCACTTTGAGGAGGCAACTCGTCTACTGATTCAACAATTTCTACTTTTTCTGAAAGCTCGTTTGTTTTAACAAACATTTCGATACATTTTCTGGATAAAAAGTTTGTCTCTAAGATGAAGATTTTTTTCGCACCCAATTGAACAGCTGCAAGACCCAATAGACAACCGTCTGAAAGACATAAACACACTGTGTCAGGTGTAATCTTTTTTTCTAGAGCTTTAATATATTTTTTATTTCGTGCATAGTCATTTAGTTGTCCTATACGAGTTCTACAATAAGCTATGTGTACATTACAGCTGCAAACAGGTCTTTCACAATCGGGTGCTTCATTTCTGCAAACAAGACAATATTTTCTTCTATGAAATAACAAAACAACTAAAACAAAATAATAAGGTCGTTAAATTAGCTTACATTGATTCATTTATTAATTGGAACCACAATGAATATTCATCATGATAGCCAATCAAACTAACTTCATTATTAGTAGTAACTGAGACTGCAGCTGGTAAATAGTAAATGGCTTGCATCCAATGATCTCTCCAAGGTATTACATCTGCTATCTCTTGCAAACTGAGACCTTTATTTTGTAAAATTTTTGTATCTGAATGTTCCCACACTGGAGCACAACTTAACAAGACCTGATAAAATACATAAAAACAATTTAGTAATAAATGTAAAATCTCTTAATAAATAATAATTACCTCATTATTTACATCCATAATTAAATCCCACCACATAAAAATAGCATGTGCAGTACCACTTGCAGTTGGTTTTACATGTAAACACTTTTTTTCATCATATAATAGAGTTGATTTACCAGATAAATCAAACCTAAAATATTCACTTTATATTTCGACCATAGATCTTTGGAACAATTTGTGTACACATGTAATATGTATTTACCTAAAGATAGGTTGAGGAGGTAGTAGAGGTTTAAATGCATTACGAGGAAATTGTGTTAATTGTATATCATGCACTGCAGCTGCTCCAGAACATGATTTTACAGAATGTGGAGTGTTTAATAAATATTTACTTCTATTTTGACTGGGATGTACTGTATTCCATGTACATATTGTAGCACTTTCTACTACTTGTATCCATATAGTAGCGGTATGCGGAATTACAATACTGTTTTCCTGAAATAATATATATGCGTATATAAAATGCTATTGCTATTAAAACTGTGAATTAACTGGGATGAATTTTATACTTCAAGAAGATTTTCATGAGCATGACGAAACGTAGAAAGTGCTCCTTCTCCAATAAGTTCAGTATCAAATACTTCAGTGACTAAAATGTTTGCTTTTTTTATCATATCGCCATCCTTTCCAACAATCATTTTTGTTGAGCGCTTGTGTATTAATTTAATATTATTTTCAAAACCATTTTCTTGGATTATTTTTATAGCACATTTAGCCATTGGTGTAAAAGCCTAAGAAACATTTTCAAATCACGAGAACTTTCTAATTTATAAATAAAATACATAGCGAACTTTGTGAAAATTATTTACCTCGCAAGCTGTTACACTATCTGCTCCACATTTTGCAGCCATCATTGCTAATAAACCAGTTCCAGTTCCTATATCAAGTACATTAGCTTCTTCGCCATTCTTATGCTTTTTCTCAATAGCTGCTTTAATACCCAAGTAATATTTTTGATTCTATAATAATAAAAAAATTTTGTAAATAGAAGAAGTGAAATTACTTATTTTTATTAACAACGTAATATAAAATATTAACTCTTTCATGATCATGTAACATATCAGCAAATGCTGATCTGGCAACTTCTTGATGATAATCATAATTTTCATCTTTTTCCTCCCAATTAATAATTCCAGTTAAAGGATTCAAGCATTGAATAAAAACACTCATATTTCGTGTATGAATAAAACGAGTAAAACAAACTTTTAGCATAACCCTTTCCTGAAAAATTTACATGAAATCTACTAATAAATACAACTATTAACAAAACTACTAATAAATACAACTATTAACAAAACGAGAGATACATTACATTGGGAAAAATCTATGTGAAACATTGATTTAATAACAATTTTATTTATAAATAGCAAATACAAATTAAATCTAAAATTAGAATTGATTTGTCATGTATTGCAAGATTAAATTTAATTGTGCTATAATTAATGTAAAAACCACGAATAACAAACAATGAAATGTTAAATAAAACGAGATCAACAATTGCGTAAAAACGTAATTTTACAGTTTACAATGTGACAAATGTAAACTGTAACACGTGCATCTGTATATACCATATTCTACAAATTTATAGACGAACTGTATCGAATATATCTGACATTCATTTCTACTATATCAATAGAGTAAAAAATAATTCCTAAAATATCAATTTTAATTTATACAACTGTACATTAATATTCTATCTATAATATAATTAAAACCATCTATTGTTTTATATAAATGTAATAAAAGAATAAAAATTTCGTATACAAGCTACTTATTATTAAATTCTTAACTTTTTTCGCGCTTATTTTTATTGTTTCGTTTCAGCACTAGGTGGCGAATTTCCATGCACAATTTTAACCAATCAGAGCCATTTACTTAAACTTGGCGGGTCTGACAAGTATGTCGTGTTCCTTCATTCGTTTCGTATCTTGCTTTTGATTAACATATTTTTTTTATAAGTGGATATATAATTTTTCAAATCATATTTGCGTTTTATTTCAAGTGTAATTAAGTGGAAGCTGAAAACTATTATTCTCTAAAATGACCGTCACCGAATTGGATAGTACATATGTATACTTTCTGTATTTTGTACTAGACCGAACGAATGTTTTACATTTTTTTATTTAATCAGAATGAAAATCCTGGTTCGATTTTACTTTCAATTTAATTTCTTAAGAAAGACAAGGAAATCGATATAATAAGAAATCCACGTTTACGCCCGGTATTTATTTTAACATTCAACTGACAACAATATATATATGTACAGTTTTACGTATACGTAATATCAGTGTGTATATACTCATTGTATTTATATATAATTATAACATTAGCTACCGTCCGCACCTGCCCTTTATGTCTTATTCATTATTGCGCAAGCTACATCGACATTGGTTATCTGATACGATGTATCGTCAATAAAACTTTAATAACGCGAATCATCTTTAAAATCTGACGTCAGAGCTTACGCTCTTACCTCATCGAATAACACATCAACCTTTTCTTTCATGCCTAAAATTGCACCTTAGGTATGGATGGACACGACCTTCCTTGTTATACACTTCGCGAATTCAATAAGATACATGGAGAAAACAACAAACGAAACTCGTTTAAATTGAAACTCAACAAGTGGTATTACCACCAAAAACAATATTTCATTTTGCTATCCTTGATTAAGCGCGTAATGGTACATTTCATTGACACTTTTCATTCACTCCACCGATATCGACATGAAACAACAATAGACGTTAAAACTATACGAATCCGTGTATAAGTGTACAAAGTGCGCTAGATAAATGATCTTTTCTCTTCGTTAAAATTGTCGTAAAATTATCTTTTAATTATTGTCCATCGATTATTGTCCCACAATGTTCGGGCAAATAATATTTACTTTATCCCACATTCGTGTCACTCGCTTACTTAAGTTGCCTTTGTGACTGATTAATGAAATAAGTAATGAAATTAAAATATCAAACATATATTAACAACTAAAAATGCGACATTAGCGCTCTTCATACACCAACGTAGCCCTTTGCAGGGCAAGATCTTGAGTAACGATATAGAGAAATAAAATTACATTCGTTTAATGAGTTATTGTCTGTGACTCGTATGTTTCGTAGGTCGAGGCAATACGTACGAAACACACGATAGTGAAAGAAACATTTGTACTATTCATTGCAAGGGCGATTCATCATGTTTCACGCGGCAGCACCTTGTCCCGCAAGTTATTGTCAGTTTACAGTTTAAAAGACACTTCAACAATTATTTACAGTCGAACTACTCCATATGAATAATAATGTAATACAATATAGAAGTACAAGTAAATCACTAATCAATCCAGGAGCAACATAATTAATCCTCGGGACTGTTATTGAGTCGATAACAGGATCTTAACAAGTATAATATTATCAACGACTTTATATATGTATATCATTTCGTATTAAATCACTCTTAGGTTATGATAGTTTAGCACCTTCTTCAAAACAAAACAAGGAAGAAACGATCTATATGTGAATGTTGATACGTATCGTGAAACCGAAATTTTATCGAAGATAAAACAGTTTCTTTTCTTTACCGACGGTGGTAAATCTATTTTCGACACTGTACGCGAGTTCTACGATGAATTTCTCCTCTTTCAAGCTGTTTCGTTAGAATCGTATCGAAATACGTGACAGTTTACAATCAACAATTTGTCAAAAAGAGTTAAGACCATACCCAAAAGCGTACATACAAAATAGAGAGATCCGAAGTACAAATAGACGCGATTAGAACGTATCTCGCTACTGCTCTAGTCTCTCCTAATGAACGATTCTCTTATCGAAGGAATAGATTCGTTCGTTTCAATTTCAATTTGTACATTCAATCGTAATATACCAATTTCGAGGTTATTTTCATCGTTAGTTCTTGAAACCTTCGAACCGATTGCCTTCCAGTGTAAAATTTATCTAAAATGCACGACGTATCATTGACATCGCGATTAGAGTCAACGCAAACGATAATGCAACGTATGTAAATTTAACAAAAAGGAATTCTCTATTCCTTCGATACCGACGTAGCAGCTCTCGATTTCATAGGCCTCGGTGAACGAGAGCAAGAAGTGCAGTGCATACGTTTATCTTATTGTCGAATTTTCATCGTCGATTAAAAATTTCGATTAATCGAATTTCGTTATTGTCGTACGAGTCCTCGTCGATACATCGAGTCCTAAAAAATTTTCTTATTGTCCTTACACGTTAAAACGTTCGCCAAGAAAACCGACGAACACGCGCATCGCTAAAATCGCAACGAAATTTTCTCTCGCTTGATGCATCATGTTGATACGCGTTCCTTTCTCTTCTCTCTCTCTCTCTCTTCTATTCCTATCGGAGTACTTTCAATGCGACACAGCTACCGCACATGCCGATCAATTCTCGCTCTCTTCTCTCAGTTACAGTTAGAAACAAAGTCTATAAATTCGACGTGTGGGATATGTATGTAGAGATACCGCTAAAGTAATTGATATTCGTTAATATGAGGGCTACGATAAAATATCAGCTATTCGAACGCATCACACTTGATCACATCTTTGGAAAGGATATTTTTGATATGATTCTTGATCTCATTGCTTCTTCTTGTTTCTTTCATCGTGATAAATTTTGCAATATTGTACGTGTCATCATCTTTGTAATGTAATTTGATAGAAGAACGTAGCGCGCAATGACAAGAGCACACAACGGAGAATCAATCAGCGAAGTAGCGCTGGTTAATATACCTTCACCAAAGAACGAAAATAAATGCAACGCGATTCGGGAACGTCCCCCTCCTTTTTTTTACGCCCGTTGGACGGTTCCTACGCTAATCTTAGGTCTCACGTTATTTGCAATTTGCTAAGCGGTAAAAGTTCTCACGAATCTAATTTTAATATTATCCTATTATCATTAGTATTATGATCTGCAATCTGTCGCAGGACTTTAACTTGTCTTTTAAGAATGTATATTGTAAATGCTAAAATGACGCGTTATGTGCTAGGTAGTCTTCGGATATACGATACATCTTGTACAAATGTATTTATAATTTTACAAAATTTCATTTCACGGAAACTTTGTCATTTTAAATTAATCACGCGCGATCCGTTTGTAAAAGACGATTGAAAAATTTTGTTGTTGCATCTTTAGTTTGTATAATTAGTTCCAAATGATTTCCTTTTCTTCTAATTGTCTTCTTGTGTCTTTTGTATATTTTGTTTGTTTCACACTATATCGTAATATGCATGAAAAACAAAATTCGTTTCTTTCGTTAAACTTTGGTTAAATTAATTGAAATCAATGCATTTCGAATGTATCGTATATCTACGCAAGCAAAGAAACTGCAAGTTTTTGTGTTAAAAGTAGAACTTACAGTTTCTCGTTTACACATTTATCCTTGACCGCCTGATATTCGTTCCCTCACATTTTATTTATTGGAAATTACTTGCTGAAAGCGTCATTAAACGCTTCCATCTTACCTTCCCAATTTATTGACATTCGCATTTACCGCCAAATGATCCAGAGGCTCGAGAAACAGCAGAGAGACACGTCTAAAAAATGAAGTTGCAATTTCATTCGCACGTATGTTCTAGAATATCGCTTCGAAAAGAATATCGTCGCAACACCGCAATGTAAATACAAATCGAACGATACAAACATCATTTTCAGAGTAATTGACACGATGTTCACCCTCCTCTGAACATTCTCCAAAGTAAATCGAAGAATGTCAAGTGCCGAATTTAAATTGTAACAAAGAATGGTAACGGTGACATTTAGTTACCCCTATTATTATTAAATTAATTGCCAATGACCCAGACCTTGATGTGAGGTTAAAAAATGCTGTTTCTCGGTCTATGAACCATTTAAACACGTGTTAATCCAACATGCACGAGGATAACCATTCCTAGGTGAGATCCTCGTCGTCATCGCTGGGGCCACCGGTTGGGCAACAAAGACCCTCTGAGCCATCGCTTCTTATGCAGAATAACAAGGTTTCAGCAGGTGTTACTTCGTGTGGCATAATTCCGTGAAACTCCTTCAGATCAGCCGCGGGGAACCACGCTTTCTCGTTGTCCTCGATTATCAGTATTCCGAAGAGTCTAAATTGACAGAATGATGGGAAATATTGTGAAATTAACCGTAGGAGATAATTCATAAGAAAAATGTACATGTATATATGCGTATATACATGTACATTGTATGAAACAAGGTACAAACAATTAATAAGGATTACCTGCAGATGGCAACCGTGGGAATCCAAAGAACAGAGGCGAGAATGAGAATGCCGATGAGAACCAAGGCCCAAAGCGGCCATTCGTGTTTCTCCGTAACACCTTTGCTGGCAACCCAGGCCGGATAACCGCTTCCATCGACAATGATTTCCACGATCGAGGCAATTAAAATGCTCAGCATAGCCAGTGGGCTGAGGTATTTCCAACAGATTAGCCAATAAAGGCCTGGACGGTTGCCAGTCATCAGTTCGATATCATCGGCGAATCTGTCAATGGAAAATTATGCCAGTAATCTAAACGATTTTGAAGACAATATCGATCGAGAAACGTAACGCGCATTTCAAATATCGTTACGTACCTTTTCAAACCATATACGTATGAGACTGCGATGCATTCGAAGAAGGCGATAATCAACAGAGGGAAATTCCCACTGAAATTGTCGAACAACACGAACACGTAACTGCCAGCACCGTGCGCGAAAGCCATCGAAATCGCGCAGCAAACCAAGCAAATACCACCTATTTTCAAAATGATCGTCTTCAACTAACATTAAGCGAACATTGACGAATATTAACGTCTCGATGATCACTGACCTGTGAGAATCTCTTTGCGCAAATTTGGAAACAATTTCATGTCTACGATACTTGTAACGACTCCCTCGAGGGTGCCAAATTGAGAGTCGATCCCCAGTGTGAATAACATAAGGAAGAACAACACCGACCAGAACTGAGCTCCAGGAAATTGATTGATCGCTTCCGTGAAGATGATGAACGCTAAACCTGTGCCTGATGCTGACTGAAATATGTTACAAGGAAAAGATTATATTAAACGATCAAACGTAAATTTTATATTCTATTTAATAAACGACGTGTAAATGATTTGAAAGTATAATTTACATTGTCTAATTCTTTTTCGAGATCACATTCGGGTAGTTCTGGCATGATTAAGTTATCTAGCGTTCCGTTTCCCGTGGTTATGTTTAAAAGTGTACCGGTTTCTGGTATTTCGTCTGGTATTTTATCTATCTGGCCAAAAATATTGACGAGCGTGGTGTTTCTCTCCAGTAAACAATGTTCGTAAACCATGGTGGCTTTGAAACCTACATTTAAATAAAAACATATGTTCAATTTGTCTCTACCGATATTTAGCATTTAAAGACTTAGTGGGCAGATAATTA
Organism: Melipona beecheii; assembly: GCA_032399605.1. Lineage (NCBI taxonomy): Eukaryota > Metazoa > Arthropoda > Insecta > Hymenoptera > Apidae > Melipona > Melipona beecheii. The sequence continues at coordinate 8,136,896 of JAUCMO010000507.1, forward strand.
CCGATAATAGAAAACACGACAATCCCGGCAAACATCGAAGTGAAACAATTTGTTAAACTGACCATAATAGCGTCTCGGTAACAGTTGTTGTTCACAGGATTGTAAGAGGAGAACGCTATTAATCCGCCAAATGCCAAACCGAGGGAAAAGAATATCTGGGTGCCCGCTTCCAACCAAACTACCGGGTCAGTTAATTTCCACCACTGAATAGGTTCATTAAAATTATTAAAAATATCATTAAAATATTATTATAATATTAATAGTTATAATATTAATAATTAGACAAATTTCTTCGCCCTCTAAACGATACCCATGCACTGCATACTTATCGTATCACATTACCATAAAATATGCTCAAAAATATACGTCGTATTGAAAAATATAAATCATACCTTTGGAGTGAAAAGATGACGTAGGCCATCGGACATCCCCGTTAAAGTGACGCCACGGAAAAAGAAAATGATCAAAACGATGTATGGAAATGTGGCGGTCACGTACACGACCTATAAAAGATATTTCAATTTACAAAGTTGTCTGAAAAGCTGACCGTTCAATTCTGCGCGATAATTACATGAACGCATGCAGTCAACGTTGAACACTTTAAAAGAATACCTTCCCTGAAGACGCGATTCCTTTGATCATACACATGTAGACGAGAATCCAAGCGATCACTAGTGCAAGAGCGATCTTCCAATTAAATAGTTCTGGGGTGTTGATATCTTCGGAGATCATCAATGTCGTTCGATACCAGAAATACTGCGTGGGACTGCTAACCTGAGAAGCAATCATTGGTTGCGCATAATGCGATTATCCTCATTATTAAATATCGAAGCGTTAATTAATTCGATCAACCATACCACACACTCCGGTTCAGGCGCGTACGATCCGTTTTGGAAATATATGTTGGGACACTCTGCCCATGGTAACTTTGATTGAAAACTCTGGAAAAAGCATAATTCATTTGTTAATTCACTCGGATCAAGCTATAACTATATATAACTATACGCACTTAGTAGCGTAGCATCTACAGCTGCCAAAACTTAATGAAATAAAATTCTTGCAGAAATTTTTTCAGACACTGTTTTTCTGAGTGATAAGAAACAGTAACAAAACAGTCATTGAAAGTTACAGATACAAACATTGAAAACTATAGATTTGGAATGGGAAACTATCTAAATAATGAATAAATACTCACTTGAACAAAGTAAAAGAGGCACCAAGCGATAATAGTATTGTAATACAGAGCTACGTTGAACGACACTACAGCACTGCTTACACCGATACCACCCATATACGGAGAAACCTGTTAAAGAGCAGTTTACGATGCGTCGCATGTAAAAACTCAAGTTTATTTTGACAGATCGCATTGTATACATCGTGCAACAATCACCTGATTCCATACACCGATAGCACCCTTTCGTAATCTCTGGCCAATTGCCAGTTCCAGGTAAAATATAGGGATCCCCTCGATAGCCAACATTACAAAGTAAGGGATTAAAAATGCACCTGTTTCGAATGGTTCGAGCAAAGAGAAGACAATTAATCATCGATGTCGAAGATTTTGATGAAAATTGTTGTTTCTTAAAGTAATAATTGACGCACCTCCGCCGTTCTTTTGAGCGAGATATGGAAATCTCCATACGTTGCCAAGCCCCACAGCGTACCCTACGGTTGCTAGTAGAAAAGTAAGCTTACTATCCCAATTTTCTCTTTCATCCTCCCCCGCTTCTGGTCGGAAAATCGCTTTTCCTTCATTGCTTCCGAGCTTACTACCCCCACCCCCATTCCCCGTTGGTTTGTTCTGCAATGACAAATAATATTCAATATCAGATTATTACTCGTTTCACTCGATATAAAATAAAAAAATTATATTTTCCAGAACGCATCAATCCATGCGTATTTTGACTATAAATTAACTTAAATAAGAAACAGTCAATACAAATAAGCGGACAGCTTCAATTATTTATTTATTACTTCTAACTTTTATTTTCTACTTCTTTTTACAATCGATTGTTTTTTCTTTTCTTAATCAATTTCTTCAAGCTGTTATCAATTGACATTACTACCTTCGTGTTAGGACTGGAGTCCTCAAAGGCTGCGTTCGTGGCCCCGTAATTGGCAGTGGTGTTAGCCTTTCTGTTGTCCACCACTAGTCGTCCTCTCATTTCCTTCATTTCAAGTTTATCGACACTTTTTTGGGGCTTCAAGTCGCGCGAGCTTTGCCGGCGGACCAGATGGGCCGTGTTCGCCATTCTTTCTCTTTATCGTGCGACCACGATTTTCTTCTTCTCGAAAGATCAAACAGAAATACCACGCGCGCCTATGGACTCCATCCTGTTAGAATTAAGAATAATTACGTTCATGACAATTGTAAGTAATCTTGATAAAGGAACAACATGCTCGACAGACTTAGCATAAATAGCAATAAACAATAGCAATAAAAAAATTTTTAAAAATGGACGTGGTCAATTTTAAATACTTAATAGTTGAAAATTTCGACAAATGATTGAACGTTCATGTTTGATATTTAATTCTAATACATACTTAAATATGAATTATTGGACGTCAAATTTTGTTTATATATAACAAAGTTCATTATCCTATGTTTTCGCGATAATAGCGAACAAAATACCAGCATTGGTCGTCTCGGAAAGCTTCGTTACAGTATCTAAATTCACAAAAAAGAAGGAAACAAATACTTTGGTGAAATTAAAGTCAGACCCGCTTCAAAAGGGAGTATCAAATTACTTCGCAGTTTTCTAGTTACTTTTTTAAATGTGAGCCAGGGTTACAACTAGTCCAGTCTTCTACGGTCCCATTTGTAAGAATATACTTCATACGATACGTTACATTTGGAACTGCTATTTATTCAACGTGTTTCAATAAAGCTACGATCTTAAAAAATAAAACGATCATTTTACTGTTTTTCTTTGCTGTCTAATCTAATAAGAATGTTTAGTGTAAAACTGATAATTCTCTAACAATTAAAGTACTTTATTAGGAATTATTTACACAGATGTGTAATGTTATTTCTAAAAATAGAAATACTCGATAAATTCAATAATTGTTGAATACTTGGTAAATTCGTACGATTACGTAACGTGGATATTAACTGTAAATTCCGATACAGTAGCGAAGACTCGAAGTAAACAATAGATAAGAGAGAGGACGACGTGCAGAGGATCGCACGCGATTCCCTTGTTCTCTCATTTAAACGCTCTCTGCCCAGTAAGAAAAGCACTTGACAGAAAAAGTCTTTATAATTCTACTCAAAGAACCTGGCACACGTCGCTTTTTTCATCGATAGGACAGTTAGTCAGGAGGGAGAGATGTTTGCCTTTCGGCTTTGTCACGGCCTTGACCTCGTATACGAGGGATCTTGACAGTCAATTAACGTCACCGAATATTCTACAAGTACGCTTGTTTTAGTAATACAGTCGAAAATGTTTATTTCCATGTCGATTGTAACGCATCGATGACCGAATATCCGTCACGGTTTTTTGCAGCCGAATCGGTTCGTGCTAATTTTATGAATAAAAATTTACTCGAGGAAAGGAACGACATTAAAGAAAATCGTTTCCACGCAATGCCCTTCGCTTCTGTCTCGTAAAAATCGAACGGAAACTTCATCGTTTCCTCGGGAGATTTTCGATAACATATTGGGCGGCAATTTTACACGAGTGACATGCACTATAACTACCGTTCCCATTGACGTCATGGGCGCACCAATCAAGTGACATTTTTCGTCCTACATAATATTGTCAACTGAGAAACGATATCTCGAAAATATATTTCCCAAATATTTTTCGAAATCCATTCATTCGTCGAGACCTATTCATCACGAGCATTAATTAATTAAACGTTTATTCTCGTTCGAAGGTCCAGATAGAGACGATTCAAATAAATAACGCTCCAGTTATCATCCGCTCCGTTATTATCGCGAAGCGATTTTACGTAACGACGACGTGATTTCACGATCTATATCGATTTGACAAGAAATTGTTGAAAAAAAAAATTTCCGTCGTTTAGTCACAAAATAACGTTGCAAGCTCGTCACTAACCTGTTGGGGTGAAATAAAGAAAAGCGCGAGGGCCTCCTTATGGTTCGAGGAGCAGTTAGCTACTGTGGCACCCTCTACTACGATGGTAACTTTTGAAATCACGATATCCAACGGAATCAATAGCAAGCGCCGGCGCCCCGATGTCTCCTACAGACGTGTCCTACAGACCGTAATACGCGTGAACCCTTTTTGCCAGAAAATTGGTCGATGATCGGCAAACCGATCGTGGCAAATAACCGATGTCATCGCGACGAACATTTATCGTCGATCAAGGAACTGAAACGCAAACATGACACGACATCGGACGATGATTGATATTGCAATAGTGTAGTTTGAAATGTTAGAAAACAATTGAAATTTCTTTTTTACGCACTTCTTAACGCGTAGATATATTTTTAAATAATTCTCGTAAGAAGGATTCCAAATAGACGTAAAGATGTTTAATAATTTGATCAAGTTGAGGAATTTCGCAACGTCCAAACAGCTTATAACAGATTTTACAGCACATTAGGTGTATACACAGAATTTTATCCACGTACGTAATTGAATTGGAAATTACAATGGGAGATTAAGTAGAAGCATTTGACCTTTACGAAAATTGAATCGATAACAAGTAACACGTATTCTTATATTCTATATAGAAGAAAGTGTCTGAATGTGACATGAGTAAGAGTCGCGAATTACGTAATTAACACTTTTTCAGGAAGGAAATATCAACATTTCCCTCACTTTCAATGTTTCCGTCAATCAGCAATTGTTTGTGATATAGATAAGTAATGCGAGGAGGGTAAGCCTCAGTGATGGTAACGCAATCATTGTTAATAACGTTCATTTCAATTAAACAACATGCTGTACTTTGAATAGACAGTGAAGAGGCTTTGTATTTATTAGTTGGAATAAAGATCAATCAGAATTTTCCAATATCGTGCCGAAATTTTTGTTAATTTGAAAAAGAAAATGATTGAAATTTCAGTTGTGTGAAATGAACTTAAACTGACATACATATTCATATATAAATAAGCGAAATTTTTATTGAAATTTCTTTAGAAATCGTTAACTGTATTTAACAGTAGAAAAAAGTAATATTTTTTTATTGCCTTCGCTTGCAGACGAGAAGCTTATTGGAGAGTTTCAGTAGATAAACTCGTTTTTAGTCAGACAGACAGAGTACGTCGACCTACAGCTTACGTAACGAGTTGTACTACTTGTAATACCTACTTCAACAAAATCATATTTTCATAATTTTGTACGAATTAAATTTTCATTTGTTGATTTCGTAAAGTGTACAAACATAAAAAAATATATGTACAAATTCATTTAGTAGATTTATAGTTCGGTGCAGATAGAAAGTTTTTGAATTTCAGGAAGATCAAATTATTGAAAAAATAATAAAAATGCAGATATTTTTATTAATCCTGTTTGTGTACAAAATATCGCAGTCTTTAAAAATATTTGCTTATAAAAATTTGTAATATTTATATGCAGCATTAAAAAGTATTTAACGTAAAGATTCTTTTATTAAGAATTGCGTGAAATATAGTATACCTGAAATAAATAATGCAAATTAATGACAAAATTGCTAATTAGTTAAAATGCTAAGACAGGTACTTACGTTCGATCCGAAGCTTTTTAAATCGGTCCTCGACAAAACACTTTGTTAAATTCTTTATCGTTTCCTCATCATTATAATTGAATTGTTTTATATTTCCATTGATCAGAAGATATCTAAAAATTGCGTAAAGTTAAGAAAAAATTACTAGAAAATTCACAATTCACATTTCTACAAAAATCCAAATCTGAGAAATATTTCCAATTAAAGGATACAGTTCATGATAATAATTAAAAGCTTCAATAGCCCATTCTAGGAGTAAATTTAATCGTGGTCTGTAAGGTGTTCCATTAATTAATTCCTTCATTGTGTCTTCATCTAATGAAACCTTGCTTCGTGCATCTTCCAGATTGTTTAAACGATTTTTTAAATCCTGAAGTAATATTTTTTCTGATAATTAATGATGGTAAAAATTTCTACATTAAACTTTTTACATAAATAACATAACTATTTTTAATTCGTTATAATTGGAGAATGTTATGTAAGAAACAAACAGAGTATGAACAGAGAAATAAAAATTGTAGTTTTATTTACTTGATTGATATTGTTAAATCGCATTAAAATATCGAAGAGCAGTCTCAGTTCATTATCAATCCCCATAAGAATTTTAAAAATCAATCTTTCGCGTAGCTCGTCTATCTTACAGAGTTCTGCATTATCAATCTCGTTGCTGCAACAGAACGACACCTAATGGTAGACCAAAAAAACTTCTACTTCTCTCAAATGTGGCATAACTACGCGGCATAACTACTTGTAACTACGCGTTGAGCTTCTACTCTAGCTATTACATGCACATGACACGTGAACCAGGGATAAAACTCGTAACAAAAAATAGAAAGTCAACGTTACCTTAGAACTAGTCGGATTTGCTCTGATTGATTTCCTAAGGCGTGTAGAGGTCGTTTGGCTTCTTCGGATAATTCATTCCACTGACAATTTACTTTCTCCAACTGTGAGAAATAATTTATCAAACATTTATGTAGTTCCTTTGCCATGCTTGTAGGTTATTTAACAACTTTGGACATGCTCTGATACAAGAAACAGAGAGCGCTAGTTGGCACAAATGTCAATGCAGGAGAATGTATCAGCTTATGTATATCAATATAATTCTCACACAAATCAGTTCAAAATATGTTATTATTATTTGATAATTGCACATGTAAAGATATAGTTAAATAGTTACATTTTTACAAATCATCTCATTTAGATAATTTCTTGCCTCATATGCAAATGTTACGTCTATTGACATGCTCTAGTAAAGAAGACTCCATAAAAGAGAATCAATGAATAATGGATCATTTTTCTCAGTAAATAAATAACTGTGATTGACTATTACAGACAATTTAGTGCATTTGTTTATTTTCTTTCACGATAGTATTTAAATATCATTATTTACATTTTACGTAAAGAACGCATGAATACTAATCAGTCGCGGCATTGACGCATTGAAACCTCTTTCACAAAAGTTTGTAAAACTGACCTCTCGAACGTGTAAACTCGTTCTTTCATAAGTTCACATTTAAATCTGCTCAAAATAGAGTAAAATAAAACAGCTGTTGTGTTTGAAATAAATACAGGCAAACAGATTATAAAATTATAACAATAATAAATACATCTGCTCAATATTTAACTATTGTTAAGTAATATTTAGAAAAGCTTAATTTAGTTTTAAATGGATTGTTAGTAATCTTTGAAAAAGTACTTCATCGTTGCTTTGACCTAGAACAAAATTTTTTCGATTATGCGAATAGAACTTTTCTGCTCTATAGAAAGAGCATGAATGTTTAAAGTTTCGATACCTTGAGAAAGGAGATAAACTACCCTCCTATTTGTTTTCTTCATTTTCTAATAGAAATTGGTAGAAATATAACGCTACTTGCAAAATTAAACTTGGGGCATTAATTTTCAAAGATACTTTTTTTTTATATTAATCGTCCTTAAAATTAAAGTTAAATTTCACAAAAGTAATTACGAATTTTAACAGAGATGATACATTTTAAAAGTTAAATATTTATATAAAATTTAAAATATATATATTCTTGGAAATAATTCTTCCGATATTAAAGAAATATTTTTAACATCATCAAAATACCATTAGGTTTCAAAATGTTTCAAACAATGTTACTCTTTAGAGAATAACTATGTTAATCGATGCATTTCATGTACTAAATAGTAAGTAAGTTAATTATATGTTAATTTTGTGATAATTCTTTTACCGTAATTGTTCAGAAATTATACTTGTTCAGTCCAGTCTAATAACTTGTGCAATACATTCAATTTGTTTGCACATTCTGAATTTAATTTTAATTATTTGAGTTTGAACATATAGTAAAGTATTTTAACGTTCGATTTAAAATTTTGAAAGTAACGTACATTTCAATCCCATGTTTCTACGTACGTAATATGTTTATCCATCTGTTGAAAAGAGAAAAAAGAGAAGAAATATATCTGACTTGCTCAAATATTTTAATAAAATAATCCAATCTTTGTGATTCATACAGTATACAATAATAACAATTGAACGTAATCAAATTGATATTGGTGAAAACGTGCGTTTATTCTTGCAAAGGTAAACATGGAAAAGGGAAGGGTTCCTGAAAACGACGGTGACGGACCTGGTTCGATTTCCTCGTGCCACTTCGTTGTCACAGGGGCAACCTAACGGAGATACCCGAAGCGCACTTCGACTAAAGCGGCATGATGCGTGCGCAACTGTCAGTATCCACCGTGCACTCGGTGGAGTTCGGTAATAATCGGAGGGTATTTGGCCGGTTCGTTTCGTCGAGCCGACCGCGAACACAGTAGATCGTCGACCGACAACCCCTTCGCGTACGATCATGTCTTGCCACGGCTGATCAAGAACTCCCCCTTTTTTTCTTCGTCGTTTTTTTTGTCTGTCTGTCTCGACTAGTACCTTACTATAAAACAGTGTCAGAAAACTCGGGCATAGAACGTTTCGCACCTGCAGACACGTATCGACGTTTCGCGGCCAGCAGTGTGTGACACGTCAGGCTACTAAGCCACGTTTATCTCGCTCTCCCTCCGCATAAGCTTCCCTCTCTTCAACCCTCTTTACCTCTTTTACATTCTCTCTCCCTCTCCCCCCTCCCATTTTCTGTTTTCCTCTTTTTCGTGCATCATCAAACTCCCTCATTTTCGTTTCTCTGCTCGCGAACGAGAACATGGATGAGGCCAACGGGAAAATGCGGAGCAAGCACGAGGACGTGGATGCTGCGTCCCTCAGTGCTGACATCCTGAACCCTTTTGTGCATCGTCTCGAGCTCGACACAACCTATGACAAGCTCAAGGTCAGTAGCTCTCCGAATCCTGCACGCGGAAAACCCCTACGGGATCGATGTTCACATGTTCGGACCCAAACGTTTCAGGTAGTTGTCAAGGGCGGGGCGGGAAATTTTACGTTAGCTCGTTGGAACAACGTTCACGTCTGCCACTTTTCGGCCACTCTATACACTTTGTGCACACATGCCGGTTTGCGTGCAGACGAACTTGAAACGTCTACCGTCTCTACTGTCTGGCTCGTAAAAATAGAACGGATTTTGATGTGACGCGATTTTATTGCAGATACGTTGCAAAATGTTTCGATCTCGAGCATCTTTTTTTTTTTTTTTAATTCTTATTGGCGAAGTTCGAATTGCTGCTGCGACGTATAGCTCGACTTCCGACTGGGGGACCAAATTCGACGAATCACCAACGGAATGCATTATCTGTTTTCGTAACATTTTTTGAGCAACGTGAATATTCAACGTCCGATGAATACGTCAAACACATTTTTGCGTAATATTTCGATTAATCGTCACTGATCGAATTCCTCGGATTCTCGTCGAAAATTCTCGTATTTCGCGTGTCATCAGTTTATTCTCCTTACGTCGTGTGATATCGTCGTAAGCCTTACCTGGATTGAAGCCGAGTTTTTTAAAGTTCATTATCTTGAACTCGAAGATTTAATTGATTTCATATACGCGAATTATTGACATTAGTTGATTAGTTTATTTTCATGAATTTGGTATGATGAAAAGTGTAACATGTGTAACATTCGGCGATTGATTTTTTCTTTGCGGTGGCCAAGACTTCTTATAAACTTTGCTTAAGATCATGTTATATTTACAAACAATTTTGACACCTTGACATTATCGAGTTATCGACATATTCAAGCTGTTCCTGTCATTTCGAGTGACACAGCCTTGCCATGGATGTGATCGAATTTTTCAACATCAAACGTACTGCAATTCACCTAAAATCAGCTCGCGAACTACTGAACTTCCCTCGCCATAATTCCAATCAAACAAAAGTAGATTAGAACCAACGGAGAGATTACTTCTCGCGCAAAATCGACGAAACACCTTCGAATAATACATATTTATATTATTTCGCTCGAGGTAGTCGCACGATTCACCGCGTGATTCGTTAGTGATGAATCAATGATTTCATTGATTGTTTATACGCTTACACGATCGATCGATCAGACGTTCTGTTCTGTTCACCTTGATGAAATATTTGTTCGCTATACAGCTTTTGCAATTGTTACGTGTTTTAAAAACAGTAATTGATAGTAAATGAAATTGCGAAATAAATGAATTTTTGTTAATTAAAAACAAATTCAATGTAGAATTCTGTTATAGAATTCTTTTTGACAAATACATTTTTTCCAAAAATATAGACAAAAAGGAGTATGTAGGATCAATAATTTTAGATAGATGTAATAATTAAATGTCGGTAGTGTTTGTAAACACATGGAGACTTTGTGCCCTTCAGACGTTAAAAAGGCATATTACGCGAAGAGGTCTAAAATTGAATTTTCAAGTTTATATAATTCCATTGCTTTTAACTGTAAATTTTGAAAGGTTAATCCACACGCGATAATTAGCACGTGTATGTTCGTTATCCTACAGCGGACCGTGCTGGTGCATAACTTAAACACGCCATGAGAGATGCGTCTTTTTGAATAGCGACGAGACTCGGAAAGCGCGCTGCTTTGCATTTAATCCGCGCATCACTGCCTTTACATTCTACATTGTCGATCGCACGTATCGCGCGAGAGTCAAAGACAAGACAAGCTAAAAGATCGCAATCTCTTTTTTCACCGGCTGTTTCAGTTCCGTTCCGTTCCTTTCTAGTTTTCAGTTCTTATCCACAGTTTTTAACCCGGCTGATTTTAATACGACTTTATACGCGTTCCAAAATCCGCGTTCCAAAATCCGCGTTTTGACGTACAAAGTCTGAATTCGTGACTTTTCCCTTTACCCCTTTTCTCTGAAATGCGAATTGTGAAACTAATTTTGTTAATGAAAAGTTGCTGCAGTTTCGTAGTTTAGTCATAGCGAAGGAAGTTTCGCACAGGTGCGGAGATATGTACGCGATGATATCGAAGTTCTTAGAAGGAATGATTTAGATTTAGATTCTTATTAGCGGATGATTTATTTATGAGTGACGTAGCAATTTTAACGGTATTTTTTGATGTTATCCAACAGATACCGTTAAATCTGATGCATGCATTAGACGAAATTACATCGCGCGCATGATTCAGTGAATAAGTGTATTTCTTATGATGCATTTCGTTGCGCTGTCATAACCTAATAATAAAAGAGGTGTAATAATAGACCTCAACAGATGAGGTGTTGTAAAAGATAAAAATTTCCTTGATATTTATCTCATAAATTATCTCACCAGAAAGGTTGAGAAATAATCAATGTTTTTCGAAAGTTAAACGTATAAAAATTAAGATTGTAAATATTCTGCATTGTATTTATTTTTACATGATACTAGTACTGACGCAATGCTGATTAATTTAAGTTTCGTCATATTGCTGCGTGTATAATAACTATATCAAAATATGAGAGTTTTATGTAATGCCAGGGGATAAATAATATTATTACGAGACTGCAAATACGTATTTGTGGAGAAACTACATTCTTTGGATGTTTCGCAACTTTAATATCTCAGTCTAATAATTATTATAATATTTAAAAAAAAGAAATATTCTTTCCTGAGATAACCTTTCGGCGTCAAACATATTTTAAAATTTTGCCAAAAATATGTTCAATTGAAACGCGATATTTACCCTCAATGTAAATTCCTAGCAACATTTTAATTCTCTTACGAATAACGTGATTGTACAACACATGACTCGAAACTTTCTCCGTTTGAACAGGACGTGTCGGATCTAATGCAACTTGAAACAGCTTATTATAAAGAAATTATAAGGAACGTTATTCTCGCTGAATAATGCGAATTTAAATAAGTTGTGTCTCTACAAATACCACGTGACCTTTCTTTAGCCTCTACGTGCCCATTGCAGTAGTGTTACGTAACAGGAACTCGATAGTAAGAAAATATAATGTTGCAACCGCATGTTGCAAAGAATTTCTTTACATATTGGTTTTATGCACTGTATCGATCACTTCAAACTACAAGAAAAAAGAAGCATTAATAAACGAGACAGAAACGCATATTTCTTCACAACGTGCATTTTATGTATATTAAATTTACGTGATTACAAACGATGTGACGATCGTTTCACATTTGTTCTACGATGATCTTTGAAAATTTCATTTTCTTTGGAATAATTTGATATTGAAAGAATTTTGCGATGATATTTGCGGTGGATTTATACAAAGTGACGATAAGATCCAAAGCGAATAACAAATTTTAATACGATTAAAAATAATTTTAACTTTAAAGGAGAAAATTTTCAGTTGAAAGTTGCCGTTGCAACGTGTATTTAGTTGCAACATAAAATAGACGTAGTTTATTTTCGAGTTTGACATTTGTGCGTTTTGTATAAATAAATAAAAAGATTTCACGGAGAGACCATTTTCCTAGAGCCTTTAGCACGAGAATTGCATTAGAGTAAATGGGAAATATTCAGGTAACACATATATCTAATTGATATTGAATTTCGAAGCCTCCAACTGTCCTTACGGCCGGAGAGAAAATCTCTTTAACTTACGACAAGAAAATCTGTCGCTGGCATGTTAGATCGGATTTCTAATATGCCTTCGGTATTTACAGTTACTTCCTACGTACAACTTTTTTCCATTTAAGTTAACGCGCGTCGTTACACGTACACGTAGTAAATTAAATTATGATTAAATATCGTGTAAATAAAACAACAAATTAACAACTTAATTTCCATGAAATATATATTTCAAACGTGCAACATCGTGTAACTGAATTATACAAATTAAGGAACATTTAAATATATTGACGATGCGGCATTTTCGCACAGTGGTCTCAGCTGGAAATAAATTTTCCTTAACCGCATTTGCATATATTCAATTACATGAGGTAGTATTATTTATATCCGTCGGTATCCAAGAAAAGAACCTTTTAAATTGACATTTGAAATTTAACGAGCTTTCTAACGAGCTTGCAGTCAATCCGATAAAACATTTAGTTAACAAGTTGCAATTTTGCAACCCGTATTTAGTATCCAGAACTGGAATCATCCTTAATTTGCGTGCCCAAGTTTTTTTTTCTGCCTAATTAATTGTAGAATAAATTGGTATTCCGGCGTTTGAAACAAGCTCAGAAACGACTAAGAACAAATATAATAAGGATATTATATTTGGGATAAGAGGAAAACGCTAAAAGATGAATTTAAACCACCGCGGTGGTATTTCATCGTTGCTTTCCGCGTTTTACTTTCGAGTCGTTTAATTTTTCTCGAGGGAAAGGATACGAAAGGGGACTCGAGCAAAATGGCGCGGCATTCGATAAATGTTGTGCTGGCAAATTTTCATCAGTCGGGGAAAAACGCGCCAAGTTTTACGACGCGGGAGAGGTGCAAAAAGCGGATGTGAAACGGCTGGAAAAACAATTCTCGTCAATTTTCACTGGCAGAAGAGCAAGTCTTTCGCTTGCGCGAAATGTGGGTCATAAGTACGCAGGGAACCTACTCGGTGAAACGTATTCTCCGCGAGGAGCAAAAAAACTTGCAAGGAGATGGAAAAATGGTCTCGGAAGTTTTTATTTTTTCCTTTGCACGAAAATTGAACCTAGAGAAAGTCATGGCGCTTAGATTCGCTTGTGGCGATAACAATTGGACCACCGGAATTATTGTGATAAGCTCGTTATAACAAAAGTCCTCCTTGGAAAATACGACACGTCAGATCGAATAAATAATTCGGCTATTAATTGAGTACAAGACGAGTTTCAAAAAATTAAAGACGAGTCGATAATTTTTAACTTTTAATGTAATATAACATAATATTATATATATCATAACTTTTTAACTTTTTAACAGTTAAATATACAAACTACGTATTTAACAAATTCAGTATCTTTGCGAAACTTACGTATATGTCCATGAAAACAGTGGACTTGGCAAACACAACGTAAACCGAAATCAACAAACAAAGCTGTGTTTCTCCTACTTCGACTTCCAGTTCAGTAAAGAATTATGTAGCCTGTACTCGCGTCTTGCAGAGTCTTCTCGCCCACGTACACGGAGACGTAAAAAGGTACCTCGTCGATACACGTTTGAGTATTCTCACGTTTTAAATCATCACGCGTCTTCCTCCTTTTTTTTCGCTCGTTCTGAAGCGCCTTGACACAATTTCTGACCGTCAACCCAGTTAGCTGCGAGTTCATTAATTCACATCGTAATGTTATACACGACAGATTAAATTCGCGATTCACGTGCTCTCCGCCTCATTATAACGTACACGACACGTACCATTGACGATGCTCGATAAACGACCTTCAAGATTCTCTACAGATACCCTGCACGACATTGGAGAAGTTCATTGGAAATTTCGGAACGAAGTCTTACGTGCGCGCCGCTCGCTTATTTTCGAATACTAATTGTTTATTTAACAGAGGCCTCCACTCGATCAATCGCATCTTTGGTCTACAAAGAGTACAGTACAACGATCGGCTGATCGCTGTAAGTCGGAGGTTCTTTTTCATCGAAGAGTTCCCGCCCAGATTTGTATCATAAATGCATTTTTTTCATTCTTACTTCCTTTATGAGAGATATAAATAAAAATTGGAACGTTCCAATAGACTTTCAATAAAAATATCAAAATCTACGATCTGTCGAAAATTTTGATAACTATTGGCGATGAACAATTAGAGAGATAAATAAATATTTTACGTCTCCTTATACTTTCTGGGCCAGAATTTCCCATCATTTAAGAGATAACTTGTGAACAGTTTAACAGAAGAAGTCGAATAACCAAAAATATCACACGGGTGATTGTTATTAGCCTTTGCGGAGCTTATTATTAGCGAGACAAGTTTAGTCGGTTGTAAGGCAAATACAAGCAAATGAATAGTTTCTTACCTCTCTGAGATTTATTGCACGGGCCACGTGTAATTACACACACTGTGCAAAGTGTACTTTACTCACTTTCTCTCACAAAAGTGTCTGTCCAAACAGAACGTCTTCGCGACCAGAAGATAAAAACTGAAATGCACAAACAATGTTTTTGAGTCAACTGAATACGAAGACTCTGAACAGTTGAATTTTTAAGCAAAAAAGGAGACGAGAAATCGAACACGGATGACAAAATTGTTGAAGCAATTTCGTCGTTATATTTCTAGTTGGCATACTATATAGTATGAATATTTGATAGTAATATGTCTGCAACGCGGACAAAGGAAAGCAGAACAAAAAAAGGTTTAGTTATAGACTGCTTTCGTGTGACCTAAATACAATAGTTCTGGAGATGCTGATCTTGTGAAATAGTTATTCGAAGAAACCCGCGATTAAAGGTTTCGAAATTTTTTCATACATTTTTAATTTTTTTTTTTTTCTTTGATGTTAAATCCGTAGAGAGTCACAAAGCGTACGTGATTTAATATTGATAGCTCGCGATAAGTAACCGTGTTGGAACGTAAATTATAGATTCTTCGATTAACTTTCACAAGATAGTTGTGTTAATTTCTTTTTATAATTATATCATTATAATTATAATCATTATCATTATCATTGTAATTATAATATATAATTATTTTATAATTATATTGAAAATATTACATGAAAGGACAATAAATTAAATGTGCAAATTTCTGTGGAGGATGTAGAGTTAAAAGCGTTACTCAAACATAGCCTTGATGTGTAAGAGTCGCGTATGATATATACATTATGTATGAACATTTATTTGAGAAGAGGAAAGAAATTAAATGAGAAGTCGAACCACTTGTAACGAGTTTTAGTATTTAAAAATGATCCGATGAATGTGATGAACAATTTAATTACACGCACGTGTATAATTTTTACTTTTACTATAGTAATTTAAATTTTATATTGAAAATTTAATTTTTCCTGTTTTTTCTTATTTTTTTCTTTTTTATCAAGATATCAAATTCCAGGGAAAAGTGAACAAGATAAAACACAGGGTTTATTTGATCCGCTACATTGTGGACTAACAATTTACCGAATTAGAGCACTTTACTGCCGACGCTGTGTAGAAAAAGTGAAATTTGAAATATAATTCAGCATGGCCAAACCTTTTACGTTCGTTTAGAGGTCGATGTCGAAAAAAAACAAACAACATCTAAAATATTCCAAGGAAACGATACGTGCGTGATGTAAGTTTCTTTCTTTTTTTTTTTTTTTTTTTTTTTTTTTTCTAATTTATTGAGACTCTAGATTGACGAAAAGATTACTCGGCCGTAACCTCGATCTTGAAAGTTTCTCGTGTGCGTATTATGTAAATACACGCGCGTTTGCCTGTAGAGGACGTACAAAATGAAGTTAACAGGTGAGATGAAGCCTAACGGAACGGCTGAACGGTACTCGCTTCTTCTTTTTTACTTTTTGCTCTCCCTTCGTCCTCCTCTGGCTTTCCATTCCTCTCTTTATCGGTCGAACCAGTCAGCATCCTAAATCCTCCTCAGTCACGTAACCTTGGCCCACTAAAGAAAAATGTAGTTCCTCTTCCGACCGAGAAAGAAGAGTTTATCGAATTAACGCGTCATTGAATTGATTAATTATCTATTTTAAATTTTCAATCATTTCTTTTTTGCCACTGGAGCGTGATAATTAATAACAGATTGCAATACATTTTAATTTCGAGAATTAGCAATAAACGAAACTGAGAATACGTGACACCATATGGAAAGAATTGAAATTGTTAAATATATTATCACGCAAAAGAATTATTATTAGAATGTTACCAATATTGTTAGATAGATTTATTAGAGTGATAAAAATATTATTAATTATATGAAAATCATAAAATAAGACTATTATGAATATTATAAAATAGTTGTTATTTTAAATTATTAAATTTATATTATTTAATTAAAAAATAAGAGCCCCTCAAAAAACTGCGCAACTTGTACTCCAGTACGATTCGTCTTACTGAAAGGCTCAGAAGCAACTGTTCCGACTAGGAAATGAAGACGATTTTTTCGCCATAAAATTTTATTGATACGCAAACATTTGAATCGATGCAAAACAAATTACAGGCGCGATCGCTCAGTACCAGACAACGCCACTTCTACTCGAGGTCTACGCGTCTTCGCGAATCACGTGACCCAAATCAACCAATCGCTAATTTTCGTTGCATCAGCGTTGCACCTGAAGAAGCCCTGCTAAAATCACTTTCAGTGATAAAAAAACAGTTGTTTTCAATTAACTTTGAAAAAGGTATTTGTAACACAACCGACATCTCAACGATGACGTAAGTTTAGCAATCGAAAGTAAAATTCCCAATCTGCGACGAGAACAAACGCTCGTCTCTTGAATGTTGAAAACAATAGCTAAGTTAAAAAGCTGTGAGAATGCCATTGTCACGGAAAATAAACCTGAAAGTCGCAGCACGGTGGCGACTGCTGTAAAATAAGTATCGATGGAAAGGAGGTTAAATTTTATACGAGCAATTAGAACGATAGGTCATCGTCCTTTCCGTCGTTCCTCGTAGGCGATCGTGCAGATGGTCGAGAACGACACTCACGCAAAAATAAACTTTGTCGAATATTTGCAGCGTTGCTCATTGCCTGTCGAACGGTGTACAGAGTTTGCTGATCCAGGTTTTATTAATCTTATCAGCGAAAAGCTTGACGGCCCTTTCACCCAAGTCACCGTTAACAACTAAAAATGGCGCGCGGATCATCTTCAGCGTAGCCGTCGAATAAAGAGCCGAGTGAACTCCTCCTTCTCTTTGATCTAGGCTAACGTTTATCTTCTTCCTCCTCTTTTTTTTTTCAAGATTCAATTTAGTAAATGACCTACTTCCAGCGTGTTGCCACTTTCGGAATTTTGCTCGAAATGTTTCACGCTACGCGAGTTTACGATTGTAGCAAGTTGAAACTATCCATCAATTTTTGGACTACCATTTCAGGGTGCCGACAAATTTACTGGGAATAGGTTGCGCACACAAATGAAAATATCTTTGTGTTACGCTTCGAATATGGGATTGGATTTAAATCAGATCTTTTTATCGATTTAATTAACTTAATTCTTATCGCGTTGAACGAGTGAACAAAATTAAAAATTTTACAAGTGTCGTTCAGAAGTCTCGTTGTAAATAGCTGATAACGATCACGAATACAGATTATTAAAACATTTGTAGAAACAATAACGAAGAGGACGCGTTTCTCTGGTCTTGATCCTACAGCTAGGACCAATAAACGTATACCGTTAAGTCTGTAAAGTAATTGCGAGCATTGAGACTGACCTTGCCCAACGGTGCATCTTGGCCGAAAAGGACTTACTTTCCCAACCATGCGATCAGGAAGAACACAAAGAGAATTGATCTTACATAAGACCAACACTGCTTAACATCAGAACTATCAAAATGGTCAAAATGACCAATTGATAATTTTTCTTAGATATTTTACAGATATAAAACAGTGTATTTTTGGAAACTTGAACGATTCTTTGTAAAATACATAAATAAAAAGCTTGTGTACCCTACATTGTATTATAAAGATTTTCTGTTTGCTTTACTTTTAGCGTTTTCTGATGGAAATTTTATGCTTTACCTGTCGGTGGTTTTAGTGTCTATTTCCAAAAAAATGTAAGAAGATAAGACTTAATCTTTTATCGTATCTTAGATAATTCATCCACAGAAGTACAAGACGATGAATATCAAAGTGTTATTATTATTATTCAGATCTTGGTCGCAAACGTGAAACGTTAATTTATCCAAACAGAAAAGATATGATATGATCGTCGCAATGTAATTTATCAGTAGAATCTATCACAAAATAACAATTGCATTTTGCGCAATCTATCTCCGAAAACAATACGAACATTCCAGATAAATCATCCACGTTTGTACGTTAATTTATGAACAAAGTTTATCGCCTTATCTAGAAAAATACAAAACAATGCATCGTAGATGTTTCAATTAAATCACGTTTGGATATCGTCCAATTAAAAATATCAAAAAACTTTAACTCTTGCCAAAACAAAGACTCATCGTCACGAATTGAAATTGTAAACCGGTTACCTGCTTTCGACGTATATACTCGTCGTGTAAAATAAAAAATTACCATTTACCTTTAAAAACTCCAAATTTCAATAAGAAGCAATAAAAATGTCGTTTGGCGGTATGTTTCCTTTACATTACCAACAAAACTGCTATGTATTTTATAAAAAGAAGATTATTCTCTTTGGTGTATCGTATATTCCTCGTACAATGTTATTTTTTACGAACCGAATTGATTATTTTTCCCAATGCATCTGGTATTCTCCCAATTGTTTCGTATACTTTACTGCGTGCATCTTAAAATTATTTTCTTTTCCTTCAATTTTTCTTTTTTATGAGTTTTGTCATTTTCTGACAATTTTTGAATTTTTCAGAAACTCGGACGACAATCTCTTCAACGATGAATTGTTAATTTTCTATCGAGTAAGAACGTAATGCTTCCTTCTTTTGCTTTACTTTTTTCGTAAAATTTACAATAGGCCCCGCGACTTCGACCTGCATACTCGTCATTGCTCGATTTTAATTGCGCGTCCCGCGTGGGATTTTTGAAACCAACTAAAATCTCCGCAGTTAACTAGTAAAATCGACAAATGCTGAACATGAGGAAGCTCGAAGAACATGGCAATGACCATAACGATCTTTTCCCTAAGGGTTGTGGAACTTGCCAGTTTCTCGTTTTTTTCTTCTTCTTCTTCTTCTACTGGACTTCCTTGCTGATCGTTGAAACGGAAATGCTTCGTGTTTCAGACGGCATTCCTGACGGTAGCACTACTGCCATTTAGACTAGCCGCGATTACGGCTCTGGTGATCATGGCCTGGCTCCTGGCTTGTCTAGGTCTTCTCGGACTGTCCGAGGAAGATCTTCGTCGCGCGCCTCTCACAGGGTGGAGACGGTAAGACATCAACCTACTATCACGTTTTTTTTTCTTGCGCGTCTGTATGTCGTCCGTGCATCTTCTCGCCCCCCATCACGAACTCGAAGTATTTTATTTTATTTTAACTTTTATTTCATTTTCACGTGACGACTATGCAATCCCCCTATGCACGCAAATCAGATTTACTTCTGCTGTTCTGCATGCTTGTAGATGTTAATGTACTTATCGCTTCTGGTCTTTTCAACTAGTATCAATTACTACTTGCGTTATTTTACACGTATGTAAGATAGTAGATAACGTAATCGAAGAAAAATGTAAATCATGCTATTCGTTCGCTACATACAAGGGAGTAATTTTTTTCATTTTCTTTTTTAATTCGTTTCACCGGAATCTTTGTCGTTGTTTTTTTTTTTTTGACACATTGACTATCATAGCAATTCAATATAATTCTTCAAATATTTTATCGAATATATACATTAAAAGTATGAAATTAATAGATATTAATTAACGCAATAAAACTAGACGATAAAAGGAAAATTTAAAAATTCTCATTTCTCAGATTTTTCGGTTCAAAATACGAGAGCAAAATTATAAAAAGAAACAACAGCAAACAAATTGCATTATATAAAAAAAAGAAACAAATTACAGTTCCAATTTTTCTCTTATTCTCTTCGTCTATAATTTTTCCCGAGGTCGTGATTCTCTCTTCTTCAACCGAATATTAAGTCTCCGCGTTAGAGAGAGAGAGATGAAAACACGACTCCTGGCAAAGATCCATTATCGTCCAGACGAAATGATGAGGATAAATTGCGGAAATCCCTTGAAGAATTTTATTTCATGGTCGTGCACTTGAAATGATTGAAGATGCCTCCGGTGGGGAGAGAGCGTGAATGACCGCGGCGAAGAAACGGACAAGAACACGATAAAAAGAATGAGTAACGGGAGAAAGTATGCGTCGGATAAGTAGTTCGCGTCCGTCTCTGTACGAGCTTCGAATCGAAGGAATAAATCGAAACTCGCAGTGCCCGTTTCACCGAGATCTTTTCGATTGTCTGTTGTTCGCGCGCGTTGCACGAAATTTAATCTGAAACGAGACGATGATACGTACGTGTAAATTTGAATTTCGCGCGCAAATGTGCACCGCGTTCCAAAAGTTTCACTCTGGACCTTAGAAACGGGGCACACCCGCGTTATTAAATTGCGATTGGAGCACCGATTGCTACTCTCTCTCTCTCTCTCTCTCTCTCTCTCTCTCTCTCTCTCTCTCTCAATAAGATTTGAAATTCGACAGTCTAGAAGATTTTACATCTACTTTACCAAATTATATTTACTTTACAGGCTTCGTCGCTTTTTTCTTTTCGTTGAGAATTACAAAATGCAAATCGGAATTTGGAATTTTGTATTTTGACCGAAGGTGAATGACGTTATTACGATTTCAAGAATAATTTCTAATCGTCGATTACAATATAATAATTTGTTTCTTTTTACCGTGATAGTTCCTCGAAGGTATTTATTTGGATTTCTACGATCACTGAAAGTGTGCCATTGAAACTTTCGTTAACACTTTCACGCCTGCACATTGCTTGGAATAATAAAATCTTCGGTAAAGAATACGTGGCAAAAGAGAGTCGAAGAATTATTGAGAGAAGTTGGCTTGCACGCGAACGCAAGGTGCTTTTTGCATAAAACAATGATTATAAGCAGCCGCTATTCTACTTGGCACGTCTAATGTTAGATATCATTTATTATTAACTGGAAATGCAAACCTCCGTGCACGATGTAGAAGTACAATATTGATTTTATGTTTTACACATTTTTGAACATTGCGCATTACGCAGATTGTGTCAATCCGTCGAGATGAGATATATACCTGCGCGTTTGTAGATTTCAATTTAAAAATGCAACGCAAAGAGATTACCCTTTCGTTTTTACACTTGTGTGTAAATTTTTTTCGTGTAAATCGTACTTTAGCAATCGAGTCGAAATTCTATTTTTTTTTTCAATTCTGAAAAATATCTGACGAGATCGATAAAGGAAAAACTACTCGCAAAGTAGATATTTGAAATATTCGAAATAAATTTTTTTCTCGAAACTCGATCCGTAGGCAGTTGAAGCAAAAGTACACGCGACAACTTTCTTTATTCATATAACAATCAATAAAAACTACTCTCTTTGGATGTGACAGCGTCACTGCCTAGTTCCTGATGAAAAATTTAGAAGCATACTGAGGACTTCGTGTAATCTGCGAGGAAGTCAATAGTAGTAGTAGCTTTGTCGTGGGAAAAAAAATCTCTTTTGCAACAAACATTCCAGAACATCGTTTGTTTTTTTATAAATATTTTTTTTTTTTTTTTTTTTTCATAAATGCACTCATCTTTTAGCAATTTAGATACTAACGAACGCTTTTTCTCTTCTCTTCTGCATGTATTTTTCGGGGCAATTTGAAGGAAGGCTATGTATACATTCCTCGTAAAATCAATATCTCTTATACTTAAAATGCCTCGCGTGTTACAAAACGTAAAATATCGCACGCATGGATGAATTCAGTTTTCTCTCTCCTTGACCAAAGGAACGACGATCTTAATCGGGATAATATGCATAGCCTTGACTGATAAAAATTTTAACCAGCACAGTAGAATCTCGATTACCAGAGGGAGCGTGTCAAATTTGTGCGATGTATTCAAAATTTCGTTCAAGTAAGAAACACTCCGCGTTGTTAAATTCCGATCGGTAGGAAATAAAGTCATCCCATCGACTCGCGCGTTTGTAAACGAAATTCTACTAAATTTCACGATCGTTCCGAGTGTCGTGAAGTTGAGAGAGACCTGTAGATTGCACGGCTTGCGCAGAAAAAATGCCTGCTAGGTGTGAAATAATATTGTCTCAACGAAAAATGAAATTGAAAAAAAAAAAAAACAGAGATATGAGAATTATAATCTGCTGGATGATGCGAGCGTTGTTCATCTGCGGGGGATTCCATCATCTGAAGGTCAAGGGTCGTAAGGCAGAAACTAAGGATGCCCCCGTGTTAGCCCTAGCCCCGCATTCAAGCTTCTTCGACGCACTTCCGGTTGTTTACCTCGGCGGGCCGAGCATCGTCGCCAAGGCAGAGATCGGACGCATTCCTTTCTTCGGAAGTAGGTCTCCCACTTTTTGCACCGTCAGCTCGTCAAAGTCGTTGTTCCATCTGCTGGAATTTCTTTTTTCACTTTATTCGCGCGTTTCTCGTTAGAAAAATACCCACAAAGATGATATAAGTTTCGTCGCGTGTTTGTGTTTGTATTTGAAAATTGCGTCAAAGGGGGACTCCTCGAGACTAAAACAACAACTGGTAATAGTTAGTAATTCGCTAACAAATAACGTTCGCGAACTAACAAAGTTAGTAAACGTATATACGTACGTTTTAGAAATGTATAATTTTGCGCTAGAAAACCAGCTGTTGTGCAAGAGGACGAGCAATTTACGACTTGTTGAATTTAATCGAAAGAGTATCTGGTTTCATTTCGAAGATGTACATACACCGTGCAAGAGAAAACATTTTAGATTATTTTTAGAAGCTTAAAATGATGGAACACGACTTTCACAAGCCTCGCTACGCAAATATTTATACACTCTGCTTTGTTCTTACGTATTCGCTAATTTTATATCGTTGCCAAGAGAAAAAGAACTATTTCACTTTCACATTGTCAAATCGATTTCTCGCGATTCGTTTTTTCTGACGAACCGACTATTTCGTAGTTAAAAGTAAAAACCTTAAAAGACGAGTCTTTAACTGTGTGTGTTGTGAAACGACGCGTTTAAAATTGTAAATTGTACGATTGCGAATTTATTAAAGCCACGTCACACGTGTACGCACTCGAATAGAACAGAGAAAGGAAAAGTAATTAAAATTGTTAAAAGCTTGATTGAAAAATGTATGTATATATGTGGTGAATGGGAATATTTATACCGTTACTAATCACAACTGTGGAATAATGGGCATATCATACGCAACTAACCGATACTGTTTAACATTCTAGAACAGAGTTGGAGCACATTATTTTCCATTGCGAGGTTCAAAGTGTTACATATTTAACGCTTCTTCTGACGCTGCCAGCCGCTTCGTACGTTCGTTCTACTCCCTCTTTGGATATTCTGTTGTTCAAAGTTTTCTGTCTTTTGTCTCTCTTTCTTTCCTTCCTTTCGTACCTCGACATTAAAACTACACCAAATTACAGTTTCATACAAGTTTCTTTAATTTTGACGACTTGTTAAGAATTCACCTTTCAAATCACGCTAATCAAGAGTCAATAACAGTAGTTCAAGTGTTGAAATAATCTCAGAACTTGATGTAATCGTTGCGTAAGAAACGTCGTGTTTTTTTTTTGTTTTGTTTTTTTTGTTTTAACTCTTTTGAAATCTCTGAAAAAGACATTAATTGACAATTAAACGTTAATCGTTGGTAACACAGGACGATAGTAAATTATTGCGCTAAAATTTAGTAATTTCTCTGTTGAGACAGATGCGTCCATGTAATTAACAACTTGTTAAAGAACAATGTTGCACACTCGGAATATCGAGCACGAGAGGGTTAATTGCCTCGGAGTTGCATCTTCCAAAACTATAATATAATACATGAAAATTGTCGGGTAGAGTAACGAATTCACGATTCTGTGAACTTTCTCGTCACGTGGCACTGAAGTCGTAAAGTTTCACTGTTGTGCAAATAAACCTGATCACGGTATTTTCTCTTATATAGGCCAATATGGTCTGCGTGTTCGAGAGGCAAAAAATACATGTTCCGTGTACCTTTCTCCTTTTGCAAACAACCTAGTGCAAACAACTTTGATAAAAAGAAAAAAATTAGAAAATACGACGCGGTATTTTTTTTATAAAAATGAAGAAAAAAAAGGAGAGAACTTTTGTCTATTGTGAAATTATCACTTTCAATCTTCCGTCATCGTTTAGGCTTTTGACAAAAACAAGTTCGCGCGACCGAAGAATATTCACGATGGTAATTGGCGGTAATTGTCTACGTCGATAAACCTGTAAATTACTTCCGTAGAACGTGCAGTCGCGAGCCTCGTGCATGCGACAAGTGCGAACGAAGCTCTGCGTTTCTTCAAACATCGATAGGAAAAAGAGACGAGAATTTTCAACTTGATTCTCGCTAACGCTCGAGATTCTTTTCGGTGTAAGTCCCGTTTTGTCGGAAAAGATCAAAGGAACGTGTGCCTCGGAGAAAGTTCGAGCGCAGTCTCGCCTCGTGTAAAAATCCGGACCGCGGGATTTTCAAAAGCTGCGGTATTTTCTCAATCTCTCAGCCATTCAATGCTCTTTCGAACTTGGAGAATTTTTACGATCCGATTTCCAACAACAAGTATCGAGCGTCTATCTAAGCGACTGAGAAATTTAAATTCAACTTTGAAATTCAAGCATTGAACGAAGGAAGAATATTCTAAGTATTCGTGGAATCTATTCGTACAGAGTAGCCTTCTGTATGTTCTGTAATATTTTACAAACAATACTTGAAATAGTTTACAAAGCGGAGTACAAGGGATTAAATTGAAAGCCACGAATCCCACCCTAAGTTCCAAACTTCCTACCGTCGACGAAGCCTCTTTGTTCAAAAATACGTTGCAAATACAAGCATGTCAAACAGCCGAAATTTTTATATGAAAAGAAGCAACTGTTCCAACTGGGAAATGAAGACGACTTTTTTGCCATAAAATTTTATCGATACGCAAACATTTGAATCGATAGAAAACAAATTACAGGCAACGCCGCTCCTACTCGAGGTCTACCCCACGCCCCCTCGCGAGTCACGCGACCCAAGTCGACCAATCGCTAATTTTCGTTGCATTGGCGTTGCACCTGAAGAGGTCCGATCACTTTCAGTGATAAAAAAAAAAAAAAAAGAGAAACACCGCGTTAACCATACTCGAATTGAAACCTGCAGCAAAATAGTGCCCTGGTTGTGCTTTATGGGCCGGCTGACGTACCAAGCAGGAGGGATGAGAATCGTTGTGCGCGGAAGACAGGCGACGAGGGCGGAGGCGCCGATTTTAGTGGTTGCACCCCATTCGACCTTCATGGACGGAGGGATCGTCTACATAACCGGGTTCCCTTCGATCATCGTAAGACGGGAATCAGGATTGAACCCGTTCATCGGAAGTACGTGTCAATTACTGAAACGATTTCTCACGCCTGCTTTTCCACCAATTAACCAACTCTCTCTCTCTCTCTCTCTCTCTCTTTCTGGAGCCGTGGCTGTCGCAACGTTTCCGTCAACGACGCCCGTTTCACAGATCGATAGATCCGTTTGGATTGATCTAACGAAAGCGATTGTACTAACCTAACAGTGTATAGGATAGAGTTATGCAGCTTTTGGATTGTTAGAGGTTTTTGTAAATTGGATTTAACCCTTTGTCAGTTTCTTTTTATCACAGGAACTCTTATCTTGATAATTGAATTGCCAAAAAAAGAAGAAAATAATTGAAAAATAGTGCAATTGGAGTGCAAACGGTTCGATTCAGGTAATTGTTATGCCAGAGTGTTGAAAGAAAGAAAGTGGAAGACTTGAATGACTTTTGGTATTTATTGAGAAGAAACGAAAAATGAAGTGTGATTTGAGATTGTTGAGAGACGACATGGGAATATTGTGCATTGGAGCGGATAAAGAGTCTTTTAATCGAAGAAAAAGATCACTTTCAATCTATGAAAAAAAGTTTGTAGCAGCAACGTGTTTATATTTGTTTGAAAGACTTAATATTCGTAGGTGTGAAGTTTCTATTCAGTTTAGTTTTCTTTCATCTCACGGTGTACACGCACTTCCCATTCATTGTTACGACTCAACTACATTGTCGTGGAGTAAATATAGCTCATTAAGCATTCCTACAAGAACCTATAAAATTACACTTTACGCCGAAGGTATTAATTTTAGAATCTGCATCGATTAAACATTCTTCACTCCTCTTCCTCAAAGTCTTCCTCCCCTTTTTTTCAATATTCTAGTAAAAGTTTCTACAGTTTTTTACAGTTTAAGTATTCCAATTCACTCCATCGATCATTATTACTTTTAATAATGAAATTAATAAAATTGTGATTATACTGACGAATCGAATCAATATAAATATTCATGATCTCTGCGTTTCGATGAAGATTCAAACTCATTATTTCTTGAAAAAAAAATATCTACTCTCGCTTGAAAACCTCTGTCAATTTAGTTGGAAAGTCGAGAAATCCTCCGACTTTAACCAAAAGGATGCCCATTTATTTTTAACAAAAAGAATATCTCGATGATACGGCGATTTGATAAAGTAAATGTTAAAATTTTTAATTAACATCTTTTTACGTCTATTACATGCCACGTTGAATTACTATTTCCCAGAAAGATAAATTTGATCCCATTCACCACGATACGAGTATTATCTGAGAATTTAATTTTTCTCTCTGCTAACACGGATATTTTTCGACGCCAGAAAATACATTGACAAACGTCGAGAAAGTTAAAGAATACCAAGAATATATATACTTCGTTGTATCTAGATAGAAAGTGTGTAGGAATTAGAGTTCTCTGCGTCACATGAAGAGTTTTAAATGTTTCGTTATATTGTACACTTTTCTACGACGTGCTCACAGAGCTTATCAACTATACACAACCGGTCTACGTTTGGAGGGAAGATCCGAACTCGCGACAAAACACGATCAAGGAAATTATCGAAAGGGCTACTTCGAAAGAGGACTGGCCACAGGTATCTATCCACTAAAAAGTTACTAAAAAGTTACTAAGAAGTTACTAAGAAGAGAAACTATTAACATTACATTCTCAATCTTGTAAGCTGCGCAAATTTTTCGAATTTTTCAATTGCAATTGAACGTAGCAAATTTCATTTTTCTTAAGAAATGCCTCCTTTTAAGTCGTGCACTCGCAATTGATGAAATCTTGTCTTCAATCTCCTCCAATTTAAAAAATATTTCAGTTAAACTAGCAATCCTCCTTTGCAGGTGATGATTTTCCCCGAAGGCACTTGCACGAATCGATCGTGCCTCATTACTTTCAAGTCGGGCGCATTTTATCCCGGTGTTCCTGTTCAGCCTGTCTGCATCAGATACCCTAACAAATTGGACACCGTAACGTGGACGTGGGAAGGTCCCGGGGCGTAAGCGTTTCAACGTCTCTTCTCTTAATCGAAAAAAATCTTTCTAAATTTTGAACGACAGACGCTGAGTTACAGAAATTACGATTTCAGATTGAAGTTACTGTGGCTCACGTTGACACAACTGAACAGCAGCTGCGAAATAGAGTTCCTGCCTGTTTACAAGCCAAGCGAAGCGGAGAAGACAGATCCTAAGCTTTACGCGAGCAACGTGCGACGACTCATGGCGGAGTGAGTACATCTCAGTGGAGCACCAGACGGATGCCTCTGAATTTTGGACAGCTTATTCGTTTAATTTCGCAACAAAATACGCAAGAATACTCTGTTATTCTTGTCTATATGATCTGTCTATATAGTACACAAAGTGAAACAATTTTATTCGTTTTTTCAGAGCACTGCAAATCCCCGTGTCGGATTACACGTACGACGATTGTCGAATTATTAGCAGAGCTCATCAGTTGAATATACCGCGAGCATCCACCATAGTGGAAGCACATAAACTTCGTAACAAACTCGGGTATGTTGTTTGCGGTGATAACAATTATTGTACAATAACAGCCATTGCGATATGTGCATTTGGTTTTCGCCAGTTTGGTGTCAGCCAAGACGGAGGAAGAGTTAGTTCAGAAGAAGACAGAGAGATTTAGCGAAGAAGTGAATTTGCACGAATTTGCGCAAATCCTTAGAATAGATGAAAAGGAACCAGCTACTCAACAACTCTTTCGGATACACGATAGGGTCTGTATCATTCGTTACATCCTCGTGTTATTTTAAAATTAAATTTTACATATCTCGTTGCACGTGATATAACTCGAATACATATTTTTACTTTCTGTTATACACGTTACTCATTATACCCATAATTGTTCCAGCAAGGAAATGGTACAATAGATTTCGAAGAATATATATTCACGGTGATGGCCACAGCGAATGCAAACTCGGAGCTGGACAAAGTTGAAACATCGTTCGAAGTAAATATCAACCCTTTAGATTTAATTATTAACGATACTCTACAAGTATAAGTTAAATTATTTATAAAATAACCTGCTGTTATTATTTTATAACTTTACATTATAATTGACAGGTATGTGGGACGAAGTCGTTATTTTGTATCAATAAAATGGAATTAAGAAAGGCTTTAAAACTCTCGTTAAATATGCCAGTAGAGGAGTCTGATAAAATCTTCGAGAACGCAAAGATCGACTTTGCTGATACGGCGGTGAACTTTGGTAAGTTTCAGTTAAACCAAATGACTGAAATGTTGAAAGAAAGAGCTATCTTGATTCTATAACGATAATTACTTTGCTCTCTCTCTGTCTGTTATGTTTGGATAGAATTCGTATTAGCAGCATTAGCAGCAAGGGCGGAGTACTCGCATATATTTGCTGGTAACCCCGAGACGAGGAAAAAGAATATTTGAGAGTATTTCATCAACTCGTTCCATGCTCATCGAAGATACAGAACGCATCGTGTCTGTGGCAGGCCGCTTCTCAATCAAACATGCGCCAGTCCTGTATAAATTTGTTCCATTCTTGCTGACATCATTACCCTCTCAACGAATAGATAGCCATTTTTATTTAATATTATTGATCGTTGACGAAGCAAGAAATGTCATCTTCGTGAGAGACAAAACAGCAAAGTACACGGAACGAGAAGATTGTATAGCAATTATTAGATTGTCGCGTTAAAACGAGTCTGGCGTTTGCGTGGCGCCAGACTTTTTACTCTTTTGTTAAATAGGAGAACTTTTCTCGTAAGGAACGAAGTCAATTCTCGAGACGAACGTTAAAGTCCGAGAGTCCGAAAAAAAAAAATGGAAACAAGGAAGACTTATTTATTATTTAACTCACGTTTCAATGATTTTCATTTTTATTTTGCCAAGCTTTAATTTATGAGAATTCAAATTTTTATATCGTATTTTTTCAATAATAAGATTTCATAATGCAAACGTACACGTAGTTTGTAGAAATGCGAGAGAGAGAGAGAGAGAAAGAAAGAAAGAAAGAAAGAAAGAAAGAAAGAAAGAAAGAGTGAAAGAGTGAGAGAAAGAGGCAAGGATTGACATTTCTTTTAATTTATTGTGCGGTTCATACACATACGATGATAGTTGTGATATAGATTTTCTGTTTCGTTCGAATAACAAGGCATAATAAAGAGAACTACTATGTATTTTCATTCACGGATATACACTTGTTGTTACTCGCGTAGAGCTTATTGCAAAATTTCCCTCCCTTTTCGAACTCGTCACGTTGAAATTCAAAGTCATGTAAATAATATTACACCGAGGGTTTCTTAGACGTAAGCATACGCAGGCTCCTCCCCACCCCGTGTAAAAATTACGAAATTACGGCGGGCAAATTGTCCATGCAAAGTAAAGTTAGTTTTAGAATTATTATCTAGATTGCTCAGGGTCGATCGATTAATTAATTCGAGAGGGGCTATTGAATGTTTCGCGCGTTTTATTGTAATAAAGCGTACTGTGACCAATAGATGGCGAGTCACCGAATCATACAAACATAACCAGAGTTTCTAATATGTCTAAGAAAACCGAATATGTTTAGGACAATGCATTTAGAATAAATATATTATAAAATTTATTCTTTGCACAGTAATAATACATGCTACAGTATTTAATATTTAATAAAACGTAAATACATATGCATGTATACGCGTGTATATACGTATATGTATGTAAAATAACGATAATACATTGATCACGAGATACAAAGTAAATTATTGATCATTGTATGTACACACATATATACATATATACGTATACATGAACTATATACATGTAATGTGTATCAATATATATGTATATACGGGAAATGTAATTGTATATATATATAGATACAATAAAATATTCTTACAAGATATGATCTATTTCAAATAAATTTGATTAACATTTTTTTTTTTTCATTCATTTGCAGCAGAGATACTCTAATATCATCCAATCTATATTTATATAATCAGTTAAGTACAAATATACACGAACGTTAATTGCAATAGATCCTATGGTATCACACCAAATCCTTAAACGTGATAAAAATAAAAACTATTTTGTTTCGTAATATCAAACAGTAATAAAATGAAATCGTCTCTTCGGACAGTCAGAGCTTAATAATCACAACCAATTTCTCGAACAGTTAATTTATCTACAATTATCCTCCTATAATTTAAAATATAGCAAATATTCTTAAAACTTTATTTTTAAATTCGTAGTCGTGTTATGGCAGGATATATTTGAAATTTTTTTTTAATAAGAGCACGATAACGTTATACATAAATTATCTACGTTGGTAAGTGATGAGATTCGTTTTAATAAATATATTATGACTTCACAAAATATAGAATAACAAATTATAATAACATTTCACTCAATGTGTTTAAAAAAGTAGCTATATAAAACGTTGTCATTATCTTAGCACTTAATGTTAGCAATTAATTGTGCAGTTAAAAATTAAAATCAATATACTATTGACTTTTCTTATATATTACCTATAGATTAATTTCCAAAGCAGTTAAATTTCGCAATTCATGTGATTTAAAATTACACTTTTAAAAGGCACGCACAGCGACGATATTCAATAATAGTATTTGTCTTCAAACTTACATTCCGACTGCAACGAGTATATTTACATAATGTAATATTTTGATTAGTGTAAATTTTGTGCACTACTTGTACTGTTAATCGTGTATAATACATGTAACATTTGTTAAGTACAACAGACGTTATAAACGAATAAAATTTGAACGTAACGGAAAGAAAATATAAAATTTGAAAAATAATATTTACCTATAAACAAGAGTAACAAAAAAATATTTTACTTCTTCCGAAATATACTAGACATACTTGGTGAACTAGTCTTTTGTTGAAATATTTTGCTCACTCTTTGTCTCATATCTTCTACACCTTGTCCCACGTTTACCGTAGCCATTGACAATGAAAGGCCAGAACTCATTGACAATGATCTAGACAATAGACAATAGACAATTCATTGCAAAATTATTTCCAAAATAGACAGATTGTTCATTTACCTCTCCATTGGTTTTGAAAGATCTTGCCGCGATTCAGCTTCTCGCAGAAGTGATCGAAGAGCTTCTTTCTGTTGAGGTAAATGTTGATTAACTAACTGTTCAAGATGTTTCAATCCCGGTAGTAATACACCAGAAACACATTGATTACTCAATGGACAATAAACTAAAACAGAATATGCTTCGACCAAAGCACCGATGAGATCGATTTTACGGCCTTGTTGTAACGCCGACGAAGTTATTCCCATTAATTGCGTAGCTATGACTGCATAAAGGTCAAAGACTTTAATTTCGTGTGTTAAACGTTGAAAATATGAAATTTTATGGAAACTTACCGTCTTCTATGTAATTTTGAGGACAATTAGGAGCAATAAATGCTAATGTTGAGACCAAAGGAAGTGCTAAAGTAGGCGGAACACCTTGAGGTTCTTTAGCAATGGTTTCTAAAGTCAAACGTGCTTTATCACGCATCTCTCTTACTTTACATTCCGTTATTAAACGACCGAGAGAAGGAATTGCAGCAGACCGAACAGTTCTAAAAGTATGTTAATTGTGCTAAATGTCCATACTGTTTGAAAATAGAATCGCAAATCTTATAAATGTAAATAATGTTGCTCGTTCGAAATAAACAAAAAATGTCTTACATATCAGGATCACTAACAAGTGTTACAATTGCAGGAACTACCTTAGCACTTGCTAACCGATCACAAACGTGGGCTATTACGCAACCAAACAATGTTGCGGTTGCGCATCTTACGATGGGTCTTTGGTGTACTACCCCTATGAAAAAAGGGAGAGGATTACTAAATTTCTAATGTAAAAAAAAGAGAGAGAGAGAAATAAGATTCTATTAAAACTATCTGATAAAACTAACCATCCCACAAACCACTAAGGACATATTCTTGCATATGTTCTTGAGTACATAACATAATGATTGCGATTTGTAAACTAGTAATACTGGTGCCACTCATAGATAAAGCAACAAGGAACTGTTTTAAAGACTTAGAAACATCTATACCATTTAAAGTGGACAATATAATTAAATATGTCGGGATCAACGTCAAACTCATATTTTTTTTATCTGTTGCAAGAGTCGTTAATTGTTGCTCAAGTTCAGTTACTTCGGACGCAATTATGGGTTGAATCTAAAGGGTAGAACGTTGTTAATTATATTCGCGATATAACGTAACAATTAAATTTCATTAAAATATCAAATTTACCCGGGTTTGCGTGACATATCGCCCAAAACCCAAGCACAGAGAATGAATATACGTTAAAAGGGCATTTAAAATAGTCTCCTGTGTAATTTCGATGGATTTTACCATTTCCAAAATGTCCAACACTCTGAAAATATTGATTGTGAGTATATGAAAGTATCAATCGAAAACTCGAAGAGAAGAGAGAAAGAAAAGAAATGAAACAAGTACAATTTGTTTGTAAACCATTCTAATTCTGGCCATGAATCATTCTCCCATGTATTTGCAAAAAATGTATTTAGAAGCGATCCTATATCTACGTCGCCATTATAAAATAGTTTTGGATTAACGATATTGGAATGACACAAATTCAGGAACACATCAGCTGTGTGATAAAACATATGTAAAATTTAAAATGTCACAATTATTTAAATATTTCCTGTCAAATTCGCAAATGCGTGCATATCTACAACATACTTACGTAAATCAGATGACACTTCATGCTCAATATAAGTTTTAACCACATCAGTATCTGCTACGCAGATAACCATATGTGGAAGTAAATACTGTAATACAGCGATTGACGATACTATTTTCCCTTCGTCTACGTGATCTTTGTTAGGCGAATGTTGAGTATATCCAGATTTTAAATGACTTTTAACTTTAGATATTATACGTGGTAACAAATGTGTTTGTAATCTTTTAAGAGAAAGTGCCCACTGAGCTAAAATTGGTAAAAGTAAAGAAGATGCAACTTCAACGACGACAGATGATGTATCATGAAGTGCCGTTAGTGCTAATTCTTCACACTATAAAAGAAATATCATGAATATAGTACATTTAAATAAATCTCTGTTACATAACTGAGGTAACTTCTTTGTTTATATAATACCTGAAAATATTTATCAGGATCATCCATTAAAGCTATCAATAGCGCAAGACTTCTCACCACACTAGCTCTAACTGTTGGGTCTTTATCTTCAAGTAACATTTGTTGAAGCATAGAGAGCATTAAAGAGTTCCTTATCCCAACTGACATGTATGGAGCTAATACAGAACAGCACTCAACAGCCAACAACCTCTTTTCAGGGTACTTATGCTGACTTTGTTCCCAACAAATGGTCAATATTTCTTCCCCTTCCATTGGTTCATCTTCGAGTTTAGCCATAGCAACAAAACCTAACATTAAAAGGAATAAATCAGAAAAGGATTTTATTTAAAATAATTCAATTATTTGTGATAATTTGTATCAACCGGCTAAAATTAATTGTCTTTCATCTTCTTGCGGCCTTTTCTTTAGATTGAATAGTAGTTGTAACAATTTTTCCCTTTCTGCAGAATCATTATGAAGTCGAATCGCACTTAACACTAATGGTATTACTTCTTCGCGTTTATTTAAGATAACGTTGGGTACGATACGAGGTAACGTTTGTGCTAAAATTTGAACAAGAGTATCGCGTGTAACTCCGTTTTTGAAAATTTCTTCCACTGCAGATATTATAGAATTCGGAATATTTACTAAGCAATGTGATATCACTTCCATTTTAAATTTCAATGGTAAATGTCTGAAAATATTTGTTCTCTATAAAATATTTCTATTTAGAAAAAGCATACATATGTTAGAAAAAAAATACAATACCTAGATGGTGGATTTGGAAGGATAGAGGATCCTTCAGTGACGTCCACCCTAGGTAATTGAATTCTAGTCCATTCTTTATCTCCAGGATCTGTTTCGCCAAGACTAACAACAACAGAAACACTGTCGTCTTCCTCGGCTTCTTGAGTCACTGTCGATGTATCACGAGCTGGAGTTTCCAAAAGTTCAAACTTATCTGGAGTAGTGGAATTCGAATTTATCGTTTGTATCGTTCCGCTACTACCTTGCTATATAAAGAACACATCACTGGTACAAAATCTTAGAAAATAAATTCTTTAAATATTTTTGTACACGAATTTGGTTTATACCTTAACTGGATTTTGAGATAGATTTTCGGAAGTGGCGATGAACTGTTGCAAATCCAATCTTTCCTGTTCTAATAATGCAGTCTGTTGTTGCAGTTTTTCCACCTTCTTCACCTATTAATATTACTATTTTTTAACAAATCGTACGAATTAGAACCAGAATGTTCCAGATATAAACTACAAACCATTTCTTTGAATTCATCTTTCTCTGTTTCCGTTTCTGGTTCCAGTTCACAGAAATCTGTTTGTACACCAACACTTACAGAAGGTGATCTATCATATCCATTTGCTCTCATGTATTCTCTGTAGATTTGTAACAATTCTGCTGGTTTTGGGATATTCAATCCTACATCTTGCCAATCTTCAAAATCCTGATTTTCATTTTCATCGCTAAATGTAATTGATGTTAATTTATATGAACTCGTTAACAGGTACTCATTAACAAGAAAATTTATAGCTCTTTGTTCATGGGGTTTTATGGGAGTTCCATTTATTATGTGCTTATCAGAGCATTTGTCAGGTGTAGTTCCTTCTGATTCTAAAATGTTCGAATAAATGTCGGTTTACATATTATAATCGACGTCACTAAACTACAATAGTCAAACTAAAAAGAACCTGTTACTACAGTGAGGTTTGCACGAAGAGCAGAAATGCTTTCTCTGGCCTTTCTTAATTCAAATTCTAAAATTGCTACTCTTTCGTCGACACCTGCACCGTCTTCCGAGTATCTTGTCATATCAAGTGAGTCTAAAGTAGCTTGACTAGAAGACCTAGCTAATTATATAATAAAATAAATTATGATAATATAAATGCACTGACAAGATTTATCATAATGTTAAATTTTTGCATTAGTTTCCATTTTGTTTCATTTTGATCATTCAAATTTCTTTTATATGAAAAGCAAATAACTCCTGTAACATGCATATCATACATACGCATAGGACTATATGGCTCTGGCTTAATACTTTGATTCTCAAAATGATTGGGATTCGAAAAAAACTCTTTTAAGATGGGTAATTCTTTTCCAGCTTCGCACAGTTCTGCGTGTAATTCCAAGGCCGTCAATAAAAGTTTCTCGTTCAAAAGCTTGATAGCTATTTCCTCGTAAGATATCGTTGATTTCACACATCCTAAAACAATAAATTCGATGGTATAACGTCCTCGTGACGAAAAAAAAAAAATTATATTATATTACATAGGATAATTTGTTTGCTCTTAACTACCGATGACGTGTATACATTCTGTATGGTACCAATTTTTACTCGTTAAAAGTACACTTTCACTTCAAATTTTGATTTTACGTGTTGGACAGACATTATCCGAAAGATGGAAAGTGTAAATCTTTGTTTTCATAGGATCGATTGTTAAAAAACATTTATTACCTTTACTGTCCGGAGACAGAGGATCCCTAACCTCTTGTATAACACCAGCCATAGCTTTCACTTTGTTCGAACGTTAACAGAGAATGACATATCCATCTAGGTTGATGAATAAAATAGTAACCCACTCAAGCGCGTGCCATGCTTTCATTAACTTAATTAAGTATATTAATAGAAATCACTTGACTCTACGCAGCACAGCACATCATTTACTAGGACAACAAAGCCATGTTACCTTCGGCAATGTCAGTAAAGTAAACTAGCGCCTTTGAACTGGCGGCTAATGAATTAAAAAAGAAAAAAAAAATCGTTTGCAATAAAGTGCGCTACTGTCTGTAAATCAGATTTGGACGAACTTATATAATTAACATCGCATTGCATTGATTTAATTAAATTAATTAAGTTGTTTAAGGATCAAGATAATGGACAATGGCTATTTTAGCTAACAAGCTAATATTAAACTCGGTCGTTTTTCGCAAAAAAATTTTCCATCATCTTCAGCATCGTAAAACTTCGAATGCCACTTTTTCGAAAATAATTGAACAATTCACAAGGGATCTAACTTTATGGTGCATTGAAAAGGTATAAATTTTCCAACATACACATGTACTTCAAAAACATAGTTCTTTATCTTTCTCAGTACAAGTTTGAAGCAATTTGAATATCAATGATTTCTTAGAAAAATTACAAATAAAACATAATTATAAGGAAATAAATGTGTATAAAATCAATACTTAAGCAGAATAAGTATTACAGATACAAGTGGTTTTGCATTATGTTACACTTAAAAGTCTAAACGATCCTGTGGCTTGTTGCACATGGAAAAAAAACCTAACAAAGAATAGGGTCTGAAGTGTACCGAACTACGATTTAATTTATTACAAAGTCACATTTATTAGTCTCAGCTCAGCTATCTCAGCGTCATCAATAATACGAACCTTGTTCTATGTACAATCTACCTTCTTCGCGTCTTTTTTCAAATAATAATTTTTAATAATAATAATAGTAATAATAATAATAATAATAACAATAAGTAGTAGTAGTAGTAGTAGTAGTAGTAGTAATAGTAGTAGTAGTAGTAATATTAATAGTAATAATAGTAATAATAGTAATAATAGTAATAATAGTAATAATAATAATAATAATAATAATAAAATAAAAATAAAAATAATAATAATAATAATGTGTCTCAAATTTTTTTCGAAATACTTTTAAAATTTTTTTTTTTTGCTTTCGCCTCGTTGATATTTTTATAAGTGTGCTGAAAAATCGGTATAAATGTAACTACTACAGGAGTAATATTTTACCGTAATAATCATCGTAGCTTAGAAAAAACTCGGAAGGACTGTAACACCGTTTTACGTTATCCTATATTACTATTGCAACATTATTAAAGTTGGTTCGTTTAAATATATGGTCATTAAAAACCATTTAGAAACAAGATTGGCCGAACAATCCATTCTAAATAACTAATACGAAATTATTAACATTTTATTCCTACAATTCGTTCAAGCACCATTGGCTGTTTAGTATATGAGCGATTGAACAAATTGGGTTTGATTACGTCTATATTATTACTTCGTTCTTGATTTACTATCATTGATAGATACTACTTTGTAAATGTCGATAATGATCGACACTAGCATGCTAATATTAATTCTTACAACTAGATCACTACCGTCGATATCATCAACGATGAGTTTTTTTTTCGTTAATCTCGCCGTGTTTCTTGGTGTTATTAACTACGACACTTGATTCGTACTGATATCTTATTCTCTTAGACTTCTATTTATTTTCTATCATCACGTCATATAATTAACAACTAGTTTTAATTCGAACAATGAGTTTTTTCGTTATATACCAATATATTCAATTGTCTCAGCAACCAACGGTAGAGTCAAAAACAGCATAAAATTTATATAAAGTATTACAGGTCTTCCAGAATTTTTCTAAGTTTTAATTATTTTATTATATTTTTTTCTAACCAGCAACCGCCGTCTCCAGACTTCACTCAGGCTGGAATCAAGAGACAACAAGGCGGTGTAGTACTTTTTTTTTTTTTTTTTTTTGATTGGTATCAATCTAAATCTAGTATTTGGACGAAGTGCGAGGATGGGTCGTGCGTGCTTTTGCTTTCTAAATCGAGCGTGCGAATCTCATAAAATTGTTTTACTTCATTTAGCCACAGATAGCTTACTTTCGTATTTTCTTTGCCAGTTAATAATTTATCTTCGTTAATTCATTTGATACATGTGTACTAGTTTTGAAAAGAAAGAAAAAATAAAAAATACGAACGTGTAATTATATGTACGTGTGTATTCGTGTCTGTGTACATGTTGTGAAGGATGACTGGAATTTGTAGAGCAGCCCTGAGAAAGAGCGATTGACGCGCGTGGAAATAATGCGTAAATAAGTTAAGGCAAAACTGCCAGTGTGAATCTGATCTGTATGAGAATGACCGTTTCATTGAACATGTAAATTTGGGAATTACTTATTTACTTTTTATCCTTTTTTTTTTTTTTTTTTACGTTTACTTTTAACCTCAAGTCTTAAGAGCTGTGTGACGCGAATCTGCACACCCGTGCCTCGAATTTGTATACAAATGACAACCTTCAACACTAAATATCGATACTTCTGTAAAGAAATAGAAATCGATCAATGATAAATTACAGTTCTAGTGAAATGCATTGTAATTATTAGTTATTACGCCAAGTATAAACTTACCGTCAGGCAATTCGTATAGTTTTCTAGGAAGAGAGGCAAAATAAGGATGCCTTAACGCTTCTTCAGCTCCTATCCGTTGATCAGGATTCAATTGTAGAAGCGACGATGCCATACTATCACCTTCGGCAATA
The DNA here is from genome assembly GCA_032399605.1 of Melipona beecheii. NCBI lineage: Eukaryota > Metazoa > Arthropoda > Insecta > Hymenoptera > Apidae > Melipona > Melipona beecheii. Next base: position 8,176,409 of record JAUCMO010000507.1, read on the forward strand.
TCATAGAGTCTAGGAAATGAAAGACCCAATTTTCGTGGAGGATAGAATCCCAGTCTATGTGGTTTATATCCTGGCAGATGCGTGACACCAGGCCAAGTTTCTTCAGTAGGAGTACCCAATACTTTGAATATTTTATCAAGTTGGTCGTACGTACAGCGTACACCTGGGAATGTCGGTTCACCAGTCAACATCTCCATAAATATGCAACCTACTCCCCACATGTCAAGCGAGGTAGAATACTCTGTGGATCCCAAAAGAACATCAGGTGGCCTGTACCATAATGTCACAACTTCGTGTGAATACGTGTGCGACGGTACAGATTTAGCTCTCGCTAAACCAAAATCTGCTAGTTTGAGTTCCCCTATTTCACTGATTAACAAGTTTTGCGGTTTCACATCTCTATGTAATACTCTCCTAAATTAATGTACGATCAATTAATTATCAATGTTAAACCTGAATATCTGAAATCGATGTATGTGCTTTTACCTGCGGTGACAGTATGCCAGTCCTCTTAATAATTGAAATAAAAACAGTTTAACATTTCGTGGATCTAAACCACCATTACCACTTCCATACCTCTCCATGTATTGCGATAGATCAGTATGAACATATTCAAAAACAAAAGTAAGAGTCTCGCGCGTATGAATTATATCGTGTAAAGTAACGATATTGCTATGCTTCAATTCTTTGAGAAGGCTTGCCTCACGAATGGCAGTAAATGGAGCACCTTCTTCCTCTTGTAGTCTAATTTCTTTAAGTGCCACCATTTGATTTGTAAGATGACTATAGCCTTTGAACACTGTGGCATATGATCCTTCACCTAATTGTTCCAATTTTATATAAGCTTCAGATTTACCAAAAGGAGAATCTCCCTGCAAGCACACGCACATACACGATTGTTAAAGTGAGGCTGTTCAAAAAAAAAAAAAAAAAAAGAAATAAATATAGAAAAAATAAATAAATAGGAACGTAGCATTACCCCAAATGCTGAAAATCTCTTGGTTCTTCTAGGAGGTGGATCTGGCCCAAGGAAGACCTCTGACTTGGGTCGCGGTGGACGCCGAGGTCTTAAGATTACTCTCGCTTCTTCACGTATATCCTCGTCAAGAAGCTTGGAATCACTAGAAACGGAAAGCTGCCGATGCACTCTCTCATGGTCGCCCACACCTGTCCATTCTATGACATCCAATTTCGTCCTTAAAACTTTCTTTAAAATAACAGCAATAGGAATCCACGTAGAATCATAATTCCTCAATATTTTATCAATACATAAAAATTTTAGTTTATGTGCAATACATATTTGATGAATAATACAACATAATACTAGGTCAATTAAATTATACCACCAGTTTCTACTAATTACTAAAGTAAGAAATATTTACCACAGATATAAAATACTGATATAAACAATAGTTATTCGTGTAATATCTTGAAAAAAAGAAGTATACTCTATTTATGATTATACTATGCATTATGAAAATATACTAATTTCTTTGATAAGTGTAAATGAATTGTACACTTACCATAACGGCGATCCTTATCCGCAGGTATATTGCCGTTTGGTTCTAAACGGTCTAGGAACTCCTCAGAATAGCCATTATATGGCAGTTGACCCCTGTTTGCAGCATCATCAGCCTCTTCTTTTGATATTGCTAAAATGAAAAAGAGAAAAAACAATATTATTGAAAACAATCTTCTTACCAATCTATAAAATCTTTCTTTGAAATAAAATTTAACACAAAATACGTAATAAACAATATTACTTCACACGTAAAACTAGTATCAACAATAATGAAATTAAGTTTGTGAAACCATTTAAAAGTTTAAAAAGACATTAATCCTTTTATGACATATCTTTATATAACGGAAAGGTATTCTATTGAATAACAAGCATCAAACTATTTTCGTCCTTTCATTTTACAAGATACTTCACATAATTTATTGCTTTTACATAATATTAGATAACTTTAATTGTACTTACAAAGTCTTCCAAAGCTGTGGCTAAGCCTTTTTTTCAGTTTTTGTACTCTGCTAAGAGCACCTCCCTTCTTCTCCCGCATTGTCACAGACCCTGTGCATAATAAGCGCAATCTTTAGCAACTGTAAATCAAAACAAATATATATATCAACTCAGATATTGGCATACTGTAACATATGACCAAGAAACTCAGAATAATTCAAACACTATGGACTATTACATGTGTGATGACATCATGCAGTGTGCAATGCCAGTGTTCCTCAATCTTATGATTAATAGTGGCACGAATGTGCAAGACATATTTGTCTTGGATAAAGTGCAATATATATATATACATATATATAACAATATTATCAATGATACTTCTTTCAGAAAGAAGAACGTAAAAGTCTATCTTACTCATATAGATAATGATATTTTTTTCATTTGTTAAATAAAGTGGAGATTACACCATGTAACAGTACGTTTGTTTAAATAATGACATAGTAGAGCAGAAGAGTTCATAATCGCTTGCACAAATGCAAATGACGTTCCTTTTTAATTTATGTACCATATAAACATGTATGCTCAATTAGAAAAGATAATACTGCCAGTTGTTCAACTGCATTGGTAAAGTTATTCTATTGAAGGAAATTCGTATCTAATTAAACTCAAGGGAACAATATATAACGCGAACAATTGTTCCTAGATTACGGTATTCAAACAATGATGCGTTAATACATAACAACAACGAGAGCGTTTGAAATTGAACAAACATTTCTTCGAACTATCGAAGATCTTTCTTTGAAAAAAAAAGAAAACCTATAATTTGTACGTAAAGAGCAAGCTATCTCGTAGCTTTGTAAATGTAAACTCCATCGTTAGGAAGCAACAAATGGAAGTTCGATAAACGTACGTATACATACGTACATGGTTATGTATGGTTATGTGTATCTCATGTGTAACGTACATGTACCGTATAATGTACATACGTGTACATACGCACATGTGTTGTTACTACAGGTCAATGAACTAAAGAAAAGTTTTAGTTATAACGTGTGAAAGAACGATAGATAAATTACGTTGATAATCTTTAGAGTGGCTACTGACTCCACATCTCGTTTCACGGTGTTCCGCATGCTTCCCCGTACACAAAAGCACTTTTCTCCATTCACGCATCTGTCGCGTTCTACGAGAGTGACGTTTTCGCGGCAACGGAAAGGCACTAACAATATATATATACGTATGTCCGCAGCACTCGAGGTGACGATGCACAGCTCCGATGCAATCTCACATCTGATAAATTCGTTTACGCGGCCCAAGTTCGATAAAAAGGTTCGCCAAGAATGTACACGATCCGTTTCTCTCTTCGAAATATGTACATACTGTTCGTCCCCCACCCCTTTCGTTTGTAAACGACACACTCTCCTTGCCTCCCTCTTTACTGCACTCTCTTCGCCTGTCACTTTGTCTCTCTCTTCGTCGGGCTAACGTACACCCCCACAATCGCGCAACTTTTGACACTCTGTCCAACCTACACGATCGTATTCTACCGAGTCCACATGTGGCAGCCCAAAGCGACGAACGAAGAGGGTATAAAACGAAAAGCGGTTTACAGTCGAGTCGAGTCGAGGGCACAGTCTAAGGCTGCGGAAAAATTGAAAAAGCGGTGGCAGGGTGGGGTGGAGGAGGGAGGGAGAGAGGGGGAGGGAAGGGGGACAGCCGGGGGAATTAGTTCTGTGATAGTCGAATCTCGCGGGCGTCAACTTACCCTCTTTGCTCTTGGAGGCGGTCGAGCCCTTGTCTTGACAGTACATGATTACTCATTCGCTCGGACGCACGAAACACATCACATATGGGCGGTGACGCACTGTGTGTGTGTATACGTGAGAAGCTACGTTTCGCGGTGTTCCTCTCGGGCAGGTCAGGTCCGGTGAGCACCTCCTTCACCTTTCCTCTGTCTCATACATCGCTGGCAGCGTACGATATTTCCCTAATGAATTGATCGCCATGAAAAACACACCACCCGTTCACCGCTTCAAGATCTCGCGCCGTGCGCTCTTGCCGTGTGTGCTACGCTCCGCCGAAATTTTTTTGCCCCCCCCCCCGGTTAAAACCCGCTGAACGCCTTGCACGTTCCTTGATCTTTTTAACGAGATATCCTAAGTAACTTTTGTAACCGGGTTTCTCTATCGCGACTTCCTGGCTGTATGGCGGGTGCTCGCGCACGCCACCACTACCTCGAACAGCTCATCCGCGAGAACAAACTTCTCCCACAAAGTTCTCTATTCCCACAACCCTACTGCCTCGCGCCACAGACAAAAGTCTGAAACTGTCCAATCTAGAATTGGTCTATGTACATACAGCGTGCAACTAGAACGACAACTCGTCAGTGTTTTCGTGCACGGTCTATTGCTGCCATCTCGACGTCGTTATCGCGATCTTTTGTTGCTAAAGTTACGTCACATTTCATTGCATTTTTTAGGTTAGGTTCGGTTCATTGCGTTGAACTTTTGTATTTATCTTGCAAGATGAACAAAGTTATTAATCGCGTGTTATTAAATAACAGAAATATCAAGTATTTCGTAAATTTTGAGTTTTCATTTGTTGTACCCTACGCGAAAAATACTTTTAGTACGTAATTACACGGTTTATTAATTCAGTTAAGCTGTTGTATAATTTATATTTATCGTGCCAATATTTGTGCTACGAAAAGTTACAAGATTTTGATGGCACGTTTTTAAAGCGAACGCTACAGAGAGCCATAAAATTGCAACGGTAACACTGTATATTATATAATCATAGGCAAGTATTAGCCGCCTATTCTAATTGTGTGTAATTTATATGTATATATATATATTTTTTTTTTTACTAATACAATTTACTTTGTTTACTATTAATTCACACGTGCCCAAAACTGAAAAAAATTTTTACAAAAAATTGACATGTGAAATTGAAAGAGTGAAACAATCTTTTCTCAAGGGAAAAAAGAACGAGAGAATTATAATATTAAGAAATTAAAAATTAATCTAGCTCTTAGTTAATCTTAATAAAACAGTAGCATTGAAGTTTTTAGCTCTAGTATACAGCTTGAAATTGAAATTTACGCATTATGTTCACGTAATACGAAAGCACGTGATTTATTCTTTTTTTCCAGATACAGTTCCATTTTCATTCGCATCTTTGTAGACAGAATGCACGTTGCGCATGCGTCTGCAATGGTTTGAGGCGTTTCATGTTAGTGCATACCTTCGCATTGTGAGTCGGCAAAAAGGAAAAGCTCAAAACGGGTTTCAAGACATTTCGATATTTGAAGATTTTTCGAATCGCGATCCAACATCGAGCGATGTCAAGTACTGAAAAAAAACCATTTCGCCGGCTGCCCACAGATGTTCAGCCTTACCATTACAATATCGTTTTGTCACCGAATCTGAAAACTTTTGTCTTCGACGGCAAGGAGGATGTGCACATTGACGTAAGCTCAGTCAATCTAGTTCACCCGTTGGAATGCTAATTATTCACATGGTTCTTGGTATATTTGTAATTTCCACAGTGAAACAAGAAATGTTGACCATATGGCAAACATAACCACAAAATTCATAGGCTATATATATATATATATTCCATATATATATATATATATATATATGGAAAATGTAACCTTGGCAGTACATTTGAAAACGTTTGTCTTATCTTGCTTTATCTATTTTCAAAATTCTAAACGATGACTGAAAGTGAAACATGATAAGATAATCGATCTGATGTTTCGTTACTAAACACTTTATTAAGCGTTACACTCTTTCAATTTTATTACTCCTTTGTTCATTGGGAATTTTCAATATTTTGCAGGTGAAGACGTCTACAGATACTATCGTTTTAAATTCGTTGGATATCGATATAAAAAGTGTAATTTTCAATGACAATAATGGAAAAGTTGTTCAGACAAAGCAGGTTCAAGTTTGCTCGCTGGAAGAAACAGCCACTTTGGTATTTGAGGAAGAACTGCCACTGGGCAGGAGCGGATACTTGAGCTTAGAATTTGTAGGAGAAATTAATGACAAAATGAAGGGTTTCTATAGAAGCAAATATATTGGGTACTTTAATTTCTATAGAATTACAATAATATGATCACGTACTAAACATTTATTTATTTTATTATAAAAGCTGTAGGTTTATTTTTTTTTTTTTTTTTTTTACAACAATTTGACATTTTGTAGACAGAATAAGTACTATGCCGTAACTTATTTATGTCCTACATCAGCTCGTAGATTTTTTCCCTGTTGGGATGAACCATCTTTAAAAGCTACTTTTACTATACAACTTGCGCTTCCTACTGATATGTCACTTGTTGGTTTATCAAATATGGTAAGCAATGATTGACATCTTTAAAGTAACAAAACTTTTCTATCTGTTTACAGGACCAATGGAACTGTTGAACATGCAGCTGTAACTCAATTCGAGCCAACAGATGCTAGACGTTGCTTCCCATGCTGGGATGAACCAGCACACAAAGCCACGTTTGATATTACTCTAAATGTACCGTCAGGTCTTACAGCACTTTCCAATATGGTAAGCAGCGCCTAGCACATGTGGTTTTATTTTATTTCCCCTTGTTTTCTTTTCTAACTAAATATTAACACCACCGAATTAGCATCACACAATTTTTAAAAACATATTTGTTTATTTGTTGCAGCCTATCAAAAGTAAGCTAACGAACGAATCGGTCGAGACTCTAATATTCGAGAGAACACCAATCATGTCGACGTATTTAGTAGCAGTGGTGGTTGGTGAATTTGATTACATCGAAGACAAGTCGAGCGATGGTGTACTAGTCCGCGTGTACACACCGAAATCGAAGAAGGAACAAGGACAGTTCGCCCTAGAAGTAGCAACAAAAGTACTGCCATATTACAAGACTTATTTTGGAATTGCTTATCCACTTCCGAAAATTGATCTTATCGCGATCGCGGACTTCTCATCCGGAGCTATGGAAAATTGGGGTCTAGTTACGTACCGTGAGACTTGTCTCCTAGTAGATCCACAAAATACATCCGCTGTGCGAAAACAGTGGATCGCTTTAGTCGTAGCACACGAATTGGCGCATCAGTGGTTCGGCAACCTCGTAACCATGGAATGGTGGACGCACTTGTGGTTGAACGAAGGATACGCCTCGTTCGTGGAATTCTTATGCGTCGCTCACTTGTTTCCTGAATACGATATTTGGACGCAATTCGTGACGGATACGTATATCAGAGCACTGGAGCTCGACGCTTTGAAGAACAGTCATCCAATTGAGGTACCAGTCGGTCATCCATCCGAAATCGATGAAATTTTCGACGACATTTCTTACAACAAGGGGGCGTGCGTTATTCGAATGTTGCACTCGTACATCGGAGACGACGATTTTCGAAAGGGTATGAATCTCTATTTGAAAAAGCACAGCTACGCCAACGCCGAAACGGGAGATCTTTGGGACGCTCTGGAAGAAGCTAGTAACAAGGATGTACGTAGCGTGATGTCCACATGGACCGAGCAACAAGGATTCCCCGTTGTCAGTGTTCAACACCGTCAAGACGGCAGCGATCGGATTCTGTCTCTGTCCCAAGAAAGATTTCTAGCTGACGGTTCCGCGGATACTGGAAACAGCTTGTGGATCATACCAATTAGCATAAGTACGTCGAAGAATCCGGAGGAGTGTGTACTTAAGGCTTTGCTCGACGAGAAGACGAAAGAATTTCGAGTGAAAGACGTTCCCGAGGATCATTGGGTAAAGATCAATCCTGGAACGATCGGCTTCTACAGGACTCACTACAGTCCAGAGGCGCTATCTCTCTTGTTACCGGCTGTCAAAGATCACGCGTTACCTCCCTTGGATAGACTAGGCCTGCTGGACGATCTATTCGCTATGGTGCAAGCCGGTCATGCCTCTACCGTCGAGGTACTTCAACTTATGCAAGCGTTTCAACACGAAGACAATTTCACCGTATGGTCTAGCATAGTCAATAGCCTAGGGAAAATCGGTGTTCTCGTTTCTCACTTGGATTTCGAGGATTCGTTCAAAGCGTTCGGGCGTAATTTGATGCGTGACGTCACCGACAAACTGGGCTGGGATCCCAAACCAAACGAATGCCATCTGGACACTCTTCTGCGATCCCTCGTTCTAGGTCGTATGGCAGCGTTGAACGACGAGGACACCATACAAGAGGCGAAGAAGAGATTCGAGTTGCACGTTTCCGGCACTACGCTGCTCGCTGCCGATTTACGCAGTCCTGTTTACCGGGCTGTGCTTTCCGTTGGCGATGCCGACACTTACGAAACCATGTTGAGGCTTTATCGAGAGGCGGACTTGCACGAGGAGAAGGACAGAATATTGAGAGCTCTCGGCGCGATCAAGGACGAGACGTTGCTGACGAAGGTCTTGGATTTCGCCATGAGCGACGAAGTGAGAGCTCAGGACACGGTGTTCGCTATCATGTCGGTGGCAATGACTTACAAAGGCCGGGTGATGGCTTGGGACTTTTTCAAGGAAAATTGGAAAACGTTGTTGGATCGCTACGGCGGCGGTTTCTTGATTTCGAGACTGGTGAAATTCACCACGGAGAACTTCGTCACCGAAGAACGGGCCAAAGACGTCGAGGAGTTTTTCAAGAAGCACCCAACACCGGGCACCGAAAGAACGGTCCAACAGAGCGTCGAGTCCATCAGATTGAACGCGGCATGGCTTGCCAGAGACAAAGACTCTATCAAGGAATACCTGGTCGCTCACGTTTAGTAGTCGTCGCGAGTCGTTTCTCGTCTTGAGTTCTTGTCCCTATCTTGTTACAATTTCTGATACAATAGGAAATCGGAAAGTCATGTCGTTTCGCAGAACAAGAGTCGCTTCGAGTCAGTTTTAGAGAAAAAGAAAAGATTGCAAAGATTCTCTTGTAACACACGACGTCGTAGAGTTTGCATTTACAGATACACACGCGCGCACACATACAGATAACAGACAAGTACACGTATACAACAGTCGCTTGAAGGAACTTGGATCGCGTACGTAGCTGTTCCACCGCAAATTTCGTTGGCAATACTTTCGAACGAATGTACAACAAGCTGATGTTACAGATATCGAACATCATCGTGTAAGGATGGCATTTCCTTTTTTTTTTTTAAATTGCTGCATTGTGTCATTTGGCATTTACTTGCTCAGTTCCGTGATTTTTTTCACGTACCTGAATTCTTTTCCCCTTCCCTCACCTCCCCTCCTCGACAAGTACGGTACGTCGAATCCGCGCATTAGCGTTTACCACTTTTATATCGTAACGAGTAAAAAACGAGTGAAGCAAGACTAAAGAAAAAAAAAAAAAAAAAAGAAAACAAGCGTGTAGCTGCAGGAACCCATTTATATCACATGCTATAATCGAGAAAATTGAAATAAATACTTTTACGCTTGTACACCTCTGCTATTGTATATTGAAGAAAACACACCCCCTATTCCCGTCGTCTGGTAATATCAAAAACTCTCACTCGACCAACCCCAATATATATATGTTTCATCTGTCCGTTCGTAGACTGAAATCTACCCCTCGAGCTACTACCGATCTGTGAAACTCAAGACCGCCTCCGCGGCTACGTACGTACGTACGTACGCGTGGGCAAGCAGAAGTCATATCGTTAGACGCTCGCAAGGTGACGGTTGCGGAGTGCGAGCTCGCGCTCCTTATCCCCGGCATCGATCAGCTCGGCTCTTTCAGCCCGCGTAGGAGGGTGCGCTGCCGTGAGTCAGCCTCCACTTTCGTTTATTAGCGCGTGCACGCGCGTGTATCCAGCTTGGTGGTTCGCGTCGAGTGGTTTGTCCGCTACCCTCCCTCCGTATCTCTCTCTCTCTCTCTCTCTCTGTCATTCCCTTCGGTGCTTTCTCCCCATCTCTCCATATGAATACGAAAAGCAAGCTCGAGTGGCCGAAGGGACGAGAGTGGCAGCCGGGTTGAACGGAACGCGCTCGGACGGAATCAGTTCCCGTGGGTATTCCGCGGTCTCGAGGTTCCCAGGAACGCGCACGCGACCCGGGACAAGGGACACGCGATCAATACGGGGCAACTTGGCGAAACTCCTACAACGATACATCGTGGCGACCACCACCGCGTCGTCCTTTCTCCTCGCCGCGACGAGGACGAACGCTCGAAGAGCCGCCGCCGCCGCCGCCGCCGCCTCTTCCCTCGCACGTGTGCGCGGATTATTACGTACACGTGTGCCCATTTAAGCCCACCCCGCGCGTGTTCCACAGGACGATCGCGGATTTATCGCTGAAAGCGACGCGGCGATCCGGGGAGGGGAAACGACCTAACGAGAAGAAACTGCCGACGGGGGTCGTTACTGAGAAACAGTCCCTTTCTCGACGCAGCAACGTCGTCCCCGGCAGATTTCCTTATTCGCCGTTCGGCTTTTACCACCGTGCTTTGCGAAGAATACCTTTATTGGGACCGTTTGATTCCTGGTTAATGGGCACCTGCTCTCTCTCGGAGGAACGAACGTATCGAAACGCCTATTCGATGATTGAGACTTTATCACCCGACTGCCTTGGGACGTACACGTGCGTTAAGCCCGAGAGTGGATAGGATCGCGGTGTCAGACGGAGGTCTGGCGTGATCGCTGTAAATTTTTCGGGGGAAAGGAGAATGGTGCGAAAGCGTCAGACGCACGTATGGATTTATCGATAACATCTTGCGGGAGGTAACACGCACTTTAGAAACTTGCATTTACGAGTAGAAAATGGAACTTTGCGGTGGAAGCACCGTGGCATCGATACGTCAATCAATTCTTTTTCTTCGACGCATACTTACGCGCATTTTAATGCTTCATTTAGTTTGTAATTATCACTCGAAATCAAGATTCCAAGATCTACATTTATACATCCGCCGGTTTTTACTCGCAAAGCGAACCGACTTTAATCGACGAAATTTACCAGAGGTGAGGAACTTCGTAGATGAGAATTCAGCACACACAGAGGAGTAATCTTATGGACACAGTTTGTATTTTATTTCGCGCGCGAGCGAGCGTAACCAGCTCGCGCGCGCTTCAGGTATACTTACACTTTACAGCTTTTCAGTCTTCGCGAATATACAATAGTTACGGAGGAAATCTCTAAATTATAATATGAAAAGCAATAACAATAATAATAATAATAATAATAATAATAATAATAATAATAATAATAATAATAATAATATAATATAATAATATTATAGAATCGACTGCTGCGATTAATGTAATAATAATTCGTAATACAAATAAATTCGTTTTATTATCTACAAGGGGGCGGGGGGGAGGGTTCGAAATAATACAAGTTTCGATCAACGACGACGACGAACGTTTCTCCTCCACGCGAAAACTGCGAAAGAAGAGGAGAGACGATTCATTCACGATCGGAATTGTAAACGAGGGGGTGGTAGTTTGCAATTGGAACGCGGGTGATTCAAATTTCGATCTTCGATCTTTGCCGATCCTCTAGAACGATATTTTTTTTTTCTCTTTCAGTGGGAAAATTTTCCAGATGCAAAAGCGAACTAATTATAACCGGAACCGATCGGAATTCTTCATCTCGAAACGAACAGCCACGACGTTGTTGCAGAATCGAAGCGAAGGAGCAATCTGTTCGTACGTTTGTAATTCGGACGCGAAAGAAAGTAACGAGACAGGGGGCTATACGTATCGTCGCAGAAAAGAAAGAACAACGCGATCGTTGTTCGAGATATCGAGAGAAACGATATAACACACAGAGCTCGGATTAGGAGAGGGATCGCAAGAATTCGAGGGATCGGAAGGCGGAGAGAAAAAGAAGTGAATCGATTGAAAGATGAGAAGAGAAGGTCTCTCGTGCGAGGAATGCGGACAGTGAGTATGTACAAGTATTTACATCTTTCCTCGAAGAAAGAAGTTAAGATCGGCCGTAATCGGCCCGCTTCGTCGTCCTTCTTCTTTTCACGTCGTTTTCGTTCTTCTCTTCAGGCGCCGCCTCGAGAGACGTCGAGAGACAACACGCATATCCCCGATGCTCGACGTCCTCGCTCTTTTTTTTCTTTTTTCTTTTTTCTTTCTCTTCCAAATGCTCGATGAAATTCCATTCTTCTCCCGGATACCTGAACGTCGGAACGTTCTTTTTTGTCCCCCGTTTCCCCATCGAACCTTCAAGAAATCTCTATATAGCCGAGGACGGGCGCAAAAACACGATCGCGGGCAACACGTTCGTTGCGACGAAACGCTGCAAGCCGCAACGAGCCGAGTTTTCTCGATCCAACTCCCCGAAGATGACTCGAACAGTTGCACGACGTCGAAACATGGAGGTCAAGCCGTCAGCCCACGAGGATAAGAAGCCCGCAGCGACCCGAACCTCACTGGAGCTCGTTCACCGATACAGGTCACCGTTCTGCGACCATGCCGGTGATGGTGGCCGTCGTCGACGCGGTCGTCGTCGTCGGTACGGTGGTCGTGGCGTTCAACAACGGCTGCAACGGCTGCCTCGTGGTCGTTTTCGCCACGGTGGACTCGTGATGAACGTTCGTTTCCTCCAACGTCGTTTGGAGATCGCAGATGTACTCGATCACCCTCTGGATAACCTCGAGCTTGGATAATTTCCGTTTCCTCGGCATGTCGGGCACCAGGGATCTCAACTTGGTCAGGTAAGCGGCCACCTCTTCTGCTTCCAGGTCACGACGAGTTCCATTGATTCCGAGACTACTGTGCAAGACACCTCGACTTGGCGGCACTCTACCGCCCACTGGACTCACCACCATCGCCTTCATGTCGTACGCGTATGTTTGTGTTTTTCTTTTTTCTTTCTTCTTTTTTTTTTTTTTTTTTTTTGTTCACCTTTGGCTGTGTACGATGGTTGAATCACTGAACAGCGCCGATCAGACAGCAGGTAAGCGGCGAAGATGTGGGTCGTCGATTGATTCGATCAGGCAGCACACCTTCCGAAATATACGGCTGCTTATCTGCCGAACGCCAGTGCACGCACCCCGTGTATTTATCGATCGAACCAACCCACCAAAGTGAGCGCGCCAGATAGAAGCAGAGACTCGCACCACGATCGTCGAGGTCTGTCCGTTCTTCTTTCTAATTCCGTCCACTTTGTGTATACCGTCGTGCTTCTCCTCTCCTTTTCGGCGAGGTTTTCGCGATTCCCAACACGAGAGTACACGCACTATTTTCAACGAGCGTCTGTGTCTATCGCAGAACGGTCACACTCGCGTGGAACATCACGTTCGACGAAACTGTGTTTTGCCAATTCGAGAAGAGAAATTTTCTGACGACTATATTCCGGTAGGAAGGAAAGAACGTACAACAGCGTACTCCGTACGATGCAACCGTACCGCACGACGAATCGAAGTCGACTGGCCTCCGCCCCTCACCTGCGCGCTTATATAGCTTTCCCCCACTTCGCGCTGCTCTACCCGTGACGCCTCCACTATCCATACCGCGCAATCGCTGCCCGAATAAAATAGCGTTGGATTCGAAACGCTCACGAAACGAGCGGGATTGTTATCTGACCTATATATATGCGCACCTTGGTAAATATTTATGTACGGGCAATTTTTCCTTTCTTCTTTCTTCTTCTTTCTCTTCTTTTCGTTTCTTTTTTGACTAGCTGAAAGAAAGAATGGCCGATATTTGCGGTCGGAGATAATGTAATCGGCGGTAATCTTGTTTGCACTCTGCTCGATTGCGCGGGCTATTTGCCGGTACACGTGAACCGAACGTCGACTTCTTTCAAAAGAAAAATCACGTTGCTGAGAGAAAATGGGCATAAACTGAAATTCTTGTCTCGTGGGTATTTCGTTCTTAACGTTGGCTGGATTGACTCGTTATACTTGTTTTATTCTTTTCCTTTCGAATCTTTTATTTTGCAACAATTTTTTTTGAAAAGATATTACATTGACAGTTTACCACAATAGTTTTTGTCATATTTTTTTATGTCACAAAGATTTATGTCACAAATGTACAAACACATTTCACTACAATACAAAATAAACAAATAGTGACATATAATTTATTAATAATTTTCTATCATCTTGCCGAATGACTGCGTGTAAGTCGCACGAACTTTAACCGTACCTTCCTTAACCATACCAGCTGTGTACGCCACAACTACATAACCGAAAATCCTACATCGCAACCGAGCACGTACACGCAACGTACAAAAACACCTTCCCAAACCATCGATCTCGTCATTCTTTCAAACGACGGTTCTCTCAACCCCCCGAAGCATCCCCTTTCCTCCATTCACAAGCCGCTAGCCGGCTAACCGAAGAAGCATCGAAAAAGGACGAGACAAGACAAGGAGGCAGACAGACAGAGAGAGAGAGAGAGAGAGAGAGAGAGAGAGAAAAGGAGGGAAGAAAATCTGACAGAAGCGGTCGAATGTATATATATATATATATATATATATATATATGTCTGTCTGTCGAGCCCCGGGGCCGAGGAATAATTCGCGGAAAGGCGTGAGCAGGAACGCCGCCAGGAATTCCCGCTTGGACGCCTGCTCGCCATCACCGTCACCTCCTCCCCGTAAGCCGTGGTGGCTTGTTCCAGCGAAAATCGGTTCGGTTCGAAGCCGACCGTAGTCGGGGGTGTTTGACGACCATGGGATCAGAGGCGTCGGCGGGACAAGCCGGGCGTGGAAGAGAAGGGCGACGCCGCTAAAGCTAAAGCTGCCCACGGCCAGAGGGACACGGGTGGCGGCGACGGCGCTCGAGGGGGGGGGGTAAAAGGCACAGCGGCGGGGGGGGGTGCGCGCGTTAGGGGTTCCAGGCGCGGGTGGCGGGGTGGGAGAGAGCCACGTACGGCTGTACGCGATCTCGCAGGGAGGGAGAAGGGAAACACGACCATTGTTGAACGTCCGGCGGCGCCAGCCACTAGCCATCACGGCTACTACTACCACCACCACCGACTCGCCGCGACGTCTCACTACTACCACTGTCGCAACCCGACAACCACCGTCCTCCTGCATGCTCATGGTTCACGAGCTCTCGCGGCATCGTGCATCGCCGCCACCACAACCTGTACACCATGATTCCGGCTACGGTTTTCTATATATGTACGCGCGTATATATAGCGTGTTTCTATACATACATATGTATATATATATATATATATACACACGCGCGAGATGCCCAGCGTCGAGACTCTTTTCCTCCTTCCTGACTTTGCGTGCTCGCGCGTATACACACGACTCCACGCTTTCGCGGTCTTGCTCCGTCCGCCCGGTTCGTCGATCTCGCTCTCGCTGGCTGCGATTCTCTGGTTACTCCCGGCGTCTCGTTACCGGTCGCCAGTCGCCGGGACAAGAACCCACCCGATGTCCGGCGCTACGAACACACAGTCGGAGGGAGTCTTTTATTACGCGCTACGCTTCGAACACCAGCGTCCCGCGAGACGTTCCGGTGAAATTGAGTTCGAGGAGGCGAGGGATATCTCCGATTCGTGGGGTGGCTCCGGGACGTTGATTGCGACGAGCCGAGAGCGGCGAGACTGTGGGAAAAAGAAAATTGGGAGATGGAAACGACGCGAGGAAACTTCATTTTTTTTTTTTACTTTTTTCTGGTTTCTTCGTTTATCTCGCTATTTTTAGCATTTTAGGATTGTCTCGTGATGTTCGACAGAAGATTCCGGTGTTGACGGGAAATCGAAAATTTTGCAGACCGTACGAGTAATTTTTGTTGACGAGATTTATTTATCAAGCTTGAGTACGTGTGCACTCGGACACACTCGCCGTGGGTCAATTCGTCTCATGGTTATGTTTATGAACTTAACCGACGTCCGTGTAAAGTCCACGACGAAGAAGGACCGAGCGAAACAGATCTGCTATTTGGTTAAATATAGATGTCCGTCTATAAAATCTAGAACTAAATTTTCCAGTACTTTCTTCACGCGGGTAGCTATATTTAAATCAAACAGACGAAAGATTTAATCAGAAATGATAGATGTGATTTGTACCGCACGTCTACCAAACATTCCAAATTTGCATACAAAATCTCATCCAAGCTTACGACCATTTTCTCACTTTCTCAAACTTTCTCATTTGACAAACACAGGCAGTCTTCCTGTGTTTATCAAGAAAATGAAAGTCTGTAGAAGACATTGTTTAAAATCACACGCAGAAACGAGGATCGATTATTCCCGCGGGTAAAGTCCGTCAAACGCGGAGTAAAAATGAAAAAGCGACACGTAGCGTACCGTTGCGGGAGATAAACTAATTTGTGCCGAGGAGAAGTATGCGGCGAGCGCGTATAAACGCGAGGAGAGATGCGAGCGTGATAATGGAAAACGCAAAGCGTAACGGAGCGCGCCTCATTGCGCGTGAAATCCCGGTCGCGATAAAGATTTTAGATACACCGCGTGATAGTTGGCCGAGTTGGAAACCGCGATTTTCCATTCGGTTAAAAGCGACGGCGACGCGAGTTGAGCCCGATCGAAAGGGACAGGAGGGGGCGGGGGGGAGGTTAACGAGAAACGTGGGAGAAATGCATAATTCGCGTGCTTTTGTTAATAGCGAGGAGTTGCGGACGACGCGCGCCGGATGTTCCGTTTAGTTGCCGGTCGAATGCAAAACGAGCAGAAAGAGGAAAAAAAAAAAACGGTAACGAGGAGAAATAGGAAATGACGCGGTAATAAAAATTCTGAATGCAATTAAAGCGCTAAGTAGCACGTAAGACGCTGCGACGTTCTGACAAGTTAACGCGATGAAACGGCAAGATGAAGGTTCTAGGTACACATCTTTAACACCGGAACCTGTCAGAGTGACGACTCTTTTTTCTTTTTTTCTGCAACTCCTACGAACATGTAGGTACCTCTGCGAGAGAAATGTTGATCTTTACCAAAATTGCAACTAATTGCGATTACAAATGATAACTTAAGTTAAATATAAAACAAACATTCTCTTGCAAGAAAACGTGACGCGAACTTGAATCGAAGCAACTTGTTTTTCTTTTCTCCTTCTACCAATAAATCATATTTTATTTCACTCGAGTCAAACGTTCGACCCTTTCTCGTCCAGATACCATCGGCAATTTCACGCGAGTTAATCTGCATAAACGCCGCGGCATTTTCGATGCTTATCTTGTTCTTTTGCAATAACGCGAAACAATAACGCATTGCTTGACAATGCAGCAATCCCACCTTCTGGCGCGCGGTTGCAGTGCGTAAGTACCCACTTACGCGACGGATGGCGAGCGTCGAGCAGAAACCGATCGCGTGCGAACGTCGTCGTCGTCGTCGTCGTCGAGTTTGACGAACGATATATCTCGTCGATATATTCGCGAGCCGCCGACGTCGGAGGATTCCGTGGAAAATTACAGGGGAATAAAATCGAACGAAACGCCCGTGAGACTCCGCTCGCGCGGTTACATACCTGAGCAACCGGATCTCATTGACTTCTTGACCTTCGCGTTTAAGAAATGGAGTTCCCTTGACCCGGGAATAAATAAACTGACGAAACCGCTGCTCTCGGCGATATCACTTCAGCCCGAGCGTATTTATACTCTTGCCTCTCCCCCCTCCTGGTACGTATTATATCGTGGCTCTATTACGCGTAAGCAAAGTATTAAGTGCTACTCGGTAATTGAAACTGGATACTCGGTGCACGGCGTTCCCCTTTATCTGTCATTACGGGATCGCGAGTCGGAGAACGCGCCGGTAACCGGTAACGACCGCGGGCAGCTCGCTTTTAACCTCCGTTTAATTTCGTTAATTAATTGTCACGATCGATCGCCATCGGCGATCTCTATTTCAGCTTCCGTTTCTCGCACTGCGAGCGAAAAACCGCGAGCGCGCTCGGTATTATCTGCGCCACGTTACGAGCTTAATTAGCATGAGAAACACACGCGGCTTCGCGTTAGGTTCGCGCAAGTAGATAAGTAAATCGCTATATTCCCCGACACCTTCTAACGAGTCGCGGAGTCCAATGGCGGAGAGCTCCGGAGCCGAGCCGAGTTATCTCGAGCTCGAACCGCGCGGAAAAAGGGAAGAGCCTTATTTTACGATTATTCGAATTATCTCGTTTGTTCGTTATCTCCGCTCGATTGACTCGAATTACTTCCTCCGATCGTTACCACCTATTTATACGTTCGACTCGAAATATCTCTCTCAATTCTCCCCCTCACCCCCAGGGTTGAGACAACAGCCGATTGCAAGTCGCAATCGCGTACCCGAGCAGCTCGAAACCACTTTACCAATCCCGACTGTCACCACTTTACGTCGGCTGGAATATTCTTCGAGCTTCGAGCAAGGCTGATCTTCTGTTCTTTCGATATCTTCTGTTACCTTCGTGTCTTTTTTTTTTTTTCGCGTAAGATCTCTTTCAATATCCATTTTTCACTGGGAAATTCACCCAGGTGTTTTTGAATCATCGGTGATTTCAAGTCGAACAATCGAGTAATCGTTGACCGATTTGAACGGGCGCGTTCTCGACCGATCGTTAATTGTCCTCGAAAACGGTCGTTTTCCACCGAAGGCCGCGAGACCATTATTATTACCGCGTTCCTATTTTCAGCTAGTGGTTCTCACAGGCCGCAGCGTTTCGACGTCGTTCGCAAATCGGACGATCGGCCGATTTGCAATCTGAATTTGTCCGAGAAAAAGCTCAATGCCTGTTAGGAAAACCGGAATAGTAACGCGTTGCGTGAAAATTCAACAGAATACTAAGGCGACACGAGGAACTGGCTCGAATGCCAGACACGTAGCACGTCTCACGAGCACCGGATCCTCATTGGCTCTGGACGGCTCGAGTGTCATTCGATATTAACCTCTGACAGCGTGACATACTTGTTACGTGAATATTAAAAACATAGATAGGACACGACGACGAATTTCGAGTCGCTCGTGTTTGCATTGACTCTTGAAACTGCTGCTAACTCTGTTGTCATTCAATTTTATTGAGAAGATAGCGGTACCTTAATTTTTTCTGCCGAAACACGTAGCGCTTCATTGGTCTCCGATGTGCAGCGCGTTTCAACACGCCGTCGAAATAAAATTGAAGTCAAAGTGAAGGATACGTTTTAATAAAACCTTTAAATTTAAACTTTAACGTCTGTTAAATTTTAAACATTCTTCAGACTTTTTTAAATTTCTCGAGAAGGGGGGTATTGGAAACGTAGGTAGAATTGATGTGACAAAAAATTTAGTCGCTTGTAAAGTTGTGTTTATATCGAATTCTCAAACTGCTAATTTCATTCCATTTTATTGCGATGCATTTCAGTATCATCGAAATAAAATCAAGATCAAAGTGAAAGGTGCGTTTTAATATCTTTTAAATTTCTCGAGAATGAATCACTCTAAATCCGATTCTTCAAATGAAGCCACTGCTGAGAAAAAACTGCGCGAATTAATCATTTTTGCCACGACTGTAATTGTCCGTCACGGTAAATATCAGCGTACCGCAGAAATATTTTCAAAATATTTTGTTCATTAGCTGCTGAAGACTTTCCCCCCTTCTTTCCAGTTTAAAGAGTTCCAATCTTCTTGGTTCGTTCCAACGCTGACGCCAGATTGGATTAACAGTTCGCGAAACACGAAAAGAATCGCTAAGGCGACGCGAATAGAAAAAAAAAAAAAAAAAAGAATGAGACACCAAGGTTTCCAGGTAAAGAACGTAAAAAAGAAAAAGAAAGAAAAAGGAAAAAGTGAAAGGATGACTAGAGATTTGGTGCGAGATCGGCAAGATCGGCTAGGCACTCAAACGATAAATCAGATTATGCAAATCGCCGTGGTGACGTTCCACCGATTGCGATACAATTTGTGATCGAATCGCTTTCGTACGTGGACGTACGGTAACGAGGAACTGAACGAGGAATTTGGATCGAAAATAACCGCGGCATTCCTCCGAATGCTGCGCCTCGATATCGGCTCGGTGGTTTTAATCGTGACCGGACGCGACAGAACGCGCAACCCACCGGGTTTTAAATAAACCATAATCGAGCGTACGCGTTGCATAAATCTTTTTCGTGCCTGGACAAGTTAATCGGCCATTTTACCTCGGCCGAGGAGGTGCACCGACGAGCCGCATAAATTATCGAGTAATTGCCTCTCCCGACGACTTTTCCGAGGGAACGAGAATGCGTGTCGTTCGATGGTACTATCGAACCGGCAACAGAGACAGATGGAGAACTCGCTCGTGCATACGCGTGCGTAACGATCGTGGCCGATCTCTCTCGTAAAACGCGATCTGGTTAGCAAGATCGAGCTGCCAATGTGCGTCGAACGGCAACACACACGGTGCAACCACGGTGAATGCAAATAAGGATGCAAACTTCGACTCTAGTCGTGCAAAGAGACGAAAAGATCCGGCAGAGGGAACAGAAAGAGCAGGGACAAATATGCAAATAAACAGAGAGAAGACGAAGATAAAAATGATCGAAAAAAAAAATCGAGGTACCGTTTCGACGTAAAATCGCGAATCAAATCGGGAGAGGATCGTTGTGACATGCAAACACGATCCGGCACGAATACTCGAAATGCAGTTTCGTTGTACGCTTTGGAACAGCGCGTCAATCAGAGCGTGAATTCATCGATCGTGTCTCGTCCTTCCTCACCTCCCTCCCCCTCCCCTCCTTCTACCCTTTTTTATTTGCTCGGCGATTCGTCCTCGATTAGCTGAAAAGGAAGAAATCCGTCATTTCACGGGGATCGCGGAATGAAAAAAAAAAAAAAAAGAAGAAAGGCCCGGTCTCGCGTCTCTGCTGCCGTTGACAGCCGGTGCCACTTGCGGTATCACTGCGGAAAATGGGACAGAGGAAATTTATACGCACGCATCTCCCATCCTCTGCCTGTCTTCGTGTAATTAACATAAATCACGACACCGAAGCCGAGCGAAATTACGATCGGCCTCGCGCAATTTTGTAGACGGTTATTACGACGTGAAATATAGAATGGACGTGATTCATCGTCAATTACATTCGTTTCGTTAGAGGCGCGCGTTGTTATCGCATCCCACTAGCGAGGAATTTTGCAGAGTGGATTTAACCAATCCGTCTGAATTCGTGTCGTTTGCGAGTTCATCTGGCTCTGTAAAACGAGCAATATATACGTACACGTGTCTCAAGAGCAATAATTGGTACCGTATTCGCTAAGGTGAAATCATCTTTTCAAATTTGTTTCTTGCAGTTATAATAGTTGGAGTAGAGTCTAGTCTTCGTTGTAAGGTCACACGTCGCAACGAATTTGTTTATCAACGAGTTTTACAATTTTCTATAATGTACAAAATGGTGACGTCTCTTCGTCGTATAAATCCCTTCAATTTCCTCCTCCGTTGTAATATAATTACAAATAAATCGTTGTTTCCATTATCTCTCGGCAGCAGGAGAAAGAAAGGAAGTGCCTGCCAGCCCGCGGTACAAAAAGCCGCGACTCCTCTCGTGATTTACCGATTTCACCAGGAATCCGTAGGCCTTTTCAATGGGACGTCGAAACGGGAGACGCATCCGTTCTTTGTCGGTCTTTCTCGCGGCGAGGCTCGTGGAAAACACACAGCGAGCCTCGCTGCGGACGCTATTCGTCAACTCGGTGACTTCAAACTGCTCGTCGGCTATTATCTCGTGCGTTATGAATGATTCATGCGCGATCACGGCGTTGGCTACGTGGCCTGCTTTTGTAAAAAATCGTAGATTTTCCTCTTACCCCGGGGTACCGTTCCCGAGAGCCACATTCACGACACGTAGGGTTTTCGGAGTGAACCGACGGAATTAAGAAAGCAACGCCGCGATACCCGTATCGAAATATTCAATTGTCGCGTTAAAACAACGTGGGCGTGACTATAATACTCGATATACGCCGGGTGAACGAAGAGTACCGATTCGAACGTTTTCATTGATTCTTTACCTGACGAGTGTCGAGCGTTTATTCGGAAATAACTTTTCTTCTCTCGAGGAAGTGTTTCTTTGAAATACAGATAACATAACTAAAATAATGCCGTATTCGCATTTAATCTGGAATAATAAATTAGAATAGTAGTTGGAATGATAAATTTCTTTGTCGTTATATCTCCTCTTAAATTAAAAACTGCACGACTCGTACCCCCGTACGATTCGTCTCCCAGAAGCAACTACTCTGACTAGGAACGAAGACGACCATTTTTGCCATAAAATTTTATTGACATGCAAACATTTGAGTCGAGATAGAGAACAAACTACAGGCACGATCGCCACTTCTACTCGAGGTCTACCCCCTCGCGAATCACGTGACCCAAATCAACCAATCGCTAATTTTCGTTGCACCCGATTTGGGTTACTCCCGCTAAAATCACTTTCAGCGATAATATACGTCAACTATTTTTTCATTGGTTCTACATATTGTATCGTTCGAGTACCTTTTAAACTGACCCGAGTATTGTTTCAATATCTGAGTAAAAAAACTGAGCGACAGTCGATAATTTCTATAATTTAATTTCTCCAATTTCTCGTAAAATTTCAAACGTTAAGAACAGTATTTTGTTCTCGAAAAAAAACCCAATAAATTAGTGAATCATTAACTGTCGGAAGTACTAATTGAATTAATGTTCGTGCATGTGGCACGCAAAGAAAAATCACGCAAAGTACGCAAACAGAGCGGCGTATCTCGAGTAAGCGAATTACTTGCTTGTCGAGAGAACACCTGAACTAATTACACGAGAATGGGTTTGCGTAAGCGATAAAGCCGATTTTTACGAGAACAACAAAGTTATTACGTAATTTTTCATTATATTACCACGCGGTCGAACTGCGTGTGAACGTGTATGCGTGAGTACACGAAGATGCACTTTATCAGAGACGAGCTCTCATCGAGATAAACGCGACCAAGGAACGAGCACGATATATAACGATAAAAATACTTACGGCGAACATTCAAGAGATATTAAAAATGAAAGAAACGTACGATCGAGTTTCTTTTTATTAAAAGAAAGAAAAAGTTTGACGTGAATTCTCGCGAACGATGAGATGACACTTGTGTCGGTTTTCGATAGAGGCTTCTTTGTGCGTAGATCGACTGAACGGGATTGTCTTTAATTACCTTTGTCCTTTGAGGAATGTTATACAATGAAGCTAATATTTTCGTTGAGATAAATTAAAAAAAAAATATATATATATATATATAATATAATCAAAGTTGTAAAGTGTAAAATTAAGTGGCTGATAATTTGTAATTCCTAAAATTGATCTTTCTATGACGAGCGTCGCGTTAACGCGATAGTAACGTATTCCGAGAAGATTAGTATCTGTATATAAAATTATCCATCGTAGCTTTTGTCACGCTTACGTTGATTCGTAACTTTATTTAGTCTGCGTGCCTTTTCTTTTCGAAATGTAAAATTTGCTTGTCACTCGGGATTTATATAATGCACGATTGCCAGAATAAGTAATTCGTGATAAAAAGATATTGTCAACAACACACCTCTTGCAATTCAATTCATCCTGCCTACGTTCTCAAAATTTTCATTAAAAGTCGTTAAAGTTTTTCGACATCTTTCTTAAATCTCCTGTATTTCGCTTACAATTAGTACCGATCAAAACATCTCTGATTAAAAATCCAACTCTAATCCATTAGATCGTAATCCCTCAAATCCCTCTCGTATCTTTCAATACCTTTTCAACGACGCAAATGTTTCGATCAACGAACGAAATGGCTTTCGAAATTTCATCGCGAGTGAAATGTACGTGAATGCCAGAATGCAAAACTGATCGTCAAAAAATCGCGAAAAAAAAAAAACACAGAAAAGATCAAAAATCGTACACTCGGAGGTGCGCGCGAGCGATTTCGATTCGTGATTCATCGAAAGGAAATGATCTGGCACCGAATCGATCGGCGCGGTTCGTCCAGGTGTTTCGGTCAGCTGTACCGGCCACGCACTTGGAGGAGTTCCGCTCGTCGTCGGAGGAATCAGCTTATCTGGGTAACGCGATAAGGAGAAGCGATTACGCACCCGCGAGTACACCTTTCGTGCAGGTGAACCCAAGTTCTATGAAGTTCCGCCGAATCGAGATATCCTTGTCGGATCTCGATAATCCACTCGATATCGTTTCTTTCCTTTTTTTCTTCTACTTTTCTTTCTCCGAACTATCTCGGCGAACCTGCACCGCTCGTCTACAGCCGACGATTTTTATGCATTTTTATGTTATCCTCGGTGCATGGCAGCACCGACAGGATTTAGAGGAGTACTTCATTTTGCTTTGTAATTGTTTCAAGTTTAAAAGCTTGATACGTACATTTGAACAGATCGAGATGCAAGTTTCTGAAGTTTTCGTGAATATCGGAAACTTACAAGATCTGAAACTTTGAAATATTTACGGAGACCAAAAATCTTAACAAAAACGGATTTTGTCAGTAATTTAATCAGAGACTTTACTTTTAATTTTTTGACAGCGTACGGGCACTCTGGATTTTTATTTACTTCACGTAAAGGTAAGTTACTATATAAAGTCTGAATTTTTAACACGAAATGCTAAAAAAAATCAGAGTCCAACGTCGCTAGAAGACTAGAAAATGCACGTACGAATATACGCGTAAAGTACATACGTACGTCGTAATTAGCCCAGATTAAGTACACTTATCTAATAATACGATACGATAGACGGCACAAGCTCTTTTCAAACGGAATTATTTTCCCTTTATAGACAAAACATTGGGAATGTCTCGCGTAATCTCCCTCCGTCTCGCGACGCCAAGACCGAGCTTACAAAACTAAGAAAAGAAAAAAAGAAAAGAAACCGCAGGAAAAAGAAAATCCTCGATAAAACGTTGCACTTTACTCCAATCTCCGCGGCTCGCTCGAGCAAATGAATGAACTCAGCACTTGCTGACGCAAGTTTACGTAATCTGGCGTGAATTTTGAACCTGGACAAATATCGAAATAGATCCGGCTAGACAGCGCTCCGATACAGAGGATGGCCACCGATAAACAGGTGCGTCGCGATGCGATTTTATCGACTTGTTTCGCGCTTCTTTTAATTAAACCATCAGGTGTTACAACGACCTGTCGCGATAACCATCCAATCCGAATAAGAATCAAATAAAAAAAGACGACAGAGAACTCCCCTCGTTTCGTCTTTTGTACCAGTTCGAGCATTTCCTCTGCGAGCATTTGAATGACGAGCGTTCGATCTCGCAAGGATTTGCTAGTGACGTTTCAAGAAAGTGTTAAGTATATCAAATGTATCGTAACTGATACATTTGAAATTGTACCTGATAATCGAGAATTATTCATGAGTTAATCGGGACCGATTTGTTTAATTATCCAATCATTTTTATTTACTGATTTTCAAATCTTTCTTTTTCATATTTTCTAATTTTCTCCATTTTACAACTATTTTAAATAAATCTAGTATCTTATTAATAACCAATAATAATCAAATTTCGTTACAATTCACTCACAATTTTATCTGAAATTAGAAAAAGAAAATTAAACTCTTGATTTTAATTTTTTCTTCCAAACAAATAAACGAATGGTAATCTATATATATATATATATATAGGTTATATATATATGTGATTATATCTAATACAATATATATATATGATTATATATATGACCTATATATATATATATATGTATGTATGTATGTATGTATGTATAGATGAAGTCATTATTGCACTTATATCTAATACGATAGACGACAAATTTTTTTCAAATGGAATAATCATTTATATAGTGATAATGCACGATGTAAGAATGAATCGACACGCACACACATACACACACGAATCGATAGAAACACGAACGCATTTGTCACACATATCATACACGCACGTCGGAGAGAAAAAAAGCAGAGGCACGATCTTCGGCGCAGATACTCGCTCGTTTCTCTTAGACGCGAAGGTCGAGTCTGCACAATAACATTTCGTAACGCCTTATCGTAAACGAAAGGCTGAAAGGTCGGTTACGTAATTAGGCGTATGACGGTGCAGTTTCGTTTTCCATTATCTCGATGTGAAAGACACGTATCGGTCGATCGGTACGACTGCGATCCGTACCGATTTTCCGCATACCAGAGCGGTCTTACATCCGCTGTTGGTCGCAGCTGTCAGGAATCTTTCTTCTCTTCGTTTTCTTTTTTTTTTTTTTTCGTTTACGAATTTATCGCGCGAACGAAGAGATCGCTCCGAGTCACGTAACCTACTCGCGAACAATGACGGAACGAGCGTGTCGAGTCGCGCGTTCAAAAATGGAGCGATCGGTATGACGTTCAGAGAGATTGCCATGCCTTTATACGGCGGTTCATCAGCTCCTCGCTGCTCGAGGATTTCGATTTGGTTAATCGAAGTTTCCTACTTCGGTTGGGTAATTGGGTCGCCATTCGTCCAGAAATTTGTTTTGCGAAAACATCGCGTTGAAGAACTGTTGAGATCGAGGTACAGTGTATTCGTATTATAACAAATATTACAAATATTATAATTTATTTTATTTGCGATTTTTTCCTTATTAAAGTACGGGAGAAATTTTGATGTCTTTGTGATGTTTAGTGTAATAGAGGATCGATATTGCGTCATCCACTGATGGTGGAAATTTTGGGTTTGATTAATAAATCATCAAGTTACAATTTAACGAAAATAAATTCTGCGAGATTGCCGCTATTGCCGATTGTTTCGAGGTATAAATCTCTTTCTTACACTTTCTTTCCTGTCAAACGATCATTTTTCCTCCGATATAAATACAGTTCGAAAACTTTCCCAAGATTTGGAAGAGGTCAGAGATGTAATTACGCGTGGCAGTATCAAAATTCTCGATACGTTTAATAAATCGTCGCGTGTGACATCGAGACGAAAAATCTACGACGTACGTAAATGAAACTGAGATGCTTCTTCCAAATCTCCTTCGTCAGCGTCGCGGAACGTCCTTGCTAAAGCGCGAGCTGCCTCTCGGACGCGCCAGGCGCTACAGACAAACCTGAACAGGCCATTAAAATTCCCGAGATAGCTCGATATTTCACCTAATTACGCGGGGAGCGAACGAGAAATCTATTGTCACGCGAAACTCGGACGAGAGTCGATGATTCTTCTATGGTACCGCAACGATCGTGAAAATCGATCGCCTCGTGTCTCCTCGAGCATGATGAAAAAAGACTCGCGCATCCACACCTATAATTAGCGCGTGTACTCGCGTGTTCGCCCCTTTGGAAATCGGGACGCGTCGCGATTGCGGACTGGTGGGACTGCTCTCTCGCGTCTCTTGCAGCTGGCGCGCGGACGCACCGGCCGCGAACGACCCCAAAGCGAGCCGGTAATCGCGTGCTTCCTGCCGCATCGCGTCCGTCGTTCGTCGCGATAGCCTGCGTAGCTTACTCACCTCGTACGCACGCTCGCTCGCTCGCTCGTGTACACTCGCGCGAATAAATTTGCGCCGTCGGCGAGGCGCGCGCGCAAGGTTTCGTTTCAGAAAAGACCGAGGAAACGAGATGTGGCTTTATCATCGCTGGCGAAATGACGACGATTTACGCAGCCGGGAATGGCTCGATGGAATTTTGATACGTCCGCCAATGTTTTTTGGGAATAAAAAATGTTTTTTTTTATTACATATCGAGGAATAATATCTGACTGTTTGTGAAACACTATCACGTAGTATTGATAACTCTAGTTTTACTTAAAACTAGAATTATCAAAAGTGCAATATTCGTAGCAAAGAAGTTAAAGTACGAGGTACAAGAAAGAATGTAAATTTCTATTCGCAAAGAACAATTAATGTTTTTTTGGGAATAATATCTGACTGTTTGTGAAACACTATCACGTAGTATTGATAACTCTAGTTTTACTTAAAACTAGAATCAAAAGTGCAATATTCGTAGCAAAGAAGTTAAAGTACGAGGTACAATTACAAGAAAAAATTAATAACACGATAAAGAACACGAGCTTCTATTAATATATTTCAGTAAAGAATATACTGCTATAAATAGAAAATTATAAATCGATCGAATTTTGATCACTTTGGTTTCAGACGATGAAATTTACGTTGATCAGATTGCCTAAAATCCTGAGAAGAATAAGAAATCCTAGAAATTTGAGATTGTGTAAATCCAAGGCTTGAAGTTTATTTCGTTGCGAGTTGGTTAATTAAACAGAAAGATGCAACGTCGAACACTAGTGAGTATTGTGTAAACGATAGGCTCGATCGATGTTGGTATTTCAACTTGATTTGCTGTAATTTTTATTAAATGAACGACGAAGAACCGCGAGAAAATAGTTTGAAATGCTCTTTGTTATCAATGAACCGATGAAAAGTACTAGATCAGTTCGAAAGCTTCGTATTGTGTTAAGTGATAGTAATTGATCCGGCTGCAGTGGACAATTGAACGGTGAACTTATTGGTGGCAACGTGAAAAAATAGTTGGAATGTCGAAGAATATCGAAAACACTCGGTACAGTCTGATAAAAATCAATGAAAGATAACTTTGAAATACGTCAGAAACGCAATTAAATACGCTGGAGAAACATTCAAATTTATTGTCATTAATTCGAAACACACTTTGTGGCGTGCCAACTATAAAATCCGGTTAATTTCATATCGACGATGAAATCTCTCCTATTCGTTTACTCGACTCGAAGAACAACTTTTTCATTTTACGTAATTTCATGTCAATTCTTAAAAAAAGAAAAAAGAAATCAACAAAATCAAATTTGTCCAAAATTCGTTTCACTTACAACTCACGATTTTCGAGTTACTTCCAAAACGATCGATTCAAAATTCCAAATTCGCGAAGAACGCGATCTGTAAAAACTGAAAAAAGCGGAAGAACGTTGCAGAAAACGAGAAGCAGTTACACGCCGGACCCGGTAAATCGTCGAAACCCGTTTTCTGGGTGGTTTGGGGTGAATTTCTTTTTTCGCGACGCGCAGAGAGTCGAAGAGAGGAGGAAGGCATGGGAGTGCCCCCACGAAAATTATTCCGTGGAGTGTATCTTGGCATCCGATGATTGTGCGCCAGAGGCTAGAGTGGTCTCTCGGAGTGCACGTGCGCCTTGCACGTGTTAGCTGTGGGGCGACCCTCCCGATTCCTGACTGCCTACAGACTGTAACATCGTATCAGGGCCACGCCAGCTATAACTATATACCCACACTTGCCTCGTCGTACTTCATCTCTCTCTCTCTCTCTCTCTCTCTCTCTCGTTTCCTCCTTCCTCGGTCGCCTCGCACCGCCGCGATTCCACTTTACCCGCTCTCCGTCCTCTTCTATTCTGACGCGGTGCTAATTGTAAGCGCAGAGCTTCTCAGCCGTCACGATCGCGGGAATACGCAGGGAAATCGTGGAATCGGGAACGACACGATCCAATACTATCTTCCTTCGCCATCTACCGTACGCGTTTCGCGTGCAACGCGATTCGATACGCCCGGGGGTCTTTGCAACCGTGGGGTTGTTCGATTGTTCCTCGTCTCGTATTTTTTTCCCCTCTTCTTTTCTCAAATTTTTACGAAATTTGTGCTACAACAGGTAATACATTTTGTCCATTTTTTAATCTTTATTTTTATTTCATATTTTCCTATAAGATATTTTTATATTTAGATTTTTATATATTTTGTATTTTTTATTTCGCACGTTGCAGTCTGTAGATGCTTGCGTCCTTAAGTTTCTTCGAAACGCACTAACACCCACAATCTTTTCAGCGAGTAACTTTGACTCTTTTCGACGACAGATTTCTTTTTCTACATGGCAAATAGAGAAAATTTTATGTTGAATTAATCTACGTTGAATATTTTAGCTCTCCAAGTTAGTCAAGAGTTAGAAAATGTATTTATCTTTCTATTCCTTTCTACGTTCGAGTGTTGTCAGATGTTGAAAGAAGAGAGTATCGGATCGTGTCGTCAGAAATTGTGTTACAACGAATCGTCCTTTTTTTTAGGACGCATCAATTACGATAATTTGATGACAAATGAGAGGAAATTATTTACATCGTAACGCAAGCACCTCGAAAAATAAATTACTCACTGCTACAAGGAAGCATGCAATTAGTACACAGCAACAATAGCGAGAGAGATCGAGAGAGGACGATAAATTGTAAACTAATTTCAAATTCATACACACGCGCGAATTAGGTACACCTATCATTTGCTCGACTTCTTTCCCTTTTCAAAAAAAATCCTCCGATATCCGGTTTTACACGGTCGACTTCGTGGCAACCGGTTCGCACATGCGTATATATCAGGAAGAGAATATCTTTTACGAGTTTGCTCCCACAGTGACGCATCAATAGGCCGCTAATTAGGGAACGGATAAATAGGAATCAAGTTGTGCGTCACTGTCACGGAATACGGACGTTGACGGTTCGAATTATGGGGACAAATTTGTACAGCGCCTTTCCCCTTTTCTTTCCAACAATCTCCATTAGTTCAACATCGACTGACCTGATATCTCTGAGGGGGCAACTCTGAACGAATTCATCGATTCGTCGCAATTGTCCGATCTTAACGACACGATCGATATATCGAAAAAGACAATCAGGTAAGAACGATCTGTCCAAGCGTGATTGTGTTATGGAGTATCTGTGTATATTTGTTGCTTTGCATATATGTAAATTGTGAATTTATATTAACTTTATTCTCTCTCTAATTAATTCAGAGAGAGAGAAAATTCCACTTTTCAACGTTTTATACAATTGTTTTGATGAAAAATGTAACAATTTTGAACAAGACTTCATCTCGTAAAAAAAAAAAAATAACCACGATCGAAAAGACCGAGCTGTTACAAAGCGTTAATGGTATAATCTTCCGACACCCGACGGAATAAAACGTTTACGTGGTTCCTTTCCCCGGACGCGAGACCAACGACACCGGTTAATTTACACGAGCGATTATTTCGGTCGTGGGAAGAGCGGCTTGCAATCGGCCGGGCAATAAAAATACGCTCCGGCACCGAAACGGGAGACAAAAATCGCGGCACATCGCGTCGCGCCGCCGCGAGGATCCGCTATTTGCGCAGCTGTTCAAACGGGCCGTACCGCGAAAATACTACACCTCGGGTCCGCCGGGTTTTTAAAATAAATCCGTCAAGTGGCGAAGCGCGCGCGTCCGTGGAAATACACGCTCTCGCATCGGTGACCCGTTTTTCGTCACCGGTAGGAGCAGGGTCCGTTTAGTTCTCCGGTTTAACTTAACGGAGATCTAGAGCACTAGGTGGTGCTCCTCCGTGCTCCGAGCTTCTTTACCTAGCTGCCGGGGAAACCGTGCTCTCCGGCCTCGGAGGAGGCCAGAGAGAACAGAGCCGCTCATTGTACGGCTAGACATTGAATTTGATTATTTCCAACGCGCAGCTGCGCGACGCCCGAGCCAGAAAACCAGTCGAATCCCATTAAGACCGAGACAATTGTTTCTTATTCTCCCCTTTCGTTCTTTGCCGGAGATGAATGCTCGAGTGTGCATCGACTGTGCCCGCTTCTCGGCTACCTGCGCGCATACTGCACGCGTTTACTCGGCCCGCCCGTTTTCACGGTCGTCGTTGTCTCCGTGAAATTCGTGAAATTCGCTCGAAAGGAGGATCATTTCGCGTGAAATCTACACGGAGGCTTTCGGAATTCCGCTGTCTCCCCCGGACACCCAGCTCTCAGGTAACGAAACGCACCAGGTAACACTCAGGTGTGTGCCGAATGCCGTCCGGTCGATTCCCTCGTTTCCCTCCTTTGCCACGACGACGATACTCTCGCTGCTTCTCGGTGTACACAATGCACAATGTGCACGCCATGTGGCTCCAATTCGAATACACGTGATCGCAATGACCGTTTACAGCCCGGAGTGTGTAACGATGATTTGGAACTCGGTAAAAATTAAGCAAAAGGAAAAGTGACTGACTATGTATACGTAGGTACATAGTTAGTCGAGAGCGGTCGTTGCATTTCAGTAAATTGGTCTGGCCTTTTCTCGGGGGAAACCCCGATTGCCAGAGGTTCTTACTTTTTGCTTTGTTCGTATTTTTTTTTTTCTATTACACTTCGTCTTTTATTGCTATCTCGTTATTGACGTAATTGTCATTTGCATTGACGTCATGTAGAATTTTTTAAAGATCGTAAACGTGATTCTACAGACACGCGAAGTGTGATAAAAAATTTCTCTTTTTGTAACTATTGAAATTATCAGTTTCTTCACCGTGTTACCAAAGTTCGTTTTGTTACTTTTTCGACGCTTATCTCGCGTGATTCTCCAGCGAGAGGAAAAACAAGATAAAACGGGACGAGTACAAACCGAGAATAGATTTTCATTGGCCACGGTAACCCTTCTAAACCTTCTAAACCTTGTCGTCGTATTTCTTGAAAACGGGTCCATTGTCGAAATTTCAGTACGAGTCGTGAAAAGCCCAAAATGGCGTCGCACATCGCTCAATGTTACTTCACTTCGGATCGATAACGGTGCACATTACAAAAACCACCTCTGTTCTCGACTCGGCATTTTTCCCTCGGCTCTGTGCACCAATTTTTTAGATACGCGAAGAACGTGCATTTTGGAAAATCTAATATTGTCCTGTAATTCTTCGTCAATAAGAACGTGTATGTTATCTAGGATATTTTTCTGATAAAATTAAATTCTGCTTTGAAGTTTAGCCTGCCAAATTGTATCAATTTCACGTGAAAAATTATTTTGCTGTTATTCCAAGGTTATCTTTGTCGAAAATAACCTATGTAGGTCTTCGTTTCTCAAGGACAACGAACCTAAGGAACCTTCATTTTGTTATAATAATTAACACAAGATTGAGATTACCAAGTACAAAATTGCGACTCTGACAAAATTTTCATAGAAATCCCCTCGACTGAAATATAAATTGCAAACCCAAGGTATTTTTTATTCAAATAGCTCGGGATTAAATCAACAGGCTACCAAGTGCAAAATTTTCATAAACGATTTTCAAAACAAATTTTTCATAGAAGCATCAATTACAGATCAGTTACAGATTTTATTTAAATAGTAGAAGACTAAAAAACGGACTACCAAGTCGCAAAATTGCAATTCCAACAAAATTCTCGTAGAAATCGAGTGCTTTTCATTCAGTATGGTTGTCAACTGTTACTATAGCGGTCTCGCGATGCTATACAGAACAATATGTAACAACGATAAATTCATTCATTCGATCATCCGGGTCGTGAGCACAAAGCCTCCCACGATCACGCCCGTGGCGACGAATTTTGTGAGAAGAAGGCCTCGAAAGCGGCTTCACGCATACGTATGCAGCATGTTAGTCCCGGTAGATAGAACATCGGTAGAAACGTGAGAGCGAGAGAGAGAGAGAGAAGAATAAAAAGCGGAAAAAGAAAAAAAGGTGAAGAGTGGGAGAAGGTAAGAAGGCGAGAAAGGCGATAAGAAAGAAAGAAAAAAGGAACGAGGAAGGACCTCCGTGTTCGTTCCTCTGTGTCGTTTTGTTTCATACGCCGCGCCGCGGGAATAAACTCGCGAAATAAAACAGCTTTTTCAATGAAAAATGATTATAGAGTCCGAGACGAAGCGTGGATATATGCGACAGAGTAATTTGTTACGTGTTTCTTAGAACGTTAAACTCTCAACATACATTTTATGATGCTTATTAGAACGAACAGATTTTCGATAGCGTTGGCATATTTTTTGAAACGAGGCAAGTTTGAACTTTAAAAGAATGTAGGCGATCCTATTTTCTCGATAATTTTCTACCTTTGTTTGACCCTCAAATGGTATTGTTACAGATGTTTGTGTTAGATTATTAAAATTTTAATTCGGTATTTAATTTTCTCCCCTCTCTCGTAGAGACGAGTAGATAATAAAATTGAATCAAATTAGAAATTCTAAAATTACACAAAATGTGGTTATACAATGATACCAATACACAAATTTTTAGCAGTTAAATTATATTCAACTTGTCGATTAGACAGGTTTCCTACGTTCTATACATTCTCAAATTTAAATAGAAAAGAAAAATACGAATCCAATTCTAAAACGAAGATTTCTAAACTTTAAGTAACAAATTGAAAATTAATTTTCCTAAATTTTACGTAATATCCGGAAACGCAGCGAGCGCGTTGCCTATCCGCATTGTGCACCTACGTTGAAAAACTTTTTCCCGCGGAATCGTGTAACCTTTATGGAAATGAAAGTTCACGCTGAATATACATTTCTGTGCGGCAACGGGGGAATAGAGTTGCAACGAGGCAAAGAGAGGAGTCGTGCGTGCGGATATTTTTAATGAAACGTCAATCGTTCGTGTGTCTGGTGATTAGCGCATGCGGAACATTTTAATGATACGCGTGCCCGCTAAAGACTTTACCGAGTTTAAATTTAAAATGCAGTGTACGCGTTCCATTGAAACGAGCCGTGCGCGGCTCTTTGAGCTGCGACGCGCGAAGATACGGCGGAAAAACAATATTTTCAACGAAACTCCTTTCAAATTGAAATAGCCGTTCGTGGGAATCGAGACACGTGCACTGTATGAAGCTCTGATTGAGAACTAAATTTAACCGTCCGTCGTATTATAAATGGGAAGCGTAGCCAGACAGTTGCGATGATCGCAATTATAAAAGCGAAAGAATAAACTGCAATTTCGAATTGTAAACGCGTTATGTTTTTAATTATAATTATTGCAACAACAACAACAATAACTAATAATAATAATAATAATAATAATAATAAAGGTAGAAATAGACTGCAACGAAGTAGGACAGAAAGTAGGACTAATTGCAAGTAGGTTCGACAGAGGAGAAAGTTTTGTCAAAGGAAAACTAAACTGTTAGAAATTAATCAATTTATGTGTCTCTTGGTTGTACTAGGAAACGAGGTACACGCGTTTACATTAAAAACTCCTCTTTGGATTCTCAATTTATTTTATTACGCGGAACCACCCTTTCACCTGTTCTACTGTCAGTTGCAGGATATCCTGTATACTGCTGCGTATCTTATCTAGAAAATTGTTTGAGCGTACGTACAAACGAGTTTCTTCTTCTTTTTTTTTTTTTTGTCGAACGAATAAAAAAATGCAATTAATTCCTAGCTCGCTCGCAAGTACCAGATAATGGCATCGTTCAATGATTTCGTTATAACTTGTTCGCCAGAAAAGACGCGGGGATGTAACGTCTCCTCGAACGAGGAGATTACACTTGAATCTCCAAGAACCAACCGACTCGCTTCCCCCGAGTTTTTGATTCTCGTAATTAGATTAGGTAACGAGTTGCCGCGTCAATAAAATGAAATGAAATTCGAACGAGAAGTCAGGTGTTCGGAAATCTGTTAATCGGCGACCTATCGTTTACGATAGATATTTAATTAACGACCCATCTGCCGAAGGAGGAACAGTCAGTTACGCGCGCGCGCGGATAGTCCATTAAGCCTCTGCCTCGTTGGCTCATGCTACGCGGGCATCTCGTCCCGCGCGAGTGGCAATAAAATCTTAACGATCCTTTCGTAAATCATCATCGGGGCGGAGGACGGGAGGGGGGGGGGGCGCGTTTCGAAAACGAATCTCCCGCGTCATGCAAAAAGCCGTCGGATCGGATTCGCGCGGTGGGCTTCGTTTCTATTCAACGGTAGAACCGTTGGAATTACACGGCAAGTGCGCCGCGTAAAAACGTTGTTGCACCAGCGTGAGTAATCTTCGCGAAACAACGTGGAAAGGTATGAAGCGGAGGTGAAAAGGAACAGAGAAGGAGCAGAAAGAGCACGGGGAGAAAAGAGAGAGAAAGGAGAGAAGAGAAGAGACGAGCGTGATAGGCGGCGGGTGGAAGGGAGATGGATAGTCGAAGAGGCGAAAGGGGGAAAGGAGAAAGAGGTAAAAGGCGCGTTCGCAAAGGCGACCGAAGCTGGCCGGCCTGGTCGGTTTGGCCCCGTGGGAACGCGTTGGTGGCCAGCTGCACTGATTGCCATGAGAGGACGTGACGTAGTCGTCGTCGAAGCCACACAGCCGCGCATGCAACACGAACGTGTCTTTTACTCTTGTGTGTGGACCCGCAGCTCTAGCGATGGGGCCGAGCAGAGTGCTCGATGAACTTTTATTTAACGAAAATTGATGCGTCCCACCAATTGGTTCGAGTTTGAGGTTTTCTCCTCTGACGCTAGAAACGGGAATCAGAAAAGTGATCTTTTGTAATGGTTCTGCACACTGGAGATAAATATGACCTTGTTGTTTCACGGTGAGATTTTATTGGAACTTTCAGTAAGAATATTACTGTAATTTGCATCGTTTTCTAAACGAACGAGACTGAAGCGGACAGAGTTGACACGAAGATTGTACGATAAAAAATATAAAGAGTAAAAATGTTTTTACGAAAATTGCTTCGAGTCGAAGAATGTGTCACTCTTTACGTTAATTACAGTTTTGACCTCGCGATGGTAACTGATTGCGGACCGTAACGAGTGACCAAACTGTACATAATAATTCGTCGCTTTCTTTTTGAACTCGTCGATACGATATCACTGATGATAGGAATTATTGAGAAGTAATAAATTTATTACTTGTTTTGCCTGGGTTATATTTAAATATACTTAACAAATCCAGATAATTCAGAAAAATTTTCAAAACATTTTTGGCTTTCTGAAAAATTTTGGCATTGGCAGGCTAATTCTGACATTTGATCTTAACACGTAATTGTTTGTCAGTTGGCGCGAAGATTGACTAAGCGTTTATGGTTTTGGAGTGCATCTCGGAACTGTGACTCAAAACCATGACTCACCAAGACGTGCGTTCAGAAATTCTCATCTCGCTATTATTACAAGTGAGAATTCGAGCAATAAAAAATTTGCATACATCGCGTCATCCTAATTACCCAGTCGAACGCCAACGAGCTGTTGATCATCGGGTATTATATTCAATTCAGCTATTACAACGCTCATTGTTTCAAACGCCCGTTCTAATTTTGTCGTTTTCTTTTCCAGCTCGTGCCGTGTAAAGCTCTCCTCTATTTTCAGCGAATGAAAATGAATAATCCAAGGAGAAACGTATTTATTTCCACCGAGTTCAGATTCATCGACCCGAGGTAAAAAAGATAAAAAAGAAACTCTCCAACTTCTAGTTGACTTTACTCGTGACGAATTGGCACGAGGATCGCGAGAGAGTCGTCTCCATCGCTGGCAATTCGCGGTCTCGATCGTGTGTCGCGACTGGTAGTGGTGAAGCGGTGTGTTGTTGGCCGGCGCGCGGAGGGTCGCGGAGCAGGGTGAGCCCCGCGAGGGTTGATAGTGGTGGTTCGAGTGAGGCGGTGTGGTGGGGCGGCTCGACGAGGCGAGCGACCCTGGACGAGGGGAGTCGCGGAGAGGGGCCGCGCATTCCAGAGAGGCGCCGGCCAGTCTGCGGCACACCTGCGCGTTCGGTTGAATCACGGCGCCTCCGACATAACCCAATCTCTTCGTCCTTCTTCAGCTAGTCGGCTCGTCCGAGCCGCTCGTTCCCCGTCCTCGTTTCCCTCGCGCTCGCTCGTCCTCCTGGCTCCTTCTGTCCCGTCCCACGAAGCGCCCTTCTCTGTCTTCACCGCGCCGACGTCAGCTGTCCTCGTTCAACGAATTCACCGTTCCCTTTCTTCGTCTCTCTCTCTCTCTCTCTCTCTCTCTTCGTTCGCTGCGCCAACGCGTGCGTCCTCGTCGTCGCTCTGGCGATCGCGCGCTCTCCTTCCTCTCGTCGCCCCGTTCGAGTCTCGTTGACTTCTCTCGAGAGCTCCGAGAGCTTTGTGTCCTCCTCCTTCTTCTTCGTCTTCTTCTTCTTCTTCTTCTTTCACGTCTCTCCACTCGTAGGAGATTTTCCTACGATTTCTCTCTGTACCTCGTTCTTCTCTCTACCATCGCACGGTCCCTACCGTGGGCCACCTCCGCGCCGCGTTCGAATAGCTGCGGAAGGACCAATGAGGCCCTGAGAAAGGGACGATACCAGAGAGGCCGTGAAAGGACGAAATAAACGTGTTGCTCGCAAGAGACCGAGAGAACGAGAGAACGAGAGAGAGAGAGAGAGAGAGAGAGAGAGAGAGAGACTCCGAAGGACCGATCTTACGTACAATCGGAGGCGTGCAGGTGTCCGTCGTTCGTCCGAC
This sequence comes from Melipona beecheii, assembly GCA_032399605.1. Taxonomy (NCBI): domain Eukaryota; kingdom Metazoa; phylum Arthropoda; class Insecta; order Hymenoptera; family Apidae; genus Melipona; species Melipona beecheii. The sequence goes on from JAUCMO010000507.1 coordinate 8,214,320, forward strand.
GGTCGGCACGTCTGTCAGTGCCGCAATCTAAGCCTCTCCGTCTCGCCGCGCCGCGCCTGGTCCAGGCTACGTAGCGACGGCTACGAGCGGACACCTGTTTTTCTTGGAAGCACCTGTTTTGTGCTACGGCCCTGGCCGGCCCGACAGGCCCCGCGCGAACTTCTTTTTTCGCCGAACGCCGGGGAACGTGACGGGAATCCGTATTTTCTTTCCGCAACGTTTCTCCCTGGCTTACGGTATAATCGATAATGCGTTTGCATTCGACGAGGACGCGTGGTCGCCCGGCGAATCTGCAGGATTAGCCGCCGAGCTTGTAAACAAGCTGAGGCGTCGCTGTCGCGCGGAAAGTTGCCGTTCAGACGCGTTTTCGTCGCTGCGAGATACGCGACAGTGGCCCAAGTCGTATATTCCTCGAAGATTGCGTTCTGAATAAATTGAAAAATTTGGTATTTTATTGTTTGTATCGTGCATCGTACACACGCGTCAATTGTCAATCAGAAAAATCACTAGAATGACAACTAGATTATTACGACCAATAAAAATCGGCAACAACTTTTCCGAGTACCTGATAATTGTCAATAATTATAAATTAACTTGATAACTTTAACGACGCAACAGCCAACTCAACTTAACGATTTTTACAGCGAATTTTTCATAGTTTATTTCAACTCCATAAATCTAACTTCATTTTAATAGTTTAATCGAGTGTCCTTTGATTTAATTATTATCTCACACTTGAAATCGTATAACTATTCCTTTACCTTTGATACATTACATATCGCAAGTACCTCATCTTCTGAACTCAATCAGTTTTTTAGTTACGCAGTATGTAACAAGCTCCCCCGTGTTTCAGAATTTTGATCCAAAGGAATTAATGCAAACAACACTGACGCGCATGTCGGATTAATTACAAGATGAAACAATACTTGAAATTTATTTCTTCTCAGCGTTGTCAAGTTCAGGTATGCTTTAATATTACATTAATTTGATCGTAACCGCGGCGCAAAACAAACTTCCCATGTTCCTAAGACCCGGCGCCTTGCGACAAATTAATTACGAGATCAAACACGCACGCACGTTTTCTCATCTTTGTAATTTAATACACGCGCTTATTTAGTATGATGAAACAAACTTCCCAAGTATCTAACCTTAAGTCGTTCAATTCAAATAAGCTAGCATGGCTCGCATGAAAATTAATTATAGGATAAAAGTAGAAACGCCGCGAAATATACACATTTGCGAAATAACAGACCTGCCAGATCGATATTTGTTCTATTATAAAATTGTAGAACAAAGTTTGGAGCAAGCAAAGTTTCCTCGCGAGTTAAGGTCGAATCAATGTTGGCAGAAATGAAAACTAGCTTCTACGAGTGTATTTTTTTATAAAACAACACGTCTGCTCGTTTGGTATCAGTCACGAAACAAATCCTCGAGTGTTAATCTTAAATCTCGAACGTTAGACATTATTTTAAATATAATCTGATTTTTCCACTAATCCAGGCTCTTGAAAAATAGAAGAAAGATGTTCGATTGCTTTACAAAGTCCTCATCGCGTTATACAATTAGTTTTTGCGTGGTCAAATCTTTGACCTTTTTTCAAATTTTCAGTCAAATTTTTGCAAATTCTTTCCAAAGTCAGATCTCCTCAGAAAGAATTGAAATTTGCTGAACGATGTTCACCTAAAAATCTCGCAGTGAACTCCCAAGCTCTCTAACGAGCCGAGTCCAATTAGCCTCAAAGCGTTAGACGCCAGTCTAATTGGAGTATCAAAAAACCGGGGTGAATAAAGACGTAAGATAATTTTTTTCTCAGGTCTGTCGACGCGCAGCGGCAACTTCCCGGAAGCGAGCGAGCATTGTCTCAGGCCGCGGAATGCGACAAACTTGTTATGCAACTAGACTTGCCGCATGCACCGTGCGCCATGATACCCCGAACGAGAGAGTTCGAGAAGAACGCAGAAATCCAAAGATTCCTCCCCCCGTCACGAGATCCCTTCTTTTTTTCCCTAGCGAAGCAGAACTAGAGCAGAGAGGCACGAGAGAGGGTGAGACGTGAAACAGGGAGGAAACGTGAAAGGAGACTCGCACGGTTTACGCGAAGAACGCGACCGGGCACGATAATCCTGCCGGACGTGAGAGACCTGAGACTCATTCAGTGACGTGGGAACGTGTGCAGATACCATTCATAAGTCGGCCGGCCCCGTGTGTATGTGAGACAGACGGGCCACGATGTGTGCGTACGATCTAAAAGCCATAGAAGAGCGCACACGAGCGCGCGAGCGCTCCGAGTTGCTCGTCTCGATTCTCCATATTGCCGGTTTCACGGAAGAGACGGAGGCATTTTTTTTCTTTCATTCTTCTTTCGTTTTGTTATTCGTTATCGGTTGATACTGTGAAGCGCGACGGGAAGCCTCACGGTTGCTGCGTGAGAGTTATTACGATCTCGCGATTCGCGTTAATACGAAACTTCTTTAAAACTAAACGGACGTTTCATGCGCGATCGAAGGTACGGTGTACGAGCGGATATTTGTTTTTGCATTCGGCATATTGCGCTCTGTGCAGAACGTTTTCATCTTTGAATTTCGTCATAAATGTATAAATACCCGCAGTCCGCTGATAATTAATAATGGCGCGTCGCGTTGCAGTTTCACGATGCTTCATAGCGTACTAAAATAACTGTCTGGCCGCGAAAAATAGTTCTTCTTGGGAAGTGTGTAATTTCGGGAGGTTGTCTTCTTTATGAATTTGAAATTATTTCAGATGAGAATTTTCGATTGTTCAACTCAGCAAAACAAATTTTTTTGGACTGCAACGAGAGGAGAGGTGGATTTATTAATCAAAGAAATAGGTAAACCGATATCACCTATTAAACACAGAACAAATTCTGTAAAATCAACGATTTTATCTTAATTTAATATAAAAAATGTATATCCCAAATAATTTGGAATAATCAGTTTGTAGATAACGTTAATCAACAAACTGTCCGAAAATGTGAAAAATCATTGCGAGAAATAATTGTTAATTTTTGCAATATACCTAAAAAACTGAATTTAAACTGGATACTACGGTAAAAGTTTGACGAATTGCCATCATCGTCATTCCACACGTGTGAAAAACAGGTGATGGTCATAAATCTACCCACATCCAATATGTTCCAATTATGTTCAAATTACAATATCATGGTTAACTGGAACAAATTGTTTTACTTCTGCAAAAAGGGCACAACTCGCATTCTCCTCTATTGGACGATAAACTATTGTTGTAAACTAATTTATATTTCCGACATTTATTCCAAGGTTGTGGATCTTCACTGATTTATGGAGAATCTGATTTATGCAAAAATATGTAAAATACCTAATAGTAAAATATATAAAATACAAGCAAGACATTTGTTACATGATATTCAGGGTAAATAACAAATTTCCATTTAGATTCCATTTCTTTCGTTAAAATTGAAAGATGTCGGTTGGAAATTTGAAGATGCGTGAAAATCCACTGATTACGAGTATTTCGGCTCGAGTTGATTTTCCATCTGAATATTTGATCGTGCGCGACAACGACTCGAAGCTATCGCTTGGCCGAGCAGAGAGAGCCACCAGGACACCCGCAGCCTTTCCTTCACGGCTCAAAACGAGCGTCGAGGGATTCGTGGGAGCCTGTTTTCCGTTCCTGCCTTGTTCCATCGCGACCACGGACCCCACGCCGTTGTTTTATTGTTGGACGACCGCGAGGGAGAGCTCGAATTTCTGCTAAGATTGGAGAACACGCCTTAGGCGACACCATTCGTAGGTCCTTCTCTCAGGTGTGTGCACAGGCCTCGTAACGTTCTCTCGGAAAATATCTCCGAGCGATCTTTTCCCCCCTTCTCGTCCCTTTTCCTCCATTGACGGAAGATTTCGAGATCGCAATTTTGTCACGTGGAAGAAAATTCGAGAAATGACACTTTTGTTTCGAAACGCTCTGTTTTGTTTCGTTTTGCCATCGAGAGTTATATATAGAGAGAGAGACACACGTTGCACGATGTTGGGAAAATTTGCACGATCCCACTAATTACAGTATTACAAGTATCAATTTGTGCTGGGGTTTTTTGCAAGCGAGAAAGCGATCGGTATCGATTAATTCATGGCTCATTTGTCACGTTTTTTACGCTTTCTAGCTGCGTGTTTCAATGTTGCAGATTGAAAGAAGTGCGAATCAAATATTTTTGTGTCAAATGTGTATTATTTATTTAAGCACAAAATACCACCGACGAGGTGGTATTTTTTCTTATTTTATATCAGTGAACAATAGTTGCAAGGTTTTCTAAACTCTCTGAACAGTGGCGAAAGAATTAACGACATTACATATTAGAAACATTATAAAATATGAAAATATGATCAATTTAAAAAGAAAAAAGAAATTAACAATATTTTCATATTAACGATATTTGTCCAATTGAGCATCTGAATTTGAAAATTTTTGATTAACACGATTGAAAAGCACCGGGACAAAATTCGCTCGTAGTTCAACGTTAGGACACGAAGAAAGAGATTCTACACGAAAGCGAGCAATCTGAATTGTTTCGAACGCGTCAACTTTGCAACGGAGAGATGTCCGTGCAAAGTTGACGCGTTCAGCTTTCTCTACTCGGAGGCGCAGCTGCGTTAATACGTTCCGGTGAAAGAAAGATGCATTGGCGCGACGCGACGTGACAAGTGATGCTTCGTTCGTTCGTTCTGGGGCCCGATCAATAAGACGATCAGGTTTGTGCATACAGCGTTCACCAAAGTGAACGACAGTCACGTGTATTTACGCGTACGCGCGCAATATATACGTACGTACGTACGTACGTCGCGATAAATTGACGCGCACGCAGTTCTCTTCTCTCTGTTATATAAAGCAAACGTTCAAAGTCCAGGATCTGCGCAGATGTTCTTGCAACATCGTTGTTCTTACGCGAATTCTAGGGGTACGTGTTCTCGATCTACATCTGCACTCGGTGGGGTCCTGGAAACCTTGAACTTTTTCAGTTCGGGCAGGGGTCCCTGAGAAAATTTCGAGTATTATTCGTCCAGGTGTTAGACCTCTCGCAACACCTGGGGATTCTCGAGTTTTACCGTTATATATTTCTATGGATCGCCCTTTTTCTTCTTTTTCTTGTTGCGTCACGTAAATCGCTACGTAAAACACGTGATTAAACGTTGGAATCTGTCGATGCCAACCTTATTGCCAAAACTTTCACGAATCTTTCGGTTCGTCTCGTCGCCAGTTCCCTTTTCTCGCTTAACCACTTGCGCTGGCAACTGATTGCGGACCGTAACGAGTGACCAAACCGTACACAATAATTCGTCGCTTTCTTTTTGAAAATATGATTCATCCCGTCGTCAGTTCCCTTTTCTCGCTCACTGATTGCGGACCGTAACGAGTGACCAAACCGTATACAACAAGTTCTTTTCGAACTATGATATCTTTTTGAAAATATGATTGAATCATTGCCAAGTAGTAAATTTATTATTTGTCTTGCCTGTGTATTGTTGGTTATACTTAAATATATTTAAAACTTATTAGGAAATATTGCAGTTTTGAGAAAAAAAAAATTCACGACGTGCGTAGCAAGAAGTTCTTCGTCTCTTTCTCTTTCTTCTTTTTTTTTAACAACTTGCCCCTTTCCAGCGGCGGTCGTTTTATCGAGCGACCTTTCGATCACTTCCAGCAGGAAACGAGCAGGTTTCACTCAGTCGAGGCCGTCGGCAGAAAAATCAAAAACGTTCCGGGCCCAGGTGTCCCGCAAAATCGGCCAGACATGACCTCTCTCTATCTCTCTCAGTCGGGGGGGATCGACGCGGCTTTCCTATTTGTAATTAATGAAATGCTTTAAAAGACACCTGTGCGACCATCTCTGCCGCCGCACAGGTGGCAGGCTGGTTATACGGCGATAAAGCTGGGCTTGTACAGGTGCGCGGCACAGGTACGCCAGCACTCTGAATCGGGAACTGGCACCGGTGCGCGCCACGGTGAAACTCTGTCACAGGCGACAAGCAATGACCGTTTTGGTGATTACACGCCATCCACGGCCGAGACTTATCGCTCGTTAAAGATTATACGGGCAGCGCCATCGCTTTCGCGAGCAGGCTGCTGAAAAAGACGAAACTTTGCTGCGAAATCAACATCGGCGATGCTTAATTAAACGGTAGCAGAAGCCAGGCAGTTGGAAACATTCGGGCTCGATCTTGTTCCAACGAACGGGCGGGATCTTTTTCGCGTGCGTTTGCGTAATTAAAGGGGGAATCGTGATTTCATTTAACCTGGAAATTTTCGAATGAAACGTGACGATACGATAAGTTGCATTTATGGACGTTTGCTCGCGTATGGATATTCATTTAAAAGTGAAAGTGTCGTTCACGAAAATTGTTTGTAAGACAAAGAAACTTGGATATTTCCGTTTTCTTTCGACTGATTTAAGATAACTTGCACGATGGAAGAACTGGAAACTGGAAATGTTTAAATTCTTTAAATTGATCAGAGGGTTCGAGGTTTATCAATTGTTATTTAAACACCAGAAGGAAACAAGACTCGTTGCAAACAACGTTTACTCGCTTCGCATCGAGCGAAGGACACACAGGAAAGTAAATTTATTCAAGGCAATTCAACGTTTAAACCACGGTCGGGCCTTTCCGAGGATCGGTCTTCTCAAATTGAAAGAACGTCGTGCACACTTTACGCGAGCAATTTATTTGTCGTCTCGATTATTACGAGCCCGTTAATTTTATCGAGAGACTGAGTTTGTTTTTGAAATCGTTATTAACATAATGTCTGAGCTGTCTGCCGCATCGACAAACATTTGCCTCGTACTCGTACACGTACCGGGCAACTTTTGGTTTTCTTACGCGGCGATAACAAACCTCTGCTTTAACAAGCCTTCTCAGCCTCGAGAATCCGTGCAATTAGGCAGAATCGATTTGCTCGAACGGTTTTACACACGTGCAAGACACGCCGCCGTAAATTAAAACTTTCAGCGTGTACACACTTCTTTGGCCTCTGTCCTTTTCGTACCTTTTATGACCGGGAATCCCCGAGAGAGCCCTCTCTAATTCCATTAAACGCCACATGTGCGTGCCAACTGCAGATTTCCAGCTTTTCCCGGGGAAAGCCCATGTCGTACTTTCCGACAGACCACGTGTACTCAGTCGTAAAAATCAAATATGTCTCCAATATGTTCGAACACGTTGTTTCTCAACATGCAAGTGATTCCCAGCGACTGATTTAGTGACGGGAGATCCGCAAGATTTTGGAAAGTTATTTACGATTCTACGGGAGTTAATGATCCAGGCCAGGTAGTTGTCGAAGCGTTGTCAAGCAATACCTAATCGATACCTAGCGTACTATACTAGGTATACGTAGGTACTTCGTACCGTGGGCCAAACAAGGGAATATCACTTCTGGCGCGACAATGCCATTACGTCTGGCTGCCGACTGATATCTTTTCGTCGCGTCATGAATACACCCATTGTTTCTGACGCTGCGTAAAGCGACTGGCCGAAGCGTTCTTTTCCTTTTTTTCCTTTTCCCTTCCACGAGAGATGGCCCCGGGCCGACCTCCTCGAAGGACGACCCGTTTCACCGACCGAAATGACGAAACCAGCTGCATGGACGTTGAGTCACCGAGCGTCCTCTCCGCGTTTTTGTCTTCTCCCGGACAATCGCGTTTTACCCACTGACCGTGACGTACTCGCCGCGGCTGTACGTCGGTCCAGGGAAATTCTCCTCTTGGGAGAAGAAAATGATCACCGGCAGCTGGACCAGCGGAGTAAAAAGAGTTGACGACCGACACCTGCCCGTTTCCTCCGCGCGCTCCGGAACACAGATGTCGTGGAAAAAAGGGCAGCAAGCTCGCGTCTCCACGTGATTTTCATCGCGTGGCGCTTTTGTTGCATTCTCGAAGGACATCCTGTTTTCGAGACTCGAAGCCGTGGAGAAGGAGAGAGAGAGAGAGAGAGAGAGAGAGACCTGCTCCAAGTGGCACGGAGAAGAGGAGAAAAGAAAAAAGCGACGCGAAAATTATCGATTTGACACGGGAGAAAGGGGATACCGTGAGCCAACATGAGAAGACAGGCTCTGTTCGAAACAATTAGGGCTTTACGGTTCCATGAGAAAATTCAGGAGGAAGGGGGGGGGGTGGGGGGCGTGATGGTGGGCGAGCTCTTGTGCTAAATTTTAAAAGGCTGGTTCGAATTTTATTTATCGTTCGACCAAGACCGTCGGAATTATCGGCGAACAATTTGAAAAGGTTTTCGTTCGTCCGTTGGTAGACTGAAGTTTGAATCGTTGGACAATATTTCCGGGAAACAGATTTACGATCCATCACGTTCGACTCGCTGCGAAACAACCTTCTGTTCAAAAATTGTTTGAAAATTAAAAATAGCAAAGTCAATCTCTGTATCTTGCAAGCAACGAGAATCGTTTACTTTTTCCGCTAGATACCCATCGCGATGCAATACGCGCGAATATACTTCGCACGTATGGGCGTCTGGGAACGTTGAAACACAGCGGCGGAGTTTTGTTCTCCTTATCCAAGAAATCTGGCCTCGGACGAGCGCCAGGTAATATAAGGTAGCGGCTTAAGCTACCCAGGAATTTCGAATGGCCGAAACTCCCGGCCCCGCTTTCAAGCGTAGGAGAATCCAGTATTTTCTTTGCTTTCTTTCCTTTTCTTCGGCTTCACGCACACGCAGGTCACTCACGACGAGGTTCAGGCCTGCGTGTCCCGTGCCTCTTTCACCTCTTACCACGTGGCCACCCAACCATCCTGCCTGCGTTCCACCTTTGCGAGAAGTACTCCTCGATTTATCGTTGCCGGTGCGCGAACCGTCACGCCATTAATCTATTCGGTTTAGTAGCAGTTTTAATCAAGCCTCCACCACCTGTTGGAAGTGTTATTACTTGCTGCAGAGATCGTAGCCTCGCTACCTGTTGATAACGACGCGGCTACGAAGTTACTCGTCCGCTCTAATATCTAACGCAGAGGTATTACACGTTCAGATAGATGGGGGATACGATCCAGAGTCGCGGGAAACGTTGCCGCGAACGGCACGGCGGCAAAAAGTAATTTCTTTGCTGGAGAGCGATTGAAAAATCATCATTAGGTCGTGATTTTCTTGTTTCACAGAGGGACGGATGGGTATCGATCGATGTGTTACATTGCGATAATAATAATCTCGTCTTAATTAATCCCGTGTCGATCCTGTGCTAATTAATAATGATCAACAATGTTGATTAATCCTACAGCTACAATCTCAATTAATCCCACAGCTGTTTCCCTATTTTTCGTTCCGAGTGTCACGAAATTAACTTTTAGACTTTTAAAGATCTTCACAAAAATGTATTATTTACTTTAAAAGGTTCTTGAATTTAAATACTCTCTTGTAGTCACGAAGCGACATAATTGATAAAAATGAGTAAATAAATAAATGAATGAATAAATAATAATAAATACATAAAAAATCAATAAATGAATTTGATAAACTGACGACCTTTTTATATGAGAATTTATTGCAAAGTGTTTTTAGATAAGTACTATAATTCAGACGAGACGACTCAGCTTGAACAAACATCATTTACGTTAGTAACGCTATTTTCACCAAATTAATCGTGCGATACGCCCATTTACATATACCCAAACGACTTACGAAATCCCGGTAGCCTGCTCGGTGAAACGAAAAGTGAAGGAAACACAGTCTACAAACTGCCACGTGTTTCCCTCCAAATATATTCAACGGGGAAATATTCATGAATCGATAGTCCAACACAGAGCGTCGACCCACCCGATACTTTTTATTACCTCTATTGCCACCATCCTCAAAAAAAAAAAAAAAAAACATCTCAACTGCACATTATCCGCCTCTCCAAAAACGCGGCACCGAGTCAACTTTCCCCCCCAAATCCATCAAGCTCGAGAATATTACCAGGCTCCACGCTTTGCAACCTAGACTCCATCTCAGCCATCATCGACACTCCGTCTAGTAAAGATTAAAGATTAAATTGCAGTTACAGGGGACACAGAGCCAAGCACGAGTGAGTCAGTGAAGCTCAAAAAAGCCCACATTGCTTCGCAACCTAAACGCCATCTTAAGGGGCGATTTATTCTGGTAATCGACTTTTTGGGGATTTTTTTCTAAGGAAACCATGATACGTTTTGGTGTGCAGTTTTCGCACACAGATTTATTCGTACTTGAAGAGTATTTGGAATTTTTTTTTTAACGAAATTAATGAAAGTTTTATTTGAAACTAAAAGACCAAAGTGCATCTTAATTAGTATAGATATGGCTATCGCACGAACGACGGAAGCAACGAAATTTCGAAAATTAAAAAAATGGCAGCATTCTGAAGTTTAAATATCGATTTTCCTTGTGCTTTTCGTCTTTTGGCTGGTAAACAAAAATAGAAAAAAAAGCATCAGATTTTGAAATCCGTGGTTCATGGGATAAAGATGCATCCGGTGAAGATCTCCAAATTCCAATTTGGTCGATCGGTCGACCAAAGCGTGAGATGTCCCGTCAGCCAGTTTTAAAAAATATGGATTTGAGAAAAACACAAGTTTGAAGTTTCTGTTACCCGTTGTACAAAAACATTCACACTTGCAAAATAATAGCAATATAAAAATAAATAATAATATTATAAAACAAAATATTTTTTGAGAAAAACACATTTGAAGTTTTTCTTAACCGCTGTACAAAAATATTCAAAGATACTCACGTTGCGAGCGGTACACCGTTTCCTTCAAACACCTATAACTTTGCTAATTTTACGAATTCAAACAGATTCCTCTACACGGATATTTTCGAAAGCATATACTTCGAGAAAATGTAAAAAAAAAAAAAAAGAAATTGATTTTTCTTAAGCCGGATTACCAGAACAGTCCCTTAACAATCGGACACGTTGGCTTTCTGCCTGGCAGAAGACACAGCGAGAGGGAGAACGTGCGGTTAATCAAGTCCGAATTTTCCATTGAAAAAAGAAAGAGGAAGAAAAAAAAAAAGTAAATGCGCGAGGCGCGCGGTAGGCGTGAGCGGTTTCGTTTCACAGGCGGCCCTCGCGTACGTACGCACTACCTGTTGTGAACGCGGACGAACAACGGACAGAGAGACGGCGAACGGGGCCTGACTCGTAAAAAAAGCGAGAGACGGAGAGAGAGAGAGAGAGAGAGAAGGTGCCGCGGGGTCCCCGTTCGTTCTTTCCTCGGCTGGAGAGCAGCGCGACGGGGGGGCAGTCGGAAGGGTCCGCGATCTCTGGGTCCTGCAGCGGTGGCAAGGAGAGCAGTGGGGCCAAAGAAGGGTCCACGGAGAGACGTGGAGGGGGCCCTGGCGACAGACTGGCGGCCGCGCACCTGCACTCGCTCGCTGAGAGAGCCGACAGTCAGGGCCGCACCTACCAAGACCCAGCTCCCCTTCTTCCGCCATCGCTGCTGGGCCCCCCGAGACACACAAATCCACCGAGTGCATTCTTCGTACCCTTATCTCCTCGCGGTGGCCGCGCGTCGAAAAGGTCACGCGTCCGATTTCACCGGATCGTACGAATGCTTTTCCTTCTGTTTCCCCACTTTTCATTTTGTCACTTTTCTTTTTCTTATGCTCGTTGCGTTGTTTTATTTAATTACAAGCAAATTCTACGAGAAATCTGCTAAGAGGAATGGACACTGAAACCGAGAGGGATCTAGGTCGAGTTTCAATAGATATCTGGCAAAAACTGAGCTACTCTCGCGTCCACCACTTTTTTAAATAGAACTCGTAGACCTCTCGGATTAGGAGAACTAATTGGGTAGGATCTCGACTTGTTCGAGCGACTTATCTCTCAGAGATGGCACCGAAAGTGGACCAGTCCTCGAGCCTCTCCATGACGAATGCACGCACAAATTTCCTCGAATCGTTACAAAGATTGGAATGAGTCTACTCGACTGGCGGTAGTTACGTCCACGGATCCAAAAATGTGAGGCCAAAAGGAAAAAAGGAAAAAAGGAAAAAGAAAAGGCACGCCGAAGGATAACAGCCGCGACAACACCGTAGAAACAGCTGCTAATTTAAATGTCGAGGAGAAAATGTGACGCGCCAAGGTCGACGCGGGCGTAGACAGTTACGAGAAGATGTGGCGTACGAAGGTTAACGACGACGAGGTCTATCCCTCAGATGACGCAATTCGCGGCAAAGTTCGAGGAGTGGACATCGCTGGTGAGAAGCAGTTGGGACTCGAGTTTCTCCTAGGTCCGTATTAGGAAACGTTTGAGACCCGGCCATCGGAAGAGGGCAACTCTGAATTTGTTAAGGAAATCGAGAACTGGATTACGGTGATGGCAACACCGGGAGGACTCTCTGAGCGTTACTTTCCCACTAGCCAGAAATCAGGCCCCAGTATAGGCTGGAAACGTGAGGAAACGATCGTGGAAAATCTGAGACACTAGACGCGGAAATTAAATGTCCAGATTGCGACGAAGGGATCTGAATGCAAATGTGGGAGAATGAATCGGTATCGCGCGGTATTCACACGTCAGATATTGTGTTTTTGCGTATTGGAGTTGAGAGGAATAGAAAAGGCGACAGGATGATGAGAGTGAAAATGAGAACTCGAATTTATGCAGGTTGTTGACCGGGAGGATTCCGGCGCATTCTGAGGACTGAACGGATTCCGAGTCAAATGCCAAGTTGATGATGGAAGAAATTTCTTGAGCGGAGGAAGTGCTCGAGCAAATCCCGTAAAGAGGAAACATTCACAGACGTTCCAGTCATGGCTGGATACACCTTAGCTAACCATTGAGATAGCGATGCTATTATAGACTACAGATTATAGAGTATAGAGAAATAACGCGAGGATGAAAGAAAAAGAAGCCAGCAGGATTGATAGGGTTGTTTCATACAATAAATATATAGTGTATAATAATTGTGATACTGTATATGATAACATATAATAAATGTTTGCAAGTATTTTAAAAAATAAAAAGTTTTTATGAAGACAAATGGAAGAAGATTAATAAAATCAGGACAAAGCACATCAATTGTGCAGAAAGAAACGAAATTTATGTCTCTGACAGCTAGAATAATATTAATTAAGAATAAAAATACCGGCAATAATCTCTCAATGAGTATTAAGCCAACAAGATTGAGAGGGTTGTTTTATACAATAAATATGCAATGTATAATAATGTGTAATACTGTATATGATAACATATAATAAATGTTTGCAAGTATTTTAAACTCTACTTAAAATAATAAAGAAATAAAAAGTTTTTATGAAGACAAATGGAAGAAAATTAATAAAATCAGGACAAAGCACATCAATTGTGCAGAAATTTATGTCTCTGATAGCTAGAATAATATTAATTAAGAATAAAAATATCAAAAGCAATAATCTCTCAATGTGTATTAATAAGAGTTACCATATTCGAAAGATTTTAAAGTGATTTTGCGAAAAAGAATGGAATATTTAATTGTAAAAAACAAAATAGATAAAAAAGTGGAGGTACCTATACGGAAGAACTGTGATTAAAGTATGATGATTTTTATAATTTACTTTCAAAATACGTATTTCAAGCTGTTCTCGTTCTCGCAAAATTATCGCTCTGTAATTTTAATGAGTATGTACCGTGATTACATGCGATGCCAGGGCAAGGTACCTATAATAATTTTTGAAAGTAATTTCTGTAGGAAGTTATTTTTTTTGTTTTTTTTCGTAGGTTTTTCACCTTGTTACTTGTGATTGCGTTCTCTAATGAAAATTGGCTGAAGATGAGTATAATTTGGTTACTTTTACGGATCTTTCGCTACTCGGTTGTTTTTTACAAATTAAGTGATCGAACGATGCTGCGAGATTATAGGACGATTAAGAAATTACAATAATTCTGAAAAGTATCAGTGCTTCGCCTCGTTTCTCGAGCGATGGGGATAACGCACTTGTTACACAAATAACGGGATAAACTTAATTCGATTACAAATGGGTATTAAATAAAAAGAAAAAGGAAGTATAAAAATGAGAATAAATTTCGTCAACTTGGATACAAGATTGTGATAGCGTTAATCATTGAGAAATATATAACGTCAATCTAAAAAGTTCAAACCAAGCGAGATGTAATGTACGAGATGTAAAATGGTAGATTAAATTTTTTTTTTAATTTAGGTTTAATATTTTTATTCCAACTTGAATATTATACCTTGTGATACGTAGATTTAATATTTTTATTCTAGCTTGAATATTTATACTTTGTGAAATTGCGCGTATTGTGACTGACAATAAGAAGATCGTATCGTACATTGAGAAAAGATTTAAAAAAAAATGTGAATTTCTCTTGCGAACGATTCAATACGAACCATTCCATTTCCAATTCCATGAATTAGTACGAAATATTGATTGGTATTTAAAACGTCATTGAGTGCAATCGTACATCGATATCAGCTTTAGAAAAACGCCATTGTCGAACGATTTGTTTTCAGGCCATTAGTTGTTCCACATGTTCGAGGCGCGCTATCTTGAAAACATCCGGTATTATGTCGAGTTTAATCGCCGATACTATCATTTTAGTTGAATAAATTCCGAAGCGACAGCGAAATAAATCTTGCTCGTGAGCGCAACAACACATCAATCGACTTCACTTGTATAATATTATAAATAAAAAAAAAAAAAAAAGGAAACAAATCTTTCACGAAGGAAAGAAAATTCAGTCTTCTTTTCCGAAGTTTAATCTTTCACGGAAATTTTCCACATTCACAACAGTCAATTTACGTAGATGATTTGAATGATCTATTGCAAAATACAGAAATGAAAAACTTGAATTTTTCTCATACAAGTTTTATACTGTTTGAACATAAAATAAGAGACTGCCAAACAAAGAAATTACTACATCTGACAAATTAAAAATTAACGAAGCAAATTTCAATTGGAGGCAATAAAAATCTTTCCAGATACACGAAATACTGCGACACGATTCATTCCTCTCGGTGCAACACCGAAGTAATAATTCGTCGAAGAAATCCGTCGACTAAACAAATAGTCGTAGCAAAACTCGCCGAGAAGAAGTCAACGGACAAAGTTTCTCCCACAAATATCGAGACGTTAAATATTTCTTTTGCAAATTGCCACTCGCAGCGGCGCACGTGCAAACCTAAACGCACTCCCGTTCTCGGTTGCCGGTCGACGAGCGAAGAAATCGGTCGAATTCCCCGGTTTCTTCCGCTACTTTACGAGCCGGAACGCCACGAATCCGTTTGATTTCGCGTCACCTGGTTTCCACGTATCTCGTTTTCTCCCTCGCCTCCTAGGTTTCGTTCCTTTCTTTCGCTCGCCAACAGCTTGGATTTCTAGCCGGACGGGGCTTCTTCTGTCGCGAGACCGAACGCTAGAGGACAGCCGGACGAGAAAGTGCCGTTAAAGTAATTGCTAATCGCGGATTACGTTCCCCGTTTCCGCTCCCCTTTGGCAACTGGCGCGTGAAAAATTACGGCCAGATAAATTTCGCAGATTCTGCCGGTTAATCGGCGATATCTGTCCGCTGGATCGCTGGCATTCGCGTGCTTCATTTGTTGCAAGTTTCTTCATATTTTAGAGAGAGAGAGAGAGAGAGAGAGAGGGAGAGAGAACTTTTTTTTGTGCGTAAATGCAATTTCTTTTTTTAGCAATAAACGAATGGCTAACAATCTTCGAAAGAACGAAGATCGTGGAATGACGAATAAAAATAATATTTTCTAGTTTGTCGCGACTTTCTTAAATATGCGTTAAGAATGCAACATCGCCACATTGTTTTTCTGCAATACCGCAGACGAGATATATGAATTCGCATGTGGGTAACACTATCTCTTTTCAGTTATAAAAGGAAAACGAGTACTCCGATAAAATAAAGAAACGTCAGTCTATCTCGAACGCTACAGAAAAATGTAAGTGTGGAATTTTATTTCAAAATTAATGCAGTGTAAAAGCGAAAACAAGTGTCGACAGGTGTCATCGCCTTTTGTATACTGCGTAGAATCAGCTCGTCGTAGAAAGCTGAAGATAGCACTTTTTTTTTCTGAAACCTTTGTTTATATACATACTTCTTTATAACTGATATCTTTGTTCCTATAATAACCTGGCTATCTTGGATATGGCTATCGCAAGCCGTGTAACGTAGAACGTGTATTTATCAAACGTTCAAATATAATTAACGTGTATTGTATATTCCGTCTGAAACGTGTTCTGCAATAATGCTCAAACACGATCTTCTTCTAAAATTTTTCCCTCGATTTAGACAAATTAATATCAACGTGTATTGAAACAATTTTTTTCCGATTCTCCGATATTCTACTGAACATGAAAACACGAACATCTATTGTCAAATTTATTGAAAGATGAAACTGTGTTATATACTCGAACTTTTTCGCAAGATATAAGATTCACGTGAAAGACGTAGCATGAAATATTTATCACCAAACGTTCAATTAGTCCGAAACGTGTCACGTATTAAACTCGATTTTTCCGTGACACATCTATCATCAAACACTCAAACACGAAACTGTGTTATATACTCGAGCCATTTCGCCAAATTCTGCAGTACGACATACGTGAAAAACAAGATTTCAAGCGAATCTTCGACATAGGGGGCAGCACTAGGTCGCGTCTGTCGGAGGAACCGAGACCGGTTAATTAACTGGACGGTTTAATTAATGTGATCGGGCTACGCTTTTACGAAGTTGTTCGAATCGCCACGAACACACGAATCAGCAGCTCCTACGCGTGTAGATAGGCCAGGCTGATAAGGCGTTATCTAGCGCGCGCCACGCCGTGGCTGAGTTTGCATATCAATGGGAGTTCTTAAGAACAGACACTCGCGTGTCGCATTCAGCCGGCACTCACGCGCGTTAATTCGCGCGATTACAAGCTGTTGTTGACTTTCAGTCTCGCGTTTCTTTCGATCCGATTGCAGGAGCGCCGTTTCTATCACCACCGCGGGGAAACTCCGGCGACAGTGAACGAATTATGACGTCTCGGCGTGGAGACATCATTCCTAGCAGGCGTTCAATTATAGTTTTCGTAGTAAATTCGTAAATGTTAACCGCTTTATAACGAAGCGATGTTTTAATGTCGTTCGATTCAATTTTCTTGGAATTTTTTTGAATTTTAATGATTAGATTATACGATTATGTTATACTTGCTTTCGTTACATTCGTGGATTTAATCGTTTTAGCGTTAAATAATGTCGATTTTGTCACTGAAAGTGATTTTAGCCTCTTCAAATGCAACGCTGATGCAACGAAAATTAGCGATTGGTTGATTTGGGTCACGTGATTCGTGAGGGGGTGTGGGATTAACCTCGATGAAATCAACCAGTTTGGCTTTTACGTGGCTCAAACAAAAATTGTTGTTGAAATAATATATATATATATATATATATAGAAAAATGAGATTGATCAGTAATTGCGTTCAGAAGATTTTAAAAATACCTTAAATCTCTAATTGAATCATTCAATTATCTTTCTTTTCTTGACAAGTTCTCGACGAAACAGGTGGTTATTGAACACGTTTAAAATTTCCTAGATAGAAATAAACTAAACAAAACAATCGAACTGACTGACTTAGAAAGTAGTGCATGCAATTTTTAAGTTGCATATCTCTGAGATTAATTCACTTCAAGAATATATCAAAAGAAAGTAGGACAAGCAAAAATCTACGGAACTTAAACCTGCGAGTGAAAATTGGATCAGAAATATTCTAAAACCACGAAATATCTCAAACTTGAAAAAAAGTATCAATTCCAAAATCACCAATATCACCAATGTAATTGTCCTGTTATAAGAACTTCATCTTTATCTCAAATTGTAAAAAAAAAAGAACATTCTTAAATCAATTCCAGAATCTACAAAATCCGTGCTTTCTCGCGAAGAAATTGTTCGAAAGAAATCCCTGCCCAAAAGAAATTCGTAAAGTTCGTCATTTTAGTCGAACGATTTTCCCTCGTTATCGGCTGGAACGAAACCGTACCAGGCTGCAGCGTGGGATTATTGTTCGAGTGGACGTACTTATACGGCCTCGCGGTTATTCTTAATGACGACGTTGCATCTCGTTCGCGGTAAAAACGGCGAACGTTCGCGCTAATAAACAATAATGACACGTTGAACCAGTTCATGCCGGGCATGAGCGTAGACGGTAATTTGCATTTGCTGTAATTGCAAGATGCAGAGAGCCGGTGCTGTTTTCAACCACAGATCCCGTTCGTCTATCCGGCCTGTCGATTTTCTGTCTCGACGATCGCGACATTTCTCAACGCTCTCTTTCGAGCGTTGCATTTCCACGCAAACTGCCTGGACCAGTCTCTAATTCACGCGGCCACGGATTCCTGAAAACGCCATTTGTCCGCGTACGTGCGCGCGCGTGTGTGTACTTTCCCATGCCGATCATGGTACAAGAGCATGGTTTACGAGCCTCGGCTCGTAACTCTCCACCGGTTGCTACGAACCGGAATCCGGAGTTCGTTAATGTGAATTTATTACGAACATCGTTCGCGGTGTGTTTAATTACCTACGCGATACAAGAAGTCTATTAATCGTTATGGAGATTCGAAGCGTACTCGGGTGTCCGCGCCACTAATTCCCAGCGTTTGTCTTTCTTCCTTTGTACGTATTACAAATGGTTGATTTGCGAAGGAGAAATGGATTATAATTTTAACGTAATAACGAAGCTACGAATGTTCGCGTCTTTTGCGTTATTTGTGACTCGAGTGTTTTTCCGTCGTTCCGTCGAGAATCGTCAATATACGCTATTTCGCTTTAAATCAACATTTTCTTCAAAATATCGATCGACTCTTTGTTCATTGACGTTTGGGAAAATTCTAAAAATTCTCGACATTTGGCGAATCTGATTTTAATTTCAATTTCTTACAAAATTTCCCCTTTCTATTTTCTCCACAAAACTCATCACTTACGAGAAGAACGCTCGAAAGCTAACAATGATAATTAGCAAACGCTGTATATTTATTATAATGGAAAATAATTAGTAGAACGAAGACTCGATCGTCGTCATTGTATTTTGAAATAGATTATTTATATAGCACAACGTATTTCATTTTATATTTAATTTACCAGCGTTTTTTGATACCGTACAAAAACTCAGAAAATCGGTGCAACGCTGATGCAACGAAAATTAGCGATTGGTTCATTTGGCTCACGTGATTCGCGAGGGGGCGTAGGGTAGACCTCGAGTAGGAGTGGCGTTGTCCGCAACCGAGCGATCGCGCCTGTAATTTGTCTTCTGTCGATTCAAATGTTTGCATGTCAATGAAATTTCATGGCAAAAAAGTCGTCTTCATTTCTTAGTCGGAACAGTTGCTTTTAATCATTTAAAACAACAATTTAAGAGTCAATACAGTTTCAATCTATAATATAATTTAACAATAAGTACAACAAGTAAATATCAATATATTTAACTAGAATATAGGTTTTGTTAAGTTATTACCACTAGATGGCAATGTTTATTAAACTTGAAAGAAACAACATAAAGTCATCGAGATTGTAATCAATTACAACTTATTCTTTCTTACGACGACAGTGACGCGAAAGATCTTTAAATTTTAGGATCTTCAAGATGAAACGGTAAAGTATATTTTTTCCTCTTCTCCGAAAGAGTGATGGATCCAGTCTTTAAGAACATTTGCTACCGTTTATATAATTAAAATCGACTGGAAACGAGTCGCAGTAAACAGCGTGGTAAATGGACATTAATTGCATTAATTATTTTACGACGCTTTACGATTCGACTTTACTCGAGTTCCTTCCGAAGCGCGACGAAGCACGATCTCGTAAACTACTTTATTTATTTGTACGAAAAAAACTCGTCGTTATCGAAAGTCTACATGCATAATGAAAATGTCTGCGTAAATATTTCATAAGGTACGAATGCAATTCGAGTGCGACGTATAATTTTTGCGAACGCGGTGAAGTCAATTTGCAATTGTAATCTCCGCGGGATTTGTTGACTCACGTCTTTGGTTTTAAAATTTAAATGTCCGAAGCTCCTCCGTTTCGAACTCAAAGTCCACTTTGCACGTAACGATGCAACGAATAGAGATATATCTGTAAATTCATGTGTTTCATTTGCCTCGATCACGCATTTACCTCTGGGTCATTAAATTTTTTTGACCACACGCTCGAGGTAACGCTGCAATTTCGAAATTGCATCTACGATTTTCTTTCCATCTTTCCCCGTAATAATAGCAACGTTCTAATTCCATTACTGGCCGTCTGCAATCTCGTGTGACTTACGGATCACGTATCTACATTTTATTATCCAACCGTGCATTGCTATACTTTACTGCCGTATCATTACACCGATAGCAAGCAATCCTTGCCCGCAATTATCAGTTTTTCTTTCTTCTCTTTAATTCTTTAATTTTCAACCATCGGCCCGAGAGTCAATCACAATCAATCACAATTTTTTTCCTCCCCGGAGCGAAGCAACGAAGGCGAGGCCTGCAAATACAATTGACCAATTTCCAAAAAGGCGAGCGAACTGGTTGGCAACAAGCAGCGTCGATCCTCGAACCTTGAAAGAGGGAGCAAAACGGAACAGTTGGCGGGTGCCAGTTGTACGAAAGGTCGGCTCGTGAATATGCACGGCGCAGAGACGAAGCGAGTAACAGGGGAGGTATAATGAGAGGCTGATTATGATGTAAGCGGTTCGTACAGGCGTAATGATTCGGCGAGCAGATTGCGACCGAACGAAATCGCATTCACTTTCTAGCCTCGCCACCCATTGTCCGCGCCATTGTCGAGCGACGCGATGCACGATTGTTGCTCCGCCGCTCTGCCGATGCCTGACCTTTTCCGCGTGATATTTATAAGATTTGCAGCACGAGACGACCGTGACTTTAGGTGAGGTCGTTATGCAAATCGCGCGTCCTTACGTTTATTATCCCCGTTGGGTAAGTACCTGCGCGTCGAATGCGGAGCTTTTGAAAATGGTGTCGCCGCGTCGTTCGAGGGGCGATCTTCGCGCAGGTGGCCCGCACCTCGTCGAAGGTCATTCGTATCACGTTTAAACGAAATTATTACAGTTAAACGACGTCTCGTTTGCAGCTCTCCGCGATACGAGTCTCGCTTCGAGGAGGGAATTCTAAGAAGTCAATTTTCTCGATATTTACGCGAATAATGTTGTTTCACCGTGCTTTGTTCTTCACAAATTGAGCGGTTTATAATGCGTTTTGAATGTTCTTTCTTCTCATGACGTGCCTCGAATGTCTCTGAATGTATTTTTAGATTAGAGTATCATTATCGTCTCTGTCGATGCTTTAGCTGTGGCCTATCGTTATTCAGCTTTCTATCATTATCATCGATCCCAATCATCTTAACTTTCGTTAGATTTCAATTTCATCGCTGTCTTTCGAAATTTATATACTTATTAACAACAATTGCGCACTGAGATAAATATTTCGTGCCAATCGAGATAACGATCGTTTCGACGAAAAAGGTAAAACGCATTGAGGAGTATTTTGAACAAAATTTTCCTTGGAAAATTCGACTCGGATCGGATCAAAAGTTTGACGAGCGATTTAAGCAGCTTACAGATTTAAGAAACTTAGTTATTTTAATAGGATTTTATTCTAGAGAACTATTAGAGTTATTCGAGGGACGAATAATTTTGCAGGTAGTTTAAGCAGATTACAGGATGCTCTGCACAGAATTTCGAGGAGTTAATGCTGTCGTTTAATGCCGTTGGAATAAAAAGTTGTTCGAGTTATAGTTTGTGGGAGAGAATGTCAGCCGATTCTGAACTTAATGAAACAAACTACTTTACAAATCGCTGACCATTTGCGTGCGTCGTTATCAAATTATCACGGCCAGAAGTCGTATCACTTTCCTCGATTCAATTCAAATTCTTTAAATTCCTTGGACAGACTTTTAAGTGGATAACACTTTTCGACATCAAGCGCAAAATACTGAAAGCGCGTGTCCAACCAAGCGGCTGAAATTTTTATCACGTTGGCAGGAAAGTTTTTAGACAAACAGGAAGGATGTGGTCGTGTTTCGAACTGCGATAGGAAAAACTGAGCTCTGAAACGCAAGCGAACGTTTGACACGTCTGTCTTATTTCTTGCTTTTATTACGTGAAAGTTATTTGACAAAAAAGAAGATTGATTGCGCAGTGCTCAAGAAGTATCTCTCAAAATGGGCGTTTGAGTGATTTTCGTAATTATTATTACAGTTAATTCACGTTAAAACATTTATAGCAATTTTTACGTTTTTAAATTCAAATTTCATTCTTTTGCAATTAATTCACGAGTCAAAACATTTATAGCAATTTTTACGTTTTAAATTCAAATTTCATTCTTTTGCAATTAATTCACGAGTCAAAACATTCATAGCAGTTTCTACGTTTTAAATTTAAATTTCATTCTTTTACCAAAAAGAAAAAAGGAATCTTAAAACAAGTTCTAATTTTTTTTGTGCTTCAATGAAATTTTTCAACTTATTTGAAAGTATACGGTTACGTGATTAAATGCTGGATAGTTGTATCGAAATTGTTAAATTGCACAAACACAAACGCCAGTACGTCAACGTTTTAAATTTAAAAATAGTTGTCGTATCAAACGATTTCGACAACCTTACGTAATGTATCTGAATCTACTTTCATATTCCTGTTTTTACCCAGAACTACCAACTCTAATCAACGGACGCAACGATAATTTCATTTCAATCCGATTCGCTTCGATATTAAGCTTCTGTATAATTACAGTAATGAGACACATTAATTTGTGATTTGCTCGCGGATATAAATCAGCTAAGGAGAACGGTCGCTGAAATTTTTGCAAAACGTCATTGAACGGACGTAGAGAGGTATGATTATGTCGCTTAACGTGTCGAAAATAACGCGCCAATATTCGACGAATTTTTTGATGGTCGAACGACATAAAGCCACTCGGTCGATTTAATTTATTATTGGCGGGGAATCGTTACGTGTTTAACAAGAACGATAACAGTGCGCTTACAAGATTTGCGGGGCGGATTTGCATACTCGGCCGACCTGATATCTCAATCGTGCTTTACAATGAAATACATTTAAAACTTGCGGTCGAAATTCGCCGGACGTTTCGACGCGTAACTCCGTGCCAACTTGCACATTCGCGCGATAACTGTGAACAAACTTGGAAGACAAATGTTCTTTGAAGCTCGTGATTCTTCTTTTTTTTTTCTTTTCTTTATCGCTCCGTTCTAAAAATTGGAGATAAAAATCCCTATCTCTCGCTCGTCGAAAATTTTTTTGCGATTCTTCGTACAGATTAACGTTCGAATTGTTAGATATACCGAATGGAATAAAAAAATTTTGAAGCTCGCCTTTTCTCCGCGACAAATTTTCAGTTCGACGAATCAAGAAATTTTTGACTGTTTGTGATTCTTTGCAACCAAGTTCATACGCATATTTTTTATATACTTTATATTTTATAGTGATAATTAAAATTTATTTATTTCTTGTATATTTTATATTTTATAGCGCCGATTAAAATTTCCGCGATCGTTGCACGATTTTAATGTTTTCAATTTTTCTCAATTTTCGACGTATGTTTCACTGTCCAATTGTTTTCATTCTGTATAGTCAAAAAGTTGTGACTAAAAAGTACAGTTTAAAATTCTTTCACTGGTAATTCTCGACCGTTCCTAATGGAATGGCTCGTTTTTTGAAAGTCAAAGTGTACTAAATACAGTTTAAACTGTGACTAAGTACAGTTTAGAATTCTTTCACTGGTAATTCTCGACCGTTTCTAATGGCTTTTGTCTTTAAAAATTAAAGTGTACGAATGTGTCGAACGATACGTGCACTCGAGCAAGCTTCAATATCATTTATCGACACGTGGGCATTATTGGGCAAAATAAAATAACTGCTCGTTTTCGATTATCGTCCACTTATCACTGATAACGATCATTATGGTGCCATGAAAAGTATTAATAAATTTCGATGCTTAATGATGACAATTGCGTACTGATCGAACGAGTACCCAATGTAAATCTTGCAATCGTGCGGTTCCTGTTGATAATTTCATATCTCTTTATCTTTTCTCTTCAAACATAAAACGTAAGAAATGATACTTCCAGATCATACTTATTGCGTCATTGTCGATATAATCGCGAAACGCCGACTTTCGCAAAATTCCAGTCTCGTTTTATAAATTATCCAATAACTTCTAATTCTAATTAATTCGTTTCGTCTTTTTCTTTTTTTTACGGTCTGATTTCTTTCATTCGCGTTAAAATTTCCGACAGATTTGATCGCAACTAGAATTTCAGAGTAATTTTTAATAACGTCGTTAATTTCTGTTCGCGCGTGCTTAATCGATATGTTCCTCTCGAGAGTATTTTAGCTCTGTTTGAACATCAATAGAGGCATGGATAACACACGACTCGTGTTTAAACAAAGAAGAAATTGAAAGATCATGCCGTGATAATCGCTTAGTACAAACTCGATAAGGACTAAGATCCAAGTACTAACGCACTTGATCTGAAATGACCGTAGTTCTAGTTTCCTACAAATATTTATTTCGTTCGTGTTCTGCATTTGATGCAATTTTGTATTAGTATTAGGAAGTTAGTATTCGTGTTAGTATTAGTAAGTTATTATAGTGTTAGTATTAGTAAGTTAGTATTAGTGTTAGTATTAGTAAGTTAGTATTAGCGTTAGTATTAGTAAGTTAGTATTAGTGTTAGTATCAGTAAGTTAGTATTAGTGTTAGTACCAGTAAGTTAGTATTAGTGTTAGTATCAGTAAGTTAGCATTAGTGTTAGTATTAGTAAGTTAGTGTTAGTGTTAGTATTAGTAAGTTAGTATTAGTGTTAGTATTAGTAAGTTATTATAGCGTTAGTATTAGTAAGTTAATATTGGTAAGTTATTGTAGTGTTAGTATTAGTAAGTTAGTATTAGTAAGTTATTGTAGCGTTAGTATTAGTAAGTTATTATAGCGTTAGTATTAGTAAGTTAATATTGGTAAGTTATTGTAGTGTTAGTATTAGTAAGTTAGTATTAGTAAGTTATTGTAGCGTTAGTATTAGTAAGTTATTATAGCGTTAGTATTAGCAAGTTAGTATTAGTTACAAAAGAACTGAACTTTTTGCCAAATTTTTTAATCGTCATTTTGATAGTGATTACCTATAACAACGTAAAGTCTATTTCAAGAATGAACACTTTAAACAAATACTCGACCTTCGACTTTGAACTAGGATATACTTCACATACTCACTACGTAACTATATTAAATGTGTATCATAACTATCTATTCGATTTGAATTAAATTTCTAAATGCGATTTAATTATTTATCATCGAATTGAATATTCATCTCAAAGATTCATTTCCTAGACAGATTCATTCCGAAGACTGCTGCAATTAAACCATCGTTGTGCAAAATCGTTAAACTTTAAGTTTCATTGGTAATTAAATTGCGGAATCGATTGGAAGCATCGTAAAGCATCGGGACGTGACTCGCAGATAAAACGACAACGACACGGGAGAATTGATTTTCGATTTAATCGAATGCAATTGCATGTAAAACCTTTCTCGTAAAGCTACGTCGGAACCGACGTAACGAGCCTCAGCTTATTTGCGGTCTCTTGCAGAAAAATTCATTTTCCAATAGCGGCAGAAATGACGAGAACTAATAACATAAATTTTCACACTCTGATACTATTAATATCAATTTACTGCAATCATATCTCAAAGGAGATATAATCATTTCTGTCTACTAATCTCGATAAATTTAAATTAAAATTAAATTTAGTGTGCTTAAAAAAATGTTTTTCAAATGTATAATAAAAAAATTATTCTATTTCAGTGGGAAGTGATTTTTGACCCACTCTATGTATAAACACATCTACCTGTCGATAACTTTCAATTAGTTTGAATTAAATTTCCTTCTCTCGTAGCTTTGTAAATTTTTCAATCTTAAGATACATATATATGTGTGTGTGTGTGTGTGTGTGTGTGTGTGTGTGTGTGTGTTTGTATACATAAAAATATATATATATATATTTTTTTTTTTAAATAACTGTTACCTCCGTTAACAACAACCATAGCACCGCGAGGTTATCATTCACCACTTTATCGTTGCGATAAGAATTTTATGATTTCTGTCTACGAAACTTGTGTACACGTTATTTTTCGCAACTTTTGAAACGCACTCGCGGTTTTAGGTGCTTCTGCACTCACGGAGGCGACATTCCTCGATTGCGTGGAGTTAATGCGACTCGAGGGAGAGATCGTTTCGTCTTTCGAACACGTGTGTTCTTATCGGTGGTCATTTTTTTCTTAGGACACGATAACAGTGTACTTGCAAAGCGTAATTTCCGTTCGCGGCTTTTCGAGGAAACTTCGCGTTGCGAAATTACATTATTTGCGACGACGTTACTTTCACGGTGAAACTTGCAATTTCTGTCAGTTTTACACGACAAAATTTTTCGCGCTGTGCATTTGGCAACTCCTCGAAACTTGGACAGAGTTTCTTTCGGGGAGAATTTACTATTCTCGTCGTGATCCAATTATCGTCGAATGCAAGTACGTTTCGAAAGAAATTCTAAAAAAAAAAGGTTGGAAATCTTCGCTTTCACAAAAAGATCATTCATTTTCAAAATAATCAGACAACAGCGATAAAGAGAAAATAATCCCTCGTATAATTTCGTTCTCTTCGTGACACTAGCTCGAGCAAATACAGAATTGAAAATACGAGCGCGCAGTAACAATAAAATCCTCGATCGCAAAATTACGATTCGATCATGAGCAAAACGGGGATAGCGAACCGTACGAAAATTTCTCTCTTATCTTCTTTTGCCAAAACGTGAAATCGTACTCGACAACAGTGCGGTCCGAACGAATCGACACACAGGTCAAGATCGAATGGTTACGCGATAACTGTTGAAAATGTTGCTTTTTGCAAAACTCGTCAGCGTTTCTACGCTTTTTTTCTTTTATCACTGAAAGTGATTTTAACGGGGGTAACCCAGGTGCAACGCTGATGCAACGAAAATTAGCGATTGGTTGATTTGGGTCACGTGATTCGCGAGGGGGCGTGGCGTAGCCCTCGAGTAGGAGTGGCGTTGCCTGCTACTGAGCGATCGCGCCTGTAATTTGTTTTCTATCGATTCAAACGTGTGCGTATCGATAAAATTTTATGGCAAAAAGGTCGTCTTCGTTCCCGTAGTCGGAACAGTTGCTTCTGGGCCTTTCAATGAGACGAATCGTACTGGTATTCTATTTTTTATAGAAACCGCAAGTGAATTCGCGGCAATGATCCAGCGCACCTGCGTTTCGTTTCGCATGATATCACAACCACGCGATAAATTTTCATTGCCACGCGCGTAGGAATAAACTTTTATTGACCATTGAACGGTTTGAATTTAAACGTGGCGGCCTGCGCGGCTATCCGCCTAAGAACTGCACAAACGTATCGCGTATTCCTTGTCTAAAAGGCTATTAACCATCCAGCGCGCGAGATCGTTTAAACAACGTGTCTTTTATGTTTGTGCTATGACGATAGTGCGGTAATGGAAAAAGTTCGAAGAAGTTGAATTATTCATGGCGTAATTTCTTTCGAAGTTACACGTAATTTGAATAATGTTTAGTTAAGTTGACGTTTGGATAAGGTTATTGTTTTTTTCTTGATGTTGCGTTGACTTGCGTTTTAATACTTGAACCTTTGACGTGTTAAATATATATTGTACATAATATAATCTAAGATAATAATTAGAATCTAGAATAATCTAGCGTTAGTATTATATTATATTATATACACAGTATGATATGTATTATAATATTGTATACAATATTTATATACAGAGTAACTCAGCCACCATTAATATTAATAAGATTAGAATACAAAACAAGATATGAATTTACACTGTCATTTCCTCTTCAATTTATGGAACTAAGTATAATGATTTAATAACTTTGAGAAATTCAGTTCCAATCATTTGATAATACAGAATTGATCGATAACAGGTTGAATTTTAAAATTGCTTGTAAAATGTGATTTGTCATTTCTTCCCCGTGATCTCTTCATTATTCTAATATCGCATTTTCCTTCTGTTTCAGTTTATTAAAAAAGAGAGAGAGACAGAAAAAAACAAGTTTTTGACAGCTAACACGTACGCTTTGATGCATGACGTGATTAAATTGGTGTCATGATTGTGACATAATTATTCATGGCAAAAAGGAAAAAAAAAAGAAGTAGGAAACTGACTGATTGAACTGATTTGAAATAACTTTCGTTAAAGATGGTTAATATTTTGGAAAATATGTTGAAACGATTATTATCAATATAATATTAATACTATTTGAATAATTTGGAACGATTGGAGTGGATTTTATGACTTATGCAAAATGATTTTAACGTCATTTGAATTTCTAACGCGACAATAATTACGAAGAGCAAAATCGACTCGTTTAATCGCGTTTTAAATGAGAAATTGTTTACTTGATTATAAAAATTTAAAATTATATTTTCATTTTGTATTATTTTTATATCATTTTATTTTATATTTTATATTTTTATATTATATTTATATTCTCTAGTAACTATTCTATTATCTAGTAATTATCTAGTAACTTATTGTTAGTGTTGAGTTATTAAGATTGTTTCTCTAATAAACAATATTACTGTGTTAAATCTAAACCAATTACAATTTTATTTGCCATTGATACAACATTCGATATTAGAATTTCCGAGAAACGATCGACGGGGACTTTTCCAAGCCTTGATTGCAATCGAGAAACATGCGTATACGCATTTTTTTTCCAATCATCGATAGGAATCCACCTAGGATTCACGTACGTATCGTGTCGTAATGTTTGCAGCTTACCTTGACGATTTGAACAGCGATTTCCGTACGGTGACAGAAGGACGCGAAGCTTTTTTCCTCCTTTTTCCTCAATTATTTTTTTCGTAGCCGGATAATCGACCAAACGCTTGAAGGACATAGTGCACTTACTGTATATCACGAATATAACCTAATAATCAATAAGAAAGATCAATTCATTAAATACTCGTGTCGTTAATTATTGCCAAGAAGAATGAAATTTTCAAAAATACGAATGAATAAAGGTGTTACGTTTGTACTTACGATTGTTTGTAATTGTTCTTTTTAACACTCAACACGAGTTTAAAATTTTTAACGGAAAACTGCTCGCGAACGCCATCTTTCGCGACGTTTTAGAAAAATCCCACTAGCGCTACCTACGTTGAAAGAGTAGAAACATTGAAAGAGTAGAACGTGATATTATCTGTAAAACCACAGACGAGGTATCTCATGTATCTCCTGTACTTTGAATTATCGACTAAACATACTGAAACAAAAAATCAGTGTTTTTTTAATGCGGCACCACTGTCCATAGTTTTTGATTTTAATTCTCATCGCTAGTAGTGCTGCGGTGCAAAGTCTGCCTGAAGTGGTATGACAGGATGTGATACGAAAATGGCAAGAGGGTAATCCCATTTAGGATCGTAAAATTGTAAATTACTAAGCGGGTGATCTCTAATTAGGGGTTCTATGATTTTTGAAAAGTGCATTACATACGGTAAACAAACTCAACGCTTTTTAAAAATATAATATGACTTTTTGCACGATCGATGTTTTAAAACAAGAAATTTTATGAGATTTATCTGAGATCTATGCTAAAATACTATTTATTATTACATTAACTAACTTTTCATTTTTTCCTGTAGAGATTATACAATTCAGTTTTAATTAAAATGAATATGTACGCACTTGTAGAATTTTTGAAGATGAACTAATAATGCTGGAATAATTGCAGTGAATATCGGAATATTGAATTATAAAGAAACCTTAATTATATATACGTATATTTACCCAATATCAAGAATTGAGAAAATATTAATATAATATATATATCGTATTTGATATATATTAATATAAATAAGATATAATGTGAAATATTCAATGCAATTTCTATTATTATTATTAAATTCTGTCATCATTTTCGTGAGATACCACACGTTATTAATTTGGCACAAAATAAGATTACAACGCCGTTGGTAAATAAAATTAAAACTACGCATATTAAATGTTATTCGTCTTGAAAATAAAATTTAAAGTAATACGAACGTGACTAATAGACATAACAGACATTTTTGCTATTATATACGTTTGTTAATATTTCATTAATATTTTTATCGACAATTATTTTTAACTGCAGAATATTCTCTCCAGCGTTTGCTAATCTTTTTTTAAAAGAAACAAGTAAAACTTCGTAGAACCATACTCGTAAATTTCATTTGATTTCTGTTTACAATGGAACAAATACTCGCGCGAAGAGTGGAAGTTTATTCATTTTTCGTGAACATTAATAATACGTGTAAAACATTTTTAAGAACGGTCAGCAAGTCTGGAGAAACATATGATTCATAAAGTTGGGAAGGTGGTTTGTATTGACATGTGAGGATTTTAAACGATACGCCCTACCTCGACCGATTTGTAGATGAAACGAGATATATTATTTTAGTTTCGAGTTTACATAAAAGGCCCTTCGTGCTGTTTATTTAACTTGACGTTCTCTTTCTTTTCTTACCATGTCCTTCCTGCGATTCCATTTCGGAAGTCGCATCAATTTTTTTTTTTCTTGAACCGCATTGTCGTTTCCGCGGGATTTATATTTTTGAAATTATACGGAAATTATGCTACCTTAGTGACGATTGTTTGAATTTCCAAAATTATACGCGACATTGACTTTGTAATATTGAATTATTGATATCTACAGTTACTTTTACAAAATATCCTTCCAAGTAAATTATTTCGTCAATTTAATTTAATTTCAATTTCGACATTTTCTTAACTTTTGTTATTTCAAATATGTGAATTTAATTACAAATTTTTAGTAAAATTAATATCAGATTTTATTTCAGTTTTTATTTTCAAATTAAACAAATCAGTTATGGGAGAAGCTCCGAAAATATTCAGTAATTAATTGTAACTCATAACTGTAGAAATACTTTATTGGACTAGTACTTATGCTTTGGTTACAATAATAATTACGATATGTACGGGTATTTTAATAATCGTTCTTGAAACGTAAATGGGCAGATAAATAAATAGAGTAATAAGGCACTCTGCAATAAATAGATCTCTCCGATTATTAATCTTTCGTTTGCGAACGAACGTTTTTCCATTGTTCCTCAGTCAAGGAGCTGCGGTGCCTTCACTTGACAGACACATTAAAAATAGGAAAGCTGTGGTTCGTGATTGTGACGTAGTGACATGCTTTGATGTCCAGAATGATGGAAATTCTGAATATCATGGGCTCCCTGCTGATTACCACGATACTGATTAGAACTAGACGACGTTGACGATGATACGTTGCAACTGTTGTTCATCAACATGGAAGCGTTTCCACCTTGAAGAGCAAACGGCCAAGACTACAAAAAAAAATATGATAAAAAGTTTAGACAAAGTCGCCTTTGAAAATGCTGGATTTTTCAAACGAAAAAACGTCAAAGTAGATTTAAGAAGCTTGGAATTGTCACAGAAACTTTTTCCCGCTGTACATTATAAACTTTAATAAAACGAACGTTGAAAATGATATTTCAATTATCTTACAACGCAGAATGAACAAACGATCGTTCTTCGAATAATGGAACTAATTTAGGATTAACGATGGAAAAGGATGAGTAGAAGTTTTAAGGGTGATTCGATCCACCTGGACAGACGTAAACAGAGAACGTGTCTGCGAAGGCGACGTTGTGACGCCGAGTGGATCCACCTGGATTCTCTGTTATTTTACAAACTTGTAATCGTGACACCGAAAATTGCAGTTATGCAAAAAAACTCGGCAGAAATGTCTTGCTCCATTTATTTTTAGCTTGGCTGATATATAGCTAACCGAAATTTATGATAACAATGTTTCACAGCAAATAACATTCAAATTTCAATTAATACACGTATCAATATAAAGCTATAAAAATAAATTTGTGTATTTATCGCTCGTATCTTTCTTTACGATTCAAACTCTTTTGTCACAACTCTTTTATTCAAACAATCAATGAAACTTACCAGCGCTAAAGACAGAGATCTTGTTGTTTCCGAATGAGCATCCCCGTCGTCTCTGAGGACCGCTCGAAGGTGAGCGATGTAAGTAGCCGCTAAACGAAGGGTATCCAACTTGCTGAGCTTCGTATCAGCTGGCACCCAGGGTAACGTTGTCTTCAATCTGCAAAATGCCTTGCTCAATACCCTCATCCGAGCCCGTTCCCTGGCGTTCGCCGCGTTTCTCGGTGCACGACTGTCCAAATCATCCTTGCTGTACTTCTCTTCCGAGACGAATTCCTCATCATCGGCATCCAACGTCGGCGTCGAGGCTCGTCGTTTACGTGGCATCTTCTGCAACTATTTTAATTGCATCGTTTTGCTATACATATCGTTGTATATCAATTTCCGTCAAACCTCTTAGTTACAATGTCGTAACGTGCTATTTTAGTCATTTAGTGGCTTTGGTAGTCCGCAGGGAACGAGTTTCTCGGCAAACGAGTTTTTTTTTAAGGTAAGAAGAAGAACGGTTTGATTTATTCGATGCTTAGAATTAGAAACGATGCTCTTCAGAAAAGAAAACACAATTTCTTTCGGTGACGAGATCGAAACATAATTTCGCAGCACCAAATTTTCTTCAAGTTTTGCAAGCGTTTCTCGTGACGAAGAGAAGAAAAAATTTACCTAATACACAGAGCTTAAAAATATCTTCTTCAAGAAAGAAAATGTTACGATCTTCCTCACTATATTAGACGTAAAACGTTGACGAGAGCGAATCAGAATTTCGGAGCACCGCATTCGAATACAAAACTTCGCAAGGGTTGAAGACGAAGATGATACACCTCACCTAGATCCTTCTCCTGAGGAGCTTGATTTTTTTTCCCTCGATTGGTATTATTGGAATGTTACGATAAGTCGCGATGCTCGCGCGAAACTAATCGTACGTCAAAATTCTTGGCCAAGAAGAGGAGGATGAAGAGGAGGATGCTGAAGAGGAGACACGAGAAAGAGAAGAGAAAACGAACGTTGGTAGAGAAGAGGGAGATTTGAGACGCCTCTGAAAATCGGGCGGAGCTTTCTAAACAGTAAAAGCGTCTTCCTTCGACTTGGCCACGTCCTCCTCTTTGGCTTTTCCTCAAGATTCTCGTCCAATCGTTTAGTTCTGCGTCATCTGCAGCCACCTGGTCCATCCTTTCCTCTTCCATCCTCTTTCGGAGCGTACATCCACAAATAACGCTTTTTTTTTTCATTTGGAATTGACCTTTGCTCCGAATGTTTTTTCTTCCGGATATCCGTCGCGTCTCTTAGATTAATTGTTCTTTCCTAAAATCGTTCTTTGATAAAATTAAATGCGAAAGTTACACGTAATTGAGATGTATTTCAGAAGCGAATATTTAAAAAAAAATTTGGTTTTATTAACATTAATAGAAGCAAAATAAATACATTGGTGAGGAAACTTCCTTGTTAATTCCTCATAACGGAGAATTCTCAATTACTTTATATTTAGTTTTTTTATTACCATAAACTTAATTTTCCTTGAAGTCTTTTCTAACTATAAATAGCTGCAAAGATATGAATTTTACTCGTTTCATCGAGTGTTGAGAGATGATTTGTCTTGTGTCAAGTTGACTTTCCATTTTTGTTTTTTATCCACTGTTATTATTTCTTTCCATTCAAAGATTTCGTAGGAGGAAAGGGCCGACTGATCTATTAATCCGGTTTAAATCCTCGTGAATGAGCTGTCGACCATTTCGTTGAAAGGAGGATTTGAAATGGATCCTGTAATATGAGGTTTGCGGTGACCCTGTTAATCCTACTTAACATCCTAAAGTAGGAGTTGACTTCTTGTTCGACAAATTCGTGAAAGTCCCTTCGCAATTCGACTCCTTTCCATGTAATTGGCCGTGTTCTCCTCTCAAGATATTTGTAACTAGAGATCCATGTAGTAGGTTGGAATTCTAAAAAAAAAAAAAAAATAAAAATTAATGTGATTTTATATTTTATGAAGACATATTGATTCATTAGTACACTTTTATTTATTAAAATATTAAATTACTTGTTAAATTGCTTCTTTTTATCGAGTAATCTTTATCAAATAAATGATACATAATTGGTTGACAAATAACTGAAAAAATATATTATGATAAATATTAACAATTGGAAATACTTTTAAAACATGTTGCGAAAGACGATTATACGATTGATTTCAATACCACAACTGTTATGCGATATCCACGAATATTTGTCATGTTTATATAATTAAGCATAAATATTATATTACCAAGATTACTGAATTTTTTTTTTTGGAGAATGCCCGTAAATAAATAACGTTGAACTTTGAAACTGTACTGTCTGTAGTAGAAATTTTGTAAAATCTACCGAGTATTCTTCTTTAGTCAATACTTATTTACACAAGTTTAAATCGAGAAACATTTGTGACAAGGTATTTAGGAACGAAGAAAAGAGATGATATATGTAGATAGATAAACCGAAATTATTCTATTTTCTATCCTATAGTCATGTACGTGATTGCACATAGATGTCGACACTGCCCTTGTCTGAGAATTAAAAAATAAAGAATTCATAAAAGACTATCCATTTACAAGAGAATAAAAGTCTTTATTTTTGATTAAATTATAATACTTTCTTTGTTATTAGCATGATAACACATTGCAAATTCATACAGGATACATTATGATTTAGAATTTCACAAAAGAAGGCAGTCGACGAGCAAGTAAATATGGCTGACAATATGGCAATGTACATTGAACGCATTTGCGAATCGTGATCTTTGGTTGTTAGTTCGCGATTTTCTCACGTGTAGTAGCGTCTGCTTTCCCATATTAGTGAACGAATAATAATTTTCATTCGACGCTTGTCATTGTACAACGACTAAGCGACGGGCGACGAAACAAAGATAATATTTCGAATGTTTTAACGAACGTTCCGGAAGGTGATTCATCGTGTAATCGTGTAACTAGACTTTCAGCACGGAAGGTCTTGTATTTTCTGACAAAAAACGTAAGTATCAAAATACCAATAACCAGTAACTAAGGTGTTGTCTCTCGATTATTTATGGAATTGCGTACTTCAAAGAGGTTAGGTTATACATTTATTTGTATACGTGATAAAGTTCAATATTTCAAAGACAGTAATTACCTGAATGAAAAATGTCGTTTGTTTTTCTTAACAAATGTCGTCCGAGTTCTTATAAAAGTTTTCAAAGTAAGTGTACATTTAAAATTTTATTTCGTGCATAACGTGAGGATTCAAGTTTTTCAAGAACTCTTTTCTACGTCTAATGAAACAGTGACACTGTGTCTGATAGTGTAAATTGGTTTTTAATAAATGCGTAATATTGTTCTTTTGTAGTTATTGTAAAAGTAAAAGTAAAATTAATTAAGTATGACCGAGGAGCATCAGTTGCCTTCCGACTCCGACGAAGATGACGAAGATTATGTTCCTGATGGTGCAGACAGCGAGCCTGTGTCTGAAGTAGAGTCTGAAGGTGATGCGGAGAGTGGTCCTGAGGACGAAAACGATGAAAATAAAAGAGAAGTTACAAAGAAAAGAGGGAGAAAAAAGAATAAAGCTGTAAAGTCTAAAATTAAGAAGCGTAGAAGAACAAAAAGGAGAGTGGAGATTGATGAGAAGGTAGAAAAGGAAGAGGAAGAGGAAGAGGAAGAGGAAGAGGAAGAGAAGCCCAAAGGGAAGAAACAATTGACTGAAGAAGAGGAGAAAGAAAGAGCTGATTCTCTCTGGGCTGATTTTATGAAAGATACAGGTAAATAATTCAAACTAAACCAATTGGTTAATATTCATGAATTACACTCATTGCTATTATTTCATAAATTTTTGTACTTTTCATTCTTTTGAAGCAACGGCACCCAAATCCCACCTGCAAAGCACAACAAATAAATCAAAAGAGAAATCACCGCCCATAGAAAAGCCAAAGGTAGAAGAGAAAGTGAAGATAACCAAGGTATTTGAATTTGCTGGCGAGGAGGTAAAAGTAGAGAAGGAAGTCTCGGTTGATTCAGTAGAAGCAAGACTGTCATTGTCCTCTGCTGAGAACTCTGAGAAAATGGGAAATTCTGGTCCTCCTGCAGGGAGAGGCAGAGGTGTTAAAAGGGCTGGTTTAGGAGGTATTTCTTCTGTCCTTGGTCAATTAGGAAAAAAGGCAAAAATTAGTACATTAGAAAAGTCCAAATTAGACTGGGACAATTATAAGAAACAAGAGAATTTGGAGGAAGAAATTAGCACTCACAACAAAGGGAAAGATGGATACTTGGAACGTCAAGATTTCCTACAAAGGGCAGATTTGCGACAATTTGAAATTGAAAAGCAGTTGCGTAATGTAAATAGACGCAGTACACGGTGAATTTATATTTTCATATGTACACGTGTTTCTTCCTTAATAACCAGAACCAGGAAAGGTATTGAGATGAATATCTTCTTAGACTTGCCAGTTGTCGGCGCTTATAGCACATATTTAATCAAATTCTTCAAACTCTTATTAAATATCTCATGCCATATGTAAAAATGTGATTGCCTCGGTTGGCTCGACAATCAGCTGGATCTGTTTAAGAAGCGATTGAGAGCCAATTCTGTGAGAAGAGACTGATCATTCCAATGTATTGAAGATAATATAATATGTTACGTAATAGTTTAATTTACCATCTGCGAGCTTCGTCTCGATCCGTTATATCGCAGAACTTCGCATCGAAGCAGGATGTTTGAAGCTTGGTGCTTCGGAGACCGAATATTCTAACGATAAACAAGCTCGAGAGATGTTCTTATTCCGTTTCAATGGAGAAAGGATGATTGATGCAGTATAAATAGTGTAGGTATTTGATAAACCGTCGTTTGAATGACGAATATGTACAAGTAATAATGTACCAATTCGAGTATGTATGACTTAAAAGCAATCATGATATTTTTCTCCTTCATTTACGATCACTGCCTTGGGCGAGTCATGTCAAACATTTTATTATATTTATAGACGAGATACACACGATGTAGAAAACGCAGATTTTTGTAACGGATGGCAGATTACAGTAATCGTTTTATATTTTTTCAGCTGTACCTGTTATTTATTTGCAAAATTACGGTATGACATATCTGTATAGCGTGTCAGATTCTAGATTAATCGATAGAGGAGCATCTATCTGAAAAAAAAAATGTCTCCAAATTTTCAGAGCTCAGGTTTACAGTTTTTAGAATACATGTAAGATATCTTACGAGACGTGTACAAGACTTCTTTATGCATATGGACTATTTAATATCGTAAAAATAAAGATATACGTTGATATTTAAATACTCATTTCTTTTTTTCGTTACGTATTGTATTTTTGACGTGAATAGCGTAATCGAAATCGCTGAATAAATTTATTGTTCTTGTTCATGCTGCGTCCTCCTCTTGGCAATGTACTTTCTTTTCTTTTTCTTAGCACAAAGTAGATCTTTTCCTTTTTAATTCGTTAAACGCTCTATGAAGAAACGATACTCATTGGACACAGATTTCAATATCTTTATACCATCAGACTTGTAATTTACATTTGCATTAGTTAATTATTAAGTATAAAAGCCATTAAGCTGACGATGTCTCTTTGTCCTGATGCAAACGAGTGGATTTTGTCGCGCGACACTACACGGATATTTTTCAATCACTATTAGCTACTACGTCTGTAATTCTGTGTCAATGTTGATGACAATGAATGTTCCGATAACATGCCACGTATTTGTAGTAGTCAATTCTCTCTCGTCTCGAGTCTGCGAGTCATAAATTGTGGATCAATTCGCTTTGTCCACGGTTTCTCGTATAGTTCAGTGTGCTGCTGAAAAAACGCGAGTGATACCCAGCACGACAGAACCCGTTCGTACACATGCATCGAGCCTTCGATCATTTACATTGATTTTGTAAGCAAATACAAACGAAATGTCAGAAAATATCGATTCGTTGTTACCTTCATTTGCAAAATTTCACTTTCCTCCTCTCCTGAAAAAAACACGAGTTTGCTTCAACAGTTCAGTATCGTGTATTTTACAAACGCTTACTGACGTATTTCGATTTCGATCTCGATCACGATCTCTCGGGGGATTTCCCTGGCGATCTCTCGAGCAGTATCGTTGGGCGGGGCATGCCCTGCACGTTCGCCTCCTATCGTTTCCAGATTCGAAATAAAAATACATTAGCGATATTCGCACTGTCGTTCACTCGCGTCTTAGTTTTTCATACCTGGGGAAAGAAAGTTTCAATTTTTCCAGCTTCTTGCGTAAGTTGGACAATCCCCTTTCAAGCACACTTCTCGTGGAACTGAATGCCAATTACGAAAGCGTTATTTCGTTCGCATTATAAACGGAACATTTATTATCTGATTGATCCTAACTTTGATGCAGGTGGTTCGCAGTGGCACTGTCGGCTCGGTTTCCCTCTTCTTCCGGAATTCGACTTGTCGTTCCTCTTGCTCCTGCTTTTCTAAAATAGAAATTTAACTTCTTCAAATCTTCGCTACGAAGAATATCCTTTTTTCTTAAATTGTTTTTGTAAGAAACAACGGATGACTATAATCTCTCTCTCTCTCTCTCTCTCTCTCTGTTGATTAAAGTTGGTTGTTTAGCATACTCTCTTTTGTGTGCAGCAACAGTCGTCGTATTTCGAAAGGACGGGGCATGCCGACGGACGTTTGCAGTTTCTTCCTAGATCTTGCGAACTGGATCCTCTGACGCAAACGCAGAGCGCCGGTTGCTTCTTCCTCGAGAGTGTTTTGCATCGAGATCTTCTGCGTTTTCTCTGCCTTGGCGAGGTTGAACGTTTGCGAGCCTCTCGCACTCTGCGACAGTGGCAGGCTCTCCTTCTCCGCGATTTACAGCTGATCGATCTGCGCGATCTCGCCGATTCTCTGCTTCTTGTGCTGCGATTCGGAAAATCAGACTCGAAGAGAGCTAAAATTTCGCGTGCGTGATACTTTAACGCACAGGCAAATTTTACATTTGTTCGCTGCGTTTCAAAAAATATTTGTGTTGTGATAATATTAACTAGGAAATATGACAAATGTAACATTGTCGAGTAATTATGAACGGTGTTCTGCAAATAATGTATCCACGCATGTCCCTTGCATTAGCCAATGCGATAATCGTGTGCAGTAGCTACTCTCTGAATCATTGAAATGGCATGGGAATAAGGATCTTAAAGAATGCAAGATTCTGAAAGATTTGTTGCCTCGATGCTTCTTGCAAAATACGCAGGTGGATGCAAACACAAAGACTGCAATTTATTTATCACCCTCTCACCGTGGCCTCGGCGTCGATGTGGAACTTTCTGCGGTAGATCTCGAAGCTTGGCACATTTTGCTGGGAATTAAACGAATTACGTGTGTTTTTATCGAAATCGTGTACTTGACATAAAAGACAATCAAAGTTATAGAACGATTTACGAGGCAATTTACAATCCGTACTTTCTACAATCCGTTGTGCGGCTGCGTCTTCTTGGTACAGTTGTTCGAGCCTTTGACTTTTTTTCCCTCTTTGACGAAGTTCTTGCAGGACGATATCGACAAAACGGCAATTAAATTTTGTACGAAAAATGTTCGTGTCGTTTTTAAATACCTACGGTGATTTCTAAATACCTCGGAGGGGATCGATTCGCTGGACAGATTGGATCCTTGCATCTCTTTTCCTTCATTTTCCCTTATTTGCTAAATTGTTAAATGTTTGTCCGGTGAATATTCAGATCAATTTCATCTCTCACTGTTATTTATATGTATATTTCAAACGAAATCCGCGTGCTATTTCTTTGCTAAGCAAAATCTAGTCTCAAATACGATCACTTTTCGTTAACCTCCCGATTCCACGGAGGACCGAACGTTTTCTTCGTTTCTTGCTGTATCGTACATTTTCTCGAAACCATCTGTTCATTTTAGCAATTAATAGCGATCGTTGCCAGTGGTGACTTTCCTTCGTTGTAACTCGTCATTTCTCCTTTCCTTTTTTCCTTTCGTTTATTTTAAAATGTAAATGATTCCGTGTAACCTATTGATTTTGCACGTTGCCCTGACAGGTGACCTCGCCGAGAGTATTTTTCAACGTTTCGAGTTCAATTATCGCGAAAGCGAGGGACTCGATCGTATCTCATTCACGTGATACATTTGTGCGATCTGTCGGCGCGATTATCTCGTCGTTTCAACATTAACTGATCGATCGAATCGATCTGATCCGTAATGTCGAGCAACGAGAAAAACATTGTGGCGCGATCAAAAAATTGCTGCAATCGTTAGTAGCTGATTTTTCAAATTTCGATGTCGACTTTGCCGGCAACCTGCGCGCTTATCGATACCGTAAGCAATTTCATCATCTCTCCTTTCTGTTAATTCTGCGAAGAAATTCAATCGGAGAAAGGACCTTGTGTATTTCTTTGCAGAAAACCTGGAGTTTATCCATCGAAAACATAAAATCTACGACTCAAACGCTGGAACAGGAATGCCAACAAAATGAAGTTGTTTCATTTGACCTCTTGAGAACAAAGAAAATAAGAAAAGAAAAGAGGAAGAAGCGACCGAAAGAAGGTAGAACCGAGGGAACACAAGAGGGAACTCGTTCGTGCCGCGAGCTTCTCCAAAAAAGGCCTCGTTTTATCGGCGCCTTTTAAACGCGGCCTAACGAAAACGTCGCCGACAGTGTCGTATTAAATCGAATTAAAGTCCACTTTATGACTTGTCGCGATGGGCAGTCGCGGCGAGAACCGGCTAAATACTGGCTGCCGGTCGAATTAATTAACCGGCAACACGACGAGTTGGTAATCGACTCGCGAATGAAGATGCACGTGGAAACACGAGACTGAAATTTTTATGTACCCCGCGTCTCGCTCCTTTTCTCTTTCTTTTCTGTTTCCTCTCTCTCTCTCTCTCTCTCGTCTCGAAGGTGTCGCGGACGTTGTAAAGCCGAATTACGATCCATCCGTGGAATCAGCGGTGCGACGGAGATGGAGGAGGAGGGCGAAAGAGGAAGCCGCCGGAGTGAACCGACGACGGAGAACGTGTGTGCAAAACGGCAGCAGGATTATCGACGCCAGACTGGCGGCTGTTAGTTGTGGCCTTGCCATCGGCAGTTTATTCACGAACCGGAATATCTCTTCGAACGTTCCTTCGGCAACGGGCATTCGTTTCGGAACGCGAAGAGCCTCTCCTCTCTTCCACGGAGCACGCGGATTGCGCTCGTTACTTTCTCGATTACCCGACGAGACGATCCACGTGCGTGCACGGGCGAGGATTAGCGTCGATCGTAGAGTTAAGTTGTAGTTTCCGTTACTTCGCTGCTGAATCTGAAGAATTTCGTGTTTATAGGATAAACGGAGTAGCTTGATACGTACAGGGTGCTGCAGAAGTTGTCATTCTTAAATGTGATATATGTGTGTACATATATATATCACATATATGATATATGATGTGTGTGTGTGTGTGTGATATTATATATATATATACATGTAAAAAAAGTTAAGAGAGACCATTTCACTGATATTGACATTGAGAAAAAAAAAATATATATGCGTGTATATTTACACACATTTTTATAAATTATAAATTACAGGGAAGAAATTATATTTTTGGCCTCCTTTATAATTTTTACAATCTTCCCTTTTTATTTTTCCCTTTCTTGATCGTTCGTCGATGCACATGTATGCGAGGCAAGATCGTTGAACTAGCTGTTCATATTTGAAGAAGATAGCACGTTATAGAAATTTATTTACCGCGATAAAATAGAATTTTACTTCGCGGTGTAGATTGTCTATATTGATTTAGAAATTGTTACACTTACGGTGTATTGTGCGACAGTGTTTAATTACTCAGATACTCGTTCTGCTAGATGGATATTTACTTTCAAAATCCTCCGTAGATATCTGAAGAAAAGAAATCTTCCAAGAGTCCCGATACCTTGACCAAAACTAACAATAGTCTCCTGACGGAATTCGGCAGGCGAGAACGAAACGGATCCAAGCGTCTACGTTTAAATTTAAACGGCTCCCTGATGAACAATTCCTTCCCAGGACATTTCGTCGCGCCCTACGCGGCCAAACCATCGTACAAACACGCGTGCTATTTACAATATTTACAACGCGAACGTGCTTCATCGCGAGCATTGTTCCGAAGTGTTAATAATTAAGAGTCGGCCAGACTTGGCGCGGTAAAGACCATTATACACCGTCTACATTTAAGCGTCGCGAAACGCTTCGGCGTCAATGCGTCCACGAGCGCCATAATGGATCCGCGTGAAAGGATATTCTTTGTGCTCTTTATTGGGCAAACTGTAACGAGCGGCGGACATGTAACGCGCTCGTTTCATAACGTGAGCCGCATTGTGAGAACCGCGTTTGCGTTGTTTCTTCGACGCGGGGCCAGGAAACAGGACTTTGAGCCCGGATTTCACGGATGATAATTACAAAGGGCAAAGGAGGAGGAGGAGGAGGAGGGGGGGGGAGTGGATTTCTGCAGTTTCCATTGGCGGCGAACAAACGACGAAGGAAAAGGAAAACGCCTCCTCTCTCCTCATCCCGCGTTTTATCGAACAACAAATTACAAAGGGATCCTAATAATAAAACCTCGCTGGCGGTGAGTCGAAAGTAACTCGCCCGTTCGTTACGCGGATGATCCGAGAGCGAAAAAGCTGAATCGCGGGGAAAGCTGTTATTTTGTATAAAAGGCCGGGACGTTGTAATAAGTGCGTAGAGGAGGAAAGACGGTTTAGTTCTTGCGTGTCTTGTTAGGGTCGTTTAATTTTCCGTTCCGGCTCCGGGGAGCTCTCCTCGTTGATCTTTCCTCGCGAAGGAGAAAGGGAGGAGACTGATTGGATCATTGGAAGAATTGTAGGCGTACAGTCGAGAACTAGAGTTGTCAATTTTTATTGATTATATTCCTGGATTGGAAATTTTATTCTGATAGTTCATTATCGAGATACTGAGATAATGTTCTCTATGTTGCTGATTGCACATAGTTGTATTTCAACTCTGCTTTCTTAAATTTTCGAGGAAACTGCACTTTTTCTGCCGGTGCTGTCAATGATCGAACAGACGTACAATTTTACACGTTCGTTGGAAGCAAAGAAGAGACAAACGCGAGACACCCGCAATTAGTCGAACCTTTCTCCAGCGAAGCTTCAACTTTTCTTATTTCTGCATTCCGTCATACATATGCAAAAGATGACTTCGTTATATGCCCGTTGTTAATTTACATAATTGGAAGTACGTGGCGCTTTTTTCTCGTTCAAGTGAACAGAGGCTGCAACGCGGCAAACGAAGGATAATCAATGCTATCTCCCGTTCGAAACCGTTTCCCTCGATAAATGCAATTTCGGCGCACCCGAAGGAATCTGCAAGGCAAAACCAGAAGATCTATTTCCATCGTCGTCCCTCTCTCGCCATCGGGAATTCACTCCGGTTTGGAAGATTTTCCTTTTCCACGAGCTTGCGAATTAAATTCAGCGACAACAGACGGGGTTTCCTTGATGTTTCTATAACGCGAGTTTTCTTCTTAACATTACTGTGCAATTCGTTGCATAGCTTCCAGATTTCTTTTACTCCTCTTACTCCTTTTCCGCAACGTATCTACTTTATTTCGTTACTCCAGCTCAAGAGCTAGACTCTTGGCATGTCGAACAACGAAATTACCGTGATTGTTGAAATTAAGCCGAGCTTAAAATGTTAGAGTTCGTGTTGAATTTTTTTCAGCTTGTACAAGCTGAGGTACGAGCTAAGGAACGTTAAGGATAGACGTAAACGGATATTCCTTTGCTATAAAATTTCCGGGACGCTGTTACAGGCGAACGTACCCGCTGAATACGCCACTGATAAAATTCCAGGAATTCCCCTTGCCAGAAGCAAACTAGACGAGACTAGCAATAAGATTGATTCGCACTACCAAGATTCCAGCGTCTGGTTTTACCTCGCGTGCCAGCCAAGTAGCCCGGAATTAAAGTTTATCCTCCACTCTCTTTCGCCATCGCGCACGAGTCTGAAATTATAGTAACAAGTGTTTCAGTTCCTGTCAGCTTGAAGTTTTCGGCAGCTCTGCTCTCAGAGGCATTTTTTCTCAAATGATTTCAATGACTTCAAGGATTTATAAAATTGGTCAAACGTCAAAGTTCACGTTACTGATGATTACAAACACTTGCACTTGCTAGATCACAAACGGAGTTGTGCCTATCAATTTTGCCTAAAATTGTGTTTAATAAATCATCAAAGAACGATCTGCTGTTTAATTTGTACGTGTATTTCTATCACTATCACCGT
Organism: Melipona beecheii; assembly: GCA_032399605.1. Classification (NCBI taxonomy): domain Eukaryota; kingdom Metazoa; phylum Arthropoda; class Insecta; order Hymenoptera; family Apidae; genus Melipona; species Melipona beecheii. The sequence goes on from JAUCMO010000507.1 coordinate 8,258,595, forward strand.
ACACCTGTGCACTCAGATCGTGTATTGCGTATATTCCTTCCACCCATAATCTTACGTCAACAACAAAGTTCTACTAACGAAGCATTTCTCAACATCGAAGCCTGACTTAAACTCGACTATCTGGTTCATTAATCAAAGTGCAAGGTTTCAACCTGGGCAAGGATCGCAACGTTGAAAGCGTTCGCGGACGTGGCAGTCCGCGTTTATCTATTCTGGCTAGAAATATTTTTCGCCGGTCGAATAGCCTAGCGCAGAGCGTAGAGTCGAAGCACGGACACAGGGCCCCGTTTCTGCGCGGAGGGCCGAAGTAAAAAGAGGGGACGTCCACTCGAAAACGCAGAGACCACTCGTGCCTAAAAGCACTTGGTCCGGTATGTGGATCAATTATACCAAAGAAACGTGGTACGAATTAATGCGTGCCCGAAGACACTGCGAGCGAAGAAAAGAAGAAATTGAGACTCGGACTCGAAGAGTGGAACCATTCGACTCCTTTTTGCCGCGTCCTTTCGTACTTAACTCCCCTCGGATCCGAAGTAGTGCATCGCCATGCCCGTTTTAACGACTCGTCGAGATGAAATAATTTCATCGACTAACGACCCCTGACATCGTATTCAACGCTCGAATAACTCGCGCATACCCGAACTTTCAATTCGCGCCGTGTATTTCTCGCTGTTCTTTTTCTTTTTTCTCGCTGCTCCTTCCTCTCCCCGCCCACCCCCTTTTCCTTCGCTTTCTCCTTCTCCATCTTCTCCTGCTCGCTTTCTGTCTCAACCGATAAAATTAACCTCTCGACGTTCCTCGATCTTCGCGCAAAACAAGCATCGAGAAAATTAACCTCTTCGCTCTTCCTCGTCGTCAAGGAACCGCGACGTTTCCCCTCTCTTTTTCTTCTTTGATTTTCCACTTCGTTCTTCTTTTTTCCTCTCACCGACGACGAGTCTGCCCTTCGTTCTCGTTTAAGTGGTTATGAATGAGGAGGATTACAATGATCGGTCTCGGCTCGCGGATCTATTCTGCGGCGGAAAGCGCGCGCAAAAAGCCGTCGAGCGAGGACAGGAGGAAACAAGCTGAAATTGCCGTAGCTAGCGTATAACGCCGCGTAATTCGTTTCCGTTTGTGTCTTTGTGCGCGGCTGACGTTTGCTTCCTGCAAAGGCGTTCCTTTGATCGCTTCTCGTTAACGGGAACATTAACATTTTATGGAAATATTTCGTATTTCCTTGATAACGCGGAAGTCGATGAGTCGCCCCGCGGAAAATTACCCACGTGTACGTGAATTATTGCGATCACGTCGATGCTCGTTTTCTTCGCGCAGTTTTACAAATTTGATTATTTGTGGATTCGTTCGTACAACTGGCAGTGGTGCTTGGCTCTCATCTGATGACTTTTTTAACAGTCGAGTAAAGCTCGTTCAAGCACTCGAACAAACTTCTTGCTCCGCAGGAAGATATACGTTTGATGTCTTTAATTTTAATGCGAGCGGCGTTGTTCTAATCGCTTCCTCAACGAAGAGTGCCACTTTGTACGTGAAACATTTTCTAATTTTAATTAATTTAAATTTACGTAACTCCGGAATTAACTTTCACACGAAACGTTCCAGCTTCCAATTGAATGAGCGGATAATGTACTAAATGCTGTTCACCCACGTCCTTTAATTTTTTAATTAAATTCAATGCACCATATGTACCAGTGCGTTCCCAGAGAACGTTCCCTACGACGTACCTAATTTACAAAGTTCGAAAACTTTACGTTCGAAGGAGACACATTGAGACTACATTGTGACGCGTGATCGATCGATCAAGTGGCTATTATCTCTCGGCGATGGACCGTTACTATTCAACAGCTTCTTCTCTCGTCTTTCTTTCTGTCTCAACGTCCCTCCTGTTACACCCTCCGTGTAAACGAGCTCCCTTTGCTTAAACGTTTCTTGGTGGCCGCTGAAGACGAGCGTTCGTTCTCCTTCCTCTCGTCAGGGCTACCCTTTTCATCTCGCTCGCTCGCTCGCTCGTTCGTTTCTCCTCCTTTCTCCTCCGTTCGAGCGAGCATGTTTTATGGATAGTCTTCCAGAGCTTTCGCGGCGCCAGCTCTTCCGCGGATACATCGGATGCTTCATTGTGCGCCGCCTCTATTATGAACGGCGCCGGGAACGTAAACGTAAACGTAAATGAGACGTCGGAATTAGGAAGGTGAGCACTAATTCGGCGAATTCGTGGAATTCAACGATGAATTATTCCGGAAGCCGTTGGCGGATAATACCGTTCTCTCTCGCGGCGTAAAATGTAGGCCGTAGAAAGTCAGTAGGAAGCGAATTTGTATCGATCTCCGGGCAGATTTTACAATTAATTTATCTTTTGTCTCGGTTACGCAAACGCGAACGGCTGCCTGTTAATGGGAAAAGGGATTTATTTAGACGAAAGTTGAAGCTTTGGAATTTTTTGATCGTGGAGCGTGGAGATGGAAAGGAACGAACGAATATTTGTACTGTAAGATTTGCTAGAATTAGAATTAGGATCTAACTGAACAGTTCCGATTAATTCTGTAAATTGAAAGACGGAGGAGGCATAAAGAATGGTGCAAAATTTGCAAAATTGGGAATTACTCGCTACAATTTTAAAATAAATTTGAAAGTTGAATTACAATTAAAATACAGTAGATATTATTCGTTAACGATTACTCGGATATTTGATTTATTATAAAGTAATAAAGTTCTTCCTAATTGTTAATTAAGAACTTTGTCGCACGTGGATCACGAAAAATTGTGTACAAGCGTAACGTGTACCTCGAGACAGTCGATAGTTCGGTAAAGTTCATTTCAAACATTCTGCGGCAGTTGAATGGAATCTGAGGGCAAAATTTGGACAGACCATATTTGGTAAAAGCTATGCTCATTTCCGATACATTAACCTTGGTGGAAGATTCATTTTAGCGACAACAGTCCAAGAATTTTGTCTGACTCATACCTCGTAACATAACCTTCGTTCTTATCGTACTTTAAACAGGTGTGTCAGGATTTGAAGAGAATAAGAGGATTCATGGACTTTTCATTGCAAAAATTTATTCCGAAATAACATCGGTGCTTTTACATATACGACAGCTTGTTTATAACAAGAGAGATTTTTTAATTTTAATTAAATTTCACATTTCTGTATCTGCTTGCAACAAAGGAAAAGAGGAGGATATCCCCTAAAACAACAGTTTATTCCAAATTAAGCATTTTCTTGAACAATTGATCAATTCAAAATTGGAGTACTTCAACTGACTGACAAATCATTTCTGTTGTAATTGATTATCAATTTGCATTGTTCGTTCAGAAATCAGAAACTATCTAACCATATCTTTGTTGCATTTGCATTTTTCAAGACGATAATTAATAACTACACGCTTGCTCAAACGCAATTCAGTGGAAGAAGCTACTTAAATGGTCCTCCCGTTGGAAGAGCCGAGTTGATGTAACCGATATTTTTAACCGAGCCCTTTTGTTTCACCGATTCGCGGTCCTGTTTCACCGCTGGTTCTTCCACTTTGCCCCGTTCGCCGCTTTCACGTCGACCCCTCGTAATGTCAGCGACGAGAGTGTTTGATCTTTCAACGAGGTTTCCGCGAATTTCAAAGGTTGTGTCTCGCGGAGGCGGCGTTTAAATTCCATGTATGGCCGCGGCGGCCGGGGAAAGGAATTTGTCGTCAGCAAGACGACTCTTTAGATACGACTATTATGCGTCCTGCGAGGCAACCATTACAGAGTGAATACAAACGAGCTCCTGATGGCGGACCAGTCTTTCCCCCCTTTTAGAAATGAAGTCGTATTTCGTAGAACGAACTGTCCTTGTACGCGCGCGGTGAGCGACTGCTGTATCGGGCAGGTTTTTAATTCGCGGTCCTTCCTCTATTTTCGTCGCGCGGCTAGGCCAGAAACGTACGTGCGATAATGTAATAACGATGTGACACAGTTTCTCGTCCTTAACCCGAGCGGAATGTTAGAGAACAATGGAATAATGGAGGAATAGGAAAAATAATGGAGGTTACAGAGACGAAGAGTTATGTGACAGCGTGTCTGCAGCTTGTGAATTAGTGGAGTATTATGGCAAAATGAATAGATTGAAATAGTAGGGATTAAAAAAAAAAAAAAAAAAAGTGGAGAATTGTATTTGGAAATTGTAATTCCGCTTAATTATTGGATCATGCATTGTAATCTAGAGTTTTCTTTTTCAATGTTCGTACGGTTTTGTAAGTTACGCATAAATGAATTTTCGTTTATCTAACGGCTTGAAGCAACATTATGATTTATTACCTTACAATACGATGATATGAATCACAGTAGTATAAGCAAGTTATATAAGTTATACAAGCAAGTATGAAGTCATCGTTACCTTAAACAACTAATTGAATGATCTTTTATCAGCGATAAGAGTTAATGTACGTTGCATGTAATTTTGTTCAAGACGATATTAATAACAACAATCGTTTACGTTGAATCAAAAACAGTACATTAACTCGTTAAGATTTGAAAAAAATTTTCTATTTCCAAATTACTTTCCCTCTTAACTCGACTAACCTGATTGTGGTATTAAAACGGAGCACCGTCGATGCGAACCTTCGAAACTGCTGGCACAGTTTAAATCATCCCAAAGTACAAACAAACCCGCATCGATAAGAAGATTTTCCTATTCGTGAGAAAGTTTCGAAAGAGTTTATTAATATTATAATATTAATCTAATGCGAATTGGAGCGATTTGTCCCATCGACAATCTCCTCATCGGTAGTCGATAGCGATTAAATTTCAGAAATGCTCTAGTATATATGTGTGTATGTGCGCGCGCGTATGTGTCATTCGGGGGGATGATAGGTGTTCGGCTGTTTCCGCCGTCGTTCGGTTACGCTCGGCTTTAGCTACACCGCCCGGACCCGTCAGTCTCGCGCATGACTTCGTACGAAGAGGAAGTGTTCCTTCGTCTTGTCGCCGCGGAAAAAAAAATCGATCATATTTTCATAAACGACATAAACGTAAGAACGATCAGTTCGCTGTAACGAAGGAACCGTAAAGACCGTCGGGCGACAAACGTAAAGGTTAGTGCGTTAAGACGATCGGTCAGTGATAAAACGGTTGGTGTCGAGTCGTCTCGTGATCGATCCTTGTGTGTATCCTGTCAAGGTGTTCTCTCTACCGTTCTCTGGTCAGGATATTATGCTACCGATCGCGTGTGCTGCGAGATCGTTTTGACTCGTGGGGCAGTCGACCACAGATCACTGTGCAAAATGTTACCGCAAACACCTGACATTATTCCCACCACTTTGAACCAGGTAAGCGAAAACGATCCGAGTCGAGTATCGCTCCCGGAATTCTTATTTCAATTTGTCCCGCGTTGTGACCTTCAACCTGAAAGTCTCGCCTCTTTCAATACGGCCTAGGGTGTGTTTGTACCGGCGCGGCGAAATACTAGCGTTCCGTTCCCCTTCAACACACGAAAGCGTTTTGTTTATGCCGTTTCCGAGAATTTCGACACGTACGTACGTACTTTTCTCTCGTGTTCTTCGTTTCGTAACTTTGTAAATTCGTCTCGTCAGCGTGGCAGAAATTCGTGGAAACGGAGCATACTTTCGAAGTGGCACGCCGGTTTTCATCGAAAGTCTCTTACGTAGATGTGCGTAATATACGTAGTACGTGAACGTCGTAACTAACGTTCGATTATATCGATTTGCTAACGTGACAGGTCGAGAGTAGTGGTGACCGCCAAATACATATCGATTGCGCGATTCTTCGTTGAATAACCGTTGTGTATCCTTCGAATGTGATAATAAATCGCAAATATGTGATAATAGTTCTATGAAAAAAAAATATATATATATATATCACGATTGTTCGAAGAATACTTTAGAGTATCGATATTTAACCGAAATACAAATTGCTAAAAATTATCGATATTGGTAGAACAAGATTTACACACCGTGTAACACAATTTCCTGATTATTTAAAATAAGCGTGTGAACACTCTTGCGTGAACATCGATTATTCGAGATAAAATTTGCAATATCGACTAGTTGTAAATGAATACTGTTGGAAATCGATATTAGTACTGTTTCACGGTTTACGGTACAGGTTTCGCGATTATTCGAAGAATTCGATTTTCCTTGGGAGTATCGATTGATTGAACGGGGAATGTTTGAAATGATTGGTATTAGTGGTGCTCGTTATAACAGTACTGTATTAGAGTGTTGGAGCAGCGCGCCACTCCTGTCAAGATGGCGTGGAAAAGACAAATATTTGCGGTCCGCCGATGCCGGTTAAAGAACACCGTCGTTGTGGGAACAGAAAGTTCCTTATGTCGCTTCACGTTCTGTCAGTGTTGCACGCTCGTTTCCATGCCTCTTCCCGATATAATAAACGTCACTGTTAATTAGCGCCGGCCGACAGGTTAGCTCATCGATAATGTCACGAGCAATCGATTAATCGAACTCAGCCGGATTATTTCGTACGCGCGATTCCGTCGTGCGTTGCTTGCGTTTACGAGGATACGCTTAACCGACGTATCGTAAACGGGTTTCGAGTTCCTTGTCTCGCGAGTCGTCGTTTTGTTTCATAAAATACACTTAGAATTCCGTTTCTTGCGAGTGGTTGCAATTTAAGTAGAGGTTATGTGATACCAGCGGATATTTCATTAAAACGAGCACCGACCTTGAAAGCTGCAAGCAGGTACATATTTATATTATATCGTATCGCATAATTTTCGTAGGAAATTATGTAGTGATATTGATTTAATAATGACTTTGAGAATGTGATTTTCAGTTCTTTTTAAGTCGTACGCACTTTCCTGTTCTATACGGGTTTGACGTGTTGTGTGCATTTGAGGTTAGAATCGCAGTTGAGGTATAGATTAATCGATTGATTTTTGTTATTGGTTTATTGACGATCAGAAGTTCTCTGGTCCTTTTTTAAATAATTTTTACATACATCAGAATTTTTCTGGTCCTTTTTTAAATAATTTTTACACACACATATATATGTATGTAATGAAGTTAGTTAGTTCTGTCTATATATATATATATATATATATTATCGAGAGAATACGATTTGGATAAATGATTGGAATGATCGTGACAGCTTGATAGCTCGAATAACGTGTTATTATGGTTTTTAGATTTTAGTAATATCTAAAAGCATTGGTTGAAACAAGCGTTTCAAGACGTCATTTCTTGCAATAGCGAGAAAAGATGAAAAGATAGAGAATGGCATCGAGCGCACAATGGCTCCGACTCTGTAGCGTGATATTATAATGTTAAATATGCAACGAAAGAAAAAAACTCTCGGTTGAAGAACATTAAACGAGGGAAAAGAAACTTATCTTACCTTCTAATCGTAATAAAGTTATTTAAATCTTTTTTTTTTTCTATCAGAAATTATTCATTTTTTTATTATTTCACAATGACCATGGCACTTGTTGTATGTAGAAAACTCGATTATATTTTGTTACGGATCTTTTTTTATTTATTAACTTATCAGTAGCAATAACTTTTCTTAGACAAGCAGCGAAAAAAAATTTCACATGCCGTCTTTTTTCCAAGTTCTTATCTTTATTGAGAAAGTTTCAAGTAATTGCGTATAATCGCGTATATCATTGTAGTTCATTATGTAATTATAGAATTATATAACGTAATACAAGACGTTGATAAGCACTGTAGAATATGTAGGTATTTTTAATTTCATTTTTGAAACATAAAGGGCCTAACTTGCCTGAGAGAGTGAGAGAGAGAGAGAGTCGCAGCGTTAATTTTATGGTATTTTAGCGGACCATGCTATTGTTTGCTCGCCGCTATGTTTTGTTGCGCCAAATAATCGACCTCCGGTCTATTAGCGTAATAACCGTATGAACATTACAATCGTGATACAATTATCGATGTTATCGTTGCAATTTACACTGGCATTAGCACATGCTACGTATATATTTTTCTCTTTTATCAAATGCAAGATAAAACGCACAATGGCTGCGCCCGTTGTACACAATGGATGCATAATTATACCTATCGTGTTCGAAGTCGATCGTTTCCAATCGTCGATTAGAAAATTTCTAAATAACGTAGAAAATTTTCATCAAATTCTCTTCGACGGTAGTTTCACCGACGTTATGCGATCATCTCTAGATAATCGTCCTATAGTACTTTCTAACTAACAACAGCAGCAATTCTGTTATCGAAACAATCGAATATTCCTAATCAATCGAAAATAATGCAGGTGCACTTTGGTCCAACCGCAACCAGATATACCGTTGCTATTAATTTCATCAACAGAATCGCTGAGAGCTGTTAGCAAACGTTCATTTTCGTTCGATTTCGCTCTAATTAGAAGAGCGAAATCACTGCAGGCATCGATCGCTCCATGTGTAAATAATAAAAATAATAAAAATAACAATATATATTTGTAATTCTCTAATCTAACACAGAACATTCAAACTTATTCGACTGAAGGAGAAGAATTCAAAACAAAAGATTTTCTCTAAAATTATTGATATATTTGATCCATTGGTTTTTACTCGATTAAAATTATTCATCTTTGACGATATAGTTTATTAATATCAGTTAATAATTCAAAATTATCAAATTCGTTCGAAATATTAATTAACCTGATAATTCCTTCAAAGAATTTAGTCGTACAGCAGATAGAATAATAGAAATTGATTTGAAATATCGGCCCCTTGACTTATCATTCGGGTTCGCATAGCGTCGAAGAACGCAGGATAAAATAATTCTTACGAATCTAGAGTGTTAATTTTTTGATAAAAGTTCTCGTTGGCTCGTTGCCAGTGTGCGTGACATCGAAGAATTTTCGAATACGAACGCTGTGCCAACGTTTTCGTAAATAAATATTGACTCGTTTGCTCAAACGGAGCGGAAGTGGTTCCGCTCGCTGATATCATCCGATTTTCTGGGTATTCTGGACGACTGGAGACACGTTCACTATCTCTTCTCTCCACGACAGGTTTCACTGTCGCGGATTTCGTCGAACTTGAACGACACGCTCGCTTCGGGTTTATCGTTCGTGGAAAGGTGCGTGATGTACGTGGCCGGAGAATTCTCGAGACGGACTCTTATCGATTGTTTCGAAAGTCGATGCCGCGCTGCTCGCTCTGCACGTCTACGAAAGGAATCCGTAGTTTTCGGAATAACATTGACAGTACGGCTTTATATAAATTTAATCTCTGAAACACATTTGTTCCGCGTATTTGACATTGCTTCCACGTAAGTGAAAATTTTTTTATTAAATTAGTTACTACGCTCAGTTAGGATAATAAACGATAAAAGTAAATTGATTCGTAAGAAAATAAAATAAACGAGGGGTGCTTACACGGACAAAAATTTAGACTTTGTGTTCTTAATCGCCGTCAATGAGAGTTTATTTTACGAATAAATTTATGTATATTTGACACAATATATATTGTGTGAAAATTGTATTTTACGAACAAATTTCATTTCTACTTTGTTCCCTCTCGCATCCCAGAAATAAAATTTTATCTAATTTCGTTCTCGACACAGAAATTGGTCAATAATCGCAACTAACAAGATTTCAAAGGTAATTAACTTCTCTGGAGCGTATTTAGAATACACGACAGAACCATAAAGCCAATTTAAACTGTACCGTTCGTTCGTGAAAATGTTAATGATTCAGCGGCTTTGAGAGAGAATGAAACGTAGCTTTTGTCGAGTCACATTCGCCCATTGAAATCGTCTAAACGCGTCTGCCTTTACCTGTTGGAGAAACATTAAGATGACCTGTTTTCTCAGAAACGCGAATGAGAAGGATATTCGACGATGACACCGCGGTTCGTGTCGAACACGATCGTGATTTTCGTAACAGACATTCGTGCCTCGAATTAATGTTGTAATCATGCATGCCGATCGCCACGATCGATTCTATAAGCTTCAATTATTAATAATTGGACACGCTTCGGCGGTTCCAACTACGAAGATACAAATTTCGTGCAGCACGATTGATCATGAACGTGAATTTTCTCCCATTGTGACTAGTCGGGATAATTTTCTGCTGCGAATTCTAGCCTGATCGAAAATTTTAAGTTTAATCGAACCGAAGTTAGGTCCGGACTGCGACGATACCATGAATCCGAGAAATATCATAATCTCGTGGAATCGCTCGGGATAAATATTGGCACTGATCGGTCGAATTTTTATTTATCAGTCGAAATTTCATACAGCGATAATTCAATTTAACGAGATGCTTTTTAGACTCGAAACGACGAAAGTTCCGTTGAAACTTTCTCGCGAGACTTGTTAGGAAAACTTTTTATTCTTTTCCGTGTGTAGCAGTTGTACGATTAAAAAAATAATTCCACTGAATTGTTCTTTACTTTTTCCTCACTTTTCTTTATATCGTGTTATCGCTAGTTACAAAAACGTAGCATCGAGCGCGAATATTAATATTTAAATAATAATTCTGTGAAGTCCGATAGCTCGAAAAAACGACTTTTACGAGATTTAAACTTTGTAACAAGTGCAGACTGCTCCGAGTAGTCGTGGAACTTACTTATTCAGTCGTCTTTTATTAACAGCGTGAACCTTGAACCTCGAAATTCCATTCAGTAGAACTATTATTACGTCGAGTACAAAACGTTCTGCTTTCATCCTTGATATTTAAATAACCGTTCTAAATCGTTTCTTCTTCTTCTTCTTCTTTTCCTTCTTCTTCTTCCTCTCTTTCATCGACCGCGGATGACAATGAGAAAATACGTCTTTTCATTGAATCCCGAGTTCAGTTCCAGACCAAGCCACAAAGTAACGAACTATTTTTGGTCTTGATATTAATTGCTGTCTACGATAACGGCGAAAGGGTTCGTAAGAGAGATACACATTGAGAGAGACACACATTCGTTACCATTTACGGGGACGTACGTACAACGTACGCTTGGTTGCTCAATGACCGACAGTATAATAAATACGTTGAAATCATTCGCAGAAGTTTCTTAATCGTTCCGTGTGTGTTTATTTGCGTATAGATTGAACGCGTTTGCACAACTACTCAGACCATCCGATACGATATAACGTATACAGAGTGGTTGTGTTATTATCAGCTGGTGGTTCTGTATAATAGACGTATAATTATAATTGAAACGTATAACGGAAGATTAATTATAATATGCAAACACGGTGGAAATGGAAAACGCCCGAGTAGTTTCTTTTGTTCGTAATTTCCTCGCAATCGTGTAGTTTATTTTGGCAATTATTCCAGTGATAAAATATGAAAACGCGACGATTGATAGATTGACAGATGATTGATTTTATAGCGTATACGAGTAACTAATTTTTTATGTATTTTTACGAACGTGTATCTTCTTTTAGAACATGTGTACTTGATACGTACAATGATGAGTAAAACTGAACACACGTATGGATTTTTAATATTAATACATTAAAGCGGATTTTAAAAATGCAACTACATACATACATAGGCGTAAAGTGTCTTGTTTGTGACAGTAGTTAAAGGTTTGAGGTAATTTTTGAGATCTATAAATTTCGAAATATAGTTCGTACGAGTAGCGCCTTGTTTGTGACAGTAGTTGAAGGTTTGAGGTAATTTTTGAGATCTATAAATTTCGAAATATAGTTCGCACGAGTAGCGTCTTGTTTGTGACAGTAGTTGAAGGTTTGAGGTAATTTTTCAGATCTATAAATTTCGAAATATAGTTCGTACGAGTAGCGCCTTGTTTGTGACAGTAGTTAAAGGTTTGAGGTAATTTTTCAGATCTATAAATTTCGAAATATAGTTCGCACGAGTAGCGTCTTGTTTGTGACAGTAGTTAAAGGTTTGAGGTAATTTTTGAGATCTATAAATTTCGAAATATAGTTTATACGATTTTATTTGTCGAAGAGAAAAGAAGTATACATAATTTACGAGGAAGATTAGTTGCACTTGTTGTCGAATTACGATTTCGTTTCCATCATCCTACGGTTCTATCACGCGTGTTTCATGCAAATACCGTGTAAAACCATCACGCCAGATTTTGCAAGCGCGGAAATGACGTGATCGCTGAGTAAAAAAAGAAGATTAAGTTGGAAAGTCGATAGTATGATAAATGGACGAAAGTATTTGCAACGTAAAGAGATTAATGTTGCATGTCCGAGGCACGTTAAAGGGCCATGAGATCGCTTTAAATGGCAAACGGGGTCAGCTTGGTGATTTGCAGGAAACTCGAACGTAATCGATCTATAGTGAAATCTATATATATAACTTAATTTTACTTTCTACAAAATCATTTAAAAAAAATTTAAAATTAACAACGAGTCTTCTGTGAAAGTTCCTTGTCTTCGTTATCAGTAAATTTCATTATTATTTCAAATAGAAATTTTTGTTTTATTCTAAGTCTCCACTGTTAATTATTTTATATTATAATATTTTTAGAATTTCGTTCTACCTTTTGACGACATAGGGGATGGAACAGTGGAAAGTTTCAGTTCGAATCGAAAGATATCGTCTATTTGCCTTAAACAAAGCGTGAGTAGCGAATAGTATCATCTCGATATTAAAGGATTCTATTCGTTCGTTGGAACTGAGCAAACAAACGTTTCGACTCCACGTTGTTGTAATCGAACATACAAGGAACTCTTTGTTATTTTCGCGACGTGAGCACAGAATTTAAAAAAAAAAAGGTTCGGAAAAATGCATGCTTCCTTACTTCAAACCGGAGCAAACGTCAGAGGAGAATAGCGAGTTTTCAATTAAAGAAATGCAAAATTTAATAAGAAGAATTCTATGCGATTGTTTCGACGATGGGAAAGAGCGACGAGAAAGAGGAACTTTAACGATGTAGATTTGCTATTCTTCGAGCACGTGCTTTCTGTTAACGATCGCGTTATGTGTGTTAACGATGATGCTCTCGACTTCTCGTCACGAATACCGTGACTTCTGTGGTATCGCGCTTTTATGTGCCGGCTCTTGCGTTCTTTGACGACGAAAACTTGCTACTAGTCGGCTGCTCCACGTCTGCGTGTGTACACTTTGATTTAAATTCCTCGTTTCCTCGCGTTTGTCCCGGCAGAAATACTTCTAACTGTTGGCTTGTCAACCGGATAAGAGGAATTATGAAATTCCAGATGTTTCGGCCGATTTGTCGAAATAATTCTCGCGAGGATCGTAGGATTTTGGAGCGTATCGTGGTATTTTACTAGATCATTTTCGGGCAAATAATATAAATTTTAGAAATATCGTAAAAAACTGTACTTGTACCCCAGTACGATTCGTCTGAAAGCAACTGTTCTGACTAGGAAACGAAGACGACTTTTCTGCCATAAAATTTTGTTGATACGCAAACATTTAAATCGATACAAAACAAATTACAGGCGCGATCGCTCAATACCAGACAACGCCACTCCCACTCGAGATCTACCCCACGCCCCTTCACGAATCACGTGACCCAAATCAACCAATCGCTAATTTTCGTTGCATTAGCGTTGCACCTGAAGAGGCCCGATTTTCTGGGTTACCCTAAAATTACTTTCAGTGATAATAAATTCACGTGCATATAGTATTTTGAAGCACGTAGTGTTTTATCAGATTTTTTTTTGGAGGATGTTTAGATTGGCCAAAAAGTAGTTGCGTTCTTTTCCAATAGATGGGCAAAACTAAACACGCACGTGGAATTTTAACATAAATAATATTTTACCGAGCATTTGCACGTAGAATGCAAACGAAGCAAAGTATGTAATATTTTGTAGGATATTTGGCTTTCGTAATAAAATTCCATGTTCTCTCAAATATAAACTGTTTTCATGGAGTCAGTTTTACATCGCAATTTAGTTAAACGAAAAATTGTGTTTGAACTTCGTAAAAAGAAATCACGTATTAAATTTTATAGGTAAGAGTTTCTACTTCTACTCAGTTCGTTTCTTCCGAGGATGTTTTTAGTGAGTGGGAAAGTAAGAGTAGAGTTTTATTCTCTTAGAGAAAATCGTAAAAGGCATCATTACTGAGATATGAAACTCAACGGGTCACATTTCTCCTCTAATTTTACTAGAAATAAATCACTCGATCGTCTTTTTGCCCGTCATTCTGACGAACGAAAATCTTTGCGTATCGTGAAATTTCTCCGATTAATTTTGATATCGTAATTCGACGTGTACAAGCACCGACGCTCGACCCACTTTCAGCTCGATATTAATATTTCGTTCATTCGTCCCGGTTGTCCGAGTAATTTCGTGAAGAAGCCGATACCACGGGATTTTTATGCGACGTAATCCGTAAAAATTGGAAATCCTCACGCGCGTCACGGATTCCTCCTCCATTCTTTCTTCCCCCCTCCCTCTCGATGTGGGAAGAAATTACTAACGACATTCTTGCGGGAAAAACGCGAGAAATAATCCGTGGAATCGTTTGTCACTCACGTTTGCTTTTTAATTCAAGAACCTTTGTTCGTAAATTGTTCTCGGATGACGAGTCAACGATCGAATTAACGGCGGTAATTAAGAAATACATTAATTCTACATTATGTGATAATCAATTGCATTCTTGTCGGTTACAGTTGAGAAATCGTTTTTAACTGGAAGATCTATTATTTAGACAGACTATATACATCTACTTTAAATGAAGATAGATTGAGGGTAGATTAAAACGAGGAAGTCCGTAGATTATCGTTGAGGGTTATTCAATTCAAAAAAATCAATCATCCTCAAAAGAAGATGTTCGAATGTTTGAATTAAAATTTTTACTAGAAAGTTTGTGGATTGTCAAGGATTATTTAATTAGCAATTGGTGAAAACTCGAATTATTTTTTAGGTTTGAAGGTCTTACTTTTTAGGAAGATCTTTGAATTGATATAATAATGGATTCTCACGGGAGGAGAAAGTATGTAATGGGAAGTGAATGAATAGTATACAGTGGTAGGTTATTCTCTGTCATTACGTTAGCATAATGTCTTGGAGTTAAGATGTTGATAGATATTAATAGTTGATAATCATCCTTGTAGATAAGTGCAGTAATCTCTGATTATTTTATTCTATTTCAATTTTTATTTCAATTTCTCATACATATTCTAGCGTATGCACTTTAACGATTGGTTAATTGATTTCTGTACGTGGACAGTTCGTGATGCAACAATAATAATTGTCATTTCATTAATTAACGCTTGTATTATATTTTTATCACTGAAAGTGATTTTAGCGGGGGTAATCCAAAAAATCGGGCCTCTTCAGGTGCAACGAAAATAAGCGATTGGTTGATTTGAGTCACGTGATTCGTGAGGGGGCGTGGCGTAGACCTCGAGTAGGAGTGGCGTAGTCTGGTAATTTGTTTTATATCAATTCGAATGTTTGCGTATCAATAAAATTTTATGGCAAAAAAGTCGTCTTCATCTCCTAGTCAGAACAATTGCTTCTCGGCTTTTCAGTGAGACGAGTCGTACTGGGGTACAAGTCGTGCAGTTTTTTTTTTTTACACACACCGTAACAGGTTTCTCAATTTCAGTTCAATTGATACGTAAAGCACCTATTTAAAAAATACATATAGTCCCGTTTGCAATTTCATATTTTATTAATTCTTCTTCAAGGATAAATATTCTTTTATACTCTCTTTTAAATTCTTTTACAATATTCTTTCATAATTACGATTTTCATTATAAAACGTTATTATCGTATATTACGATCTTCATCTTTCATTCAATATTATTCACTGCGTAATATTACGATCTCTGTTATTAAAAAAAAAAAGAAACCTTTTCAAACTTCATTTTGTTTAACTTTATTACCTCTACGATCGTAAAATATATCGCCGACTTAGTTTCTCGTGGCATCAAAGAAGAAAACGTGCCAGGAAAGTAATTTGCATACGCGATAAGAACGGAAAATTACGTTTTCGCGTAAAATTCTTTCTCGTCGAGAGTTCTCCTGTTTGTGTGACATTTTCGCTTTGCTCAACGGGTAGCAGTAGCACCGCCGCTACGGTACTTTTGCTCTCTCAACAACCACTTTTAAGTGACCCATATAACATCGTCCAAGTCGTAAAATGCTTCTTCCTTTTAACATCCTCCACGGTCTTGCCTCGCCTTTATCACGCATTATCGCCTTTATCACACCCTGTACGCGATGTTTTATTTCGCCACCAGGCGAATCCTTCTCTTTCGACTGAAGTGGTTATCATTATCCGATCGTTTCATCGAAAGAATCTCATTACGTTCTCGTTAACGGAGAATATTACATTGCACAAAGAAAGAGAAAGAAAGAAACAGAGAGAGAAAGAGAGAGATATGTTGTAACGTTTCGAGCGCAAACCAACCGAGATCCAACTTCTCAAAAGCAAGGTTCACTCCTGACGAGATTTCGCCAACATAATCAGGGACGGTATGTCGTGCCCTGCAATGATTTCCAATTCAAACGTTAAACTATTCCTACCTACGTGACGATTTAACTCTGAGTGTCTAGAGATGAGAGATCGATCTATAAATATAAATAAAATTGAAAGATAGGTGAATCAGGCTATGCTCCTCATTTGGTCATTAAGTTTCTAGACATTTAAAAATACTATTTTCGTAAAATAGTGAGTATTGGTAAAAATACCGTACATTCTCACAGAAGATTTTATTTCTGTTCTGAAACGAAAGGAAATTTCAAGCTAATACTAGTCGTCTCTTCGCTTCGTTGAAAAATAAAATTGATGGCGAAACTGGTGGTAAAAGAGCTGCGCGATGATTTGAGAACGGATAGAATATTTCGGTTGGATATTTGTGAAACAGTATAACCTCGGTATCGGAAGGAAAAACGCGGGTGGATTTCTAATCTAACGTGACATTGACCAGGGTGGAAGGGACCACCCCAGGTTGGGGTGGCTGGAGAAGCTCGGAATCGATCGGTCTCGGGGCGGGCAACCCCTATATGCCACCGCTACAGACATCTTTCGAACGCACCCTTCGTTCACCCTCTTTTTTTTAATTTTCCAATCATATTCCGTCACTTTCTGGGAAACACACCGAACCGGCAAATATTTACGCGTTGCTGCATAATAACGCGCACGAGTGTATTAAAATTGAACGAAAACAGAAATTTTGCCTGAAGGGCAAAAACGTTCTTTGCTTGCTGCGCGGAAAAATGAGGAACAACGGTGCTAATTTTAAGAATCGTTTCTGGTGTGCGTAGCGTAAAGTTTCAGAGTTTTAGAAATCAAATACAATTAAAGACAAAGTTTTAATTGAATTTCGTGCAATTCTAAATTCACGCGTGTTTCCAAATTTTTTCAATTACATCCATTGTGTACTTTTAAATCCACCTCACGCCGCAGACTGCAATAAATATTTACAAAAAAAAAGAAAAAAAAAAGAAAAGAAAGAGAGAGAGAGAGAGAGCAAAGAACAGCTGCAAATTCAGGCGATAAATTAACACCGATAAAAAGCAACGTCTTGGCAATGGCCGTTAACCGCTGTTTAGGAAAAGGAGTCATTCACCAAAGCTTGTAATTAATTCCGCGCGAAGAGAATTCACCGAAAGCTCGCTGGCAATTAGAATCGCGCTCTCTTTCTCTCTCTGCGCGCAGACGCGCGCTTCAAGCTTTAAGCTCTTTTTATTTATCACCGGCGTACATTCGCCGTGTCGCAGCGATAAGAGAACAAAGGTGCACGCCGGGTATCGCGGACAGAGGCTGGGGAGAAGGCTTGTTGCGCCATATTGCTACCGCGAGAGAGATCTTTATAGCCGGCACCGATTGTTCTCGCTCTCTCGGCCGAGCGTTTAGTTAGCAACAAGTAGTCAGACGACGTACGTGCTCCGCTCCGTTTCCACTGTACGCGCGTAACACGTGCGGGAGCAGGAAGCAGAAAAAGGTTCCGTAAGATCGATTTGCATCTTGCCGCGAGTCGCCGAATTTCGCGGCGTTCTCCGCTGTGATTATACTCTTCAGCAGTCCCCTCATATTTTATACTTTATATCACCCAGTCTCGATAGATATAAAATCAGTAAAACAGGCCCAAAATTTCATCAAAGTATTAAAATACTCGTATTACAAAAATGTATGCAATTAGTACATATTATATTATATTAATTAGAAGTATCAACTATAAAGAACGTAAGTACAAAAATGATCAAGTAATGTAACAAAAACTGCACGACTCGTACCCCAGTACGATTCGTCTCACTGAAAGGCCCAGAAGCAACTGTTCTGACTGGGAAACTAGCCACTCCTACTCGAAGTCTACCCCACGCCTCCTCGCGAATCACGTGACACAAATCAACCAATCGCTAATTTTCGTTGCAATCCCCGCTAAAATCACCTTCAGTGATAAAATTATGCAGTGTATCCCCTTTTGCTATTTCATATCGCGAACAATCCAATTTAATTTGAAGAGATGAGATTGCCTTCTATTATAATTCATGCACTTTATTATTATTAATATACGCACGTCCCTTTAGTTTGCTGATAATTCCGCGCTATAATTTTGGTTTTGCTTTTGTACCAGCTACGTACAGTTTCGTAGAAGAATTATCTCTCTATTTCTCTTTTTAAAGATAGTTTCGTGAACGGACGAAGCTACACTGTAGAAATCGAAATTTTACGACGATTTAATACGTTGTATGCTCAACAACCAGAAGACGGCTTTGTACTCGTAGAAATTGATACCTCAGTGGTAGATGTAACACGCAAGAGAGAGTTTAGAAAGTATGTTCGATATACGATCGATCTATTGTATATCGATCGATGTATATCGTTTGCACGTATATCGAAATCAATTTCTCATGTATAAAGCGGGTTCATGGGGGTTGGCAGGAAATTCGAGATGCTTGGCAATTGTCAATGCGATTCTGCGGGTGCCCACTTGAAATCGACGTGAAAATGGCACGTGATACGACTGAATCACGTCTAATTTACCTATCATACTCCAATCAATAAATGTCTTTTAGTATCAATTACTTTTAACTTCTAACAGAACTTATCTTTTGAAGATTAGGATTAAATACAAGTTTTGTATAAATATTCGAGATCGGCGATGAAATTAAGTTAGATTAAATTAAAAATTCTAAAATTAATTTTAAGAATTAATTTTAATTAATTCTAAATTTAAGATTTAACTCTGACATTTTGAATTTTATTGTCAGAAAGCATTGCAATTTTTGTTGTAAAATCTGTCGTCCTTCCAGTGAACGATAAAATAATATCAATACAGTATTTTATGTAATAAAAAAAATTCCACGATCCAAATAAACGCGAGGATCGTAATTTCACGGCGTTCCAAGTCACATAGCCGAGCAGACTTTTGCGTTGCGAAGCGTAACACGAGTAACGATACACTTTAAAGAACGATTGATCGATCGGGTAACTTTATACTTTGCCAGGTAGCAAACACCGTGTTCCAACAGATCGTGTGATCCTATCGCTTGAAACGGATGGCAAAGCTTAATCGTAATTGATCAGTCTTGAGTAACAAGATCGTTTGAATGCCTCTGCTCCAAAAATGTCTCGATGAAAAATTGCCTGCCTCTTAAACTCTTAATAACTTTCTGAAAAAAAGTCGCACAGCAGATTTTATGGCGAGACTTTGCAACGTTCTTCGAGACCGTGACGGGTTTGATTACGAAAACAATTCTTTCAGTGTCTCATAGAGACGCTTGAACGTGCAAAAGTATCTCTACACTCAATGAAAAATTGTCGACAGTTTTTGAACTCTTGTAACTTTCTGAAACAAAATCGTACAGCAAAGTTTAAGGAATCGTTGCAGAGCCAAAACTTCAATGTTTAAGATTATGGTGGATTTGGTTATGAAATAAATTTTTCCACTGTCCGAAAGACGTTTGAAGAGGTATCTTTGGTTTAAAACCATCTTTGAAGGAAACGAACTGTGAAAGTGGAAGCTTTACGTTTCAAAGCGAGTCGAGTCAGACTGTTCTGCGATTTTTTCTCGCAAAGTTGCGACGAAAATTTTTCATCGAGCGTACGTAAATTGTTTAATTACCAAGACGATCAAACAATTTTTTCTGTGCTTGCTCGAAAAATCGAAGAGGAATTCCGCGCGTGGAAATATCCCGAGCATCGTGACAATTGATTTCGGCATCTAGAAAGGCAAACAATCGTCGAGAAGAATAGGACGTAAAGTTTCGCCTGATTGCCTCGTGACGGCTCGCTTTATTTATTGACACTTAACCTCTGCAACAATTTCCTGCGTGCTTTCAGCATTACGATCCGCACTTATACAAACGCGCGTCCTCTTCGTGCGCGCGCTGGCGTTACTCGGTCGTAAACGTCAGCGAGCTGTATTCTCCAAGGGGATTTAGCCATTAATTTTCCAACGTTATGATTAAAACGTACGTAGAATCAGAAATATTTGTGGCTGGCGTCACTTTCTCTTTGAGACGTCTTAAATTTTATCGCCCGGTCTTATCTAACTGCAACGAGATTTCTTTGCAGAATTTATATAGAATAAAATATTACATTATATTATATTATACATGACGTAATAGAATAGTGATGTTTTAGTACTTCAAGGGAGTTCTCTCGGAGAACGTAACAGAATTAGAAAAACAGAGAGACGTGCCATAAACATACTTATGGCAAGTACAAAGATATTGTTTAGAAAATATCGTGCAGAGAATAAAGATTATTTATTCGTCTAACGTTTAATCGCGGATATCATACAGAATACAATAGCGATATTTCAATATTTTATGAAAATAGAAAACATGACAAAAATAAAGAGTAGTGATTTATTCAATATTTTATGAAAATAGAAAATATGACAAAATTGCAAAAATAAAGAGATCGAGTTCTACCAAGTAATTATAATTATAATTATAATTATTTGAAAGGTACAGCATCGGAGACGAAAAATTACTTATTGATCGTTGCAAGACAATTCTACAATTTCAACGTTTGGAAAAATTGTAAAACTTCGTTTCAGGAAATTTTTCTCGAAACAGAAGTGTGGTTTTCCAAAATATTTCGACACTCTTCTCTCAGTCCCTCGATTTAAATTAAAGACACGCGGAAAGGTTGAGGAACGTGAGTAACGCGCCAATTATGGAACGTTATATACGTTTAATGCAATCTGTTGCGAAAGCAAAAGTCATTCGCGGAATGAAATTTCAAACAGCGCATAGCCAAGCATCGGGACGCGCTGTACTTGCTCGCGGGCACACCGAAGCGACGCGAGTTTATTGTCGCGTAGCACGCTCGATATCGAAGATGTTGGAACGATGCTAACTGATAAATTCGAGAAATGAATGGATGAAGCTCGTTCCCGATCGTGCGTGGAAATTCAGTTCATTTCGTGCATGAGTTGTTAATTATTTTCTTCGAGATTCCTCGAATATAGAAAAGTAGAAGAAAAACGAGAAAATCTCTCAAGACGTAGATATTTCTCGGATGTAATCATTTTATATTTGCACGTGGTTTTTAATTATTGCGTTAATTCGTGATAATTGATGTCTTTTACGACATATTTTCATTGAAATACATATGCACTCTTGCTCAAAAGTCTTAGGACACTTAATATAATAATATAATATAATATATATATATATATATATATATATAATATTATACAAATATAATGCTTGTACAATACAATACATTAATATATTAACAGAGTCTTTATTGCAAAGTATGTTTGTTAAACATTTATTGCATTTAACCATATTGTATGTGTTGTATTTAATTTAATTTTATTATACGCATGTGTTGTAATATAATAATATTGATATGATATAAATATTGTATATAACATGTTTTATATTTATTATATTTAATTATATCATATGTATTGTAAATGCAATAATTTATATTATTATATTCCATATTGTGTATATATATATAATTTATATTCTACTATTATTGTTATACAAATATAATACTTGTCTTAAGATTTCTGAGTGGGAGTGTATATATATAATTTTAAAACGCGTGGTTTTAATACTATTTATATTTTTAATTCGTTACAGTTACGTGCTCTTGTAGATCGTAATTCTCGTTAGTCATAATCGCGTTACAGAATATTTGCAAGTGTGCTCACCGCTTTGCGACCCACGAGCACGAAACCAAAGATTTGCGTGTGTAAAATCACAGCGTTTTTAACGGAGAAATGCGATTTTAATGTAGAATTTTTCAAGTCTCAAGTCACGGAATAAATTTAGCGATCCATCTTTTAGATCCATGTTAGATAATTTTGGAAAAAGTATGCAGACATTTTATATTAAATGAATAATTGACATCTTAAAATAATAATTATTTATTGGGTATTGTCGTACACGTGCAAACTGTTAATTCTCTTCAATTTCAATTATATCAGTTATGAATTTTACCTTCTCCCAATGGTAATTACAATGCAGTAACCGTCAAGTATTTGAGTGTTAAACTTTTTTTAATAAAAACAGTGGTGATTCTGGTTATATCAGTCGTAGTTACGAACAACGTAGAAACAATACAGAAACTAAATAATCGCGCAATCAAGACGATGTGACAAGATAATGCACTCTTCAAAAGCAGGATGATACCATAATTCTTACCTTTCACTATCTTCCAAGCAATCTCGTTTAACTCACAAACGCGATAACTTTTCCTTGAGAAAATTCACCTATCACAGGAGTTCTCAGCCAGGAGATTTCACGAGAGGATTCAAGAGAGGAAACGCGACTTTATGTCTACTATAAACGATTTATTACTAATCGATCGAGATATGCACGTACAGGGAACGTACCGAGAAAATGTATTGAGATTTACTTGGAGAAACCATCAAAAAATTATAAATAATACAGTTTTTGAACATATTGTTCAAGCATATATTTAAAATATATTAGTTGTTTTTCGCAAAATACATCATTAAATTTGTCGTTAAAAAAAACTAATTTCATCAATTTACGATACAAAAACTGTATCTTTAATAATTTCCGAAATTATATTTGACAAAATATTCTGACACGCCAACTTTGAGGTTAGTTTACAACCTTTAACATCGACGATTGCCAATGATGGAGAGAAAGAAAAAAGGTCCAGAAGCAACTGTTCTGACTAGAAAATGAAGACGACTTTCTTGCCATAAAATTTTATTGATGTGCAAACATTTGGATCGATACAAAACAAATTACAGGCGCGATCGTTCAGTACCAGACGACGTCATTCCTACTCGAGGTCTACTCCACGCCCCCTTACGAATCACGTGACCCAAATCAACCAATCGCTAATTTTCGTTGCATTAGCGTTGCACGTGAAGAGGCCAGATTTTCTACCTCTGCTAAAATCACTTTCAGTGATAAAAATAACGTGAGAATAGGTTATATACAGTTGAATAGAAATTTTGTCTATTTGCTGTCAAATAGTTATTATTAATTTGCAAATTTAACTAAATTTATTTTTGCATTGTAACAAAGTAAACGAGAGTTGAGATCGAAGATTCTTATTTATTATTTTAACGAGGGAAATCTCTTAAAGAAATCTTTTAAAGAGGAGAAATGATACGGATGAAATACGCGAGATAGAAAAAGATTGGGAGCCACTGATCTGCTACACTTAAACACAATGTTACCCTTTTTTCCCCAGAGAATCTCTGTCTTTATCTACGCAAAGTCGCGATTGGAAAATTGAATTTTTAAAAAAATATCGCGATAATAAACGAGCAGCTGGTAAAAGTTATTATCTCTCTGCTGCGCTGTCATTATCACTGCCCTTCGCTTTGTCATTCATCGAGCGTATTACCGTATCTCGCGGTACGAATGTCGGTGAATAAATGAATGATGCATGAACGGGACACCCTCTTTGTGTGGTCACAAAGGAGCACGACGAAAAGCAGATAAAGTGGTGTTGCGGAATTTAACGCAACGCGCGATCGTTATTACAAATGAGAGCCGAATGCAGTCACGCATACACATATGTACACACGACGATTCCGATAATTCGCCTTGTTTCCTGTTATTACACGTGTAATATTCCACGCACGGACGTAAGCGGAATGCCTGGCGAGCAACCGCCCGTTTCAGTCAGTTTGCCGTACTTTGTAAATTGGAGGTACGAAGTGTACTTTCGACTTGACTTTTTATAATTCACTGCTATTTTATTACCAATTTATTGCTACTAGTTGTATAATTTGCGATTTTTACCCCTGTAATATTTGTCCAGGTGTGACTAACTTTAAATCCGAATGTAAGGTGGCAAAACTATGCAGTTTTTTGTCGTAAAATATCTCCTTAATCATTTAATATTTAATATTTTTTCTACTCGAAATTTAACATTCTTTCGATTTATGACGAAAAAAAATATCTATGGTCCAATAAAAAAAAAGAAATAGAAAGGATGACCTTGGAAATTTCGTAACCCATAAAAAATTGCTTCTCTCAAAATCGCACAACTTTTCTGTTAAACAATTTTTCATAAGACGCATAATTTAAGAATTATTTCAGGCGTGAAAGTTGCGTGAATCACTCTGTATATTACAATATGTCTCATCTCAGTTTTATAATAAATATAATATATAATTTCAGTTTATCAATGCTGGAGCAGTTGTGTATTATTGGGAGAGACAAAAATATATGTGGCTCATACAATTGTTGCTAAAAGTGTCGCACTTTCACTTGCACTTGTATTCTATTCGTAACATTTTCGAATATCAAAATTAAACACTGTGTCGTTAATTCGCGTCGGTTTGAGATTTGTCGTCGATTATAGTGTTAACTGAATTCATTGCTTGATTTGATCAATTATGGGAGTTACGTCATTGTCAAAAATTCAGCTGTCTTTGAGATTCTTTCATAAGATTGTTACTATCGGCAAGTTGTAACGTTGTTCCGAGAGTAAGTTTGTGCTAGCACTAACAAAAAACAAACGTATGCCCAATACATATTTTAAATTGTTACAACTTCGTGAAAATAAGTTTTTTTTTGCAATCGTGTGAATCGCTGCAAAATATTAGCTTGCAAGCTAAACTTCAACGCGTAATTAATGCATCTCAAACGGTATTGAAATTTAGTTTACAACGACAGCTCGACGCATAATTCGGATATCTGGAATAGCGCTGAAATTTCGTTCACAATCTGATGATAGACGATCGTGTCCGAATATTTGCGAATATATTTGTAACGCGAACGACGACGAATAATTATACTCGTAATTACAGGCAGAAATAATTGGAATTGATGACTCGTGTAGGTACATAATTAGGTAGTAGAACAATGACAAAACAGTGTACGTGCATAATTAGGTAACTCGGTAGCAGAACAATGATAAAACAGTTCGTGATCGTAACAATCGTGTTGACTTTTTTCTCTCACTTTCACTTATTTAAAACTGACGCATTAAAATTTACGTGTCGTATTCAACGAATAATTCTTGCATGTTACATTTCACATAAATCACCGTGCGTATAGAGTGGGTATAAGGAATAAATTTAAATCTGAAAGGAGCACGTAGGCAGCAGAAGAAATTCTTAAAAACACTCGCCTCGCGAAACTTTGAAACGAGAGAAGAACGCGATTCGAGCGATCAAATCGCAAGATCGTGAGAGCCAATATTTAAAAAAAATACCTTTAAAATGACTCGTGGAAGGATTGAAGAGGTCTCGGTATTGACTCGATGATTTGACCGTCAACAATAGAAATACCGACGTTCCTTTCCACGAAACCGGGCAAAGTACACAAAAATGTGGAACAGCAAGGTGCGAGTGGGATTACACGGACGTCTATCAATTTTTTATTGCGCCGTTATCGATAAGAGCTCTGAGCTCGCTCGTGTTCGACACTTTGAGCCTTGTTGTATCAAACGCGCGAAACGAACGATTACTGGCATTGAGAGATATATTATCTGTCATCGTCGAGAGAGAGAGAGATATCGATCGTGCTGCGTGCTATTTGACGGATACGCCACTAGCAACGTAGTTAGAAAATTTTCACACTTTTTCGCTTTTCCGTTTATAGCCGCGTAAACACGTGTTGCTCAGATAACAACCATCGCGATAAATTGCTCGCTTCGCTTTTAAATCTTGCTACCTCGTCGCGAGAATGTGTTTTAACGAAATTAATGCTTTTAATGCGTTAAGTCAAGCACACTTTTGGATATTTGAAAGCGAGATTTTGTCGATGAAATACAAATCCCGCTTCGAGTTTGATGTTGTTCGGATATGTTGCGATCCTTTAATTCGGATGCAGCTTCCTCTTCGCCTCGAACTGTTCACTCATTTGTCAGTTTGTCAGTTCCTCCACCACGAAAACTAGTTTCCAACTGTTTCCCTATTTTCCCCATCTTTCTTTAACGTTAGCAGCCACAGTAAAGAAAAAAATTTATTTTCAATTCGACCAGGATTATTTTTTGGTCAATTTTTTGTTCAGAAATTTGTGGTATTAATCATTAATTTACACCAATCATACTAGAAAAGACAAATTATTTTAACTTTATTAATTGAATTAATAAGATTAACAATTTATAAAAATTTAGTTAATATATAACATTAAAATGTCATTTTAAAATAAATTGAATGATTAATTTTTAATTCCACAAATAATACCTATACACACATACTCTCATATATGTAATGCGAGTGCGTGACCGCCATATTCTTGACGCAGTGGAGGGGATAGCACTAGCAATCAGGAAAGTGGGGGGGCAAGGGCCGCCAGTTAGCCACTTCTGATTTGTTTGAAAAGATTGAATAAGTTTCACTTAATTTCATTCGATACAACGGACAAGTTGTAGTGATAATTCGTAATAATTTTATAATTTTATAGTTTGTGTATATACATATTAGGAGTACCCATAAGTAACGTC
This sequence comes from Melipona beecheii, assembly GCA_032399605.1. Classification (NCBI taxonomy): domain Eukaryota; kingdom Metazoa; phylum Arthropoda; class Insecta; order Hymenoptera; family Apidae; genus Melipona; species Melipona beecheii. The sequence continues at coordinate 8,285,307 of JAUCMO010000507.1, forward strand.
GTTTTCTCCAAATTAATAAACATTGCCACCTAGTGGCAATAATCTAACTTGTTGCAACATAACCTATATTCTAGTTAAATATATTGACATTTAATGTGTTTATTGTTAAATTATATGGACATAGATTAAATCTGTATGGACTCTTAAATAAAATAAAATTTCGTACGGTATAAAGTAAAACGACAATATATGTCAACTCCAACAAACTATATGTATTTCTTTCCTGCCTGTGTGTTAAAATAGTCATGTTTCATTAAAATTTTTTTACTCATATGCTTATGAATCTTTTGTTTTTTTAGAAAGTTTAAAACTGAATTTAAATTTGCTTTGGTGATTTGACAAAAGTTTCTGCTGAAACGAAAGACGTATTACAATTGAATATTTGAAAATACCTTCGATCAGTTATTGCCAGAGTACTGATCAATTTTATATCTTTACAAACATTGCTAAATAAAACGTATATTTGTGTAATGCTAAGTACTCGTATATATAATGTATGTTTGTACAACGCAAAGTATTTTTATGTTCTGATTTCCAAAAAAATGCTGCCACTTTTAAAACTTAAGCAGAGTCCTGGAAAGTACAAATTTTTTTCTCAAATTCCCAAACACCGATACAATCGCTGCGACACGCGCAGGTATACACGTCCGCGTTATCGAGTGTTACACGCTTGAGTCGTCGGTTCCCAAGCGTTTGAAGCGGGCGACACGTAGAAATAGGCGCGATTCAATGAAGAAAGTTAACCGTGAATCTCCGTCGCGTTCTCGGTTGACAAAAGAGGTTCGCTCTCTCTTTGTGCCCAGGGATCCTGCACGACGGAATCTTCTTAAAGGGAAAGGACACTGACCCGTCCATTGTACCACCCTTGGCACCCCCATATAAAATATTTGGACAGAACTTCCGGCCCGAGACACGTCGCTGCCAAGAGGAGAGTCCTCCCTCTTCCTCCCCCGTTTTGATCTCGATTTCTCGAACTTGCTTTTCTTACCCTCCTTGACCCACGCTCTTGTATCCTCCTCACAAGTTTCTCGACGACGGTCGAAAGTTTCTCCGTCTGCCGATAGTTTCCAATTGCTTGCTTGTAACCGGGGGGCTTCGCAGAGAGAAGTCGCGACAGTGTGACGAGAACATGTGTATTTCTTACGAGTTCGTCGATAATCGAATGTACGCACTTGGAGTGTGTAAGAGCGCAATTGTGTCGACGAAAAACTGTCGATAATTTAAAAGATCGCGTAACGATTCGGTTATTTCAAAGCTTTTGCTTCGACAATCCTGCCCGTTTAAAACTGGAAAATTGGAAAGTATCGTCAAACGCGTGTAAGGATATTACAAAGTATTTTTTTCGCGATTAAACTCACGATCGAAATTTTCTCTCTTAAAACTCGATTGTTTTTTCATCATTTTGCTGAATTTGGAACATCGAGGCTAGCTGACGGACTCTGGGGATTTCTTCAGTTTTTGTTGTTTAATCCTGATAATAAACGCCGAAGAAAAATCATACAACGAGGGATCGTTGTGTAGGGGAGATTTCAATCTTCAAAATGATGGTAGATCTAATTACGAAAAATTTTTTTTTTTTTTGCTATTAACACACGCGTTTGAATTTTTACAATTTTCAAGAAAAAAGTAAACCTCACTTTCCTGTTCATTGGATAATCTATAGATAATCTGACTATGAAAATAGAAGCATTTTGAAATGAGATCAGATAGATTGTTGTACGATCTGCCTCTACAAAATTATATCAAGTTATCATTGTCATTGGTACAATTACGCTGTTGGGTGAGTTTTCGGAATGAATACGTTTTACGAGATTTTCGAGAACTTGCGCGGGGAATACTGCGATTGAAAGTTCTGAAGGTTTTATCTTGCAGTTGGTTTGCTTGCCAAGCGAATTCTGGAGTACCTAGATACTTTATGCAGTTTGAACGACCGGCTTTTATTGTGTCTTGCATCAGAGAAGAAGTTAGAATACTTTTGGCATGACACAGAAAAGATTCGTAATAAGAAACTTATTCGTAAATATTTAATATCTCTTCTATCTATTTTTATATCCACTGAATTTCAATTTTTAGTAATCATTTTTGCTCAATAATTTGCAATACAGTAATAACAAACACCAACTATAAATATATGTTTAGATTTACCAAAGTAACGAAATATGCTAGTCCAAGCACTGCTACGCTTCATCCAAAAAATCATCGAACAGTTCAATCAAAATCGCGTTTCACCGAATTCAGTTCCGAATCTTGCAATTGAAACAGGATAAAATGCAGATTATTTCAAAGTGCTTGCAGAGATCATCTTGTACGAACGGTTATTAAGTTTGTCTCCGCTCGAAGTTGCTTTCGCGAGCGATAGAGACGTTGGGATCGAGAGCATTGTAATTTAGAAGATCGAGGACATAGGGTACGATGCAATCTCCGGCGATGTTCCCACGATCTTCAAGATTCTTCGTACACGCGAGTGTTTCCCTCTACCTGACACGCTACGATTTCAAGGTGTTCAGGGCATATACAGGGTGCCTCGGCGTGATCCTTGAAATCGCACCTTCCAAAGGGGAACGCCAAACCAAGCCAAACTTTAAAATTATCCTTTCTCACTTTGCAATTTATCCTTCAATTCTCAGATCTCGAAATATTTTTCTTCTTCTTACTCAATTTTTTTTTAATTCTCGACGTGGAATAATTTTTGTTTTGAAGAAATTTTCAATTTCAAAAACTCAGTTTTTCGCACTTTTCGCGGTGTTCCATCTCGCTGGGTGTGTTTTTGGGGCAGAATTTTCAATCTTCAACACATTTTTCCCCCGATTTTTTCAATCTTCTAGAGCTTTTTTCCACTTTTTTTTTCCTTTTTTGCAATTTTCGATTCCACTAGAAATGTTCATGAATTTCGAAACGTTTCACTCCTACGGTTTCCGATTTGAAACATCTCTTTTTCTCCTTTTTCAAGGTTTTTTTTTCATAAATATAAATATTTTCAACGATGTGCGAATGTCGCCGCTGGATACACGGGGCTTACGGTAAATTTAAATTACGATAAAATATTTCAGGAGGCGCAAATATCCAGCTTTGATAAAAGCCCGACAGCTGTCGGTGCGTACGGCTCGTGGCACAATGGGATTATTCGACGAGCACTGTGAAAAAGACATTTTCGCGACGAGTATATCTGCGTGTCCAATTAAACATCAAATTAAAAATCGACCGGGAACCCGTGTGTGTGTGTGTGCCTCGAACGTCAAGCGCGATAAGCTCTACCAAATGCTTCCTCCCTTTTCGTTTGATTCTGTTTCATTCCGCGATTCTTTCCCGGAACAAACGGCGTTTTTACGGCAATGGAATAATTAGATCTGTCTGTCGACTTTCACAAACGTGTTTCTTTCTTCCTTTCTTTTTTCTTTTTTTTATTATTATTTTATCGTGGAATATTTAGGATTTCGAAATGTTTGAAAATTATTTTTCATCTCTAATAACTATAAAATATTCCAAGTGTTTGAATTATTTTGTCGTGGAATTATACGTTTAAAATTTCGAAGCGTTTGGATTTGGCAAATAGATGAAGAATTTGAAAAATTTTCCTTCAGAGAAGAAGAGAGTTAATTTCTCTTCAAACGTTCGTACACGTTAACGGACGAATCGAACGTGTATCGTGCTTAAGATACACGGGTAGGCAAAAACACGCTCGCTCTTATCTCGAATCGGCAACAAGAAGTCAAACATCGCGGCTTTTCATTGCATCAAACTTCTTCAAACGTTCAAACAGGATACGCGCGTCTGCGCGATGCGTAACCGATACGAAGCTCGTGGATAAACGAGCTTCTTCATTCGGAGCGTAGGGATCCGCGATCAGCGATTTCGCGCGTTACCACGCTGCTAGATGCAAATCGGTTTCGCGTGGCCAGAAAGTGGAGATTTCATCTGGAAGTTGACGCACCCTGCGTATATGGAGCAGGTGCACCGGTTACCTGCCGTAGGCGGTTCTACTTCTTCATTCTTCTTCACTCTGCTGCCTCCGCCATCATCCTCTTCGTCTTCTTTCTTTCGTTTTCGCCACGCACATACACACACATACACACATACCGCATCCTCTTTCTCTCTTTCTCTCTCGTTCGACGGGAATTAGTGGCGCATATAAATAGAACGTTTACACGCGATGTCGTGAAGCATCGCGATTACGATACGAGTTTCGTTATGGCTCCAGGTAAGCGCACAACCTTCTTCTCGGATGGATCCGTCAGCTGGCGCGGTCATTGAATTCCGAAGATTTTTTTTTTTTTTTTTTTTCTTGAAACAAGTTGGAGGATTTCTGCGTGCGTTCGCGGGAAATTCGAAGTTGCAAAAGTGTGTAGAATACATACTATAATACAGGAATGTGTTAGTTTACAGCATGAGAGTTACAATCGTTTGCTAATTCATCAAGTGTTAGCGATAGCAGCGTAGTTTTATGTACATTTTATGTTTATCCAAGTGTTTTTTAAAAGTGTTGAATATTTTCTTCAACTTTCTTCTGTTCATCGAATGCGAGTACAAATGTTTGTTGCAATTATTGATATATGTTTAATAAACTATTATTTGTATGTTTGTATATATAAATCGTTTATTATCGCAGATGTTTATCGTAGATGGTATAAATTTATCATAATGATATCTGTTTGAGACGTTTTCAAAATACAGTTGTAATAAATGTGAATTTGCATAAGTATGCACAGTCTTCTCGTGAAAATGAACACTTGCATCATATACATAAATGTGTACATACACACACGTGAGGTACAAGATATTTCAGAATTTTTTTCGAGTCTAAAAAAATTTTTACCTTCGTAAATTTTCATTAATTTTTATTTATTCATCATTTTGCCACACTAATTTTAATGCGCTGAAACTTTTGTACAAAACTTTCGAGCAAAGTTTAGTAGAAACTCGTGAAAACAGGCTCGATCAATCGTCGATAATTCCTACGCTTCTGAGAACAACCAGAAAAAGTATCCACTCGCTACAAATTCGGCTACTCTCGCGCACTCTCGAGAAGAATGAGTTTCGTGTGTTTTCGATGTCTTTGAACTCGTTGAAGCCAGACGAGGTTCTTTCCCTCTCTCCTGACACTCTCGGATGAAACAGTGTGTATGCACCGTATTCGAGAGAATCCGAATTTATTCTCGATTCTGGACCACCAATAGCGTGGCTGCCTCGTCGAGGAGGAACATCTTTCTTGTGGGTCTGTACGCGGTCGGAAGAAATAAATTATGGACGCCTCGTACGCGTAACTCATATCTCTGTCTTAGCCGCGGGTAGCCTCTGTTATTCTTAGGTCGACGATCCAAAGGAAATCGCCTCTGAAAAAGAAAGAGCTGATCCAATTTTTTTCTCTCAGAAACCGTTCGCCGAGTCGAGTATCCGATCCTACTCGTAAATCCGATCGTAGGTAAGTCGAGCCTGCGTTTGAACTTCGTTTTCACGAAACTTTTATCGCGTCGTGTACCTGCGCTACGGTAATTCGTGTTCAACGAGGAGGAGCGCGACGGGGTAGAAAATTTTACGTTTATCGCGTCGGAGCGGAGAGAGATACCGCGCACGTTGATAGAATTAGTAGAACGCAAGGAAGAATTGAGGATAATTGCGAATAATCGAGGATTTTATTCGCTGGTGGTAAGTGGAATTTGTCAGGCAGTCAAATAATTACCGCGTCGAGTAATTCGGCTTTAATTGTTTTCCAACGAATTTTGCGTGTTTTGCTGTTTCTGCCTTTTGCAATTGATCGATAGAACGTTAATAAATAAAATTCGCTCTTGCTGTTGGATCCGAAGACGAAAGAGATTCAAGAATTTACATCGACGATTGACAAGAATCAGGGGGATAATATAATAATAATAATTAACGTAGAATTATTGGTAAACAACATGGTAAAATAATTGAAAAGACAAACACATATATATATATATCGTAGTCCTGTGTAAAATACTCAAATTCGAAAGATTGACAAGAATCATAGAGTAAAACAATTGAAAATACGACGAACATATATCGCAGTCTTGCGTGAAATACTCCAATTTAAAATAAATCTTCCTCCCCTCTCTCTCTCTCTCTCTCTCTATCAGAGATCCAATTTTTTCTCTAAATGCTATCTCCCGCCGTCATCTCCCTGGTAACTGGCCAATCAATTTTTCATCCGCAACTTTCTCATCAGAGAATACGATTTTTAATCGCGTCTATCGCATCGAACGTCCGGGGAGCCCATCCTACGGTCCCGGCGTTTCAAAATGTTCGACTAATTGAACTCGAGAGAGCTTCCCTGACAAGCGCTTTCAATAACGTGGCGCGCACCGCCGATCGTAAGATAACTCTGCGAGCTGCGATATCGTACGATGGCTTTCAGAGATCTTCAAACGACACTCGCGGCCGTGAACTTTGAAACGATTCGTAACTACTCTATTTAATCGATCGACGATCGCGAAAATAATGTTTATGTCTCTTTTCTTCTTTTTATCTCGAGGACATTTCAGTTTCAGAACGACAACAATTAATCTGCTTTAGTCGATCGACAGAATCGCGATGAGAAAGATAGAATCGTGAGAGGTAGCCAAGCGAGCGTTAATGAGAGTTTCCTTTTGTGGCGAATTTTCTTTTTTTATTATCACTGAAAGTGATTTTAGCGGGGATAACCCAGAAAATCGGGCCTCTTCAGGCTAATGCAACGCTGATGCAACGAAAATTAGCGATTGGTTGATTTGGGTCACGTGATTCGCGAGGGGGCGTGGAGTAGGACCTCGAGTAGGAGTGACGTTGTCTGGTACTGTAATTTGTTTTGTATCGATCCAAATGTTTGCACATCGATAAAATTTTATGGCAAAAAGGTCGTCTTTGTTTCCTAGTCGGAACAGTTGCTTCTGGGTCTTTCAGTGAGACGAATCGTACCGAGGTAAAAGTCGTGTAGTTTCTTTATCTTTCTTTTATGTTTCTTTTCTTCTTTCTTTTTTCGAGAGGATCCTATCTCGGGGACATTTCAATTTCTCATCCTTTTACGTTGCTCCGGCATTCGATATGCCGTCCAAGCAGGTCAGGCAACTGGCCAGCAGCTTCTTTTGCCCCGCACACCCTTTTTCCAGCCACTCTTCGCGAGAACATTAGGTCGAAAATACGAGGTGGAAAATTGCCTCTTGCTTTACTGATTCTTTCTTTATGCGCTAGGTATTTCAAAATGGCTACGACTAAGTCGAGTTTAATTCGAAGAATTTCCTTATTGAGAAGATACTCTGAAGTTTAAATCTAGAGAACAATAATATTATAGTACAAAGAATAAAGTCGATAGTAGGAACATTATACGTTAATAATCTACTAAATATTATATTCTTTATTATATCGGTACGACAATGATCTACTTCTGAGATATACCTTATATTTCTTCACTGCTTTTATCTAAACTCGATAATAAAACAATTCTGTTTCCTCTCTACAATCGTATAATATATTTTCTCATCTCATCACGTGCCTTTAAAATTTCCTTTTCCGAAAATACATCCTTGTCGATCTGCAAAATTAAAAAATTACGGATTGGTCATTTTGATCGTGTTGATCCATGTATTTTATGAATGCACTTGTGCGAATTATTCCAATGAATGTTCTCACGCGTATTTAGAATATTAATTGTATATTTAATTTGTACAATCTCATTTTCCACGATGTTATCGTACATTCAGTAACATTATTCAAATACAAATATATTCGTCGAAAACATTTGTTTTCTGAATCGTGTAACGGGTTAACGTTATAGATCCAGAGGATTGCTCGACATGGTACCCACGCAAGCACCAACGATAAGATTAGATAAACGAACAAGAAACGTTCGGCTTCGAATCGATACTACGGAAATTTCACTCGAGCTTGATATACGTGTAGAACAAAAATTGGTGGTATTTCCTCGAATTGGAGTTCGATTTTTCATCAACCACCAAACCGAAGGATCCTTTCGATTCCGAATGCCACTCGAGTATTTCCTCGAGTAGAAAATCCTCGTGCCCGTGTCTCTTCTGCGCGAGGAAGAGGGGGTCAAATATCGCCCTATTTTTTTCGTCGGATAGTTCAATTCCTCGTTTCCCGGATTAGCTCGTTCTCAAGCTCGACGAATGTGTCTGTCTCACGGTCGTCGACCGAGAGCCAACGAGCTTCAGAGGGCAAAAGTGACAGAAATAGATAGAAAAGAGTGAGAGAGAGAGAGAGAGAGTGGACAATCGTTGCAGTTTCACCAGCAGGTTTATTCCCTGGAACCATTAACCCTACGATGTTTCGCATTTAACCTCCACTGTTTCCTCTCGGTTTTTCATCCCTGTTCTTCCTCCTTTTTCACCCGTTTGATGTCTTCTCCGTACGCTCTGAATCTCTCTCTCTCGTATCATCTTTTTTTTTTTTGTTTTTGACTCACGTATGTAGAGAAAATCAGACGTATGGCGCATAAAAGGGGGGAACGAAACGCGAGACTGTAAAAATTGCTGAATTTTCTCAACTCGCGAAACACTCGTGAAACACTCGATTAAAGCCAAAGGAGTCATTAAAGTCGGGATCAGAAGGAACTCGTAATTCGTTCAACTCTTGCGTTTCGTATTGAATTTTATTCAATTGTTTCGTTTGTTTGAGTCTGCTTGATCGGTTTAATTGTACATCTTATTTATACCTTGTTTGATCGTAACTCGAACTTTGTCGATAACTCGTTGATTTTTTTTTCTTTTTGAGAAAGCGGGGCCACGATAAACAGTCGCTTCTGGGGCTTTCTTTTCAGTTCTGGGGTTTTCTAGTGTTAATGATTCATTACGATGAGGGGAATACGCGTGATATTTCTCGTTCCTTCGTGTCCCATTGTCCCTTCAAAAATTGAACTTCAAGATCTAGATGCAGGTGACTCAGACACGCTCCAGCGGAAGTAACTACGCGCGTGGGAAAAGCCGCGGGGGAAAAAAGCACCGCGAGATGCTGCTCTTCCCCGTACGTAATAAACTGGCTTCCTCGACGATGCTCGAAAGTGTAACGGCAAGGCAGAACCGTGCTGCGAATTAAAAAAAAAGAAAAAAAAAAAAAAAAGGGAAAGCACCGCGGATGGTGGATGTGGAGAGACGAGGATATCTAGCGGGGGGAGGGGGGGGGACCGCGAGACGGAGAGGAAAACGAGGTCGTGTCGGGAACGCACGTCGCTCCGAGTGCTCGTCTCGCAAAGTGCAGTTAGCCTCGATGGACTTGCCGGATCGGTGAAACACGCGGGGAAGAGCCCACCTTTCAGCCAAGTGCACGAGCGAACGACACACCGGTTGAAAACACGGTTCCGTAGTGCCCTCGTTTTTGGAATTAGCGGCACTGCCACGGTCAGCCTGGCTGGCTGAGAAATTAAGCCCCAGCACCCGGCGCTGCCAGCGAGAGAGATGAATGAGCGCTTTCGAACGAGTCGCTCGACTTTGACCAATTTACGTCAGCTAATTTGGCTACCTGTATCGCGCTATTGGCGCACGCCGGGATAACGTTCGTCAAATGGAGAATGCGGAAGATGAGGAACGCGAACTGTTGAAACAAACGTACGCGTTTGTTCGTTCTTTCGAGGAATACCGTGAATTTTAATTTTGCTTAATTTTTATCGATATTCAGTATTAATATTCAACTTTAATTTTATTTAACATTTAAATTTTACAAATAATTGTACAATTGGCCGATTTTAAATTTTTTTTGAATATGTCAAAATTAATATTAATTTCTGTTCGAATAGAATTAATTAACAGGACTGTATGAATCTACTTATTTTAATTGTCGTTTAAATTATAATAATTTTGACACGGTCGTTCTAGCGTTAACAGATATTTTCATTTATTTATTTGCATTGATATTTTTGTTCAATCAAAGTCAAGTAAGACTGTCAATTCTCACTTGGACTTATTTAAATTCTAAGATGTTCTCTGTTTCCTTAAATTATAGAAAGGTTCCTTAAATTTCATTCTTGAAAATTTCGTTTGATAGAATTATTTAAGTTGATTGACTATTAGATTGCGCAAAAAGTTTAGAATAAAATTTGAGTACGTATCGGGCAGCTTCACGAATCCTTTTCTAAAAAAAACTTTTCATTCCTCTCAGCAATGAGCTGTTTCACGTAGATTTTTCAAATCCTTGGAACGTTCAATGTATCATACTATTGGCACAAAGCTGCAGAAAGCTAGACTAAATGAGAGTGTACAAGTGAATGATACTGAATCTTCTTGGTGAAGTCCAACAGGTTTTTCCAGTTCTTCATCTATAAATAAGAGCTACCTCGCTATCGTTGAATGTGAATTTGAATTCTGCATTTTGAACTTTGAACTTGAAACTGAAAGGAGTGAGAAGATCTTTTTTTTTTTAAACGAGTTTTGAACTTTGAATTCGAAAACTTTTTTTGCCATAAAATTTTATTGATATGCAAACGATTTGAATCGATAGAAAACAAATTACAGGCGCGATCGCTCAGTAGCAGACAACGCCACTCCTATTCGAGGTCTACCCCACGCCCCCTCGCGAATCACGTGACCCAAATCAACCAATCGCTAATTTTCGTTGCATTAGCGTTGCATCTGAAGAGGCCCGATTTTCTGAATTATCCCCGCTAAAGTCACTTTCAGTGATAAAAAGCGAAAGAATCTGACATTTTGTTATTGGTTATTACAATGTATGTATATTTGCAATTACTCGAGATTTTTCCTCGGGAGTAAAATTAACCACGAAATGCGCAGTGAACGAATTTTTTTGCGAACGCAGCAGCTTGTACGAAATTGAATTTCGTCGTATTACACCTGAAAGGAGGAACACCTCGCGCGGTTCTGCATAAAATTTTCCACGTATAATCCCACGCGAGAAAACTCCCGTGCGTCAGGGATGATTCCAATGGAATTTTTGAATAATTCCCGAGTGCGTATTTACGCGCGAGAAAACTCGCGAGAGCCGGCTCGAATTTCAAATCCCGTATCTTCTCGGCACACGAGGCGAAAAACGCATTTATTTATTCTTGTGATCCGACTATTTTCTCAGGCAACGCGAAGGATTTTTCCCTCGGTCTTCGCCATTCGTTCATGCCTGTCTCGTTAATTCTTCCCGCGAAACGCTCTTTGCTTGCTTGTCTCGATTTTTGGTGATTCCACCCGAGCAACGGGATTTTCATCTGAATAAATTTCTAAATAAATTTACCACCCTTCTTTTCGAAATTTCGGATTAATTCCTCGTTTGTAAGAACGCTAAAGTTTTGGATTATTTCTCGGTTTCCTTTCGCTGACAAATTGTATCGATGTATTATATAAATCAATTGTTTGAACATATATTGCTTGTCGAATCGATTTATTATGTTCATTTTTATATTCGATTACCATCGTAGATTAAAATTATGGCTGACGTGTGATTAAATTATTATCTTGCGGGAATAGTACAAACATCTTTTCAAATTCGAATTTTTGTATAAACACGTATTGTGAGGTAAATAACAAATGTGTTCAATAAAACTGATCGTGACAGTAATTTCTTCCGTCCAAAAAATAACTTTGTGTAAAGTAAAAACTGCACGACTTGTACTCCAGTACGATTCGTCTCCCTGAAAGGTCTACTCCACGCCCCCTCGCGAATCACGTGACCCAAATCAACCAATCGCTAATTTTCGTTGCATCAGCGTTGCACCTGAAGTGGCCCGATTTTCTGAGTTACCCCTAAGCTAATAAAGTCATCACTTTCAGTGATAATATTTCATGTTTTTATTTCAACGAACAACGCCTTCGATAATTTAACGATGAAACGTTTAACATAGAATTAAAACGAGAATCCTCCCCTCGAACTTCAGAAATTCTTCGACCATGAGAAAACACGATTTAAAAAACAGTGGCGTGTAGAGGATACAGGCCTAGCGGGGCGAAATCATAGTCGTCTGGCGAAATTTGCCGGAAGAGCAGTCAAATAAACCGACGCGTTGTTTGCACGCGAGTTGGTCGTGTCTCTGTTTTCTCTTTCAACGTGGTTTAAAAGTCCATAAGGAGGGTGGGGGCTGGAGAGACGTTCACCCCATGTCCCCACGTCTGGCGTGACTGTCCTCCCTCGTCTGCGTAAGATTAGATTCACCCCGGGAGGGTGAGGTGTAACGCAGTTCACCGATGGGTTCGACGTTGGCCCCTTCTGCTGGCGCACGGACCAAGAAATATTGCCTTCCTTCCACGCGCGCGACCCCATTCCCCACGCACACGCACACACTCCAAAGGGAAAATATCGTTTTCCCTTTGCTGCAATCTTGCCGGCGTTTCGAAACATTTCGACACGCTCTGTCGTCGTTTAACCATCTCTCGTCTCTCTGTGAGCTCGCGAAATTGTTCGAGTCGTCGCGAGGGGCGAGGACACGGGGAACCAGCCCTTAAACAGTGGTTAGGAACATCTGGTGGTGTTTCTTGCGTCATTTCCTCCGTGTGTATTTTGGGCGTAGAAACGGGTGAGAAGAAATTTTTTTTTTTCTTTTAAGAAATCAGATCGGAGAGTGGAAGCACATTTGGATTTCTATAAATACGTTTGCGCGAAATTAGATTTTTGTAAATATAATCGTAGGTGGAAATGCGAATTTTCATGAATATGATCGTAGATGCAAATTTAAACTTTCGTAACTATAATTATGGTTTGTCGATTTTCACTTTGGATTATGTTTTTGTATATTTGAAACTTTTTAAAATTCATTGTAAACGTTCGTAGCCTAAAAAAGAGTCACGTGAAAATATTTCTACTTTCACTTTGTAAAACGAATTTTCTCACGAATTTTTCGAATCTGTTGGTTTTCGGCGAGGAAATGAAAATGATGTAGAAAAACACGAAACCTTTGTTTTAGTATGATAATGAGCGTTAACGCGAAAGGTGTTAATACAACCTTCTTCCGCGTGAGCCTTTCTGTCTCCACCTACATTTCTCTACAAACCTGTATTTTCTCAGAAAGACGAGCGTTTTGTTTGTTCCTTATCTACACGTAACTTATCGGACTGACATTAACAATTTTCACTTTTTGCTTTGCTCGATAAAACGCAAAAGCGTACGATCACTACTCGCGGAAAATTAAAATCATTTTTATAACTTTCCCATGGAAGTTATAAAAATTTATATAGAAAAAAATTTCGACAATATCTAAATCCATGATTTGAAAGTCATTTGTTTGCCCGAGAATGTTACGTTTGTGCAAAAAAAAAAAAATTTCAAGATAGATAGAAATCGGGAGATAAATTAAAAATTGATGATATTATTAGAAACTTCCAAATTGATTGCTCGTATTTGACACTTAGTCACGTCCAGCGCGTCATCGAGTAACAAGCGAGACGAACGAATCGTTCGGAGAAAACACGAATTTCATGGGGTTTTCACGGGGATCGGTCGGTCGACAAAGGTCAAGGCGCATTGATCTCTCGCAATGGCCAACGAAGGTCAAATTCGTCTCACCCGCAATTTCCCTGACGAATATTTCGGGATCAGACGCTTCACGAACGATCGTTGTTACGAGGGCCTCGCGTGGGACGATAACTCATTAAGAAATTTCATTCACTACTGTCAGGGAGTCGTCCTCTAGTCTAGTCCTCTTCTCGTTTCATTAACTCTGACAGATTTAATAAGGCAGAGTCGTGTAAGTTGGTCACGTAGGTGCGCTGCGTTAAACGTAATTACGAATTCGTGACATTTGCGCAAAGCGCGCCGAAGAATTTTAATGGGTATTTAGAAATGTTGGGATTGATTTTTTTTTTGACAGTTTTATTGACAGGTAAATTTTATTTGATTGATAGTTTTATTGACAGTTTTTCGAAAAGTTTACGTTTGCATATTTAGGTGACGTTATTTAGGTTAAAAATGTCGAAGAAACGATTTTTATTATATTTTTGGTATAATCTTGGTGGGCTTTTTTATTTCTGCTGAAATGTCTTCAAAGATTAATTTAATGCTTTATTCGATCAATCCTCGTTCGATTTTGTAGTATTTTTCGTTTGATTAACTTAAAGATCAAATTCAAAATGTGGAAATTGAGAATTAACCTGTTGTCAGAAATAATCGTCGTCCGTAAATTTCTTAAAATGGTCAAACGAGAGTAAATTTTGTTAACAAATTTTCGAACGACTCGGATAACATTGTCAGACAAAGAAGTACGTAAATAAAACGTTGTGTCGTGTTATCGCGGCTGCGCAAAATATAAAAAATATAAAATTCGTCGAAAAAAAATGGATGAAGCAGAAAACAAAGAGAATAAAGAATATCACGCGCGTAGCTGTCCTCATTCGCGAAAGGTCATAATTCCGAGAATGCTCGCCGTGCAATGCGGCGATGCAATTCAGTTTGGGACGAGTAGCGAGCGCGCACTTATCGCTCGTCATTAGATCGATAGTCAGCCTCGACCTTTGGTTCCAACTGGACGCCATTGCTCGTCCAATTAAGCCACGACAGGAAAGGAGAATAAATTACAAACGGTATTCCTGGGAATTGCTGCAGGATACCGATAAATAATTCACCTTATTGAAGCTTGAACGACGTTCAATTAAACGCAATTTAAACACATAAATTCCGCGTGCGACGCACGAATCGTCCCTCTGTTGGTTATTTGTTCAGCATTCTACTTTCTTCCCCTGGTTTGAAATCCTCTTGATTACGCGTGTAATATTTCAATGAATCTGAATCTCACGAAATTGATGCACCATACGTGAGATTTTCTAGACACACGCACACATATGTACATGTATAGGATGATTCAAAATATGTGGAAAGTACGGCAGGAGCTGTACCTCAGTATACTAAAGTAAAAAGAAAAATTTATATAAATATATATCCAATGTGACTTTCTTTTCGAGTTAAAATTTTTACACGTTTCAACAATTTTTCGAAACTGGACGTTAGTTTATTATTTTTACCGTTTCTTTGCATGGTTTTAGCGTCATGTGAGTATTGTGTTGTGAATAGAGTAATTGGTATACGAGTTACGTTCAGTGAAGAGCAAGAATGTTCTGAACTGTTCGTTGCGATATTTTCTTGGCCAGCTCAATCTCCGGACGTCAATCTTCTCGGCTGTTACATATTTATGGGGGCAATCAAAGTTTATAAAATGTCACCTCGACAATTTAAGCTAGAAGCGATCGTTTCAAGCAACTTCTCTAACGATACACGTGTAAGCAAACGTAAACTAAGCTGTGACTCAAAAATTAAGTTACATTGATTATATACGTTTGTATTAGCTTTTCTTCTTTCTTTAAATATTTTATTCCCACGTGTTTTGAATTATCCTTTATACAGCTAAATATCATCTCCGTCATTTTTTGTTGTACAAAGAAACTTCTGAGGACAAAGTTGCACTATTTTAAGAGACAAATTTAATACTTTATTCTTTTTCAACGATCATTTGTTCACGCAAAAGCGTGAAAAAAGAAATTCAACCCAGAAAATCGGGCCTCTTCAGGTGCAACGCTGATGCAACGAAAATTAGCGATTGGTTGATTTGGGTCACGTGATTCGCGAGGGGGCGTGGGGTAGACCTCGAGTAGGAGTGGCGTTGTCTGGTAGATATACTGAGCGACCGCGCCTGTAATTTGTTTTGTATCGATTCAAATGTTTGCGTATCAATAAAATTTTATGGCAAAAAGGTCGTCTTCGTCGAATCGTACTGGGATCGTGCAGTTTTTAAAATATCTGTAAAATTAATCGCTTTAATTTCTTAAAAATATCGAGTAACATTCTACATATTTTTCTGTTTTTATCCAAAGAAAATTATTGATACTTTCCGACCAAGAGATCTCGGAAATATCGTCGAATCGATAAAATCTCGAGGATCGAAGAAAGAACCTCATGCCTGATCCTGTTGTCGCGATTAACAACGTGATTACCAACTCGCTGTAACTACAAATCGAAACGTCGAACCGTGACAGAGCAAATATCGAGGGAAGGGATTTGTTCCGTGTGTTCGCCAATCATGTTCGATCAGCTCGATCGGTAGGCGAGCGTTTGTTTAACAGGAAGCTATCACCGATCGACGCGAACGGCAAAATGGATGGGAATAATTCTGTCGGCTTGAAACAATGAGCCGTGCGTTCGTGAAAAAAAAAAAACAAAAGAAGGGTGGAACACTCGAGGAAGCAGAAAACAAGAGAACGAAAAGGGAGAATATATACATAGGGTTCAGTGAGCGAGTATTTGTTCTTCCCTATTTTTTTTTTTCTTTTTAAGGGTAAAATGAAAACACGAGATTGTCTTGTTGCGATTTCGTGCCTTTTATTCTCTTTCTATTTTTTTCATTAAATATTGGAGAAACTTTTTTGTCTCTCTTTTCTTTCCACTTGCTTTAGGTGAGCATGAATTTATTCGTGTCAGTGATCATTTTAATTAAATCAATAGTTTAATCAGTTGGTCATACGTTTTTAACCCTTGCTTCTTCATCATCTTTAATCTTTTCAAATAACTTTCGTTTTTGTAGTATTTTATTTATAAAAAAGAAGATGAAGAATATACCAAAAAACTGCACGACTTGTATTGTCCAGTACGATTCGTCTCAAATTTTATCGATACGCAAACATTTGAATCGATAACAAATTACAGGCGCGCTCAGTACCAGACAATGCCACTCCTACTCGGGGTCTACCCCACGCCCCCTCGCGAATCACGTGACCCAAATCAACCAATCGCTAATTTTCGTTGCATCAGCGTTGCACCTGAAGAGGCCCGATTTTCTGGGTTACCCCCGCTAAAATCACTTTCAGTGATAAATTATAAAATCACGTTGAACAATAAAATATCTAAAAATTACTTTAATAATATCTATTCATATATAATACATAAATATTTCGAGTCAGAGCATAACAGCAGGACTAAGTATTAAGAGCAATCATGTCATCAATTATATCATACGCACAAGTCCCAAAGCTTTTCCAACAAATTAACCATTCTCACTCTCACAAAGTTATTCACAAAATCAAATCTACCAAACCTAAAAAAAAAAAAAAAAAAAAAAATCGAACGCGAAAGAAATTGAAACGCTCGAGTTTCGGGGGAAGTTAAAAAATTATCAAAAAAAGTTAAACGAGTGGGTAGGAAAGGGAGAAAAACCGAAAGGCAGAGTAACTGGAGAAACGCTGGAACTGGAGAATCGAAGGGGCGGATCAGCCGATGTGTGTGCACGCACACGTACACGAGTCCAGATTCGTTCGCTTTCTCTGTTGATTCAGCCTAGTCTCCTAGAGCGGTCGTTCCACGCTGTGAAACAGCGAACACGAAACGACGTCGATATCGATTTTACGACTGACGGATTAGTTCCTCACTTTTCCCTCTTTTTTTTTTTTTTTTTTTGCACGAGACCGTGTCGTTAGCTTGTTCCATTGTGGTCGCGGCGAAAGAGGCAACGGCAAGAAGCGGTTGCCGAGCAGAGATTAAGAAAGACGAGGAGATGATGAAGCCGAACGAAGGGTTGAGGGACTGTTTCAAACGTCGTCGGTAGGAACAAACTTATCGATCCTCGTGTCTGAGCCCCCTCCGTTGCTTCCTTTCGAAAGTTTTCCGCACTCCCAACATCTTCGATAATCGCGTCCAAGTTTTCCTACGGAAAGGAAAAGTTTGGTCAACGAAGGACGAGGGGAAGACATTTGAGATGGTCGATGGTATTTTTTTGTGAATTATTCGAGAGATGTTTCTGTTGATTTTTAGACAGATGGTTGATGGAATTTCGTTAAATCAAGGAAACTGAACTTTTGGATTTTATAAAATCCCCAGATCTTTCAGTAACGAACAGATTCGAATAAATTCGGATTATGGGATTGTTGCATGGGCGAGGATAATTGTTAGACGTAGAATTAATCGACAATTTGTCGACTTGGAAATATGCGATTCGCAAAAGTTTACGTCACCGAGATGAAACGAGGTTGAGATGAAAGTATTAAATTGCTCGACACTTTTAGTAAGAACAAAATACAATAGAGTCATACGTTAGATATCCAACCTTCGTCTTTCTTTCGTCTTTAGAAGTTTACATAGTTTACGTAGTACATTAATGATTGCTCTGACTGAAGCACGAGCCGAGTTTCTCGGCCATCGCTTGTAGAACCAACGAGATAAACGCGAAAATCCACCAAGTTGAATAACTCGAAGACGAAGGGATGTGTAACGTTCCCTGAGATTCGAGAGGATTGAACCTACTGTTCGGAAGTTTCCAGTAAATCTCTTACAACGGTTACGCCCGGTGCCGGCGAGGAAGCGTGATATCCAGAAATGCACTTAACTCCAATCCCCATTTCTAAACTTTGACTGTCGCTCTCCGCGATGCAGTCGTAGGATATAAGATTACCGAGACGTCTTATCGGCGACTAGATTTCCGATTGTAACTGCTTGACAGGGTGGAAGGAAAAGTTTGTCCGTGGCTGTCGCAGATGAACTCTACACCTTCGATTCAATGACAATACTGTGGAAAGAATTTGTCGCAAAGTTGACTTTGACCTTGAATTTCAGGATCAAAATTTTTTTTTGCATTGCATTCTATTCATCGCGAAGGGAAAACTTTTCCAAGAAACTACAAGTCGCGAGCTAATAGTTCTCTGCGGACGCGTGAGTTCTAACAGCGACTTTATGGTTCTGGACGCGTGTCTATATTATTACGTAATGTTTATATTTCGCATAATGTTAACAGTTAGTTTTATCATTTGATTATTGAGACTCACACTTGATGCTACAACCACGATCAAACCAAATATTAGCGAAACCTACGAAAATTACGCGAAACAGACATCCACGTGTTCAGAACCATAAAGTCGCTGTTAGCACGCACGCGTTGAAGAAACTACTTTGTCATTTTTCAAGAGAACTATTAGGTTGCGACTTATGGTTTCTTGGAAAAGTTTTACCTTCGTGACGAATAGAATAAAATGAAAAGCAAGAAGAAAAAAGAATTTTTTACTCTGAACTTTAAGATCAAAATGAATTTTCTTTGCGTGTATTTCCATCGAATCGGAGATGTAGAATTCATCTGTGATAGCCACGTACAAACTTTTCTTTCCAACTTGTATCTGTCTGTTCAAAAATTAAATTGACTTTAATATTTAGAGTCTTCGATATTTCTAGAAGGATCCAAATGCTGTTCCAGATAAAGTTTAGTAAAATTTATGAATTCATCGCGTCTAATGAGAAATATTAAATCAAAATTGTGACGAATTCTGAATTGTTCAATTTCTTTCTTTTTGTTTAGTTGTACTTTGAAACAATCGCTATTTATTTGGTATTTAATTATCATTATTTAATACTGAAATTGTTAATGAGGAATAATTTAAAACATAACGATGCGTGTACTGACACGAAACATGTTAAGATCATTAACATTCTATTACTTACAATTATTAATATTTTTCTATTCTGTTTACTTACAATTATTAATATATCTCCACAATTATAAACTAAACTAAATTTCAGTAGGCAACTGAGTCGCGTGTCAAAGTGCAGAAGTTTAACATTTACAATTTGATACACAAATAACAACTTAATAACATAATATATCAATAATAACTTACTATTGATATTAACTTACATAAAATAGTATAATACATGATATAGCACATTAAATTCTATATACGTTCTGTAATGAAATAATATCGGTAACTTTTCAAAAAACTGTCGCGATATATCCACGTGCAAAATATCAAAATTTTTTCAAAAACTACTCTTTCCAACTATTTTTCTTTTTCGCCGGCTGTCACAGGTGCCACGTTGCACACGAGAGAGAGCACACGATTTTTCAAGTTCACGTGGCTACCATACGATCCCCCGACGCTTAACGATATTCCTCGAAGGCATTCCTCGTTAGGACCACGCAGCACCAGCAGGCATCGCGATGTCGCGTTTCGCAGCATGATTCCGGTGGGAAGATCACGCGGTCGATTTCACCGTGGCGTTCCCTCGCTTATATCGATACAAATCTCATTGATATTCGACGTCGGTTGCCGAAGGAAAAGAATTCGATCGATTGGATCGCGCGTTCGCGAGAACGCCGCGAGTGAGATGAATATTAATAAGCGGCTAGCCGAGCGGGAGGGAGAAAGGTCGTCTAGACTGGATAGAATTTTTTTTGCGGAATTGATTTCATCGCGGATGGGAAAACCGCGATTGTACAACGCGTCCGTCGATCGTCGGATTTATTTTTAGCCGAGTGATTTATTGTAGACAAGAGAGAGAGAGAGAGAGAGAGAGTTGAGCAACGAAAAAACAAAACGAGAGCAAATTAAGGCACTCGGATGTAGGTGACTCACTCGATCGTGTAACTTCTCGTATCGGTTTCTCTTTAGGGCAGAAAGCTAGGTAGGTGAATGTTCACCTTCGCGTTTAATGAACTCGCGAATTTCGTAATCTTTGTCTTAATCGTGTCTGAATTCGATCGATCGAAAGTGCGAGTATTCTGCGTTTAATAAGTTTCTGTTACGTAAAATGTTTAACTTTAAATTAATATTTAGGACCCTCTGGTCAAAAATTTTACACCTTTTATCCTGAAATAGTATTCAGTGTTAGTTGTACGTGATAATATTTGGAAATTGCAACGATTATTAATGCAACAACAGTTTAAAGGTTCTTCGTTGCACAATTTTTCCAATTTTGGAGCAAAATATACAAAAAAAAAAAAAAAAAAAAATAAACAAATACCTGTTCCAAGACTTTTCATCCAGAGTGTAATATTCTGACTTGACTCTTTTCTTATCTAACTTGTCTGCGAATTTTTTAGAAACTTTTTTAAAAATCACTTTTGGCCGAAATATTCGTGAAAGTAGAAGTTGCGTTGAAAATTGCATTCGTGCGAATCTAAACGTGAATTAGTTACGTGAATTAGTACGATGACACGAGAAACAGAGTGAGCGTCGCCATAACGTTTCAGTTTAATTTCATTAATTAAATCTAATTAAATTAAGTTAAATTTAATTCCACCACCAGTTACATCCCACTTAGAAGGAGGTAAATAGGAGGAGGTCTGCAGACGATTCCGCTTTACAGATACCGGCAGGAATTAATTACCCTAACTTCTGGAAACACGTTATCATCAACCTGACTTTCTCGACGAAAATTAATATTCTTGTATTTAAAAATATAATCAATTTATGACGTATTACGTTGTGCGTTACATTATATACGAGTATATAATATGCATACGTGTTACATATATGTATTTAATATATATAAAATATATACTTTGCAAAGAATGCATATTGTCATATTGTTTAAGATATACTAATAAATATGCATATTATATGTTTCAAGTCAACTGTCTGAAACTGTCAAATAAATCGCAGGTAAATCACTGGACAATGAATAAAATTAAAATGTTAAAATTACGCTGAAAATGATTAAATGTTCAAATATTCGATTTTTCATTCGGTAATAGCTTTATAATTGGCGTTACAATCGGGTATTAATACTTTTCATTTGGTTTTCTCCTCGTCGTTATTTATCGAAGACTATAAATTTCAATCTGTCAGTGGATAACATTTCTTTTAATTATGTGCATACCTATGTGTATTACGTTATATAACTCCTCGTCTTATAAATATGGAATCAAGCTCGTGGTGCGAATTATGATTTTGATTTGAAAGGAAACGATAAATCATAGTCTCGTACCAGAATTTTAAATTCAAATTCTTTGAATAGATTGAAAATTACGAAGTGTATATTGTTTATAACGCTCCAATACATTTTACATTTAACACGGCGATGTTGCAATCACAGTAATTAATATAGTTATTTAGATAGTTTGAGAAGTATTAATCAATACTTATTTGAGAAATTTAAAAAGGCAACGAATGAAGCCAAGATGTCGCTGTTAAATTGAGTGAACATGCAACAGAATTAAGCAAAAAAAAAAAAAAATTATTCTACTAATCATTGTAATAACCATTTCGCTCAGAGTGCCCAGCGAGAGAAGACGCATTTTCACACGAACACGATCAAACGGATCAATGCCAATGGCGTTGTCAATCGTATCGATTCTAATTTCCCAGTCGACTCAGGAATACAAACCTTCGCGAATAGACGAGAAGAAATCCTGGCCTCGTGATGCGCATACGCACATTTTTATAAAGAACGTTTAAATTGTAAATTTTTATTAAAAAATTATTTTATAAATTTACTTTAAATTATAAATGAAACATTTAGCCAGTTTAATTAAAAGTCTTGTCGATGTCTTGCTTCGTGAAACTTGCTAGACGATTTTTTGAAAATTTTAAAAATTTATATTCGCACAGTATGTATAACATCTGCGATGTCAAATGGATTCGCGTGAGAAAATATTCGAGTATTATAAATCGAGGACGTCGTAAAAGAAAGTGAACGGCAGGAGGGTGTGTACGTTGGAAAAAGTCGAATTGTCGATTATTCTCGCTTTCGAGGGAAACGGATTCTATCGAATTACCCGGTGGTACCCTTCGATTTCACGAGTCATCGGTCTCCTCGCCGGAAGCTAGAGGGTTCGGTTAACCGGAAGTCCTATCGAGGGAGATCCGGTTCGTCACACGGTGGATACATACCTGTTTCTGCGTATACCAGAAATGCCTGTGGTTCGCTTAACCCTGGCTCTCCGATGGCATCGTGAAATTTTCCAATAATGATATTAATACCGACGCGACCGCAATTGAAAACCACCGAACGAGTTCTCGTTCAAACATTATTACACACCGCGGAACATCATTAACGCGATGGCGTTGCATCGCGGGATAATTGATTGGGCATCGAATATTCAGTCGATTCTTCGTTGTAAATGCAAGGCGGAATGAAAATTCCAAGCGGATCCGAGGCATTCGGGATCGAAAATACGCAGGTTTGAAAATTTCAGAAATTGGCGATGGAGAAATTTGAGAGGTTTGAAGAGGTTTGGCTCAAAATTTCGACGCCTCAGAGTTCGAGAATTGAGACACTTTTTGAGTATCTGGAAGTTCGAACGTTTGGAAAAGGCTTGAATTTAAGAGCTTGAAAGTTTTTAAATGTTTGAAACTTTGGAGACTTGGAGATTCGAGAAACGTTGAAAGTTCAAATGCTTGAAAATTTGGAAATTTGGAAGTTTGAAAGTTTCAAAGTATGAAAATTTGGAAGTTTAGGGACTTGGAGATTTGCAAGCTTGGAAGTTCGAAAGCTCGAGAGCTTGACAATTTGGAAATCTGGAAGTTTGAAAACTCGATAATTTGAAAGTTTGGGGTATAGAAATCTGAAGGTCAAAAAATTCAAGATCTGAATCGTTAGTATTACAAATACGTCAAAGTATTATTATTATTACTGCAAATATCCGCCAACGAGTTACTATTTTAAACCAATTACAAACCAATCGCCATTTAAAAATCTAAATCGTTCAATAATTCACCGACAAGCCAAGCCCGATTAACTCCAACCTGCTCACACATGCACGCACATGAAAAACTCACGAAGCGGCTCGGTTATCTGTGACCTCGTCGTTATTTTTTTTTCCCTTTTTTTTTTCTTCTTTTTCTTCAAGGAAAAAACGAAGGTAGCCAACCCCCCACTTCGATTCCCACGAGCACTTGCCGGTTGAGACAAGAAAAAAGGGAGAGTCACGGCAAGTGCATGAATGAAACCCAGTAGCGCGGCCCCTTGTGTTTACACACGATTATGGCGCTGCTTGAAAATCACAGAAGAAAACAGCGACGAGTGAGACTCTTTGGTTTCGCTTTGAAATCGGAGGTGTCTAGGCTTAGAGGCGCATTTCCAACTCGGTTTGACGACGTTGGAAACGCTGCGCCAGAAATCTGGACAAGTTGCTCGTCCCGTTTTTTGGTTTCGAGAGATCGACAAAAGAGATTTTTCGTTAGAAAATAACGAGAACAACAATCGGAGGAATAGCAGTTGGTAATTTGTCAGTTTGGGCGGACTGAATATTTCAATTACTTACAAAAACATGCAGCAATAAAGTGTTTGTTTGTACAAATTAACAAATTATTTGTACCTCGTGAACAATGTTAGAACGTTCTCTCTTTGTTATTAATTTGATTTATACATTTAGATATAAATGAGATATAATTAGATATTATTTAATTTAAAAATTTAACTAATAACACGATTCGACGATCGAGAATTTGTATAAATGTTTGACTTTCTTTAGAAACCAACATTCTATTATCATTATATCGCAATGAGATTCTATTTTACGTACGCGATTGATTTTCGGTTAGCTCGCAGGTTAACAGATTTTTATTTATTTTTAACCCTCCGCGATATTCTCGAACATCCTCGAAATATTTCTAAATTCTGGGGAACTCGAGACGTGAAAAAAAAGACCAAATTATGCAATAAAGATAAAACAAAGATAAGTCGTTCGTAGTGTTGTAATTAAGATACATTTGGCCAAGGAACGAGCAAGTACAAGGGGAATTTCTCGGAAAGTTTTGAAGGGTCCACTTCTGACAATAAGTACAGCGTTCTTCCCTTCTTCGTATATTTAAGATATACAAAATCTTTATTAGGAACATTCGCGCTTGGTGCAAGATAAATAAATACCTCGAGAGCCGCAAAAGCTTTCGTTCGAGCAACGCGATTATTTGTGGGGAGGGTTATTAATCACGTCGGTCCATCGAACGAAGCTAACGTTTTGGAATTGCCGCCACGGTTGCGACTGATCTCGAGTGTACGAAGTACGTTCAACGGCGAGTTTGGAACTTGCAACGCTGGATAAATGAAGTTGCTTTCACGAAGTTGCTTGGCAGGCTTCTCTCACTTCCGAACGCTTAATCATTCCCATTTCTTGCTCTTACTTTCCTCTGATAAGGCGGCGCGTTTGCGATGCAATTAACCGGATGAAATTCGAGGATTCATCCTGTTTGAAGACGAATGGGAATGTGCGGTTTAACATCTCATCGCTTACGATATTTATACTTGATTCGGTTAACAAATTAGAAAGGGTTTGATTTAAATGGATAATTTTGGTACATCGTTCGACTCTTTGTAATAAATGATTTCTTGTTAACTGTATAGGTATTTATTTTGTTAGTCTCTCGGAGTTTGTTGCAAAAGTTGCCTCAGGTTTGAGAGGATTATCTTGTGATAATTTCTACTCTGTTACTTCATTAAATTTTCAAGTTAACGTGAAAATTGTTTCTCTAATAATAGTCGGAGTTAAGTTTCACTTCTATTTATAATGGGGTTGTTACAGGCTAGATTTAAGTTATTAAACAAATACTCGAAATTATCGTATTAACTATTTGGAAGATTATGTTCTTTCAATTAAGACAACTAAATTCTTTCTGACCACTTAATTTTAATTTAACTTTTAATCGACTGCATTCTTTCAACTACTTTAAAAAATTTATATTCTCCTTTTCCTCTATAAATTTATTTCTTTCAGTTTTGTTTCCAAAAGTTTGTGCACTCTCAAACAATAGGACAATTTGAAATAATTTGAAATTTCTGTTTCCACCGTCAAATGTCGCAAAGAATAAGTATTTCGACATACTCAAACATTGCGTTTGGCAAACGATAACAAATGTGGTTTGTTAAAAAAAGAAATTGTCCGATTAATGGAGTGACACGGGGCGATTATCAAAAAGTGTCATTAAATTTTTGAAAGAAGTGTAAATTTCTGATTGATACCGAACCATTTTCGCGACAGACCCGTTCGAATCTACGCGCGTACACGGCGATATCGAGCGGTTGCCGTCGACTTTTTATCATCGCGTACATCTTCTCTCCTTTCATCGCTGTTTTTCTCCTGTTCCGTCCCGGTGCATTCCTCCTTGTAACGTAATACTCTGCTACGCGCATCGAGTATGCTGTCAGAATGCAACCCTTTTAATACCGCCTAAGTGGTTGTTGGATCGTTCGAAAAATAGAAAAACGCCAATAAATACGTACGCGGGCATAACAGTCCGCTGAGACATCTTTACTCGCGCACTTGTCTCTTTCGGATCAATTTCGTATCACTTTTTGCTAACAGTTTACAAACTGTTTCGTATCCGTTTAAGTAGATCATTTCGAGCAAGCGTGAATATTTTTTGCAACTCTTGGTTTACAGATTGATCGCAATTCTTGTCTCTGGAAGCGTTTAAGAGATTTTATTATGTTACACTTTCTGCAAATGGCGCCCAATAATACGATCCAGACAAACTATCTCGTTCGATTTTTTTTCTCTTATCACTCGAACCACTTCAAATTCGCTTCACCGCGAAATAAAAACCGCAGGCATAAAAAAGCACGCGTATACAGTTCTGAAACATTAAACCAAGTCTTTCTGCCACTGGTCCGTGCACACTGATGAATAAAAAAAGAGTTTGAGACACGAGTAACCAGAAAGTATATCATACTTGACGAGAGTAACGAACAAATGTCAAATAAACTCTTTGGTAAAGAATTAGATAGATTGTTAAAAGTTGGAAATTGATATTTTATGCGATACGTGTACAAACGAAATTTGTTTGTCGTGCGAAATATTCGTTTATTCTAGGGCGTAGTAATTTATTATGGTAATTTATTATATTTATTTATTATAAGAAGCACATAGAAAGGGAAAAGACTTCGAAGTAAATGAGGAGTGATAGATCGTCAGTCGTGACGTAGATATCTCAACGAGCGTATTTATTGTACCTAAATGTACGTAAAAATTATTAATTGTTTAAAAGTGCCTTCCATTCTTCGAAGAAAAATCCCTTAGAATTAATATCTCTTGTCGATCATAATTTTCTTTTCTTTTTTTTTTTTTTTTGGTTGAAATTTGTACAATTACAAAGTTTTTTCTCATTTTTTTCTCCTTTTTCTTCTATTCGTCACGTGAATTTGCAGTTTTGCAAATTGTACTTTTTGTCGGTAGAGTTCCTCAAGTGTACACGTTCGAAATTAGTGTAACATTGGCGACCGGAAAAAGAGATTTCTCGTTTTCGAGCACGTGCAGGATTCGTTCGTTGTTTCCCAGATATTTTTATTTTTCGAGCATTATCAGTCCCCACTATTGCGGATATTTTCAGTTCGATTTTTGAATTCGGAATCGCTACGTGCAAATGTTCAAATAATTACGGTGAAGGTTTTAAATTTCATGCTTTCGTACTGAAGAAGAATTTTATGAGTGCTTGATCAGACGTGTCATTACAAAGAGTGACTTATATACCAAATAAAAATAAAAAAGAACAGAAGTTCGTTCGAATGCGTATTAATTTCAAAAAAAATAATCGCACGCCAGTTCCACAGAAAATTAATGCTGCAACGAGAACAAGTTTCGAGCTTGTTTTCTCTAAAATTGCGACGTGAACGACACGAGTGCCCAAGTACCTAATCTTTCTTCTGGAATCGACTGCAGTCGCTTTATTTCCGTATTGCGCCACCCCTGAAATTAGCAGTCGGGCAGCCACGGGAGAAGGCGTGGAGAGAAGCCGCCCTGAGAGAGCGAGCGTGGCCCGGCGTCTCTCTGGGCGACCGGCAAATAAAAGGGTTGAACTCTCGGCCGCGATTAGAACCCTCTGCAAATCGACGTATCCTGGATTGATCACACGCCTGTGCCCGTAACGCGTTGCAAATTGATATTATTGAAACGGCGCGGCCTCGCGTCGACTCGTGATACTCGATAATGGCGTATGATTTTCGCGGTGAAATGACGGCGCGTTCACTCGCGGCTGGTCCATTGTCACGATCTGTTACGGGGCTTGACGCGTTACCACCTATGGCATTACGGGCCCCGCCAAGGATTCATATGCATTTTAATGTTTATGCAGACGAATGTTTGCCCGGGTAATTTGAGAGAAAGAGCGATGAATACTGAGTAGCAAATAAAACGCGGAACGGCCTGCACACGTGCCGTATGCAGGCCGGGATTCGCCAAGGATAATTAAAAATTTATTGGCCGGTTTGTCGCGTGGATTGCGACTGGCTGATGTCGCACAAATTCACGCGCAAAATTTTGTAATGTTAATCGTGCGGTGCTCGATTTTTTTTTTTTTTTACATGTCGATGGTAATACGTATATGCTTGAGATAGGATTAGAATTCTATTACGAGGATCTTGTTCGAGTATTTTGCTCAGGAGGATTTGTGGTTTTTTTAAACTTTCGACCGAGGATGGTAAGTTAAACTTCTTTTTGGAAAATTGGAACCATTAATTCGATCAACGTAGACAATTATATTCTTAACATTTGGAAGCTAGAAGACATGAATTTTTTGAATTTGGTTATGTTTGGAAGGTGATGTTTTAGATTTGGTTGCATTTGAAATACGAAGAAGATAAACTAGAATTCTTAAGCTCGTTCTCAACTTTTCCTATCATTCGTGTATGCATTATGTATGTGCCCTCGTCACGGAACAACGAATTGAAATTTTTATTCGCTCGTTTTTGTCAACGAAGAAAAACCGCGATATCGACAACTCTCGGCGAGCGACGTTTCCAAGAAATATTTTCGAACTTTGGCGCTCTATCGAGACGTTGACGACGAAAAAAAGCACCGCTGGTCGTATATTTATCGCCGCGATAAAACGGAAGATTTCCAGCTGGATCGACGTAAAATCAGAGGAAAATGTCGATTGGCGAAATCCTCTATTCGCTCCTCGACTATCGGTCGAACGGTCCATGCTTCGTATTCATGCGTGACTTATGGCCGTTCTTTCTTTCTCGACAGATTTCCTCTTGAAAAATTTATTGCACGAATAATGTGGTATATTTGAATTATTTTAATGTTGGATTTAACTGGTTTACGGACCATAACGAGTGACCAAGCCGTATACAATAATTCGTCTTCTTTTTCGAATTCATCGGTAATTCATGGATAGAAATTACTAAGAAGTGATAAATTTATTATTTGTTTTGCCTGGGTTATATTTCAATATACTTGAAACTGAGAAAATATTGCAATTTTATTTTAGTATTTTATTAATACTAATTAATATTAATATATAAATACTAATTAACCATTTTTTCTTTCTTCCTTTTTCTTGTTCTTTGTTAAAATTCCATTTGCGTGACCGTTTCGAGTCGACGAAAACCAAAATCAAAAAAAAAAAAGAAAAAAGAAAAGAGTGTCCAGTTTCACGGCGTGACTAAAGGGCGGAGGCCTTAGAGAAATTTCGCTGGCGTATTGTCCTTGGGCCCCGCAGGTATTTCATCTGCGTGGCAATTTTTCTTTTTTTCTTTCGAGGGCCCAGGCGGCGAGTCACACGGCCGTAAGACACCACAGACAGCAGGATAAGTCCCCGAGAATCGTCGTCCTACGCGACAATGTGCCACGTAACACGAGACGCGTGTAGGTGGTCTCCGATCGTGTTGCCCGCTCGCACAGAAGTCCTTAAAGGCGGTCCCTTAAACGCTCGGCGGCCTTCCTCGAAGAATAACGACGAATCGTACACAATTACTGGGAAATTGCTTCCCACGAGAGGTTCTAACTTGTTAGACCTCTTGCGTCTTTATCGTCCACCGACTGCTTGGATTGCGTGGTCAAGAGCTCTCTGGCTGAAGAGAGGAGAAGAAAATGCGTTCGTGAACTCGATTGCGTATTTTCGCTTGATTTCAGAGCACGGAGTGGAATTGGGTGTGAATGGGGCACGAACGAACGGAATCTGAGTGTCGGTGGTGGTCGTTCTCTTTGTACGAAACAACTAGGGTTCTCTGGACCCTAATTGTTTGATTTGATCTATCAAGGTAACAACTCGGGACTCGTGTCTGTTTGAAAAGAAAACGACTGTGACAGCTTATTGTGAGTATTTGCAGTTTGTAGATATTAATTATTTTCATGATGGATCTACTAGGGCAGAATCATTATTCGGGTGGACTAGATAGATTCGAGTTATGTTAGGATGAAATCATTATTCAATATTCAGTCACACAGAACATAGAACTGGAGAAGAATCAACCTGTGATGTGATTATAATTTATGATATTATTACAACGATCGCTCAACATTAGACAACGCCACTCCTACTCGAGGTCTGCCCCACGTCCCCTCACGAATCACGTGATCCAAATCAACCAATCGCTAATTTTCGTTGCAACGAGAAGAGTACTTATCTGAGAGATGGATCTCCTGCGACACGGAAGTTAACATTTATTCAGGTGCATTTTATCATATCTTTACGAAACATTCGCAAGATTCGAACGAATGATGCCTGATGGCCGCTGATATTTGTCTATACGCGCAGAGAGGAACGGAAACTGTGGCGTTAGACGACGACATTTGGGCTGCATGTGGCACCGGTTGCAAAAACTTTCGAGAACTCGGGTCCATTCATGCCGGCCACGTACGCGTGTACATTAAAAGCTCTACGAACAGCTTTCCCTGCATTATTCTTCGTTCACTTCGTCGAAACGCACGCAGCAACACGTGCTGGACGTCCTGGAATTTCTCGTTTTTTTTTTTTTTTCTTTTTGCCAACCGGTCGAATTTTGAGGTAACATCTGGAATCGATTCGAGAGAAAAACTCATTGCAGCAGAGACACGAGGATGAGCAAACCGGGATGACTGGTGTGGGTGTTTGGAAAGGATCATTCGAAGAATGGTCCGACTGTTTGTATAATTTCAAGATACTTCAAAGAGTATGGCCGATGTTTTAAACCACTTGGTCCTGTATTTTAAATCTCGTTTCAAATAGTATGGAGTTCTTTTTCTTTCACACAATGGGCGAGAAAAAAAGGATACTTTTATTCTCAAAAATTGTAAAAATTCGAAAGTCTCTAAAAACGCCGAAACATTTTTTTCTCGGCTAGGTGTAACACGATCTCGAAGATTGAAATTCTCTCTTTTCTCTTTCTTTTTCCAACTTTGAACGACAGGATCAAACGACGATACGTTTAATTTAACACTCAAAGTTTGATAAAATCGTGCGGCGTTACAAGGGATCGTTGTAAAGATCGCCAATTTAGTCGTACAAAAAAATGTTCTCGTATTTTGGCAATTTTCCAGAATAAAAGGATTCCCCGTCCGTTGATTGAAATGGAAGGGGGAAGGACGACGAGAACTGGACAACGGATGAAAATAATTTGCCAAGAATGTCATTTGTTGATCTTTATCGACGGATGTGCGTGCGTCTCTCATCGGTGGTTGGCGATCGGTCACTCGGTGAAGAAGGAGCGACACCCGACAGCTTCTGCAAATTGATTTGGGCCTCAGAAACTGGTCTGGTAAAACTGGAGCCGACGCTTCAACAACCGGATGCTCTTAATGATCGGCAATTTCAGCACCGCGATACGCGACGAGGCGAGTTTCGACGCGTGGCTTCCCTTCTTTCTCTTCTTTCTCCTCTCTCTATTTTTCTTTTTTTTTTCTTCCTTCGTATCGGCGTCTCAAAAACGCTGTGAAGGTATATCTTTTCCGCGATTAAATCCCTCGAATTTGTATGATAATTATGAGCCGCTGGCTGGCAATTAAGGGAAAATTAATGGCGCGCTGAATTGAATGAGAGAGGAGGCTGAAAATGTTTCGGTCGACGTTAATTAACAGTGTCGCGGCAAGTTTTTAATGACCGTGCGAGGAGGAATGTCATTTTTCGTGTGCTTTTAAAAATTTGCATAATTAACCACTTTCTCTTATAAATACGATTCGTTTTTATTTTTTTTTTTTTTTTTTTTTTTTTTTTTTGTTCTAACGTTTAGTCACTTTTCAATGAGATGCTCTTCAATTTTGGTAGTATACGTTTTTATGGAATTGATAATTTTTTAGTCTTGTTCGATCGATAGATGGATGGATTTTTAAATTCGTCGGTTCGAAATTATCTTGATTTCTTAGGTATATCTATATTTAGTTATTCTATTTTTGAGAGGACGAAAAAAAATTATAAAACACTGTAACGTCTTTGAATAAACATCGAATTGTACGAGTGTTCAAAATTGCATAATTGTATATTCTTTGAAACATTCGAAATTGAAATTTGCTGGACAAATCACGAGATACGTACGTACGTACGTACTCCGCGAACCATCGAAGCTGTTAAATATTCCATTGAGAGAGATCAGTGTTCTTCCTGCTTCTTTTTCTTTTTTTCTTTTTTTTTGTTCCCCCTCATTCTTGCTCGATGGCGCGTTGCACCCTCGTTTAAAAAGTGGGCACGAAAAGGTACTCTTAACAGGGAGGACCTCGGTCTCTTTTATTACTCGAGGTAGCGAGGGGATGGCACGCGGAAGGACTCCCGATTATCCATTCGTCCTGAAAGCCTTCACGTTCTCGACAACCCCTTTCCTGTTTCACGAGGGTCCTTGCAAGATGCGCGTGCGAGCCCGCGCCGCGGTCCATTTTTATGACGTAGGTACAGGTTGGTCAATTTGAGAATACTCGGCTGACCAAAAAGTAATTGCGGTTTTTTCCCTGACAGATGGACTTGACGTATTTATATCTTAAAATGTAACGAACTTTGTTTTAAACCGCAATTAAAATTCATCGTGAAATCTGATAGCTGATTGTACATGCTTGCTTTGGAAGAAGAAAACGGGCGATCTTGTTAACCCCTCGCGATGGCTGGTTCGCGGACCATAACGAGTGACCGAACCTTCTATTGAACTCGTCGGTGTGATATCACTGGATAAAAATTATTAAGAATAAACTTGTCATTTGTTTTGCCTGGGTTATACTTAAATATATTTAAAATTGAGAAAATGTTGCAATTTGGGACAAAAAATTCTCAAAGTGCGTGGCACGTCATTCCAGCGCAAGAGGTTAAGGATTGTTTGATTTCAAAATGAAGGATCAAAGAGGAACATTTTGGTTATATTTTGCTGTATTATTTCCCAGGAAATAAAGGGAATTATTTATATTATTAAGTCGGAGGGTTATTATGTATTATATATATTTGTACAACATACGTCTATAAACAAAGTAAAATAAAATATGCACAGGAACAATTCTTGATGCTTTGTCTCCACGACTCGCATCGAATTACTGTATACCGTTTGGTCACGCGTATCCGTGAACCAGTTGCCAGCGCAAGGGGTTAATAAGGTATGGTCGCGATTAATTCGCGACGCGAATTCAAACGAAAGTGGAACGTTGTTGCACGCGTGAAAAGAAACCGCCACCGCCTATCCTCGTTGCGTTAACGTACATATAAATTCTCGTTTATCGCGAGAGATAGCGAGCCGCGCTGTAATTGCGGTTAACGACGACGCGTTAGGCGTTTTTTCTCGCGTTGAGAATCGTACGAGATCACGTGCGTATGTTGTAAGAAATATCCTACGACGAGCCACGGTTCAACTGTGGTCGACACAGTGACATGCGAAACTGGGTTGCTCACTTGTAATGTCAAAGAGCGTGAATAAATCGGTCGACTTTCGGGTCGTGTCTATTTCAGAAACTCCTTCTCGTTCTCTGGCGCGAACTTTTGTTTCGATGAGAAAGGTCCTCCCGAGGTGGAGGTGGTGGTTGCTCCACTTTATTTCACTGGCCAGATTTATTTCGTTGCCGGGACATTTGCAATTCCGTCGCTCGATTATCCCGCCGCCGAGCGAGATATTGCCACTCGGAGATATTCGTATTCATAGTCATTGAAATGTCCTTTCGGTCACAGTGGCGAGATGATACCCGTTCCGTTGAACGAGTTTCGGAAAAATAAAGGCTTTCTTTCTCTTCTCCTACCTGTGGAAATTGGGAAATTTTCTTGAGTCTAGGCAAAAGGAATGTTTTTTCTGTATTTAATTGTACTTGTAGTTGGGATTTATACAAAAATTTCTTTAAACTCGATTAATATGCATTTTCTTAAAAATCAAAAAATATCTTCGTTAAAGACAAGTATCAGTGGGATCAAAGCGGATCGCTTCTGTGATTTATGTTTGCAAATTAGAGTACCCTAATTACTATATACTACGGAGAGACAGTGCTGTAAACTTGACGTTTGCGATAAGTGACTGAGTGTAATTTACTTACGCGTTGCGAGAGTTTTTTTATCACTGAAAGTGATTTTAGCGGGAGTAACTCAGAAAATCGGGCCTCTTCAGGTGCAACGCTGATGCAACGAAAATTAGCGATTGGTTGATTTGGGTCACGTGATTCGCGAGGGGGCGTGAGGTAGACCCCGAGTAGGAGTGGCGTTGTCTGGTACTGAGCGATCGCGCCTGTAATTTGTTTTCTATCGATTCAAATGTTTGCAACAGTTGCTTCTGGGCCTTTCAGTGAGACGAATCGTACTGGGGTACAAAGTCGTGCAGTTTTTAATCGTGTTTGCGTATTTTCTCTGAGGACGAAATACATCGGTCGAGACAGATATAATAAAATCTTTAATTAGACGGTCGTATCCTCGCGACGCGTTGATTCGAGCCGGAGCAAAGCGAGATTGCGATTTTCTAGATTCCGCGTGATGTACGATTCCCACCGGGGAAGAAACAAATCGCCGCCCCCGGAGGTTTCAAGAACTTCGCGGTTCTAGATTGCGAATGGAATTACTTAAAGATTTCACTATGGCGCGCTTCACGCTTGAACGCTTTCAAGTAGATGGGATTACTCGCCTTTGTCTCAAAAATTTATCGTTTTCGTTAATTTCTGTTATTGTGTTGCTAGTCGAATAAACTTGCGCTTGTCCAGATGAGAAAAATATCAAAGAGTAGTGTTTAATTATACTGTAAAATTATACATACTAATACTGATGAAATTTAGTTTGAAAACTATGTATGTACAAGAGATGTATATTTTAACAGAATTACATTGGATATTAAAATTAAATATGTACACATGTCTGGATAATGACTTTTAAAATATTCATAATACACAATACAATTAATGCATAAAATACGTAAAAAAATAAATATGTCTATTTCGGATTATATAGACCGAGGGACAGCAGAATTAAAATTCTGCAAAATATTGGAAGCAAACTACGTATCGTAATATTTGGAAATTAGAAACTTCACTCTATAGCTCTCCCTCTTTTAAATTATATATATTCATAATTACCGCACAATTCGTTTACTCGATAACTAGTCATCGATAAAACGATTTTCGTAGAAAATGCACATTTTTAAAGAATTCAAAATACTTCCTCATTGATCAACTGCTCCATCAGCAAAGTATTTTCAAGAAATATGAAATTTTTATTGGTCGCAGTATCCAACTCTCAATTTTCTGTCCGTCATTTTTGGCAAAAGATATCCGCGCAGGATACGTCGTTTAATTTATCGCGCATTTGTCGTCGACAATGGAATCGGAAAATGAAAATCGCAGCTGTTCCAGCGGTGATGCCGAGAACGAGGGAAGCCGATGCTCTCGTCGAAGCCAATTCTGACGCGGGAGCCCCGGCGCCATTAATAATTTAATGACACGATATCGTCGTGGCCGTGTAACGAGCACGATAATTTCAATATCGATGCTCCGTGAACTCTGCAAACCGTGTTTAGAAACGTAATGCCTCGAGATCTAATCGCCGCATATTCAATTACCGAGCTGCGCTTGGACCGCTTTCAGCATCTCGTGACGCTTTGACTAAATCAATTTATCCCTGGAGAAATTGTCAGAAAGAGAGAGAGAGAGAGAGATGAACCCACGTTTCTTTGATGTGCTCGCCAGGGAAATTAGCTACTGCGCTAATATTCATACCACGCGTTGAAAATCGCGGAAGGTGTTTGAATTATTCTCTCTCTCTCTCTCTCTCACTCCGCGTGAATGAAGAAAGTTCTACGCGCTGATTGAGCATTGTTTTTCTCTCGTGCCTTGGAGCGATTATCACGTTTCGATTATTTTGCACGGAGGAAATTTGAAGATAAAAATAGTATCTCAAAGTGATAAAATGGTAAAGATGATGTGTTTTTAGAAACCGCTGAAAATCTCTCTCCTCTCGTGGATGAAGAAAGTTCTACGCGATCGTTGAATTTTATTTTCTCGCGTTTTCGAATTATGTTGAAGTTGATGAATTTGATTACTTTGCACGGAGTAAATATGCAGTGACGAACGAAGGAAATTTCGATGAAAGAAGCAAATAGCGACAAGAGCACAT
The DNA here is from genome assembly GCA_032399605.1 of Melipona beecheii. NCBI lineage: Eukaryota > Metazoa > Arthropoda > Insecta > Hymenoptera > Apidae > Melipona > Melipona beecheii. The sequence continues at coordinate 8,321,174 of JAUCMO010000507.1, forward strand.
CTTTAGGAAACGGAATTACGTTTAATAAGAGCAACGAATGAATGTAAAATATACTTGACGACAGACTATTTTTACTAATATGGTAGAGAATATTATATTTGGTACAACAGATCAGGACTTTTCAAACTTTTCCATTTTCCGAGGGAATATTTTCGTGATCCTATATAGAGGTATATAACAAAATATTTACTGGTAATAAATCACAAAGAAAATTTATTCGAAAACAATTCTTTGGTACACGTGCGAATATAATTTTACCATGTATTGAACGCAAAGACAAATATTCGTACTAATTTTTTAGTTTTGATAAAATTTCTACGACACTGAAATCTAGGTTAGGTTGATCTGGGCTCGCGATCCACACTTTGAAAAGCCCTGTAGTAGACCATTAAAATTTTCGTTTTTTAAACCTTTCTTTTTCATTATTTTTATTATTTTAATTTATAGCGTTTAATATCAGAAATTGATATACTTTGGAGTGATGTTGATCAATTGTAGCCTCATTTGTTTAATTATCTACCAATTGTATATTTCTGAACGTGAAATTTTATTAAATCGTCTTATATGACGGGAGGGAGAATGTTACGATTAATAATTTATGAGCAATGATCCTGGTTTATTGCGTTTAATATCAGATACGGTTATTGCCAGACGGTTACTATCAATCGATTGTCTTTTTAATATGTCAAAGTGGCGCTAATGAATCAGAATTGTCCAATTAATCGTCTCTGTTTTGGAGTAAATACGCGGTTTTAATTAACAGCAAGTCTCAATATGAAATTCCATGTAACGAGCAATTATTTTAGTTTATTGCGTTTAATCAGAAATCGGGAATGGTCATTGCTAGATAAACGTAGCTACCAGCGAGTCGCGTTGATAATTAAAATAAAGACGCGACAATCGTCCCTATTATTAAGTCAGAATTTTTCGCTTGCCAATCAAGGAGTATCGTTTCTAAATTCTTTTCTTCTAAAAATAGAATTATCTTCTATCACTGTCAAAGAAAATTACGAAAAGCACGACACTCCTTCGCGTGAAATTTAATCTTAAATCCCTCAAATTTAACGTTAAAAAGTCTTTGAAGATGTATCAACTGGAAGCTTGGATTTTTGACGCGTTTTAAGAAGAAAAACGCAGGCTCGTCGTGAATGAGAGGACGACGCATCCACGAGCATAAGGCGTGAAAGCATTATTACGGGGGTCGCTTGTTCACCCCCGCGATGTCATAAATTCAAATTAAGCGGCGATTTATGCGTGACGCAGTTGGCCATGGGGGTATTGATTCGAGTTTCGATGCCTCGTTTCGGCGGACAACTGGCGAGGCTTTAATTATTCTCTGTTACTGGCAATAACGAGACCATTCTTTCGTTATTGGCGAAGGTTAATCGAATAATTTCTTTCTCCTTTCTTTTTTTATCTCGCTTCGTTACAATCCCCGATCTCGTTTCTTTTTAACGATACTTACAATCGCTATATTATCGATCGCGTCGTATCGTCGATTCAAGTAATTGGTACCATTTCGAGTCTTGTAATTTTGGACTCGTTCGTAACAAGATTCTGTAACATTATGTACGTTTCAATCCAATCTTAGGTGTTTCCAAGTTCCTACTTTAAATTGCTCGGTCGATTGCTATCAAAATACCGAATCGTAATTATTGAACAGCGATAAATTTTTAGTTTATACTTGATTATTAATTAATTTAGAAGCTTGAATGCAGAATTACTAATTATTAGTATTATCGTAGAATTATTAATCATTAATTTAGAAGCTTGAATGTAGAATTTGAAGCGAAATTCAACGTCTTGATTAGGTACAAAATCCTTTACAATAATTGGAGCGACATTTCAAGTCGAAAATTATCTTACACCGATTAAAATTCAATTAAAAAAAAAGAAATGCTTGAATTTCAAATCCAAATTGAAGTAAAATCCAACGTCTTAATTGAATAAATAGTTCTTCGCAATAATTCCAACTAGGTCTGGTCAGTCCAATTGAGAGAAAGAGAAGATCCTGAGTTTCAACTCAAATTCTGTTTCATGGACCGTCGTGATAAAATGACGGGTGAACTTTAATTTGCATTTAATTGGAGCGATTAGTATCGATGACGCGGTGTCTTAATTCTCGGGTAATATCCTACGCGGAAATGGAAGGACCGGAAACGTCGATTAAGATCTCGCATCCTTGTTCCTTTAACTTGCTGTGTCACGATGCCACTCCTACGACAGCGTTCTTAACATCCACGATGACTCACCGATGCCTTTCCGGCTCCTGCAGCGTTGGATGCTCGTCTAGTTTTCCGATTTACATAAAATTAGAGGATCCTGAACGAAATGAGCTTTGGGGGAGGGACGATATTAGAACGCACGCGGCTAGGTCGTAGCCGTTTGGACTCGATATTAGCCTAGAGCGATGTTTTTATGGGAATTGCATGATAAATAGATGAGAGAGCCTGCGGGATACCGGAGGAAGTTTGGGTATTGAAATTTTATATCCATTTTTAACGAGCTGTTATTTCAACCTTCGTTAATCACTATTTTCTTTTCTTTTTTTTCATAATAAACTACTTTACTTTATTTGTGGAAAGAAAAATATGAATCTTATTTTCGATCTTGTACATCGTAATTTAGAAATTTGGAATGTTATCAAAGTAACTTTGTACTGTGAATTTCTCTGTTTTATTATATTTTTATTATATTTTAAATAAGTTACTTACTAATTTCTCTTTTGTTCGATTTTAGTACGTTTTGAATATTTGGAAAATATTAATCATTGTATCGTGTTATAATTGTGCTCTCAGGTTTTGCTACGAAAAAAATTGCCATATAAGCTCTTCACCTGTATTTTTATATTTATCAAGTTAGTCTCCTCTTCGGTGAATTTCTAATTTAGCTTTTCCCAATTTTGACTTATAGCTTCTTTAATATGACTTTTTTTTCAGTGAAACCGTAAAAATGTAACTTTCTTTTTAAAAGAAGGGAAAAGCTTAAACTCTCTTTTCAACATCTTCATATCAATAGTACTCTGTTATTCGTTCATCGAGTAACATCAAAAAGAAAAAAAAAAAGAAAAAGAAAATCAATGAAAGACGGAATTATCGTGTTCTTTTCGTGTAATGTTCGTTTATGACCAAGTATAATTTCGCGTTACATGATAACCGATAAGATAAATCGTTTGAGAAAAAATTTTGTTTTTTGTTCATTCGTGAATTAAGTCGGTTGAGCGTGAGTTACGACGAAGTTAGTACGTCGCAACATAGTAAGTGATAACGTAAAATACAAAATATTCCTCGATGAGATACCGAATAAACTATGAATTTTGGACCGAGTTGGAGTGATCGTGCGATTAACGTCGCGTATATCTGGCTTAGCCCGCGACAGACACGGTCGTTAGGGTTAAAGGGTTAATAATCTCTATTCATACTGGAGGTTGCTCGCAATTAGTTAGTATTGTAGAGGCTATTTATAGGAAGTGAATTTCCACGTGATTCGTACACGTGTTACGCGCTGAATGTTATAAAACTTCATTTAAGTTCATTCAGAATTTTTCTCATTCTCGAAAATACACTTTGTCCCCTTGCGGAGGAGATCGACAGAATTTGACTCGTTTCGTTAACAAGCGTTTGTCGGTTCGTGGAATTTCATTTCTAATGTCTCGCGTCGAATAAAAATTATCACAGCTTGGAATTTAAAACGAAAGTGGAATGCGAAATACATCAGTCAGTAAAAGATTTATCTCGTAATTTCTGAAGCGTTTGAAGTTTATTCAAATTTGAGTATTATTGCGATTCGTGATACTTAAAATGTATGATTCATAAGTAAATAATATATGATACATAATGACTAACGTGACATGATAAAATACATTATTGCGCAGAAACGGGTATAAATTCTCACTTTATTTTATTCCATTTTGCAAACTTTCATTTTATTTGAGTCTACTTTATTGTATCTCTTTTTTACGATTTCTCTCTCTCTCTCTCTCAAAAATCCCCTTTTCAACACAAGTAACGTAAATAACTTTGTCTCCCCTGTTAGATACACATGTCGTGCGCACATTTTTCTAAACTGCGTCGCTTCCGTCATGGCAAAGGCACGCTGAAATTGTCACTGGTGTAAATAGTGTTCGTTATCGAGGGAATTTTTGCGAACGCGGAGGCTAGGAAATATTCCACGCTTGATATCTCAAGGCAGTCGTTAACCTTGTTGCACGGTGCTGGAAGAGTGACAAGAGGATGAACGGTACTCGGTGTACTCACTGCTTGCCTCTGCGCAATGCTTCTCGCACACGCGTGTGAGCATGCGATGTATCTGGAACGAAACACGAGATGCACCTTGATCCGTTAAGGATCAGCGCGTTCCGTCCAACGTGGCATTTCATTTCTTTTGAATTCATAGTTTGCACGGTGTTATTAAATCCTATTTTTCAGCGAAAGTTCTAAAATTCCAAAGACTCGCTCAACGCTCGAGTCAGCGAAGTACAGGTGAATGAACAATTGGTTTTTACAAATTTGAAGTTGCATCATTTTGTCAAATTTTTATTACACGTTACACGTATTATGTTTGTATTTAATTAAAATAATAGAATATATATATTAGGTTCTAACAATTGGAATACTAAAATTGTTCCTTGGTCTTTGATTGGTTAATTAGATTTAGGTGCTTAGAATTGCCAACAATCGGAAAATTTAATACTGAATTTAATATCACTGTTCGTTCACTAGTAGTTGGAATATTGAGATTATTCTTTGATCTTCAGTTAGGCGCTCAGAACTACCAAAAGCCTAAAATGAGGAGCATACGACAAATTAAAGAATGCATTCATCTTTAAACATGCAGATATATTTATTTACTATACTCGACATTTTTCAATCTCTACTGAGGTAAATCAATTATTTTATTATCGATTACAATACTCTGGCATGGATTGGATACGGGTTGAGACCAACGTCGTGCTTGGTACAGCGGATAAAAGTATGGAATTTTTACTCCGTACCAGCTGGCTGGTATTTTATACAGCCATTTTAATTCCACAGTGGTTCATTTTTATCTCATTGTTTCCTCCCTTTTTTTTTTTTTCGTTTCTTTTTCTTTCTTTTCTACCGCTGAACACCTGACTGCCTGTAACCGTATATTTTTTTCCCCACCCCTGTGCATATCACGCAGTTTAATTTCCCCCGTATCGTTTCTTTCTCTCCCCTCTGCTCCGTTGTTTCTCTGGGAAATTGTTAAACCATTTTGTTTCTCGCCTAAATAAACCAGTTTAATCATCCGGATTTATTAATCGCTCGGAGAAAGCTTGCGATAATTTCTCTTGAATTCTTTCCTGGCGGTTACTAATTATTATAACAAACGGGTCTTTCATCCTCTTGCGGGAATAAAAGTGTCTCTAAATTCCTCTTCAACCGAACTTGCGTCTAGAGAAACTTTTGTCGAAATACACTGGCTTCGAAAGGTGGGAAAAATTTTGGAACTTTGTGGGAAATAATCGCACGACGAATCGTGGATCGTTGTGAAGGGGAGACTTCGATCTTCGAGATCGTGGTAGATGTAGCTGCAAGAAAGATTCTTTCAGTGCCCGCGAAAATGTTTGAATTTGCAAAATATCTGAGAAAAAAAGGTAAGATGAAGAAATATCATTTTGAAACGAGTCCAGTTGGATTTTTTTATGTAACGAAACTACAGTTACATAGTTCGAAAAGAGCGTTAATTTTTTCGTCAATTTCCGGAGTCGTTAAATTCGCGAATTTTAATTAATACTCTGCTTGGCGATTGTTAGTTAATTAATTTGTGCCGTTAATTAACTTCTGATTTCTATTCTGCTTCCTTTTCACAATAATAAATTTTTATTCCTTATTGTTTTTACTAAATTCTCGAACGCGCTTCGCAATTTCAAGTTTCGAAGAACCAAACGCATTTTTTACACTCGTCTGATTAGAAGAGTATTTCCTCTCAGCGATAATGTCTACGTAAATTTGGAGTACAAGCAGAATTGCGACGTAGGTAAATCAGGAAGATGTGCATTTTATCTCGCGCAAGATATATTACCTACGATCGCGTCGGCCCGTAACGTTTTCATCCAACATTCGTTACGCGAAAATCATATACGATCCAATTCTATTGGTCGTCTCTTTAGTATGAAAACTACAACTATAAATTTTGGGGGTAGAGACTGCATCTAAAATCAAGTTTCCAAGTTTAACGAACTTGGAATTAAAATAAATTAAAAGCTTTAAATCTGGAGCATTCGACGAATTTAGAATTGGAATTAAGCGAGAAACTAAATTCTTAACACGCGCAGAGTTAAATCTGAAATCGGGAAGTGTCGATCGAGGAGTGTTGCAAAAATAAAACTTAAAAATTCTCTTGATGGAAAACTCGTCGCGTCATTCGATAAAACGCTAGTTCCTCTTGAATTTGAATTAAAAACTTTCCGCGCAACTCGATGCGAGTATTACGTGGACGTCGAAGATTCGACGTCTAATGAAAAATGAGAAATGAAAAATACAAGTTAGATGAGTTGCTATTGTTAGTATTATTTGTTATTCATTGTTATTCGTCACGAAGGGATTCGTCGTAGGATGATCAAATTGTACAGACATTTAGCTAAATGTACACAATCCGATGTTTGCTGAAAACGAGCCAGAGAGTCGGATTCTCGCCAGGAGAGATCAGGCAGCTCTGAGATAATACTCAGACAGCCACTTTAAGGCGAGCTTCGGAACGAGAAGCTACGCGATAAGATCGTCAATTCGAGCTTCCGTCGGATGGGAATTGAATTATGTAAATTCGCGTGAGCTCCGTCCATTGCGCGCCGGCCGAAATTCTCCGTGATAGTACATATATATATATATATGTATATATCCATCTATACCGCGTATAATCTCGGATTCTCCTCTTTCCGTGAGCAGAAGGTGCAACTAGTCCCGCTAGTCCCCGACTGAATGCCGCTTCACGTATTTAAATTATTCCCTGACTGGTATTACGTACCAGACACGGCATTGTCCTGCGCCCTGGGCTTCGCTGCGTCGCGTCTGGATTATAAGAAAAAACTTTTGAGGAATACATTACGAACGCGGTGGACATCTGTCGGAAAGAGAGAAAAGGAAACAAAAAATTTTTTTTTCAAGCGTTTTAAATTAAATCTCGAAAGGAGAATTTTTTTAATTCTCTCTTTTTCGAGGAAAGAATTAAATTTTTAATTTTTAATTTCGATCTTCGCGCGCGCGCGCGAAAAGAGAATTTTTGAATTTCGTTCGTTTCAGTGAACGAAATCTTTGCAGTGAACGAAATATTTAAATTGTTAAAAATGTTTACGGTTATGAAGGTAACGAGTGTCTCAAACTGGTGCGTGTAAAGGAAAGTCATTTCTAAATTTCTGAATTTGTATCTTTTCTACGAAAATTTTTTGAAATAAAATATTATGCGATGTAGGACTGTAAGATATCAAGCATAACATGATTTATTTTATGAATCACAAAATATATATAAAATGAATCAAGTAAAATATAATTTCTCAAATAAATCTTTATTTTTTCAACGTTACCAGCTTGAAACAGTTGAATTACGATCGTTTCGCACAAAATTGTTCAAGCTTGTGATTGTTATATTAATCGTACTCACGGTTGATCTTCATTTCCTGCCTCCGATTGAGAGGATTTGCAGCAACGTTGAGAAACCCAATCTCTTAAAGAGAGATCACGCCGCGACAAGAGCAAATTTTATGGATCGTGAAACCCGTAGAATCGTACGTCATCGCAAAAGAGGTTTGACAAATCGCAGCGAGGAGAGGAAGTCTCGTTTCGTCACGCGTGTTCATGAATGACGGGCCACCGTCGATGAACGCAAGTCTCACGATTATTTTCTCCTTGAGGAACGGACGAGAGGGACGGAGAGATGGAAATAAAGCGAAAAGACACGGAGAAAGAGGGACGAGGGGATACGCACGCTGCTCCCATACGTTGACAATGAGACGGCGCGTGGGCAGTTTGTACCCCGAGTCGCATAATAATTGTCGTCGTTCTCTGCACGCACGTCTCTCATTAATCAGTTCTCTCCGATGGCTTCGGCTTTTGTTTCGTCGTGCTGCGACTGAAAAGCACCCCCCTCCGCTTGAACGTTCGCCACCCTTTCTCAACCAGAGATTCCAATTCTTTCTCCTCTCTCTCTCTCTCTATCTCTATTTCTTTCATTCTCGTTTTCTATTCCTTTTTGCCTTTTTTCACAGGCGTACACAAGCGTACGGCACCGCTCTAATTAATTCTGTCATGAACGCGTCGTTATGTGAAATATAGCTTTCCCCTCTGGTACGGGCTGTCGACTAGCCGTGGCTCGCTCGAGACGCTCTCTTTCGCAACAGCGTTTCTAATTATCCGACTGAATCGTTGTTCGATTCCTGTGCGAGTGAATTATCGCGTGTTCGCCGGTGATGCTCGTTGCCTGGAATTTATGAGAATCAAGAAACGAGCGGAATTCGCGTTCGGTGTGTGCATGTGTGTGTATCGAGAGTTCCGTTATCGAATACGTTTAACATAAAAAGTTTTAAATTAATTGACGCGAGAATTCGAGGGCTTCCAAAAGATTTCTTTATTGTTGATTTTCTGTCAATTCTGTATTAATTGTTTGTCAAATGTATTCACGTCTCGTGACTTGCAGAGAATTTTAATCGCTGGTGTGCGTTGTTTTTAAAGTCCATTGACAGCAGAATTACGGACAAGTAAAGCATGAAATATCCATCGGAGATATTAAAGTAAAAGAAACGGAAAATTTTTACAATACAACGTTGGATACATGAGCTTTTACTATCACTGAAAGTGATCTTAGCGGGGTTAACCCAGAAAATCGCGCCTCTTCGGATGCAACGCTGATGCAACGAAAATTAGCGATTGGTTGATTTGGGTCACGTGATTCGCGAGGAGGCGTAGGGTAGACCTCGAGTAGGAGTGGCGTTGTTTGGTACTGAGCGATCGCGCCTGTAATTTGTTTTCTATCGATTCGAATGTTTGCGTATCGATAAAATTTTATGGCAAAAAAGTCAGAACAGATGCTTCTGGGCCTTTCAGTGAGACGAATCGTACTGGGGTACAAGTCGTGCAGTTTTTATGTATTTAACTCCCTAAAAATTTAAAACATCCTTTTTATATCTAAACAAACATTACCAATTGATCATTTTGACCATGGTGAGTTTTAGTGTTAATCGAACAAGAGAAATATTTAAAAAAATGGAGAGTGACTGTTGAGATATTTCACATTTCACTTTCAGCAGAAAATAGAAATTTTTACTTACTCGATATTATTATACAATGAACGTTAATTTTATGGAATTGTTAGCATCGAATAATAAATATTATAGTAACACCTGCTATGATCGTAGTAACAATATTTATCATTTATGTAAATAATTTTTCATCAATTACCAACGATTTAACATTTAAAAAATTAATCAAGATATAACAATTTATTACAAATAATAGCGCTGTATGCCATCATACTTTTGACAAAAACATTCGTCATCCGTGAGAAAATAATCTAACTGAAACAAGTTTTGAGAAGCGCAGAAATTGTGAGAATTTCAGCTTCTTCGTTTGCTTGCGTGCGTTCAAAGGGGAGTATTCGCGGTATTTAAATTAATCGGCCATACACGGTAATCGACGCGTTCGATTGATTTTCGCTGGATGGCGAAACCGCGGGGAAAAATCGGCACGCGCGACAAATCCGCTTCCAGCGACTTTACGAGTGATCGGTTCTATCCTATTATTCTCTCGTTCTCTCCCCCCCCTCTCTCTCTCTTTTTATCGTCGTTGCGTTAAGCCCAACACTACGTGCAAACAACACTTGTACGATTCTCGGACTGCGCGGAGCAGCTTACAAGCCTTCTTGTAATTGGATTACAGGCTTGCAGACACTCGTGCACACTCTTGCGCGAGAGTCCACTTGAAACTATCGTCGTAACGGGACTCGGCTCGAAGACCAAGGAGTAAATTCATACGTATACAAGGTGTCTGGATCCGTTCTCGTTTCGTACGAGATCAACCTTTTGCACTCGACAAAGTCCCTTCCGAGGGGACATCGTATTTAAATCTAGCCAGCAGCTCGGACTTGCCCTTTTTATCACTTGCTGATAATTATAATGAACAGGTATACGTTTGGCGTTGTACGAACGGATGCCTGGAGTGAAAGTTACAACGACGACGTAAGAAGGACAAAAGAATCTCGGAAGAAGAAATTTCTGAAGAAATTTCTGAAGAAATTTCTTCTTATTGCTACTTGGGAAAGATTAAAGAGCGGTAGATGGATATTATTTTTCTGGTGATTGAAACTGTTTAGGTATCATTAACTCTTGTGTGTTATACTTGCTCCGGTGAATCTACAATGCACGTTGATGATTTGTCGTTTTATTTGAAGTGACGACGCTTCGTAAATAAATTGCTGGTGCAAAAAAAGTTTCTCGATGGCAAGGGGTTAATATCCGATTATTTATTGATTTGTTGGATTTTGCGAGGATATCAATTCGAATTCGAATTTCATTACACAGGGTGGACAAAAAAAATTACTTCCCATTAAAATTTAATTTAACTGGAAATTAATAAAATATATTAATTTTATATTTATATTTTGATTTGGTTTTATTTTTGGCCCACCCGTATGAACGAAAAATTGTGGACTTTAATTTTTCGTTTGAAGGTACATCGAAGATAAATCTTTCAGAGATGTTGAATAATTAGTTAGATCAGAAAGAAAGTGATTCGAAAAGATATTCAAGAACGTTAAATTTTATTAAAACCGATCGTATCGCCTTAATTGTAGCTCGTGTATTAATATTTGAAGATCGGTATAACGTTCGTATTAATATATCAATATTAATTTAAAAATTTCGTTCTCACAGTCAGTAGAAAATTATCAGGTGGTAATTTTCGTGCTCGAGACACCTTGTATGTCGAAGGTGCATCGGCGTTCGAGAGTAGCGAGTGCAAAAGTAATAGTGACACAGTGACACTTGCAAATAACGTTGTACAAGCGTGTCCGAGTGTGCAGGATGAGTTGTTAGAAAGTGCTGTTTCGAGTGGTAATGTGTGTTTGCACGGTTCATTAGACACGCGGATTTTTCTCTCTTTCTTTAGCGTTCGACTGGATAGCACACTCGTAAGATCGTCGAATCTGTGTCTTTTTATTTCGTGAACGATGAAGCTCGCGATACTTTGGTGTTTCGTATTTTATATTCCACAAAAGTCGTAAGAAAGTGTTTCACAATTTCGACAGGATTGACGTTTCAGAATAATTTCTCTTAAAATATAGAAACCGGGAAAGTCGAGATAGTCGAATCAAACGGAATAGAAGCAAGCAGAAAAAACTGCACGATCCGTCTCACTGAAAGGCCGGTGATTATCAATATGCAAACATTTGAATCGACACAAAACAAATTACAGGCGCGACCGCTCAGTACCAGACAACGCCACTCCTACTCGAGGTCTATGCCACACCCCTTCACGAATCACGTGACCCAAATCAACCAATCGCTAATTTTCGTTGCATCAGCGTTGCACCTGAGGCCTGATTTTCTGGAATTAACGTGAATCTTCTCTTCTCTGATTATCTTCGGAAACTTTCCGCTCTCCCACTAAACTCTCGAGAAAAAGGAAACCAAAGTGTAATAATCGCTGGAGAAGTAAATGCCTGAGAGTTTCCACCGTGAAGTTCGGTCGATGGTGCTTTTCGACTAGCTTTCATCGGTGAAGGGAACGGAGAAGCTCTCCAGGCTCAATTTCTAATCAGACTTCTATCCAAGGCTCTCTCATCGCGGGACAGCGTAATTAGAGGTTGCTGCTAGGATCGACGAGAGATGGGAGAGGGAGGGAGAGACGTTAATTACGGGGAGAGGTACCGATCGTTCAGACGACGCGACGCACGATGACAACAGAAAGAGCGGTGATAGAGCCTGATCGAAGACGAAGATGAGAGAGAAAAAGAGAGAGAGAGAGAGAGGGGGGGAGAACGTGTGTTTCGCTACGGTGCTTTGTCTCGTGAACGTGGCCACGTGTCGCAAAGCGATTTTAACCCTCCCCGTAGTTAAACACGCCTCGACGATCGTGTATCGGCATGAAGCTACTTATCGCGAGCTGACTGCGTGGCCTTTGTGGTCGTGATCTCTCTCTCTCTCTCGCTCTCTTTTCGTCATTAGACCACCTTTGTCGATGCGAAAATCGGCCGTGCACCGAAAAGAGGAGAGATTAAAAGAGGAGATTTTCACGAGCTCACGCTTGGCTACCGGAAGAGCTCTCACCCCCCTGTTGCTACCCTAGCGAGCACGAAGGTGACACGATGGGATGGGATGGGACGTCGTTTAAAGATCCCTTGATTAGCATCTGGGATTGGTTACAGTGGAGTGATCTTCGGGTATTGCCTCGTTTCGTATTAATACGAGGGTTTAGGCATGGCAAGAGTAAAAGCAGTTTACGCGCGTAAAGGTGGTTGAGGGATTGGAGAGTTGAAGAAGTTATTGGCAACTTTTGTCTGATAGATAGATGTGTTTGATATCTTCTGCGTATTCAGGTGTATTTAATATTTTGTACGTGAATTTAATTCTTCTTAGGGATTCTTGATGACACGACTTTGGGGTTGTTTTCGAGGAACATTGATGTCAGATTAGTATTGGGTTTTGATTGAGAAATTCGTTGTTGTTATATTTAAGAAAGGAAAGTAATTGTCAATTTAAGTTGTCAATTTAGTGATCAAAATTGGCACATGCGGTTTTTTGAAACATACTGACGCATCAAAGATACCATGATCACGTGTGCACATATTATACAATGTTTCTTGAATATCCAAAAATATTCCAAATGATTTTGTTCGATCTCGATACATTAAAAAAAAAAAAAAAAAAAAAAATGCAAAAGACTGTGTACATACATCTTCGTATTTCACTAATCTCATTCTAAAAATTTCACAGCAAAAATCGACACATGTCGAAAGTGGCTGAAACAGTGGCAGGAAACACGTCAATATTTACATCCCTCAAATTTATTCAGACTCGTCTCGTGGCGAAATCTCTCGCAACCCCCAACGAAGCCGCGCACGTGTACTTTGTACAACAGGAAATTGTGCCTATTACACGGAGGGTGAAGCAACACGCGTGTTCGTCGCGAAACGGCGGCTGAACGGAGTTTCTCTCGGTCGATGCGGGGGGGCATTGTGCGGCTTCAAATCCGGCACGTGTGCCCTCTCGATCAAAACACGCTTCGGAAACTGAGTCACGGCGAGCCCTCGGCTACGAGCTTGCCAACGCTCGTGCAAACGGGCTCTAACACACCGGGGAGGGGGAGAAGAGAGGCAATCGACGTTTTGCATACGAAATCGAGCGAGAAAGCACCGGTAAAATATTCGTCGCGTAATATCCCGGCTGGCGTGTAATCCGCGCGCTTATCGCGCGACGCCCTCCTGCGAACTCGCCTTATCGCCCTGAGAACCGCGCCGACGCGATGCGCTTTTCGCTGAGACACTGCAAAAATAATTATGCGCGTACAGCTTGTGGCTGTTCTGCCTTTGTGTTTGTCCGACGTAAAATTTTTCTTCTCGCAATGAGATTGACTCTTTTCTTTTTTTCCATTGACTGCGAAGGATAACCGAGTAATTTTTTCCAGGGGTGTTCTGTTTATAATATATTTATAATTGTAACATGTAAATTATGAATTATAAAAATTGCATTAAAATTATTATTCTGTCATTTTGTACGAAAGACTGACAACATACATACACGTCGCAACGAACGTCTCCGTTTCTTTGACAAACAAAAATCTCCGAATAGATCTGTCGTTGACAATAGAGAGAGAAAGAGAGAGAAAGAGAGAGAAAATGATCCATAAAGCGAGGGACCCGTGATTTATCATATAAAACCAGCCAGTTGTTTGGTCTAGTTTTAGCTGAGTTTCCGCCTCGTATTTATGTCTCTCTATCCTCGTAAAGGCCCCGGGGTTTATTTTTCCACGAAGGAGGAAATAAAAAATCTGACGGCCGCGCTGTTATTCCAGAGACGCATTTGCATACGCCAGACAGCCGCTAAATAATTTGGCCGATGAATCTCCCAAAACGGAGACAAAAACCAGATAACCAGCGGCAACGAGATAGAAAGAAACGGAGAAATACTGAATGGCTCTTTTGAAATTGAATAACGCGACTCATTGTTGTTGTTATTAAATAATTCAATGGTAAAATCGAGTTTTTAGTATTTTTTCATAATTTTCATAAACAAATAATTACGTGCATTTCCTATGGGCAAATAGACAGAAATTTGCAATATTCTTGTCGAGAAATAAAAGATCCTCAAAGGACTAATTTTTTTACTTACGTCCGCTACGTTTGATGAAACAGACTACACAGTAGAATAAGATGTCTTCTGTTATAAAAACCGAGCGCGATTAAATCGGACACCTAAAGCTGATTTTCTCGAAAACTAATTGCGTTCTATATTCCGCGTTCTCAGTTTACAGTGTCACGTGTCATCTCCTTCTTCCTTCCCCCCATCAGTTCTAAGATATTATCCTGTCATACATTATCAGCAGTGGGTATCTGTCACATTCGTATCAAATATCAATAATATCGACGTTACAACGTGTCTATAATATGTCCAGATATATTAATCCAATTAATTCTGAATAATTCTAATTCCAACTTTAATGAATCACCTTCTAAATAATTCATCACCTTTTAATAATTCCAAGTTTGATTAATCACCTTCTAAATACCATAATTCTAATAAAACATCTAAACAACGTTATTATCCCCCGGCATCAGTTAATCTACGTTAATTAGTCATCTTCCAAATAATTAACGTCTAAACGATATTATTATCCACCAAATTATATTAAAATAGTAACTAATTGGTAGATAATTACACTCCAATATTATTGTCCACCAGTTAATCACTATTTTATTATTCCTCTTCGATCTCACGTGGACGCCATTCGACATACATATACAGGGTGGTCGCTGAAAGACTGAATGATACAAAACAAAAATAACTCCTAACCTAAACCACATGTTTTTTGAATTTTTTATTATTTTATTTGGAAATGTAATTAATAGGCTTCTTTCAGTATTTTTTTCTATGACCTACTAAAACCTAACCTAAAAAAAGATTGAAATTTTTCAATAGCCCTAAATTAACTGAATGCGCTATAAACCACGAGATAACTGAGAGCTCTAGCTGCTGTACAAGCCCGTTGAAAAGATGATGGCTACTTCGTGTCAAAATATTGGCTTAGGATCGACCCACGCTCTGAATCCGACTCAACACCCGCCAAAAACACCTTTTTCACCGGTTTATACGCGTATCCTGGTGTCGCCAAATGAATGTTTGTTCGCTCAGAGAGCGATCGGAATGTCGGAGGTCGAGTCGAAGATCGAAGCGGAATTTCAACGGCTTGCCTCCTGGCGAATGTCGAACTCTGTCGCTGCGCGCTTCGCGTCATCTTGGTCAGCTGCTTGGTCCATTAACCAGGCTGGCTTATTAATCCCTTCGTTCGCGATACTGACGCTCGGTCCGTTATCTCTGTGGATAGCCAAACGCTTTGAATCGCTTCGAGTGTACAAGAAGTAAACAAGTGCAACGTAATTTCTAACAACCTCGACGACGTCAGAGAGGCTCGCTTTGCTTCTGCGCAGCTTTGTTCGACTTCTTTTCATCAGTGGATTATAGACTGGCCAGGAAGGAAACTTTTTTAGCCAGTCTGTAGAGTAGGTACGTCGTGCCCCGTTAAATAAAACATTTGGAAATTTCATTAGCATTCTGACGAGATTGTCACGATCGTATCGATCTTTGAAACCAGTCCAAGAATATACAGGGTGGACCAACGACTCTGTCCATCTTGAATTTTGTCAAATCTACGACAGCGAAAGACAAGGACGGGACGAAGAGAAAATCAATGTTTTTAATTTCGTCATCTAGATAATTTTCAAGATCAACGAAAACAGCCAAATATTTCTCCAAACGTTGTAAAATTTCTCCTATCGTAAAAAATCTACCGTTCCTTTCTCTCCATTTACTTTCGCTTCGACGTTTAATTAAATCTCCCCGATGAAATTCCCGCGCAGTTCAAACAGTTCGTAACTGTAACTCACGACTTCAACTACAGACGTCGTGGTGATTTTGATGAAAAGCGTAGAACGAAACAAATCGTTCGACGAATAGTTTCATTTAATTGCTGCTGGAATATTCTTCGATTCGTTGAAAATTGCTCTGTTCTCTCTGTACTGTTTGACTTTCAGAAAAAATTTTGGTTCTCGTTAAAAGTGTTCGTTATCAAGAAGTTTAGTTTATTGAGATATGTTATATTAAGTTTATTAAGATACACATGATTATAAGAGACATATGATTATAAACAATGTGCAGAACAATCGCGTGTTACACATATAAATTCGCTAATTTATTTTCCAAAATCACTGGCATTTCTTGAGAAATATGATACAGCATCGTATTCCTAAATTAATTTCCCAAGGCGTAAATTTAAAATTCAATTTAAAATTCCTAATGTTACTAAAATGGCACCAAACTTCCAAGAGATCAATTAAAAAGAACGCTCGTCGTTCGTTCGGAGTGTTTCATTATCAACGCTCAAAAGGGCAATAACAAACAAATGTTCCGCGCAAGGTGGCCAAATTCTCGCAAACGAAAAAATATCGTCACCCATTTTCGCCGTTATTCCTCGTCCATCAAATCCATTTAATTTCCCGGCGGATTAAACGACTCCGTTAAAATTTCATTTTATCGGGCGGGATTAGCGACGATCCTAACGCGCAAAATTTACAGCCACGTAGCGGGGAGATACTTTTTCGAATCGTCGCGTGTTTGCTCGCGCGATTCAAACCGCGAGGACGAACCATTTTCCCGGCCGCGCACCACCCGCGGCGGAGCGACGAATAATTTCATACTTCGCGTCGGGATCGTCCAGCAGCCGTCGCACAATGGTCGCTGGGAGGTCGTGGCCCCCTCTAATGGGAATGTTAGGGAAGACGAGCTCGTGTTTGGAATAACACCGTTGCTACCTGCAATAATGTAACAATAATACGAGCGGGGACGGATGCTGCGCGTTCATCTGCATTGTACAGGGTGGAGGGAAAAGTTTGTCCGTGGCACGGATGAACTCTACGCCTTCGATTCGATGAAAATACCGTGGAAAGAGTTTGTCGCAAAGTTGACTTTGAATTTCAAGATAAAAATTTTTTTTTGCGTCGTATTCTATTTATCACGGAGGTAAAACTTTTCCAAGAAACTACAGGTCGCGAGCTAATAGTTCTCTGCGGACGCGTGAGTTCTAACAGCGACTTTATGGTTCTGGACGCGTGTCTGTATTACATAATGTTTATATTTCGAATAATGTTAACAGTTAGTTTTATCATTTGATTATTGAGACTCACACTGATGCTACAACCTTGATCAAACCAAATATTAGTGAAAGCTACGAAAGTTACGTAAAACAGACATCCGCGTGTTCAGAACCATAAAGTCGCTGTTAGCACGCACGCGTTGAAGAAACTTCTTTGTCATTTTTCAAAGGAACTATTAGGTTTCTTAAAGAAGTTTCACCTTCTTGATGAGTAAAATATGATGCAAAAAGAAAATTTCAAATTAAAGTCAATTTTCTTCGATTCGAAGATGTAGAATTCATCTGTGATAGCCAAACGTTTCTTTCCACCCTGTACGTGGAGCAACGTTTAGACGTGTACGAACATTCGCTTATTTTTGATAGCGCGTAGTTCCACTGCGGTATTAGCGGCGATTATTTTGCTTTGTAGCTATCGTTAGAGGTAGATATCACGGGGCGTGATGGGATTTATTTTTAAAGACCTGTGGGAGAGCTTCGTTGCTTGAGGAATTTTGAAACTGTTGATCAGACGGGAAGCGATTCATCTTTTTTTTTTTAAATTTCTAAGTTTGATTGCTATAGTTGATTCAATATCTTATAAATATTTTTAAGGGGTATCGCGAATCCAGTCACGAATTAAATTTTTTAACGTTCTTACAGAAGCTTGACTTTCGAGAAAATCATCTTCGAAGGAAAACGATTGCCAGAGTCACGAGAATTGACTTCAGACTTTAAAGTGAGACTTTAAAGATATCGATATGATAATTAAAATTATTCCCCAAATTATTCATTGTCGTCGACAAACGAGCGAAGTTATACTCTTCGCTGTACAGAGCAAATGTTACAATTAGCGACGCGGGTTATTACTGCAGATAGACGCGTGCGCTCGAAACACGGGGACCACGAATTCAGCCGTGGATATAGCTGTCGTATCCACGAATTCGAAAATGTTTACGCAGGTGCACGCCATATCGGCGCAGGTATGCAAGCTCCCGGCAACAAAGGCAGCATTATGAAGATAGAATGACGCTGCACGGGGAAGGTCCGCCTCGCTGTTCGGCGGATTTTAATCGAATTACATCGGCCGATCGGCGTGATTCGCCGGAATTATTTCGGGTTAATGCTCCGTCGACGCCGGAACACGCGCCGTTGATGGAACTGGCCAACTTCCGTTCGTCGCGTCGCTGCCTCCATCCAGTTTGCCCAGCACCCCGAAATTGATTGAAGTTTGCATTTTCTGATTGTAATCCCGTTGTGCGGAAAGTGTGCACGTTACTGCAGTTGCTCGTTTTCTTTTTTTTTATCTTTTTTATTTTCGCGTGTCAGATGACTTGAAAATAACGCATCCATTCGTGCTATGTTAGTTTATTTTATTATTTCGTTACGTTCTTTGCATCATTAATATACTTTTTGAGAGCGTGATTTCTTGAGAGTTGTTCTTTTGAAACATCCAAGACAGAAATCAGATCTATTTAAGAATAGGCACGTCGAAATATGTAAGGATATATTTAAGGATCGAAAGGTTTTTCGTTTTCTTTTATTTTATCACTGAAAGTGATTTTAGCGGGGGTAATCCAGGAAATCGGGCCCCCTCAGGTGCAACGCTGATGCAACGAAAATTAACGATTGGTTGATTTGGGTCACGTGATTCGCGAGGAGGCGTGGCGTAGCTCTCGAGAAAATTTTATGGCAAAAAGTCGTCTTCATTTCCTAGTCGGAACAGTTGCTTCTGGGCCTTTCAGTGAGACGAATCGTACAAGTCGTGCAGTTTTTTATTGTTATTAATCTATACGTGTTTATATATATTTAGAAACATAACTGAAGAAATACATAGATTCGTTTTGCTCTCTAAACATCACAAACTTTTACAACACATTTCTTTTTCATAAATCTTGAATTTAAGTCTTAAATTTTTCCTCCGTTGTTCCACCTTCTTTCTCATCGCAATTTTAAAATCGTGTCAACGAGCCACCAAAGAGATCGTCAGAATAACGCGTAGTTTTTAATTAACGTAGACGTAACACAACGGTCGGAGACCTCAGGGAAGGCACAGCCCCCTACAAACTGACCCGGCGTAACAAAGGAGAAAAACGCTTTAAGCGTGCACCTTAAATTACGCCAATTACACTTATCTCTGTTCCACTTTCCAGCGGGTTTAACGCGAACCCCTCCCCCCCATAAAGAATATTTTATGGCATCAGCTACGTTACACTATAATCTCAGATTGTGATTACGCGGAGCCATTAATTTCACGCTACTGTCCAAACAGCGCAACAGCTGGACCCCGCGGAATATTTGCGAAAAACGCGCACGATGCAAAGATAATGTACAAAATATTTTTAAAGCGTGGTACTCCTCCTACTTCACGGTTTACATTATTTCAATTATCCGTTGAAAATATACAACTGTTCCAAGTTTTTATCTAGTTGAATGATCGACAATTACTAGACTGTGGATATTCTCATATTTTCGAGGATGTAATTGAGAAAAATAAAATTTTTCTCGTACACTTTTAAATTTTATTAAAAGTGCTGCACTTTGAATATTTTGAAAATTTTCTTCGTGTCGCGTGCATTAAAATTTCTTCGCACTCTGCTGATTGCTGACAATCACTTTTCAACGAGGCGTTGAAAGATGATTTGTAGCCATTACGAGAAACAGCGAGAATCGCTATTGCGATTCAGTTTTAATAAACTGTTAATTGCACGGTAAAAGCCGGAATCTTCGATCCGCCGTTTTTACAAGTAATTGGATATTATCGTAGACACACGCATACATAATTGGCGATTGGTTGAATACGTTGCGATTGAAGAAAAGAGAGAAACGAGCGTTGAATCATCGAATTTTTGACGATTGCGTTATATACACTGGACGCCTTTGACAACTTTCGAACGAGGAATCGAATAACGGTAGCTCAATAAAAGTTTGTCGGGGCGATCAAAGTTCTCTTCAACTGAATTAACGATGACGCCGCTGAAACGTTTTCACAGCCGTAACTTGAAATATTCGCGATTTAACTTTGACAAGCGACTGATGACGTTTCAGCCTTGCGAAAAATCTCACCTCGCGACTCTGCGTGAAATGAAATCGAAGAAAGTTTCGCAATTTGCTGTCGTTCGAGTAGCAAATTTAGTGCAATTTAAAGCGGCGATAATTTTCGAAAATGAAATCGGACAAATTGAAAGCGACAACGGAGTAAAAGTTGAAATTAAAACGAAATCGACCAAATTTTATACGACAATTCCCGTGTCTCTGTCTTTTATATTTCTGTTCGTTCAAAAGTTGCTTTTTTTTTAAGTAAAATTAAAAACAACTTGACCAAATTTTAAACGACAATTTCTGTCCATTTCATTGCCCCGTTGTTCTAAATTGTCTCTTCGTTCTAAATTGTCGACGAACATTTTCGACACAAAGAATTTTCGTTGCGAAATGACAGTGCAATCCTTCCTCTCGCCTGTGATCCGCAATCTTTCTTTCTTTCATCTACCCTGGTACGGTAGAAGTGAAATCCAAATCCATTAATAATTGTCCGCTCTTAATTACCGCGCGTTCTTAGAGGGACGCCGATAATTAGCCGGCAGTTTCGTCACCTCGATTAATCACGAATTCAACGATGACATTTCCGCAACGTAGATCGTGCGATCCGCGAAGACGAATCGAAAGCGTAGCCAGAGGTTTTAATCAAGGCGTAATTAGCAGAAAGCTCGCCGAGGGCTCGAGCGATCAAACGCGATCGGATATTAATCTCGAATTAGCGAAATGAATTAATTCACCCTTCTAATTCGTTAGCTTTGCCGTTTAATTGCGAAACACCGAGAGATTTGCATAATAAAAATATCGTATTTATCGTTCTGATCGCGACGTGAAAGTTATCGCGCGAATTAAGAACCTGTCGAAACAGGCGTTTATAAAATGGAGAACTCTGGAAAGGCGGGGAAAACTTTCAGAAGTAAAAACAATCGTTCGAAGGCATTGACGTGATTAAGTGTAATTAAATATAAAGTGCAAAGATTTACAGAAAACATCACATGTTTTCTTGAAAAGGACGTCATCTTTCGTTTACTGCTATTTTTTCTTTTTTTTCGATATACTTGTCAGCATACTTTTGATCTCTCAGTCTTCTGCAGTTTCTTTTGTTTTTTCCTAAAATGGGAATAAAATTGAAATACAAAAGTTCCAGAAACGAGTATTGGTTAATCATAAATATATAACGAGTTTGGGTAACTTTCCGACTTTTAATTGCTTTCCCGATCATTGAAATTACGCAAAAGTGAGGTTAGGTTTCTCTTCTGATTTTTCAATTTTGTATCCATCTTCCAAGCTAGCTTCCATTCAATATCGTTGAATTGAATGTTATTATCGTTAGTCGGTAACGTATTGTGCAGTTGAATATTATTATCAGTTGGTAACAGAAAGATACAGAACACCTAATTACGGTTGCTCGTCGAATGTAATTATTCGTATCGCGGAAGTCGCTCGTTGGCCGGTTTCGTATCGCTTTGAACGTTGAGAACCGAAAGATATCAGTCAGAAAGGTGAGTACCTGCGTGTACCTGTCAGACTGGCCTGACGTTCGTTGCCAGTCCAGCATCCTTTTATGGGGTTGAACTGCATTCTTCGACGACTTACGTCGGGTTCATCGACGGCTCATCCTTCTTAAAATAGAATCGATACGCAGATCGATGCACTGGCTAGAACAAACTTGAAATATTTACCACGATGTTGGCTATTCCCCTTCAGATACTTTCTTCTTTTTAGAGGAACTTTTGAGTATCATAAAATTGCGCGATTTTTCTTTTCTCAGTCTTTCTTAATGGACCCTCAAATGGACTTCCAATTTTAGAATTTACAGTTTAATAGTTTAATAGAGTTTATGTTTAATTCAACTAGCGATATCTAGAGTTTAGATGTTGTTTGAAAATTTGAATTATCCGTGTGTTGGTAACATTTGTTGAAATAATCGGCCATGTAGGTTGATATCATAGCAGCGGAGGTGAAAGGGAAAGTTTTAGGGGGTGTGAAAGTGGAATTTCAATTACTTCGGCATCAAATCACTTGTCACTTGTTGCGCTTGATGTTGATAATATATAGAGGAGAGAAGATGAAGTTGAATCAGATCGTTACTTTTGGTTTTGTATAGTGCACGTACATTAAAATATTATATTTATCACGCACACACACATATATAGTTATTATTTCTCCTCTGAATTCTCTCCCTTTTTACAATTTGATAGTTCTCAAGAGTTCTCGAAAATTTCGACAATACAGACTTTCTCAGAAGCTTTCTCCTGAAATTCTCAAATCCTGGGATACTTTTGGGACGCTCGCGTCCCGAGCATCGAGTCGTTCGCGGTTCGCTCGCGTCGATGACATGACAGTCGATGACGCGCACGTTAATTTAGGCTAAGATCACGAAGGCGCCGCGTTTCCTCGACGATATTCGTCAAAGGCATGACATCATTGTTTGCTCCGAAAAAACGGATGGCGAGGATCCCGTTGTCATACCGCGGTGGCACTTTAATTGAACTCACTTGAAGCCGAGTGAAACATAAGGCGGTTTTCCTCGTAAGCGGGGCACGTTCATCGTTGGCCTCCGTTTCGTTTGAAACGTTCGTTCGTTCGTTCGATCTCGTTGGCGGCATTTTGCTTCCCGAAATAGCCGCTCGTGCTGTAGAAACGCCTAGGATTTTATGGGATTCAATTGATTAGAAGGACGAGTCCGCTCGGTACGTGCTTGCAATCTCTGAAAAGAAAGGAACGTGGCTCGTTGCTCGCTAATTCTGTGAATCTTGATCTTGTGGGAAGCTCGTTCTTTCGGAGAAGTTTTACGTTTTTAGATTTTTCTTCTTTTTCTAGAAAAATATTTGAACTTGAACGAGAACTTGTTATGTTATATGAAAGGTTATATTTCGTATTTCAAAATTAAAATTAAAACGTTTCCCTTTTGCAGAATTTCCTCCCTTTCAATTTTGGAATCTCCGTCTAATCTCCGTCAGGGAGCAGACTCTTAACTCTTTATCAAACACTAAATACTAAAACTTTGTGCGTTCAAAAAATTTTTCTTCACGAAGAAAATAGGTTTCTCGAAGATCCTTCGAGGTTTGGATTTGGTCAAAATCGTCTGGGGAAAAGTGAAGACTTCGCAGTGACGAACAGTGATACATTTTCTCTTTTTTTAATTTTGTTGCAGCAAAAATGTGTGAAAGCGCGTGCCCTGTACGACAATATCGCGGAGGCTCCGGACGAGCTGGCTTTCCGAAAGGGCGACGTTCTCACTGTGCTGGAACAGAACACCGCTGGCCTGGAGGGTTGGTGGCTCTGCGCTCTGCGAGGTAGACAGGTAATTACTTCCTTTTAACGGAACTTTTCGCCGTACTTTTTCCAACAAGAAGCTGATTATATTTCACTCGGCGAGAGTATTTTTTCTTTCTTCATTTTTTTTAAGGTTAGAATAGAAAATTCGAACGCGGCGGGACTTGTCTCCTTCGGTCGTCGCATAAACGACGTAACGTTATTAATTAATTACCGTGCAATCACTCGGTGCAGCCGGGAAACGTTTTTTGAGAGAAAGTCGCAAGTTCGTTAGCGTTCCAAATAAATGGTTAATTAAGTCAGCGTGGAATCTCCGAGGCTGTAACTCTTTTACACGTTAAAAGGATTAAGTTAGCGCGAAGATGTAGAGGAACATCTAGACTGGTTTAGCATCGGAACGGAACTTTCTTATCTAAATAGCTATTTAAAAACCGAAAGCCGTCGTGTTCGTGAGACGAGCGAAAGAAATGAAGCTGACGAATACATTTTGTGTTCCTTCGTGTTATCTGTTTGTCGCAGGTCATTTGTGAAATATAAATTAACGTGATATTAAAGTGAAGAACGTCACGGATAGTCACAAATAGAGAATTTCAAGCATCATCGAATAGCCCTCTTTGATCAACCTCCTCCCACTCTGGATCCTTAAAGACTTCGCAATTGCTCCAGTTGAGACGATCGAACAGCCACTTACGTAAACGTCCGCGTTCATCGAGATCGCAAAAGTCTCGCTCTATCAACGCTCGACAGACTTTATCAGCTGTTCTAGACAAGAAACACGCCAGCCAGCGTCTGCATGGACGTGCGTCAGAATATTATTTATCCTGTCGGGATTCACGGACGAGATATCTCTCGAACGCGACGTCATTCGTGATATATTACGAACGAAATGTCTTCCGTGTTCAATTCTCAACGCGTACACTCCCTGTAAATATAGGATTTATAAGTGTCGAAATACTTTCGAAGAATTAACTGACTCTGAATAACTCGAGGATTGTTATCACGAATTATTTGAGACGTTGTGGTATGAGATATTGATTTGATTATTACATATATTTATCGATGCAATTACCACGTATATTTCAAATCTTCGACTTTTCAATTTTTATCGCTGAAAGTGATTTTAGCGGGGGTAACCCAGAAAAAGTGCAACGAAAATTAGCGATTGGTTGATTTGGGTCACGTGATTCGCGAGGGGGCGCGGCGTAGCTCTCGAGTAGGAGTGGCGTTGTCTTTCATCTATCGATGAAATTTTATGGCAAAAAATCGTCTTCGTTTCCTAGTCGGAACAGTTGCTTCTGGGCCTTTCAGTGAGACGAATCGTGGTATCGTACAAGTGCAGTTTTTTTAATCTTCGACTTGCAACAAATTTTTATCAACTAATTGTAAATTAGATTCAGATTTTTAATTTGGGGGGGCTCTCCCATTTTCCCCAACTGTGAGGGTAGTTTTCACTCTTTCGACATTGACGATTACTGATAAAAAAGAAATCTTGAAGATTTTTGAAATTCATTTTTATCCAATTCTTTTATATTTATATTTGTCTGATTTTATTTATATTCAGATTAATTTCATTAATCAGATATTATTGTTCATGTTTACATATTTATATATTTCAGTTAGACATCCGTTAGAATGTTACTAATTGGAATACTAGGTATTCCAGTTGGTCAGTTACTTACATATTAACACAGTTAGATAGACAAAGCCCCGCTATTACAGAATTATTTGGGAATCACGGATCTAAAGTTTAATGAGTATCTACATTCGCGAGACGCATACCTTGTCCACGAGTGCAAAAGAATCAGTTCGAGATGCAACTGGACCCTCTACGTCTATACAGACTTTGCTCCTCTCTTCCTCTCCCCTTCGCTTGGCGCATGACACGGCATTATTATCGCGGAAATGGGACGTTAGGCCGCACCGTTACGGCCTTCGATCTAAGATCTTCATCTACGGCCAACTGCAACCGAAGAGGGGAACCCGTAGAAACGGGTTCGAAAGTGCGATCCCCGACTCGGATCGTTTCCGCGTTCGACATCTGTTCGAAATATTTCGAAACGACGCCGATGTCCACTGGCTCTCTCGATCGGCCTAGGCTTTTATCTACGATATTCTGAAACCTGTCCACGTCACGCCTGTTCAGGCAACGCGTTGGATGCTCTTGGAATGCGGAGGTTTGTGACGATTACTGTTAAGCCAGGTCGGTTCCTATATATATATATATATATAGTGGGTCGGTAACTCGTCACCGGATAGACCTTCCGGAACACTACACTCCTGTTTGAGAAGGAGAAGATCGAGTGAAATTTTTTTCTGCACTGAGTCAAGCTCTTTCGTGGAAAGAAGTTGAGTCCGTTTTCGAGCGAATTTTTGACTTGTCTTGCGAGAGCTTCGTCACTTGGAACTTAGAATTTATTGTAAAAATTAGAGTTACCTTTTAGATTGTCAGTCATGTTTAATTGTATGTCTATTTCCTGGACTGGGTACTATGTCAATTGAACTTTGCACAAGTCACAAGTTGAGGGATGTTGCAACTTCGTTTCGTTTAGAATGAAGAGAAAGTTTTCTTGAAATTATTGGCACACTGCATTATTTTAGTTCTCTATTAGTTGCTTATTAGTAACTAAAAAATTTTTTTTCCGTATCTAGATCCATCATTTATAAGGATCTCTTAAAACTCGCTGGACGATGTTTCTTCGCCATTAGACGACAAAATTTTTCGAATTTTTTTGGTAAATTTCTAACTACAAATTTTGTTAAATAAAATATCCTGTATTCTTCGATATGGCTAGCTAGAAATTTTCCAGCGAGATTCTGTTTCTTAAATCACGGTCGTAAAGATGGAAATTTGCACAAAAGCCCTAATCTAGTCTAGTTGTCACAATTACGCTTCTCCGTCTCTTCGATTTGAGGTTCTTCTTCGCGATTCTTGTCCTTGTAGAGCGTGGAGCCTGTCTGTCATTCGCCATGTCGGCCGCTTGAACGTAGCCTGAGGATTCAACGCGCATATGGCGCTCGTTGAAAAGGAACTGAGGGGGTGGTTCGAACTGGAAATTGGAAAACAGGGAGGGTGCCCTGCTGCACTGCAAGTTTACGGGGAAATTACTCGCGTTATGAGCTGCTGCAGCTGCGGCTCGACGCGCGATTGCCTCGTCCTTTATTTATCGCTGCGTTACGCGATAAATGCATCAACCTGGACCAGTTGTAAAATTTCAGCTTTCGCTCGCGTCTCAATTATTAACCCTTCGCGCGCGTTTAACTCCGTGGTTGAACGATAACGTGGTTTCGACGTGGCTTTTGCTGCAGCGACGTAACTTCTTTGCTTGATAACGCGAAGCTTCCTCATTCCTGAAGTCAGTTGATTACAAAATTACAAAATTTACGTCGTAGCAATTTTTTCTGTTTGAATTGGACATTGGTTGGTTACAAAATTTATATTATATTGTGTATTTGTTAATTTTATGTTCGATAATGCGAAACTGTCTCTACGATTGGCTGAGAAATAAAATTTGAATCAAGCGTTGGTTAGAAAATTTATATTGCAGTGCAGTTTTACGCACATTGGTCAACTAATTGCAGATTAAGATTATAAAATTTATATCACGGTAAATTTTATGTTTGATAATACGAAACTGTCTTTACAATTGGCTAGTAAATGAAGATTAAATTAACTATAAACGATATATACTTTCAACTTTGTTTTAATTTCACCGATATAAAAGTTTTAATCATCCCGAGAGGTTCTCAAAAGTTTTAATAATTATAAATGCAAAAGGTTGTAGCGCACTTTAAACGTATATCTAGTTTAAATCGAAAAGTAGTAATTTGGTCAAAAGTCTCGACGCATTAAATTTTTGAATACCACTCAAACGCGATGAGTTGGTTCTAACATTTTCTTTTTTCTCTTTATTTTAATTAACTCGTTTTTAACTTTTCAATTTTGTAACAAGTTGTTGATCACTTGCAGACTTTCTGTAACAGTTAGCACAAGAAACTGCGAGCCAATTAACACTGTTGTCTTCAATTTGGAACAGTGAAACTATCAACTCTAACGACGTCTTAACAAGACACGACCAAATAACACTCTGCAAAATGAAGAAATAAATTGTGTCCATCGATGATAATTTGTTTAGTAGAAAATTCGTACAATGTCGTTCGTGGAAGTGTACAAAATATTCAAAATGACACAAATCCACATAAATTTTCCTAGTTGTGTTTATATTAAACTTATATTTAATTATATTACGTTATATATATTATATCAAATACAAAATTTTTAGAAATGACCCAAAATTGCCTGATTCGATCATCAGAATATATCTAGAATATGTTGCTTTGCATCGATTTGCTTTCCGGCAAATTCTTCGTCGAACATTTTTAGAGTGTTTGCGACGAAGTTACTCGCTTTACCTATACCCTGTGTCTTCGCTGAATCTCCATTATCCGTATATTACGTTTCAAAAAGATCTAAATTAAAAGAAAAAAAAAAAAATCTGCAATCTGTCGCAAAGCACGTCAACCAAAACTTTCGCTCGATCGAAGCGATTGGATCGATTCGATTTTCGCCGCACGACCGGATCGATCCTTCGAGTTCCGCTTGACGAGACGAACCGAGGGGTCATTCTTATTGAAAGTTGACCATAAAAGTGGTTTCGGATCGCCAGGACACGTCATTGACTTCGCAGTCGATTTGTCTCGCACGAAAATTAACGGCAGATGCAACGGGTGCACGATCGGGACGACCCTGTTCTCTCTTTTTCTCCAACCGGCAACCGGCTTCGAGTCAATGGAATCCGTAATGGAGCGGGATCCGTGTGTCGTTTGCAGCGCATTGTCGTTTTCGGCCTCCTACGCCACGGCAAATGAACAGTTTTGTAGAGCTCGGTACACACAGACCCGTCGGTCTGCCTTTCGTGTTTCGAAAATGAACACGCCCGTTGTTGCTCGTCGATCGCGCGAACTTGCTGCGTGCGCGGCAATCTCGCGGTTGCTCTCGTACCTTCGGATCGAATCGTTGCGCACCCCTTTGTCGAGTGTAACTCGACGTCGCAGGAATTCTTACATCGATAGCCACGCTCGATATTTTTAAATTGCCAAAAAAAAGAAAAAATAATAATTGAAAAATAAGTTTAAAGTGCAACAAAAAGTTAAATCCGTGGTGGAACACCAAGGAGAGCAATTCGAAAATGAGTCGATTAACAGCGAGTTTTTTTGCATTTCGCCTTCTTAAGACGAGCTCAAATTGTATTTTGAATTTATTTAAATTTAACAATTTGAACGATCGAAGTGTCACAGAAAAAACTTCCATTGATATTATTTTATATTTGTACGTGCATTTCAGTTTTGCATTCTCTTTTGTACGTTTTGAAACTTTATCGTATCACTTCGTTTCGTTCTTTCTTCGTTTTTTTTTAATTTCAAGTTAACACTTTAAACAAGCGTATAATTAAATGAAATGAGAAACATTTTGATTGATATTAATTACAGTTATGTATCACCATCATCGACGAAGATTAATACGAATGATGCGTTATAAAAATATGCTACACTGTATTTAATTCTTGTAAAATTCACATCACCCAACAGTGTTATCCAAGTCATTCGCGTTGTTGAATATTTTTCAATCGACGAGAGTCGCCGACTTATTCCCGCGCAAATCAAAAACGTTTAAAATAATTAGTGGAAATTCAAAGATGTCAAGAAGCACACGTTCAAAGGCGAATTTTAAATTCCTTATATTCTCCTCATTTGAAGACGAGACTTTCAGACTTGGTAGTATAATTCTCGAGCAACCACTGTCGCTATATCGAAGCAACGACGACAACGGTCCAATAACAGATCACAATTCGATTTCCACGATGGATTTTCACAGCTATTACTTCGCACTTCAAACCGAACAACAGAAATTTTTCTCGCGCCTTTCAGCAAACGACACCGTTTCCAAGTTCGTCTTGGTTGCCAGACGAGATCGCAGCTGTCGAATGTCTCCCTATTCAAGAGAGTTTCATATTCAAAATTGTGTGTGTATATATATATATATCTACGTAGAAAGGTGAAACGTAGCGTGATGGCCAGACTGGCGACACTACGGTGTAAAATGGGATCGTGAAATCTGAGGGGATGAGGGAGGATTTGCCTCTGGTAACGAGGAGTATCGTTGCAAGTAAATGGACGTGTTCCACCGCGGAGCGGAAATATTTCGGAATCGAAACGAAAACGGAGAGTTAGTTGGGTAAATGAATGCTGTTTACTGGTTTAGTTGGTGGTTAATGGATTAGTTCGGTGGTTCGGCGGAGTTGGCCGATTTGGCGTTAAGTTTGCGGATTTGCTTGATTGTTATAGGGATATTTGCTCGTTCGAATCGTCGGTGGTTTCGTCGCCTCCCTCCGTTGTATCTGGGAACACAGAGTTTCGCGATTATGATTTCACGTGTCAGAAATATTGTTATTCGGTTGGTACATGCATGAGATGTCAATCGTACCAAGCTGTGTAGATTCGTCGCGAAACGTGGAATCATAGGGAATTTCGAGTTAATTCCGCAGGAGTGACATTTTGTACGAGGGAGTCAGCTTCTTTCTGCGTTCAATTCATTTTTCGTTTCTTCATTCACAGTCTGTTTTTAATCTTTTTTCGTTAACAATTGTTATAATTGGTTCTGAAAAAATTTTAGAATTAAAGTTAAAAAAAAGCATTTTATTGTTATTATGCTATGGAATATTTATATAGATAATATGAAACTATATATATATATATATATAAATAATATAGAATTATTATTATTCTGATGTAATTGAAGATAAAAAGACACTTTAGTAGAATTCTCATTTTGCTGGGCAGATTTATTTTCATTTAATCCCTCTTGTTATGGCAGAATTGCGTGTCCAAGTTGAGAAATTACGCTAAGAGTTGAAACGACATGGATGAGTGGTCCTTAAAAAAGATTCTTCGGAATGATATCTAGCAAGATTGCGAGATTAATTCCAACCAACCACAGATCCGACCATCCCCTCTATCTAAATTAGACACGACCCGAGAGTCGAAGTTGAAATGCAGCGGTTCGAGGCGACGAGGGAGAGATCCTTCCGGAGTAAGACGCGGTGCGAGGTTTATTTTCGTGTCGATTTCGCGGAAACATCGCCGCCGCATTGGTAGACGCGGCTAATTGGAGCCTCCTCCTTTCCCCGTTTTCTCGGCTGTTCGGAGCGAACTCGCATTCCTGGTACGAACTCGCGAACGTTGAGTAAAGTGGCTGAAATTGTCGACAACGGGGGGCGACGTTCCCTCCTGTTTCGTGTTTGAGCTGGGCTCGCGGTGCCCGGCGGAACAGCCGCCGTTGGCAAATACACGCAATCGATTTCACGGGCCGCTGCTTCATTGCGTGAATGCGCTTTTGCGAAAGATAATGGAATCGCCCCGGAATGACGGAAAATGTAATTCGATGGGCTCGTAATTTTCCAAGTTCGCTCGTCGCCACCCGGGGGGTCGTGTTTGGAATCGTTTGTCAAAGCGAACTAACGAATTGTCGGTTACGGTGTACTAAATTTTCGGGTATTCAAGTCAACCCGATCTTCGAGTCAATGAGGAGCACAATTGAAACTAACAACCAGTAAATTATTGCGATCATTTCTGATCGAATCCTCGATAGTAATCGAGGGTTGACGAAAGTATCGAATGGCTGAATTTATTAGAGATCTGACATACATACAGATATGTTCTTGTGCAGAATTTTTCTTTTCGTATTGTCAGTCTGTCTACGATACAGAAATTTATTTGAAAATTTAGGAGCGTAATATAGTTTAATTTAGATCGAAATTTCGTATAAATGCGAACGCAGAAAGCAACAATAAATACGTAGATGCGTCGAGTCACTCAGAAGCTAGATACTAAACGGCTAAACATAAATTTAAGAAAGTAGAAAAAGGTAATGACGTTGCGAGCATTATTTTCCAAACTTATTTTGAAATTTCCTATCGTTCGTGTATATATTTCTGTAACAAATGAATCCTTGGGAAGTAATTCACTCGCTTTTGGAGAATTCGAAAATTAAATCTGCATTAACCCCTTAACCTATGGATACGCGTGAGACTCGTACTCTTGTATTCGGGCCAAATGTAAATATTACGGGCATATGGCCCCCGGTACAACGATCGGGCCAAATGTAAATATCACGGGTCGTGCGACGGTCGCGCTCGTGTTAGATTCTTATTATCGTAATCAGTTACACGTTGTTCTCGGTCGCGTTCGCACGTTGAAATATATTCTCTTAAATATTAGAGAAGAATCCCCGCAAGATGTTTTTCGTTATTGATTTTTTTACGCTAATTACGCGAACTGCTAATTTATTCAGGAATATTCAGGCAGATAAATGTTACATTTCAGTGATTGATAATAAACCTTTGGTGTGGTGTATCTACAACAATTATTACATCAGGTTGTAATTACTTGTCAAATATTCCACAAAATTAAACCAGTGTATTTACATTCTGCAAGTCGCGTGCGCGTTTAGTGCAACTTAGTTTTGGGCCCAGACTGTTGGAACGTAGCTTGTAGGTTAAGGGGTTAACAAAAAGCGGAGTGTCGATCAGTGTTTGATTCCTGAAAAAGATTATAAATATTCATCTCGTTTAAAAAGAAAGAGTTGTCTAAAGAAAATTCTAAATATATCTGTCACCCAAGTAATAGTTCACGATTTATGATAGCATTTATGATCTCGTACCAAACATAAAAATTTAATTGAATTTTAATTCAACACATCTGACTTTTAGTACACCGCAACAAAGTCTACGGCGATATTACTTTAAGCCGTTATTATTCCTCGGTCGGTTGTACCACATTATTGCTATACATGTCTTCTTTTCTTCTTTTTTTTTTCTTTTTATTGTCCAGGGCATCTGTCCAGGAAATCGATTGAGACTCCTGGTCGGCCAATATGATACAGGGGGTTGTTTGGTTGGCAGCAGGCCTGACCTAACCATTTCCGAAGACGGTATACAGAGGCATGGAAAACGGCGTAGCTGGCACGTACAGCCGAACAGGGTGAGTTATTTGTGCTATACGATACCATTATTAAATTCACGGGGCACCGAAAATTTCCACGGTGGCTCACGTGCTCGTTTGTCTCGCGAAACCAGCGAATTCCGTGAAAATTCTCCAGCGTCGTGCGACGACGAGTTAAACGATAAAAGGACAAAGCACGACGAACGTAGATTAATTGGGAAGTAATTACTCGAGATTGCAAGATTTAGTTGTAACGAAACTGATGGTGGTGAATATTCGAGTAGATACTTGAGATACTTGAGCGGTGTTTGAGGGTTTGATTATCATGATTATCATGCAGTTCCTATTGTTTCAAATAATAACGACAATTTTATTTGTTACTTTTCTTTGACACGTGTTGCCCGTTTCAAGCTACGAGCTCTTTCGCTGCATCAAAGTCAAATTGCAATCTCTTGCTCGAGAAATTACATTTTGAATTACGTCGTCGAGCAGTTACGTTGATTACATTTAACCAAAAAGATGCGAAACGAACTGACACTACATATTACGCTGTAAATTATTATTTATTATTTGTCATTACGTTATTTCATTATTCAAGTCAAGTAATTCAATCTCGTTGTTACTCAAAGCGTCTAAAAGTCAACTCAACACTTGCCTGTCCCCGGCAATTTCCCCGACTGTTCAATTAAACGTCTCTCGATCGAGACGTCTCGTCAACCATCGTCGTCGATTCGATCCACCCTCCCCGGGCGCGCAGCTGCCGTCTTGCCCCTATTAATTTATTCGCGATTTGAAAAGACGCGGAAATTCATAAAGTCCACCCCTGCATTCCGCCCTTGTCCCATCGATCGATCTTACACGCGAAACGCGGCACAATGGCGCTCGTGCGGCGGTTCCATTGTGCTTTGCCTGCAGAGCAAAACCCCTCGCCCTCCGCTTTCCATCCTTTCCACCCTCCTTGTGTTCGTCGGTACGCGGTCAGAGACGGGGATCTGTCAAAATCAGCTGACTACCCCGTTTGCTCCGATGTCTGCCATTGGCGTCGCTTAGCATCTGTCACGCGGCGCCAATTTACCGAACCGTGAATACAGAGCCGTATATCGATCGGTCTTGTCGAATCGTCACGGATTTGCCCTGGCCTCGCGCAGAGAACGAATTCTTTGTTTTTTTTTTTTTTTTTTCCCCCTCGATACACCGGTGTCGGAGAGGGAGGGTGGGTGCGGTTTCAAGTAGGTGTAGGTAGGAGCAGGCGCGAGTGGATGTACCGGGCACAGGTTTGAAGTTCGATCTCGATTGACTCTCGGTCGAGGGTTGCGCGACGGTTATGGACGGACGAGAGACAGATGCGGTCACAGAAGGGTTGACGGGAGGGGCAGGGTAAATGAAATGAGAGCGGGAAGAAATTTTCGATTGTTCGCGTCGGTTTAACGCAAAGCAAGCTCTCGCGGGTTGTGTACGTTTGGTTTTTCTGGTGGTTTCGATCGTTACGTGCTACTTTGTTTCGTTCTTTGGTCTTCAGCGAGACAAAGCGGGAATTGAGAGCCGAGTGATAATTGAGAATTTACTAGTTTCTTTCCTTCGTTTCTTTTCTTTTATTTTCTTTTTATCACTGAAAGTGATTTTAGCGGGGGTAACCCAGAAAAATCGGACCTCTCCACGTGCAACGCTGATGCAACGAAAATTAGCGATTGGTTGATTTGGGTCACGTGACTGGTTTTATCATACCTAAAACCTCGGTTCGGTCATCGAAGTAACGTACGAAAATGATCCTGATTGCATCCGTTTTCGGTAAAATCGAAAATCAATTAAATAAATCATACATTGACAAGTCAATTAGCTGCAGTGAGTATGAATTGCAATTAGGAGGAAGCTGTCCTTTATTATTCTTGAATAAGTTTAGTGGTCGCCGTAACGTTTATTATAATATATCGTTCACGTAATGCGTGGAAATCTTGGTCGGAAATTACCATCGCCGGCACATATAAATTCACAATTTGGTATAATTTGTTGAAGCAGGACGCGGTGTGCTAAATACGCAACAATTCTCGCGATTAACGTTCCATATTTTCGTTTTACGTACTTGCTAGTTAACATCTGTCGGTTATTACGTAATAAAGATCTCGGAAATGATCGTTGAAAGCAAATGTCGGCTGGTTTGAACTGGACGTGCTCGGATTCTGAATTGATACTATCGCTGTTCGGTGATTTTCACTTGTTGTTCGTTTTCACTCGCGATGACGATGTTCTCGTTTCTCTGATGAATTATTTCTGCGATTCAAACATTGACTTTTATTTCGAATGATTTTAAATTTGTTACTTTTAGTTCATTTTGAGATTGATTGATTGATCTGTTGGAAGGAAGATCAGTTATCAAGTGAAATAAAATTGAAAACGTCTCTCCTACGTGGAGATGTAAAATAATATAAAGTAGCATAGAAAACTATATCATTTATTTCAACTACTTTAAACATTAATAATTAATTTGTACTTCGGCATGACTTACTTCAAAACCAACTGATTTCATTTTTCCAGTTGTTTCGCAATTTTGCAGTAAAATGAAGTATTTTTCAATCTATGAAAAATATTCGAAATATTTATCTCTGTTTTTCCTGCAATTTATTCTCTCGACTCTAAGGGTACTATCTCGTACAATTTTTTAGCAGACTGTTATCCGTTTCGTCGGTGTATTTTACCGCTGTATTCCCGGTTATTAATTCAGTACATTCTCGACTGTTTACAGTTATACCATTGTCGGCGTTGTTTTTTCTGGCTATTGAATTTCCGGTCGAGTATTCATCCTACCATTAGCCATAATTCACTTTATCCTCTCTCGTACCAGATGCATTTAGAAACGAGCGAGGGTCGCTACTCTTAGCGTTTTTAATCGTTTGTTATTAAAATTCGCATGCACCATAATTTGTCACGCATCGACGCGAAAAGCAGTTGGAAAATTTAAAAGAAATATAATCTCGTACAAATTTTTAATCCATTCTTTTCTTTGCGTACGTATTCTTTTTTCACCACGTCGGACTTAAATTTGTCAAATTTGTTAAAATTGAATGTTGATAATAGTCGGAAAATTTCTCAAGTTTTTGAAGAGAACGTTCGACAAATTTTCGCAACACGCTCGAGAAAGACGAGAAAGATAAACTGCAAAATTCCATCTCGTCTTGAAATCCCACGTTAAAATGTTTCGTCGAAACGTGGAATTACTCTTCTGGATTACGCCGAAACGGCAGCAAAATTGAGACATAAAAATTCGAGCATCGTAGCAGAGTTGAGAGAGCAAACACTCAATGTGTTTCTACCTGTCGTAATCCAGAACCTGGCCATGATAACGATTCGAGGATTAAAATCAGCATGAAACAGTCGGAATCATTTCGCAACAGTTTCGCGAGATCGACAAAGATACTTGCCTCTCTCGATTCCAAAAGCGAGTTCCGAGTAAAGTGTATCTTTGATATTTCATTCAAGCACAGAAGAGTGATTGTCCTTTTCTTCTTTTTTCCCTTTCTTTGTACGTCATCGCGGTTACATCATCGTCTAACATTTATTCGCGTTTTCCAAGCAGCTTGAATTTTCGATTGTCATCCTCGGGGCTGACAGTCATAGAGCTGAGCCCTGTTCTTTTGTGCGGCGTATATATTTCGGTAGGAGAGGGAGTGGAAGGGAAGAGGAATGAAACAAAAGAGACGCCTCCGCGGACAAACATTTGTTATTCGAATACCGATACAAATAGCTGCACGGCGAATGTCAGAAGTTGCCGTGCCGCAACGATGTTTGAAATCGTCGAAAGGCATTTACGTGGCTTGCTATTCCTGGGCTCGATTTAGATGATTCGCGCGTTTCGTGGAGTAAAAGGGTCGACCGTAACCATCCAATTTCCTTGTTCTTCTTGTTATTGTATCACGTCAACAACGACGACCGATTATCGACATTTTGCAGAAAATTAGGTATGATTTTTTTTTTTTTTTTTTGTAAAAGTTTCTATAAAAATATCTAGGAAAAATTAACGATGATATTAAAATTGACGCACGTATTCTTAGCGTGTGCATTCTAATATACAGCAATTTATTTCTACGACAAACGTCGATTCGACGCTCACATGATTTCAGCCTAATAATCTAATAACTCTTTATCCAATAAATCGCTTAAAAATTGGCCTCTTTAATGACGATTCGAGCGTGAAATTTCCATCAAAGACATTAAAGTGAAAGGAACAGAAAAGCTTTATGATATAATAAACAACACATGCTCCTATATATATATATTTTACAAAGAATTACTTAAATCTCGTGTTAACGCTTAATCGAGTAATCGCTTAAAAATTGGCCTCTTTAACACCAGAACTACCGACGATTAGAGCGTACAATTTTCATTAAAGAGATTAACGTACAATAAAGCTTATACTTATATTAGAGGTACCCACAAGCAATTTTATTTTATTAAAGTTAATCTATAATACAGTTTTAATCTATAATATAATTTAACAATAAACACGCTAAAAGTCAATATATTTAACTAGAATGTATGTTATGTTATAACGAGTTAAATTATTATCGCTAGATGGCAATGTTTATTAAATTTGAAGAAAACATTATTTATAGGTATCCGTGTATATTTTACGAAGAATTTAAAAAAATACACCGGTTCTACATCTACGAAACTTTTAGCAAAAATTACAAATTGGTCATTTTGTTGACCGCTTTGGTAGTTCTAGTTAGCGATAGCAAGAGAGGAGAGCGCATGCGCACGCGGAGTAGCCACGCGGCCCTTCGAATAATTAAAAAATGAAAAAGGAAAGAAAAAAGAATATATATTTTACGAAGAATTAAGAAGAATTTAAATCTCCAAAAATACGCCGTTCTGTATCTACTAAACTTTTAGCAAAAATTACAAATTGGTCATTTTGTTGACCACTTTGGCAGATCTAGCGTTGAGTAGCAAAAGGGGCGCATGCGCAACGAGTGGCCCTCCGAATAATCAAAAAATGAGAAATAAAAGAAGAAAACAAAGAAATGAATGCTAGCGGTGTTTCACGTGGCACGACCCCGGGCACCTGCCTGTGTCTTCACCGGTACCTGACCGGTAATTCCGTCGTGACAAGGCAATTTCGAGGAAGCTGGTCGGCGTAACGTTGACCCTTTAGGCCGACGACGGCCGCTCGTATTTCTGTCGACGCACATGCGGGCTCGCCGAACGCGTTCGTACGCGCCTTTGCCGGCAAAAAGCCTGACCGAACGAGGAGAAACGAAGAGGAAAGAGAGGACGGGTGTGGAAGAAGGGGCGAAAGAAAGAGTCGAGGAAACGCCAGCTTCCTCGGCGAGAGACTCGCACTCGCGAATCTATATCTTTGTTGTCCGACTCTGGCGTCTCGGTGAAGGCAACATGGAGGTGAGAGGGACGAAACTCTCTCTCTCTTTCTCTTTTTAAAAAACCGTCGCGTTTTTAAGAAAGAAGGAGAACCCACGATGCTGCGAATTTGGTAGAAAAATTTTTTCTTGGCTGACTTGCGATTTGTGCTCGATGATTGATGAAAGTTTTGGTATTTGTTTAATTTATTGAATATTATGAGAAATAATCCATTTTGAATGTTTGATAAATTTCTAAATTTATAAATGTCTAAACAAACATCCATGGCCCAAGTACTAAGATCTTGATCGTGTTTGACGTTTCATTTCAATTGATTTATTTTCAATCGAGTCACACTGACTCGCAATTGACTCAAAACAAGACACGTTATTTCATTGAAACATTGAAATATCCTCAAGAGAGAAACAAATTATGAGACTATTGCCACGATATATTTTATATATATATATATATATATTAATTTTCTCTATACTGAATACTCGAAAGACACGTTTAAGGATGTCCGCGCAAAAAAGTAGAAACCAAACATTTTTCCAGTAGTCGGTTTTTTTCCACGGTAGCATACCGTTGCACCCTTGGAACGATTTACGACAAAGCGATCCTGCAGGATACCCTACATGGAGCTTCCCTTGTCTCGCTCAACGCGCAGAAAGACCACCGGTATCCTTATATGTCCGTAAGTCCAGACAATATCCACTCTCTCGACGCCACTTGTATACCTCCTCTTTCTTTTCATTTCTCTTTCCCTCTCGTTTCTCGTCCCGTTCGAAAAGAGCGGTTCTGTGTTCGATCCGACGCTCGATTAGAAATAAACTATTCAACCGGCAAGCGATTCTAATTTGTACGTCGATTCAAGGCTCAAACGTCGGCCGCCGGTTTATCGTAAACCATTTGGGGTCGATGGTACAGGGTGGGCCAAAAGTCACTTTCCACTGAAATAAATCCGTAACTTTTTTTTCAACATTTGAAAGAAACAATGTTTAATGTTTGAAACGTTATGGGAGAATCATGTTTGAGCTTAAATTTAATTCAAAATTAATAAAATTAGTCTTTCCTCGTACTTTTGTGTTTTAGGTGGGAAGAAATTTTTGGCTCGCTCTGTATTTGGGGGGAAACGAGTCGAAGCTTCAACTCGAAGCAACGTAAAAGTAAATTTCAACTAAGAGACCGGTATCTGAGTTTCGGTAGTTTGAAATCTCTGAAATTGCAGAATTTTGAGTTGCAAGTTCTGAAATTGTTTAGGCGACAAAATTTCGAAATTGCAAAATAACAATTTCATGGTGCCAAATTTGCAAATTCCGAACCAACAAAATTGCGAATTTTCACGTTCTAAATTGCAAACTAATATCTCGACTTCACAAAAATTCCGAAACTCCACTAATTTTCTCAGCTCTAAAAATTTCAAATCTCCAAATTCTTCAAAAATCCAAATTCTACCGTACAATAATCATCCCCCGCAAAATCATAGAAATTAATTAACTGTTCCACAATTACGCCAAATTTCACTGCATCGTGTCTCGTTGATCCACAAAATAGATACCTCCGTTATATATTAAATATTTAATTTTCGCTCTTAAATTCCGATCTCAATGAAAGAAAGAAATTTTTTGTTTCAAGCGTTTTTGAAAGAAGCTCGTTAGAAAAAAAAAAAAGGAACTTCAATCACCAGTACCGAGTTTGTTTATTACCTACACCGTGGCAAATTCTACTCCGTGGAGTGACTTTTGCTTGATGATCGCGTGGAGGAACACCCGCGCACGTTCGCACGATGCAAGGGAACGTGGGGTCCCTGGAGTCATCTCGATGGAATGCGCGGGGCGGTTTAGCTCAAAGAAGGGCGGACGCGTTTCATCATGTGTACATATATCCACGGTCAGGCTCAATGTCCCCGTCTCGCGCTTTTTCTCCCTCCTCATATGCCCCTCTCCCTGTATATCTATCTTCATTGACTTCCTTCCTTCCTTCTTGGAAAATCTCAATGTCCCCGTCTTTTTGTCGTCGTCTGACAACTCTGTCCTCTACTCTTTTCTCCGCTTCTCGCTCTCTCCCCGTCTCAGCAGCATTTCGTTTTCCATTAGGCGTCTTTCGAACGACCGACCTTCGCTTCTTCCCCGGTTTTCTCTCGTCTCTTCTTTCCCTCGTTCGTGATTTTCCACGCGAGATCGCGACGAATCGTTCGAAAGTCGGTTCACCTGGTCGAAGACTGAGATTTTGAGACTCTTTTTTTTTTTTTTGTTAGTCCTGGGTGAACAAACTGTACGAAGGTAATTCGGAGTGGCGTGTTAAGCGGGTACCAGTACGCGGTTGGCTTCACTGCGACGAGTTCGTGTAGCGTCATTTTAAATTTAAAGGAAGAACCTTGGTTAAATAAAAGAGATTTTGTGGTGTTTAGGTTAGGTTTAGTTAATGTTTGGAAAGC
This sequence comes from Melipona beecheii, assembly GCA_032399605.1. Lineage (NCBI taxonomy): Eukaryota > Metazoa > Arthropoda > Insecta > Hymenoptera > Apidae > Melipona > Melipona beecheii. The sequence goes on from JAUCMO010000507.1 coordinate 8,361,629, forward strand.
AACGGAATTGAAATATTCGATTTTTGTACATAATTCATTTTTATTACTATATATATTATATATACATTTGCTTGCTCTTTCCTCTTCAAACTGTTTTATCTTTACATAATTCCTTCAATTTTATTTCTGATACCTTTTCCAATAAGGTTCCAGCAAACGTCGATATTTATATATTTAATATTGTATTAATTAGTAGCATTGTCAACACTTTCTCATAGAAGATTCTTACTATACCAGAAATAATCCAGAATTGTTAAACGAATTTTTTTTGGAAAGGAAAAATTTTTTTGGAATGCAAAAAAATTCTCGACAGACGAGGACGGTTATTTCACGAAATATTTCATCCGTATAATCAAAAAAGCGCACGATTGAGATTATTCTTTTCAATCTTCCATTTCGAGGTATCGAGTTTTTTCCTTCGCATTTTCCCCCTTCTCGCGTTTTTTCTCTCTATATCCTGACAAAAATAGAAGTAGAACTCGCGCGCGTATCCGTCTGGCCGTCTTTCGTATTCTTTTTCTCCTGTTTCACGGTCTCTTGTTTCTTTTATCCTAGCACTTTCCTTTTCACTTTCGCTCGATTTTTTCCTTCCCCTCTATTTTTCTCTTCAATTCCTCTTTCTCTTCTCTTCGTTTTTCTTTCTTTCTTCTTCTTTTTTCCTTTTTTTTATTCCACTCTGCCTGTTGATTCTTCTACGTGTCCCCTATGGTTCATCCCCTTTCTCCCCTTTCTGTGACGAGGTAAAACGAAAGGACAACATTTAGAGCTTAAAGTGCTTCAATTAGATGGAATTAAAGGGTGCATTAATTGCACAATTAAAGGGGTTGTAACTCGTCCTGTGGCGGGTAGCCAGAGGATGAAAATTAGTAATCGTGTGTACGACAAGCGAAATAACTGCCGTGCGATAATTTTAAATATGCACGCTTGCGCGCGTAATGGAAATTCTATTTACCCAATATTCCGAGCAAAGAAGTCATTATCTGAATTATCATTGATGTTTTATTTTTTATAAAAGAGTAGTTTTTAAATTCAGTAACCTACGTTAACAAAATTACAAATCATTTGTGACTCTCGCCTCTTTTCGTATTTATAGATTGTACTTGATTTATCAAATTGAAAGATCAGTAAAATATAACTCATTGCAAGTGATCGGGGATTCAATTAACTCGTCGTCCACGATTGACAGATCAGAGTTAATTTCTAGAATCGTATCTCTCCATTTTTAGCTGATTTATACATTTTTAGTCGCACAGTGTCATTAACTGAAACTGGCAGAGCAGTGGAAATTCAGTTCAATTCAAAATAACAGAAATTTCCGCGTGTTTCATTCGAACAATCACATCTGAAATTTGAGTAACTTTGAAAATAACTCTGAATTTCGTTTCTATTCTTCGCCGCCGTCAACGCCAATATTAAAAATACAAAAAAAGAGGAAGAAAATCAGGTCAAATCCAAATCAAGGACAGATCAAAACTTTCCGACAAAATACTCGAGAGCGAGTATGACCGGCGGGGGTAAAAATCGGGCGGGAAACGAGAGGAGAAACAATCGAGGAGAGATCTGACTGTGTCGGTGAGATGTCGTGGCTGGTTGAGTGCGACCTGGCGGCGGGGGGCTGGGGAGTGGGGAGGGCGGAGTAGCAAAGGGTGGGGGGAGACGGGAGTACTCACGACGTAGGCGAAAGTGGCTTCGTGCTCCGGCGACGTTAAATAGAATAACCAGATCGTGGCTGGTTCGGCTCCCTCGGTCAGTAAACGACCAGTAACGTACGCTAACTTCGCGCATTAAATTCACTTTCGAACAACAGCGGCGCGGCCGTTGACGTTGCTCCGCGTTGGGCGGTTTCCGTCGGCGAGCTGCGCAGCTTCTGTCTGCGAGCCAAAAGGGGCCAGAGGCTTCGCGAGACCGGCAAAGCGGGATCACGTTGCCACGTGGAAATAGCAGGCCGGATAAATTGCCAACGGGAATGTTAAACCGAATGGAAAAATCCTTCGTCTGAACGAATGAAATGGTGTGTTTACGACTTGACGTGTAATTTTAATTTGAACTCACTCTCGTTGGCGAGAGGTGGAGTTCAAACTTTTCGAAGAGTGCTTGTTTGAAAAAGGATAGAAATATTTTTTTTTTTTTTTGAGGGACAGTCAGAGCACTTATTTTTTGGATTTGTTGGATCAACATTAGGAATAATTGGGGGTAAAGAGAACAAGTGTGATTTATAATGCAAGAAAACTTGGGTCGAGTTTTAATTCCTCAGTACATTTGTTCGAAAAATCATGGCGTTAATGAGAATTTTGGTTGGAATAGATAGTACTTACATCTCAGTTAAAAGTTATTATTGAAGTTGATAAAAGTTTAAATATATATGATAAATATATACAAATAAAGAACATTAAATGCAAATTATTCGATTTTGTGGAAATGGCAAAAATTTTCTTTTTAATCCAACGAGATTCGTGTTAAATTTCAATTAAAAATTAGATTCTTCGTTGTGATGTTATTCCGAAACGGTGGTTACAATTTTTATCAATTAGTATAGTTTTTTTTGGGGATTCGATAGGAAGCTAAATATCGTTATCGTTTGTATTTTAGTGAATAATTTTTTGATGGAAACTCGGGAGGGAAAATTAACGGACGTGGCCAAATTTTCAACGTGACAGAATTGCGAACAATGTCGAATTTCAGTAGGAAAGTCTGCGCGTCTCGCAATTCATTTATGAAATTGTCCAACGATTAACAATGGGAATCACGTTGCTGCGTGGAAACGACGGACAAAATAAATTGCTAATGAGGATATTACGCGAATACAGAGATCATTGAGTGTCGTTAATTTTACTCGGATCGTAAATTTCAATAGAGAAATTTGCATACGTTCGAATACGCCAGATGAATATGGACGTATTGCATTATTTCTATAATAAATGATCGTAACAAACAGTTGATTCTAGATTTTACTAAACATTTTACGTTTGCTTCTCTCACAAACTTGCGTTTATCAACTCTCAATATATAAAATTATATTGTCTCGCAGTCAGATGGTAAATATATATCACGAACGTAATAATTTCGTATGGTTTATTAATTTATATTATATTTATATTACATTCATTCTCGTACGTCTTGCAGTTCATTCATTTGAAATTTTAAAAAACATTTCAACGCGCTCCCTCCTCATAAATCTTCCACCTCCTCTCCACTCGTAAAACTTTATCTCCACACACACACACGCACACGCACACGCACACGCACGCACCATCTCATCCGGCAAACACGCAGCTTCCAAACGCGCGTGAGACGCTGCTGCGTCTCATCCATCCTCGAAACCCTCGCCCTTACCCGCGCAATTATTCCGTCCCTCCTCTCGAGAGGAGGAATATCTGGACGAAAAAATCCCGAGAGAAAGAGAAAAAAAAAAAAAAAAAAAGGAAAAAAAAAAAAAAAGAAAGACTCATCGCTCGGAGGAAATCCTCCCGAAGCTAAGATCCAACGAACTGATTGTGAGAGGAGAGAGGAACAAGCGTGTCTCGATTGCCGGAAGTGGAGAACGCGTCGTCGGGATGAAGACACGTTTTGACGATCACAGTCTGGCGACGACGACCGAGATTTTAACGAAGGAAGGCTGCGTGCAGAAGCCGATTCGTCGCCCGGGGTGACGAGATCTTAAAACCGTCACTGCTGTCGTGCCGGGCGAGCGTGCAAACTGTCGCGTTGCACCGGCTGAAAATGGCATGGAAAAAGGAACAGAAAGCACGGGGACAGGGGGGAGGAAGAGGAGGTGTTAGAAAGGAAGAGAAAGAGAGGGAAAAGCTGTCTGGGCGTGGGCCGAGGTCTTTAACGGGACGGTATCAATGAACTGCGAAACTTGTTCGCGTGGGATTATCGGTCGCGGTAGTAGCACGATGTTCGACGCGGAGGGTAGATCGCGATGAATTGGCTGGCGGACCTGTAAGAGAACCGATCTCGAGAGAACTGGAATGGATTTCTTACTTTTCCTCCGTTTTCTTTTCTTTTTCATAGTCAAATAGGCAAATACACTTACTGTATGGTGTTGTATGACGCTTGTTGGACAAGTCTCTTCCGTTTTGGTACAATCCATTTTTGGAACAACTTCATTTTTGATGTTCTTGTCTAGAGCATGTTTTATCAGCAAGATCGTGGTTTTTTTTAGATTGTCGACCGGAAAGACTTTGTTCGTCGTATTTCCCGTTTTATTGAAAACGTCAGTCTCAATTTCAATTGCGGAATGGCATTATCAAGGATATAGTTTGTACAAACCAATGAAACCGAAAATAAGTAGCTTGGATCTTGCGTGATCGACTCACGGAATTTTGTAACTCTTTGGCAGATGTATTAATGATACGCCTGATTGAATTAAATTACACGGTAAATTAAATAACCTAATTCGTGCAATAGTCGAATTTAGATAAATACGTATCTGTTTGAAAAAATTCAAAGACTTTCATACGTGGGTTTGAAATTGATTCCGGAAATGTGTAGGATCGATCGCAGGTGAGGTTCGTCGAGCGCATAGCGATCGAGCTATCTCGAGCCGTTACGTCATCCGGCATATTAAAATCGTCGACCAGATCAACAAGAACGATTGCGACCTAACAGGTAGCTTTTGCGAACAACGCCACTTTCCCTCTGTCGTTTCAATGATACATCCAAGCGAAATTTTAAATAAATTCCCTTTACATCATTTTGTACATCTTTCAATCTGGAGTAGTCTCTGTTATAACAAGTCTAGGCTATTTGCTCTATTTATTCGGTAATGAATATTTGTATTTACAATCAGGAATTTTGTAACATTTCAATTTATCAATTCACTGCCACGATACGTGAAATTAGAATTAGAACAAATAAGTTCCAAACTTTATATTTTTGATATTTAGTTTAGTGTAATTTTCATTTTACTCTCGTGAAGAATATCAGTTGACGCTAAACACAGAAGCATGTAACAAATAAATATTATATAGTTAGTATCAATTGCTGTGTAATATTGGTTCAGTATAATTTACTTTAATTCGCGATAAAAAGATCTGTCTAGCCAAAAGTTTTTATATACCGCTGTATATTTTTCAATTCACAATTTGTTAATTTAGTAGCGGCGAGAGATATCAATAAGAAGATGTGCGAATAATGAGAAAAAAATATGTAAAATATCCGAAGCGTCGTGTGCTTTTCACAAGCAAAACAATTTCCTATCGAGGTTCTTTTTTTTTTAACAATGTCTCAAAAATCTGCAATATAGTAACGATTTCAGAAAAAATTATTGCACCGACTAGCGATACGTTTATGTAGGTATTTTCTATCAGAAGATTAAGATGGAAGATCGTTTGTGTAAAACTTACGCGAGTTATTATTATTACTGATAATTGCAACATAATGCAAGGAATATAAAATTTTTGTACGCAAAGTAATCACTGCAGAGTATAGACTCTGATCGTAAAAGAAATCCACGCGTAACATTTCGTCATAGTCAAATAGTTCTCAATGGTTGCAAGATGTTTTATCTCTTTCCGTTTGGAAACAGAGAAGAAGAGAAATTCTTTGGCCGCGGGCGAGCATTTATCGACAAATCGCCTGCCAAAAAGTAGTGTATCGGTGTTTCGTTTAACATTTCCCTCGACTGCGCGATCCGATCAACCGCATTAGTCAGACACTTTTTCAGAACCGCAGCTTCTCTCGATTCTAATTTCCTGAATCTTTCGACGCCGATTGCACGCCAACGCGTGACGATTCGAGATCGATATTCCATGCTTTCCGTGGCCGCTGGCAAGGAAAACCGACGGAGAGGCGGCGTTCTAGACGATGAAAGTCCCTCGTCACCGATACCACAATACACACGTTACACATATTTACACACGTTTCATTGGAAGCGATAATCCGTAAAGCAGTGTAAAAGCGCGACGACTTGTAGCATCTCTGATAGCTGTAGTTTTGTTCAAGAAATTATCTTCCGTTTTATCTGTAATTCTTTGACCGAGTATGTAATATTCACTGAAGAAAATTGTATATAATATTTACCGTAAGGAAGAAGAAGTAACCTTTGCACAAAGAAGCAGCTTTTGCAGTTTGTTGAATAATTTTGTTGAAACTGGTGTTATTTGAAGTTAGCTAGTTGTCTGGATGAATTTATTATCACTGAAAGTGATTTTAGCGAGAGTAACCCAGAAAATCGGGCGCAACCTCTTCAGGTGCAACGCTGATGCAACGAAAATTAGCGATTGGTTGATTTGGGTCACGTGATTCGCGAGGGGGCGTGGGGTAGACTTCGAGTAGGAGTGACATTGTCTGGTACTGAACGATCGATTCGAATGTTTGCGTATCAATAAAATTTTATGGCAAAAAAGACGTCTCCATTTCCTAGTCAGAATAGTTGCTTCTGGGCCTTTCAGAATTTAAGGTATTAACGTTGTAAGTGTTAAAAGTTAAGTAAAATTCTAAATTAAATCACACATGTATGGTGCTCAAAGGTTTACGATTGGGATTAAGACTATTACAAAAATATAAAATGTATACGTTCAAAATATAGTACACGGTGTTGTACAAAAAATTTAATAGTACTTCAAATTTAGAAATCTAATTACTGATTGAAATAACTTCAAGATTGACCAATTAATTGCTATTCTTAATTAATTTTTTTATCAACAATATTTCTTAGGATCAATTAAATTTGTTTTATTAATTAAGAATCAATTTGATTTGATTCAATTTACTGTAAGAAAATCAATAATCAATTTACAATTTTCCTTCGAAATTGTATAAATTTACAATAATTTTACAGTGTACTTTTAGAGATTTCAATGATTTTTCGCTTCCTTTTTCGTCCTTTGTTGCATTACAAAATTTTCCCTCTTCCTTGATTCTACATAGTATCTCAATCATCGACAGATTTAATATTAAAGTAACATTAAACGAAGAATAAAATTACGAATATCCAGATGAAAAGTTAAGAAACGAATTTTCGTCTCAAACTATATCTCGATATTGTCCGAAGAAACGCGAGTATTTGGGCAGTTCGTTGCACCGAGATCGGATTCGAAAGATCCACGAGATCGAAAACATCGAACGCGGCTTTACGAAACAGCCTGAACGGCTTATTAAAGCGATAACAAACGATATTATCTGTGGAAGGGGCGGAAGTGGAAGGGATATTCGGTGACCCGCGTTGAAGATCTTATTATCGAGACAGGCAATTTACATGGGGAATCGAATTCTCTTATCTGGTGGGACCGATGGTCGGCACTCTTATCGATGCATTTCCATTCCTCCAATCCATCTCTCCCCCCTCCCCTCTCTGTCTGTTTTTTCTTTTTTTCCATTTTATTTTTTCGTTTTGCACGAGAGATCAACTCGAGCGCGCGAGCGAGCATAAATTGCCCACCGTTTGGTAAGGCAATAATTAAGCAGCTGGATAATCGACGAAGATCACGAACCTGCTCAGATCGCTGGTACACAGCGATCCGTCCGAGACACTTTGAATCGCTTTTAATTTGCGTTTCGCGTTCAATGACAAGTTCGAATTATTTCAAACACGATTCGAAGTTTAAAATCTTTCGACGGATCTTGAAAGTCTTGAAAATTATGAAAGTTTCATTATTGCTATTTGTTTGTTGTTTTCTCGTCGCAAGATTATTGAGACAAAATTGATGCCAATTCAGTAATTTATATTATGTTACTATTATGATATAATAATTTGTACTATTTGTAAATATTTCTATTATTGTTATTATATATTGCGATGGTACATTATTGTTATATTTTATAATTATTGAATTGCCGTTAATTTTTGTATCTATTCCGTCCGTGCGTCAGAGCGCTGAAATGACAGATGTTATTAACTGTAGTCATACGAGCGTTGAAATTTTCGTGTCAGTTGAATTTAACTTGAACTGATTATAATGTATAAAAACGATATAATCTACCATATATATACAATGCATATTAAACAACGTCCGTCATTTCGATACTTGCGTTATTCAAGAATTCTGACAGAATCAAAATCATCCGTATTCAAGTGTGTTCGATCAATCTTCAAACTTTTCATTATCAATAATTCCCAAAATTATTATTACAAAAAATTGTCATAAAATCTAAAGCTGGAACAACTGCGACAAACTCAGAAAAACGTCATTCTTCCTTATCGACTCGTTTTTTTTTCTTTTCCGCGTAGCATCATCGCTCGCAATCAGTCGATTCTCCCCGTGTACGGATTCAAAGCGACTCAGATTCACATGGCTATCGCGAGATAAATGGCAAACCGTCGAGATTCTCGTTCGATAGATGGATAGATGTTCACGAAGAGACAGGATCAGCTTGTAATTGAGGAATGGGAAAGAGAGAGAGAGAGAAGGGGGGAGGTTTTCACCGTTGCATTCATGGCCGCCGACCACGCGATAATTACCGCGCCGCGAAAATATGGCGTTGCCTGTTTATGATGAACCGCGCTTCCTTCCTATCGATCGGCCAGGGAAATGATTAAACCGGCGAACACACCCGGAAAGGGGGGAGGGGGAAGGGTGGAAAATGTTTCGCGAGACGCGCCGCCGATGGACGCGATAATGGCGCAACGAATTGCTTTCCACGGGGGTGGGCGATGAAAATATTTGAAGAGGGAGTTTAGGCGGGACAGAGTTTCGTCCAGAGAGCGAGAGAGGGTGCATTTTGTAATTTGATTTCGTCGTTTATCCGGGATATGGCGCCCCCGTTGGGATCGCAGACGGCAAAAATGTTAAAATCATCGCAACGATTGTTTCACTCGGCGATGGAATTTAAAAACCGAGGGGGCGATTCTGCGCGGATCTTGCTTCGTTAGAACGCTCTACGAGGTGTTAGGTATTGTACAAAATTTGCAAGGACAGTGAATTTCTTCGGGGGTTTTGTTATTTGTCACTCGACGAACCTATCTTCCAATAAAAAAGTTATCGCGAATTTATGCAAATCTCATCTCTCCGGTGAGATCGGATTTTTTTTCAAAGAGCGAATCTTCAACTTGATCTTCCAGTTTATCCACGTAGATGTCTGTGGTAGTGCACGACGTTTTTGTAACGCTGTGGTAAATTTTAATTCGACGTTGCACGTTCGTTCGAATTTTCGCGACGATGCGCGAGTTGCAGATTCCGCCCGGCGGATCTGGAAATCGTAAATACCGAAAACGGAGATTCACGGGCAAACTGTTAGATTTTGCGCAAAATTGCAACGACGTGCAATGAATCACGTCGGAGGGCGGGGAATGTATTTCAGCGGGGAATTTAAAGGGCGAGAGAGTGATTTTGTAATTTGACGTCTGACGGCATTGTCCAGATGTTTGCGATATTGTATATCGGTTTGCGCGTTTCGCTTCGTTTGAATGATAATAGCGAAAATGGAAATTAACCGGGCGTAATGCCGTTATGAGTCCCGTTATGCGTGTAAAACTGCGACGTCGACGAGTTCAAAAGGGTGAGAATGTTCCTCCATACAGAGCTGTAATTAACGTTCTTTAAAATTTGCGTAATCAATTTTATGAAACGTTTTGAAACGCTGTTAATTTTAATGGAAGAGCACTTTGATCGTCGAAAATACATCTGAAAAATTTCGTCGCTGGTGAAGATCTAATAGACGTTATGAAGCGGCAAAGGTACGTTTCACAATCTGACTGAATCGATTAGATCGCTCGTCGTGAATCAAATACAGTAAAATATAATTTTAAACAACAAAGAAATTGCAATAATTATGTCGACACATTAACAAATAATGGAGAAGCATCTCCTTCGGTGAGACAGAATTAAAACATAATTAATAATTAAAACATCTGATGACGTTACACTCGTTCAAAATGCATTTTACGCTTCGTAACAAGATCTTTTTCGTCGTCTTCTTTCACTCGACGCTTCTTTTAAAAATTAAAGAGACGAAGGACGTCTAAAAGTGGATCTCGAAGGTTGCTGGATCTCGCCCAGGTCCAGGGAAACACACGCCCGTGCGCTTAAAAGATTCTTTCGCTCTCGAAGGACAGAGAAAAAGGCCGCGAAAAGCTGCCTGAAAGTTTCTCATTTACGGTAAACCGAACTTAAACGCCCGTTCTGCATAATTCTTCCTCGCGGCTCGCGACAACTTTTTAAGATGGGGAATTAGCGCTCGCGAGTCTTCGTAATTCCCTTTGTAATTCGCTGGTCGTGTAAAATCTTGGCCAATTTGCATTTTACGAGAAGTAAAATTAGCGAATCTAAAAAGAAAAGAGGGTGGGGATGATGGGACGAAGCGCCTCCTCAGAGGAGGCGGAAGTTCTTTGGACTTTTCAAGCCCCGCGCGAGGAAGTTTAGCGAGCATCCGCCGATTTTCTTCGCGTTTGGATTTTCTTCCCGAGTTAAATGTTCGATTGGTTAATTCGATCGTCGAGGAACCTGCTCGGTGCGTTGACGTTAAAAATTTGTCTTCGTCCTCCTCGGAGTCTCTCTGTCTCGCTTCAAAAATGTTTTCCAAGTGCCACTCGAAGGTCGTTTCTATGAATATTTCAACGGCGAACGCACGTTCAATTTAGTTTAATGAGTTACTTTCATGAATATTGATAGTGGTAAATATTCATGAACATAAGTTCGTGGAAATGTTTGGCGAATTTCGCGCCGATTTAAATTAAACGAGTTATTTTTATGGGTGCCGGTAGTGGTGAATATTTTTACGAACATTTCGCAACCAGTGTACGCGCGTGTGTTTCGTGCGTGTATTTGCCGAACGTACCGATTCGGTTTCCCCGACTCAAAATTTTACGACTCCTGTTGGAGTATTTCGTTCCATTTCGTTGAAATTTCCAAGTTTGTAGCTGCCGCGAGTAAATTTCCCCACCTCCGGGGGAAAATCTTCGCGGAAAATATCAATCCTCATTTAAATATTCACAGCTGCAACCTTCCACCGTGAGCAAATGCGAATCTTCGCGTAGTTTAATTTCCTTGAACTTAACTAAAGAAGATGGAACTTCGTCAAATACCACGACAAGTACTTGTACTTTGTACACTCTTGTATCTTGAAATCTCCCACGAGCACATCGATCCTCGTTACTAATATCAATCTTCACTCTCCAAGTGTCCCATAAACTCGCACAAACGTCCGTTCGAATCTGTCGCAACGCTTGCCCAAGATACTCCCGATAAGCTGTACCTTTCACCGGAGAATCATGCGAAAACAGTTCCATTCCAACGCGAATCCGTTCCTCAGCTCTGCGTTTGCATGCGATATCGTCTCCAAACAAAGAGAGCCGCGGCGGTTCCCTCCCTAAAGCCCGGTTCCTATCCGCAGTCCCGTCGCGAGCATGTATCAGCGCCTAACAGCAACGGAGGAGCGAAAGGGGCACTCGTGGCCCTAAACAATACGCAGTGTCGAATTCGCAGTTCCATTCAACTCTTGGAACGTGGTGGTGGAACCCTTTAACCGCACGCACAGGGCGGAATAGAAAAATCCTTATCACCGGCTGAGACAAGCCGAAGGTCCTGCTGGTGCAGGAAGTTAGAGAGGCTCCTTTCGCGTTTCCATGGAGACCGTCTTTCTATCTCCTCTGTTTCTCTTACCCTTCTCTCTCTCTCTCTCTTTCTCGCAACTCCCTCTGCATCCCTCTATCCCTCTCTTTCTCCATCCATCTGTTCCATTCCTCTCTCTACAGTCCCAATCTTCCATCCTCCTCATTTTTCCTCCTCTCTCTCTCTCTCTCTGTCTACCTCTGTTCCATTCCTCTCTGTCTCCTTTATAGTCCCAATCTTTCATCCTCCTCTATCCAACCCTCATTTTTCCCTCCCCCTCCCCCTCTCTTCCCTATAGTCCCGGTCTTCCATCCCGCCCTATCCAACCATCTGACTCTCCCTCTCTCTCCTTCTCTCGCGTGCATGGGGTAATACAGCTTTCACAGTTAGCGCCGCGACGCCGGTATCGACCGACGCGTCCCCTCCACCCTCCATGCACACTCGTGCCAGGGCCAACCGTCCACTCCCCCCTTTTTCACTTGGAAACCACCTCCCCCGGGTTCCCTTTGCACCAGCCAAGTCCTCGACTATGTCGTCCTTAGCGTCCCTTCACTACGCGCCCACTGCCATAGTACTATCCGATTCATGCCGGCAAACAGCGGAATAGCGGAATCGCGTGCTGGCTTTAATTCACCAAAAGCCAGAAGCCAGAGGCTGTCGTAGTTGGTCACGGTAGCCTTGGACACCCCAGCCTTCCATCTTTCGGACACCACGTCCTCCTGGCAGTGTCACCAATTCCGCCCTACCTCGGCTCTGCTGCACGCTGTTCGCCGAGCAGCTAAATAGCCGATCGCGATTTTCAAGTCAGAAAAGAAGAGAGAGTGAGAGAATGAAGGGGGATCGCGCGGTTTCAAACGATGCGTTTTGGGGTTTGAAGGGGTTTAGGTTAATTGTTCGCGGTCTGGATTCTGTTGCGCTTTGCAGTCACACGAGTGTGATTTCTTGATTTTTCTCGGCGATCTTACCATTTACGTGTGTTTTTCCTTTCTTTCTTTTTTTTGATAATTATTGACAGTAGCAGTGCCATTTTCGATAGCAAATCTTTCCTTTCTGGTGAGAGCCATAGAGAAACTTTCAAGGAAGGAACTGTTGAAAGATTTTCTCGATTCGAAACGGGAAACGGGTAAATAAAAGTTTCAGACGGAAATGGAATCTACAAAATACATATTTGTGGCAAACAATCTCAAACTCAACGGATATAAAAATGGATTTTTAATTAAATGCTCTACAACAACTTGCTTCCATAGAATTTTTATTGCAACTGTAACTTCTTTCTGTAAGAATTTCACAAAACCAGATATTTTTTTTACACGAAATATACAAGTTCGAGTATAATTTTTTTTTTTTTAACGAAAAGAACCTGTTACTTTCGATTTCTGGTTAAGACTACTCTACTTTATATTTCGTTTCGTTGCTTCTAATAATATTGTTGTCGATAAGAACAGCGTATCTCTGACAGTCTTGGAGAGTATAATAAAATCTAAAGCTTTAGTAACAATTAGCAATACCACTATAGATAATCTTGTAAAAAACGAACATAATCTAAATTAAAATCTAAAATTAAGATCTAACGTAGATCGTGTTTCAGTCTCTCTCCGTTTTTTAATAAATTCTCAATGAAATATAATTTATTTAGGAACGAAAAAAAAAAATTAAAATACTATTCCCAAAAACAATTAAGTGAATGTAAATTGATGGAAACGGAACCATGGATGTGACGTGGATTGTAAAAGGCAGAGAATTGATTGGAAAATGGACGAACGTTATTCGAAGTTCCGGTCTGTCGTTGAAAATTCAATAGATGAATTCTTCTCTTTAGACATCATTTACCTGTTATTTTCGAGATTTCTGGCATGGTTCACGCCATGCGGGTAACAATGTTACATTTAACATTTGTAACGAGTAAAAATTCCGTTAAAAAAAAGCTGGAAATCAGGAAGATGTGTAAATTATTTGGAAAATTTTTCTAGTTTTCTCTTTATAACTTTCTCAAGTAAAAATCTCCTCTGTCATTGAAAAATTATTATATTCTTCGGCTTTGGCTTTTTTCACTTGTCACTTGTCAAATACTTGCACACTGAAAGTGATTTTAACAGGAGTAACCCAGAAAATCAGGCCTCAGGTGCAACGCTGATGCAACGAAAATTAGCGATTGGTTGATTTGGGTCACGAGATTCGCGAGGGGGCGTGGGGTAGACCTCGGGTAGGAGTGGCGTTGTCTGGTACTGAGCGGTCGCGCCTGTAATTTGTTTTCTATCGATTCAAATGTTTGCGTATCGATAAAATTTTATGGCAAAAAAGTCGTTCATTTCCTAGTCTGGGCCTTTCAGTGAGACGAATCGTATTGGGGTACAAGTCGCGCAGTTTTTTTCCTTCTCTTTTCCTTTCGATAACAAGACAAACGAAACGTTCGTCGCCTTTTTCCAGTCTACTTCCCGCTCCGTTTGTCATTCGAAACTTCTTTCAGTCCTTCGTTTTTATCGTTCGTAATTCAGTTCGAACCTATCGGACCTATTCAACCGATTCCACAAAACGGATCGCGAGAGTATTATCTTCTTAAAAAGAGCGGGTATCTTCACAAAAGAGGTTTCCTCTCCTCTTTCCTCCGGATCGATCTGCTGTTTGTTATCAGTTTGAGCAAATGCAAACACAGAGAAGCCCTCCGCGAAGAGCCCGCAGCTCACAATCAGATACTCTCTTCCCAAAACGAAACCGAAGAGAAAGAGAAGCTCTTTTCTCTCGTCGTTTATTCGGTTTCCCGGATTCTGAGATCTACATTCGGTGATCACATTTTAGTAGAAATATTTGAGACGTTTTAAACACAGCAGACATAAATTAGAATTTTGATTCCTGTTAGTAGCAATTGATTTTGTACTTGTACATGTACTTTGAAGAAAATTTTTAGGTTAGATTCTCCCTTTATCTTAGCCTTCTAGCGTATAATAATCGAAAGGAAGTATATTTGGAAATATTGGTGTACGTGTTGTAAAATAAACAATACAGACTGAATAAATAGATTTAATAATTGAAGATCGCGTCAACAAACTATATTAAATTATTAACCGTACAAATACATTAACAGTTTAAAAATAAACAATACAAATACTAAAAATGCCAATTCTAAAGCAAATAGTAGATTTAATTCAAGTTGAAGATCGCATCAACGTTAAACTATATTAAATTATGTGTATACAACTTTAATAAATAATCAGATATAGCTGTCTTTAATTTAATAATTAAACATAACATTGAAAGTAAGTGAAAAAAATCATCAACGTCTTACTCTCGCGTGTCATGGAAATTTTTTTTCATTTCTTTCACATTCCTCAACCAGAAATTCGCAAATCTTGTCCTTCACGATATCTCGTCGTATTTTCAAGTTTCGAAAACTCTGTTCCCCGTCTAAGCTATCTGACTATTAAATTCAAATCGCTGCACGCTCGCGATCGAGTCGCCAGGAAACGAGTTCTCTCTCAAAAGAAACGGCTCGATACGGAGCTTTGAGCCTCGTCCTTGGTCCCTCGGTCGATTTGCGCTGTTTCTCGAGACGATCTTCAGACCGTCGGTTTCAAGAGACGGTGTTGCGAAATTACACCTGAACGAGTTTAGTCGCCGGTGGAGAAAGAAGAAACGCGGTAATTAAAGGTGGTTGGACCTGCTGGTTAACTATCTGCGGCAAAAACCTGACAACGATGACATCGCGTCGCGCCAGAATTCGCGAGGGAGCAGCAAGCCTCGAAAAATATGAAAAGCAAGCCGAGATAATTACTGGTCGTTGGTAGGAGATAATTGATGGGATAATTGATCGGTTTGATCAAGTTTGCAAACGTTAGGTAATTTTGTCGATTGCTCGAAGGACGAGTGGTGATGATCGTTGGCCAACGATCGTGATTTGATTCAACGTGAGTTCGACGCACGTATGAGTCATCATCCGTGGGAGTTGAAAAGCAGGCTGTGAAAGCGACGATGTTGCAAATACTGAATTTACTTTGGAATCCGCTACCGTTCGTATCGCTGTCCTTCGATGAACGAATTCGTGCAGATCATGGATCATTTGTTTCTTGAATCGAAGAATTGGCAAGTGAAGTCGATCAACTTGAGTTGAATTCAGATGAAGTGAAATTATTTAAATTACAATATTATTTAACATTGTTTAAATATTTATTTATTATATAATATTATTTAATATTCATATTATTTATATTAATATAAGTACGCTTGAAAATATTTTTACATTCGAAATACAACGTACACGATTATGATTAGTACGTGCATAATAATCAGCATTGCGCGGAGTTTTCAAGTATTTAAATTCGTGCCTTGCTGGATCGCATTAGCGCGTGTTTTATTGCGGTTACACCCGAGAGGTAGATAAAACTTTGGATGTATCTTCTTCGAAAAAGCACTTTGCACGGAACAAAGTATGTAATATTAACATGTACAGAGGGGGAAGGAACTTTGAAATTCCCGATAGAACTTCGTAACCGGGTCAAGAAGTTCTATTACGGTATTCAATTATAACGAAACCGCCGTTGAGATAAATTCTTCATGGTTTCATCTCGTTTCTCAGCCACGAGTTACTCGCGAGTCGTGGTAGTTTCACTGCCACGTTAAAATCGTGGCAAATTGCCCCTCTTGAGAGAGTTATCGAGGTATCGCTGATCGTTAGAGCTTGAAATTTTCCTGTGTCAATATTTTACGTCGATTCATAGTATTTTACTTACTATGTTTACAATATGTAATCTATCGTACAAGTATGTTCATCACATAGTATCTCTGTGTAGCTGTAAATTGTATTATTCCAACATAATTTTAATTGATGAAATCGAGTTGCATAAGATTGTTATAAAACGATGATGACACTACCCACAGTCATTTAATTCATTTAATTTGTATAATAACTTTTACAAACACGTGTCATTTTTATTGTTTTATTTAATTATTTATTTATATATAAACCTAACCTAAACCTAACGTAACCTAAACCTAACCTAAACTTAACCTAAACCTAACCTATAGGTTATGAACAAGTTATGACTTTTTCACCCTGTACTTGTACTCTATGAAATAGATATTGACGAAATTTAATATTGATTAGCGAAATTATCTGTTCGTTCGACAGAAAAATTTTTCTTTTCGTTACACCTTTTTGTAAGCTCTATTCCCGTCTGAAACTTTCATTTCTAACAACACTTATCGTGTTAACAAGAACATCCTTGAAAAACGTTTCAACTCGAGCCTGTCCAAAAGTTCCTCGACCTTCTCGATTTAATCCCGGTTTAATATCATCCATAAAACGCGCGCGTCCTGTCCGTCCGCGCTCGAGATCCCTCAAGTCATTCCGTTTCGAAGAGGAAGGCTTTCGAAACGATCCCCGAAAACAGTCTGCTTCCGATCGTCGTACGAGAGAACGCGAGATCGCGATTCACCGGGAACAATGGGCGTTTTGTCGCGCCTGTCGCCGCCGTCAAAGAACGAAATTGAACATGCAAATAGATAAAGTGGCACTCGAAGATCCCCTTCCCATCCTTCTCGGTTTGCTCGAAGCTCGTCAGAATCACCTCGGCGCGACAATAGGGGCTGAAAAGCCTTTCGCGGCTGCCGCCTCTCTCTTCTACGTCACCGGGGAGTTACTAATCCAACGACGTCGTGATCCTGCCCGATAAATGATGAGCAACACCCCGGGAGACCACGGTCCTCTGACCCTAACCGAGATTTACGACCCTCGTACGCGTGAATTCGCATCGCTGAATAAATATGCAACGCGTATTAGGCGCAGTTATATATTAAGTTACTTGAACACGTCGAACGTTCGAACTGTTGCAATTTCGATCGAATGGATAACAAAGTCGAATAGCTTTTGAAAGCTCGAGGTTTGAAAAATAGGGTGAGAAAGTGAAGACACTTCGTTTTTCTCTTCTCGAAAATTGCTGTAAATTGAAATATTTTAAATTCCACTTTGAATATTAAATTCAGACGAAAATTCAAGAAAAAGTGAAATTTTATATTCTTCTTCGACTATTATTACTGGAAATTCAATAAAACGTGGAGGGAGAACGGTAGATGCATAAAGTTTTCAGATAATTTAAATTATCTAATTTCGATGTCAGTTTTTAAAAATTAATATAATTCCTACATTGACATTTTGAGAATTTTACAAAAGTATTTTTATAATTATATCGGTCGAGTTTGAAATAAATTTAAAATTATGTGCAGAAACTGCAAGACGTTTAACAAATCACAAATTTGCAAGAGAAATTGCAAAGTCACAAATCTATGCTAATTTATCTTACTGTGCATTTTCACTTTATTAAACGTATATTTATGATAAATATATAATTTCCATATACATTTTCAGACTAACTGCAAATATAGCAATTGTTAATGAAATTTAACAATCACATTCAATAACATGATCATATTTAATACAACCGTAATTGTCGCATTTAACTGTCGTGATCACAGTTTAGGAAATAAAATTTCATAAAATAGGCATGTAAAAATTGCTCTGTTGTTCGCGAGCCACTCTGTACAGCCGCCAATAATCAACGCTCTCGATCACAATTATAATTCTTGCTAAACAAGACAGAAACGAACAATCTAATCTACCCTCGCGTCCGACACTCCTCTTCCGTCCTTCCATTTATTGGCGTTGCATCTTCCGGACATTGATCTCTCCCCACCCCCTCACTTTAGATGCACCCCGTCACCTAATTCCAACTCGTAAATTAGTCTGTGGGGTGGTTCCACCTCCGGACGGAGTCGAAAATCAAAGATAATCTCGTTTCGTTTCGCTTTGTTCGCACGCACCCCCGCGGAAAACTGCCGCGCTCCACATTCGTCTGTGGATATTCTCGTGTAAACCGGTCGTAATCAGATTGGCCAAGGCTCTGAGTCATGGTGTATCGTGCCACGAGGCATGATCGAATTTGCAGCCGACCTCGAAAATCGTACGTGTATACGTCGGGTGCATCCATTCGTTGCCGGATAGGATTTATTCCTTCTCTCGCGCGCTCAGACGCGTTTAGAATTCGGAAGGAATTGTCAGTGGGATTATTAGGATTATACACAGGATTGTACTACTTTATATAAATTGAATTAATCGTCGGAGAATATTTTTATATAGTCAATTTTATTGTCCTAAAACTTTTAAACGGAGGTCCTTCATCGCTCGTTGTCACTTCTTACATCCAATGTCAGAGTGTAGATGTATAAAATAATAGGAAAAAGCGAAGAACAGAAAAATATTCATTTCCAATGAACGAGATGATATTACAGAGTTATGATCAAATCACACGACGTTAAAATATTATACCAATATACATATACCGTAGCAAATTCAAGTTGAACGTCAAAACAATCATTCGTCAATTAAGGTGTTGACGTATAAATGAAACAGAAAAATGTTAAACGAGACGATATTATAGAGTTATAATCAAATTACACGATGTTAAAACAGTTAAATGCATATATTTTAACAATTTATAAACAAGTCCTCATCAATCAGTATATCATCTTAAACCTAATATCAAAGTGCAATGTGTGTAAAAGTAATAAGAAAAATAAAAAACAGAAATATACATACACGTATGCTATAGCAAGTTCAAGTTAAATATCAAAACAATTCTTCATCGATGAGTATATCATCGTAAATTTAATGTCAAACTGCAAAATGTGTGTAAAGTAAAAATGAAAAATGTTTATCCTCAATGAACAAAACCATGTTATAGAGTCACAATCAAGTTACACGATGTTGAAACATTGCCAATATACACATATTATAGCAAGTTCAAGTTAAATATCAACACAATTTTTCATCAATTATATCTAATATCAAGTTGTTGATGCATAAACATTGCATAAACATTAACAAAACGACGTACAACATTCACAAAAATGAAAAACAGATATTATAGTCAAGATCAAGTTACACGATGTTAAAACACTACCAATATACACGTATTATAGCAAGTTCAAGTTAAATATCAAAACAATTCTTCATCAATTATATCTAATATCAAGTTGTTGATGCATAAACATTGCATAAACATTAACAAAACGACGTACAACATTCACAAAAATGAAAAACAGATATTATAGGCAAGATCAAGTTACACGATGTTAAAACACTGCCAATGTACACGTATTATAGCAAGTTCAAGTTAAATATCAACACAATTTTTCATCAATGATATCTAATATCAAGTTGTTGATGCATAAACATTGCATAAACATTAACAAAACGACGTACAACATTCACAAAAATGAAAAACAGATATTATAGGCAAGATCAAGTTACACGATGTTGAAACATTGCCAATGTACACATATTATAGCAAGTTCAAGTTAAATATCAAAACAATTCTTCACCAATCAGCACAGTCGTAATATATATTTTACACACACATATATCGACACCAAGGTACTGTCACGCAAATCAATCACAAAATTGAAAATTAAACCAGAAAACCTGCGGACATCCCTCCCGGACAAATTCGAAACGCAAATCATGGCGCTTTTTCGCCAGTGTTTTTTTTTCAGCCAGTCCGGAGAAGAACCGTCGAAAACGTATCGCCATAGCAACGATCAGGCATGATCGGTGAATGAAATGGGGCTGAAATGATTTGCGGTCGTGGTTCGATCACGAGTTTATCGATGACGAGTCCTCCCCGAGGGAGAGTTTGCCGTGGAGGGGGGATGATGTTCCGGGCGAAAGGGGTGTGGCAGTCGATTATTTCGAGGGTTGGCACGCCGACGCAACGATAAGGACTGACCCACATTCCCGTGGATACTTTCTGGCAGGATATCGAGCCCCCTGCAAACCGATTCTCGACTGTTGTCCTCCTTTTCCGCTGATCGAACGCACTTAGACTCGCTCCACTCGACGATCGAGAGGCTGGTTTCCTCGAAACAATGGGGTCGAGCGGCTGGAAAATCGCTAATTGCTGGTTCGTCGCGTTTGACAGATTTCGATATCTCGTCGGGACCGGTAGTGCTCCAATAATTCGACGAGACAAAGACGCGTTATGTTTGCTCGATGCTCGTCGCTGAGGAAGGGATGCAATTAAGGAGGGATTAACGATGGAGACTGTTTGGTTTTTGGGCGTGTCAGAGTTTGCTCCTCTTTGGAATTTATTTGTACGCGTGAATTTAGCGAAGAGCACGTATTAAGAAACTGGTAAATACGTACGTACCAGATATATTTACAGAAGATTAATAATTTTTATATTATTTAGAAACTTGTTTTTAGTAGAAGATAAAGAAAGAAAATATTACTTTAATTGAAGGTTAAGAGACGGTTAACACTATACTTTTTTAAGGAATCTTAAAACGTATAGTAAGAAGTTCAAAAAGTAACTAGAAGTAAAAATTTAAATTCCAATAAAATTCAAGGGTTCAACAGAAATACGAGATATCGAGATTTACATTCGAGTATTAAAGATTCAACGTCAAAAAGGAGAAGATCAAACAAAGAATCTTAAGATCTACTCTGCAATCAGAAGATTGATCTAATCAAAATTGTACAAGGAAAGTACAGCAGTTTCTAATAATTATTCGTCTACAATGCCTATAACTTTCGTCTCATCGTTTCATTTTCAATTTTATCGATAATTCCCAATCGGAGACGCCGACGAGTGAAAAAGCAACAGACATCATCGTTCTTCCCTCGTACGTGTCTAACAATCCGAGTACATAGTATGTACGAATTATCAACGAGGACGAGTCTCGAGTTGCCGCGATAGAAGGAAAGAATGAAAAAAGTGTAGGACGCTTACGTATAACGCAAGGGTTGAAGAGCCTCTATTATTGTAAAGCAGCGGACGATGAGCTCAGAGATTGCGCTCCAGAGAGAGATGCACATCCCTCCACTGTCCCTTCCTGTTCTCTCTGTGCGCGTCTCTCTCTCTCTCTCTCCTCTCATTCACTCGCGTTTTGTCGACGAAATTGCATTTTCCCTTGGTTCAACGTCGTCGTGGCTCTCCGGTCGGAACGAACACGTATGTATCCACTCGCGCGCGGAACTTCACAGAGAAAATACGAGCCGATATACAGCAACTGTCATACAGAATTTCGCGTAATTGGGACAGGAATTGCATTTAAAACATCATCGTGGGTTAGAAGAAAAACTGCACGACTTGTACCCCGGTACGATTCGTCTCACTGAAGCAACTGTTCCGACTAGGAAATGAAGACGACACTCTTTTGCCAAACATTTGAATCGATAGAAAACGAATTACAGGCGCGATCGCTCAGTACCAGACAACGCCACTCCTACTCGAGGTCTATCCCACGCCCCCTCGCGAATCACGTGACCCAAATCAACCAATCGCTAATTTTCGTTGCATCAGCGTTGCACCTGAAGAGGCCCGATTTTCTGTGTTACCCCCGCTAAAATCACTTTCAGTGATAAATTTGAAAACTGGATCAAATTATTTTGAATTACACGCCCCAGAGGGGTTGCGCTCGAGGGTGAAAGTTTCAAGGTCTGCAGTTTTTTATCAAGTGAATTTGCAGCGAGTGTGGATTTTCATTCTCTGTACTCGTCGAGCGTTAAGAAAGTTTGTTTTTATTGTATATTGTTAAATCTAAATCCGTGAATTCAATTCTGAAATATTTTGGAATCTGGTATTTTTCTTTTGTGTACATGCACTTTCTGTTTATTTTACGAATAAACACTACATTTTACAAAATTCCATAAAAGGATAAAATATCCATTAAATCAATCACTTTCAGTACAAAATAACTTTTATAAACTTTTTGAACAAGAATGAAAAGCAACAAACACGTGGTTGTTGTAAACATATAATTTGGTTTCTCCAATTTTTCCATTTAACTTTACGTCTTGCAAATATCCGAAACGAACAATATATTATTATTTATACCCATTTTAAATTTCTCCGTTTAATCTTTCGCAAAAATTTCATCGAGGATTCGAAACGAGATGCTCTCCTTGCGTTTCGAAATCTCGCGAAAAGAGGCTGTTCGCGTCTACGAGCAAACTCAATTAACGGGATATTGCAATTAAGTGTTCGACGCGGAGAAGAAAAGAAAGTTGAAGAAGAGCCCCCCCCCCCTGGGGGTCCACTTTGCAAAATCTGAGGGAAAGGAGCAACGGTTGATTGGCGATTCGTCTCGATAAATTCATTAACAACTCGCAGACTTCTGTCGTTCCAATTGACGAAGATAATCCGCGCTCTCCCCCGACAGATTGCGATTTAAACTTCTCGGAGACAATTTTCTTGCGAGACCTTCTCCACTTCCTCCTTAAGCCCCCACTTTTCAAACAATCTTCTCTCGGAAGGATTTTCTCGAAATAAGCCTAGGACTCTCTGAGCGAATCTTCGCGGATATGTTTCATTGCGAAGTTTCGCGTAGTTCTCTGTCTCATGGCATAAACGTTGCACTTGTTTCTTTTAATGTGACGCCTTTTGGTTTAGTTTTAATAAAAATTTGGCGAATCTAGTGTTTTTAATTTTATTAAAATTATACATATAATATTTATTAATTTTATTAAAGGCACTAGATTCGCTAAATTTTTTTATTAACGATTGTTGATGTAACATTGCAATTTTTTACATAAAATAATTTCTTACACAAATTAATAACAGCTATCTGTTACAAAGTATGCGATGGAAAGAAAATTTCTCAAATTTTAACTTCTTCCTCTTCTAGAATCTCTGTGAAACGATCAGTCGCGAATATATGAATTACGCATCAAGAAAATTACTTTTTTGAAAATTTAAAAATCAATTGTTGTCGCTGGTAATACAAATACATTATTTATTTTACAATCCGTCACGAAGCATGAAATTACAAATTGATGTGATTCGTCACCATTTATCAACCGTGTCGCGCACGAGTGGAAATTAAATCAACGAAATGGTAACGTCGTTTTGGAAAATACGCGACATTTTCACTTCCATCTTGCCATCGTCATATTGACGCAGGCCGAATTCTGCGAAATAATCGCGCTGATTCTACGTTTGAGTTTGCCCCGGGCAAATTTGAATTTCGTCGCTAATTAATTCGATGGTTTTTTGCGCAGGTGGTAACGCCACAGAAATGCGGCGACGTGTACCTGTACGATCTTCCAGCGAGCCGAGGAAGTCCTGCGCCACCCTCCAGGCACGATTCACCCTTGAACTCGAATAACGAGCATTTACACAACTCAGGTGCGTAGCAACCCCAACCCCGTTTTGTTCTCCGACCTGGCAACTTCAACAGTTTCGCAGAGCGTTCGTTATATGTTACGTACGTACTCGCGTGAAATCACTTTAACTTCACATTTTGTTAAAAACGTGTTTGACTTTGCTTTGTTCAAAATTTCGACTTCGAGTTGATTATTTCGGTTTTGGAGCAAACGTTGCAGAGAATTTTCGCAAGAGATGTACAACGCCTGCTATTCTCGTTTTCGGTCGCGCGTGTTTCATTAATTGCGCGCCGGATGTCGTTTCGGCGGCACGTGCGCGAGAGAAAGTATCAAACGATTTCAACGCAAACGGAACAATTATTCACTCGTTATCTCGTTTGGCTGCGTAAATGTAACAGAGAAATGTCAGAAAATGCAGAAATCTGTCGTTTTTTTTAATTAGCCTTTTTGAAATTGACTTTCAAATCCTTTGTCACTTTGTCGTTTTCAAATGGAAAATGCTCGAAAGGGGGTGTGTACCAAATTACAAACACTTCGAAATTGAAAAATTGTCCATTTTGGAACTGACAAATTACAAACTTCGATATCAAAAAGTAACCTTCTTTCCAAGTATCGAATTAGGAACTACGAACTGTCAGATTTTTCGTTTCAAAGTTGAAAAAATAAATCGTTTCTCGTAACGAAATTGAATTATAAATCTGAAGATTTATAAGAGAAACAAGTCTCGAACTGTTTTTTTACAAATCCCAAACGTGAAAGATAATCTTCTTTTTCAATCGACAAATTATAAATTAAAAAAAAAACAGAAAAGATAATCCAATTGGGATGTTTGATAAAAACTCGAGCGCTTTTTGACTGGCACGTTATAATCGAGAAATTTCAGACGCGTCGTCGTTGCTTCGCGATGCACGTTTTAATCGCTTCGCTCGACCATCGAAAACCACGCGTTTGTTCGTGGGTATTCGATCGAAAACGAGATACTTCCATGGGAAACGTTTATTGAGAATCGATAAAACGCCGATGTTATTCACAGATTTCTTTCATTAAACGTCGTTGCGAATACAATCTTCTGCTTCGTTCGAAAAAACCGCCAGACGAATCGATTCGTAAATGCTCTCGCGGTCTTGCGATATTTGCAATAAAAAGCTTATCGTACGATCGATAAAGGATGCTTTTAAATCATGGAATTGTACATGTTTAGCTACAATTTTTTTTGTTAAACGTGACAATAAAATTTTGCAAGGCTGCTTGGTATTAATTGATACAATCTGCACGAAATATATTAGAGGAGTACAATAAATTAGATAATTACAAATTAAAAAATAGCAGTGTAAACGTAGTGTAAATTTTCTCTCTTGATATAAAATTGATTTATTTATTTATTGAAGCGCTCAAATGTCAATGATGCAACAATGTTGCAAACGCACAGATGTAAAATATATTTTCTTATTTGCAACAATTGTAACTTAACTTTCGCGCGCAACAAAAATATTAAATATTTGTCAAGAATTATTTATATGCTTGCGTGTATAAATATCTCCTTGGAAAAGTTTTGTTTCTCTTAATCGACAATTACGTTTCATTTTTGGCTAAATTGTTAAAAAGAGTCTTTGAATATATCAACAAATTTGTATAACTGTTGGCAATAATAAACCGATCGCTCGTTATTTTTTAAAGTTAAAACAAATCGAACACCGCAAGCGACAAATTCAGTTTTGCGGATTTTCTGATTTTTCAATTATTTGTTAGTTAATTTGAAAAAAATCCACGCTTCAATCCACGTTTCGATTTATTTATCGGAATTCATATATTTTCAGAACATTGAAACAAA
This sequence comes from Melipona beecheii, assembly GCA_032399605.1. Taxonomy (NCBI): domain Eukaryota; kingdom Metazoa; phylum Arthropoda; class Insecta; order Hymenoptera; family Apidae; genus Melipona; species Melipona beecheii. The sequence continues at coordinate 8,387,103 of JAUCMO010000507.1, forward strand.
TGAGTGGAATATATACGGACGAATCTGAGTATGAAAAAAAAAATTCTGCGCGATATGGGTTTGATTCTCGGCGTGCCAGATTTTAATACTGTTAATACTCGATAAAAATGTGACTTTCAATATTCATCGATTATAAACGAATATCTCAATAAATCAATGAATCCATACGAGTGTATAAATTTATACTCTCAAATTGGTCATAAAATTCATAAAAATTTCTTCCGCTACAATAAATTGGTTTCATTGCAGGTACACGAGGTACCTTGATATAAAATTCTGTTTTATAAAAGTTAAATATTTTTTATATTAATCTATCAGTTAATTAATTTTTATCGCTATTTATTTTATTATTATTTAATTTTTCTTTAAACCCCACAATAAGAAACGTATCTTTTAAATGACAAAACTATCAATTATCAAGAAGAAACTCCCACTAATTGCGTTAATTGCAAGAAACGTATTTTTATAAAATTTTAGAATCTGTTTCGTTCGAAATGATCAAAAAACTGCACGACTTGCACCCCAATACGATTCATCTCGCTGAAAGGCCCAGAAGCAATTGTTCGACTTTTTTGCCATAAAATTTTATCGATACGCAAACATTTGAATCGATAGATTCACGCCACTCCTACTCGATATCTACACCACGCCCCCTCGCGAATCACGTGACCCAAATCAGCCAATCGCTAATTTTCGTTGCACCCGAAAAGGCCCGATTTTCTGAGTTAGCCCCGCTAAAATCACTTTTAGTGATAAAAAGTCAAAAGCCAGACCAAAGTTGTCAAAAGGAAAATCGCTACTGTCACCGAAAGAAAACCGCGAGCTATTGTATCGTCGTTCGATTTGCGAACGACGTAGGAGAAAGATGCAGAGACATCCTGTTTGCGCGTGTTCGTGCGATATCTATCGATACCCACCGGCTATTTATCTTGGACGATCTGAAGAAAAACGGTCTGCTAGTTCCTTTCACGAATCGACGTATCCGGGACGTGGCTCGTTCGCGGGGCATTAACGTAGGAAATTACAAAGCTATCTCGCGAAACCTTAAACCAATCTCTGCGGTGAAAGATCGCTGATCCTGTCACGGTTCTCCTAACGACCGACTGACCCCGTTCGCTCGCAACCGTCGGTCGATCAAAAAAATGTTCTTCCACCGGGGAAACAATGGCACTCCGATCGTTCGGCTGTTTCGATAAATAAATTAACGATTGTAGATATCGCATCTAATGGCTAATAAAATTAAACTGGAGATGGATGCACGTCCTGTTGGGGAGGTAACGATTATTAGTTATTATCGCTATTTATTTGGATACGCGTACTAAGCGTTCAACTAATTAAACTTCCATTTCTCGTAAATTAATTATTTCAATTAATTCAGAAGTTAATTTAAAACTCGAATTTCGCAAAAATTAACTGATCGACACTTTGAGCAGCACAACCAAAAACTTTTTTCTCCAGAAGAATAATCCAGAAAGCACACGCGATCCCAATCTTCCCGAGCGTTGCGCTTCTTCTTCGTTTGCAAGAAGCAGTGGAAAACGTGCGAAAAATTCCAATAGTCTGTTTGAAGTACACGATCTACGGGACTGTGAAAAACAGCCCGTAGAGTGTTCCAGTTCAGCTTCGTTATCCGATAAATATGTGCACGCAGGCCGATACACGACGAGCAGCAGAAGTTCAGTGGACAACGGTGGCGACGCGAGCGAGTGTTACGACGTGCCACCGCGAGCTGTCCCCGTGATTCCATCGCCAGCCAGCAGCCCGAGTCCGGCACCGTCGTGCTACGACATCCCCAGGCCACCTACCTCCTGCACGCCGATCTCCAACTGCTCCGGAGGATCCGGCGTCACGCCTCTCGATTGCTACGACGTGCCCAGACCGTTGCAGCCCCTCACACCTAGCAGCTCCGCGTCCAGCCTCACCAACGATGGATCCCTCAGCGGATCGAACCGGTACGTGATCCACGGACGATATACGGTGGCTAGACAAACTAGCGTCTTTTACTTTTATCAACCTTTTCGCTAACGCGCGACACGGAGCGAAAAGGTTATCCAATAACGTACACGCGACTCTTTCTACTTCTAGAGTTAAAAATAAACGCAGAATTTTTATCAATCGTTAAGCGGTTTGTTTTGTTTCGAGAATGTGCACTGACGACGACGAGTATACTCGACGAGTATACACGGCAAATGCACTTGCTGTAGGACTTGCTTAATTTTGTAACAAAGTGACAAATTTTTAATCTCATTGGTATTTGCGGGACTCGACGCTTTATTTTTTGAAAATTGTCCAATAAAGAAAATATTTTCTCGATAAGTTCAATCCTTCATAAAGTCGAGTTACCTTGATAAAGGTAATTCATTCAGGCTGTGAATTTATAAAATAACACTGCATCATATATATTATTCATAAAAATATCATATTTCTCAATATCTTTTATAACAGATGTTTATAATAGTCGAATATACACTAAATTTTTCATCCAAATTTTTCATCAATCTCTGTCTCTGTTTTAAATCGTTACATTCCTTCATTGATCAAGTTCAATTCAATGAATAATTCTGGCAACACCGTCCATATTTTTTGATTTTAATTCTCATCGCGGTGCAAAATCCGCCTGAATTGGCACGATAGGACGACGAGGGAGTCCCGAGGACCCCGAAATCGTGGCTAAAAAAATACATTGTATGCAATGTCTATTCATACACCTCGTGTGCGCTATAGTCACCGTTGGTAGCGAGAAGGTGAACGTTCGGACGACAGACGCTCCGTCGACTGAAAACGTACGGATTCCCAACGAGACGGTCCAAGAATATTTATGACAACGTATGTGTGGAAAAACAGAGAGACGTAGCTCGTCTATTCAACAAACTCCCTCGATAGAAATTCGAGGATGAACCTTGAACTAAAAGATGTACTATAAAAGATACATCGATTGAATGGGGCAAGGATGAGATCTAGGGATCTACGTTACGCTTATTATGTTCCAAGGTGACATTGAATAAGATACGAACAATTTCATTTTCAGACAGTGAAAGTACTCTCTTTTTTTTTTCTATTTTACATTGGAACATTCGCAACAAATTTATAAAGAGTGTAAAATCGTACGACACCGTTAGCTCAATTTCGACCAAGTTGCAACACAGACAATCAGGCGCAAAATGCGATTAGGTCGTTTGAAGCGATGTTAGCAAAATGAAAATTAGAGATTATTGTCAAATTCGCTTGAACGTGAAATTAGCAAAAGAAAGAGACACAGCTGCTGGAATCTTTATATTTTATATTCGTCACGCGAATTTGATAAACAATATAACGACTCGAAACTCTTAAAATTTGTTGAACAAAGATCGTTAGAACAGTCGTAATGGAAAATGCAACTCGAATTAGATCGCGTTTTCGTTTTCGTTACGACCGTCCATCCGATGACTACGTCGAGGCATCAACATTCAGTACGTTGAACTTTGTGCATTCGCTAGCGTAACGAGACGTACAGCTGCTAGGAAGTAATTTATTTCGAGATGCACGAGCTTAAATGCCGGACCGGTGCCAAACAGCGGTCGTTCCTACTGCAGTTTCGGAGAAATCGGTTCCATTTACAGTTCGCGAAAGAGTCTACAACTGGCGCTTCGTATTTTACGATTTTCACTTCGCGGCGGAAAAAGATCTTTCACCGACGGAGGAGAAATTGTACGCAGTGCGATGATAAATCCATCTACTGAAAGAAATTAACTTTCAAATATAAGTGTATATTGATTTTTAATTTTTAAATAATTTTCCGTCCACCGATGAGAAAAACAATCTCTCTGCTTCTATTAAAATTAATTTGCGTTCTGTAACGAGTCAATTTTCGTCGAAATTGATTCAATTACAAAATTCTCTTCTCAGATAGAATAACTTAAGAAGCTGAAATATTCAGTAAAAGTAAATTCAAAAATTTTAATCTCTGAATTACACTATTGAAATCCAAACTCGAGTCTTCTCTTTGTCAAATTACGCAATTTCTGACCAGAAACTATGTGTCAACGATAAATATCTAACATAGTGATATAATATAATATATATATATAATACGAAAAAAAAAGGAAGAACAACAAATAAAGAAAGATTGAAAAAAAGTAAATTTGCAAAGACTGAAATTGATTTTCGAGCGGAAACTCCCTTGTGTCTTTCGACATAATTCTACTTTACGGGGGAGTAGCGCTTACTTTTTAATTTCAAAATCAATTAAATTCAACGCCAATCGAGTCGAAGAGGACTGCTCGACTTTGACGATGATAACATCGTTAATCGGTCGTTTTTGATCGCTTAATTACATCGAAGTAGTTCGAGAGGCGCGAAAGTTTTCGAACTGTTATTTCTATTCCATTTCCCTTTCATTGGCATTGATTAATAGTGCTCCGTGGGAGCGTGGCCCCTAATGGTTAAATGAATAGGGAACTTTGAAACGAGCCGGGATCAAATGGAAAATACGCTTTCAAACGGTCAGGGTTTTCAGCGATGAAATTCAAGGCTGAATTCCCGTTTCCTTTGTTTCGGCGAAAATTGAGAAACGTCGTCTCGACAAAAGGAGAAACAGGAACGTTTCAACGAACGAATTGCTCGGTGTTGCATTAGCCTGAATATTTTTCCAAAGAGATTCTCGGATAGACGAGCAGATTCTTCAAAAATTCGAATCTTTTATCAACTGTTGATTTTAATGAAAAAAATTATTTAGATGTTATTCTTGTTCTCTTAAAAACAGCTCAAAGTACGAGTACAAATATTTCAGCTAAAAATAATTGATTAGGACGTGTCTTGTTTTGCGTGACTTCTTTACTTGTAACAATCGACAGTTTTAAAAGTAGTACTCAGAAGAGTTCAGAGAAGTGTTGAGGTATATAAAAAAATGACAGTATAAATAGAATAAAAGAATTCACTCTCTGTACATTGCACACGGTCTCGAATATTTCTTTTAAATCTAAGAATTTACAATTATGATGTAATAATAAAATGTAACAAATAATATATCGCAATTACAATTGTGATATCCTCGTTTCTCAGAGAAACGTAGGAGAAAGTTCGAGAAATTTTTGAGCGAATTTTGCCAGTATATGTCTCGAGAATACTACGCTATATGCCACGTTTCAAATAAAATTAGCAAGTGTTCCAGTCACGAGTCGTACTTGCAAAGGAAAGTTGGATGACACTGACGAAAACGTTTCAGATCCAGCCTGGCCGCCCAGGATTACGATGTACCTCGATCGCGTCTTCCAGCATCCTCGTTACCGTCCCGGCACAACACGCCCGTGCCTAAAACACCGACACCGCCGCCACCGCCGCAAACGCAGCAGATCTACGACGTTCCAGTCAGCAAGGAGCTTCCCCTGGAACTGGACTCCGCTTTGGAAGGTCTGCAGAGGCTGCAGAGCGAGGCGTCCGCCGCGATAGCCAGGTTACTCGGGTTCGTGAGCCCCGTTTGGAGAACGCCTCAGCGATTAGACGCGACCCTGATGGATCTCAGGCTCGCCGCGCTCAGGCTTAGAACGTCGTTGCACGATCTCGCTGAATTTGCCGAAGGTAATTCTCGTAAATTCAGTGTTGGCCTTATGTGTCGTTACAGTGAAAACGTGTGACGTTTACAAAACGTTTGCAAAATCTTCCAAAAATCCTTTTAAAGAGAAGATAAAACTGGATTGCTGAGACGGTTTGTCAGAATCAAACCTGCGTTTTTTTTTTTTTTGAGAATTAAAGTATCTTTGAGAGAGTAATAAAATATATATATTATTTTTGTTCCTCAGATCTTAATACGATCTATTTATGTTCGTAACTCCAATCGATATTTATCCGAAAGAAAAGCCCCTTTCCGTTTCTAATTGCGCTTCCAAAATCATCAACCACGCACAGTAAGAGAAATTCTTCGAAGAGTAAAACGAACCTCGTGATGGATGACACAGAGTCTCGACATCGAACAGCCATGTCCATGTCGAATTAACGAAGAGAAAACGCGTAGAAAAGAATTGAAGCCAAGATTTGAAGAGACCTTTCGTAATTTCTTCCCCTATGTATTTTCGCGCAGGCACGCTGGGGAACGCAGGGAAAGCACCGGACAAAGGGTTGGCCTCGAAACTACGACCTCTGGTCAAGGCTCTCCGCGATTCTGACAAGCTCGTGCAGGAAGCGGCCACCGAGCTGGACGCGATGGAATGGGACGCGGGCAAATTGTGTCGCGGGGGTGGCGATACCCCGACACCTACTAACGGGCCCCCTTCGTCCCTGTTGCCACCGGCGCAACCGGATCCGCTCGATCAGCTGATCGCGTGCGCTCAGGCACTCACGGAAGACGTTCGTCAGGTCGCCAGTTTCATTCAGGTGAGCATCGATCGGAGGACGTTGAAGCGGAATTGCGCTTTCTGACTGACAGAATTGAGAAAAGAGTAGCGAGAAGTACGAAGTAGTACAATATACAATAATTATCTCTTGCCTCACAATATTGTCTAGTTAGCTGTGAAATTTTTTAGTTGATGATGTTCGTTTTGTTTTATTGGGAGTTGCGGCGTATAGACTGAGATACTTTCACAAATGTGCATCGTCACAAGAAAAATACGGTAGACTGAGAATCACAATGGTACATATACAACCCACTGTTATTTTCCATCAAATCATTCGTTATTACAGTAATTTATTATTCTGTTTTCTCAAATTGTAGAAAGGTATCGCTATTCTGAACCAACTTACTATTTTAATTTTAATATTATACTTGTCACGCTGTTATCTGTATAAATTTACCAGTTCGACTATTAGAAGACTCTTCGTTAGACAGATTCAAAAATTCACCCATTCATACATTTTATAAAAATTGGCAGTAGTCCTTGCAATGTGATAGATATCATCCTGTCCCCGAGATGATCGAACGTTCCAAAATAATCGAGCTCGTTTAAAATTTGCCTGAAACAGGGGAACTCGACCCTGCTGTTCAAACGGTCATCGATCATTTCGACCGGTAGCAGCAACAACAGCGGTGCCGGCGAGGATTACGATTACGTGAATCTCGACTCGAGGGAGGTGGTCGCGAAGCAACGGGAGGAAGTGAGGGCATCGCTGCCGCAGGAACTTCGCAGTAATTACGATCTCCTGATATCCGAGTCGGACAATGCCACGATTCAAATGCCACCCAGTACACCAACACCCATGGATCCGAACGACAAACAATTGCTGGCTTTCTATGCCGCCCAGGTGATCACGCATGGTAATCACCTGACTCACGCCATTGACGCCTTCATGCAAACGGTCGAGCATAACCAACCACCAAAGGCGAGTACCTTTGAACGAACGATATAAAGTGAAATCTAAATGCTCGTGGTCACTTGGATAAATCATGCGCCGCGAGAAGACGAGATCTTCAGAGAAGTGTGGATCGTTTTACATCTGCAGATACTTCTAGTAGGATGAATTATAGACAAGTTTCTTCCAATATTGACAACAACTCGTGCATAGCAGGAATATATAATAAATCTATAATAAATATAACAAATGATTTATTATAAAAGAAGTCAGGAATTTTAATTCCTAACGCGACTCGTTAACGTTCTTCCTCTCTTTATTATTAATTCCTTAAGACTCTGTTATAATTTGAATATTTGAAAGAAGAATATGAATATTTTATTAACACACAAAAAGGACCAAATAAAGAATAAAGAACAAACAGAATTAAATATAATCGAGGTAATGTTTCTCTTTATAACGCTCTGCTCTATTTTTCAAAAACAGGTATTCCTAGCGCATGGAAAGTTCGTGGTGCTGAGCGCTCATAGACTGGTGCACATCGGTGACACGGTGCACAGGAACGTGACGAGGAACGATGTGAGAACGCGCGTATTACAGTGCGCGAACGCGTTGAGCGAGGCGCTGAGCCAGACCGTGTCGAAGACGAAACAGGCGGCCCAATTCTTCCCGAGTGTGTCCGCCGTTCAAGAAATGGTCGACAGCGTGGTGGACGTCTCTCACTTGGCCAAGGACTTGAAGGTGGCCATGATTCACGCTGCGCAACAGCCTTGAGCGTCCAACGGTCAGATCGTAATCCCCGACACGAGTGAAGAGAGAAGAGAGAACAAAGAAAGATGAGAAAGCTTGTACGCGCAATTTTGAGAAACATTTACTGTTGTTCTGTCAGAGGAAGAAGCCGCGTTGCGTTCGACTCGCGACAGCTCCGTCAAGTTCCTTGGATTGAGCGACACAATCCTGACGATCGAATAGTTTCTATCCGCTGGAAACGTAGTAGCTCGATTGAACGAAGCGAAATTAAAAATGTGTGTCGTAGGTGTTCGTTCACTGCCGATTTGGTAGAAAAGAGCAGCTCATCCCGTTGGAATATCGCGATGCCTGATCATCCAGTCAAAAGTAGGGACGTCCGACGACGAAAAGAGTTAGTTTTCGAAATCAAACTAATCAAACAACGAGACACGAATCACATAATAATTCATAAGTAAATGAAAAAAGAAAAAAGAATCTTTTGACGCGGACGGATGGCAGAGTAGATGGTAGAAACGCGAATTTCTGATCGTTTAATCGACGAGAAGATGAACTCGGACCAGGGAGGAAACGCCAACTCGCTTTTTTTTTTTCGCTCGACTAGAAACGACAGCCTTCCCCCTTCGATCGCAATAAAGAATCCTCGAGGCCTATCGTTACTTAGAGATACGCAACTGCCAAAGCCCCCACAGGTAATGTAGAAACGTAAGGGAAAAAAGATGCTCCTTCGAGACGAGCGTGTGTTTGTAATGTATCTCGAGAAAAATGAATATAGAAAACGTAGACTTTTCTAGGAAACCATGTAACCGTGTCGTTCATTTAGCTAGAGGTGTGGAATCAATTAAGCGACGTAAAGGATCGATAGTACGTGTAGAATGCGTGTTCGAAATCATTCTCGTGACGTCGGTGTATTGGGTTTGCTTGGAAACGAGGATCATTTCGAACTTCGACGACGCAGTTGTCGTTGCCGGAGTGTTAATCATCGCCCTAGATGTGTTATATCGTGTGAAGAAAGAAGCTCGTTGAAACATTTTCGTTTGGACGCATATTTACAATGCATTGCACTGCGACGAACACATTCACCGAATCAAAGTTGGAAAGGAAGCTGAAGAAACACAGATAAAATGAAATTGATAAAATGAAAGAAACGCAATAGCCTAATGTTTTCGCTGCGAGGAAAAGAGCCGCCAACGCAAGGAAGGAATTTTTTGTAATCGAAAAACACTTTGTAACAGCGAGAAATTGTCTAAGAAATTCAAAGAGCAAATTCAACGAGGAACGCTGTCTTTTTAGAGGCCAATTTTAAACGAATTTTATACAACTTTACCGTGTCACGACTTTTTCGTGCCAGAGGCCTTTTTTTACAGGCTCCTCCAGCAACGCTAATCTCGATCGTAAACGCATACTGGAGACTGCCAAAAAGAAAACGCCATCGGATTTGTAGACTGTTTTACAATCATTCCAATAATCTAATTCGACTGCAAAGCGGGAACTCCCTTTACAGGAGCGACGCACGATAACAATAACTTGGAAACAATATGAAACGATACGCCTTATACACGGTCATTTTATCGATTGTCGTCGGCCGACGTCCCTGCCGATTATAAAACTTTCACAGCGATCGAGTCGTTCCCTTTTTCGTAGACGTTGGCGTCGTTAGATCATCTTGACGTAGCAGCTTCGAAATCTTTTATAATCGGCAGGGCTGCTTCTTTCGTTAAGGGACAAATGTTTATGAAAAAATACGAGCAAACTCTGTCTGATTTCGCTGAATTTCTTTCGAGATGTAACTTATTTCTGAAAATGATTTTCTCCGATCAATAGCGAAGAAATCATGTTCGTACGTGTTACGAGAGAGGTGATCGACAGACAACCGTAATACATTTATCTGACGCAGCTTCAAAAAGAAGTATTTACTTTTCGTCTTTCTCCTTTTGTACGGAGGAAAAAAGAAAAACTGGAAAGAAAGACGATCATCCGGCACTTAAAAAAAAAAAGAAGAGTGTTTACCACGATATAGCTTGTACTTTATTTTTTAGAGATTATATAATTGAAGTATATATCGCGCGAACATGAACCTCGTTTGCGAGACTTGTATTATAATTTATTGGCGGAGCGCTTTTGTAAGATAAAATGCATTTTTTCAGGCAGTTAGAGTTTACTGTATATTTAGAATTTATACATAGGCGATATATCAATAGGTGCTTGTCACATTCTCGTTGAAAATCGTATTCTGATTGATTGTGACGTGCTATTAAGCGAGATGAATTTTCGTTATAGCTAATTGAAAAAAAAAAAAAAAAAAAAAACTGTGGAACGTATGAATCATTGTACAATTGCCTTTCTATCGTGTAACGTCATTTCGTACATCGTACCTGGGATTGTTTTACTTCGAAATAATTTCGCAATCGGAAAATGTTTTTCAAAATATTACGAAAGGATTTATCGGTGGAGTTTCTCGTCAGCAAATACTTCCGATTAGATTTGAAATATCGATGATTCATTGATTATCGTTACGTTGAATTTAAAACGTGCGTTAATTACGTAAATCGATCGATTACAAAATTGAAAGATTAATTGATGTATGACTTTCTGGCTAGCATGTCCTTTGACTGAATCCGAATCAATTGTGTTAATTTTAAGAACATTTAACGTGTACATAAGTATATTTATATATATACATATATATGTATATTATAATTATTCCTATTACAATGTATACACAATAACGTACCAACGCAGCAGTGACAAAGCAAAGAACGAAATATTTAAAAATTGTGCAATGGTCAAAGTTTAATTTTTAAGCATCGGATCATACTCGTGAAAGTGCGGAAAGTATTTAGAAACAGAATGGACAATTAAAAATAAATTCACGTAACGCAGATGTAAAGATCGAAGTACCACGAGTAAGCGTTGAGAAATTGTTTTCCTTTAAAAAGTGGTATCATCTTGCACTTGATTTGCTTGGTGAAATCTGGGTGATAATTTTGTATACTGGCGCGTTACTTGTATATTATAGTTTCAATGGTTCAATAAAGATGAATTGAATATACAGGTAAAAAGTGACAAAACTTTCGTCGCCCACTGCTTATCTTCTTTATTGTATTAAGATTCATAAATAACATAGTATATCAATTAACTACACGCAATGATACATTTGTTAGAAACTTTTCAACTCAATTTGCATTGAAGTACGATAGTTTAGAAGTCTCTCCTATTCGCTGTATAATTATTAACAAGTACACCCCTTTTGTAGTGGTATATAAAACGCTTCATATGTCTCAGGTAAGGCTTGAATGAACACAAATATTCTATTTGCAAAATTTTTGTAATGATATATATATATATATACACGTCATATATATACGTCATACATATACGTCAAACATTCAAGCCATGATGTTTGACTCATAATTATTTTAAGCACTTTTCATCAAAATTTACTTATGAAAAATACATATTCATATATGTAATATAGCGATTCAAATCCAAACAGTGTGGAATCAATGATGCACAAAATGAATTGCTAATTATAAGTAAACATCCCCGACTGACTATGAACGATCACAGCATCTGCCAGTATGTATGTGCGTGTTACCATCTTTGTTTGTTTTCTCTTTTGTTGCATTTTTTTCCAAATAAAAGCTGCTAAGGTCTCGTTTCATAGCATAAGCATCTTCTCCATCTGCATAATATTTTGGCTCAACTTCCGATACTTCAAATTGCAAACTGCTTGTATATAAATTCAAAGCTGCTCGATTACTTCTACGAACATGCAGAGAAACATATTTTGCACCAAAACATTCAACCATTGCTCTGGAAGCTTGGTTCATAAGCTTCTGTGCAATACCAAGCCTTCTGTGTGATCTTTTTACTGCCAAACTGGTAATATGCCCATGTGGATTATCTTCGCAATCTTCTTCCATTTTGGCAAGGACATAACCCACTATCCTGCCCTTTTCATCTTCTGCCACGTAACTCAATTGTGGCCAAGAAAGAGCATGGTACAAATAATATTTCATTTGATAATTCTCTGGTAAACATTGCAGATTGCAATGCTGTATATTCAATAAATCATCCGTAGTAGCACAGCGTATGTTTATAGACATTTCGACGAATTGAAATATTACAGTTATAGGAATGAAAGACAATTTCGTTTTGGTCAATTTTCTTCCTTTGATGCGTTGTTCGTCACTTGTACGAACTTGTGGTGTTCCCTTAGTCTTTGCGGATTTTTTTTATACGAGATCTACCATTCTTTAAATCATTTACAGGTGAAGATTCACTCATTCCACCCAACAGTTCTCGAACAAACCTGAACCTTGAAAGGAAAAACTTCCAAACTAAATACCAACCTAAAAAAAAAGACAAAACATGCCTATAAGGAAGAACGATCCCATTCAAATCAAACATCTTATATTAAAATTTCTGTCAAGCACATAAACTACATGTATTTTCAATACATATATATATTTCTTTAAAAATATCATTTCTCAGCACGATATCGAAATAAAATACACTATATATATACAAGTAGCGATGAGCATATAATTAACATAACAAATAATACGTAATGCAAGTATAGCTTGTTGATAGTACACAATTGATTATAAGGGGAAGATACAAAACAAAATAGATCTTAATAGTACGAAACCTAGAATAGCCGTCGAGTTTGCGCATACACGTGATGAAAAAAGTTAAATATGTAGTCTCCTACTATACCTTCAACATTGGTACTATACGACTATACGACAGGCCAGATAATATATTTCGAAACGGTCTGCATATCGCGCAGCAATAACGAAACTATTTGTCGGTCTTACCCAGCAGCACCAGGCCAAATACTACGAGAAGACTCGATATCACGGAGAAGGCTGCTAGGACGATTTCCTGCATTATTAATTCCGTACCTCAATTACGAATATACTAACGGACTTCCTAGAATGTCACACACGGGAACTGTGTCATAATCTTTTTATAATTCTCGCCCCCTTAGCAAAGAATATCAAATTCACCACATATAGAAACACGAACGACGAATTTAGCACCACGGAACACAAATTTTATCTACGTTTTTTCGTTTACTGGCTCAACACGCCATTTTGAATCGATGACGGTGTGTATGCGTACAGGTTATAAGGTTTCTTCCCCCCTCCAATTGTATAAACAAATTGCTCGTAAATATTCTACCTCGTGCGTAATCTTTCAAGGATGTATTACGTAACTTACCGAAGTCCAATAGCTTGTATTTTTTGCATTGATCGGCATCGTACGCGTGAAAACAATCAATCTTGACTAGCGACTTTTGAATAACTTGCGACTAAGCCGACAGGAAATGTCATAACACGCGTGGATTGTGCGCAGTCGCGGATCGTTCCCGGAAGAGCCCACCAGAGCGGCATTGTTTCAATTTTTTCAAAATTGGTAATCGATTCCGATTACCGTTACACGGGAAAGGAAGTACAAATCTTACAAAAACCCGAGACATTTCATACCTAAAGAGAGACGTGCAGTGTATTTATTGCCGCTATATTCAAAATACATACATCGGTGAAACATATCAAATACTCATATTATACAGAAAGCTTGGAGAGCAGTTACATTTACAATAGATAATATCAGATGAATTCTCAATTTTTAGTTTTCCTCTTCATCAGGTTCTTCTAGATGATCCAGTCTAAGTTGTTTCGCTCTGTCTACTTTCACAGGATGAACGTCTCTCTTAATCTTTTTCTTCTTCTTCTGGCCAACAACATATTCTGGCATGATAATTTTGCTACTTCTGAAGACTGGCTTGTCATCAGTTTCAATAACAACTGGCGTATTGCCTGTTTTGTCTGCATTGTTTCTTGGTTTCTTAAATTCAACATCTTCAGCAGATGTTTTCTGTTTCTTGGATTTGAACGTTATTTTTGCTTGACTCTTTCTTCCAGAACTAGATTCATCTACATCCATTTTCTTTGATTCTTGTACTTTTTCCAGTGATTTTCTTGCTTTCAATTCCTTTAGAAATGACAGTGCAGCCCTTGTATTACTCTCTTCTGTCATATCATCATTGGACACATCATCCAAACTATATTTTTTCCATTTATGAGGATTCTTGTGAAAATCTGGTATATTTCTGCTCAAAGCGCGTGGTGCTGGACCTTCCGGCCGTTTGAAAATACTCTCTTTACCACGAAATCTTCTCGTTTGACTTTTACGGCCAGCTCTTAGGATTTGAGAATAGTTTGAGTCACTGTCAATGTCCACTGCAGATTCTGTAGATTCAACAACCATTTTATTCTTATTACATTCTTGCTCTGCATCTGACAGTTTGTCAAACAACAATTTCTGTCTGTTTGCAAATTCTGCATTACCACCATGTAAAACAAAATCTGCTGTTGTATGCATTTTAACGTTCTTTTTTTTTATATTTGTTTATGTTTTATGAGTAAAGTATGGGTAATACAGACAAAAATATAACCTATAATGTACCATATAGTGCATCAAAATAGGTTAAGACGCCCAATAGTCATTTATTTAAATAACGTTCAAAGTATTTAGAATTTTAATAAATTCTTGAAGTTACCTATTGTCACTTTATTAATTTATTAATACTTAAACATTTAAAGAACGTAAAAATAATATTGACGTTAAACTGCGTCGCGTATACATCGCCATTTTATCTCGAAAGTGGCTAGCGAGATTAAGATTACATGCTCAATATATATCGCTATAAATATATCGCATTTGACTTTTAAAATAATGAACAATACAATTTATACTCATTTCAAAAATCTACGACATAATATGAATGAAATGTGTTTATAAAATTAGTTTTGCAGTAAATTTTACTTGTGTGTATTCTACATGTGGCTTGAAACAAAATTATTTTCAAAGACTACCATATTTCACTTACGTGGCATAGTTTGGCTTTAAAAGAAATAAAAACATTGAGGATTAAAAAAAAATGAAAAATTTATTACGTTTCATATTCTTGAACAATTTAACTAATAAATTGCATAATTTTTACGTAATTTTTATTTCCACTATAGTTTATCATTACACTTGCAAGCTTTATTTCCAGTTTTCAATACTTTTTTTTTGGTTCACAGATACATAATGATTCACGTGAAAAATGTACGAAAATCACGAAACGAATTGATTTATACATCATACGTACATTCAAAGAAGCAGCTACAAACAATAGCTCAAAATGAATTTACCTGTTTCTACAACCGATTTGATGCAATCAATTCAAACAAGTAATCAAGTTGCAATATTCAATCGATTTCTAAATAATCATCAACACACAATAGACTCAGTAAACTTGTTAGAGTAACATTCGATCTTAACGTAATCTGAGCACAACGAGTCACGGCGAATAAAATTTAACCGATCAAATAGCAACATGAGATTTAATGACTAACATACAATGGTAACGATAGAACACGCCTACGTGGCCATTTATGACATTAGCTCGCAAAAGGTGCTAAACAAATGAGACAATTAATATGAAAACGATGACTATCGTTTTAAATTATGTCACTACAATTTCTGGTGTCAGATACAACGACACGTTATCGTGTTCATTAATAAAATTCGATGTTAACAATTGTACACTACAGTTTACAGTTTGAATATAGGCACTCGGTGTAATTATATCAATTAAAAGATTGATTTATAACACTGATTTGAAACTTCACTTTTGTAATTAACCCACTATTATTAGAGTTTAAAATAAAAAGAATCGATATTTTGCAAAAAAAAAAAAATTAACCGAGTGTCTAAATTTAAACCAGACGTATTAAACACTCCGATTCGATTTTCTCTTTAATTAAGCTCAAAATTTATTCGTTGATAAACGAATAATCCGAAATTGTCGATTTTTTCAAGGTTTGAGAAATATATGAAATCTCGAAAGTAATGACGATCGTGAAAAAAATGCATCGCAGTGTTATTGTTCATGACAATTTGAAAATTTGGTATAAAAAGAAAACGGTTTGCGTTATTAAACGTCATACATTCACACGGACCAGCCATGTTTCACTCTCTAACTCATAATTATACGCTATATATTCTGAACAGCAATTATGAACACAACGAACATAACGTTAACAGAGTACAAGTAATAATGACAATAAAAAACTAAGAATACCAAACAAGCTGACTGCCATTTTTGCGAAAAATTTCTTATATGAATTAATACAGAAATAAAAAATAATGATATACATAATGGTCCAACCTGTATGGAATTTTTAGTCTTCGTTATAGTAGAATTACAAATACTTTTCAAATGTTTTCGGACAACTCATTCGTAAAGAATGTATAGAATTTTGCATTAAAAACAACAAAGTCTAAAAGATGTCATTTTTTGACGTTATCATATCGTTAAATCCCTGTAAATGATTTTACAATACTTTACAATACGAAAAATCATTCTTTGAATTTTCTTGAAACTGTTCAACTTCATTCAAATGCTGCTTGCCAAAACTGCTTTTAGAAGTTCCAAGTTAAGTTTCTTTTCTGACGTCATGTCGATTATTTTTAAAATTTCGCTAAAATATTTGTAAATAATTGTTTAAAAAAAGATGATAACGTGATACTTTATTTAAAAAATTAGGCAATAAATCAATAAAAATATTCAAACGACGAACAAATCTCATCATAATATTTTTTCAAGATTAAAAAATTGGCAATGTATAACAAGTAAATATCTATCTGTAAAAATGTGAAAACATCTCAAAATGATTAATTAAAATCGAAAAATATCTGAATCGTTTAAAATCCATTTCTCTATATTCTAGGAAAATATTTTTTCGCAGAGAGGAACGTCATGTTCAAAAGTTTCTACAAACTAGCAAAAAAAGGATATTAACAAACATGTTGTATAATTAAACTTCAGCCTCTTTCTGCTTTCTTGCCATCCGTTATTTGTGAAATAAAATAAAAAAGGAAAATGCATCACGAAAACGACAGGAGATCTACAGGGCAAACTTTGATATTTTTCAGCAGTCTAGCAGGCGAGTGTTGGCTCAATGCGAAACGCTTTCATCCTTAATGCCTAAATTAATACAACTCTGCTGAAACTCCAAAAAATCGAGACGCGAGAAATTTCACACAAAAACTCGGGAAACGATAAGGAAGAAAAAATTAATTCTCGGTGGGAAATTCAAGAATCTGCCGATTTCCTCGACTCCTCTTCGACTTGGTCCCATACTGAATGGGATTTTAGTTCAGTCAAAAATACAGGCGAGAACTCGCACGAGACAGTTACCGATTCTCGCGCAAGTCCTCTGTCCCTGATTCACGCATTCTTTTCTTCTGTTCTTCCGATTGTCCTGGCACTCCTTCTTTCCTGATTTCGAAATTCTGCAATTTTGATCCTCGTACATTCTCACGTCGATCCTTGGATTGTTGGTTAGTCTAGGCAATGGTCCATTCACCGAACTTCGAACCTATGGATAGAAAATATAATTATCTTTCGATTCTTAATTGAATTTCAGTTCCAGACAGATTAAAGATATTATTATTTAATTTTAGCAAAAAATAGTCGATGTAATCGATAAAGTTTTTGAGCTTGCAAGTAGACTACTATAAACTACTGTACGTGCAAGTAGACTACTATAAACTACTTTCAAATGAATTTGAATTTTTATACTAGATACATTTGTTATTTCATCTGATAATAATTAATCAAAATGATGATAAACAAAAATAATTTCTGAAACTCATATTTAGGTGTCAATTGTATGTTTTAAAATCATCGTATAAAATTTGTAAAATATAAATCTATTTACCGTTTTTCTACGCCTGTCATATCTCCCACTAAATTTCGTATCTTCAAGTTTATTGTTTATTCTATATTTTCTAATTGTCATGTCGCACTTTGTGTATAGACACGTATCACAAAAATAAATCAAACGTTTTGTTTTTATTCAACTTTGCAAAATACGAAAATTGTTATTTCATCTTCTTCAACGTTGAAAATTACACGAAGAGATGAGAAAGTATTAAAGCAAAACCACATTTAGGACAAGTGGTATATCATACAAAAGATAGCCGAAAACTAAAATGGACGATTGTATAAATGAATCTGGTATACATTCGCACTGTTAGATCAGTAAACCATGGACAGATAAAGGTGTACTGTCTGATAGTGATTATAGATATCGTTTTCAGCAATAAGATAAATACTAATGCTTGATAAAGAAGGCGAAGACACTTTACTTTTACTTCGAACAATACAGTTCTTATCCAATTGAGGGAAATCGACGGTAAATTGAGCATAAGAAGAAGCAAATCTATACAACCGTAAGTGCAAGAAATATTAACTATTCTTTGTTGAATATAGTAAAACATTGATTTGCTCAAAGTTGAAAATGCGTTCATCAAAATTTATATAATTGAAGAGTCTACTATAACAGAGGGCTATGCCAAAAATGTTGAAAAATGATTTTCATTGACTCTGGTATCCTCTTAGTGTCTAATTATTATCTTTCAATACATTCGAGACAAATTACAGTTCCAATATCTAAAAACGCAGTAATCTTAATTGTAAAAATTCTACTCCAACATTAATTTTCATAAAAGTCTTTATGTTTCACGACTTACATTGCACTTACATTACATTGGCATAGCTCGAAGCACTCTCCAATTAAATAAAAAGGAATCATCATACCTCCTCTCCTTCCTGATTTTCCGTATGCCCCAAAATTCTAGCAACGATATAAGCCGACTCTTCACTGGATAGGATCCCACTCGCCATAGGGCCCTCGATGAACTCTCTATCAGTCATAAGAGAATATCGAACACTATACCAGACATTGTCCGAGAGGGCGGATCTCTTGTTGCTGGCTGATGGCTCGACTCCGTTCCTTTTGCACTTGGACGCGGCCCACCTGTCCAACGCGTGGAACAGTATCGACTCCTTGGTCAACCTCAGAGTGTCTCGACACGCCAATTCTTCCACCTCGGCGCAGCTTAACTCCTCAAAGTATTCCTGGCTGAAAACCGCCTCCGGTTCTGAGTCAATTACGTCCAGACAAGCCAGAAGAAGTCGCGTACAGACTGCGGCTAAGATTTCAAGGAACTTTAATCATACGTTCTAATCCTGGAGGGAAGAGAAACGGTGTTTAGTTGATGTTGGATCAAATTGATATTTGCAATATAGGCCGACATATTTCTAATTTTGTTGGAGAACTTGAGAATCTAGTAATTAGTGTTTCGTGGAATTGTTTGATGATAAGTTGATTAAGGAGTGGCAATAGTTATTTTATGGCTGTGATATCTTACTCTTCACGGTTAATTCGATTAATGGCATTGACTTTCAGCGATGTACATGTGTATTTCGTAGCATTGAAAGATTCATCCGAGCAGCTACTTTTTAAAAATCACTTTTTTGAAAATTTTTAACATTAGAACGATGTTGAATTAATAAAATTAACGACGAATTTCTAAACTCTAAAAATGACAATACCTATTTCACCAGCATCGTCACCAGGAGCTGGAGGAGCCGTGGGTGAGTTGAAACTGGAAGTTACGTAGTTCGCGTAAAGACTGAGGCCCTGGTAGATTTCAAGCACGGTGTTCGAATTTAAATTCCTTTCGAGGTGTTCAACGGCGAGGCTTGCCAATTCTGGACAGAGATACTGATGAGCCGCGTCGAGGGTTGCTCGAGCTGTAGTCACAGATTGAAAATTGATCGGCTCATCGAGAACGTATCTGCACAAAAATGGTCAAACTTCAAATCAGTGTAAAAAGAAAAAAAAAAGAGACAGTTGCCTGAATTATTAACCATACTTTTTAGCTGCGAAAAGTTCAACTATGTGTCATTTCGTTCTCTTCTTCTATTGAAAAACAAATTTCAGGACGTTAAATTCCCTCAAACTTTCTTAATTTCTATCTTTTTGGTGCTATTGTTAGGTGAGAGATTTCTTGCTCTCGTTCTTGTTTAGAACTTGTTATTTGGTCTAATTTGGATTTAACAAGCTTTATTTCTCCGGAAATTTACATCTACAACATTTTTTCCTCGGACATTGAAGTCTCGTCATTCTTTGCTTGCAACAGATTATCAACGGAAGTGTAATTAAAATAAGAATCCAGAAATAAGCGACGGTACCAATTATAGTCAGTGTGTATAAAGATGTTGCCATAATGACACTATGACTTCTTTTTTTAACAATGCCTGAGCCTCAGGGATATTGAAATTACTCGATGAAAGATGTGATTGATCGAAAATTGTACAATAGTTGAACAGATTGTATCTTCGTATAATTTTAATTTATAATTGATGTAACTGTCGGCAGCAAGATCGAGCGAGGTATTTCTGTATTTACCTGAGCAAATAATCGAAAGCTCTTTTCTCTATGTGTTGCAGTTTCAGCACGGGTGGAGGATCGCTTGGTGCAGGTGCTAAAGGGCCGATGAGCATCGCACGGAACCATTCCGACCTTTCAGCCAGTTGTTCCCTTTCTACGCAGTACCTCCACGTGTCTCCAGGTAAACCAGCCTGCGTACGGTACGCATAATACAGAGATTAAGAAAAACATTTTCTCACTTGATACTTATACACTGAGCTCCCTAAATATAATGTAACTAAACTGTATGTATGAATTTGTACGTATTTATGATTTCAGAGATACAAAAATGCAAAAAACACAAATTACTTTATGAAATTACATGAAAACTCAATGTTAAATACTATTTATATATATAATTATTCGTAAAGAGATTAAAAAGTGGAATCTTGGACAAATTACGAAGTACAGCAACAATTTAAAGAGATAATTATTAATTAGGGAACTTTCTGAGTATTTACTTCTTTAATTAACAAATGTCAACACACATTACATATGTATATGCAGTGTTCAAACGAAATATTTCTTTTTCTATCTGAATTCAACATAAAAATTTATGTTTAAACCTAAGTGACTGAAAATATAAGAAATACAAGAAATATATATATATATATATATAAGAAGATAAGAGATACAAAATTAAAAAATATAAATTACCAATAGTTGATTAAAGCAAACGGAAACAAATTGAAAAATATAAATATGCAGTAACTATAAAATATTGATCTCTTGATCTCAAATAAGTAAGACACAAGTGATCGTAAAATAAAAATGTAAATGTTTGTTTCTGATCTTTTTTCTTCTCTTTTTAATTTTCTTTTTTTTTTTTTCTTTACCTCGAGAATCACCATGTTACAAATCGAGGATTCCATCGTGTTCTCTTCTTCGGTGGCGATCAGAGGAACTTGAGACATATCTTCCGTGGAGTTTCGAAGGATCGCGTGCTCTTTCGACGAGTTCCGCGCTATTACCGGCAGGATTATGGTCCTGAAGTAAATTCGATTCCGTACACCCTCCCGAACCTTTTGTCGCGTCCTTTCAGCCTCGATGCGAACGCATCGTGAGCTGTCGCCTGTAACAAAACATATAAGAAACTCGATACTTGTAGGGGTCACGTTGCAAAACCTGAATTAAAATTTCTAATTTCCTTGTTTTGAAATATTTGAAAGTACGGCGGGCAATTACGTTGCAGAGATTATATCGGCAGTAAAGTACAACTGGCCTTTAGATGTTCCTTTAACACAAAGGAACTATGACTTCGTTATATTATTTTTTTTTTTTTTTTTTTTTTTATAAGAAAAACCATAACGTTATATCTTAAATAGCATTTAAATAGTGTTATACGTATTGTACGTATATTTCCATTTATCCATAAATGTCTTTTAATTTGTTACACATTTCAAAAGTTATACAATATATGTATATTATCAGAAAAATTATTTGTAGCTCAAACATTTTCTGAAATTAAATCTTCATACTACATATTGAACACAGTGTGATTTAAAAATTAAGAATTCCTTAAAACAAAGGAATTACGATATTGTTGTATCATATCTGCTCTTTTATCCTGTCGTTTATAAAAATTATAATTTTTTACGAGTGTATATAACTATACATTATATGTATATATTATGCTGAAATTGCAAATAAGTGCATTATTTCATTACAGACTTTTCTTTCTTCAGTTTTATACAACTCAGAATGGAAAAGTTAACGAACTTATGATGTGGCGAAATACCGGAAACAGGTAATAACTGTATTTATTCTTGTTGCATCTTCAATGAATCACTCGTACTTATGTGTACAGGTTTGGCGAATTAGAGCAGAGATCAATGAGTTCGATTTTTATTTTACGCGCTTTTATCGAGCTGATGATTCTGCTGTGTAAACACTAAAAAATACAGTATCTAAACTATACAAAGGTTTGGCAGCGTTCACGGTAGATAGCACTTTACGTTTCATTCGCTGCTGATTTCCTTTTTTTCTTTCTTCTTCTTATTAAAGTAACAAGTAAGAAAATTAATTTCTACAATTCACGTAAAAGAATTAAATTTTCAATAACGACCAATTTGTCACTTTTGTCGTTATCATTATATTATGAAAAAAAAGTGGACAAAATGTAAGAAAAGAAATATGTACAATTTCGTACATTTTGATTGAAGCGAAAATGCATCAAATCTGAAACTAGAATTGATTAACCAGACGAAGGTCGACGAAACGTTTCTTTTATGAATATTACATTATTCTTGACACACTGCACGCAATTAATTTCTTAGCCGGAATATTTTTAGTTTTTAACCTCGAGAAATATCTTGTTCTTTTATGGAAATACAAATACAAGCTTTTTTCATATTACAGCAATTAGCAGCAACAGCGATAATATTTTTTGACATTAATTTTGTACAATAATGTTATACAAAATTAACGTGGATATCGTTAACTAACTTTTCACCGTAATAAAAACACAAGTTTATGGTATTAACTTTTTATCTATCGATCGCAATTTTAATTTTTAATCCAGGAAAGCGTTGCTTAGAAACAATCAACGGTGCCCATTTATCGACGTATAACAGGTATAGCACCTGTCGAATCTTGACGAATAAAATTAAAAATTCTCCGTGATATTTGTCTCGAAACTGTGCCAATCTTACCATTGTTGTGTGTGACTGTCATGTTGACGATACACATCACAAAGTTGTTTCTTCTGTTTAGCTTTAGATTTCACTTTCTAAGAACGTAAGAATCGATTCTTAAAGAGCTTTATTAATTCTGTTCTTTTCTCCTAAATTTCAATTGTATTGATTAAAATTTGAATCGTATAGAAACAAAAGAACATCGAGACGTGATGATCTACTTTCTATCCATTCTATTTTACATATTCTTCAAAAATGTTTACACTCTTGCACTGTTGCACTTTTTTTATTCTCTAACAAATCAATCACCTATTACCACCACATTATGCCGTTCAAATGGAAGAGAAATTTAAGAGAATGACCCAGTTAGAAATGCAACAAGTCTCTCAAAAACACAGGCTGCAAGCCTGTGTTTCGATCAAAATTTTTCGATTAATATTTTCACACTTCGTCGCCTGAGGAGAGATCATCCATTACAAACACATAGACAAACTTTCTTCGAGAAAATTTCACTGTTATATTTTGATCTCCGAATTTGGTTTCTCTTGTTTTATCGACAAATTGGTTCGATCGAAACAGAGAGGAGACAGCAACCCTTTCAGAGCGAACAACCTCGCTCGACTGACAGATCGATTAGATTCGTGCGACTGTAATGAATGAGTCAGTCACTGGGGGGATTCGTTTTAATGCAAATGTATGCGGTTACGTTTTATCGGTCGCGGCGACAATTGTTTATAAACAATGGGTAAAGGTCCTAGAAGCTGTGGAATGTCTCGAGTTGAATATCGAATTTCATCACAGAATTTTTTGGGGAAGGGCCGAAGGAAGTCGATTGTTTTGCTTCGAAGTGAATTATATCTACTACGAAACGTCGATACCCAAATAGTGATGATCAGGCTGCGAATTTAAAGATTTTTATGTAAGTAAATATTTAGTGTATTTATATTTTAGTATATACTATAACTATGTACTAAAATTTTAAAAGAGTAATTTTATATAATGTATAACTAAATACATAATTATATAATGTATAACTAAACTATATTTAAAAATTTTATATTTATATAATAACTAAAGTAAGAACATAACTAAAGATTTGTCCATGTATTGTAATAAATATTCTGCTTTGGGTATTTGAATATTTTTGCATTTGTAGTATCTCGTATAAATGTATGAAAAGCAATAGTGTAAATAAGTTCAAATTTTTATCTCTCTCATTATGACTTCCTCTTGGTGCAAGAACTTCAATTAACATTACTATATTTTTCAGTCAAATAGTATTTTTAGTACAAATTTTTAGTCAATACTTGAGCATATATAATTTTTAAAAGTAACATGAAAAATTCGATTTTCTTAATTTTTCCTCGTATTTTCAAAGGAAAATATTATAAAATAACAGAAATTATTTTCTGCACCTTCTTCTGTTAGTACACTGACTAGTTCGAATATTTTAAATAAAAAATTATTTTTAGTGAGCGATAATAATAATTGCGAAGATGTTATCACTGAAAATATCTTATGGGAAGAGAGCTATGGAATGTTGCTGTATCATAAAGAGACTTTATCAATACTTCGAAGCATCGGAATCTGCTTCAGACAGCAATTTCACTATTTGTATATACAAACACATTGTGATAACATATTGAAGTTTGAGTACGAATTGAGTACTTAGAGATAATTTTGCATTTTTCGAATTAATTGCAAATACTACAAAAAGCAGTTTCATTAATGCTTTAATATAAAAAAGATTGCAAGAGGACTTTAGAAAATATTTATAACTTAAAAATAAAATATTCATAAGTGAAATGAATTTTAAAAAATGATGTGTTTGTACTACTTTGATAATATTATCCAAGTAGTTTCCAAGTCTAGAAATATTTTCTTATCACTTTTTATCGGACTTGTTTTACATATTTCATTAAAAAGCAAATAATAACACATCGTTGTCGAAAGTACAATTGGATCATTGTTCAATTTTGACTCGCGTGTACAAATTTAACATTGCATTCTGTTCCACTTTTGCTTCTTTTTTTTTTTATTATAAATCGAACAAGAAATAGTGGACGGATATCTTCTGATGGTGTTAAAATAATTTTACATTTCGAACGAATAATTAGCAAGCGTTAATCAATTGGAATTTCCAAGATGTGCATGGGTGATTTCATTTTAGAAGCTGATCAAGGTTGCATTATGGTTATATACGAATAATATAAAATTGGATAACTTATGATTTATCTAGAAAATGATATATACTATTTCAAATAAATTACTATTCAAAGTGATGTTGATATTAATATTCACTTTTTTTTTTTATTAATTCAGAGCTCATAGAAAAGATTTATCAAAAAAAAAAAAAGAAAAAATACAAAAAGTTATTTTTCGATTAGAATTAAAAAGTAGTAATTAATTTCGTCAAGTCAAGAAAATGATCATTTGCAAATCACAAACAAATTCACAAATTTGTAGTAATACAAATGTTTTTTTGTAACAATCATAATGGTCAAAAATAGAGGAAGTTGAAGCACGAGAGGTACACAAAGTGCGAACGTTTGTAAAATCTGTCCATCGCTTGTGAATCACAGTTTCGTTAAAATTAGAGCCAGCAGAAGCAAGAATCCAGAGGGACGTTGGCCACCGAGGTCAAATAATTTTAGTAAAAATTTCTCTTCTCCCAAAAATATCGTCCAGAGGCAGACCTAACCTTGAGAATCTAAGCACCAATGAACTTTTAAATCATCCATTCTAATCTTAATTCGAAAACATCAAGGCGCGGATCATCGTAGCATTTTCCTCTTCCAAAAAGAAAAGATTACATTCTTTTTTTTTTCTCAAACAAACTTAAGATACATGTAATTTTATTTTGATTTATTTGATAATTAATTTACTTAATATTAACAATATCATTGTTATTATTTTAGATATATTTGTTAAATTAAAAATTCAAACTTCTAAGAAAAGTTTTAAAAATTGAAAGCATGTAGATTGAATAAATTGTGTATACACGTATTACTGCAAATTACGTATATGTGAAATTGTTTGGTAAAATTTTACACAACAACGGTGTCGAAATTGATACGATCTGCGTACGGATAATTAAGCTAAACAAGTTTTAACGTGACCTTTTAATTCAATTGAGATTAATTCCTTGTTTCGCGTACGCCTATATTTCCATAAAGCTACAGTAGGAGTAATTGTGTCGAAAATAAACTGGGAAAATTAAATAAAAATGGACATTGATCTTTAAAATGATAATATTCGTATAATGAAATTCGTATTACGTAAATAAACAATACAAGTGAGAGTTGAAAAATTTTTCAAACATCAACTTTCTATAAAAATATTTTCTGCGTGTGTCAATTTTATCCATCGTAAATTCTCAGTTGTTCAAGTGTTTCAGATGATGCAGTTGAATGTATGCATATAACTGTTGTTTTTAATCCGACGCACGTATATTAATTTCTCACGATTGCATTAAGTAGATTTATACACGTCGATCAATATACATTGTGAATATTAATGAGTGCTGCTTGTGCTTTCAAAGACGTGATTCATTTTTATACCGATCGTATCACCTGCAACGATCGATTCCGGCACTTCATTGATGTTCACTCGCCGATAAAATAATTGCATACTTGCAGTACTACGCGATGGTATCTCTTAATTCATGCTAAGTTTAACAAAAGAGTAAACGAACAGGATTTTTAAAAGAAATTGCGAACTACTTAAAAATCGATCTTTTTGCGAGCAAAAAGAAAAAAATAATCGTACATGAATCTTTTTTCTATTACGACTTTATGAAAATTAATAACTTCTTATTGATAAAGGAAATAATTTTCTTCGCCAATATATACCTCTATCTCACCAAAAATTTTATACTTTTTTTTCCAGAAAAAACGTGGAAGGAGGAACAACCAAAGTGAAAGTCGCTGCCAATTTTTAACCTAAAGACAAAAATCGAGCTCGTAAATATAACTGATTCGATGATTCACAAAGAAATATTTCGACATTTTTCCTCGTTGATGTATACAACGAACGTGGCCTCGAAGTCCGTTGCGGTATAGAACATATTGTCTCCCGTTGTTACGTATCTTGTAATCTCGAGCGACCTATCACAGTAAACGGCAAAAAGGTGCGTGAATTTGTATGATAAAAACACGCGTTACAACATCTCGTATGGCGAACAGAATGGGAGAAAAAAATGGCAAGGAAATAAATGGAACAATTGTATTCACGAAGGAGAAAAAGAGACCTGAAACCTGAAATTATTATCTTTAGATAGAAATTTTGGCTTTAAAAGCTTCCTTTGAAAAGGTTGAAAAAAGCTTTTCAGAAGCACCGTGAACCAACGAAAAAGTGTGCTCACGTGAAATCAAAAATTTAACATCTGATGAGAAACGTGTAGAATATTCAGAAAGAATTAAGAAGAAAATTTCAAAGAACGAAAATCGAACAAAGAACAACATTTTTTTGATTTTCCGTTTGCAAAAATTCGTGTGCGTACAAAGCCACGTTACACAACAATCAGGGATCAGACGGACAAGGACTAAGAGTTACGTTGTAAAAATTAACGTTACAATAAAATACAACGCAATGAAACATTATCATTTTGAATAGAATACACTTTTTGTTGGATTTTTATTTCGAATCTCCGTGTATTTACTCTTCTTTCGCTATCGCGTTCTGTCAATGACCACTCGCAGAGAGAAAAAGCAGCTTCACGTTTCACATAACAGTTATGACACTACAATTGGCACACTCGCCTTGAATTCTGCCTCTTTAGATAAAAATACTGTTCGATAAACTCCTATTTTGTTTTTGCATCAATTGTGTTATTAAACAAAGTTTTATAAAAACTTTGTTTTTGAAATTCAACTTTATCCTTGTTGAAATTTCCAGAGAAAGAAATGCGAATTTTATTTTAAATACAATTTAAGTCTGTAATACTTTTTCATACTCGATTTTAAACACCTGTTACAACAGAATCCTTCATTCTGCTACATTTTTAATGTTTCACAGGAAATAGCGACAGAAGAATAACAATCCAACAGAACGTAAGGATAACTCGAATTGAAATGCCAATCACGGTCGCGGCATGTGTTTACAAAGAAAATTTGCGATAACGAACAATAAATCTGATAAAGAATAGTTAGAGTAATAGAGTTTACTTATGTAACATCATGTAGAACAATAAGAGGTGAATCCTCAATATCGTCTTGAAAATTATCGTAATAAGGAACAGAACGAGATGAAATAATCTCTTGATGACGTAATGTTATTGAAGAATTTTTCTATTTATTGAAATTGACGTGTTTTTTTCTCCTTCGTATCCTGAATCTAAACGACTGGATAGTGATATTAATAATCGAAGACATTGCAGAAAAATATTCTCCTTCCATGCTATTGTGGAAAAAAATAAAACTTGCAAGGAAAAAAAAAAGAAAAACAAATTTCTTCACTAAAGAACGTGGGAATTTTCACTGTGCGATCTTCTCGAAGACGGGAACACATCGAGTCTGTTGTTCGCAATTGGGCCGATTAAACTGGAAGTGCTCGAAGGGCTCCGATTTAATTTACCTTCGCCCGCATGTAATTCCATTTCTTTGTATCCAAAGGCAATCTATGACCCACATACGTTGCAGAAATTGACAATTGCGGATATATATCGAAGCTCAGATCGACCATGGAAGGTAAAACGGCTAAATAATTGCTATGCCGCTATGGGTAAAATTATGCCTTTATATCTTTAACTCGAAATACTCGCACTCGACTTTGAACAGTGACACAGTTGTTTGAAACTTGCTGGAAAAACTTAAAGAGCAGAAGATGAGGGAAGTACTAATTGCAAGTGCTAAATAAGAGAATCAGAATGATTATAAGAGTAATATTAAGAATTCCGAGCTGTTCGTTATTTCAGGACGAAAAAGAGAAGAAGCGGAGCCCAACAATGAATTACGCTGTAATCGCTCGACTACGATGTCACGCAACATTTTTCTTTTTTTTTTTGGAATCTCCTTTTTGTCTGTGCTCGTTCGTCACGCTCTACTAGAGTCGGTGGTAAAAGTAATGACACCGCGAGCTCGCGCGAAAGCGGCAAAAATGTCGGCAAGAAACGAAGAAAAGGGTAGGCGAGGGAGAAAAAAGAAACAAGAACGTGCGAGAGTGCTCGACTGGCAGAGCCTTGAAACAGTAATGTCCGTAATGAACGTCTCGCACGCAGAATGGTTTTCGTCAAGACTCGGTTATACACACGCGTCGCTTCCCTTTTTTGCGCGAAAAAAAGAGACGGAAGTTTATGTACGATATTCATCGTTCGTGTATATATAGAAACGTACGAATTCATTTGTCGAATAAACAACCGGCATTTGCGTAGCTTAATTTAGCTTTGTGCACGTGACTAAAGAGGGAATGAAATTTGATTTGACGAAGAATTCAAATGTTTTCGAATTCAATTTTATCGTTTTTCTTTTTTATAGTGTATTGTGTGTGTAATTTAACTCGAAAGTCGACAAAGTAAAAGAATTGTCAGCGTTCCGAATGCGAAATTAATTTTCCATTGTTAATTTTTTGATAATGAAACAAACGAAGTTTCTCGAACGAGCTTTGCAAAATTCGAAATTAACGTTAATAATTGAATTAAATTACAATTCTTTCTAATTCATAATTGTTTTTCTAATTACGAATTAGAAGAAAGAAGTTCGAACTTGTTTTGCAACTTGTTTTGCCAGTCGAGACAACGTAATTATATAGCAAATTTGTTTGCACCGCAAATTTGAACTACATAAAGTGAACTTGTAAGTACGTGGTCGAAACCATAATTTTAATTATACGGTGCAGAAAACAATGCGAGAGAAACTCTTTAACTGCATTGCAATCATTTTCTTGTGATCAACTTGCGTCACGCTTCTCGAAGAAGAATATGTAACATTATTATTGGAGTTTTTCGAGGAATTAGTTGTCAAAGAAGAGGGTGGCTATATATACCAAGTGCAAAACTTACGACAGGATGAAGCAAAACTGCATTGTTTCGTTAATACGACTCCATTCCATCAATGAAAATCAAAATCTAATCTGGTCAATGACACGGCCAGATCCCTTTTGGTTCTTTAGAAATAAAGCTAATGGAAGCAGAGTTCTAAATTTAACAAAATAAGATAATTAAACAGCGTTTAAGGTGTCTTGAGGTAAAGAGAAGAAGATAAGGGAATGAGACTTTAAATATAAGTGAAATGAGACGATGTAATAAATTACACGTGTTTTATGTAATAATATATCTTTAAAAATAGATTAATGATAGATTATTCAATCAAAATATTCAACGTTAGCTCTTTATACTTCGAACGAGCCATCAGCAACTTCAACGAAACTTTTCGAAATCCAGACTTTTGGTATTGAGAAACGGTATTAAATATCTTTTAAATTAAAAATAAAATAATAATTGTTATAATCATGTATATAGTTTGTAAATATCTGCAAAGTTTTACTGTTTTGTTACTTTTGTTACTTTGTTATTTTTTTGTAGAGCACAAAATTTTTACATTATCAACACTCAGAGAGAGTTCATCATCTACATAATTAACAAGCTAAACATTAAATCAAAATTTTAAATCTCGTGTAAACATTAGACTTGGGTATTAAATACAAAGTAAACGTTACTTCTATCTCCTCGCTATAATCATATAATAAATACAGATTAACTACACGAATGTAGACACACGACAAACTCCCGATTCAAATATCAAAATAGAGAGCGAGCGTGATACTAGAAGTTATCACTGTAGACACGAGATTCGCGAACCAGAGACTGTTAATGGTCCAGTAATTAAACGAACGGCTCATTTCGAGGTTCGGCGATAACCAGCGTACTCTGATAACTATCACAAAGTGGTACATTCAAGAAACGATAAGAAGCTTTACATAACGCTGGCCAGAAACACGGTGTGAATTGAATCGTCGCGCGAACTTACAATGGCAAAATGTGCGAAAATTACATGTTAATTAAAGATCGCAGTGTATCGGCAAAGCCTTGAAGGAACTATGGCTTTTTTCAAGGTTCTCCCAATATCAGATTAAACGGACCAGGATACATTCAGAGCCATCTGAATGGAACAATGTCTTTTTTGTTCCTCGAATCGCGGAAGACTTGCACGCTTGTTACAGTTGGACGTATAATTATATTTTCATAAAAGAACAGAGTTATTATAGAATTGTGTGTTATGTCGTAAAATTGTCAGGAATGGGACGTGTCGCTGGTTCGAGAAAATTACACGCTCAATATCGTTATTGTCTTTTCAATTCGTTTAGAGTTAATTCTTTACAGCTATGATTGAGAGAATTGAGTTGCAACAAACGATTAACATATTGATGGTATTTATAAAATAATTTAATTAAATTTCAAAAAAAAAAAAAACGAAAAATAAATTAGATATCGCTATGTATTTCTATTATTGGAAGTTTATAATCAGTTACTCAAATCGTTATTCGAATACTAAATATTCGATCACTGTTCAAACATTGAACATTCAGAAATTGAAATAAATAAGTTGAAAAAATTTTCCAATAAAATTGATATAAAACTGTATGGTCTGTAAAAAATTGATCGCCACAACCGTTGTAAATACGCTACGCACGGTATAATTATATACCGTGTAATACTTGCATAATATTTGTTTAGATGTTCCACATAAATTTATTACGTAATCATCGGGGAACAAAACGATAGTTCTTCGATCATGACTGTAAACGTTGACGTTATCTTTGGATGAAACTCATCATTCTCACCTCTTGCAGCCTCCCCATCCGTTCGTCTGCTCCCAAAGCCAAACAATCGCATCATGTTTATCGAGTCGGCATCGATACTTTTCGCACGACCCTTGCAGAACGTGAACGTACGAGAAACGATCCATTCGCTGACAACCCACAACACGCTGCCCGCGAAACAGTCGAGAAGTTCCGATGTCATCAAGTCGCGATACGACAACATAACGCGGTTTCGATATTATTAATAATTCACAACACGATATTTAAATTTCATCTCACGAGGAAACCTCGTTTCCTTGCGAACGAGTGACTTTTCTAGCCTTTAGCTGCAACGAAAATTTTATATATAAATAAAATTTATTGTATATCTGTGTATATGTTTCAAACTGAATTTTCTCAAAGGTAAGATGCGATTCTTAATTATCAATTTTTGTGAAAGCCTTCACCGAAATCATAATTAGATAAAATTTTCTCTCATTTTAATCATTCTTTCCTAATTTCTTAAATTCTTTATAATAAATTCATATGTATTATTTACTGTAATTTATTGTCATTTATCATTTATTCCTTCTTTCCTCAGCTACAACTGCTTATTACAATTCAAGCGTCACAGACCCCGGAACACAAAACAGCACGTAGCAAAATAAATTATGAGTTTGATAATGTCAGTTGATTTTACTAAATTCTCACGGCAGAACGTTTCGAAATTTCCCAAACACATAACTGACAATTAAGAATCGACAATACAGAGTATCATGACAACAACAACAACAACAACAACAACAAGCAGGTTCCAACTCTGACTAAAGAATTAATCTCGAAACGATTAATCCACGATCCACGAGAAACATGTCAGACTAGCAAAACCATCAGACTTTTTACCGAAGTAAAAAGAAGAGAAAAAGAAATCAAACTTTGCAATTGTTGACAAACTGGCAAACGATTCGTAGGACAGATGGAACTGATACTAGCGTCGCTATCAAAACACGTGTTCGCGCGAAAGTCACGAAAGGAATGAACCGACTGGCAGTAAGTCGATGCGCTTTTGTGGTTTCAAAAGCGACCGCCAGCATCCTGTCTATAAGGTGTCACGTGATTAATCTTTTGTACACGCACGCACGAGGATGTGTGCGTAATGTTCGTGTGACGTCCCGTTGGGACTAGGCGAGAATGGAATAAACCTTGCTGACCGATCGACTCTTTTTTTTCCTGTTATTTGATCATCGGAAGACGATGCACGTTGACGAGAATCCTGGAAAAAGGTCGCGCCACGTAATAGAAGAGAGAGAGAGAGAGAGAGAGACGAAGAAGTTGAAAAGAGACGGAGGATGGAAGAATCCCAATTCCAACGGAAAGTTCTCTGATCGCATTATTCATAAAAGTGAATGAAAAGTAGGGAAATTGTATCTCATTTAATTCTAGAAATAGAGATTTCTTTGTCTACTTGAAAGTATAGCTCTGTTAGAAAGTAGAAAAGTTGAATGAAAATTTTGATGTGTTTAACTCTAGATAGGAGGTGTGGATAGAGATTTCTTTGTCTGTTGTACTTTGTCTCTAATACCATTTATGAGAGCGTGTACAGTAAAATCTGCCATACCTAGACTGCCATTATATCCATTATATTCAATACTTTAATATCCGAACGTTCAATGTTTCATCGAGGATATCTGCCTCGAGAAATAATATATATGAAATAATATATGCCTCTTTTTGGTGTAAATATAGTAAGTAGACTTATTAAAATTTGTCAAAAAAATAAAAATTTGACTAAAAAGTAAACGAGAGTAAAATAAATTTTATAAGATTTCGTGTTTAAAAAGTGACGGTTTCAATGGTTCGATTCATGAAAAATGTAGAATTACTTATGTCAAAAGATTTGTACAATTTCACAACTAAAAAATATGAGATTCCTTAACCGATCATCGATTTATACAATTTATATATTACAAGATAATTGATTCTATTTGAGTATCATGAATGATACTCAAATAGAATTAATTTTCCCTTTTTCCTTTTTTTTTTGTGAGAGAAATTACGATTTATGTTTTAATATGTATTATTTTCGAAGAAATTGCATGATTCAACTGCACGAATGCACTAATTGCATTATTTTAGTATCGAAAGTGCATCGTATTATCTATGATGATAAAGCGATGAGGTCACGAGTAATTACATTTACGTTACCATGGAAAAACTAATAAATGTTGCTGTTCAAACATTTGCAAGGTGTCGTGTGACAGCTACAAATAGCTGTCTATTTGACAATTGGCGTGGCCTTATTATCTACATATATGCGTTCTACATATAAAGTGACTGTAAAATTTCCAATGACGTAAAACTGATGATAATTAACTTGAGATTCCAAAATATATATATCACGATTTATCCTCTTTTAGTTGGGAGGGGATGGTTTTTATCCCAATAGAAAAGATAATAGGTAATATTTCTTTTATCAGCTCATACAAATCTTTCAAATTTTTTTAAATCTTCAGAAAAAAAAAACGAGCAGAAAAAAAGAAGTTTACATTGACTTTGAAAAATCAAAAAATCCTTCTGGAAAGAGAAACGAAGGGGGAGAACTTTGGAAAATTAACTGTTCATAAAAGCAGCAAGCTGTGCTTGTCAAGATATTCAAGAGTTCATTCAACCAAATCAGACATTACAGAGTTCAAAACAAACTTTGTAATACTATCTAATTAATACATTCTTACCGTTTTAACGTTAGTACACACGATTCCTCGAGTTGATACTACCGTGGAACTCGAACGATGCGAGAGTATAAACAGTGGCCGGTATATCGGGGTTGAACGTGCCACAGGAAACGCAACACGCATCGATGAGTAACGCAACATTGCTGAAAATCAGATTACGTGGCGACGAACCTTCCTTCTCTTTTTAATCGAATCGTCGCTTTAAGCACGAACTTAGAATAGTTGTATCCTTGCCCGATCGAGCACAATGTTCACAGCGATGCGACAAGGAGTAGGATTACACAACTGTTCCGACGACTATGATACGTTTAAAACGACCTTGATACTAATATGCAATTCGTTTAAAATATCCTATTTCGCCGGTACTAGCACGCTGTACGACAAATAGACGACTTCCGTAACGATCGGCAAACTGGTGAAATAGATAAACGATAAAATCGATGATTTTTTCATAGATAAACTTTGTATGATGATATTTGAGCAAATAGTTTTAGGGAAGTAAAGAATTTCTAATCTTGTACGACGTATTTATCGAAGTATCCAATCATTTTTATACAAGTGATCATAATAACTTGGAACAATTTAAAACTAGAATTAAAAATTTGAAAAGTATTTCGAACTTAAAAACGAATGCTTTTGTTTACGAGAGAGAACATGAAATTTGGATTGTAATTCTTCCTTGCAATACTTAAATGGTGTTATACAAAATACAACTATTATTATTACGTAATTAAAATTTGAAATGAATCTGAAAATGTACGTGTACCTGTTACATATAATTTCATTATAATGTTATAAGACACTTATTGTGTCCACAAGCATCCATAAAAATCATTAAAATTACTATTTCCTATTCGAATTAGTTCCAAACTCTCCTAAAAAAAAAATACAATTGCGCGTGATCTCGTTACAGTACCAAAGAGATTTCAAAAAGTTTCGTACAATCTTCTGTAATGAAAGATATTCTGTAACAAACATTCGAACATAACTGTTCGCGATCGCATCGTAGTAGCATCCAATTAGATTCGTTTCGATCTTCCGCGTCAGCTTGTAACATCTTGGTTATTAACTGACGCGTCGTCTAACCATTTTCACAATCTGAGTCATAAGACGGGATTGCACGCGTGTGGAAATACTCGTTTGTAAACGCGTTCCGTGTCGCCTTACTGTTCGAACCTATCTTCCGGATGACCGGCGTTCGACGTTCTCGCGCATAACGCACGACTGGTAATTTCATGCCATTGCCTGAAAACAGCGCGCATAAACACGCGTAAACTGCGAAGAAACACGATCGTTCTCTATTATTCCCGTTACACCTGTCAAGCCGCTTCGCTTCGAGGAAAGCGTGGTCTCGATCGATGGAATTCGAGCGCGAACGGGAACGGCACGTTTGTTTCCCACCAATTCGCGCTTTGTGTTTCATTTCGCGACGTTTCGACTTTACGTTTTACTTTACATTGTTCTGACCCCTGCCAGCTGTCGTTGAAGGGAGTTATTACGTTGGTTCTACCATATACGGGTGAAATTTCAACGGATTGTCCTTTTCGATTTAGAAACAAATGAAGCTAGACCT
Source organism: Melipona beecheii (assembly GCA_032399605.1). NCBI lineage: Eukaryota > Metazoa > Arthropoda > Insecta > Hymenoptera > Apidae > Melipona > Melipona beecheii. The sequence continues at coordinate 8,423,125 of JAUCMO010000507.1, forward strand.
TGAAGATGCAATTATTGAAGATAAAATCCAATTTTGCTATTGCTATCGTAATTATTATTATTAGAAGTTATAATAATTCTAATAATATTAATAATAATAATAATTATTTATTTTATATTGTTATATTTTAGAATTCCCAGGAGATATTCCACTCTAACGATAAGTGTATACTATGTCAGACAATTGGTTGTCCAGAATACAGTGATAATAAAAAGTACGAGTATAATGCTATAATAATAACAAATAACAAGTTAGAAATCCTGGTCATTAGAATTTTATATTACTAGTTAAGTAGTTAAGTAGAATGCGTCATACATATGCACCTGCGTCAGATAAGTAATTATTTGCGTGATAAATTATAGTAGAAAAATTACTGAATTTTACCAATAGAATTTCCCCATGTTATTAAACAAAATTTTAAGAAATTCGATGATCATTTAAATGAAAAATAAAGAAATTTATTTGGAGCGGTCATAAATAACTATATAATATTAAAACAAAATTCACATGAATTATAAGAAAGAAACTCTACACGAACGTGATAGTTTGCCACACGTAGATTTAAATCTGCATGATTCATACGAACCCTTCGTTTATGATTAATTGGCGATATTAAAACTCAAGTTATCAACTTAATTTGATGAGTCTTGAATTGGAATCGAGTTAACCATGTTACAATAGAAGCTACAATAAAAATCCATTTATTTCAAATTTATGGGGTTGAATAGTCCTTCCAGGTTGTTTTGCACTATTATATAGCAATTTTTGTAATAGCATTTTTAAGTTAGAATATTGTCATGAGTAAATATTCTTATTCAAATAAATTCGAGATCGACGAATGAAAAGTTTATTTAGTCGAATAACAAATAAAATATTCGTCTTCGTAAATGAAGTTACGATCAAGTTATTACTGAATTTCAATTTTAATTACACACGTAGGAATTAATATCTAAAATTAATTCAATCGTACAAATAAAAAAGATTAATTTCCAATTGATATCTGAATCTGAGAAAGTGCAAGACCGAGACTTTCATTTCACCTTGGACATATTATTTCATTTTATCGTAGGCATAAATTTGCTACAGATTCTTTTTCTCATTAAAATAATCCGGAATAATCCAAAGTCTCTTAAAGTAATCTGATCATAATGCAAATATGCAGAATGATAAAAAGCGAGGGTTTAAAGGTTTCAATAATATTTATAGAGTATTCACTGAAACAAGCAAAACATGCTCGTGACATTTACAAGCTAAAAATATTTTTCCATTCATTGTCGTAATCCTCGGGTATTCCCTTCTTAAGTATCCGTTTAAGAGAACATAAATTCTCTGTTCGTACGTATTTCATTTTTTTGATGCAGAAGGTAATGTCGATTCATTATCAATTATCGTCTGGCGAATCTTAAGAAGAGAGTGATTTTGATCACGTAGAAATTTTTAATAAAAATTGAAATTTCATTAGAAGATCTCCGAGGTAATCTCTCTTTAGAGTTCACCGTTTGCTACCATCGTGTGATCAATACTCTCTGCTTGGTGTACAGTTTGCCACGGAGGTCTACATTCTCTGCCAATCCCTCACCCTCAGCCGAAGAAGGAGGAAAGAGGGTGTGCGCTCCGTTGCGCAAAATCCGTGGCTGATACCGAACAGTAACGATTTTATCGTTTTCGTTGCTACTTCATCGTTCCCCAAAAAATTCAATCAATTCCTCATGACCTTCCTCATGTACCAGCTCGTGATTTTTGCAACATGCGTACGTATATTCTTTTACGATTTCATTATTACCTTAACGTCGATGTAGATAAATAATCACAATAATGTTGTTTAAATATTGTAATTTGTCATTTATAAATATATAAATAAATCATTTGATAGCATTTGTTGTAAATCGTACGGTTTGATAATTTTGGACGAATTCGTTTGAATGTATAGATTATAAATAAACAATTTTGCATAACTAAATATAAAATTGAACAACACTAGAATCTTTAGAACATTGTTAGAATATTGTTTGGTGTGTTACATTGTAGCAATTTTAGTTTTGTATTTCAACGAATTGGCTGTTTAAAAAATACGCTGTACAAGATAAGCTGTGTACAAGTATAAACAAGTATTTTTAACTTGCTCTCTCTTCCTGATTTTTCCATTTTTAATCAATTCGAGTGAGTAGGCAAACATCGGCTCCTTAAGTGGTATATACCTACAGCGATCGGACGTGTGTCCGTAAAAAATTGTACGTCGTAATTATCTCACTATCGTAACGGAACACCCGAGTTACATTTCGTGATAAACTATCTGTTACCATAGACGGAAATCGAGGATAAAATTTTGCAATTTCTAAACCTTGTAATTTTACAACTTTTAAAATAAACACCTTAAAAATACAGAAAAATAGAAAACGCATTTTGAAATTCATGAAAATTAATTAATCAAATCAAGATACGTTTGTTGTGAACTTTATGGTTGAGTATTTTGAGACTAAATATTAATCTTTTCTAATTAACTAAAAGTTAATTACGATAACACACATCTCTCTAAATCTCTCCCTTGCGAATTCCATTTTAACGTATCGATTCTTTGAATGGAATTTTAGACACGAGAATCGCTGCTACCATGCAATTTCCTCGGTATTTGAAAACACGTATCGATTATTCCCGATTCTGAGTATTCGCATTCGGTATATCTTGTTTCTTCCACGTCATCAATCTTGCGAATCCGTGAGTTTATCCGAGAAAAGAGAAATTCAAGCTCAAGCACAATAACGTGTGCTTCAATTCATGCTCATAGAACAACGAAAATATATCGTGCGAATTGTTTGCAATTATCAATAGAGCGAACTTATATAAAAAAAAAAAATTCTGAAATTATTAAATATTATATTATAAAAATAGTACCATTATTACTGTATTCGAAATTGTACAAAATATTCTTAGGTTCAAAAAATTCATAAAACGGTGAAATAAAAAATACTAGAATCTTCTAGCGTTTAGAAAAGTTTAATTTTATCTCGCATTGTTAATTAAATTCACTCAATATTTGCACGCGTTCACCAGTAAATTTATAGCCTGCGCACCGCCTTACAAAGAAGTTGTTTAACAAGCGTTCCAAATACAGACGCAGCAATTTAAGTGATAACTTACGGAACTAACATCGAAAAGAAAACATTGTGAACGCGATTAAAGTGTCCAGGGGAAAAAAACATTGACAATCATTGTTGCTTGGTAATTGTGAAACGAATTAAGACGACAATTTCGTGGAAGCCAAATGTTTATTCTTGCGATTTTCTAAATCTTTTCCAAATGGAAATTTATATTATTTTTCAAAGTCGAATCGAAATTTATATCACTTTTTGAAATAATGACATATACTTCGAAATGAAAAAAAAGGGGTTGCGTTATTGACTGCAACTTGAAAAGTAAAATTCTTTTACTAAGAACCGTAACAGGATTAGAGTATTAACTCAAGTATAACGAGAAGGCTTCTCTACGAACATTCACTTTATACCTTAAACACAAATGTGTATGAAAATTGAAGTCAGAGCTGTTTTGAGCTGTATCCTGTCGAAGTGAACATTAAATTCCAAAAATTTTATTTACACAGAATAATTTGTGAGATTAAAAATTCTTTGCGAAATTACAACTTGCTTTAGGTGAAATTTTCACGAATTAGTTGAACCTTGAAATGAACAATGTGATTCCAAAATAATTCAAAATACATTCTCGTATGATCCATATATCCTTTCATCTTTTTATATTTCACAACGAAACCACCACGAATGAGTTGACAATTTCTTCCAAAGTTCATAAAAAACTGCAACTTATTTCTCGAGTTATATTTCAAGTTCACCCGTTGTACGTCGTATCGCGGACACTTGTATACCCAAGATTTTTTTTATCGCAGATTCTAACTATTAGTTGCATCAATATTTTACGAACTCTGCGTAAAACTTGGTTGTCTAAAGTAAATTCGATTTACAAGCTTATCGAGCTTTATCTGTCGATCACGTGTTGTTCGAAAGGGCACTGGGAATCGACTCACATCTCTGTGAATAACATTGTAATCACTGCACGAGATCATCAATCTGCTCCGACAATCGCACATGATTCACGTGCGTAAGATTTTTTTTCTTTGAGAAGGACGTTCCCAAAAGAGAGAAACAAAAGGACTAAACAGTCATTTCAAAAATCTTAACAAATAAAAGGACAACACTGAGCACATACCACCAGTAATTACCTTGTTCTGTGAACAGCAACTGCGATACGCACACACCCTTACCAGTAGAAATTCCAGCGGGAGGAATACCTCTTGCAAGCACAAGCGAGGATGCACCATCGGTTCGTGTCCTTGGAAGATCACGCGCTCGAAATTCGCATTTCGAAAGGACTCGTCTCTGATCCACTGACTCTACCGTGAACTGAATTCGTCGACTCTCATCCAAACGTTAGGAACGTTTCTTCGAAGGCTCGCTCGTTCGATCGAAGAGAAAAATTTGTTCTTTGCGTGTGTAATATCGATCTGACCGGAAGAGGAAACAACGAACTGTGTACACCGTCGCGGTTTTCGCCGAGGGTTCGTTCGCTCGTGGCGTTTGATCGTTCGACGAGACGGGCGAACCGTGGATGAAACCAGTTCGTGGACGTGCACGTTTCGAGCTGTCAGGCCGGCGAATGTGGTTGTTCAATGTGGTGCAAGCTCGTTTTTCCGAGGTGCAAACATAATACCGTGCGTCTCGGCCGATGACCAAGCCTACAGTGAACATATAATTCGCACGATGGAACCGATGCCCCGGCTACCAGACGTACGTATCGTTGGCTATACATAGCACGCGTCGCGACGCGCAGACGCCGGGCATTTCTACCCTTTTGCTATAGTCCGATAAACAATTTTACGGTTTCGCGTGCATGCCAACTTTTTGATGAAACAATGCAAAAAAAAGCTCCCGTACTGGTGTAAGGGGACGTTGCACGATTAGGAAGTGGTGAAAGTCGTAGACGAATGGGGTTGTCAGTCGAGCGAGATTTCGTTCTACGTTCGACGAAGAATTCTTCTTTTCTTTTTCTATTTGACTTTCTGAGATTTATTGGATCGCATTTGTTTCAATTTTTCTAATTTTTATTAATTTTTGCTATTTTTTGCTATTAGATTGGTATACCAGATTATTTCGTATATAGTTGGTGCATTTTAATTAGCTATATATTACAGAATTATTACATTATATATATATATATATATATATGCATATATGTATGTATGCATGTATGTGTGTGTGTGTGTGTGTGTGTATGTGTAAGATTAACGAAAGAAGTGAATCTTTGATTTGATTTGTTTCGTTTTTCAAATATCGTTGTAGATATTTATTTATTTTGAATAAATTTTTAAATTCATAATAAATAAATATACAAGAAACGTAAATTAAACAAACAAGTAAATCTGTAGTAAAGTGCAAGAAAGTGCAAAAAAGAAGTTTAACGTTTTTTCGAACACGTAATGAGAAGCGGAATTTTGTTCGTGTCGACTATTCAGATTAGATAACGTAATAACAACAAAATATTTGCAAACTATATAATTATATACTATTATTTCAAGCAGTAACGATACTGCTTTACTTCAAACAAGATATTTCGTCGAGAATCTAGTCTGTAAAAATATATAGGAAAAAGTTACAAGGCAAAAGTTATACGTTCTGGTTATAAAAATAATTGTAAATACTAATACAAAGTTCAAGTAACGGAGAGAGAAATATCAAAGTAACGATATTTCTTGGTCTTAACAAAAATATTTTTTTCGGTAAGAATATATCGATTAACAGATTTAAAAAGGTGGAATCAATTCTTGAATCAATTTTTAAATTGATTCAAAGATTATCAATCTTTGTGCGTAATGAATTTGAAACAATTGTTTGCCTTTTATTGCGAACATTAAGAAACGAGATTATCATTTAACATCATTAACTTCTTTGAAAACTAGTAATAAGAAAGCAAACAAATGTCAGAATCAACCGGTGGATTCAAAGGGAGAGGGTGTCTCTCGTTCCTTTTTCGTGGTGTTAATGACCCAGATAAGTGCCAGTGACTTGACGAAGGTACAAGTGTGCTAGAAATAGAATTTCCACCGTGGGCTCAAACATTTTTGACCTAATATTTTTCAAACAACGCGAGCGACGAGAGAATTTGACGCGTAGCGAAAACTCTTTCGAATTCCATCGAACGGACGATAGGCTCGTCGCAGCGATTAGATTGTTTCTCATCGGTATAAATCAATTGTTCTACCAAAAATGGGGACAGAAATTTGCGTTCAATCGGACTCGAGTTGCTGGCCTTCAACCTTGCGCCGATCAGAGTCAATGCACCTTCGTCGATGTAACGTACGAACGCTTATCGTAAAAATATATATATATATATATATATATCAATAATTACTTTCGTTCCGTTAAAAGCGTCTCGTAATTACACGTTTATCGCGCTTCCAAATTCATCGCTCTGCCTGAACAGCGCAGTTCTATTTCGACGATTTTTGAAATTTATGCGATGTACGATGGCTCAAAGAATTGATTAAATCAACTCGAGTTATTTACCTTTTCTTACAACTAATTAAATAAATTCGGCCTTTTCGAGTTGATTTCGATAAAAATTATTTATTTACAAAAATCCAAGTACACGCGATCAATTTCACTGCATGACAGAATAATTTCGACATTCTTTGTAAAAGCATATACGCTATATTTAATTCCAAAATTAAAGCCATTGCAGCGTGTTTAAATAATTGGCCGATCTCTTTTCGTTTGAGCAATCATATTTTTCGCTGTTACCGTGTATTGTGTGACCTCGGTAAAAATAGATGGCTCGAAACTGCGAACGATCAAACAGAGCGAAGGACAGTGAAAGAAGAGAAGAAGTCTGGATACAGATACTTGCACGCAAAGGAATTGATAAAGACAAGCGACTTCTCGGACTTCTTTATGATTCATTCGTGTACGCTGCGCGCTTGAAGAACCCAACAGTTCCCACGGAAGTTTACGTTGAATTCTTACTTCCTGTTCTCCTACTCCGGTTCACTGACTAAAGTTGCAGCCTAGTACTCTCAAAATCTTTCTTCATATCCCAGATACATACTGACGATGCAAGTGGCGAAATGTTTGACGAAAACAATCGATTTCCTTTGGGAAATGGGTGTTTTAAAGTTGTGAAAGAAGTATTGATCGAAGGACCACGGGAGGCGTAGCCTGGTAAAATTAGGTCAAAGTACAAGATCCCGGGCTTAGAAGTTGTCCAGGGTCGATGCTGCACACGCAGCGAAACGGAAAGCAGAAATAGTTGACCAGAACGTAGGGATCGAGTCGTTGACCTTAATACGACAGTTTAAATAAATTCGAGGGACCAAAAAATAGGTAATCGTATCGAGTAATATAAAATAAAAAATAAAGTAAAATATATGTACGTCAATTTATATGAAACTAAGACACGACTGTTGAAAATTGAAAAGAAGAAACTGACCATTCTAAAACAGATTTTTTTCTTTAATAACGATGGATAATAATGGACTCGAATTTGGGAGGAGTAAGTTAAATATCATTTCTCAAATGAAATGGAATCTTAAATTTCAATAGATCTCGGAAAAGTTATAAAAATATAATAAATTATGGCAACTAAAGTGTCATTACTCTCTAAAGAATTAAGTGCGAAAAGTATAAAAAAAATTTATTAGGTCTAAAAAGAATATAGAAAAGTTATTGTCGAAGGTCTATCGTTAACCGTAGTTTTACTAATTTCTTTGTTTTCACGGTATTACGAAAAGAAGGAGGAGCAAAAGCTATTTTGATATTATCTCACACTCACGTAGAAAGCAAATGCTTGTCTTCGTATGTTGAATAACTTTATCCGATCAATAAAGCTTTCTAAGAACCAATAAGTGAATTTATATCTTAGCATGAGGAATGTTTCGTTCCATGATGTGCTTTCAATCTATTTTTATGGCCGTCGTACATTTTAAGTAGAAAAACTACTTAAAATATGGAATAAGTATCTCGAAGGAAATACATTGCATTTAAAAAAGAAAGCAAGAGTAAGTTTATCTCGCGTTACCTCGTTTCCTAGATTATATTTTCAATGTGTTACGTTTAATTCTAATATTTTACTACGCGAGTTCTTCGTTGTAAATTGTAATATTTTGCAATGCGACTCGACGATCTCGTGTCTTAATATATTGTAACGCGAGCTCTCAATTGTAAATCCCAATATTTTGCAATACGAGCTACTAGTAAAAATCCGATGTTTTGTAACACGAGCCGATTTGTATTTGGCGACAAAGAGTTTACTGTATTCGCTCTTCGTAAGTAGTGAAGCATCCAGCATAGTCAGACGCGCAGCGATCATAAACACAAAATACGGCATAACAACGAATGGCTCATCTCGGCGTTGCGTCAAGTTCGCTATTGAGTATTTTATGCAAATTTACATTTTTACAAACACAATTAAAGAAACGAAATTGGAAAATGCATCGTTCCATATATTATAGTATATTTTACTTTAAATATTTTATACGTTTTTGCATATTATACATTAAATTGTTTATTAAAATTGACTTACCTACAAGTTCCAGGATAAGACGCATTTCGCAAGTTTTTAGCAAATTCACTTGTATGTATTATTAAAAATATTAAGCTATTACTTATATTGTTTAACTGCAGTTAAAAAAGAAATATATCCTTTCATACATCAATCACATTACTACTAAAGTCTAACAATTTTAATTTTCTAACTTTGAATAACACTCAGCTTTTCTCCACGGTTCTGTTCCACTGAGATATTCTAACTGAAACTATTTCTCTTTCCGAAATGTCCCAAACCGACTCGTAAATATATATACTTTGGTATCTTATGTAAATTGTTGAAAAAGAACAACTCATGTAAATCATTATCAGACGACTTTCTCTCAATAAGCTCAACAAAAGTTTCAACAACTTTTTAAGTTGTAGTTAATATCCTAATTATCATTCACGATGAGAGACAACACACAAAATGGACTAAATGGTGACTTCTAATATTATATTATTTTATAATATTATTATATAATTTTATTATTATATAATATTATTATATAATATTATATTAAAATGTCATCATTGAATATATGTTTCACATTAAAATTCGATTTAATAAAAAAATCACTTATAATCGATCATAATTAATCAGATATTTTTTACTTGATTACGAGTAATTGTAATTGATATATCCGAAAATAAATGTACATTCAATTCATAATACCATGTACATAAATATCAATGTGATAATATAAAAAATTATTTTAGAAAAAAATAAACATCGCCCAACGTGGGGCTCGAACCCACGACCCTGAGATTAAGAGTCTCATGCTCTACCGACTGAGCTAGCCGGGCTTGGTACTAGATTTTTTCTAAATTTCAATTGAATTTGAAATATAACTTCTAAGTTCAAATTTAAAAATTAAATTCATTAAATGAATGTAAATAATTTCATAATATATGCATTGACTCTCAAATTCTTTCATAATACGTGCATAACTCTCAAATGGATCACCTTCGATCCATGCAAAATATGATTTTCTATTCTAATTATAATATAAAACAAAAAATTAGAAATTTATAGAATGTTTTCAGTCTATTCTTTTCCTTATATAATGTAAACGTCGTCAGGTGATATTTAATATTTACAATTGCGATATGGATCAAAAGTAACCTGGCAATTGTTTCAAATAGTTTCGGCAGTTCCAGTGTAACGTGAATAAATAATAATTAAAAGAACTTTCGCTATAACACACCATTCTACGAATATTATTTGTTACTTAAAATATTAATTACAAATAAGCAATTGTTTCACGCAAATTTAGATAATATCGAAAATGGACTTACAAGAAATATATTGCGGCTTCATTTTTTATAATTTCGCGCTGACTTGATTTCTTTTGTTATTTCCCGCACTTTTCACAGTCATTACGAAGTAATTTTCATCCGTCACGAAATTACAAGTTTTGTTAGTTCGAGCGAGACGCGCCACAAATTTGTACATTTTTGCACAAGTCCAGTTCTATAACAGTTAATTGTTCAAATTGCAAAAGAGAGATTTTTTTAACGGACTTGACGAAAGAATTGAAACAATACTGAATTTCGTCACTTGGTGGCTCTGAAAACATTCTCTAGAGCGGATGTTCTGCGCGCAACGTGGTTAAGGTTGAATCTGTCGTTAGTTTGAATTTGTGTAACACGTGTTAATGTTTAACCTCTTGTTGAATAATCTTTTGTACGAATTATTGTTAACATATTATTTGAACGGTAACAACAATGCCACGTTTGGTGAAAGACTCGGATGAAGAGATGGACGTAAAACCTGGTTTGTATTTTTCATTTTTTAATCTCTATGCGCACGCGGTTGACTCACTTAGTTGCTGAATGTAACGGTCGATTCAGCGTTGAATATTCTTTTGTCAGTTCAACAGCACCGACACTCTGCACAAATACTTATTTTAATGCATCTCGGGGCAAATAATTTATATTTCGCGAGATTCGATTGTATTACTTCGTTTTTCTTCATCTTGGCTTTAAAATAGTAGGCCGCAAGACCCGTGCTCACATCGAGGCAACATTGCTTGATTCTCCACTTCGTCGTAGCGCTCGAAATAAGACAAAACAAAATGACTCTTCACCAGACTCACCTGTAAGCGATACGGGCAGTATACAGACTGCAAAAATCAAGAAACGAAGAATAAATGCCATGGATAATCCCACTGCTGAAAGTCGACGAACGTTACGTTCCAAATTAAATTCTGTGTCCTCTGATATTAATGAACTTCCAGGATCAGATGTTGGCACACCAAGGAAAACTAGAAGCAATACTTACAATGATGGTAGTAAGATCAACACTCGAAGAAGGTACAATTAGTAATTTATTTATGTGTGTGTGTGTGTGTGTATGTGTGTGCGCATGCATGCATGTATGAATTTATTATTTATAATTATATATAATTTTTTATTGTTGCTCAGTAAATGTTTTACTAGAGCTGGTTCAGAGGCAAAGTCTCCACCAACAACAAGAGTTAGACGTACAAGAGCTAGTTCTATAGAACCTGAAGCAATGACATCAAGTAAGTTAGACAAGTATCAGAGTGAATTATTAAGTACACCTATTATTACAAGAAGAAGAGCTTCGATGTTACCCTCAGAAGCAACGGTTTTAGAGGAAAAAGAATGTAAGAAGATTGCCATTGTGACATTAGATCGTACATTATCTAATGTCACTGAAATTAAAGAAACAGGTATCTTACAGATATACTTAAGCTTTAAAACATCTAGTTTTCTAATACTGTATTGAATTTTAGAAGCAGAAACTGACAATAAGACACCACAAAAGAACGAATCATTGTCAACTTCCAAAAATAAACTCGATGCAAGTCAAAAGAGTATAGATGAAAAACATTTAGAAGATAATGGTGAGTTTATTTATTGTTATAATTTAATTTAGTATATTACATTAATTCTAAATAGATTGCAATTTTTGCAAAAAATTTTGCACTTTTTAACTAAGAATTTTATTAATAATATTTTTTTAATGAAAAATAATATACGAACTAACAATTAAATTTACATTTACAACAGTTCAGGAGCCATACAACAATTCTCCAGAAAATCTTTCTTCAAATAGTTCTAATAATGTTGAAGATGTTGAAAAAAATGTATCTGTTGATAACAAAAAGATATCAGATAATGATAAAAATGCAGTAGAAAGTAGTGAAACATCTGTAGAAGTAGAACTGTTAACAGATAATGATTCTGAAAAAAAAGACACGTCCATAGAAATGAATTTAAAACTTGACGATTCAAATGATTCAATAGGAAAACATGATAGTCACTCTAATAAAGAGACTCTTACAACAAATACATGTGTTGACATGCAAGATACAAAAAATACAACTTCTAGTACACAACAAACTTCAAAATCTTTATCTGTGTCAGATGAAGAAACAAGCAAATATTCCTCGATTGAAACAAATATATCGCCAAAACGTCGACACTCTAAACAGTTATTAGAAGTGTCAAATGAAAATGTTTCTATCAAAAAAGTTAATGATACTAGTGATACAGTTAATTTATCAGTTATAAATTTGGATGTCTCAACAAATGAAGGAAATAAATCTGGTAATATAGAAAAACTAATTGTAAACACAAAAACAGAATTAATCATTGGCAGTCCATCTAGTGAAAGGTTAGATAAAACTCCCATACAAGTAACTATAAGTTCAAGTTCAAATGATAGTATTGAAATTGTGGAACATACAAAAGATGTCAATAAAATAGATGACGATAAACTTGATAGACCTATAGATAAACCTATAGAAATACCTGTAGATAAACCTATAGAAATTGGCACTGAACTAAATGAAACATCGGAGGAAATGTGTATTAATGAAAGTAAAGAAAATGTAGACATCAAAACGAATACTTCAAGTGTAGAGGAAGATATGAATGAGAATAAATCTGAAGAAAATAATACAAGCCAATGTGTAACTAGTGGTCAGTGCGATACAAAAAAGAAAAATGATAATTTAAACATATCAAAAAATGTACATGAAAAAGATGAAATAAGTTGTGCAGAATTAATTACATTTCCAAAATCAAGTAATATTGATTCGCCGAATTCAGCAGATGTGAAATTAATTTCAGATATTCAATGTTCCATTGTTTCAAAGCACGAGAATATACATTCGGAAAAGAATGAAATGGATAATTTATCTTCTAACAGCAATAATTTGTTAAAATCCTCAGATACTCATACGAACCTAAAAGATTCTGTTTTAAATAATATAAATAAAACTAATGTAAGTAACGTGATTAAAAGCAGTGACTCTTCCATTGTTACAGAGACTCCTGCTGAACTTGTTGAAGAAATGTCTAAAAGGGGAGAACATTCAAAAAATGTTTCTGTAGTGGATGATTTTACTGGTTCTTTGACATTGAAAAAACAATGTGAAAACAAATTAGAATTGAGTGAGAAACATTCAGACGTTAATCAAGTGTCTAAAGAATGTCAGGAAAACATGAAAATTGATGATTATGATTCTGATACAAATGTGACAAATGTATTTCAAGATATTCTAGCTAGTGAATGGGAAGAAAAGGATAACGATACTAATGAAAAACCTATACATTTAAACTCAACTGAAAATGAAAGCGAAGGTGAATGTGATCTTATTTTAGTCGATAGAGAGGCATGGTTAGCTGCGGAAAATCTGAAAAATAAAGAAACAAATACTTTTGATTCTGATTCGGATGATACTGTTGTATCAAAAGCATTGACAGATTTCATAAAAGCACGAAAAAGTGAAGGTAAATTTATGGATACATTAAAAGAAGAATACAATTTAAATGATAATCAAGATGAGTCTTCCAGTGCAAAGAAACGAAAAATTATAAAAGAAAATAAAAATAGAAACGAAGAAGGGAGTACAATGGAAGATACAAAAAATATTACAGAAGAAGATGTAGAAATGTCAATAAATGTAGATAAGAATGTATCTCTGACAAAAAATAGTAATAAACATTCTACTTCTAATAATAAATCTATTCAAAAATCATTAGAAGATGAAAGTTTATTTGAATCGTATAAAGTAGGAGAAAAAAATTTATCATTCAATGAACATAAATTGTCTGAAGATATTCCAAAAAAACGAAAATCTCTTAATAAGTCAATACAGAAAGAAGAAACAAACAAACTTGAAAAATTCAATAAAGAAACTGTAGAAAAGAGGAATTCTTTAAATAAATCTAATCGTGAAAATGTAGTTGTATCTGCTAAGAAAGATGAAAAAGATCAGTTATTAAATACTTTAAAGAAAAAAATAAAACCACAACAGTTAAATGTAGAAATCACAGAAGAATCTGACAAGAAACTAAAGAAAGGTGAGTTTAGGAAGAAGCAAGATGAAAGTGATGAAAGTAGAAATATTTCTGATTCTGATGATTCACCAAATAAATCATTGAAAATACCAACATTTTTATTTCGCGGAGTAAGCGACAGTAGCGATGATGATAATGAATCTAATAACACCATAGATTCTGACATTAAAATGGAATATAATTTTGATGGTTTGGAACTTCCTGATGATGATGTGCCGGGAGACGAATGTAGAGCATCAGAAACGGAATCGTCAGATTCAAATGATAATGGATCAGATCTTGCAGATTTTGTAGTTGATGATGATGAAGATGAAGAAGAAATTGAAAGTGAGGAGAAGGAAGTTGAAATTGAAAGTGATTTAGATAATACACAGGATGTTAAAGAAGATGAGAAAGAAACAGAAGAAATAATTGAGAAAAAAGAACATGAAAATGACAAAAATATTGATGAAAAAGATAAAAGTAAATTGATGGATACTTCTAACATAGAAAATGTAGAAAAAAATAAATCGAGAAAATCTAATGATTTAAATATATCTCAAACTATTGGAAGTGACAAGAAGAAGAAGAAACTTAAAATAGATACATCTCAGACAAAAGATGGAAGTAAATTGATGGATACTTCTAACATAGAAAAAAATAAATCAAGAAAATCTAATGATTTAAATATATCTCAAACTATTGAAAGTGACAAGAAAAAGAAGAAACTTAAAATAGATACATCTCAGACAAAAGATGGAAGTAAATTGATGGATACTTCTAATCTAGAAGAAAATAAATCAAGAAAATCTAATGATTTAAATATATCTCAAACTATTGGAAGTGACAAGAAGAAGAAGAAGAAAGTTAAAATAGATACATCTCAAACAGAAAACGACGACGAGGAAGATAGTTATACTAATTTTTCTTTTGAAACAGAAAAAATAAAACAAAAACAAGATTTTGAGGAACTTGTAAGTGAGAATATAGAAAAGCAGAATATTGAAAAAGACACGTTATTAAACGAGTCTCAGTTATTCAAAGTAGACAAGCTTAGAAAATCAATAGAATGTAGTACTCCTAAAATAAATATATCTAAACAAGAAATTTGTGATATTAAAAAACAGGATTCTTTTGACAAAAAAAGAAATAAAAACTTGACATTGAAGAAAAAACAAGATTTAAAGAAATTAGATGATATAAAAGTCAATGAAAGTCTCATTCATAGAAGTCTACCATCTGAATTAATTGAATTAACAACAGAAACAAATCTCTCAAGACCAATGTCATCTAAAATATTAGAATTAAACAAAGAAGCATTAGTTTCAAAAAATAAGACATCTACAACAAAATGTTTGAAAAATGAAAAATTAAACGAAAGTGCACCAACACTAAAATTAGATGCTAAGTCCAAGGAAGATCAATTAACAATTGCTAGTAATAGCAGCATACAGAATGATCAAAGTAAAACAGAAAATGAAAACAAAGATAAACAAAAGATGAAAGCAACGTCACGCACAGCTGATATAAACGATTCATTAAAAAGAAAATTGCTTAAAGTAGCAGGAAACATATTAGAAAGCGATCGTCATAAGAAACATAAAAAACGAAAGCAACTAACATTTGAAGAAGCTCCTAATGTTATTTTATCTACAAATGATTTTAAAAAAGATAATGATTCATTATTAACAAAGACAACTCAACAATTTGTCCCTATTACTAATATCGACAATAATAATGAAATAGAAAAAGAAAATAAGAAAAAGAAAAAAAAGAAAAAGGAAAGAGATAATATCGATGCGCAAATACGAGAAAAAATAAATGAGGAAATTGAAACAAAACCAGAAGGACGAAATACAAAAATATACGATGAAGTAAAAAAGAAAAAAAAGAAAGAAAAAGAAATTGAAAGCGTTTCAGATTTTACAAATGAAAAGAGTAAAATTGTAAAGAAAGAAAAGAAAATTTCAAGTTCTTTATCAAATGAGAATATTTCGAATGAGCAACTGTCTAAGAAGAAACATAAAAAGCAGAAATTATTAATAAAAGATGATGCTTTACAGCACAGAAAAGTTTCAGTTAAAAAAGTTCCTGAAGAAAAACAGAAAATATCAAGCGATATTTTAAATCAGAATAAAAACACGTTAGTTAAAAAATTATCAGAGAAAGAGAGAAAGCAATTAGAAAATATAAAAAGTATTGTAGTACCTCATAAAAAGCAACAATTGAAAGATGCAATATCTGATTCTGATGAAGGACCAGAAACAATTACATTTTCTAAAGCTCGAGATGATGTGATAGAAGTCTTAAAACGCACTGCTGATAGTATTAAATCTAACAAAGAAATGAAAAAGAAGAAACAGAAAGAGCACACAGAAAAAATGCAGAAACAAAAAGAAATTAAGATCAAAGAATTGGAATCCAAAAATCAAATAACAGAATCTAGTAAAATGAAAAAATACGGGAAAGGTGTGAAACGGCTTGCTGATAATGTACTTGAAAATTTGTCGGATGTTCCATTAAAATCAATAAAAAAAAGGAAAATATCAGAAGAATCTTCGACATTTAGTTCCAAACCTATTATAAAGGTAAAAAATATGATCGTAGAAGACGATTTCCTTACTTTACCAAGTGGTTCTGGAAGTACAACTCAATTTAGTGTTATTGATATTCAAACAATTAAAAAAAGCAAGAAAATTCCAAAAATAAGTTCATTTCGGGAAAAAATGTTTGCTAGGAATTCACGACAGCCTGTTTCTGCTTATTTAATGTATTTGAAAAAGCAAGAAACATTAGGTAAACGAAAGTTTTATGATAAACCATATTAAATTTTCAAATCATATTTTGCGTTGTATGATCTGTAGGCATTATAAAATAGTTTTAAATATCATATTGGTTTCAAAGTTAATATTTAACTTACAGGATACATATTTCTATTTATCTTGCATTTTAAAAAACTTAATTGTTCCCAAATTATCTTAGTAGTCTTTATTATTCTAATGCTTACATATCTTTTTAAAAAATTTTCGTAAAATTAAAAGATAAATGACTAAAAGTCCTTTTATTTTTAATTTTTTATATTTGCGATTATTTTTCATGTTGTAATTATAATTTATTATTAGCATAAAATAATGTATATTTTTTAATATAAAGTATAACTGTACTTTTAGTCAAAATCGTGCATGCATGTTCAATATTGCTTACTTTATTTATAGGTATATGATAAAATTAAAATGTAATCTAAAAATAAAACAACATGGATATTTGTTTCTATTTGCAACTCCCGACTTTATTATTTTTATTATTATTGCATGTTTCAAATAATCCATATTTTGTATCATGTAAAAATAATTAAATGTTTAACGTCTTATAAAAATTTTAAAATAATTAAATTCAACATTCTCTTTAATTTGATATCCATCTTATAAATGTATATGTTCTGTTTAATAAATTTTTACATATTGTAAAAATTCTCATTAAATTTACAAGGAATAGAAAAGTTTATTAATAATACGATATTTGTACATTTCTATAAAATAATCATTGAATGAGAATTAATTATTATGAGACTTTGTTTTCTAGTTCTTCGTGTTTCTTTTTACAATTCATATTATTAATAGAATAATACTTTTTTTTACAATTTCCTTTTAAATTAGTATTTAATCAAATTTCTCTATTTTCAAACATGTATTATACAATCTTTAGATATTTCTTTCTTCAAATTCAAAAAACAAGCACCATTTGCATCATTTTCTCCCGCAAATATAATACATGCTAAACCATTCACTGCTATATGCTGCCACAATTTATATACCCATTTATTTACAGTACGGACCGTCTTTTGTATTTTATCATCGTTTAATTTTTCTTGTTCTATCTTAACATGACACAAAGTAAAAGCATGTTCCATAGCTATTTGTGAAGCTCGGAGGACGGCCTGTTTATTATTGTCCACGATTACAAGACGTACCTGTAACAGCAAAATTATCATAGATGTCAAATATTATTAATGTACGTAGTTGATTCAAAATTAAATACTTGATTGCATACTTGATCGTTTTTACTAAAATTTTCATCATCCATAATATTGATAGAAGAAGTTAAATATTTCGAATATTCACTCATAACTTCTTTGTTACCCACAATGGCAGCAGTTTTTTTATCCTTTACCACACATTTGAAAATTGAGGTGGCATATTTTTTTATTTCAGTCTTTAATAATTTTTGTTCATTTGTCATTTTCTCTGGCTCCATTTTTAATAATTTCATGTTGCAGCAACCAAGTAACACAGCATCTCCAAAGTCCACACTATTTGCTAATTTTAATTGTACTAATTTCATAGAAGCCTGTGAATCTTCAGTTGAACAATGGCCAGATTTATTTTCTTGTATTCTTTCACCGAGAAATTCTCTCACTAAAGTTCGTAATTTTGTTTTTCGATATCTACAATTATATACAATTTGTTTAAGAAAATTTTTATGGGAATATAACTGTAATATAAAGAGGAAAAATGATGTACCTGTCACCAGTAATATTAAAAATTACGGATGTATCAATGATGTATGGATGCATCATTTTCAACGTATGGAGATCAGAGTTTAAACTTTGTCCTACAAGAATTGCATCTGGAGGAAGCAATTTTCTCAATGTTTGTTGAACATCGGACAACGTAGTTGTGATACCTTCTAACATTTCTTTTGTTATACCACTAAATCGAGTAAGATAGTCCGTGATAGGATTATCCGGCTTTACCAGACTATCATAAATAATCTGTGATAAAAATTTAATAGAATTGTATACCCTGCTTATCCTAATAATTTCAAAATTGAACTTACTTTCATATTTTCATCTACGAGAGATATTCTCGTTAATTCCAATTCTTCAGTAGTTGTTTTACACATTTCACAATCTAAACCAATCATTGGAGATTTTTCATTGGCTTCTACATAAACATCTTTTGTCATTATATAATCTCCATATCTAAATATAAAATTTTTGTTTATTTAATGTCTAAATTTAATAATTTAAAATATTCGTATTATTGCTACTAACTTTTTTGCTAATTCGCCCTTCAGTGGAACAGGATAATTTTCTTCTACCATTTGACATAAAGATAAAAGTAATTTTGTACGTGGAAATTTATCAGTATTAGGAAGATCATAGTTTGTTTTAAATTTTTCCGCATTTTTTGATGGATCTCCATGCATTGGAAACACAGTTCGTAATAATTTTATTATATCATCGCTGCTATGTAATGCAGCTTCTAATGATCCATATTCTGAAAAATCAAATATGCTAGTTACATATTATACAAATACTTTATTATTGTAAAATGCATATACTTTTAAGTAATTTATCGCTTTGTATTCCGGTTATGGGAACAGCTGCAAGTTCTTCTATTACTGATCCTCCATAGGCTTTTGGTGTCACAACTTCTACTCGATGTTCCAACTTTGATGTTATATGTGAAAACATATTTTCATAAGCCATAAAATGATATAGGGAAAGTCCTTCAACAACAAGAACCACAGTGTGTGCGACCTTCTCAAAAAATTTGTAATTGAATATTTCAGAAATTTATTTTTACTACTTTATATATTTAATATTTACATTACCCTGTTATATTTTTCAAGATGACACCATCTTGTTGGCATATAGGGTGAGTGATGACCATGTAATGAGTACAATAATAAATGTTGTACATCGCTAAGAAAAATAGGAATTCTATTTTTATTTCTAACATTAATAGTTATGCTAGCACTTTCACCAACTGCTTTCAAACGAAATCGTGGCATTGTTTTAAGTTTCTTCTTACGTTCTTTCAATTCTTCTTTTAATTTTAAATAATCATCTCCACTTAACCTATATCAAAAGTAAATAGTAATAGTAGTAGTAGTAGTAGTAGTAGTAGTAGTAGTAGTAGTAATAACAATAATAATAATAATAATAATAATAATAATAATAATAATAATAATAATAATAATAATAACAATAACTATGATAATATATATTCATATATCATATTAAATATAATCATTTCATTACAAACCTAGGCTTTTTATTAGTAAGAGTATCTGATTCTTTTGTACCTATTTCATTTTCTTTTTTAATAGAATTATCCAAAAATGTTTCTTTCAAATCTTCATCACATGGACGTTTACGTTTCACATTTTCTTCCATAGAAACCTCAATGCTGTCTGTATTCGATTCGTCTGTAGACTAAAACAATATTTATCACATGAATTCTACAAATATAAAAATATTATAATTTAAATATACTAACAGTTTTTTTAAGAGCAAGCATTTTAGCTTCTCTATCTTTATCATTTAATTTAGTTATTTCCAAAAGTGCAGCCATCTTCTTTTTCTTTTTTTCTATTCTTTGTAATTGTTTTGTTGTTAGATTCTTCATGATATTTCTTTTTCTTGTATTTTTTGAAAAAGATTATAGTCAAGCACCTTTAAAAATACAAGACAAAAATTTGCACGTACATTTATAAATCAGATTAAAACATTGATTATTATGTAAACCTCTTATTATTAACATCAATAAGAGGTTTACATTGTTTATAAAAAATAATTTGGAATTTAAAGTGAAAAGAAGATAGAAACATAAATTTAATCATGTACATATATTTAGATATAAAGAAAATTCATAAATTCTATACAACATAATAAAATAAAATAAATTATAGAATTGAAATATATTCTATATTTTATATTTTCTTGACAAGATAAATATATGTATAAGGTTATATGTAAAACTTAGCTTTGATATTAAAAATAGACTATTAATTATAATTACCTGAAATTCAAAGAAATTGGAGAAAAAGAAAAAAAATTTAAATAATATTTGAATGATAAACAATGTCAGAGAAATGTTATACATCTCTGTGTAAGAAATATAAATATCAGGGTTGAATATAACCCCTGACAAATAAATACATTTGCTTATATAAAAACCCAAAACCAAAGTTCTTGAATTTCACGTGACAAAAGTTAACACAATAATCAATTTGATATTTACTACAAAAATGTATCTATAAGAAGTTTTATCGTTTTCCTCCCCATTACTTGGTTACCATCCATTATTAAGTACTAACTGCCACTTGATAAATAACACATGTTTTTACAGAAGTTATAAACTAATAGACATAACAATATTGAATAAAATATTATTTAATTTATTTTAGTTGCACAAATTAATAAACGTGTTTAAACTTAAAATAGCAGAAACATAAACTTTGACGATCTGCACGTGTATTTATATTATGCAATTTTTTAAAATTGTTTACATGATAGAAATGACAAAACAGTGAAACAAACTTTAAAATGGAAGCAAAGATAATTGTTACAATATCTATAGCAGGTAATTCACATTTTGTTCGCATTTAATTAATATTTGTTATAAAGAATAAAAAGAAATAATACCATTGTTGATTGTAAATAAGGTTATTTTCATTGCATTTTCTTCTCAAAAAGATGACTGTGTTTAGAAACGTTTATTTATGTAATACACCCACAATTTCTAACTTGATATTCTTGAAGCCATAAATAAATATTAATTACAAGGTTCAGAGTTTTGTAAACCGCAAATGTTGAAACACTAAAAAACACATATTACTTTTCTACCGTGCAACACATGACCGCTAGAGGTCAGTATCTGATTAATTACAATAAAATTGTATCGATTGAAATGAATTGAAAATATAAATTTAATATCTTCTTAAAAAAAAGATATTTCTTTAAAGTTTTTCTTTTTTTTTCTAATACGAAGACAAATCTTTGTTTCTTTATTAATTTAATGACACTTTTTGAAAACAAAATGATTTTCTTTGTATTGCAATATAATTGAATGAATTATGATTAGATTATATACAAAGAATAATAATGTTGAAATTTTGTATTCTTAGTCTTGATTCTTTTATTTGAAAAATATATATCTATGCTTTGAAATGTACACAAGAAACATATGTTTCTTTTTTTAATCAGGAATGTAATGACAAGCATACTATACAAAAATTATTCTTAACATTTTGTTTTATTCCACCACTGTATTTTAATTTTTATTTAAAATCGTATAAATTGTAACATGAATATTTTTAATTATATAATATACTAAATAATCTGTTAAAATTGTAACATGAATATTTCTAATTATATAATATACCAAATAATCTGTTAAATTTTTCAATAAATTTGAAAGATTTAAAAATATTAATGAACAAATTGGAAATATATGTAAATAAATTTTATGAAAAAAATGAGGTTATTGCAAAATGTTAACTAATATAATTTAAAATCACAAAATGAAAGTTTAACGTGGAAACATTTTAATTTTAGATCTAATATAAATCGATATAACGCTATCGAGAAAGATCATAGATACGCTACTGCCAGAGAAAGCGAGTATTCACGACAGTGACACAAGCATCCACTTAGGATGTTACATATACATATATACGAAAGAGATCAAAAGATTCTAAGCGTGTACGATTATGCGCTTTATGCATCGGTGTGCATTCCCCACCCGCACGGTGAAAACATATTTTTCTTTTGGATCTACTTCTTTCTTTATGAAGTAGCTCGCTCTGTATTAACGCGGCGTGCTTTTCTATACTGAGTATCTGCTATTTTTCTTACAATCGTGTAACTTAATTGTAAGCTTAATTCAAATGTTTTTAGTATATACGTATATTTTTATTCAGTTTATTGTAATAATACAATTATGAAACACAATTATGCAAAATTAATGTATAATACGATGTTAATAATAATACAGTTATGCGACATATAGAAAGGGAGTTTAGGGCCTTAAACAATGATAAAAATTCATCTTCACTTTTCACAATTCATACAATTATACAAGAAAATTTGATAAGTAATTTCTATCAATTAAAGATGGGGTTCCGTTGGATCTTCGCTTTACAGATTACATAGATATTTACAATAAATAAAATGGAGAAAAAAACAAAAATATAATTAACAGCGGAAATGATAAAATTAACAATAAATGGATTATGAGTAAATATCATTAATGAAGAATAAATAAATAAATGGATTAGAGCAATATCTATTTATTCAAATGATTCATATTCAAATAACATTAAGTTATTTACTACTTTATCGACGATCGATTATATATTTTGGTAATCGAGATTTATCGAATATTTCGATATCGTTTCTAGTTATCGAACTCGGTAGTTCACGAGTCTTAACGGACATTGCAATGAATTTGACATTATTTCGTCATTAAATTCATTAAATAGTGCAGTCTACGAATCGAAAGAAGTGCAAACATTACTAGAAAATGATAAATCATAATTTCAAATAATAAAATATCGTTCAAAGTTACCACGACGTTTGCTACATTACAGGAAAAAGTAGCTGTGTTTAATAGAGCGTATCAGCTCTTTGGTTTCCACTGAATTAAAGTATACAGTATAAAGTATAATACGACGTATTATTCATATTGTTTCTATAGATTTCAACGAATAGAATCAAAATATATCGCAAGAAGAGGTAAGATAAAAATCGTACATAATTTTTTCTCCAAAAAAAAAAAGAATTACAAATTCGAGATTATTAATTGATTAATCGAAGTAGGAGTTTGTACACGTATTTAATGCCGATGCCAACCGTTACACGCGTCTATAATTATATTCATTGTTAAGAGTAGTTTGCGATTAAAACTGTCGGTGCATGTACTTAATTGCACTGTTGTCCCCATTATAATGTAATTAACACCGATATAGGAATCGAGGTAAAGTGTTCTTTCATATGGATTTGCACGAGGTTACCTTTCGTGATAGTATTTCATAAAATTCGTAATGCGAATTGAAGAACATAATTTGATCAATTTACATATTTATACACTAAATTTTTTCGAGAACATTAAAATGAATCAATGACGATATAATCAATTAATAAAGTAATAAATATTTCAGAAAGGGTTATATACATGTATCTATGCATTGAAAAATGAACGTAGTGGCAAACCCATCATTCGCTTTGATGGCGAGAGTGTATTATTGTTGTCCAATCAAAGGAATGAAATCCTGTTAGATTTTCAAGCAACTACAAAGAATCTGAATGACGTTGATTGATTAATAACATCCTAATTTTTATTGGACGTTATTTTTCTCACATCAAACTTGTTCTGCTTGATTGACAAGTATTCGTATTAATGATTGTTTAAAGTTCTCTTTTGACTTGAAATTTTAACTCAGCTTAAATAAATTAATATAAAGATAAAAAATTCGTTTTATAAATGTCGTATTACTTTCAATCAAGCTTTAAAGAAGAATATATAAGACGTTTGCAATGTAAAACTTTATTGATTTCATAAATTAATTGCCAATTATTTTACACTTATTTTCTTTTAGTACTTATAACAACTTAATTCTAAAAAAGAAAATAATCAGTAGTTTCCGAATCAAAAGTAATCTTTAATATTTTTTTACAGAAATCAATGTTTGGAAAAGAGGGACAATTTCTATATATAACGTGACATCTTTATATTTTCACGCGACCGGAGAAAGTCCCATTCACGTATTCGAATCAGTTGGAACCAGGTCAAACAGAAGAGATACGCAGTGTTCGCGCTTTGTTTTCAATTATTACGAGGAATTACGAGGTAATCTTCGTCTTTTCTCCAGAGCACACGTTATACGAATATGTAGGTACTCCTATACTTCCTAGAATTGCCAGGAATTGCAGAAAACCAGATGAGACCAGAATTCACGATGCTTGTGCGATTACTCGCGGGTGTAAATACATTTCCCACTTTCTCTACGAATCATACGTCTTGCAGTTCGTACGAACATTTACGATCCTTGTCCATTTTTCATTCCTGAACGATTTGATCGATTCTAATTCTAACGAAACGAGCATGAACAATGCGTTGATAATTGGAGTGAAAGCACAATTTTTTCTAGAAAAAAAATGTTTCTTTGGCAATAGTTTGATAATACGTATTTAAAATTTTTACACGTTAGTACATTTGAAGAAGGAATTTTATATATTAAATAATATATAAAAAGAATATATTAATATATATTCAGTTAAAAATAATTATTGAAAGTTACAGCGTTCTGTCTTCTAATAATTATATGATTTATGATTATTGTAAAGGATATAGAAAATAGGGAAAAAATGATGAACATACAAAATTTGAAAATATCCTAAGTCTAAATTCTAATACATAATTATATTTTCTGACCTTGATAAATTCATTTCTGATAAGAAGAAAATAGAAGAACATATCTCGATTGAATTTTTGAGTTCTAATCATGAAAGCAATGAATACTCAAATCTTTTACTTTTTTGTTCAAATGCAGAATCTACGTTTCTATTATAATGATTGGATAAGATGGTTTAGACTAATTTTCAATAGTGGTTCGATAAGTCTAATTGATAGAACGATAGAATAAATTTATTAAACATATTTCGTGAAACACCACAGTTTGTCCATCATCGTTCCAAGAGAAAGAAAGAAGAAAGTGTAAAGATTGTCGCGGTTCGATACGTTTTGTTGTTTTTGAACGATTATTTTTGATATCGATAGAATCGACGTAATCAACAAAAAGATTACGAATATTATGGATTATAATCAAAGACGCGTTTTAAAATCTCAATACATAATATTCGACTTCGGTGAAGTCGAAGAAAAAATGCAGAGGAATTAGATATATATTCTCATCGCGCATATACTATTTCAATTAGATGGCTTTTTTATCAAGATTGCTTACTGTTCATTGTGTTCATTGTATTGAATTCGAACAATTGGCCAATATATTACTATCACGCAGAAATATCTATACTATATTTGCTTTCAATAAGATGTAATTTAGTTTCAAAATAATTATAAAATTATAAAATTTGCATAATTAAAATAAAATGATGCAAAACAGAAATGTGAAAAATACTTGAAAAATTGGGATTTACAATTGAAGAGAATAAGTAATAAAAATATATCAAATTATTTAAACATAATTGGTCAATCTTTTTAAGTTTATTTTGCAAATTACATATATTTGAAGATTGACAAATAGATCACTATTACTAATGGTAATTAATTTAGTCGATAAATATAATTTGCTAGATTTATTGCTAAATTTATTTACTATAATAAAAAATATTCAGATCTAAAATCTTTTATAGAAATTTATTATCTACAATTTGTATAAGAAAATACAAAATGCTGTTTTCTTTTACTAAAACTTAATTAAATTTCTTTTACTAAAACTTGTTAAGATATTTATCAGTAGTGCAATTTCGTTTGCATGACAAGCAGGCATTAAAATAAATTGTCAATAATTTAATGGCTGCTCTTGAGTAGTTAACATGGAGTTGCCAAGTGTTGCATTGATCATTTTCTCGTTATTTTCCTTTCTTCTCTAGATAACCAGCGTGATCGATGTTTTCACGTGTGTCCGCGTTTTCTCAGAAATAGTTACCAATTCAATTACCCATTACGTTGGACGGAAAATTTTCTTGGTCCAATGTGATGCCAGCATGTTTATTCTTCGTTTGAAGATACAACATGATGAAATTAATAATTATTTCTCAAGAACTTAATTTGCATTTTGATGGCCCACAATGTAAAACAAGTATGTATAAGTCTTTTTATATACTTCTTAATAACATTTTAATTACATTTTAAATAACATTTTTAATATTAGCATTTCTTATACTAATAACGTATTTATCTGCACGTTAAAATTATCTATATTTGTAACTTTATATTTTCAAGCGATATATAATTTGATCTTGATCTCTAGATAAACATTTGTTATGTTAATGAACAGATAAGAAACTTAATTATGTGCTTCACTTTCTATATTTGCACGAAGAAACTTTCATTATTTGCCAACTCTATTGTTAAGTGTAAAAATCTAAAATTTAATGTGAAATTCTCACATTAAAAATATACGTGATAGTGAAAAATGTTCGATGATATTTTCACTCTGTGAAACAAGGTTAACAAGTCAGTAAAAATAAAAGAATTTTAAAGGACGATGCATTTGTCGTGTGCAGTGTGCAGACCATCTGCATAAGTACCATTTACGTGAGAACGATGCTAATAAGAAGCACGTAGATTTTCGTGTGTTGGATGATTAACGATGTCTAAAATCAAGAAAAAACGAGGAAAAATTTATCTTTTTGTCCTGGCCGTCACACGCAATTGCACAATAATACATGAATGTTGTCCGAAATGCATAATACATATGTATGAACACGTGTGTCGAGTTTTAACATTTTAACCTTTCGAGTTATTATATATTTAAAATAATATAAAAACTACGAGACAGTTCACTTTTTAGCCTAAATTTGATTTTAAAAAATCTAGAATCGAAGAGTTTAAATCGAAGAATTTATTTTCATTGATGACAAATCCACAGTATTTTGTGAAAAAAAAGAGTGATATTAATTTAATTGTTACATACAATTTAAATTAATTAATATTGATCGGTAATGATTTTAATATTTTTTAAATGAAGTTTTTCATTTTACATTGAAATACTATTATAGATGAAATTTCATATTTTAGTCACGTAATTAAATGTTTTATTATTATTTAATATTAAACGAAATGTAAGAAGATGTATAAGTGAAATTTCATTCCTGATGATCTTTAAGAATTGAAATTATTCTTCTGTACATTGTTCCAAAGAAGACACAAGTTTATTTCGCCCAAGTGTGTATTTTGTTATGCAATCTGATCCATTGTTTGTTAGAAGTCTCTTTATATTGTTTGTCAAGATATTGTTTATTAGGGTTCTGTAACCATGTGATTCGCAAAGAGGGGGTAGTCATGCCATGATGTTTTATCTGTGGTCTTTATCTAAATATATTATATCCGAAGCATATAACATAATTTTTCACGTTAATTATATTAACAACGTTTATCTTCCTGTCTATGTTTTGACGTATGTACATAATTTAAACGTTAGATGGTAATGTAACTTAATACCTGTTGTTGGAGTTTATCTTTAACTTGACGCACACTCTCGAAACACACACATAGCGAAATAGCTACGTTAAACAGATATCACCGCATTTGCTTTCTAAATTTATATTATGCAGGTATTCTAGCCTGTATACTCTGATTTATGTATTACTGACTCCAATAATATAAAATTTCCAAGGGATTGACATTGAATTTCGGTGTGAAATTTTTCCTGTTGAAAATTGGAATAAATATCAATTTTGGCAGGCAAACGATGGAAGATATTAAACTGCTTATATTTTAGTAGTGTAAAATAGAATTAAGAATTAAAGTAAACGAAAATGCTACTTGTCTCAGAATAATATTTACTAAGTGTTTTATATCTTGTGGACAGAGGGAAGTTATTTTTTAAATCGTTCGTTTTGAATTCTTCATTATTTTATTACATTCTTTTTTTTTACATCTAAGATAATTTAAACAACAATTAACTCTTGCACTAAATTTAATTAATCTGTAAAATTTACAAATAAACCAACTATATCGTAATAAATTTCAATTTCAAAGGTTTGCAGTTAAATTGAACGTGAATCAAATGTGGCAAGCATAAAGAGTTGTCAAAAATCAGCGTAGCGTTCGTCAGAAAATATCGGAGCTTCTCTTTGCCTAAATACGGAGTCGCTAAATTGCAGATGCTTCTGAATGAGCTAACGACGTGAAATTTCGAAAGTACTCAGCCGTTGCTCGTATGTTAAATCGATACCGATAAACAAAAGGCTTCCAACGCTTCCTTCTATCCATAAGTTTACGTTTTTATCATCTCTGCCGATGGCCTTTCGTTCTGTTCACTGTCACGCATACGCATCCGTCCACCATTAACCAACACTGTAATATGAACTTCCTCGGTTCTTCTGGCCGGTCATTTCCTGTACATATATAGATTACATCGCTTCTACTTACGACGTACTCTCGTCTGTCGCGCTTAAAAACTTAACGTGAAAAAAAAAAATCACTTCTTCACCAATCCTCATCTTTCTTTTAATCATACAAGATTTGGATCGTTAATCTCTTAATTGGAAAGAATGAGTTAACTCGTCATCGAAATTGCCAATATCTTGATCCCATTATGTAATTCATTTGTTCGAAGATTTCCATCTTCTGCAGTGTCGTCTTCCTACTCTTTTGTCTTTGTTTGTATTTCTATCAGAAATTATTTACGTTTGTAAGTAATTATATATAATAATTGACAATTGTAACTATTAATTTCGAATTCTATCGAAGATATTTTCATTTAATTTAGAATTTATTAATACACGTAATATTTATTATCAATATCAATCTGTTAATTTTATATGCGATTAATAGTTTTAAATTGTACGAACTTTTGTGTAGATAACAATTTAATTAATGTGCTTTAAATTCTATTCAATTAATGGAGCAAAATTTAGATGGATTTAATCGTTTTGATATTCGAGATTAATTTATAATGGAAAAGTAAATGAGAACTGGTATAAGAAAGCTAAATTATTTACAGTCGATGTGCCACGTAAATTTTGAATGTTGCTTTATTAACATGTTCCTTTCTTTTTCATTTTCAAGAGAAATGAAAAATTATTATTCAGGAATTTATCGTTTCTGAAACTCCGCTTAGTCAGCGCATAGTTTAATCGCGATTGCAGGAAAAAAAAAATATGAACCATTGCAAAGCGCACGTGATGCAATTTAAGAGTTAGTGAATGAACAGCATCGGTTTGAACGCGATTCTTTAGATAATTTCTCTTTTTCCTTTGCTTTAAAAATAATTATTCAACAATTGCTGAACACCATTTCTCGTGCACGTTGTATACAAATGCAAAAGTATAAATTATTTTATAGTAAAAATAGGACTTTTCACTATATTTTTGTAAATGTATGATAACAAACTTTGCATTTTTGAAATTAATAATTTGGAAAAAATTATTAATTTACATAAATGTAAATATAATATCCGTGTATATAATGTTAACGTAAAATGTTAGTAGTTTAATTTACAGTGGTAAAAACCTGCGTTAAAATAACAAAGTTTCTTTAAATATTATCGAAAAGTACACATTGTAAGGATTGATATAACGTAGTCTCTTATGTAATTTTTACTGATTACAGCATTTGTTTTAGTCATTTGATATTTCACAAACAATGTATGACTTACTCGCAGTTAATTATAGATGATTTTATTCTTTCTGTATTTTATAATATATATATAACAATTTTAATAGTTTAATATTAATATTCTATAGACTGTTACTATCATTTGACAATACCATATTGATCACATGAAAAAAATGATCATTCTATAATAAATAATTACAAACACTATTTTTTAAACTTATCTTGGAACCTGTTATTATTTAGCTCATCTTCCTACGATAAATAAACGTATGAAAATCAGCTATTCGTTTCTTGAAAAATTGATCAAATGATTTGGTTTCTGAAAAATTCAAGTAACAATCAGTGTAACAGTAACGCAACATTATTTCTAACAAACATAATATGTTTCAGATAGCAGTAAGCAGACGTTTATAACACCAGTTCTTCGCGCCGCTATCACGCGACCGCGATTTACATCTCGGCGAAGAGAAAATGTTTAATCGCCTTTCCCGAAAACCGGCGGTGCCTTTCCAATTACATACATCGTCCCTCCCCAGGCGAAACAAGCCGCAACTCGTATGCAAGTCGCACATACGCGGACAGACACGCGCGTGGTAAATAACCATATGTCCTTTAAAAGTCCAGCCAGTGAGAGTTCCACATTCAAAACCATCACAGTCCCGTCTCCGTTCCAGGGCTCGTCCGTATGTCTGTCAGATTGATGCAATTTTGCCAAAGCAGGGGAAAAAACGGGATACGAGCCGTGGGGGAAAGGTAGGGGTGGACGAGCAGCAGGTGGAGGAAGGCAGAGAACGAGAAAAACATTGCAAAACTTGGCGTTCGAACGTTGATCCCCACACATGGATACGAACGTAGAGAGAACCATGGTGGGATATGTCGTCGGACATACATATATACATGCGTTACATTCACACATACATTCACGTGTATACATAGGTAATATTTACACGTATACACACCTGTTTATGCTTGTACATACGTACAGACGTAGCCACGGACATTTCGGTCTCACCCACGGACGTTACAGGTACACGCTGGTGCTGTTTAGAAAGTCCGACAACGAGAACACGCTAAGGTACACCTTGGTACCAGAAGACATACCCATCAGAAAGGTGTACCAGAAGGTTCAGCAGCTTCAACCAGCTGGTGGGGGTAACCCTAAGCTAGCGGTGTCAGACGGTGCTGGCCGCTCACTGCTCGTCGATTCGCCGAGCGATCGACATCGAAGTGTTCTCGTCGATCGAGGAAACGAGAAAGAGAGAGGATTCCTTGAAATACCACACATCCAGCAAAAGAGTATCGGGCGTAGTCAGAGTCGATTTGTCGTTCAGTGCTTTTGGAGGAAGAAGATAAAGGTATCAGGGAAGATGGAAAAGGAACAGCCAGATTCTTTGGCGACCGTAGCCGTCGTCTCGGAGAAGATGCCTCATCCGCCTCATAGTAATTACGCACCCAGCGAGGTGTACTCCTCTGCCGAACCGCCACCGGTAAGCCTTCAGTTTCCTTTGTATATTGAGAACATTAATAGGAATCTTTGTTTTCGTGGAAGGTTACCGAGCGAAACAGTTTCTTTCGTTTCGATATAGATCGATGTTGTCTGGTCAATATATTCCACTGATCGAGATTTAGATTTATTTAGAGTAGAGGTTTTAGAAGCACTATGCTGTAAATGGTTTTATAAGGATGCTGAACTTGGTTTCGTTTTAGTTAAATATTCTTCTACATTTATTTTAGTTCAATATTCTTCAATATTACAAGTAACTTGTCACTGATTAACGATATTGAGCTTAGATTTCTCATTTACGATGCAAAGTTTGATTTCATTTTACTTAAAAATATTTCATTATAGTCCTGTAACAACTGTAACCAATAATAGAGTCTTTTACTCGGAAACAGGCGTGCGGTTTAAAAACAATTTGACATGGTGCGTGATTTCATGAGTTTGTTTGAGCATATAACGATCGCATTGGTAGTAGTATTATACACATAGACGATTGTTAATTAATATTTTTTTCAAATATTGAATTAGTAGAAAATATAATTTACGAGAGAAATCTGATATACAATTAGAAGAGATATATATTGAAAATCATTAATAAAAAATATACGAAGAATAAACTTTGAGATGAAAAAATTTAAACGAAAAAATCACCCAAACACGGACATCGTATAATGGCGTGTAAATAAAAAATTTTCATTTTTCCTCTCGTTTTTTTTTTTTTTCTTTCATAGAGCGCACGAGCGTTATATAATATAATTCTCGTTAGCGTTGCCTCATAAATTGTATTCTGATCTTTCTGAACGAGACTTCGCGGTTGATACATTTACCGTCGTGCTAACCACAATTAGTAGAATAAAACGAGCTTACGTAAACACTTTTGCCATAGATGGAATATCGACAAAATGATTCGTTCTCGATCGGCTAAACAAATAGCACAAGTAGAAATGGTTGATGATAAAATTCCGACGTGCCGATTGCGCAGAGGAGATTAAATTTATGAATGTGTTTTGCGCAGCAAGGCCAGCGCAGAAGAACTGAAGTTGCAAAAATGTATGCAAGGACGTGGGTCTCAGAATAAGTTCGCAGTTATAAGCGAAGGTGTTTTCCAGCTAGTAGTCTCAATAATAATCGTAGGTAATTAAAATTACTTTGCAACTAACTGACTGTATAATTATGAAAAAAAACTATCTCATTTCAATATTTTATCTTGGATAATAATTTTTTGATGATTATATTAAAACCAATTTACGAGTACGTAATGATGGATAAATAGAAATAAATTTCAAACGGTTATACTTACGGGGACGGTTATACTATTTTTCTGAAGAAAAAAACGACCAAGAGGACCAAGGCCTCACTGACTCGTTAAAGCTGGAGGGTCGGATTACTCGAAAGATCCGTAAAAAATTCAATAGCATATAGTGTGCCATAGACCGTGCGGTATTCTTTCAGGCGAAGTTCTCAAATATATTTAAAAAGAAAATACACTCCGCACGGAGTTGACAAGAAACGTCAACGATTTACCTTCAGCTTGAGGCTCAAAAACCTTCGAGGTCGATGGAAAACGAGGGTTTTTTCATCGACTTAGGATAATAGAGAAAACATTTGATCCTCAAACAGATTGCCTTCTCCAACAGTCGGAGAGTAACGTTGCACTCAAATAGAAGGGACATGGTTGATAGTCAGCTCACAGTAGACAGTATAGTCTGCTGATATGTACTAAATAAACTCACCGTCTTTGTCCGGTTTTGTGCATCTTAATAAAAGCACAACACGCGCGAACAGAATTGCTGTAAGAAAAATCTAGACTTTTTTTGTAGGAAAGTTCTTTTACGTACGTAATAAGAACTCTCAATAATCTAAAAATAAAAATTACACGTCGAGTTAGATCACTTCTCTAAATAAAAAATTTAAGTAGATATAAGTAACGAGTTGGATTCACAAAAACAAACAAATTTTCTCTGTCAATGAAGAGCAGTTTAATCACTTGAAATTAACATTAAATTTCAGTTCTTCCACAGTCGTATACGTAATGATAATTCTACATAATGACTTCCATACGTACAAAGATATTTAAATCGTTATTTTCCACGTCTACTTTCCTTTTACATTTTCATTTGTTCATATCCAAGATACGATCTGTAGATATCCCGTTGAAAATTACAAAGACAGTTATATAACGTAAAAATCAAGTTTCATCAAAGGTAAAACAATTCACAGCACGTAAGAGGCTGATTACCAGAATTAGCTCTGCTTATCAGCGGAGTTTTGCAAAATTACAGGATAACGAAGATAGATCGAGCGAGATAGATTTCGTCATGCAGCGGAAACGATGAATTATACCACGACGAAAATCGTTCTGGCTTTGATACATTTCGAGTCGGGAGCGTTGTTCGACCGGTGTTTTATAAAAGAGCGCGGAAATCCGTGCAGCCGACGTACTTCCGTGAAAGTTTCTGGATACGTTTAATTGCGCGTACCATGCTATGCCATACGCGTGCGTCTGTTTATTTGCTTGATCGATCAAAAGTCGCGTACAAAAACGAAAGAGACAATATGTAACCGATGGTGGAAACAATCACACCGCTTTTTATATCTGCCACGTTTCCGCGAGCGTGATATATTCTGTAACTAGATAAGGGATAAACTGGCTCGGAACGTGTTTCTCAGCAACGAGATATATTTTTCCACGGAACGAAACGCGCCTGCCGTGTATTGGCGAAAGAATTTGTCGTTCAATTAACCGCAAACTTTCTCTGTCAATAACCGTTGCAATTGTCAGAAGTGTCGGCGTGAAATGAAAGTCCCTCCATAAAACATCGAACGTGGTTTCAAGTGTCGCGATTGTTTCTTCGTTATTTTCAATTTTTCTCTTATCTGCAAAGGAAATCAACGAACGAGTTCTTCAAAGCGAAAGCTTTGAAGAAATTAATTTCGAAGAACTTTCAAAATCAAGATCTCGAAGTTTTGTTCTTTTTATTTTTCAGTACCGAAGGCTGGAAAGTATTACGATATTTAAATTAATATTTTGAAATATTTTCTACGTTTTGATCTCTTAAGCGTGTTTGAGATATTAAACGCAGAGTGGTAAATAACATACGATTAAAGGTAATGGGAGAAGGATACTTTGTCGTTTAATTATCCGCTCGAAAATACAGTTGCACTAGGAAATCCCAGAGAAATGGATGATACTTAGGAGACGTAAATGACAGTTCTCATAATTCACGTTTACCGTAGAAACACGTTCGTGTGCGTGTTCTTTTCAAGTAAATAAATACGCTGTCATAAAGGGAGTAATTTTTCAACGAGAGTTCGAGAAAACAGTTAGCTCGTATTGCAAAAAAGGAAAATGAACCTCCGTGGGAACATTCTTCAAATTCACTCTGTAAATTTGTAATGAGATACTTGACTTGATAAATCGCACATGTGAAATGATAGCCGACTACATTTCCTACAACTAAATATTATTTATATCAGATGAAACAATTTCGCAATTTTATATGATCTTGTTTGTATTGTTTTTCCCCAACTGATCGGACTTTTATATTTCGTTAGCGCGATACGATATTATGTTCTGTAAAATCACGCACGACGCGGTTTCATTTTCAACATTGGCCACGCTTTTTTTTCCTTTTTGTTCGTTTATTTCATTAAAACCGGAAACTTTCTATCGCTCGTGAATGCGGTCATTCGCTGCCAGTAGAAACTTCTATGGTTACCGTTTAACAGCCTGTTGTTCTTTGATTCTCAAAGATTTTACACGGATTTAAATTTCCATCCTGCGCGTTTTCCATGACGTTAATGTTTGTTTCAAATCGGTATAACAGAAGAACATTAAACAGAAAATATACATTCACGACCACGTCTTATCTGCAAAAAACAAGTTTTTAACGTAGTTTTTACGTATTGTTTTGCATATTTTCGATTAAAAAACAAAACTTTGACGCATAATATTGTTATAGGAGATTTTACTATAAAAAAGTAATTTTAATTTTTCAAAGTTACATACTTTTTACGTGTCAGAAATGATTTGTTAAAAAACCATAATAGATGAAACTATTCACATAGACAAAACGCTCTTGAAATAATCCGTGATTAAGCGTACTTACTTCCCCTTTCTGTACTTTAAAGTAACGTTTCTTTTTGCTTCTATCTATTCTGTAATTCATATAATTACAAAATTTGAAAACGGTATTCGCTACGACAACGACTGCACCGTTTTCATTGTACAGCAAATGCCGACCATCGAGAAATATCGTAAGACAGATTTCACCTGCAGCGATTTAAACTGCGTTTCTTTTTCAATCGAAGCGTGACTAGAATCGTGCTATTCGGGTTGAACGGAAATTCACAAGCATGTGTATCGAATTTTTCATATCCCCCATCGAGCGCGATCGAGCAATTACGTTTTCCAAGAAATCATTGGCTATTATAGAACCAATGACAATTATACGTACAGCAATTTACTTGCAAATTTATTGAAATTGATTAAAAGTAGACGTTATGTCGTTTAAACTGTAGATTTCCGCGCGACTCATTTAACCAAATCAGTTCAAAGATCAAACGTTTCACTTTTTTAATCTTCTTTTTTATCATTTAAATCCGACTTCATGACGAAACGTAACATGCACGTAATTTCTTTGATTTTTGATAAAGCAACTAAAACAAAATAATTAGTACTAATAATTAAACAATCATGCGATCGTGGAATGTATCGAATAATTGTTTCTCCTCTGTATATTTAGATACGTTAACGACAACAAAAACATTTGATTTTACGTTTGCAAAGAATCCGATCTTGAATGACGGCCATAATACGTATATGTCGAGTATGCCTGGAGACTTTAATGCTTGGTTCGGAGTCACCCGCGGGACAAAGTTGGGAGCACGCGGAGACATAGATAGTAATCATTTCATAATATGGCCATCCTGCTATTATTTGAATAACAAGTAATTGAAACTTGAATTTCCTGCGATGTTACGTAACATGATCTTTTACAATATGCGGATACCTTTTTTTCTTCTTTCGTCAGCGGTTCTTCTTTTCTAGAAGTTTTACGACGAATTGCTCAACGAATATCCGTTTACGAGATTTCTCACGTGTTCAGCTAAATTTCTTATACTTTGTAGCTTTCAATTTTTAATAACCCCACGCTGTTCGATTTCTCTTAGGATTCAATTCTTCTCAAATCGAGACGAGAATCGTTTCGAACGATCGATCTTGCTTTTAACTAACTTTCCGAGTTTGCGCGAATTAGCACGACCGAGATGTTTCTTACGTAAGTATTTTATATATTACAAAATACATGTGTATTTCAATGCATCCGTTTCGCGGAAAGGCAGAAGTTATTTTTAACACCCTCCGGTTTTCTCAATTAGCTTTTTCACTCGTTTGAAATGCAATTGCACACACACTGTGTATATCCGCACAATGTCAATATTGCTGCAGCGATTTAAATCGCGCGTTAATTACATATATTTAGGATAATTTGTTTGCTCGGAAATTACCACAGAGAAGAAATATACCACCAACTGATTTTATGATTCGTGGTTAATGCTACGTAAAAAATAATTGCGCTAATTAAGTCGCGGAATTTCCAAGCGTATCTCTCTGTAAGTCCGTTTGTGACAAGACGACGACGTTTGGATCGCGGAAGAAAGATAGGCGTTTCTAATACTCTTCCTCCATTTTAATTAGACAGAACAGCTATCCTCACGTGCTAAAAACGAAGTCCC
Source organism: Melipona beecheii (assembly GCA_032399605.1). Taxonomy (NCBI): domain Eukaryota; kingdom Metazoa; phylum Arthropoda; class Insecta; order Hymenoptera; family Apidae; genus Melipona; species Melipona beecheii. Next base: position 8,460,360 of record JAUCMO010000507.1, read on the forward strand.
GTACGCTTGGCTTCAATCGAGTCGTTCGATATGGCTCCTTGAACTTTTAATCTTCAATTCTATCGGATAACCAACCGAGTGATGACCGACGACGAGTTCATTATGCTAAAACCAATAACGAGTTTTCTTGGCCAAGTTCAAAATTCTATTTTCAAAGTTCCACTCTATTTTCTTAGTAATAAATTCTATTCGAATCATCGTGACGAATAGGGTTCGCCGATACTCTCTCCCCATTTTATATTCAATGTATGCACAGGATCGGGTGTGGTTTCATAGACAGAGAAATTAACAATAATAACGCAGTACACCCGGGCATCGAAACATCGAGATGATGTCATTTCTATAATGCTTTACTCATTTAATATATATATTTTTTTAATTTTAACGAATTAATAATGGATGATCTGCAAATCAAAATAATATACAAAGAGATGTCAAAATTGAATTTCTTGATGTTCAATTCATGTTTCTTCAATATTTATCGATAAGTATTTATTATCGAATGTCAGCTTATTATTTATTGAAGGACAACGAATAAAAAGGCATATTAAAGAGCAAATTTCTTTTTTTAATTTTTTAAGTGTCGTGAGTCATCGGATCATCGTGGGTATACCATTTAAAAGCATTCAGTAGGCGTATGTACATCACGAACCACAAATTTATCATTTTTTACTTTTTTACACTTGACGAAATAGAAAAAGAATTTTTTAAATCAAGTTTCATATTCCACGTAGATATTGAAATACTTTTTCCATAAAACAGAGTAACAGAATAATCGAATCCTGAGATGAATCTTGTTTTATCCCAATATTTATACAATTTGACACTAATTCTGATATTATTCTAAATAGAAAGATTTTTACGATTCTCTTCGAAAATATAAAAAATTTCCCAATAATTGATTAGATTATTTAATGGCTCAAAGTTAAACCTTCAACGTACTATTGGGGTTCCAAGAAAAACACAAGTTTCGTCTTTTCGAAAAGACTTCGTTTCGTCTATTACTTCGTTGTTGAATATGTATAATCGACGACTGAATGAATTGAGTTTCTATATTTTTACAAGTATCCATATTTTGTAGAGACAAAGGGCAAAAACCACGAGTGACACTTAGTTTTTGTACTCTAATTAAGCAATCTAATTTACTGTTTGTTAGGAATCTATTCCGTTTGGGAATCCACGAAGAGCCGGCTAGTACACATCGGACAGTACAATATCCTGGTAGTAGAACTGATTCAGGACTTTCTATAGACAGTATACGTATACTGGTACAGGGAACAATGAGTCAAGGTATACTGTCGAAGAAGATGTACACGATTAAAAAATTTTGTCATGCAACACATACACACACACACACACACACACACAAACGTATAATAATCCTTTGGTACTGTGGAGTGTGCCTGGCAACAGTGCCTGTTTACTTTTGTCTGGCAGATCGAGCAGCATAAAGGCAGCCTCGGATGGCCTACTATCTCCTCGAGGCCTCTCACCTTAGAGTCGTCCATCCACATCGAGGTCATTACGAATACGTACAAGTACAGTCCGTGTCACAAGCGTTTGCCCTTTTCAATTAATTTACCAATTAAAGCAGCAAGACGCAATCGCCAGCCAGCCGTCTGAAACCAGGTTTTCTTTCCATGGGAAAATGTTGAACCCGCCTCTCTTGAGATTCGCAAACTAGTTTTCATACCGTTTTAACATTCACCCGTTAATCGCGAGAGCAGTTGTTTCGTATCAAGGATATTCACAGGAAAAAATTGGAGAACGTCAATTTTTAACGAATGATCGCATGCTTCCTTGTGTACTTTTTATCATTGATTGTGCGGTATCGCGAATCAAAACATTCTGAGTTTTACATTTATTTTGACACGTGAGAAAATGTGAAGTTAGCGTGAGTATTACATATTGAAAGATAAATTTTTGTTTTCTGAGAAATACTGAAAACTTGGCATTTCTCCCTTTTGTACTACTCTTTATTTCTTATGGACATCGTTGCAATTTCCCTTATTCTATGAAAAAAGGTTTTGAAGTTGTATGTCGCTTCTCTTAATGAAAAACTGTTTACTAGTCTATTCTTTACGATGTTCTTATTCATAAGAGAGGCGAGCTGGACTAGAAGTAAAATAAATCGCACGAAACACGTTGAAACGTTGAAACTCGTAGCTAATCGGTGTAGTATGTAAATCGGTGTAGTATTTCTTCGCATGATGTACAACGGTGATTTATCTTCACGGTAACTGGTACGTCGTTTTATCGTTAATCTGACGGGATTCTTCCTGATTATTTACGTAGTGCAATCGATGTCGAAATGATGATGAGAACTGTACGGGTAAAGGTACCTATTTCGAACCTATTGGACGTCATGTTTTTCAGTGTATTAATGCTTGAGAGTTGATTCAGAAGTTGAGAACCGTAATAATATAAATTTAATGTTTGAAAAATTTCCATTAATTAATACAACTTACAATTTTAATTTTTATTATTTAAGCTCCCTTTATAGTTTCAGTTATGACTTTATTCCGTACAAAAATAAATTTTCAAAATGTCAAAGAATACATTCTAACTTTGTTAGAAAATAAAATTACAAGAATATTTTCAATTTATATGTACATCTTATATTTCTATTTCATATTCATTTTCATGCAATCTATCAAAACCGTATTCACTTTTCACGCGATTACTTTACCAGACTATTTACTTTGCTCTTCTTAATTAATTACTGGATGTTGCTTGTTGTAATTAACACGTTGACATTACATGAGTTTATCTATATCGAAGGACAAATAAGATCTTAAAGACAGTGACAAATTTTTCTGATCTCAGAAAGTCAGTTCAGAAAGAGCAGCAGAACGAGTTCAAGGCGTAAAATAATAGTGTCAAAGTACAGTTATCGAGCAGCCAGTCTTACTTTATCGGATTTATTTCCGTGACTAGCTACTGTTTCTGCATCTCACCTCAGCCACTCATCTTCACACCGATCTAAACGATTTTGTACGGATAGTTGATGCCCAGAAAATTGCGGTATTGTTGGCATGATCTTCATGCTTGGTTGCTGAAAATGAGAACTAAGATCTCTTCTCGTTGTTAGACTCATAGTTAAAGGATGTTTGTCAAAGTATATTACTAGCCGCTTACTGGAAGATCAGTTACTGGCTGATCTAATTGACAGTTTGCTATTTCAAGCAAAACACAAAACAAAATTTTGTTATTAGACTTTTTCTAAATTAAAAATTCGTCTAGTTGTTAATAAACTCAGATGTATTATTTAAGCGGTTGTTTATTATTAGATAAATTACATTAATTATCATATTCGACATTTGTTAGTGAAAATCATTATTTTTATTGATTCTCCAGTGTATCAAAATAAACCAACCAGTTTAAAAATAAAAATAAATTTATTAAAAATAAATTTCGCAAGTAACAAAGGATCGTATGAATGGTGAAAGAAAAAAAAATTAAGATTTTCCAATTCCATTTTTCACTTTTTCCCGCGATTAGCTTCGTGAAGTGGGAATGGCGCGAGACCACGCGAAAGGAGAGCGTGAAACGACAAAAGACCTCGACTCGGTTGGTTAGCCAGCATGAAGTTCCACACACATTGCAATTGCACTCTGCGTGTACACATTTTGCATTGACTACATTATCCTATAATGATTCTTGCACATATTTAGCAACTACAATGCACGCATCTGTCGTGTTTGCAGAAACGCGTTTACTGCGAATTCTCATCTCCCTTTGAATGAAGAAATCAATAAGCGTTACTTAGAATTTTAGTTTTGAAATTTGCTAATTTCCAAGCTCCATTTTTTCACAATTAAAAGTGAAATTTTAATCGTTCATTTAGCAGCGTTAAGAAGATTAAAAAAAAAAAAAGTAGAAAGTTCGACTCATTTTTAATGCTACAAGTAATTGCAATTTCAATTCATTTTAGCAAAAATGAAAAAATAAAAAGAATCGTGTCAAAGTCTCATTTAAAAAATGATAAATGTTGGATCTACAATTTGGTACTTTATTTTTAAATTATTAGGTAATTATAATTCATTTCAGTGAATCATAATCCCTATGCGAGTTATTACATAAAACAGACGTGCAAATATTTAATGAGACAATAAACGAGCGAGAGACTTGTGCTCACACTCAGGAACAATGTTTTGATGTATATTATCTCATTTGCATTGAATCGCTTTTATTATTTGATTAATTACATGTGCCAAAAAAACAGGGAGATAAAAAAGATAACGATGTCAGACGCAAATTATTTTTCAAAGATAAAGGTCTTCTCATTTATTTACTTCAATATTTCAATCTTAAAATTAATGGTAAAATTATTTAAATTTTATAGTTGTCAGTTCAATTTCAATATCCTATAAATAATATAAATTATGTTTCTGAGCTGTAACATGTAGAAGTAGGAAATAATTTCAAAGTGAAGAATTTCTATATTAGAACTAACTGTAACTATATTAGAAATCGCACAAAGGAATGAGCATGAGATGATTAAAAAAAAAACCTTGATGGGAGTGTAATTAAATTTACTGGCTTATTTCAGTGAGATCATCACGGAAGTCAAGTTTAGTTATTCCTTTCTTCGTCTATGGCGACCAAACATAACACACGCGATATAATCGCAGAGATATACACTTATGTGTGTTTGATTAACATAAAATAGAAACGACAAGAATAGAAACGGCGGAAAATATCGAGTAATTAGATTCAGATTGCAAGAGGTACACTTATTCCGGTACTTGTATTGAACCAAACTGCTTCACGTCGGACTTGTTACCCGGATATATTTGTTTCTATTTTATAATTAAATCGGAATAGTAAGTTAACAATGAAATTATTATTTTATAAATCGGTGCAACATTACATTGTAGAACCACGTTTGACTCGATACATTCTAATTTTTGTTAAGTTATTGTACAACACTAATTTTTAATTTTAAAATATACAAAAAATATTTGACGTTTCAACGTCAAGAAAAATTTTTATACTGTGTAGATCTTTGTTTCTCTTCTTTTCTTTTATTTACTTTCGTTTAAATTAGACACAAGATTATCTCAATTATTCCCGTAATTAATTTTACAAAAATTAATAGAAAAATGATCGATAATACATAAAAGAATATAATTAGAACTCTAAAATTATTGAAACTATTCGAAGCTTCGTTCACAGACAAAAATTCCTCGAAGACGTGCGTGAGTAACTTTTGACCAGACAAAATAGCATGATTTTAAACTGTTTTCGCATGTAGAATGTATTTGCCTTCCGTTATGTTGTCATATAATAAACATTTATAACACTATCTCTTTTACCTTGGAATTCGGTTGAAACTTTTATTTATTTATTCGCAGGCGTACATTAGGCCAAAGAGTACGGCGGTTCAAATTGCAAGAATCGCGGCTGTCACCTTGGTGACAATGTCCGTGGTCCTTGGAAGCTTCATCCTTGCAGGATCTTGGGTCCAAGCTCGAGCATCTTGCACCCCTGAATCGATTGCTGCGATGCAAGCTGAGCTTAGGTTGCAACAGCAGCAGCAACAGCAACCATCATCGATTACGTATCAGCAAGGTGAATTCTTGAAGCACCTGCAACCTGAAGCCCTCGTTCAGGTAGGTACTCGTGCCTTTATAAAAATATAATCAGATCGAAGTCATATAATCTTCCTATTAAAAAGAGATTACTTTTTTATCTGGATAAATTACAGTAGTTTAAATATATTTAAAGGAATTACTTTGTGTAATATTTCACAATTTTTCCTGAAATAGAAAAATGAAATCATTGAAAATTCATTATACAAGTATTATATTTTAAATTTCTTGTAATCTGTTTGATTGAAAAGAAAAACAAGTTAATTCAATTGCCGACAATCTATTTAGAAATTCTTTTTATTCTGTACTGAAAATGTACAAGTCGTGTTCGTATTTACAAGAATCAGTACTTAAAATTATTATTACTTAGTTAAATTAATTTCCAACTATGTGATTCATTTAAAATTCAGTAAAGAATTTCTTTATATTTTCTTACAAAAATAAAGTGGTATATAAAATAAATGGAAAAATATAGCAGAAAAGAAAGCAAGAAAGCCGAATGCTGAATACAATTCTAACATGTCAGAAATTTCTCTTCTTTCTCTTTTTTTTCTTTTCAAACACATGTACACTTCAGAAGTTCTGAGGTAAGTGCCATTCTGTCCGTCTCACAGTCCTCTTACCTTAAAAGGAATCATTGCCTTCTCCATTCCGTGTGGTCAGATCCTTGAGAAAAAAATATCCCTATTTTTAGGCAATACGACGATTTTTAGGCATTTCCTAATCCTGCACACTTGTGTGAAAATCGATACGATAAGCCAGCATGTGTGTGCCAGCCGTCGCCAAACGCGCAGGCTGTTCAATGTCACTTGTTAGTATCACTTATCCTTCGATCCTGTCTCGATTATGCTAAAAGTCGAAGAACACTCGGCTACTCCGACTAAGGGACCCTCTTTGAAAGGATCTGTTGATACATTATTTCAAGACACCGATTTGTACTTTCAACTGAGCAAAGTAGGCTCTCCTGCGCGTAAGAGTCTAAAAAGGCTTCTCCTGTTGTAAAATTTCTAGACGGAGAGGCCCCCTGGTGCATTCTGTCTCGCTCGTTCGACGCTGCACCAGCTTTCGAGATTTCTAAATTTTCACCTCGATTTTAACCGATTGTAGAAGATCAACCGGTTGATCAATCAGTTCTCAACGATCCTTTCCAGTCGAGTGCAGCTGTTTCGGTTTATGGTGGAAAGTAAGGAAAGGAAACGCCGCGAGAACGGCGATAATAGGATTAACGCTGGAACAAAGGAATCAATTTGCTTCACGTGGCTAGAAGAATTGAGCAATACCAATGCTTAAAAGTCTCGAAGAGGTCTTAAACACTCGGTCAAACAATATCAGTCAAATATGAAAAACCAGAACTGTTTTGCACATTTTGAATTAACTAACGTTAATCACAAATTACAAGTTGCTAGCGTTGTTAAAAATATCCTTCCATAATAATTGCAAGTTCCAACGTATCATATCAAAAATTATGCGAAGACCGGGATTGAATTTTGCAAGATTTTATTTGCAATTACAAATTATAAGTTTCCAATGTTTGTAATAATTATTGTCAAGTTTGACGATGAAAACGGGAGAAAAACTCTTTAAAAGGAGAAAGTTTATAATCTGTAACTTGCAAATTTGTCAATTATTTATACTTATCGACACTGTGCAAAAGGAAAACGATGTAATAAGTCAATTTTTGTTTAGTTTATCTTGCGTTGAGTGCCTAAAATAGTTAAACCTTTCGAAGCAATTGATTTCTAGATTTGACATGAACTACTCATCTAAAAAGGATCAGCATTACGCTCGATTAATCGCACGTTTGCAAGAGATGCAAAAGTCAGGTAAAAGTATGTTTAAAAATGAAAGTGAAAGTCAAACGAGAAAGCGGAATGCTTGTTCCTTTGCTGCGATGAAGTTTTTCAATGATAAGGTTGAGAAAAAGAAATCAACCGAGGATCGGTGCTAAACTGAAAGTTAAGATCGGAATTATTCATATAAAATGCAAATTACAAATTGACTCTGCTGCGTTGTAAAAATATTTCCTTTCGTTTCTTAGTTAATTTTTCACTCGTCTATTAATTTAATTTCTCTTTTAAAAAAGAGAATTATCGTATTTTATTTTTATATCGTTGCAACAATCACGTTGTTCATACGATAGTGTCATATTATTTTAATAATCAATTTTAGTAACCACGTAATATTATTTACAATAATTTATAAAAAAAAAGGAAATGTGGCAAACGTGGAATTGTTTGTCACTAGTATATACATATAATAATCGTTCGTATTAATATGATCGAAGAGTTTGTAAACTATCCGATGTTGGATTTTAATGCTGAAACACTGAAAACGCGCCTTTTATGATGAGACAGCGAGGAAGAATCGCTTCTCACGGCACATGGATGGAAAGAAAGGATCGTGCCTGATCTATGGTCACGCCCTCCTTTGTGGTATTCACTCCGATATTACTAACAATAACGAACTACCATGATTTATTATGATTTATCACCAATTTTTTCATCTATAAAGTCGCAAAACCTGATTTAAGGAACGACCGTTGTTCCTTGATCGGTTAGCCGATTTTACACGAATTGATCGTCGGTTTATACTCTTTGTAACTTCATACCTCTTCATATTTCTGAGTATCTAAACAGAGAAAGCTTTATTAGAAGCAGATTTATTAGAGATATTGGTATATTCTCTATCTCTTCTTTTTTCATTAATTTAATATTTAATTTTATATTTTGACGTTATACCATCAAAATTTTATAAAATGGAAAAGTGAAAGAACTGTAATAAATAAAGTTTTGCACTATTGCGCTTTAAATTATTTGTTGCAGCAAGTAAAGTTAGAATTAACGATATTAAAAACTTTCGCCGAAAATTACAGTTTCTTTTTTTTTTTTTAACTGATCAAAGAATTGAACATTCGACAATTGCATTGAAATCACTATGTACGTAAAATTATTTTTGAATTGTCGTTATTCGATCGGAAATATCAGAAAAACGATAATTACAAAGTTCTTTTACCGTCCATGAAAATAATCGAAGCAGGTCTATTAATGAGTAAATTATTTATAAAGCGTCAGAAATTTAGAAAGCGTGCAACTATTTACGATCGAGACAGGACGTTCGTGCAGTTTCTTTGGCAAAACGAGAGATAGATAAATCAGAACTCGACACGCAAATTTCAGTTCCTCATCTCGAAGTCTATGGAAGTTTTACTATCTTTCTTATTCGAATCTTCAGTGAAGTATCACATCTTGTATTACACGGCTACGATGGTTTTTATTTTAAGTTTGCTATATCTATATTTACGATTATTGATTATTGCAACAAGAAACTTTAATTATCATCAGACCTTTATCATCGTCAGCATCGAACGACACATTTCGAATCTCGCTATTTTCTTCGCCGAGTTACAGCTTTCTACAATTACCTTTAATCGACGCTTAATTGCTATTAAAATGGGGACAAGTACGAGACGTTTGAGTCATTTCACACGTATGTAGAGGAATTTGAAAAATAATACTGTACAATGACAAACGAAACAAGGACTTAATGTTATTGATCTTGAAACTTCCATCTTTTGCGGGATATTTAAACGTGCAAAAGTATATATTATATATCACACGATGAACAAAAATGTAGTCTCCAAAATATAGTATTCGTAATAATATTACTTTCCGTCTGTATTAAATTTCTTTGATTAATTATATCAATTACATTAATATTAATTGGTATCTTTGTTTATACATTTATTATATTAATAAAGAAATTATAGTAATTTTTTTTAACTGTATTAATACATTTAATTATATTCACGTAAATCTGTACACATTCGTCTATTTATAATATATTATAAATTATATTTGATATATTATTAATCATTCTATATTTACACGAAATTAATTTTATACGACAATGTTTGAAAAAAAAAAATCCAATGACGGCACGCTTGCAAACCCATCATTAGATCTTCCGTAGCTGAGAATTCAAACGTCGGGACGAAATTAATTAATCTCCCATGCATTACATCTCAATAGGCGGTATAATTCAACTCGCGACTAGTTAAAGCCGAAATCGATCTAATTTGTTTTGCGGTGCAATTAATCGCAGGAACACCGTGAGAATCGATGGAGCGCGACCGGGAATTCAATTATTCAGCATCGCGCGTTTCGATCGCTCGTCGGTGATTTCAATGCCCGGTCGGTAAGGATTAATCGTTGCAGAGACGAGCTCTCTCTGCCAGCTCACGTTCCTCGTAGCTGCACGCTCGTATTTCTCGCTCGTAAATCGTTGTCTTTCGAGGGATTCCTTTGTATGCAAAGGAATGGCCACGCGATGGATTTATCAGTAGGAAGGGAAGGACAATTAATTCCAGCATCGAGCGCGCTAGGAGAAGCGAGGCGAGGAGGAGAAACGGGCAAAACGCGAGAAACGAAACACACCAGGAACGGTACTCACCGGTGCTAGGAGCTGCGTTCAAGGAGAACCGCAACAGCGAATTACGTAATTCGGGTTACGTTCCACGATGTGCCAGTGATTTTAACGCGAAACAGGAAATCACCTTTTTGCCTCTTTCCACTCGCGAATCTTCCGTTTCCAAGGCTTATGACGCAGGATCATTCACTTTGAAGATTAATGAAAACAGTTTGAAATTTTCTTTTTAATCTTGAACTACCGCTAAATTCTATTGGTCAAGATTTTCACTGTTTTCACTGTTTCGAAACATCGCGAGATTTTATTTCCATTTGGCAAAGAGAACAAAAATGAAACTTCCATTTTTAAATTGTTAGTTTCTTTTCGAAAATACAACGCCAGAATCAGAATTTACTTAATGAGAAAAATTTAAATTAGTCAAACTGTTAATAGTCTAGATAATTTAACGAGTAATATTTTTCATCATCTCATCAGTTAGATGGATAATTTTCACTCTGTCAACAAGTGAATTATTCGGTATTAAAATATCCTAACAACAGTTGACGCACACGGAGGATTCATTTTCGATCCAAGTCTAATTAATTACTCGAGTTGGACACGTTTCTCGATCTGTTCGAACGATCGTTATAATTTTCTCGAGGTTAAACGAGTCGAGAAGGAGGCAGTTATTAACACGTGATAAAAAAGTACATGTGTTACGATGTTAAAACGAGGACGTTCTCAGACCAATCGGAGCGTGCAAACGTTTCTCGCGCTTCGTGTTCTTGTGGGACAAGGACAACGAACGTCTGATTTAAAAAAAAAACTTCGTAAAAAATTTCCATCTAGGATTCCACTAGGTGACCACCGGTTGAACGTGTTCGACTCCTGCGTTCGTTTGGCCATCCGCGTTAAGGAGAATTTACAAAAAGAGCAAAGGCGTGACGATATTTTTAGTCACATAACCTAGAAAGCAATCCAGGATGATGAATCGATTCTCAGCGAACGTCATTTAAAATTCGCAATCAAATTATCTCTCTGTGAAAATAACGATTTTTCAACCATTGAACGACGTTGAAAGGAAAGAATAAGAATTTTATTTGGTTAAAGTAAAAAGTAGCTGCGATTGTGAAATAAAAAGTTTGACAAATAATTGTTGGGTAATATATTTTGAGGAGTGACATTCTCTTTATTGAGAAATATGTTTTTTTTATTTTGTTACAGCATTGAATGTTATTGAAAGAAATGCCTTATGCATGACTTGGGAATTGTAAAGTTTTGTACAATAATTGTACTTTAATGGCTTTTCAAATTTAGATGATCTCTGCATATTTCAAGACAGAATTAATATTATTCATTTATAATAAGGGAATTGAAATCTCTAAACTTTGTTCTGTTGTAAAATTTTATCTAAAATCTACTTTACTTATTTGTCCTTCGAGAGTTGTATTTTATTAATTTATCATGCAATGGCAGATTTTCACTTTGGAATTGGAATCACACACACGCGGCAATAAAAATACGTTATTAGATTGGCATTCGTGTCTCGTAAGCCGATCTTACTTTCTATCAACTGCCTTAAACGAACCGGAAACTACATGCTACATATTCACGTCAGTTGAGCGTTCAGCAACATGCAGAAACGTTCATATAATGAACGTCGCGCCGGGGAAATAATATGAAATGGAAAGAATTTCTTTTCTTCTCGCATCACATTTCGCCCGCGGTGTAATTTGAGAGAGAGAGAGAGAAAGAGAAAATTCGCACTTACTAATTAATCACGCACGTTGAAAGTTAAACACCTCACGACGAGCATTAGCGTCTATTCTCTTTTCCTGCTAACAAGTGAAAGTTCGTCGGAGGACGCCGCACACTCGACTCTTCGCCAACAATCGATGTTAATTTTGATTTTCTGTTTTCTTACCACGTTTGTAGAGTCTGAATATTTTTATGAAAGTCGACGTAAAAAATTTGACAATTAGTTTTGTTTCTTGGAAATGATATTACAAATGGAAAATAAATGTTTGGAAATAGAAATTTTTCAAAAGAATTGTATCTAGAATTATTTTTAACTTCTTCGAGTTTTTAATTTCTTTTGTGAATATAAATAACAAATGTGAAAAATTTATGATAAAATACTTACAATTAGTGTAGCAGAATATTTATAATAGAATATTATTAACATTTATATTAGAATGTATTTAATAATAAAATATTTGTAGATTATTTATATCAGAATACTCAAAATTATACATTGTTAATATGGTATAATAGAATATTTATATTTAATTGGAAGAATATTTAACATGGTATAATAGAATATTTATATTTAATTGGAAGAATATTTAACATGGTATAATAGAATATTTATATTTAATTGGAAGAATATTTAATATTCTCCCAATAAACAAGTGTTAATTAAAAAAAAGTAGTACGTTTTTACATTATGAGTTTCGAGCGTTATTATATTTATATTTTTATATTTTAATTAAACTATTTACTAAAGCAATGACTATTTTCACTTGCGAAGAGTTCAAAGTCCGTCAAGCATCGTGAGTCAGTAATAGTCTGCAGGGCATTTGGAATTTTTAAAACCGTTTCCAGAATACAATTCTCAATTTACAGTTACTATGAACTGTAAATTTAAATCCCTTCGGATCATTTAGATTACTCGTGTTTCTCCGTGTTGTATCTTCGAGGAAGATCGTCTTTTTTTAATTTTGATCGCCTTGACATTAATCACCGTTTCGCGATTTGCGCAATAGCGACGAAGAATCGATGTCTCCAGAATAAAAGAGTCAGCTGGACAGGCAATTTGTTTGTATATTTTTTTTTCATTTCCAAGGATTAATAGCAAATGTAATTTACACGTCGTTTCATCTGCAAATACACTTCATCATTTCCGTCAATTCGTGTTTATTCGTAAATGTGTTTATCGACGATAAAAGGAGTTTTTAAGTAAACCGAACGCAACGTTGTGTGTTTTTTTTTCTTTCTTTCTGCATTCGAGGGGAATGCATTATGAAACGTTCCGGTATATGCGAGTCGTTCGATTGGAACTAATTTTTGCGTAACGGAGGAAAGAAAATTATCCAGTGTTTATGCAGCCTTCTATCGGGGAAAATCGTCGAGATTCCACTACTTTCTATTATTCTCTTGGATTTATTCATTTTCTTTTCCCTACTTTTTCGTACTTGTCACACGTTGCGTCGTTTCCTTTTCCTTTACTTTTTAAAATCAAGTCAGATAAGCAAGTTAAACACGAATAGAAAGTTTGAGCATTACCATGAATTTATTTTCTTTTCTTTAACAATTTTACTAAGTAATAAATTTTTCTTAAATGAATGTTCGCTGGAAAATTTCATATATTTTTTTTTTTTTTTTTTTTTTTTGAACGTGATTGAAAAAACAGGATTTAGATAAAAAGTAATTTACTCTGGATACACACTTTGTTCGTATAAATTTTCCATAAATGTATAAACATCTTTAGTCTACTAATCACGTGTCGAAACAGTAATATTTTCTAAACTGATTAACACGTGCACAGCATTGACATTCAATATTTTTTTCCAAATTTCTCAGCAGCTGTCATAATTACTTGCTTACAATCGATTTGCGCGTCGATAATTGTCCGATTATTACTAATTTTTCACCGAGTGTGAGAATGAGAAATTTGTCGATATTTTAGATTGCTGCAACTTCCTAAAGGAAAAATCGTACAATAATCTGCCTGGATTCATTTTAAAACGTGTTTTAAGCTTCAAAGTACGTACAGTTTTTCATCGAGTGTGTAAATAATTTTGCAAAATCAAACGTCTTTATGGACACTGAAAGATTTCTTTTACAACTTGATCTACCATCAAGGTCTTTCATATCTTTACAGCTCTTACATCCCTTCAAATTTGCTGTACGATTTTTTTTTCATTTTCAAGAGTTCAAAATATGTACGAGTATGTCGTATCGAATGTATACTCAATGAACTTTGTAAAAGTTCAGTCGTCTTTTCGGACACTGAAAATTTGTTCTCGTAACTAAATTCACCATTTCCTTCAAAACCTTCAAAAGTCTTCCCTTCGCAAATTTGTCGAATGATTTCTTCTTCGCGAATGATAAGAGTTCAAATTGTCGGGGATTTTTCATCGAGCGCGCGAACACTTTTCCACGCCCACTGTTGAATTTTTAACGGAGAATATTTCACCTTAAATCGCCTAAAGATATGAAAGCATCCGGAGGAGGATGCTGCGGCGCATTTTTGCGACTCTCGATGGAAAGGTACTTACGTAGCACAACGGAAAGTGGGTTGCCCGTTGCACGCGCCAGCAGCAAGGTGAACGTTCTCTAAAAAGATTTTCTCTCTGCAGACTAACTGTATTGTTACCCGTTCGTGTCTGAGGTGTTGTGTTCACATGCTGCATCACCTTGATGATAGAAACTGCTCCTTATCAATTATCAAGAATGATTTTCACATTGTGCTCTATCTGTCTGACTGCGCGTACGTGTACGTTTCGCACCGCTGTGTTTGAACATACATACAGGCGATGTAATGGCGATCCTGGCGTTAGATTAGAAAATTCCCTCGCTCTCACGGGAATCTTCTAAATTTCACTTTTCCTTGTCGTTGGCTAGATTTTAAATCGTTCGTCTCTTCGTAGAATGTGGAATATTATAGAATGCAGTTTCTTTTTTTTTTTTTTTTTTTTTTTTAGTTCAGACGAAGAATAATTTTGAAATATTTTGAAATATTTGTCAATTAACTCTTCGTTTATTGAATCATCCTTTTGTTGTTTCATCTACAAAGTTGGATGTTTTCTCAATTTAAACGTGGTGTTTGTACAATTTATTCATTACGTAAGATGTCAGAGTTGTTAGAGATTTCAAAATTGATATCGATCAATGAACCAATGATTTGTTGGAAGGATCGAGTCGAAAATTTATTCAATGCTGAATTTTTACAAAACACGCGTTTCCGTCGCATTTTTTTATTCAGTTAATCAGTTTTGTCACATTCACAATCAGGCCTATCTCGTATACAAAAAATACATCACTGATGGTATCATTGGCTTCGCGTTCTCGATCTCTGAAAGCTAATTATCATTAAGTTTCACTTTTCCAACTTAAAGCGCAGCACATCACGGATCCCCTCCCGGGGAATAGCAATAATTTATCTTACCATATTTGGTAGTCAATCGCAATCTCTCATACTCTCTTCCTATATACTCATTATTAGACTGCAGATTTTTATGCATTTATAACAATATTCAAACGCAAAATAATTTACAAAATAAATAAAGTACAATATCTCTACTTTGAATCTATTTTATTATTTAAATATTGTTTTATTTTTTTCAATCGTATCCGCAAAAATACGAACTGATATAAAAATACGCGGCGTATCAATTGTTCGTATCGGAAGATCGCGATAAAGATACGATAGTTGATTTCATTTCGTCGTGAGAAATAACTCGTAATGGCATGCATTGGAAAAAATGTAAAAACTGTTAAAACGTAGAACTGGTTTCGACTTATTAAAAACACTACGCGGTTGATGCAAAAGTGTGTCGTCGATTTCCATCTTCCGAGCGATGAAAGCACGCGAGTGCAAATCAACATCATTGAGAACGCGTACTGTAATGTAAGACTGACAGTGTGCACGTCGCTTAACTACGATGATTACCGGTCATAATGGCTCGCTAATTGATAGGCAGCTCGCAGAAGGGATTGGCAAGATTTCTAAAGAAAGCCTGTGGGACTGCGTGGTCGTGAGCTTCTCTTTCTCTTGCTCGTGCTTTCTACACGTTGCAGTACCGATTTCTTCGAGTTGTATGCTCTCTTTTACTCTTCTTTCGCATATTGCACGCGAAATTCGTCGATTTCCTTTTCTCCTCGTGAAATACTTTGGCCCAGTTCTTCGACCAACTCGAAAGTAAAATTGTAAATGCGTTGCGCAGAGCATCTTGACGAAGCGTTTGTGAAATAAGCGTGCGATGCAAAGTGATCGAACAATGACGAATTCGTTTTAGATTTGAGAAAACATCTAATCTAGAAATTTTGTTCTTTCCCTTTCCCTAGTGAATTCTTTTGAACTTTTAAAAATGTTAGATATATTAGTAGAAAATATAATCCACAAAGAATATTCAATCTGGTGGTTTAGATTAATTTAGGCACGATTGGAGGAAGAAAACGTGTTATAAAAATTGTATTTCTTTCTGATATTTTTATCTTTAATCAATGTAAAACTTGAACGGTGTATCTCTTATTTTTAAGGAATTTTTTTCTTTCCCCATTCATTTTAATTAATTTTAGTTCAGATAAAAAATTTCGAACAAAATTTCTCAAACGAATTCTTCTTGTATACCTACAGTTTAATCAAACAGAATACAGTTTATCAAGTAGCCAAACAGTATTCTACAAGCGTTATAGTATAATAATTCGATTGAAATTTCGATAGTTGAATATCGTTTGACGTTCATACATACGCACGAATCGTCGCGTAGAATTAGAAATCAGCGTCGATCGATCGACATTGCAAAATTGATTGCTATCGCATAACCATCACGTGTACTGTACATTGTTCGTTCTCAGACAGTGATTTTGTACGAAACAGGAATACTTCACGGTTGATTTCTGTAAAAATTACATCGTTTTTGATAAAATATGAAGAAAAGTGTTATGAAGCGAACAAACGACGCACCTGTACGTTCGGCGCAGAGTTAAGAAATTTCACTTGCTTCGTCTTGTTCTAGCTTGACGATTATACAGGTTGTCGCTCGTGCACCGCAAAATCGTTTCTACATCCTGAGCAATTTCCTAAGTGGAAAGTGCTCGCTCGGTCTGTTACGGTACCGTCTACCATCTACTTGCAGTCATTTGCAGTGATTGCAGATTTTTTCCTTTCTCCATTTTCGGGAGTTATTTCAACTTTAGAATTGACTGCTTGTCAATTTCTTTTTTTTTAATTGGAATTTTTGATTTTACTAAAAAAATGTTCAATAAGTTTTGTTATTACATTTTGATATTTCGTATTTTATACTCGGGAAACCATGGTTTCCTTTCTACGATATTACGATTAAGATTACAGATTATTTTCTTTCTTTTTGTTCAGAATCTATTTAACTTTTATTCTTTTGAAAAGTAACAGTTCATAAATTTTTGTTTTTACTAGTTAAACTAATTGCCAATTAAAGTGTATTTTAAAGTAGGCATCGTTATGTTTTAATATTAATTTTCGCTTTTATGATGCAACGACAATGTTTCGATTTAGCGTAAATGTAGTATTAACAGTTCTGAAATGTATATATATATATATATACATATACTATGAACGCGTGATAAATAGAACGATATTGTTGCAATTTTTGTTCAACTTTCTTTAAGCTTATGATATTTTTGTTTTAATTTCAAATTAAAACAAAATGGAAATTTAAATGAAAGTAAATATACGCACTATAACCGTGCGTTTTTGTTTCTTTAAAAAGTTCAAATTAATTCCGTCGAATCGGAAATCATTTTCACGCCTAGCACTTATGATCGCAAGATACCAACCTGTATGCAACAAAATATCAATGCGGTTTCTTGTTCTTATTACTCGAACGCAAGAAAAAAAAAATAATGCACGTCTTTTTGGAATGGTAGAACTTTCTCGTATACTTGAGTACACGATCAAACGTATACCTCTCGATTGCGAATCGGTACGTAGGGAAGATCGAAGTTTATTTCAGCGAGCCTAGAATTGCGAAAACCAGAAGCTGGTCGGTAGCCAAGCTATTCCAGCTACCTTTCATTACGTTCACCGATATTCTAGAAAGTTGTCACTTGAACGAGTGAAGCGAGAGGGCCCTTCTTTTGCCTTTTAACCAACCGATGGAAAACTGTGAAAACGTCCAAGCTCGTCAGAACCTGATGTAACTTCGTTTCTTGCACGATAATGGTTTCCTGCTGACCGATCGCAAATTAGGCTCTCGAAAGTATGCGCTGACCGGCAACTTCCTTCCTATCGCCGTTGGCCAAATACGCGTTTCACGTTGTTTCCTGATTTACAACTGTGGTCTACATAGTTACTCAATGGTCATTAGTAACTTGACGTGAAACAATTTTTGATGTGTTATTTCAATTTAGAAATTTGACTTCAATTTGATAATTTAATAATTTTTTAATACTTTTAAATCCTGCAGTTTTTGTCCGCGACGAAGAATAAAATGATGGTCAAAGAATCCATTAAAAATGTGTTAGGAATGTTGTTTAATTGCATATTTTTGGCCATTTCTGAGCCATTCTATTTTAAGTTAGATCTGAAGAAGGCAATACAACCATGCAACTTTTCATTTAAGAAGAAAATTAAACCACAAAAATCCGAGGAGCGATCGTCGCGTTGCTAACAGAACGTGTAATACAATTTTATTCAGAATTTATGAAATCGCGGTCGGAATTAGAGCGTATCACGATACATTTATTGCTTCGATACCGCCGTTGTTATTATTAGCAGTGATTATGTTTTAATTAAAAAACCGACCAATAATCACAGTGAAATAATTGGATCGCATCCTCTCGTTTAAACGTCTCTCCTTGATGAGAGAAATTGAAAGAGGGCCCAACGACCCGAGTACAGAACGAAGTCGAGCCGTTCCTTAAGGCTTCGAAAGTTGAATAAATATCGCCATAGTAATCATCCGTTGACGCAACTCGTTTTCTTCCTGATCGCGACATCGGGTCGCGAGTGAAAGTGAACTCTCTTCGTGTTATCGCACTATAACCTCGGCGAGAACGATGGAAATCGAACACGAACGAGGATGAAACGTTGGATTAACCGAGTATAATCTTCCAACATATAAATCCTCCTAGGCGGAAGAAGTTATTTATGGTCGGTTCTTACGGTTTTCTTTTTAAATCTCATCCAGTCTCGCTAGAGGCTAGTACCTACATACTTTATCATATAGTCATTTGAAATTGGATTCTGATTGTTTGCTAACTCGCTAAGAGCCAAAACTACGCGAGATTTAAACTATTTTGAGCTTTACAAGGCTTTTTTAAAATTGAATACAGAATTTCTTGTCACATTTATGAGAAAATAAGTCTTTGTTCGTAAATATATGAATTTGTATAAATATCAGCAGTTTAATGACAGACGTAAAAATTGTATATAGGTTTTATTTTGAAACGTAGAGAATAATTGAATGGTGCATCATACTTTAATGATAATATGTAAAATTTATGAGATACTTGCGAATTAAATGGTCGGCATGTTTATATGGAATTAATGATTAACAAGTTATTCGTTATTAATGATTTTAAAGTTTGTTAATAAAGAAATTACGAAACGAAAGGTATTAAGGAATATTTCGTCACTGTGTGTAGGATACGAGCGAAACGAAGGAGGTTCAACAATCTCTCGCTGAGCAAACACCAGTGAAGAAAGAAGCAGAGCCAGACACCAAGGATGTCAAAGTCCACAAGGAGGATGAGAACAATTCAAAGTCAGACAACGAAAGTGGTGACCATGACGATGATGACGATGACTACGATGACGACGATTTTCCTCCCGTGCACATCAAATTGCCCCTTCAACTCGATTTTGATGAAATTGCGGGCGTAAGTGGGATTTCTAAAAATTAATATATCGAGAGAAAACGGAATTTTTATTGAAAGTCGACGAAAATCTACAAAATGGATATATATATATTCATTTTTTGTAGATATATATATATCCATTGACTACTTTTTAAAATTTGATTACTTTTATTTTTTAGACTTTGATCCAAGAGGCACGCAGCAGAGTTTCTTGCGTTGTTGAAAGACGAAGGGCCGATCAAGTGATGGACGGTGCTAACAACAATAATATTGATAACAATACTGATTCTCGCTACCAAAGACTGAGCGGGGAACGTGTCGCCATTTTATGCGAATCTGGCAATCCTCATCAAGAGTATGAATAATCGGAATTTAAAGTTTGATTGAATTTTCATTCAATTGAGTTCCATGTTAACATTCAAAATATGCTTGATTTTCAGACAACAAGATCAAGAGATGCTCACGCCAATTATTATTCCATTGGGAACCGTCCAAGTACCACTTCAATCTCAGGAGCAGAACCCAGCTTACCATCAATATCAAGTGCACACTCAATATCAAGTTCCTGACATGCAACAGTTACCACTTAGCGACCCACGAGGACTTAATCACATCCCACCTGGTATTCTTCCCCTGAATTGCGAAATATCCCTCAGGTAACTATGGAGATGAGGCCTCCACGTATGGGACCACAGACGCCCATGATGGGACCACAAAATCCTGCGGTGGGACCACAAGTCAGTGTATTTTATATTAATAATAACAAAAATATTAATTTTCTTTAAATTCTTAGTATCGATCATTGGTGTCCAATTGTTTGAATAATTATAAGCGATAGCACTTGTTTTTACATTGATAGCACATGTGATTACATTTGAATTTACAACGACTAATTGAAATTCATTTAGGTTGAGCTGCGTCGAATTCCCATCGAATTGCGTCATTTCCCGGTGAATCCAATGAGAGGTATGCGACCACCAATGCCCCAGGAACCACAAGTACCTCTGATGTATCAACAAGTCGAACAAACTGGAGCATATGGTCAAGAACAAGGACCAGCTATGATGCCTCCTCCAGCGCCGCAGCCAGAAGCTCAGATTCATGAGCAAAGGATTATTCCTCATGTGCTGATTCCGCAAACCGAACAACGTCCACCTCAGATACCACCGCAAGTACAGCCTCAAATGCAGCCTCAGATGCAGCCTCAGATGCAACCTCAGCCTCAAGTTCAGCCTCAGCCACAACCCCAACCCCAACCCCAACCCCAACCGCAGCCTCAAGTTACAGAAAGACAACGTTCGCCCTTCCAAGGAATTCCGTTCGAAATTCGAAGGATTATCCAACAAGTACCTCTAGAGATTAAGAATATCATTCAACATATCACCGGTGAAGCGAGACCTGTACCCGTACAAATACCAGATGGTGCTCGCCGCGAGGTAATTTATTTGAAACATTTCTACTAGATGTCTCTCTCTCTCTCTCTCTCAGACATATATGATTAAAATTTAAAATTTTATTCATATTGTTTTTCAGAATGTTCAGGAATTCAAACCGTTCCCGGAAGGAGCTCAACCAATTCCTTTAGGACTTCCACTTCCAATAGAGGTACGAAATCTATTGGAGCACGGAAATATCGAGGGCCGCCAGCGACCGGATGGTTCCAACGAACAACAGGAAGCGAGACCTTTCCCTGGACCGGAAGATGATAGCGAAGAAGAAAGAAACTTTCCCGTACCGGCAGAAATTCGTAACATAATTCACCAGGTAAAAAGATATTATGGCAATATTTTATTAGAGTATATTTTGGTATTTAATCGATGCGTTATGAAATCGTTATCTCCCTAGTTTACTGATTTATAATGATAAAAATAAATGAGAACCGCTGCAACAGCATTTTTTCACCAAATCAACATTAGGTAGCGTGGCCGAGCGGTCTAAGGCGCTGGTTTAAGGCACCAGTCTCTTCGGAGGCGTGGGTTCGAATCCCACCGCTGCCATTATTTTTTATTTTAATCGTTATTTTCACTCAATATCAATTATCATTAATCGAATTTCCAATTTTTAAGTATTTAATCAGTTCACCAGTATTTATTTTAATTTTTAGGTCGTAGAAGGTAATGCATTCCCAGTTCCAAGAATTTCTCTGCCATTGAGACCTGTAGAATCATTGGAAATACCTGTTGAGGCCCGTGCTGAAGTTACTGATAATCAAAGCTCCGAACAAGAATCAGAGCAAAGGCAGCAAGAGCAACAACAAACATCACACATGATGATGGACCAGCAACAACAACAAGTGCAACAGCAACAACAAGAACAAGAAGAAGAAAGTCGCCCACACTGTAAGTACATCATTGAACTTCTAATCTCTTTTTTTTTTATTTTTAACTTTAGTATATTTCATAGCCTTCTTCTTATTACATTCCCGTTACTATTTATTTAAGAAAAAAATTCAATTTCATTCTTCACATTACAGATACAATGACATACATAACGTAATGTAGGTCACTGATTTCATTCAAATTAAAAATTTCACTCGCATTGAATAAAATTATACAAATTATTCCAATTTGTTCATAGACGTGCAACCACGTTCGGTGCGTTCCATCCCAGAGGCATTCACTCATCGCCGTGAGAAGCGTGTACGTCGTTGTGCTTGCGATTGCGCCTGTTAATTCCAATTACAGCGAATCGGATCAAATGTCCCATCATACCTGGTCAAAGAGAATGCTCCAAAAAAAGAAGAAACGCAGCTCGGAACATGTTTGACGAGTTCCCGTAAACTCGAAAGAAGATTTTTCAGGCGATTCACGTTTCCTTTCTCGAATTTCATATTTTTGTAAATCTTTACAATCTTACGAAAGCAAACTGGACTATAAGAATAATCTTATTTTTATAGAAGACAGCATGGGACGAAAAGTCATAGAGATTAAAAAACACCGTTAAGTTTGTAGTATTATATCGCTATAAAGCAGCAAAGCTACGGACGTGCTTTTATTTAGGCTGTTCATAATACGATCGAAGAAAATAAAATGATAAAAAATAAAGAGAAACTCGAGGGTCAGAAGACATCGTAGAGAGTAGACATTTATATCGACACTTATTAGTGGGAGAAGATACACCTATTAGTGGGAGAAAAATCCATTGATTATGAATAATATCCTTTTTTTCAACTAACACGTTTTCATCGAAGGAAATTATTACAGTTTCTTCTTTCAGTGACAGTGACAATCGCATGCAAAGAGAAAATTAAAGATATGAATAAATCTGTGATCGTTTCTTTTATTTTTATTAAAAAGAGATTAAAAAAAGGACATAAGAAGAAACTAATAATATGTTTTACAAATAATCGAAGATAAGTTTACAATGTTTCGCAACAATTGCTATATACATATGTATTGTGTAGATGTGGCTTAAGAGAAGTTGCTATTCTTAACCAGTATTGTAATTAACATCGATACTTTCGGTTGGTAATTTTTTAATCGGTCTTTGTCTGCTTAAAAGAAACAAAAATAAAGTTTGAAGGTCCTTCCATAAGATCTATTTTCCGATTTTGGCGTGTAGTTATTTTTTTTTCTGTACTTATAGCCTCGTTTTTTTCCGAACATCATTTTTTGCATCTATCCTAAATTGTTTTTAAGGTATGGATATTTTTTATTAATCTGTATTTTCTATGTTACATACACACACATACTCACGGACATACATACATACTCACATATTTCTTTTTTCTTCTCATGACAATTAATAAAGTGACGAGATTATCGATTTAGACTCGATATCCTGCGAATATGTCATTTTATTCCTTTTTGAAGATAGCTTATTAATTTTAAGACATCTTAAAAGAAATACATATATACAAGAAAAATATTTTTGATAAGAAGCTTTTAACATAGATTAGTAGGATGTAATGTTTCATTGTAATATTGCGTCTGAATTAATAATATTAATGGATTACTCTTTAATATTTTTATATTATATTGGATATAAATGATCAATTTTAACAACAAAGTACACGTTGACATTTCTTTTGCAAGATTCTCATATGGTAGATTGTTCTAAAATTCTTTTGAAACAAAAAATTGTACAAAAGAGAAAATTTTATAAATACAATTCGACGAATTAAAAATTGAACTCTGCTCACATTTGCATCCTTAATAAATCGTTAAATGAACAATTTATTATTATAATTTGTAATTATAATAATATGTAATTAAATATATTAAGATATAAATTCTGAAAATATAAATTTTGAAAAAAAAAAAGATCTTGTGATTGAAGGAACTAATTTTATAGCTACGCTACTGAACATGACGTCATTCGACAAAAGCCATTCTGGGCAGGCGTATAACCTATCAAGTCGCAACATTCGAGCGATTGTTCAGCGTGTGATCAGTCGTTATATTGTTGTGATTCTCACTTCTGATGGTAACAACAATATTTAAATAAAGTTTGTATACCGTTCCACGTTTATTACGAAAGAAGCATTAAGGCGCGTCATTGAAGGTGAGCACATTTAGGAGAGACAATTACATTGTGTCGACAATCGTCATGACGTAGCACATTTTTAGATTTCATAATTCTATTTAGAAACAAACTCTGTGATAGATTAATGAGTTTTAACAATAACAGAGCAAAGGACGAAGAATTCTGATATCGTCACTGTAATCGGAGTCATCCGCTCAAAATGATGAATTTTGAAGAAGAAAAAGGATCCACGAGATCCTCGTCATCACGAAATATTTGTTGCTGTCTCGCAACAGCTAGATATAACAATTCAAAGTAAATCTTCTAATTCGTGTTTAAATGATTCTTACATGATCATGATTTCTCATCCGACATTCAATGCCATGATAGAACATTTACAAATACAAATTAAATATATTCATTTTTTAGCGCATACAGATATTGCGTAGACGTAGACGATCCGGTCTGAGTGTACTATCAACTGAAGTAGAAGACATGGACGAATTAGAAAATCAAGATTGTCGCGAATTGATTCACTGTAGATACGACAATAATAATAATAACAATAATAATAATAGTAATAATAGTAATAACAACAGGTTAACGGAATATCTTAATTTGGATAATCGTGTAGATGATCCACTTCGTAAGCAGACACAAAGGAAACTAAGTAACATATATTTAATGCATGATAAAAAGTATATACTTATGTAAATTTATAGGAGAACCGGAAGTAACTATGAATTTAACTGAGGATTCTGCTCAATTACCGCTTCAACCATTGGAAGAACCAGAAGAGGATTTATTTGACTACGAAATTGATATTTCATATCAAGATGTGAATACAGAATCTGAGGTAAATTGATCGATATTGTATTTAATTGTGTGCTTTGAATTATATGCTTTCATTTATGACTACACTGTATGTATATAATGTGTCTGAGCTATATTAACTTGAACATTCTACGTTCCTTTATAGGAGCAAGTGGTACCATCTAGTCAACTAAGTAATAATTATAAATATCCCGATGAGCTTATCATTTCTGATGATGAGGTAGATGAAGGCATATTTGAAGATGAACAAGTATCTCATTTAGTATTGCCAGATGACAATAACAGATATAACTCTCAACCTCCGTGAATATCTACTTGATTGTAGTTGACATGTTTGTAGAGTAGCACTTTGTGCTAATTCGCTACCAATATCTAATATTATTCAGTTTTCCATCCATCAGTCAAATTTGCAGAAAACATTTCAAAAAAATGTGGTAGTAACATTAGAACATTGATAGCTGTTTTTATATAAGAAAAAAACATTCCGAGTGGCTTTTTAATTCATAGCCATTGTGATGTAAGTTTCTATTTTATTTACGTTTGTTTCATAGTCAATATAAATTTTAATTAACATGTTGTTATACAAATGGAATTTTATAATGAAGGAGTAGATCCGTAATATTTAATATCATTTTTTCAGTTAAGTATTGCATAAGTATTTTGGGGACAATTGTTTACTTAATTGTCATTACCGAAAAGATTAAGAATTAAATTGTTTTTAATACAGATTGTATATCAAATAAATCTATTTTAATAAAATATTGCAATATTACTAGACTTGTCCTTATTTAGTGATAATTCGATTAAAATAAACAATAAAAGTTTATTAATATTACACAATTTGAGTAATGTAATATTAATATTATATGTTTTTTCTAAAGTACGCTTAAGAAATAATAGCAAAATGGACTTAACTGAAAATATATTTTGAATATAATGTTTAAAAATGTATATTATCATTATGAACATAATTATTGTATACAGTCTTAAATGGCATACTCTAACTACATATGTAATGAAAGAGTGAATATATAAATAAAACTAAATACGAGAAATCATCCATCATAATTTGGTCAAGGGTGTATGTTTTCTCCTTTAAACTATATTTATTAATATTATAATATTATATATTTGTTAATATACTGTAATTGTAATTTATAGAAATTTTATTATTTTGTATTTATAGCAGTGATGTAGAAATTCAGTTATATCGAATGGGTTAATTTAATTTAATTCAGTGTTTTTGCCATTTAGGGCATAAAGTCACTGCAATATTTATGTCTTTCTAGTTACATATATTATGTCAATTTACTCAGTTTCTACCTTAATGAATCATTTCTTTATGAATTAAACATATCCTAATATTTATATTTGAATGATTAATCAGAATATCTATTTTTTATATAGAAATTAATATTTTATAATCTTTAAATTAATAATACATGCTTAATATTCATTAGCTATCTTCTGTTCAATTTTATAATAACGTGGAAAAAATACAAGTAAATAGGTCAGATACTTTCACTCATTTATAGCAATAAAAGACAATTTCAATAAATTAGTGATTTCTTCAAATTACAGTAATTTATTGAATTATAGTAATCATTCGTGAAACGAATGCACAGTTTAATTGGATCAATAAATGTAAATAATAATACAAATGATAATACTATTTGTTGTTAAATAACTGTAAACTATTAAGAAGTATTTTTTTATTGTTAACAGTCTTGCTATCAAACTTGGAACAGAAATAGTTCATAGGTTGTTTATATTTGGTATTATATTTCGTCAAAAGCAACTTTTTCTGTCATCCAATACGCAAACACAATGTCTCACGCTAGAATTACTTTCAAACTTGTGTTTGAAAATGAAATCGAATCATGTCGCATCGAATTTCGAAGAGCTTCCGTTTTTTTCACTATTAGTTTGAGTGCCTGGAAATAATTTATGGAAATGCAAGAAACATTATTTTACTGTAATTTCTTATTTATAAGATATTTATTATGTATTGTATTATTGTACATATAATATAAATACTTGTAATTTTTCTTATTATAGGTTGATTGTAAAGTATAGAAGCTGTTATAAAATTTTTGTCAATGAGATGACGACGTAAGAAGGAATTGATTCGTGATTTTATCTAAGGGTAACTATTCTGATATTCTAATACACTTTAAAGATATTTAAATCGCATAATGCGTGCGAACATGTGTGTAATATTTATGACATATTATTAATCATTACGTGTTGCAATGCAATCATAATTGGTGTGTGACTGATCGTATCTGTGCCCTCATTGTCTTCGATTAATTATCGTAAAATTTACATTTTTCTTTCGCCGTAATTCTACACCATGGTACACGATCAAAGAATGCGGAAGTGATTGCGAAATTTCATGTTAGTGCCATGCTGAAACATAAAGAGCCGTCTTTGCATTTTTCTACATTTAACATGAGTTTCGGCCATTATTAAGTTACTAGCAATTATAGAAAATTTCTTTAAAGTTTTTTAAAAAAATTTCTTAAAGTTTTTTAGTCAGATCAAAGTCAGATCAACGCTTGTTATTAGATATTTCTTTCACAAGTATTTTAAAAAATTATTATACTGTACTAATAATAAAGTAGTTAATGATTAGCAATTAAATAAAACATCATTTGAGTGAATATTAATATTAAGTAATCATACGAATGATATCGTGCAAATAATGTTTTTACTCGACTGAATTAAATCAACGATATAAATTGTAAATTACTGAGATAAGAATCATGGATTTTAGCAATCTTCGAAAATCTTGATTATAAAATATTTGATTATAAAATAATCTTGTGGAATTTGTAAATATTGAAGTATTTTATATTACTACGAAATGACTTATATTAATGTATTTTGAAATGAACATATTTTGAAAGTCATTGTGTAGTTGATAATTAATTGTAACGTTTAAAGAAGTAAAGGTTTAAAAGAGATCTAATGACATTTGCAAATGATACATATATGAGATTTCGTAATGATATCGTTGGAAATAAATATAGGAAGTCTATTTCATCGGGTCGGTGTTCACTGTGCATTATGATCTCGGAAATTCAACAACACGATGTCTGGTGTAATTCAAACCAAAGCTCAGTTTTGCTTGTACAGAAATACCGAGCAACAGTTTTGCAAGCAGTTTCGTGTTACGCGTAAGGACGACAACTTTTCATTTGTGATTTGAAAAAGAATTATACGACACACTCTGAATCGTTCTAATTATTGCCACTCTGACATTATTTTATTATTCTGTGTAATTATCGTATGAAAACAAGTAAGAAGATTGCTGCTTTTCATGGACCTTCCTTTAGTATCGTTCAATCACTAGCAGATTATTTATGAGAATATTAATTATTAAATGATATACACTATACGTAATAATAAGTTTTATATAACGAATTATTATTGTTATTTCATATCTAGGAATTTGGTACCAAGTTTTAATATATAGTGGGCCACAAAAGTATTCAGACTCGATGAAAATTTGTCAATGTTTTAAATTGTTACAATTTTATAAAAAAAATCGTACAACAATTCAGTTGGACTCATTTTAATGCATGAAGCTTCTACTTTGACAAGCTTACATTCATTTTTTTTTTTTTTTTTAATATTTTAACATACAGCAAATGGAAATGTGGAAAAAATAGTATTTTTTATAGATCTCTTAAACAGTTTAAAATATCGACAAACTTTCATTGAGTATTCGCATACTTTCATTATATGTGTATATAATAATGTTTGTAAGAAGTAAAAATTTTCTTTCAGAATCTTAACTATAAATTCCAATCGACTCGATTTTATTTTGAATCATAGATAATATACAAACTGAAGACTGTTTTTTTAAGAATCTATTGCTTGAAAATTACGAAAATTGAAACTCACAGAACATAAAATAAATGCTTTGAGCTTTAATTAGTAAAATAAATTTTCATAATTTTTAATTAAGAGATTCTTAAATAATTCGTCTCTGGTATTAACCAAACACAAAATCAAATCAATTGAATATAATTTCTGAATATGCATTGTTATCATTATTCCACTGATTTCATTCCAGATTTGTTTCAAACTCGTTTCAGCCGACCTGTTCCTAATCGCGTTTTCCATCTTATGCAAATTTCACATTGTGCCTCCCCAGAATGACATCGAACGTTTTTCATTCACGAAACAGCGGAAGAACTTTTACCTCGCCCACGCGAAAAGATGAAATCATGTGAGCGTTGTTTATTCACCGAAGAACCACCTATTCAATGTTCATACATCGCGCATAGGAATAGTGAAAAAAAAACATGAGCAAGAAAGATAAATGTTCGGAATCGGACGTTTTCAAAGGAGCAATCTAAACAGAAACCGGTTTCAATTGATCCAGATGATCGTTTTAGAATTAAATTTTTTTAAACTAGACTCGTAAAATGAAGGATGCTTTGTGAAATGTTTGGTACTCGGAGTGACCGTGAGCTATACTTACAGACACAAAAGGTAATAAACGAAATGTTTTATTAAAATTTTTTTTACTTTATAGCATTGTAACTGTATGCTTGCGACGTCAAGATACTAATTTTGTACGATTGAATTCTAAAATTTATACTATGATGTATAATTCATGGATGTTATGAATTGTAGGATTTAAAGAAAATGGGATTTAATAATTTATTTATTACTTCAATACGCGCTTTCTGTAAAAAAATTTTCTACAAGATGTACATATTTTGTGAATACAATCAAAGAAACAAAATAGAAACAGATATTTTTTTTATGAAAAAGAATTTTTGAAAAATTATATATTACAGTAAATTATTAGATACTTAGTTCTTAATATAACAGACGAGAAATGAAATTGAATTCTAAGAAAGACTTTATATTTCATGATTTAAATAACCAGTGAGTTAGTAATTTCAGTTTGATTCCCGGGAGATACACATAAAATATTTTTTAATTTATGCGAAAACATCAAATATCGTGCTTTCTCGTCACGTCGATGCATCAATCACTAGAGCTCAAAGCATTTTCTGGCCATGAACCAAGATCCACTTTCCATCTTCGATATCTGTCTTCATGAGATATTTGTCATATTTTTTTCTTTTGTTCGTTCACGTGATCACATTAAATCGACCTGAGCTCCGACGGACACGTTTTATAAACATGCGCACCGTCGGAAGAAGACGAAGGCCAACGAACCCGGCTTTTGGACCTTTCTCCCATGATAGTTGTACATTTTCTCCAGTTCTTCGTTCGAGATTCGATGGCATCCTTTTCTGTTTTTTTCCTGCTCTGGTCGAGTTTGGTGGCCTACTTAATTCCAACGTTTTACTTCCGCCCAATTTCTCACAACGTTATCCACACACGTGAGCATACTCACGTAAAATTGATTTACGCGTATCTACATCAGCAAGTTATTAGTCGATCACTTTATTTAAAAGCTAATGCTTACTTTACAGTAGACTATGAAAACCTGTATGTATCTGCATGAATATAAATTTAAGTCAATTTTGTTTCCTTATGATTAACACTATTTTATTAAATTCTACTTCTATATATGTTAGAATAATTTGGCAAACATCTTATCATAACAGTTAGATATTTGTTTTTGTTAGACTTGTGTCATCAAGACTTGTGTCAATCGAAGAAAATACCAAAGATATTTGCATATTGAAAAATTAATTAATTATTTATTTATCAAACATTGCATCTTAGAAACTTTAGTGGCATTAAATAATATTTATTAATATTAAAAATGTAAAAAAATAGAAGAAATATTTATTGTATGTAAAATTAATGTTACATTGATATTTCATGAATGTTAAACGTTTAAATCAGAAAGATGGTGATGCTCGACGGTTCTCAGCTGGAGATTAGAAAGTCCATCAAGATTTAGTTTCTTTCTCTCTTTTTTTGCCGTTATTTATTTATCCATTGTATCTTTTCTTATTGCTCAAAAAGAGCATAGACATTACTGCTATTTATCATGCTAGACATTACTGACCGTTGATTTTTTCTTTAAAGATACGCGTGATTACCGACCAAACACTGGCAATCTGATTGTTCCTTTCGAAAGACTTTTGCGAATAGTGAAACATTTTAAAAGAAATGATAATTTTTCATCAGTCGAAAAATTTATTTTTAAATTATTAATAAATTTTCTACTTTTGTTATTACGCTAAAATACATCGTGAAATTTTGATTATTACTCAATTCATATTTCAAAATTTTCTATATAAACCACAAAAAATACTAACTTAACCTAAAACCTAACCTAAACCAAATTTACATAACTGTGTATATAATGAAATCACATTCACTCTTCAATGTGTAGTCATGAAACCAACCATTTTCAATAGCCATTAAGGCACGTAAAAACCCATTTCGAAAAGCAATCAGATGGAACTGAAACCTATTATCATTCATCAAATCGAATGACATCAATACAAATAATTTTGCTTAATAATTTTAAGGCGTAAATGACCTTCCAATTGCGTAACTCAGCTTAAAACGTAAAAAGTAGAAGAATATGATAGATATATAAATCGTATTTTCGTTTCTCTTTTAAAGAATCTTAATTGCATATTTAACACAACACAACAATTAAAATAGAAGGACATTCTTCATTTGACTTACATTAGTTTTTTATTTACCTGAACGTTTTAAAAATATTGATTATAATATTAGAAATCCTATTACCAATTATTAAACTATCTGTGTAAATTTCTATTTTTGTGAGCTCAGTACAAGACGAGGAATAATATAAATAATGTAGTGAGTTTATATTTTCAATATTTCATATAATTTTCCATACTATACCATTATGTATATTTTTGCACTTTGCAATTTTTGACAAATATATAAACACCCGCATCTTATTAATTGTATCATTATGAAACATTAATTATTATATTGTTGTAAAAAATAAACTATTTTCATATTTCAATTATATTATAGTAAATACCTTTCTTAAAATACTAGAACGAATAGGGCAAGTTTATGGACAAGTCTTTGTACATTTGTAGGAGGCATTTATATATGAAGTGTTCAAAGTATAAAGTACATAAACGTATCAATTTGTTCGATAAATTGCACTAGCGACTAACAATATAATATTCTCGTTCGCTTTTGTACACATGTGTAATCTTGTGATGTACGTGTTCACAGAGATGTCAGACGGTAGTCCTTGCAGACGCATGATAACCCTACCGAGGTACCGTTGGCTAAACCGGAAGTAAAGAACACGGGTACACGGTGTCAGTGCCACGAAATTGCTCGGCACCTTCTCTACGGAACGAGAACCGACTGGTATGTGAGAATGCGTTGCTTCCTCTCTGTCAGTGTTCAAAAAATCACGTGTTGGGAACGGCACCCTTCTTCAAGCGACCTCGCTGGTTTCTCGAAACTCCTTTCTCTCTCTCTCTTTCTCTTCGTAAGTAACTATTGAAGTATCAGATGGAAGATCGACGTCTCTCAAGGCCCAGACTTATTATGCTTTATGTTGTCTCTATCTATTGTTTTCTACGTTAATATAGTTTATGATGACCTTTTGGAAAGAAATTTCCACCTTTCTCGAATTATATACTGATCTTAAATATCGGACCTATCTTAATATCTTATAAATAATTAATTAGAATTAAAATATACATACGTGGTTTCCCATCTCATAGTCAGTGAAAGTAAATTAGTAGAATAATTTGTATATTTATGAGAATTTAAAGATGCAGAAATGCAGAGAATGCACGCAATATGCAAAAGAAATATCGAAAAAAGAGTGTTTGTTGTGATGTTATTTAATAACAGAAAGAAAGTCTTTAACGTCCGTCAAAATATTACATAAAAGTTCGCAGTCTAATAATTAATATTACAGTATCGTAATAACATCGTAGCGCTTTTCAGTAATTAAACAAGAGATCTTCATCAACATCAAGCTTAAATTTGTCGCGAGCAATTAGCAAAATTTCTATGACTAATTTTTTCAATTATCCAAGTCAACGTAAAGATACAAACTGACAGGCAACTTTGATCCCTGATATTTCGTGAAAATGATTAACTCAATTTGAAAATTTTATCGCGACTGATATCTCGTCAGAAGCTATTAGTACCAAAATTACAGTTCCAAAACGCCTCTCGTTTTTCAGTCACTCTTCGAACCTCTCTCTTTACCTTGCATCCATCGAGAATCAAGTTTCCAACGATTGCGGTGAATTTACAGCAACCGCAACCGCATTAATTCCGAACAATTACGTGAATTTGCGGACGTTCTGTCCCTGTTCCCAGAGGATCGTTCAGCGAAACGACGAGAACGATTTCCCGAAGTGTGCCGGTTTTCCTCAAAATCCCGGCCGCGTCTCGGGTAAATCCACAAGGTTCTCCGCAAAAGTCAAGGTCAGCCGGTCGTAAACCACAAGCCGGGTCGTTTTATACCGCATACATTGTTCGCTATGTCTGTTCCTCGCAAGCACTTGCACAGCGCGTAGGCCCGTTTCGAGAGAAAGCGAACACCAGTCGGCGAGCAACCAGTTTATGAAAATTACCGCGACCATCGAACGGATGGTCGCCTTTCACGGCTGAACACGTGAACACCGAACTTGAAAAACCTTTAATCGTCATTAAGACGAAGAAGGCGCGACAGTCGAAACCGCGCCGCCTTCAATGGAAGCCCTTCGTACGCGCAATTAGCAAAAATTTATGATTACACGTAGCGGTTTTCTATCGTTCGCTTTTCAACGTTCATAACGTCCATTGTTTGTAAATCTAATCGCGATCGTGTTGTTACTATACGAACGCGGAGAGCTCTCTCTCTCTCTCTCTCTCTCTCTCTCTCTCTCTCTTTCGCATCTTCCTGTATCATTGAATTTAGCGTTTTCGCAGCGATTGCTGTCTCACCAGAACCAGAACACATTGAGTGTCTCATTTGTCTCTAGCGACGGTGAAAAATGTTTTAATCATAATCTCAATTGTCTTTCCGCGAAGCAGCATGGCATGAAGGAACTTTCCTATCTTCGAGATTTTCTAAAATCAGTGTCGTTCTTTTCTTTTTCTTTTTTTTTTTTTAATATGACGTATTTGTATTTTTTGTGTGTAAATTATTGTTTCTTGCATCATATTTCTTTTATATTATATTATATTATATTATATTATATTATATTTATATCATATTTCTTTCATATTATTAATATAATATCTATTATTATTATTATTTTAAAACGAAATATTTTTATCGTCAGAAGGAAACGATATATTTAATCCCTTATCTGTGATTCACGAATTATCGACATTTTGAGCACCGAAAAGATCATATAACTTCCATGACTTAAAAAAGAAATAGTGGATTCAAAGTGAGGATTAAAAGAAAAAGACGAATGGACGTGATGGATGTTTGTGAAAGGAACTCGAACGAGTGAAGTTTTTGATAGATATCACATGTCTGTATTTAGAATTTGACATCATATTATAATGAATTACAAAATAGGAATTACGAAATAGTACGATGTGGTCGTTAAATAAATGCTCGTTTAGATGATTCTTGACCTTGAGAATGTTTCTCAACAGCGTGACCGGTTTTGGGTAAAAAAATCCTATGGGTTTTCCTCAAGGAAATAAGAGACACGTTGATGAGATGCAAATTATTCGCTTTCGCCTTTCGTTCATTTTTAGAAGTTCTCTAATAATATCCAAACATATTATTTAAGACTGCAATTATTCTATAACATTTAGTTACATAAAACAATGTTCTAACGAGGTTCGATTTTTAATAATTCTACTACTCTATATATTTTTACTCTCTCTCTCTCTCTATATATATATATATAAAATATATATATATTTTTTTAAATATAATTTTACAAATTTTATTTATAAATAAAGACAAAATAATTGCAAAGAAAATCTGGGAAAATATCTGAAGAAACTGCATTCTCAAAAATATCTCATCTATAAAATATTTATTTCGAAAATATGAATTTGTATAAAATCTAGTAACTTTTTATTTGAAAAATATTGTTCCGTTTCTTGGATTTTAAAGAGAACATGATATAATAAAGATAAACGATCAATACTTTATTTGATAATACAATTCTTTCTACATATGTACTTCCTCATTGATAGTTATTCGTTGAACTAAATTTTTCATAGAATGAAACAAAAAATATTGCTCCTCTCATGAAGATGCAAAGATAGTAAAAGGGGAAATAGTTGATTCGTGACCGGACGATTGAATTCCCTATTTTCTAAACATCCGAACGAAACACCGAGCGAATGTGCGTTGCAATACATTGTACGATTTGACCTCTCATTCGACAGGCATCGGTCGAAGGTAGTCGCTCGGTTGGAAATAAATTCCTGGATGGCAGGCGGTATTTCTACAACCAATTTGAGATGTTCGTGACCAGGGTGCAGGGACGATAGAGATCTATCCTCGTCGGGGTCAACGTACCTCTGCAACTGGAAAAAATGCTACGTCGCACGGATGAGAACCACCAGATCGCGATTATTACGCTATTAGAAGTAGAGATGGCATCAAGTGCAACACGTTCGATGTCTAAATTTTGTTTCGTGGATTTCAAATATTACTCGAAGGTAAAAGTATATATTTGCAATGTATTCATTTTTATACAAATAAGTTCAATGTCTAAGTTTTGTTTCATAGATATACTTTCAACGAATACACTTGTAGTTTGATACATATACTTTCGAAACTAAATATGTTTTAATGAATACTATTCAATGTATATATTTTGTAGTTCAATGTATGAATACAATGAATTTCATCAAGTTCAATGTATATATTTTATATAAATAAATTAAGTTCGATGATGGAGAAGCGAGCTCACTCAACATGAAAGTGTGATGAAAACCACGTATAGTTTTGTTAAGTCAAGAACCTCTGATCCACGTTGAAAGTCGTACACAAGATTTGGGGATTTCCTGAATTAAAAGATGTCAATCTTTGTTTCATCAGTATTATCTTCTTTGTTAACCGTCAGATTAAGTTAGATTCCTGGAAGCACTTAGAAATATTGGAAATATTTGTAAATGATTTGAATCCAATCTACTATTAAGGATTCTCGATTCTATCAACATTCGAGTCTACTTGATAGTGGCTCTTGCGTGACATTCGAAATGATCTCACTTAAATTCGAGTATATTTGAAACTACCAACATTTGGATCGATTAAAAGTTCGAACCTATTAGTGAGGTACTCGATCCCATCTCTAGTTACAAGAGTATAAGTTATACATCGTGCGTACATGGTGTATGTAAAAGGAGAGAAAAAAAGCTGTGTCCGATACCTTTGGACGGGCGTCGAGTTAATTAAGTTTGCGCGTACGCTCGAGATCGGACTCTGCGGCGCGCATCGAAACATCGCCGAAGGGTTTTCGAATACCGAAAGCATCCGTGAATTATCTTCCGGCGGCGATCGTTTTTCGTTTTTCTTGCGCGGCACAGCCGTGAGAATCGCATTATAATCGCGAGGCGGAATGAATGAATCGGCGTACCTCGTTTTCGAATCAGTCGGGGAAACAGATTTACGTGAGAGTTACGCAGGTTTCCACGGGTTCCACGTGGTTTGAACGCGGTTCTTCCTTTTGATAGATGCGTTCCTCTTGCGTGAACTGAAAAATTGCTTTGGTTAAAAAATTGAACAAAAGAGATGACGTTCTTTTTGATCGAATTACGAAACTTTAAAGATCGTGGAATTAAAGGTGCATTTTGTGAAAATGTGAATGTCTGTTACTAAATTGTTGGTACAATTTTAATTTGTCAATTAACTGGATTGGCTCTTAATCCTTAAAGAAATGGAATAAAAAAGTTTTTTGGATGGATGCACTTTCTTCTTGTGAGTTAATATTTATTGCTACTGACTCGCAATTTTATTGGAGAATCACGTTATTTTACAGATTAAATTAGACCGTATAAATTATTAATTTTAGGTCATCTTGGTAATAATGACAGAAACACAGTTAGTTAGATTTTTATTTTAAAGAAGTTAATATAAAGACAATAAACAATAAACTGTAATAGTGAATCTTATTTTGTTGCAGCATCATAGAATTGAACTACGTAATCATTCAAATTCAATGTACATATCTCTCCAATAAATTCTAACTTCTACACGCGCGTTCGGGTTTAGATCATTATATATTTCGTTTTATCAATAACACTGTTCAATGATAAACGTTCCAACACTTTCATAAATAATAACACATTAGACCTATTATTATTCGATCTATATGTTCCCGATTCAATGGCGTTCGCGCAGTTAATATGCTTTCATAGCTCGTTAATTAGTTATTTTTTAATTCCACCTGATCAACGATCGTGACTGAGAATGAGGGATCGGAACAATCTAACGAGAAGCGTATGAATTAAGTAACTCGAAATTGAAATTGTTAATTATCCATGACTAAAAACTGGCTATGGAAATTTATAAAAAAAAAGCCGATATACCATGAATCCGACAGTTCGTTTCTCAGTTCGATGAACGTGTTATTAAGGATTTTAACGTAGCGTGCAATCACCGCCGGTAAAATTAATTTTAATCACACGTAATCGTGACAGGCATGGATGCGAAAATTGTTACTTGTTGTTGCCGTTCGTTCTAGTTCGTCCTTCGTGTCAGCTTCTATAAATGGTGACATTTTATACATAAAAAAAAGATATGGTATTTTATAAAAGGAAAACACAGGAGAACATTCGATAGTTAGAAAACAATATTTTTGTGATTCGATTTTGAAGCAGTTTATATCTACGAAGAAAAAAAGAAAAAATCTATAGAAAGACATATAAAATATTAAAAATTTTAAATCTAAAATAGAATAATTACTAGGGTAGTAGATGAGATAAATTCTTATTTATTTAGTTAAATTTATTTAATTATATTCGTAAAAAATATAAAGTTGCATAAATCCAATTGTAATTTACTGTTCAGTAATGAGAATGAACATATTTATGATCGATAGCTTTGTAGAAATTCGAAAAAAGAAAATAGCAAGTTCCCGCAATTAATTTAGGTGCGTCTGAATTTTGATGTAACACGCGTTAAAATAATTTTCCTTTTTTTACATTTCGAATCTAAATAATATATATTAGTTAAATTTTCATATTATCGTTAGTCTTCGAAGGATGATCAACTCTTCCAAAGGATATGGCGTAATGTGGACAGTGTTGCAAAAATTGCGAAATATAGTAAAATTATCTTGCGATCATCCTTGTGGAAGGATAATGAGCATATCTGCTAGTTAAGACAGTAACAATTTAATGAATTTTCTTTCAAATATTTCGCTTTGCGTCAATTCAAATGAATATTAATAAAATTGTTACTTTCTTTTGCTACAAAATAATAATAATTGAAAAAAATCATTGCAGACTCAAACTAATTAATGATGTGAGCAGTAATCGCCACTAAATTAAACATAGTTGTAATTAATATTCTGTACCTGGTTTTACGAAATTTTATTTTTTTATTATATTCGCAGAAACTTTACTTAACAAGTAAATAAAAAAATTTCCAGCGAAACTGACTAAAAATTTTTGTCCTTTTCAGACGATGCTAAACTTAATTATCCAGATCTCACTTCCAACGCTAATTTCTAAGTACAAAGTACATTCCAACAAAACATCATATCCAGACTAAGTTTGGAGATAGCACTTCACGAGCACACTATCATTGTCCAGCTCTAAACACCACTTTCGAATC
This sequence comes from Melipona beecheii, assembly GCA_032399605.1. NCBI lineage: Eukaryota > Metazoa > Arthropoda > Insecta > Hymenoptera > Apidae > Melipona > Melipona beecheii. The sequence goes on from JAUCMO010000507.1 coordinate 8,498,925, forward strand.
CTCAAACATTTCTACGAACTATCTCGAGGTAAACTATTTGACTTTCCTCCAAATAATTATTTCAACAAATTCAACAATTAAGATACATGCATCGTTATGTAAATCGATTAAAGAATTCTATCGTGTTTGTTTTTCAAAAAGCAAGAAATTAATTGTTGAAATTTTTATCTTGATTAGTATGGGACTAATTTGAATCCCATACTAACCATTAATACTGGAATTACGAAAGTGCTCAGAATGGCTTTCACGTGATTCCAAGAATTTGATACGATCAAGAATTTGAAGAAATACCTGATAAAAAGAAAAAACGTTTTATTAAAAAGATAAGTTATAATTTAGTGTTTCTTGAAATACTAATACAACAGATAATACAAAATGAAAAAAATATAATAACATCTTCACTACGACTCCAAAATATTCTACGGTACAAAAATGAAATATAAAACCAGATAATAATAAATATAGTGACATTAAATGATGTTAAATACATTTCAACACAACAAAGGCAATAAGTAAAAAACTGCATGACTTGTGCCTCAGTACGATTCGTCTCATTGAAAGGCCCAGAATCAACTGTTCTGACTAGGAAATGAAGATGACTTTTTTGCCATAAAATTTTATTGATATGCAAACATTTGAATCGACAGAAAACAAATTACAGGCGCGATCACTCAGTACCAGACAACGCTCCTCCGACTCGAGGTCTACCCTACGTCCCCCTCACAAATCACGTGACCCAAATCAACCAATCGCTAATTTTCGTTGCATTAGCGTTGCACCTGAAGAGGCCAGATTTTTTGGGTTATCCCGCTAAAATCACTTTCAGTGATAAAATGTAACAAAACGAAGAAAATCGAGATTCAAGATTCTTTCACGCGACTCCAAAAATTTTATACTACGAAAATGAGATTTTTAACGAAAATACGCTTTATTAAAAAAAAAAAAAAAGGAAACAAACGAAGCCAGAAATGAAATTTTCGCAGCCAGAGATCTAACGAATGACATTGGAATGGAAATTGATTTCAAAATAAGAATGAAATGATCCAGTTGGCGGATCCTTGCGTGGTCGATGGCAAGTTCGGGGTCGAGTACCTTTTTACACGGCGAGTGTATCTTCCAGGAAAGTGGCGCCTTTCTCGTGGCGAAAGAGGTCGTTGGAGAGGGCCACGGCGGTGGCGGCGGCGGCACAGCGAATGTGGAGTAGAATCGCATTACGAGCGGGCTGAGTAACGGAGCGGGCGCGGAGTAGAGCGTATCGCGTGTCGTCTCCTCGTTGACGAGCGGTGTTCTCGCGCGGAATATTCCTTCTGCTCGTCAGTCGCGTGCTGACCAGCCGGTCGACAGTGTCTACCGCTCGAAATTTTTCCTTCTCCTTTACCTTCGTGCCTCGATTTCAAATTCATCACAGAAACTCTTGGTGAATATTGTTGTATCGAACGTACAATTATAATAACAAACGTTAAACGTTAAAAATTATACTTTATATATATATATATATATAAAAAAAAAAATCATTAATTGTACGATCGGGAAATTTTGTCAAAAGCAAAAAAAAAAAAAAAAACATATTGACAGTGGAGTACGTGTCTGAATGGACTGGTTGATCGAGTATGAACGGTTAACAAGAGGAACGCGTGTGCGAATAATCGATCGAATATCGGCTGGTAGGGTGGCCCGTTGGAAGTTTCAGTGATCGATTGGAATCGATAACGCGGGGTGGATCCGGCTAACCGGTCGAAAGGAGCAACGTACATGAGCTCGATCGACGTTCGTTCCCTCTTGATGAGTCGCGTTCGACCGTCTCGGATCTGAGGATCCGATCGACGTCGAAGGGCCGCGCATTGTTTCTCCCCCCTCGATTGATCTTCGGACAGAAGAGGAGAGAAGGAAACCGGCGTGCACGCACACGATGCTGAACGACAACGCGTGGAAGCACAGGCGGGTGCCTGTCCCCAAGAGGTGAGCTTTCATTCAGTTTGTTTCGAGCCTCTCGAGCGCTACGCACTGGTATTTTCTTTTTTTCGATAGTTTCGTGGAACAATTTCTGTTTCTACGAGTTACAGAAACGCTTAATTTGAAAACGAAACTTGGAAGGAATTTGAATTTGAAGAAAATCGAATATCACAAGAGGTTTGATCCTTATTGTGTATTTCAATGTCGTAACATCAATTTACGCTCGTGTATTTGAAAGAGAAAAAGCAGTTTTCAATTTTCAATTTTTCAATTCTTCAGACTGAAGATTAATAAACACGAATTGCGTATGCTTTGAATGCTTTACATCTGACACTGATGTGACGTTTTGCGATAACTAATGTTCACTGAAAAGTAAATCATAAGGAAAGGGTTAAACATTCACGGTCATGGTCTAATTGCAATAGTATATTTGTAACTTGTTTAACATTTTTCCTCGTTATAATTTCTTTGCAATAATAATAATGTATAGTGCTAGTTTTTGGTAAAAGTATAGCAATGATAATCTTGTTCTCTGCTTTCATTTGCAGTTCTTTTTTTACATTCCATCAGAACACGCTTTTTCTATCATTAAGAAATACATATAAACGAATCATTGTTAATATATACGTTTCGTGTCAAAGTTTTTTTTTCATTCATCGGAATGAAAATGATGGGTTAAAATTTTTCTTCCTGCGTCGGAAAAATTATCGATCGGTTCACCTGTAAATCGCCAGAGCGTGTAACAACGCGAAAATTCCGTAGTAATTGAAATTGAAATAATCGTAACTTTATTCGCGAAACGTTATTCAACAGTCACGTTTGCTCGAAGTATGTCATTTTTAGTTTACTGACATATGGTCTCAGTCATCATGATTCTCAGTGTTTTGTCGTCAAAACGGTAACCACGATTGCCCCCAAGTAGTTCCGTTCAACTGTACGTAACTAGTATGTCGCTGAACATTTGACGATAGATCGACGCTGATTATTCATGCCGGTTTACCTAATTGATGCTTCTTTTCATTATTCACGACGAAAGCAAAGATAAATTCAAGTCCGAAGATTAGAGGAAGGATAGAGTAAATGTTCGTTTAAAGATCGTTAAAAATTTTCAACTCGATTAATGTCCAGTCGTTGGTCACTTTATTAATCATCAAAATGTAATTGAATTCTCGTCAAAACTGATAACTATGACGAATGACAGTCATTATTTTCGCTTTCAAAACGCTTTTCCTATCCTTGGTCGACAATCCAACGAGATTTCATCGATCAACGCGTCGATCGCGTTTCGCTATTTCTTTTTTTCTATCTCGTAAAAAAATTTTTTAGAAAGAAAGAAAGTGGCTTTCATCTTTCTCCTGATTGAAGCGTATTTTCATAGAATAACTTTAGCAAATGTTATTCGTTAGATTCGGTATTCAAAAGTAGCGGAAGGAAAAAGAGAAATAAAAATTTATTATTCGATAAAGATTCCCAATAGTTTTTCCAGTTCTACTAAAATCTATCAGAAATTATCAGTAATCTGACAATTCAACGATCTTCCAACAATCTTAAAAACAATCGACAAACAATTTATTTAAACAGTTTTTATTATTCTAAAACTGACAGATAACTTTTATTTCTATTCGACCGAGGAACAAAGCACTTTGGATGGCAAATAGTTCCACAAATTATGACAAATCGTTATTAGGTGATGTAATCAGGCAACAAACCGTAGAGTATTCATCTTGGCAATATCCCGCGTTGCGCGTTTCGGTACGCGTTTCAATTGAACCCTGAATCGGAGAGCGGAGAGTGCGAGAGAACGGAGTTGATGAATCGTCGCCTGGTCTCGGACACAAAGCGTGAGAGTGGAGATTTCGTGTTTGAAATCTATATATCAGCCGGCATTCGACACGTTTAAAATGCTTAACCCCGGAATACCGACGGGTTCAGCAAACGTATATACGAAACTGCTGTTAATAGATACGCCGTCTGTCCCTTTTACTATCGCTGCGGTCAAACGCGTTTAAATTTATAGCCTATAGGATCTCTTCCTTCCTTCCTTCCTTCCTTTCCTTTCTTTCTTTCTTTCTTTCTCTTCGCTTTTTCAACTGGTAGCTGGTGAATTATTAACAACCTCTCGAACCTCGGTCGAACCTTGATCGTGAACTCTGGCTGGGCTCTGAAAGGGACTCGAAGCTAACGAAGGGCAAGATCGGTTTAACAAAGCAAAGAATATCGTGCAAGTGGTTATATTGCTCGTTATCGAGAGGTTGATTGAGGTTCGTTCGATTCTCAGACTTTTTCCGGTTTGAGACGACGAGATTCTCGATCTTGCGCGTTCGTGTTCGCGGATGTGCTTAGAAACATTAGAACTAGAAATTATAGAAAATTTGTCAATTTTCGATAATTCTTTGGAAAATGTTAATCATATTTCTTTTCAAGAAATTTATTAATTCTATTTCATCTTACGATTCTTTCAAAAAAATTTTCTATCGAAATTCGATGTGTACAATATATTTGAGTTGTAAGTTTAACATCCTGTACGCGTAATAATGTCCGGTACAGTTAATCGTTAGCGCACAGTTGCACCTAATTGACATGTACTCTGGCAGTACATAGTTAATTTTATTATATACTTAATGTAATTAATAAATATGATAGTAATCGTTTTGTGCCTTCAACACGGCCACTTCTAAATTAATCAGTTTTCGATCGTGTAGCTCAGACAATGTAGAACAAAATGATTCGATCTACATAAAAGAACCGCCGTATAATTCTGATCAAAGTAATACAAAGAACGAAGAAGATGATGCTGCCAGATGATCAATCAAGTGAAGTTTATCTTGCGTCAAACATTTCCTCCATATAAATTGTGTTCTTACGATTATTTATCGAGAGTTTGACAACAGTTCTCATCCACGAGCTTTCTCTTCATTTGAGATAATATATAAGATTCGGATGTTATACTATAGACAATTCGTTAATTGCCGAAATACACATACACTATTAGCTAGAACTACGTCTAAAACATATAGATTTTATAATCTCGATCTCTCAGATACATAGAGTTTTTAATATCTTTTAATATCAATATACATTTCTTCCTCGCCTGTACCATTTTGCTACGTTATGTACGTGTCTATCATTATATAATGTATTCAAAAACTATGCAGGAATTATTATTATATATATATATATATATTAATATATGAATTAAATATATATAACGAAATATTACACTTAATTACGTAATACAAAAGCGTATTCAAATTTTCGAACGATCACACAATAATTCTTCGAATTTCTTCTCCCAACGGTGTAGTACCCGGGGAAAAATCTGGTCCTCTTTGAATCGTTCATCTCTCTCCTTTTAATTTCATTTTTCAAAAAAGGAAATATGTGTCTTGCTGTGTTGCTCGCGTGACTCATCCTGTGATTTCTTCATCTACAATCGTAACTATTAATCCATCGATTGTGTAACTTTTGATTGAGCAATTATATTATAATGAATATGTAATTAATATAATTAACAGAACTGCCGACAAATAAAACATAAAATTTCCATCAGTGACATTAAAGCAAAAGAAAATCTTTGTAGTAAGCTTTTATTAGGAGTACCCATAAATAATGTTTTTTTCATTGCAACAAACATTGCCATCTAACGACGATAATTTAAATAAAATAAAATTTTGTACAGTATGAAAAAACGAAGAATCGTTCAAGTCTCTGAAAATACACTAACGCAACAAAAATTATCAATCGGACATTCTATGGATGTGAAAGTCAATTTTCAAGTCTCTAAAAACACATTGTTCTACGTCTGTGGAACATCTAACAAAAATTATCGATTGATCATTTTGCCAGTTCCGGTGTTAACAACGAAACGAAGAAATAAGTAAATTTATACGTCCAATTGTGTTTTGACAATCGGCGCTTGTAATTGGCAGACGACGCAACCGGAAGCCAGTGGAAACGCGCTCGTTGTTCCCACGCGAAACGCTTCATCCATTACTCCACAACATAGATTCGCGCGGAATAATTACTCGAGCCGCGTTGAAAAAGTTTTATATCGAACGGGAGAAAGACGGATCGAGGCATTCCTAAATGACGTTTAGATGCATCACACGGACGAGCACCGACCGTGTAATGGATTAAAGGTTATCCGACAGGACCCGCTGTGTGCAACTGTAACCGAACAAATCGATCCATCACGTTGATTGGACACCGGAATAAACGCGAATATCGCAGGCTCGATCCGCCTGCGCGTTTTCGTCGACCATTCGCGATTATTTCCTTTCTCGTCGTGTACGTGCCACTGCGCGAGTCTCCGCGGCGCGATGACGACTTACTTTACGAGTTCGATTCTCCTCTACCGATTCTCTTCTGTTGCGACTTTTCGATATTGCGCAAGAAGGATATTCGAGTCTTGCTTTAAAAAAGAGAGAGAGAGAGAGAGAGAGAGAGAGAGAATGTCAACTTTTATTTATTCGCAAAGTTGTTCATCAACTGAAGACTGATCACAGTAATTTCGACTTGAATTGGTTTCTTAATTGCGTTGTCCTTCAATTTGAGCGAGATTGCAACTATGTCAGCTTCTTAATTGCGTTGTCCTTCAATTTGGAACGTTTTCTTCGCGGAGTGAAAAATTCGTGGGATTAGAAATTTGAAAGGAGAAGGTAATAATTTTTTAATTATTAGGGTCGGTGTATTGTATTATTCCTTGACGCGAAGACCTCTACTCGCGAAGTTAAAAGTAGGCGAGGAGAGATTAGAGTAGTTTTAATTGAGTTGGTTTCTTTTAATTCTTGCGATCTTGTGGATGGTGTAATTTATTTCCGTTGAAAAAAAAAGTTACAACTTGAAGTATGAAATTTCATTACGTTAGACATATTGAAGTATGAAATTTTGTTATGTTAGACATGTTGAAGTATGAAATTTTGTTATGTTACGGAGGTTAATTAGAAGAATTTTTTAGCGTTATTTGCGAGATCACAGTTAACAGTTCATAGTTAACACGTTGAAGTATAAAATTTTTTATAATACTAAAATATAAAATATAAAAGTTGCGAGGTTACTTATTAACCGAGAAGAAAGATTCAAGAGGGAAAGTAATTATTTCATTTGAAATTGTAATTAACTAATAATAAATTTGTTTCGTTGCACGTTATTTAACAGGTAAACTACGTATAAATGTATGAATCTTGATCGAAAGCGAGACGAAGATTAATGTCTGACGACTGTTGGAGATTGACTTGCACGATTCCTATTATCTATAATCGTAAAGTTTTAATCACAAAGTGAAAACTTTATAAAAAAATGTTTCAACATACCGTATATAACGAACGTGTAATTCTATAATCAAAATAATTATATAATTGATTTAATAGAGTGGAGGAACGTATTGAATTGCATAATTTCACAAACGTAAAGAAAGTATCATCTATTGAATTCAGGCTTCGTAATAAAATGTTAAAGTGAATTTCAAACAGCATGTAATGGAAGGTACAAGGAAGTCGTGCAAATCACTCGTAGTAAAATCACACAGACCTTGATTTTTCTTCAAAGCTAAAAGCCAAGTAACAATCTTCACCAGTTTCTAGGAATTGGAACTAGCTAAATCATAATTTTTAGCTACATTCTTTCTTTTTCAATTATGTTCTTTTTTTCCTTAGCTATATTCTTTCTTTTAAATTCATAAAACTATGAAACAAAGTGAAATCCATATATCTATATGTAATAGTATAAATAGTATTATATATAATAGTATAATAGTATTATTATATATAATATAATAATATAATAAACAGTATATATAGGATTAATAGTATGAATAGTATTATCTTGAAACGAATGTTATAATAATATTATAAACTAATATAATAACATAGTAATATTATAAACTAGCATTGTATCATGAATTTAACGATATTAAATATCATTATACAACATTGTAGAAGATGATGACCTATGGGTAATGAAGATTAGATGTTTTAGGTGATATTATAGGGGATCAAAAATTTAATGCTTAAACTTCTTATTGAAGAATTTATTAAATTAATAATTTTCATAGAATTTGAAATCTACATAAAATTTATTGTATTAAAGTATTTGGATTTTATAAAATTATATGTTAAATTAAATAATTGTATATATAATATATATATTATATTATTTAAATATATATATATAATTGATGATTATTAGAAATCTATCTGAAATATTGTTGATAATAACAATATTTCAAAAAGATTCGAAAGATAATAAAGTACCTAGCTATTTTTATATACCAGCCCAACAATCTATCCATCAAAGAATCAGTTTATGAAGAACTTGTAAAAACCTGTCTGGAATACCAAGAATACAATCGAGTTTCGCTAAAGTTATTTTTCTTGTCGTCGGGACGCTTGGTTTCGTTGAAAACGTTCAATCTGTCCGACTGAACGTCTCACGAAAGAGCTACCGTTTTCTGTAATTACCTTCGGTACGTCCACTCCCGACCACTTTCAGTTAGACAGATTGAGTTAATTGCTTTCAAAAACACTGCTATTAAGTATAAATCACTGTTGAGATTTATCGCGTTCAACATCCATCCCGACCCGTCTTCGCTTCTTCTTGCACTCCTGTACGCACTCTGTGAATTCTCTGCTGACTCGCGATATAAATAAAAGTAGAGTAGCACAGCAGACTTTTTGACAACGACCATTATATCATTATCTACGTTCTTACGAGTTGGATTAATTGCACCTTTTTTTCATTCTGTAAAATGTTCCTCCGACAGAGAGGCATATTTCCTCTGGACGAATGTCGCATCTGATTATCTTAGAGTAGGAAATTTTTCTTACTTGGAACGTCCTGTCGTGTCATTACTACGTTGAAAACATCTTTGATTCTCTTCGTTCGATCGAATATATTTATTCTCTGCCTTGCGACAACTTTATTTGAAAGATAAAAAATTCGAGGAACTTGAAATATTTCGACACACGTGTTACGCGTTCGTTATTTACACATTCAAGAAATGCTAAAACACATAAATTGAAACTTTCGAAATTGATTGCGATGTATTAAAGATTTACAAATTAGCTATGCTCGTAATATCAATATGAGTTAGATTCATGATGAAGGAACGATACTTGGACCATCGAAAATGTGAAAATCGAAAGTTGATCGAAATATCGAGAATTGTCCAAACATTGACAAATTGAAGAGAAGGGAAACAAAATTGTGTTAAATTCCAGAATCCTAACAGTTGACGAAAAGAATCGTTCGCAGAGTAAATTATTTCAAAATTGCCAAGAAAAGGCAAAGAGTATAGTCGTGAGAGACACCTGTCCCAAAAGAAAATTCTAAACGCGAGCGTTCAAACTGAGTTGTCCCAAAACTCCCAAAAAGAAAGAAAGAGAATCGTCGTAAGCCACTGTCGTAGAAAATTGCCCTGAACCCTCGAAATCCCACGCACGTGGCAATACGTGAAATACACCACGATAGTAACTCTATTAAAGTACCACAAAGTACCAATTGAAGAAAGGATCGAACTGAAATCGTAATGGAACTAACGGAATGCGTATTCGTGTCTTCTTTTGTCGTCGTTGAGGTGAACGACCCGCGATCGAAGGAGAACCACACACGGTTTCATGTTAACCTAGCTCTTTACGGGAATCGAAAGTCGTGCATGGCGTATCAATATCACGCGGACTGATGGTTCTCCAAAGGCGGCTCCGATGTTACGGGGGCCATTATTACCATGAACTCTCACTGACGACTCGTGACGAACGCGAGACGCCGCGCCAGCGTGTCTGCACTTTCGATCGCGATTCCCTCCAACGACATTGACCGTTCGCGTGTCTTCCACCGGATACGATTTTCCAAGTTGTCACGATAATTTGCTGGCTAAGTGGTTTTACGTTAAATCATTAAACGTCTTCCGGGATGTTCCCCTGAAACGGAAATGGAAAGGAGAGTCGCTCGTATCGTTTGCATATCGGCGTCGATTATTTTAGCCTGCTATTGTGCGTAATTGGAAAAAATCAAAGCTCGTTCAGAGCTCTTTAATTTTTTCCTTTTTTATTACTTATTTAATATTTAGGTTAGGTTAGGCTGCGATTTTTAATCGTGGTTCACTACGATTTGTTTGCTAAAAAATTAATTTATCATAAACGTAGTTTTCTAAATTGTAGTTATATTACTGAAATATGTGTCAATTGCGAATGTATATATAGAAATTATATTATATATTATATATATTATATGTTTGTATATAATTATAAATTATATTATTCAGTTACAATTGTATTCAATTATACACGATATTATTCAGTTACATTGTACAAACATTAGATTTTTCGTTGTATAAAATATCATTTAATTTTTCGAGTTATGAAATAAATACGTTATTAAGATTTTTGAGCGAAAGTGTACATTTATATTTGAGGGACTGAAATTGAAGGAATTTACGAGAAGAAAAGACTCGATCCAATGATAACTCTCGATGACTCACATTGGGATAGCAAAATGAATTTATTAGAAAAAAAGAACAAACAAATTTTAAACGATATAGGAATACTATATCGAGGATATACATCAAAATTAAAATTACAAATCATTTTTATTTGAAAAGTTAAATCTAAATAGGCTAAAGAAAGCTTATTTTTATTCTTCGAATGCTCAGTAAAATTATCAAAAGTCTAGAAGTTTAATGTTGAACGAGGATTTATTTGATATATTGCAATAAGCCTTTTTGAGCTTCCGATAAGTAAACTAATTATTCGCAGCGAGCAGACGAGTCAGATGATCTGTACGATATTTTAGTACGAATTGAATATTCATCAAGGGGTTAAAAAGAGGATGGATTTCAAAATTATACGGAATAATTAGAATTAGGATAAAATTGAAATTTGACGGGCCATGGATATGATTAGAGATAGAACTTTTCAAGTCCAATTTAAAATTTTAAAAATAGTAGAAATACTAATTATTAAAGAACATTAAAAGAACATTGAGACCTCAAAATTATTTAAAAATGAATGAATATAAATCGCTTTCACTTTTATAGTGTTTCAAATAAGTGAAACGAACAATCGACATTCTGACGATTACTACCAAATCTTCTTCAGTTCTTATCCTTAAGTAACATCGTCTTCAACCTTTTTACAAATAAAAGAATCGTAACTGAACGAGTTAACGAAACTGTGTAACGTAAAAAGAAAAAAAAAAGAAAAAAGAAGAAAAATAAAAAGAAATTGTAGCAAACCGTGCTTCAATCGACGAGAAGCGGAATTAGAGTGTCTCAAACGCGCATAATTACTGTTACTTTTTCACGACGTCGCGCGAGATTCCAGTTACAATATCGCGCTCACGTTGGAACACCTCTCGTGTCAATTTCTACTTCTCGCTCTTTCGCGCTGTTCCGACAGAGCTCGGTTCCACGCGAGCCTAGGCATTTGTTCGTTGAAAATACGTAGTCATCGCGCGGTTTGCGCCAGTCGTAGACAATTTTCCACGAGCGAAGGAAAACGGAACGGCCTGAGAGAGACCTCTTATTATCCGCGATCATCGAAATGAAAAAAAAAAAAAAGAAAAAAGAAAAAACTGTACGACTTGTATCTCAGTACGATTCGTCTCACTGAGCAACTGCCCAGAAGCAACTGATCTGACTAGGAAATGAAGACGACTTTTTTGCCATAAAATTTTATTGATACGCAAACATTTGAATCGATACAAAACAAATTACGCGATCGCTCAGTATCAGACAACGCCACTCCTACTCGAGGTCTACTCCACGCCTCCTCACGAATCACGTGACCTAAATCAACCAATCGCTAATTTTCGTTGCATTAGCGTTGCACCTGAAGAGGCCCGATTTTCTGGGTTAGCCCCGCTAAAATCACTTTCAGTGATAAAAAGGACTGAAGGATGCCGGCAGATCTTTCAGACACGCTTCGTTGTGCTCGGCAGTCATTTACAAACAATCTTCAAAGACGAAGGAGAGAAATCGAGATAACAGTGAAGTTCGTGGAAAGTCGGAATTTGAGAAAATTAGGCGGAAAGTGAATTAAGTAGATCCGAATTTGTTTTCCAACGACGAGCTTTTTCTGGCTTCGTCAAGCAAAATGTGATATTGAACTTTTAATTTGTATCATCGTACCACGGGGGAAACGTAACAATTTGGGGTTTCACTCTACTAGTTTTGGAACTTTTAATTTAATTTGATTTTACTGCTAATTAGATTTTACTATGTAGACACAATTTTACTGTCCCAATATAAATTATAATCGTCTATGACCCGATACAGAGAGTCAATGTTTGATGTAATATAATTTTATAGTGAATTGCCCTTATTTTAGAGTAGACAGAAATGTGTTATTATAAAGTTATTTTTAAAGAAGATACTGGGTTGAAGGAAGAATTTGAGGGTTGAGAAAACAATCATCTGGAGTTGATACACCAATGACGAATTATTTTATGACTTATAGCTTTAATATCGTGATTAGTAAAATAGGAAAATGATATTTTATGAATGTGATAACTTATCGAATTCGACGTTTTTATCTTTTCTGGAATTTTAAAAATTGCCTTTATAGCTTCTAAAATTGTTTTTCATAGAAAATCCAATCAGAACTCATTCGTTGCAACTAGAATGTAAAACACAAAAAAAATACAACAAAAATGTGTGAATTGTTCAAAGTGTTTACATTTAAAAAATAAACATTTAAAAAATAAACAAAATTTATTTCTTTAATCTACAAGATACAAATCAAAGTATTATACAAATTTGCATAGAATTCATAGTCTAGGTATAAACAGAGGACGACCTTTCAAAATTCACAAGCTATTGCGCAAACCTAGCCTTGTCTTCCTTATTTCTCAAAATATTCTCAGGTTTGTTAGAACAATTAACTGTTGCATCAACGATGGCCCGTATAAAGTAAAGCTAAAAGATAGCTCGTTTAGTTTGAACTTTGTACGTGCATCAGGAAAAGAAAACTATCGTTTTGTCAAATTGCATAAAATTTGTATGACTGATAGGTCTAAGAGGGCTCGAGAATGATATATGTGACACATTATGCGCGCGGTTACGTCGTGTTGTAAGCCGTTAAGGCAGTCAAGGTATACCTACGTACTGCTTGACCAAACAAAAGTGAAGACAAGCACGCACGGCCACTCACAGAAGTATTTAAATAAAGGTTATTCACACAAGTAACTGTACATACACGGAGATTATTATACAAAACATTTATTGCGTGTGCAAAAAAATTGGTGTACGTACGCCACGAGTAATCGCCTAGAAGCTGTCAATAGTAAAATTTCTCTTCTAAATTTCTTACTTTTGTTTTAGAAAGTCAAAATGAAGTCAAACAATTTTATATTGGTTGAAAAGTAGAATTATTATAATAATTCGTTTTCCGATATTAACAACTTTTATTTATTTGCACATTGCCGTAGCAGAAATTTGGAGCATCCTTTGCTCTTTCAGTGAAGTAAATTTAATTATTGCAATATTTTAAAAATTTGTAGAAATGAAATTGCACGTATTGCGATTACAAGTTTTCGATTTGAAATATAATTGTTTGCTGTTCCATGTATTTTAGAATGGCGAATAAAATATTTATTTATACAAAATCTTAAACAGAAATCTAATATTTTAGTTTAATAGTTTAACAGTCGAAGTAACGTTTAGAATTGACAAATAGAAATGAATTAAATATATAATGCCACGATTAAATTAATTAAAAAAAACTATGTAAATTTTTATTAATCTAGAATTAGACGAGACTTACTTACAGAGACTTGCTTCAATGGTTCATTTAAGAGTTAAGGATCGTTATTTCCTTCGAAGCTCCAACGTGCCCCAAAATTTCGAACTCGGGGGGAATGTGCAAAAATTCACGGACGAAGAATTGGCATCACTCGCGCACATTCTCGTCGGCATCTTCATCTTTTCTCCAAGATCGATTCTTGCCTCGAAGGTCTGACCTGACTGGCGGCGAGGCAGCCATAAGTTTTCCGCTTGCACGTTGCACGTTCCACGAGGAATCGCATCGCGTCGTTCGTGGTGGAAACTTGAGAGGGATGTTCAAGCGATCCAGACGATCGCTCGTCGGAAGAAACGAATGCGTTTGCAGATAAAAGAAAGCAAGGAATGAACGGTATCGATGGTGAGACGTGGTGTCAACGACACGCGAGAAAGACGTAAGCGCTTCTAGGAATACGTTCGTGAAACACTTCGTGGAACGCAGGAAGGGCCATCACGCATAATAAAGATACTTGAGGAAACTCGATTCTTTCACGCGTGTTTTCTGAACTTCACTTGGATCAAATCAAATCGATTTTTATCGTGTCAGATGGTAATACACTTTAGAAAGTAAAAACGTACGTCGAGAGTCTGCTGATCAGTTGTTTGACATCGTCATTTTATGATGGGGAGAATTTGTATTATTTTCTTCTTCTTTTCTTTTCTTTTCTATTGAGAAAGAAAGATTTATAAACGTGCATCGAGAATTTACTGATAAGTCACTTGATATTGTTACGAATTTGTATTTTTTTTTTTTACTGAAAAAGAAAAATGTAAAAACGTACGTCGAGAGTTTGCTAATCAGTCATTTAAGTCGTGCAGTTTTTTATTTAACGGTGTATTGCATTTCAACTCCTAAAAGTATCGTTCATTTAGTTTCAAAAGTTCGATTATTTATTATTTATTTGACATCATCGTGATGTCAGGAGAATTTGGAAAATTACCATTAGATCATTCACTAAATGTCGCTAAATAAATTTAGCAAACACCTCGTATGTTCATCTGAATTGAGATCCATGGAAATCCACGATCTAATATCTAAATCTGGTAATTCCTAGTCTCGTGAGGTAACATTATGCAAATTTCAACGTCGTTCGTTTTTATGGAAAAAACGACGGTTTCCCACTGGAAAACCGGGTTCGAACTCGTACGCGATACATACGTAAGAAATCTTTTTACCAGAATTTCCGGTTCTCGCGGTCGCGTATTTTGCCCGATCAAGGCATTATGACATTGCACGACGCACGCTGTGTCAACGTCCCGAACCGGTTGAAAAGTGCGTCATCTTCGATGATTCTCAACGAGACGCGGAACGTGTGTCGATCGCGGAATTCGAACAACAGATGTTTAATTTCTGATTACTTGTTGCACGGAAGAAAACATTCACGAAACGGCAAGATGATTCGTAGCGTCGGATATAGCCGGCGCGATAGCGCCTAATTGATCGTAATTAAGCCAAGTTTATAGTTTGGTTAACGCCGATATGATTCTATTTGCTATAAAGTTTACACCGGTTGGAAATTTTAATAAAGTTGGTTTAATTAATTTAACGGAGATTGCAAGTAATAGTACTACTGCCTTGTTTATATTCAAAACCTAATGAGACGATGATGGTGTTCGAAATGTGGATATAGAGGATGGAGTGTCTCGTAATGTAACTTGTAAGTTACATGAAAAAGAAACGTTTCAAGCAGAAACATTTGCATAACTTCTAGAAGAACATGTTATTGTAATCGTTATTTTACTCTTTTATCGAGATACGAATGTTATTTTCAGTTTTTTAAAGTGGAATAATATATTGTGTAAATAAATGAGTAAATTTTTTCTATTTGTTAATAATGTAGGTTGACATTCTGTATAAAAAAAAGTGTTAACTTATATATGGCCAGAAATTACTAGTTTAGGGAATATTTTAACACTAGAACTACCGCAGTGGTCAAAATGGAGTTTATAATTCGAAATTAACATTTCGAATTTTTATTTTTGGTAATTTTACAGATGTAAGGCAGTATATTTTTGAAGATTTGAATGATTTTTCGTAAAATATATGAATAAAAACTTGTGTGCTCCATTGTATCGCAAAGTTTTTCTATTTCTTTAATGTCTCTGATGGAAATTTTCTTTTATTAATTTTTTTAATCGCCTATAGTTCTAGTGTCGACGAATGGTGATTTTATAAAATTTATATAAAAATGATGAGCATAAAAAATATATATTTCTTTATATTTCCTTGTCTTTCACATAATTACAGTGTCCCTTTGGAAACCACGCAACTCTTGTTTGAAACATTTCTTTGAAACAGCAAATTAATTATTTATTTCGAGTATCATCGTATTGTATGATTATCTTGTATATTTAGAGAGAGCCAATGCGTATGTGATGCTATTCCTTTTGCACTTTTTCAAGGATTAAATGAGACTACGGTGATTTTGCATCGCTAAACGGAATATTAACTTATCACAAGTTAATTGCACAAAAATTCCAACAATACCCACGGTGACATACCGAGAACGCTTTAAATTTTAAATGCAATCTCAACGACGAAAAAATTAATTTTAGGGTGACTTCAGAAATTCGTCGATCAAACTCGACTCGGTTGTGGATCCGAATCTGTTCACGAGACAGTAGAGGGACTTTTCATCGCGCTGTGGAAAATATAATACTAGTGTGAGAGAAACAGATCCTGTTTTTTCCCAAAGTGACGTGTCACGAGCCGTCTGTCATGTGGGTTGTCGTCGCCGCGCCGGAGGAAACAGGGCATGGCAAGCAAAGTCATCTGTCCCGTAATTGATCATTCTGTTCGCGGAGATGCTTCACGTGCGACCTGGTTTCAAGAGATCCCTCGCCGACCGTGAAAGGACGACCGTCACCGGTCAGATACAAAATTACTCTCTGATGTTGCCACTGGCTGCTGGCAAGCAGAGCACTCGGACAGTTTGCTCGGCTTGTGACTTCGTGGAACGGCTCTAATCACGGCTGGCAAACTAAGGAATTACCGCTGGAATTTCTCTCGAGAATGACGATGGTCAGTGGTCTCCGCCGCCGCGTGGCGCGTGGCATAGAAAATATCCGTGTTATTGGAATTTCAATGACTCATTTTGCAAGTGCAGAAAATGGAGGAAATGCAGTGACATGTATGATGATATATAGGTTTAGGTTTTGTATATATACTGTAAATAAAGTATTAAATTTGTTTTAAATAATGACATTGATTAAATTTGTTACATTGATTGAGAAATTGAAATGTTTTTGGAGATGATTTTTACACTCGTTACATTCGTTGAGAAAGTTGTTAAAATTACAGATTTCCAATTATTGAAAGAAACATGACCGTTTAGATATCAAAATAATATTAAACATATTATATAATGTGTTTATATTATAATATTATTATTAATAATTTATCAATATTTATAAATTGTTATCATAAATTATTCCTTGGTTCTTAGTGAACTAATATGCTTGATACTAATTATAATATATATAAACTTATATTTATATAATATGTTTACACGATAATAATACGATAATAATTTATAAATATTTCAAATTCTTGGAGGTGACAGACACGCAATAGTGAAAAAATGTGTATTTGACAATATAATGCGATGTTAATAATAAAAATCCATAGTGATATGATAATGATAACATTGACAACATAAATTAAAGTGACTGCAAATGTAATTCGTCGATCTCTGACGGATGAATCATCAACGTTTAACAATTCAGTTTAGTCAGTTCAGATTAATATTCCCCTGTTATTATTAATCAAGTAGCTGATAATTTTCACTGATGTCAGAGCAGCTGTTACAATTTTCATATTCTCTTTTCCAGGACCATCGAGCTGATCGCTCTGATCGCCATCTCCAGCACCCTTTTCCTCTTCCTGCACACGCGAGAGCTGCACTCGCGTCTGCGAAAAATGGAGGTTCGCCTGCAACCCGGGGAAGACGAGATCCTGTCAGCGAATCAGCTCTCATCCGGTGAGTTTTTCATATTGCCACAGCTCCTTGAACTTTCTCGCGATCGCGCCGATACACGCGGCGCATTTTCTGCACGAACGGCCAGTTAAAAACTTGATATGTGACTCTCGAAAGTATCCGCGGTGTATCGAATGGGTGTACGGATCATGCGATATTTTACCCGAAGATGGTTAACGGCTCGGATCAATTAGAAAGTTACTGCAGAAAAAGGAAATACGGTTGCATCGTGATTATTTGCATCCCAGAGCATCGGTTTTCTCACGGAACAGGCTAATAACGTGGGTTCATCATCGAGTGAACTACACCCGGTTAACGATTTTCTCGTTAATCGTTCTCGGGGAAATTAAAATTGGCGACTGCGAAAATTACCTTGCGGAGTATTTAAAATTTAGAGGTCAAAGTTCCACTTTCTCTGCTTTCTTTTTTTTACTTTTAATTATATACGCGAAAGTTCACCCACGTTTTGTAATTACACGTTGGGAAGGGAAATCTGTTTCAATTTTGTTATTGACATTTGATGCTTTTGTTCACTTGTCGGGCTCGTCGATAGATGAGTCTTGAAAATGGAAATGATTCATAAAATATGCGAACATAATATAATCGAACGATAAGAAGACAACCTGGAATAATTATCAAATTTTTGAATTGTTACGTTTTTGGCCTTCTTCGTATAATGATAATAGAAAAATCGACTACCAAAGGTATTTTGTTAAATTTCAAAATTACGTAATATCTCTGAAACAAAGAATTTCGCAATTGAATCTAACTCAAATCACCGAAATAAATATTTATCACGAAAACTACTGATACGATTCAAATCTTCATGGCTCGTTATACAGGATGGGTAAAAAATCATTTCCTACCAAAATAAATCGGTAACTTTGTTATTGTATATTTAGAAAAAATGTTTTTTTACAGCCCTTATTAAGAATAAATTTAATTTAAAATTGATAAAATTAGCTTTCATCGCATTGTATTTTCACGTTTTATAAAAGAAAGAAAAAAATAGATGGGAAGAAACTTTTGGCCCACCCTGTATAAAACATCACCGTAACCAACTAAAGACTACCAACGATTGTCAAACGCTAAACGCATCAACACAAAAACAGAAAAGCCACGAAGACTCGCGAACGAAGCTGCTAAAATAAAATATGAGTACGCGATGAAAAAGCTTGCTGCCTTAATTACCTGGGGGAATTCCTTACCCGAGCGCGCGCAAAGGTTTAAAGCTACAATGTTTCCAACGTGTACTTACCATTACCGACACGCAGGGAGTTAATTATGACTTTTAGAAACCTGAAATCGCCCACGTACTTACATACTCACCT
Source organism: Melipona beecheii (assembly GCA_032399605.1). Taxonomy (NCBI): domain Eukaryota; kingdom Metazoa; phylum Arthropoda; class Insecta; order Hymenoptera; family Apidae; genus Melipona; species Melipona beecheii. Next base: position 8,517,959 of record JAUCMO010000507.1, read on the forward strand.
GTTCGTACATCCTCGCACTTTCAGCTGTTCGTCGTGTAATGAAAGAGGGAGAAAGAAAGAATTTCAACCATAATCGTATGATCGCGTAAATTCCTAAATTGGCTGGCTAGAATGTGGAAACACAATGCGGACGCGATACAGGCAGCATCGTGCATGTGTGTGCGTTATGTCCTCTGGATGCGAGTATCCTTCAAGGAGAGAAGGCTAGACTTCCCGGTTGAAGAAGGTCAAGGTGTGAGAGCGAACGCACAAAAGAGTCGACAGCCGAGGGAAGAGGATGGTGGCGCGCGTATCGTTAGATCGTTATCGTTCCGAGCTGGTAGGATTTCGCGTTCGCGGGATACGTAACGGTATCGGGGTATCCTCGTTTGCCCGTAACACGCTAATTAGCCGCTCCGGATCCTCCGGCGTCGTCGCCGTTCTGATTCCCTCCTTCAGTGCCGCTGCTGTTCCCAATTTGTTGCGTCGCCGTTTTACCATACGATCGATTAATTGCCGCCTCCTTCCTACGATTGCCAACCATCGTTTGAACGTGCTCGTTTCTGGAGCATCAACGTCAGAATTATCGCGAAAAAGAATGACTAATTTGTCATTTTTGAGATATTTGATATTTTGGAGATGTAAAACGATGAGATTTAAATGACTTTCTTGGAAATTGAAAGAGTATTAATATGCTATTTAATTGCTATTTAATTACTTTCTGGAATTTTTAACGACTTTGGCGATTTAGATTAATCTTTGAAGAATATTAAGGTAAAAAAAAAATATTGCCAATTTTTGTGCTGCAAATATTATTCGCTATTATTAGGATGATTTATTGATTTATTTAAAGAGGAAGGTTAAAGAAATATTACATGTATTATTCAATCTCCTTTTGCGATTATGACGCAATTTAGGTTAGGTCAGTGCATCCTCCATTTTGATTTCTCTGTTTCTAAACCTTCTATAATTCTAATCGTTTTAGTATAAATATATAAATATTATTATATATTTCAATGCTAAAAATACATTTTAAAAGATATCAGTCTCGTAATTTCGTTTTCATCGTCAATTTTTCGTTCGTACAACGAGGTCAATTTATCGACCTCTTTCTTTGTTCTGAGATTTAAATATCTACAGATCGTCGAGAGTTTAGCCGTACATAGCGATCTGGGACAGTGAATTCTATATTGGACTTTCCACGACGAGCGCGTCGCGAACAATAGTCCTAATTGCAACGCAGATCGTCAAATTGCGAAGAATACTCTCCGACAATGCGCACTTTTCTCAAGAAAACTGATTACAAGTCTCACGCTGAAAGTCTCTGCAAACTGAGGAAATATCAAACATGGACATCTAGATAACGGTAATAAGGTTAAAAGGGTTCAAGCACAATTAGGCTGCAAATTAAAAAGCCGTGTGGAATTCAATTTGTAGACTCAGCTGGTACTTCGTGTTATATAATTCGTACATCTCGCGTGAAAGCAGCGGTTCTTCCGTTTATCATTGTAAATCCGCTAAAATGGAAGCTTTTTCGTCCCGGGCGAGGGACGAACATCTTTGTTCGAGGAGATTTATTATTACGATGGCTGCGATAAAGAGAAGCGAAAAAGTCGCTGAAAAACAGAGCTCTCGTAATAGCTCCGGGTTATAAATATTCATAATTGAGTGGCTGGCATGAAATGGGATGAAAGGTTTCTGACGATCTTCCCTTAAGATAACGCCGGAGCGTGCAATTTGTATAATTAGAAATATTCCAGGTACGCGTGCACGAAACCGTACGTGTGTGGCTCTTGAGGTATTACAGGTATCAGAAATCGAAAGTGCAGGGTAAGTAAGGAAGATGTTGATGAATCGCTTTTCCTCCCTCGTGCCAACATCCTCCGATGCATACGCGAGTCGCGGGTCGTCGAACTTTGCGCGAGAACTGATGGATGTTCGACGAATCGAGGTGTCGTTCGAAATACCAATCTTTGTGCACGCTAATACTGTCGAATCATCAATCTTCGACGCATTACCGAGCATAGAAAGTTAATCGTTTTCACTTGTGCGTCGTCTCTTAAAATTGACATTCCTGTTGGCGTTTGATTCGACGGATGGTTTTGAAATTATTCATTCGCATGAGTGAAATTTAAGAGATAGAGTTATTATAGTTATCATATAGTACAGTTATCAATTATCATAATAATTGATAGAATAATTACAATTTGCTTAGAATTTTCAGATCATTCATACATGAAAAATTCAATTTATTTTTTTTTTTTTTTTGTTAAAGAGATTTTAATTTATTTTATTTATTATTTAGAGATTATTTATAAATTTTATTTATTTTCAGAGATTATAATTTTTTTCATTGTTCTATTTAAAGAAAAAATTCATTTTATTATTTCATTTATTAAAGAGATTTGGTCTGTAATTCAAGAGAGAACATATTCGCGAGTTTATAAGCTACGCGAACTTTCGGAATGAAATAAACTTCGTCGAAAAATTTCACGATAATTGTAAAACGAGGAAATTTAAAATTGTAAAAAAATTTCTCGTCAATTCAGAATGTAAAGTAGATTTGATAAAAAGTTCGGAATGGTCGTGAAACAAGTTTCCCGAATAAATAATTTCGCACACAATGGTTACAACGAGTATGAAAAATGAATTGTTGAAGCGGGAAAGCAGAGCTCGCGCAAATAAAGGATATTCAGTAGGATTTTCCAGCGGTGCTTCCAGCGAAAGCTTTTTATTGTAGTTTAGACTGTTGCTCGAAGGGAACGGATGCATCGTTTCGCTCTCGGAGAGTTCATATCTCTTGACCTCATTCCCCGGCGTTCTACTTATTGTCAATGAGGAAAGAATTCCTTTCCTTTTTTTTTTTTGCCGCGCGGCTTCGCTGTGCGCCACTCTCGTTAACGACGATCTCAAAAAAATTAATCGCATTATACACGAACGATTGGTAAACGTAACTTTTTCAAGCAGAAAAAAAGACAGAAGCGGAGATATTAAAACTAGGATTGTTTCGAAAGAATGAACGTCAGACGATAGGGTGCCTTGAAACAGAAGAAATTTTTTTTTTATTTTCGTTATTAATGATTCATTATTAAAGACTTGGAACTAAATTTTACAATTTATATACAGATTAGACTCTCTTAGAAATAATTTTGGAACTGCTTCTTCATTCTACCCTACATACGCAGACAATTAAATTTTTTTCTCAGTATATAAATAAGTCTGAAATAATCTAAATCTAATAATTTAAAATTTCAATCTATAAATTTTTTAATATTGTCACTCTATTTTTGCACGCAATAATTCAAATTCCTTTCTTAAACTTTCTTCGACTGCTATGTATATTATTCGATAAACGTAATCATCAATCATTTGAAAAAAAAAAAAAAGAATGATAAATCGCGCGAGAAGAATTCTACAAACTAACTAGTTCAAAGTAATCGTCATTCGATGCATTAATTAACCTAACGTGCTATTAGCTTCACTTTCGTTTTCAGACGAAACAATCGGCCTTGTTCAGGCAACTGGGAACAAACAATGAATACGCGGAAAATTAATAATAATACGTATAGTTTCGAAGTTTCTTCTTAATTATCCGCGAACCTGCCAATTAATAAGCACAATACATGTAAAACGTCGCGAAAAGCTGAAGCTGTTTCCCATTTTCCTCGAGTCTGTAAACAATAGCAACGCCGTAATTTTAAAATTACACACTATAAAATTTAAGATTATTGATAATTCAAAATTATTCAATATCAAATATTCCTGAAGCTTTTCAATTAATAAATCCGTGTACGTGGAAAGTTTCACGTATCTTGCGTCTCAAAGCAGACTATCGACAAAATTCAACCGCTCTCGAGTATGTTTCTCATACGCTTTGCATTAAAGATAACGAGTTGCATAATGCAATTTGTAAATAAAATTCGACGCGGCTGTCGCTGATCTGTAACGGAGGAAGTGGAGTTATCTTGAACGCGAGATAAAGATCGGTGATTTGTAGCGTAATACAGAGTGGAGCACCAACCATGAATTACGGTTATAACTTATAACGTGAATTTTATAGGAGAACGGGAGCCTTGCGCTTTACTATGTTTTTTATTTTTCAGATCGTGTCGCGATCGATACGAGGACGAGTTGAAAGAGTATTACATTATGGTTATAAAAAGAATATAATGATATATATATCAGACGAATGCACAAATGAGATTGACGGTAACGTTTCAAGTTGAAACTTTAGTTGGCCTAAATTGCTAACTATAAATTGTTTGAAGAGTTACTCGAATATTTCGATCGCGAAATCGAAACTTTGAAAATTTAAGTGAAGTGTCTTCCGATGTGACGCCTTAATTTTAGAACATTGACAGAATGATAGGGATGAATTAATCAGAGAAATAGGAATAGAAACAGAGACTGATGGATTGACATTTGGACAGACATCTCGGCGATAAGTGAAGTAAAATAGAAATCGCGAAATATTTAACAAGGCCAGAATCGTAGAAATAATCGTATTTATAATTGGAACTGGAATGAAAGAATAATTTAGAATAATTTTAGATTAGAAACTTTAAATTACTAACCACGAAAAATACTATTGTTTTACATAAAAATGATTGAAAAAATATTACCAATTTACACCAATTTGAAATTATCAAAAATTACACCATCTTCAGAACAATTTGTCAGACAAAATTGCTATCAATTTCAAACTATGAAATGATAAAAATACTCTACATAAAAATAATCAAAAAGTGTTACTAACTTACACCAAAATTATCAGAAATTATATCGTATTTAAAACAATTTGTTAGACAAAATTACTGTCAGTTTCAAACTAAAAAATTACAAAAGTACGCAACTTTTATTTTGCATAAAAATAATTAAAAAGTACAGTGTTACTAACTTACACTAAAATTATCAGAAATTATATCGTCTTTAAAACTTTTGTTTTGTCAAACAAAACTGCTGTCAATTTCAAACTGAAAAATTACAAAAATACGCGACTTTTATTTTGCACAAAAATAATTTAAAAAGTATAGTGTTTACAGCAAAGAGCTTACCAGAAATACTCAATTATAATTGATTACAACTTAACTATGATTACACAAATTGAGTGAGGTATTTATTTATAAAACAGGATGCATGTCGCAGTAAAATAAAGATGTAAAGTCAGGCTCGCGTGGAGCATTAATGAGATTAAGATTCATCGAACTTCGCGTCACGTCCTGCAGACAAGATCAATAAACAGGAATACGGAACAGATTCTCGTTAATCTTCCATCGCGTGATCTAATGTTGGTAGTAAAATCAGCTAGAAGCAATATTTCACTGTGACTAGAAAGAGCTTCGAGAAGCTTCGAGATGCACAATCCAACGGAGAGGAGGGGGGGGGGGAAGAAACAAAGCAAAAGAAGCCATTAAACAACTTTCCAATCATTTCCTTTCGTTGATCGCATCCTGAAATTCGAAGATATCTTCGAGTTTTTTACATGTGATAACATTGACCAAGCAGCCATTGTGGAAGACTCGTGTGAAAGTGCAGATCATTTTCTACGACTGACTCGTTTACAATAACTGATAATTTAGATCAACTCTGATTATAATTGATATTATAACTTTATCATTTTAAAATTTTTATATTTCAATTTTAACGCCAAGTTTACAGAATAAAGGGGGTTTATTTAAATTAACGTTTTAAGAATATGTTTAATGTAAAATATTAAATTGAGAAATTATAATAATCAGAATTTTTGTATATTTTGTTTAGACTTGAGATAAAAAATTGGGAAGATAGTAAGGTTTAAATTGAGACAGCTTTAGATTTACGAATTGGTTCATGTTTGTTTTCTTTTCCATACATTAATGATCGACTTAAGAAGACTTATTAAATTGATTCATAATTGATAATTGGTCACAGATAGCGGAATAAATTTAAAAAAAGGATCATCCAGGATAACTGTCAGTTTTATTTTTGTATTTTTGCTTTGTTGATGGAAAGAGCGAGAGTTTGTCGGTTGAATAAAATATAATTTTACGTTGAACGTGTAGCTCTAAGAAACTACGTGAGTCCTATTTCGATTACATTTTAAATTTCTTTCTAAAATATTAAAAATCCCGTTGCTCATTGAAGCAACGGAGATTGAAACATAAATATTCGAAGCACGGTTAATATTTAATGTTAATTCACTTTACACTTTGCTTCCTCAGCTACAGTGACTCTTATAATACAAACATTGCTTCTGTAATGTTTTCAGTGATAGAACAATGAAAGATAAAAGGAGGTTGCTGTATAGATAAATCTAAGAAAATTTCTAATTTTATCTTCAACTTTGGAATTTACTTTTCCACTGTCGTTGAAAATACACGTACAGATGTGTTTGCTTGGAACTGCATAGTTATAGTTTGGTCTAGTTGAAAAGAAACGATTAATTTAGCTTTTCAAAAGCCAAATGATCGATTTTATTTTTTATGTGGTCCTCAACTTGTGCAATCAGTATCTAATGTCTCGAAGAACGAAAGACTTCTGATCATAAATTACTATATATTACTACAGGAATACAGTTTAAATAATTAAAAAATAATCCTTGCTATATTCTCTAGATTTTTATTTAGTTGATGCATAGTTTTTTTTGAACGATTCAATAGTTACGCAAAAAAAGAAAAAAAAAAAGGATTAGATACCCTATTATATCAATATGAGATAAAATTTTTACAATTAAATGTTGAATCATTAAAATAAAATAATATGGCGGCCTTTTAATCTCTTTAGGGAAATTTGTTACTTAATTTGATAATCCACGATGAGATTAATTTAATTTTATTCATGTATCGTTATTAAAGTTTATAAATAAAAATTAATTGTAAAAAGAAATTTTACAGAATAGTATTTCAAATCAAAATGTACTACATTTGAGAATAAATGAATCGTAAGAAATTTCATTTTTGAATGATTAAAAACGCGTGAAATTCATGGCGCACAATGAATCGTTCGCTCGCAGGGGAGAAAAGGAAAATCACGGTCGCTCTCCGTAGAAAATGGAGGAGAGGCTCCACAGCGGAATGACCCGTCTCGCAGGTGGTCGAGAGAAGTGAAAGGAAAGACACCCGAGTGGAAGAAAGGGGCAGAACGAAGAATATAAACGAAATGAAATATTTCTTTCGGGGACGGGGAAATAGATTAATAGCAGTCCTTGGCGAATATAAGCGTCTGGAATGAAAGTTCGATCGTGATATTTTCTTACGAAGCTGCAGAGGAGGATGAAATCCTTGAGGCGTGCCGTATCGCATGATGGCCAAGGTTGAAGGAAATTACGCGATACAGAATGGTAGGCATGGCTCGTCGAAAGGGTATAATTCTGGCGCGATGGAGGATTCTGTGCTTGTTAACTTTCGGTCTACGGTAGCGAGTGCTCTGCACAGAGAGCTCTTGTTAATCTTGAACAGATTTTTTTTCAGTTTCTGATCGATACTTGCTTTTATCACTAACTGAAATTGCCTCTGTCATTTTATCGATGATTTTATTCGTGTTACATTATACACATGCGTTTGTTCGTTATCATTAAGGGAAAATTTCGTTGAAGCGAAAGAAAAATATAAGTTAGAGAAATGGATAAAATTGAAATAAGTTAGAGATATATATAAAAAATAGAGATTAAATTATGTTCCTGTTTAAAAGAGTCTTCTTCAGAGTGTTCGAGCTTCGTTAAATATTTTTATTTCGTTCGTTTTAATTTTATTAGTGTATGCTTGTTAGATATTGTGCAAGTATGGAGAAACGACGAACGAATGTCAATTAGAACAGCAAGCGGAAGACAGGATACGCATTGCTTTAATTGCACGCGATCGACTTGATTAAGCTTCCGCGATAATTACGCTTGAGATCATTCCTGATAGCAATTTTTCATACGCTTTTACTTTCATTCACCAGTGAAATAGGTTACACGAAAAAAATAACAATTCGTGATGAATATATTATAAATCAGATATCTTCTATCATTGTATTTTAAAACGAAATAATATATTCCAATTCTGTGAAGTTTATTTTTTAAATAGTAGGATATTAATTGTATTATCTCTGATCTTATCGACCAAGTTGAAATTAATTTCTCATAAATTTTCTCTTTGAGGAAAGAAGCAACGTTTAATTCACAATATTGCAAATTCAAAGGAAGAGAAACGAACGTTTCGCAATCGTGAAAATAAGGTTAGATAGATTCAGATCCTCGATTCGAGAAAACGGTCGTAAAACTTTTATATTTTTCGTGCTTTCTAGTTACAACTGAGGTCTAGAAAATCGAGGCGACTTTCATAGCGAATTTATAACATCGATCCGCTTGCTTCATCGTGAAACAAGGACTAGAGGAAGGAGAAAAATGATGCAAATAGAAATGGATAAAATTATTAGAAAATTATTAGAAAAAGTTAGAAACGTTTTTAAATTAAAAATATTAAAGAGGCTAGAAATACTAAAGGCGTCAGGAAAGCTGTAAATATTGTTGTATTGCGATTGAAAGAGACGTATAATCATCGTTCTTAATATTTTCATAAGTGACTTGCAAGTGAAAGAGCGCATTCCTACTAAAATCTCCTTAGAAAGTCGATTTCCAAGGTTCAGAGTCATTTCGTTTTGTATTCAAGCACTTGTGTGATTCCTCTTTAACTTCAACTCACGTTTCACTTTGTCCTCGATCAACTTTCTGTGCTACGAAAGAGTTCAAAGAGTCACTCGATCTTATTTAATATTGTCCATCTTCAATTCACGTTTTTTTACCTTTTAATATCAGTCTGTATCAATTTTCATTACACGTAATATCACGTTACGACGTATTTATGTTCTTTCTCTCTCGTATAAAAAACTAGTAATTCGAAATGATTTTCCTTAAGGTAGTTTAATCTTCGAGAGTGAATTACCGGAATAGTAGAGATGAAAATAAAATAAAATTCAGACACGCTCGATTTTATAGTTCCTCTTCATGTTCAACGTACAAATTATGAAATCTCAAATAAAAAAACAAATCAATACCCGTGAAAGAATCCGTGTGGAAAATTACGTGGTATATCGCATTACAACTTTTTCTTTTATTATCCTATTTGAAGAATCAATTATACCGTCGGAAATGGACTTATTAAGTAATGGGCTTATTAAAATAATTTAGACTTTTTAATCATTGAAATACTAAACGAAATAAAAGGGAAAATAAAAGGATTCAGAATTACTTAACTTTATGTTCAAATAGACGTTGTTTATACTCGCGTTAAACATACATAAAGTGGTGATCAGAAGAACGTCACTTTGAAAACTGATATTTATTCGCGTGTGTATATTTTCGTTCAAAAAGTCTTGTGACATATCCTATTTTTTAACAAAAGTTGATGCAGATTATGAACTTTAAGTTCTGTAGACTTTTTGATAAAATTGCTAATGTAATATAAACGTTAATGATTTATATAATGTGAAGTTGTTAAATTGAATGAATTGTTATAACATAGTTCATAATTTTTCTTCATTTTTTTGTACCAGATAGTAAGACTTTTGACACGTGTAACATGTTCCAAGACTCTTTTGAATGTAATAACTCTTCTGAGACTTTAACTTTTGAGTTAAGATTGTACATGTATGAGACTTAGTAATTTTTGTATTGAAATTTTTTTTATCAATGTCTGGAATATGTATTATAGATATCTGTTCATTGATCTGTTGAATATTACTATTATAACATTCATCCTTATTAATTTTCCTCCCAGATTTGAATTTGCAAAAGCACATATATATGAAGATCAACAACTTTTGTCTCAAATATTTGTTTCGTCAATCTTTGGAAACATATTAGGTATTATCCATTAAAATAAGATTGTCGCATCTGCTTTGTGTACTCTTCGACATGCCTTTAAAATGTTCGCCGAAGAAAAACCATTAACGTTCACGAAAGGATCTACATCAGAGATTAGAGCTTGATAGCTGGGAGTCGGTAGCTGGGCATGGTCTTCGTTAAAATAGTTTAGTCCTCTCGATCGATAATTACGGACGAAAGTGAAGTAGATAAGGAGAAACGGAAGAAGGACTGAATGAAACAGGAGGAAAGAAATTGCTCGCGAAACAAGTCGAAAGAGAGAGATTAACGAGATGATTTTCACTTCTTGGCGAAGTTACGTTCGCACCTCTCGTTCGCGATAAGTATCGCTCAGGCCACAACTCGTAATACGTCCGAGCGGTATGTGTACCGCCGCGCTCCGTGGCCTTTTCATGGTCAGGATCAAGATCGAGAATGAGCTATGGCGTCCCGTTCTCGATCGTGGATACTGGTCGAATGCGGAAACGATGCTCCATTTGCAGCGACCACCGGTTCCCCCGCCATTTTTTTCTCTTTGTCCTTTCGTGCCTTTTGTGCTCTTGAAGCAAATCTTCTAAGCTATGGTTTTCGCGAGCCATAATTATTAAACTTATCGTTCATGAGCTATTAATCATTATAACATATGTCTAATAAAGTTGGTAAAGATCGGTCTGGTTTTAATTCTTGTTATTTTCATCAATTTTTTATTTTTACATAATTTATTCATATTTTTAATAAAGCGTATTTTTTAATATCACTATTATCATTCGATTGGTTTCAGTATCTTTCATTTCCTTTGATATACAATTTCATTTCATTTTTAATTTTGCGTCCAACAATAATAGTAGGTTGTACGTGCGTTAGATGAAATTAAATGTGCAGTTCAACGTATTTTATTTTGATTAAAGTTAATCATCTATTTTTATTTTGATAAAAGGTTAACTTTAAATGATTCATTACAATAATCAACATGTTGGTAATATGAAAATCGATGTGAAACGGTACTAGTATTAATTTAGATGTTTATTTTCGTCACGCGAGGCACTGCTCGTTATTAAAATGTTATCGAAAATCTATGATAAGGATTGAAAGAAATAAGGGTCCACGTTTCTCCTCGCTATTATTTGTAAGCAGACATAATTCTTAACGTGTCTACAAGGAACGCGAGACGTGACTTCCTTGTAGCCAAGTTCAATATCTGAGGGATAGTTTATGGTGTCCTTTTCATAGAGGAATGCTCGTAAATATATCCGAACTGTGGAAAGTATCGCGATGTTGGGATAATTATCGCTTTAATATCTTTTATGGTAGGTGTAATATCTATTATTATACTACGTACAGTTATACATATTGATATTCGGACATTAAATATTCAAACCGTTGCAATTTCGTAGAACAAAATCGTGCAATAAACCTTAGCTCAGTTTAAAATGCACTGTTTTATCCTAAGATGCAGTAAAACTGAGAATGCACTTTTCCTCTCGGAAATATCATAAATTGTCATCACATGTAAAAACGTTGAAAATTTTTTTTCGTGATAGCGGATTTGAAGACTGAAGTGTCCCCTTCACAACGATCTTCTTAAACTTGACTTACGATTATTCTTCGCGATTTTATTGAATTTTTAATATCAGGCGAAAGCGCAATGACGAAAATTTTACGATTTCTTGTGTGAATTTTCGTCCTCTAAATTTAATACTCAGAGTTCAATAAAACGACGAAAAAAAAATCGTATAAGTTTTAGAATGTCACTGCAAAGAGGAGGAACTTCGATCTTCAAATCCATTATGGATTCAATCGTGAGAAAAATTTTTCAATGTTTTTACAATGTTTTTTACTGTGACAATTTGTAACATTTCTGAGAAGAAAAGTGTCTTCACTTTTCTACTCGCTGTTCGTGATGTAAAAACATCTTAGAACAAAATGAATAAAGTATTTTGAAAGTAGGAGCTTCGTGCTTTGAAATGGGCTTAAGTTTATTGTTGTGCGATTTTGTTTGATGAAATTGTAACAATGTAAATATTTAGTGTTCGAATATCGCTAAAGTTTAAAAATTGTATATCAAAATTTAGCGTAAAAATTTCGTAGAAACGAAATTAAACGATCTCTAAACGATCTCTCTTCCTAAGATCAAGATCAGAGAATAAAGAGAAATTCAAGCATCAGAGAAATAAAAGTTGCGAAGATCAAAATTGTAATTCATGGATGTATCTTTGGATGTAATTGAGGAGTTTCTTTTTCTTTTGCTACCTTCAATTGCAATCGAAATTTGAAGATGCAAAATTGCAATTGATCTCTGGGTATAATTAAGCAGATTCGTTTGTCTGCTACTCTTAGTTGCTCGATGCAAGTTGTATAATTATCCATAAGACAATGGTCGTCGATATTTGTTGAATTAGAGAAAACGAAATTGTCCTCCTTCTCTTAATTGTTGCTCAAGTAGAACATTGATACTTGAGAGTTCATTCGTTACTTTGTTGCAAACTTGTGGTTTTACTTTCTAACGAATGAGAGGGGCATAAATTCTTCTCATGGCTCAAACTGAGCGTGACAAATTGTACTTGACAATGTATCAAGTTAAATGACCGTGGGATGTTTGGTGTTTGAAGAAAATAATAGAGAGGCATTGTGTGTTGAAAAAATACAAGAATATTCTTTAACATCCGAATTATTCCGAAGACATTGGCACTTGAATAGTAGAATTTTGTAATGATCATTTTATATTTTTTTATCTTTATCTTTATCTTACATTTCAAGACTGAAACATAGCAAGAGATATTGTACAAACGAAATGTCATTCGAATTGTTTATTTATTGTTAGAAGAAGTATCTTTTTCACTGTGAAGCGTAGCTCCGATAATTATTCCTGTTTCTACTTTCCATTCCTTTTTGAGATGAAAGTTATAATTACACGTTGTTTCTCGGATATTAAGCGATAATTAGTCATGGCTTGTGGTGAACTGTAATAATGATTCTTTTAACGGTAGATCCATGTGGAAACTACGCAGAATTTAATATGACAGATTCAATTAGAAAATCTACCATAAGGGGGATTCTTTGAATCAACAACGTTAAAAATAATTCATTACAAGTGCCTTAGAAATTTTGAAAGCTCCTCGCCTTCCTTGTTAGAAGTTAATTCACGGTGTTTGATCGCTGTTCGTTAATTAAAAATGATTAAGTCATTGCGTTACTAATAAATTATCATTATCAAAGCAGTAGCAACCCATTGAATTTGTATAAAAGTCGAATAATAAATTGCGCCACTTTTTTGTGAATTAAATTATTTTTACAAATTACTTTTACAAATTGTTGTTATTACTATGACGGAATAATAAAATTACCAACTTCATATTAAAAATGATTAATTATAACATTAATAATGTTATAAATTTCAAAAAGAAAAAAGTGAAATTGGTATTTTTCTTAACCAACTTTTTCTCGGAGGAAAATTAATGTGCAGTATTAAAAATTGGCTTCGAAAATTAGTGTAACCAGGCATTGGTTTGCATTAATAAATTAATATTTCTATCATTAAGTATTCAAATTCCATTTGCATAACAATAGAATTTTTACTGCAGTCATTTCTGTTTCCATTTCTTTTTATGAAAATGATAAAATACCAAATCATATGAATAATAATAGAAATAGAATAAAATATAATAATACGTTAAGTAATAATATAAAATACAAAAATATATATAATAATATAAATAATAAAATAAATAGTACAGAAATACAATAATAATATAATAAACACAAACACAAAAATATGCACACATAAAACACGTATGTAGGTACATAAAAAAATATCTTTGAAATAACGCATCTTCGTCAAAAGATGCGCAAGTATTCTCCTCGCGCAGAGCTTCCATTTTCTCGGCTCTTTTGAAATTCCTTCTTATCCGGAGCGATATTGCCAAACATCGCTGATAAAAATTGCCGCGGCGATCATTTAAGAGCGAAGGGAGGAACAAGAAGACAAAGAACTCTGGCTGGCGTACCTCCTGGGAATCTCATTGTTCCGTTTTTACGGAGCAACCGGCGTGTATATCATGCTCGTGGAAGCGGACAATCGCGGCTTTGCAATTCCAAAAGTGTTTCAGCTCGGGCACATTTCACCGTGGACGAATCAAGATCACGGATGACGGGCCGCAACAGAACCAACCGTCTGACAAACGACACAGCCTCACGGAAATGATCGTGCGCCGATTGCTTAGCAATTCCAAGTACTTTCTATTGTGCGTTATCGTCGGCCCAGTTCATAGCCACGCCGTGTGGGAAGCTTTTCACGGTCACGACCGAGATCGTGGCTCGATCGTACAGGATGATTCTCTGCGCCGGTGTCGCAAAATTTATGGCCGTATTCTATGCGTTGGTTTTCCTTTTTTTTCTTCTCTTCTTTTTGCAAATATGTTTGAACAAACGTGGACGTGAACGTTCTGCATTTTTCGGTTGTTTTCGAAATCGAATCGATGCTGAGTATGTTGGTCCGAGGATTGGACGGAAATGATATTGGGAACAGAGTTCTTTTCTTCTTTCTTACTCTAGCTATTTATAAGAGTATTTAAATACGAATAGTCTTAATTATTTTTAATTATTATTTTTGATTATAGATAATTATTTTTAAAGTAAAATATATGATGGTAATGTTTCGTCTTGGAGAAAATATAAAGTTACAGAGTTTTTAGATATTGAGTAATTATTTTTAATTATTAGTTTGATTATGAATAATTATTATATAGGATTATAATTATTATTATAGAGGAAATATACGGAGTTTTTGTACATGAAATAACTGTTCATATTTCTCACATTTTAAAGAAACTGAGAAAGTTGTTAGTAGTTGATTACGTTTAATTAACATCTCGAGAACGAATCGTTTAACGATGAATCATTGGCGGCACAAATTGATAGAATTATTTCATCCCATCAGAAATCGCATTAAGTAAGTAATTACTTGATTTCTTGTTAAAGGATTAAATTATTACTCGAGATATTGTTCTGTCCAAACGAATTATCAGCGAAGGGGAAAGTTTTCAGTACATTCAGTAAATTTAATTAACGCTTCAACGTTTAAGTTTTTAATTAAGCATCTTTGACACACTTACATTTTCATTCTCTATTAGGTTTCATTCTCGACGCTTAATAAATTATAAAATTAAATAATATGAACTTCGTACAGTCTCATAATTTGAAAAGCTATTTAATCAAAGTTCTAAATGTGCTCGTATTTTTGCCATACGTGCAAGCATTTTTCGTTTCCCCTTAGTTAATGTTTAACAATAAAATAAACAAGCATGTACAATTTAGGAACATGTTACAGCACATTCAAAAAATACATTTTCACACAGATATTTCAGAACAGGAATTCGTTTGATTCGTCCAGGAAGAAAGTAGCTCGAGTATTCATACGTCTGACCATAGTGCAGCTATTCTACTGTGCACAGTAGACACGCTTCACAGCGTAGAAACTCGACAAACCTTTGAGAATAAAATGAAGAAGAGGCTGTCACGTGCATTTTCTATCACAATGAGCCTCTGTATTGCATTGCAAATTTCCGGAATAAACCTGAATACGTCCACTAATGACAAAAGACAAAGGTGAAATGAATTGCTATCTTAATTTAACGCGTTACGGCAAAGTGGGATTCCGCCCGTTTTTGGCGAAGAATATTAAACGAGTATTTCCTGAATGCCATTCGAATGACTCGTGTTTGAAATTATCCTTGCAAGAAGGAAACTGAAAGGAGAGAGGTCTTTTGAAAAGAAGAAAGTACGACGTTTAAGCACAGAGGTATTTCATTTTATTTTATTTCACGCAACGATATTAACTTTGAGTGGAGTTTAATCTTCCTTTTTTTAATTTTTTTATGGAACTTTTATAAAAATAGAGAGTACAATGTTAATTTGGAAAAGTTTTAATGTTTACTGTTACTAAAAATAGTGTAGAATATTAAAAAATTTTTAAAAAATATTAATACACAAAATTAATTTTTTAAATAATATACAATATTATTTGTTACTTTTTTGAAAATTATTGTTAATTAGTTTCCTAAAAATAATAACGTGCAATATCTTAACGTTTGAATCTTAATTTTAATGTTAATAACTCTATAAATAGAATCTTCTTTTTTTACATCAAGTTGTTAATTACAAAAATTGCAATTCGAGCATGTAAATAAAACCAGTCTCTTTCTACTCGCTTTTAAGATGTTCCTAGTCACCGATCTTAATGATTTTAATTAACGCGAGACGGTGAACGAACAAAAGAGCGTTCGAAAGGGTCGCGTTAAATTAATCGCCCGATATTCTATTAATTAGCATACGTGTGCATCGGTGAATATCAAGTTTGCAATTATCGTTAAATATAATAAGATATAACGCGGCCCTGTCAGAAAGCTGTGGTTCTCAGCTTAATTATTGCAAAAATGCGCTTCCATCGAGCCAATTAATTGGCTTCCTGTGAATTCTATCTCCTCGAAAATGTATGTACATTGCAATTCAAAAGATTGACACGCAAACACTTTTTGACTTCAGGGAAATTAAACTCTCTCATAACTACTTCCGTCGTACTTAAAACATGATTTCGTTGCAAATTTTAGTTTCTATCTTTAATTGCATATATTACGCACAACGTGTTGTACAAAAATTATTTAAATATATTCGTATTGTTAATTAAGTAATTTTTTTATAACGTGTAATTTATCGTACTTTAGAAGAATTTATAAAAGCATTTCTTCGTTGATAATACTTTAACACAGTTTAAGCACTTTAATAATTTAATTTATTATAATTATTATATAACATTATGACTGTATTAAAATTATTAATCTACTCACAATCTGACACATTTTCAAACATTTGTGTTACGAACTATTCCCGACCATTTATTTCTTTTGCAAAAATTCACGATCTCATGACAATTCTCATTTTCAAACATTCATCAAAACAAAACTCTTTTATTTTTCCAAACGTTTGAACAACACTGTACATACCCGTCTACTCGATATAATGATACATCTAAGCCCTGCGTAACGACTAAAAAAAAAAAAAAAACGCGTAATATAATGTTAATTATATTCCCGAGGCTTGCGATACTATATGTATTCAATTATCCAAAGGTACATCGACTCATTAACCCCGCGATTACTATCTGCATTTGTTGCGTACTTCGTGATGGCGTCAAATCGGCGCGCGAAATGATCGCATTAATGGGAAATAACAAGAACCGATGGTGTTCCGCTCGTGTAGAATTAATTACCCTCTAATTAGCAGACGAACAATCTATTAGCCACCAGCGTGGTTCGGTAAATAAACGTTAACTATAGAAAACCCGCGTTTCTCTCCCGGGTTATTCTCCTCGCTGCAGCAATGACTTTCTTGCCGTGGAACAGCTCTCCCCGCTGCTCTCCCTGTTTGTTTTATATATCCTGACAAGAAGTTCGTTTCATTGCTCTCGTCCAGTGGATCATCCAGAACGATCAACATCACGCGTATAGTTTGCTTCTTCCTTCATTAAATCTTCTGATTCATCTACCGACATTATTCCAGTTCATCCATCTTGTCTATCTGTTAAACGATTGTTGTTCTTATTCCACGCGATTGATCATCGTTTTGTTTTCATTTCTCTTTCTTCTTTTCCCCCGATATTTGCAATGTCGTCAACATTTGTCGATAGTGTTTTTATTTTGCGGTTCGTTCATTTTGTTTAGTTTGTATATTTTGTTCATAATTTATTTGTTTATTGTGGTTTAGTTGGTGAAAAGTGGTAAGGGAAGAGAAATATCTGGAAGAAACGTAAGAACGAACGAAAATTTATGAAAGTTACAATTTTCTTAGCTCCACGAATAAGAAATACTTACTGTATTAAAAATCATCAAAATATTTCTATGATATCTTACTTACTTTAATTTTCTGGCCCTGATTAAGGAACGATCGAGTTTTCGAACAAGTGGAAGACTTTCAATTTGAATCGTTAACTTTATGAACGACGTATGTTAAAATCCAAATTTTTTTACCGAGAGATATTGAAAAATTCACTTTTGCAGTGTGCCAAGCAAAAAATATTAAACTAAGCAGAAAACAAAACAACGAAATGTTTAATTTCAACATTAATTTCGAGATCTGAATCCTTCGAAAACTTGAATGTCGACGTGATATCAAGTGGAAATTTTATAAATTCACGACTCATTCAAAAATCAACGAAATTAATATTGATTTTACTCTTTGATACGGTATAAATATACCGTGATTCGCTTCTGATAAAAACGAGGGCGAAGATTCTTCAACTTTCTGTGAAAAGATTGACGATCGAGCCAACTTGTTCCTCCCTTAACGAGTTAATGACATCGTAAATTCTTTTAACCATCTCTGTTTCCAGACAATCGTGAGTCGAAATTCTCATCGTTTGCGCGTTCGTAGTTAAAACTAAGCCAAATTGTGCGTTTACGACGGCGTGAAATAGTATTCGTGTTTCGCGTTTCTCGCCCTATCTCCCTCGTATCATCCGGTTTCGAATTGCTTCGTACTAACGTTCAACGTTACTCGTCTGTTTGTTTTACGAGCTTCGAGCTTTCACGAACGTTCTCGACGCTCCGACGCAATGGTCCGTTAAAGTGGGATTTCCTACAAGCGTCAAACGCACACACGGCAGACGTGTGTTCATCCGACACAATGGACTGTGATTTATAATCTTACAATTTAAACGGAAGCACGTTTCATTTGTTTGTACGACGTGTGAATTGTTGTTTTATACATACGAAGTGGTTCGATAACTTTCTCTCGAAAAATATCTATTGATTTTGGAGACATGAAAAATATTTATCGATGTAAGTTATTCGATACGGTAGGAACCATAATGTCACGGTAATTGTTTTTTTTATAGTTTTTTGGAAGGATTTTGGAAATCCCACTTTTTTTTATACTAAAACTACCGACGATTAGCAAAGAAATGAAAATGCAAGCTACTTTATTGCAATAAAGAACACGAGCTTTTGTTAATATATTTTATTAAAAATTGAAACTCGAGTATCCAACAATATACTGTTATAAATAAAATTATAAATATAAAATTTCAATAAATAAAAATAGTCATGAAATTTCCATGGAAAATTGTAAATTAGACCATTTTTGACCTTGGCAGTTCTAGTGTTAAGATCATACTGATCAGAACACGAATGAGTGACAAAGGTGAAAAATGTATTTGGGACAGATTTGTTCGTTTTTTTCACACGTGCACGCACATTTGCACACTGCACGACAGGTTAGGTTCAGGTCTTGCATTTATTTTTTGCATTTTACGCCGATCAATGTAATTCGACATTGATCATCTCCGTAACAGAAGTTGTTCGTGAGTTAATTAGGACAGAGGCGATTCCTCTCTAGAGACTGGAGGAACGAGGAAACGTTCGTTGAAGGATCTGTCGATCTAGGAAGCGATCGAGGTGATTTGATCAAAACCTAATAATTCCAACGACCGAGGTGGAGGCGAAAGGCCAGCTTGTAGGAAGCTGGAAATAAGACCTTGGAGTTACCTCGTATTAATGCCTCTCCAGCTAATGGCTTCCTCGACAGTGATGAAAAGTATGGTCAAGTTTTTGTTGATGCTCGTAATAATAATTGGATCCTCTTCGATTGTTTGTTCTTTGATAAACGGCTTGAAACGTACGTGACGGAATAGAGAGAAATCTCGTAACGATTATTAAAGAGTAGTAAAACAAATGAATATAGCGGTGGAGAGTATTACACATGTAAATTTATATTGATTTATGGCGTACACATAGTAAATAATGAGTTTCTAACAAGCTTTCTATTCAAATATTAAAAGAGGCTAAGAACTTAAAATTACTCTTTTTTACTCTCATCTGTTATCGCTGAATAACTTCCGTTGATAAAATTTTTTTTCACATCTTCAAAAACAATAAAGATATTCGAGGACAAAGTTATTTGGGTACTTTACCATAATTTACATATTTTTAAATTTCTCACAAATTTAATCTTTAAAAGAAAATTTACAGCTTGCCAATCTCATAAACAGAAAATGGAATACTTAAATTTATTTAAAATTATTTGCAAATTAAATAATTTTTATAATTTAATTTAATAACAGTTTATTAAATAACTTATAAATATTTTATTTAATAAATTTGTATCTATTAATCTATTAATCCAAAAATAGAACACTTGAAATTATTTAATTTATTAATCTCACAAAAGTAGAAGGTGAAATACTTAAAATTATTTGTTTCGTCCATCGAGATCTGCTGTCGATGATCTGTCGTCTCCGAGCGTCTGTCAAACGTGTAGGACTCTCATACCTCGCCAAGGAAAAACGTATCGAATCGAGAACAGATTGCACGGAGGAGAAATCTGATAATCGCTATTAATGTGGATCAGATCGTATCTACACCGATGTACACCGGGAAGCGAGCGGTACGTACAGTTGTTCAGACGCGGCTGTTATTATGGAAATGAGTTTGATTCACTAATTGAGGAACTCGATCCGCTGGCGGTGTTCTCGAACAGCGATCAAAGAAATTGCCTCTCGATTAGAATTGTACAAAGGGATTAAAGTTACGCATGAGCGTCAGTTGACCATCCGATTTATCATTTTATCGACGGATGTGTTCGAAGAAGTTCCATTTTGTAAAAGCAATTTCAACTGTGAGAATTATTCTTTTCCAATTTGATTTATTATTATTATTCTGATTTGTTACGCTCGAAAGTAAATTCTCTTAATAATATTTCAACATGTCCTTTGATTATTATTAAGATTATTGTAAGAACGATACAATTGTGCATATATAGTTGTAAGAGTCTCAAAAGATTATTCGTTCATTAACATATTATATAATTCAGATTGTTAATTTATACAGATACAATGGAGAAGCAAATTAATACACAGTTGAATTAAACAATATAAAAAATTAATACTTGCGTATTAAAATTGACGCACAGTTGAATTAAATAACACGAAAGATTAATATTTGTGTAATATTAAAACAGTTGAATTGTGTATTAAGACAGTGGAATTAAATAATGTAAAAGATTAATACTCGCGCGTGTTAAATCTTATTATACCAAAGCTTCGTCAGAAACGAAAGATAGTTTAAAGCATACTAAAAAGTCCGCGTTAAAATTCAAAATTCATTGCTACTTTTATCTTCGTTCAAAATCACGATGAGGAAGCAGACGGTTATGATCTGTATACTATACAGATATACGCTATAAAGATCGTGTATTAAATCTTAAACTACTAAATTTGTATTGTGCCAAAAAAAGACTTTAAAAAACGTCAAAAAACGAAAACGTTACCCAAAACTTTAAAGTACGAGAAAGAAATCCGCGCCGAAACTCATTCCTACTTTTACCTTCGTACAAACTCGCGACGATACGTTCGGAATCCGAACGTCATTCGGAACGCAATACCTGCCACCATACGTACACCTACTTAACAAAATTTATTAGCCTTTCTCTCGATGCTCGAGAAACGCAGGATTTCCTGGATAAGTTTCTCGCCCGGATCGTTTCTCCGCCTGCATATTTCCCCCTCCCCCCCTCCCTCCCCGCGAGCGGGTGTAATCCCGTCGGAGGTCAGAGAGACGTGGCAACGAGGACACCATAAATCGAAAAGGGGGATTGCAACCGAGTGTACCACGGACGGAAGCGCGAAGATGAAAACGATACGAAACGGTTGTGGTTCTCCCTGCGAGAGTGGATGGGGGGAGGAGGTATCGGGGAATTAATGGTCGATCGGCCTGGTTTCACGATATGTTCACGCAAATGGCCGGAAAGAAACCAAACCGGGTCTGGTAAACACACCACCGGTCACCTCGCTTCCAATCGAGCCGAGCCCCGAGCCCCACAGTGTGTTTCGTGCCGGCGATGCGCGATCCTTCGGATCTTCCTGGCCACGATCTGCCCTCTGGGCTATCACGAGTCCGCGTTTTTTTTTTCTCTCTCCCCCCGGACCTTTGTCGTTGCCACGTACCGGCCAGAGAATCGCGTTGCCTTTAATAGCCGGTGAGCCGCTTTGACGAAGCTGCCGGCGAGATCTGCTTCCAATTGGCGGCGTTACGCGAACGTTAACCCTTTAAGGCGGGACTTCCTAGAAGCGTACCAGGGTACGACTGTCGGGAACATTCTCGATACGATCTTTATCTTTCTTTCACGTCTTTGCAATTTTCGTAATTCCTACCTTTCGGAATTTCACTCCGACGTTGTATTCGAAATTGCCAGATGCGAGTTTATTGTTTTCAAAATTCCATTAACACTAGATTAAAACGTTTTCAATTTTCATTAATACGAAAATATCGAATCGAATCGTTACAAATGGGCGATTTTTAACTCGACCTTCTCGTTTTGCGTGTTTCTGACCTTCCGTGCGTTCACTATCATCTTCAATCTCGAGGCTTCGAATTTCCATTCGAGAAAAAATAACAAAGAAGATAAACGAACGAGAATTTCAAAGCTTCGTTTTGAATACTACGATATTCTCGCGACGTATAATCGGTGATCACGTTCATCCATAAATGATCGGCGTGGATCTTATATCATGCTTTTAAATATACTCCCACTGTGTGCTGTTTCATCACGGTCACGACATTCCTTAACGCATTCACGATCGTCCCCGTTTCTGCTCGTAGATCATAGTCGTACGATCCAGCCCGTTCATTTACCTAAATTCACCGTCCATGAAACGCTCATTTCTTCTTTTTTCTTCTTCTTTTTCTTCTTTCGAACGACCATCATCAGCGTCGAATACTGTTACATGGATATTACGAGCTCGTTGCAGCTCGAGTGGTCGCGGCGTTTCTGAGGGAAAAATGAGTGATTAAGCGAAGAGATTAATATGACGGGGTGTTTGGTCGATCGCTCGCTATTCGATCCGACGACCGATCCATATCACGATGCATTAACGGAATCGGAGTGGAACATGGCTGCAAACGAACCGACGAACCCGTTTTAACATTTGTTTTCGAAACTGTTAGCGAGAAACAAGGTTGCGGGTAATTACGAGGCCGAGATTCTCCGTGACGAAGCTTCGCGTTGCATCGAACGGATGCTGTTGGAATGAGAATCGAGTATGCACGTTGAGTAGAATTAACATCCGGAGACACACACAGGGTTTTTAAAATGAAATGTATGACTCCGTTGTTATAATTTAACAAAACTTTTTATTGCATTGATCGAGTTCATTGCGCAAACCGATTTAGATAGGTATTTTAGATTAGATAAAACTATTAACTTTGAATCTTATCTAAATTAAACATTTAAAATCTCCTTCTAAATAGATACGACAGGCTTATATTACAAATCTAACACTATGATCACGTTATTTTACCATTTTACTCGACACTGTATTTCGAACGCGATAAGCCATCTGCAACTCTAATAAATAAAGTAAATGTTATTCCATGAATTTAAACATAAATTCATGGAATAACATTTACAATGAGGATAGCCGATGATGATTTCTCTCTGGGAACGTTATTCTACGAAATTGCTAGAATCCATTGTTTTTCACAGTTCTCGGTGCTCGTAAAAGTCATTATCGTTTTCCCAGGATTTTGGCCCCCAGAACGAAACCCTTCCGTACCCTTTTATAGGCATCCCGCCATTATCACGGAATCTTGCAAACGTTCGAACAGTAAGTAGTCTTCTCCCTCGAAGAAGTTGCTGCATTGTCGCGCTGTCGTCGTTACACGTCGTTACGTTTACGTGTGTCGAACACGCGATAATTCACTCGAATTCGAAAGAAATGCACCAGTTTGCCGATACGTCGTGCACTCGGTGCGCACTCGGTTTACCGGTCGGTTCGCTTCATTAATCTCTTCGCGGAAAGATCGCGTTCGTGATCCGACGAGTTTCCAGCGTAATGAGCCATCTTAATTAAGTCATTTTTGCGGCAAATGAGTTGCGAGAAACTTTCCAGCGGAGGATAAGCGGATTTAAATCCGTTGAAAGTATTTGTAATTTATAGTGTTTACGAATTACGCTGTTAGTTAAGAGGTTTAAAAGAGCATCGTTGAAACTGTATCACAAAGCGACCTGTTTTGCCGCATTTTTCTGAAGATACGAGTTATTACTAAATTGCGAATTGTGTATAATATACGATTAACTGATTAATTGTAATTTTCACGCAAGATCTATTTGTTAGTGGCTACGAATCTATGAATGAAGAAATTCATATTTTTTTGAATTTACGATACAATTATTGAAAATGCATCATTAAATAATTATTTTAATATATAAAAATTGTGTATATTATTATATTATATTTATATTTATATATTTATATTTTATATTATACTATAATACATTGTTATGCAAAAAATTATAACAATAGCGTCGTCAGTCGTGGTCTCAATAGGATCATTTTCTAGAAAACTTTTTCCTTCTGAAGAATTTTAATCACACTCGAGGGGAAAAAATTTTTTCTATTTTCAATAATCACTGCTTTTATTAGGATAATAAAATTTAATACTTTATTATAGTTTATAGTACAATTGCTAGTGATACGTTGACGCTTTACTAACATGTAACATACAAACTACTACAATTTCGAAAGGAACATCGTACCACAACACAATCCTAAACGCTTTCGAGCAGATCTTCAACGAAGCACGAAGCTCTCAAGTTTATCGCGAACTGTATCAGATTTATCTTTGTCTCTCAAGCAAAGTCAACTTCACCTCCGCCCTTTAACTCGCCACAGCTTCTTCTTTCCTTCTTCTTTGTCCAGAAATTCCTCGACGACAGAAGACGGATTAATGCAACGTCTTGCGAGCGTTCGTCGCAGACACTCGGACAATAGCGTTTGATAAAATTAGTCTAGCTAGAGGGGCTGCTGCTCTAACGAACCGTGTCCGTACGTCGTCGGATACCGGGCATGTACTCGAAGTACACGGAAACAAAACGAAACGAGACGAGACGAGATGGTCGGGCCTATTACACTCGTCACATGTAAATTACAGTGATTAAACGTACGTGGCGCGAGTCCCTGTCCTGTTGATTGCAGCATCGTACGTAAATTTGCTCGTCGACCTGTGACGTGCATATTTTCATCTGTTTCTTCTTTTTATTTGTTTTGTTGGCTCTGCAACGAACGACCAGTTGGAAAAAGCTGCATTAATATGTAATATTTTTAATAATTTTTTAAAATAACAAGAATATATTATGAAATTTAATAACTTTAATATTATTGTGTATTATAATTAATATGTTACGAAATTGAACAATTTTTTAAATGAACGATATATTATGAATGATATGACTGTCAATTCAATTGCGTTATTAAATGGTTTTGATGTCTGTAGTAGTGGAAGAAGATGACATGCAGCGAAGAGTATAACTGCACCAATGACTAGTGAAAAAAAAAAAAATTGTCGATAAATTGAAACTGACGTAACTTCGTAAAAGGAGATCGAAAACTTGAAACGTCAAGTCTCTACTTTGACAGCCGTGAGTTTCATTTTATTTCACGCTTTAAAACGAGATCAAGTGAATCGCTGTATGATTGTTTTTTTTTTTTTTTTAATTCAAATTTTTCATCGTCATTGGCACAGTTATGCTCTTTACTGTAGTAAGTAATAGCAAGTTTAACTCTTTTGATCAAATCAATCAGAAATTACACTAAATTGATCTCTTCTCGCTATTTTCGATATTGCATGTGTATCTTTTCGTCTTATATGTCATACTTTTTATGTTATTAAATTTCTCATAATCTCTGTCCTTCAAACTATGAAGTTGACCACTAGTTGGCAAATTATAAAATTGATCGCTATAATCCCTGAATTTATTAGCTCAACTAGGATCAGCACTTGCTATCTTTTTATCAAAGGAACAAATTGTACATTTTGAAATGTCTATCACGAGACATTTTACTAATACGTTAGACACTATATCGACATGATATTAATATATTTTATTCGTTAGATATTACATTGTACGTCGGAGCCACCAGAAGCCAACAAATAAACGAATTTACAATTATTCAGGAAGAAAACGCTCAGGAATTACGCGTTTGAACATCGTATTTCATGTTTCTTGCGTTCTACAATGCTTCTACAATCGGAATAAACGAAAGGGCGCGACGTTCTTGCGTTGGTATAATTAACGCAGTCGCGATGCGCATGAAATTAAAACGTCAGAATTACCGAGAGGAATTACTCGAAGAAACTGTCACGGCCTGAAATTGAATCGCGATGAAACGAAATAGTTTCCAGCGCGAATAAAAAGGCGACGCCTGCAAAAACGTTATGGCACTGGATGTCCGTGATTCGCTGGATTAATCTACTGCGGTTTCAGGTTGTCAGAAGTTCTTTATCATCTATACAGAGTGTCCTCGAAGTCGTAGTGCGAATTGGGCCAGGGCGATTCAAAACAAGTGACGAAAATCAAGAACAAGACAAAATCGAAGAAACGAGGGGAGAAAATGTGTTTGAAAGTCAATCGAGTGCACGTGCACTAAACTATAACTGTAATTGCCTTACAGCTCTCGTTACAAGTCGTTGCTGTGACTGTTTTCGTATTCGATGGGATTTGTCTGTTTATTATTATTATCATCACTTTTTTTTGGAGCAAATTGAATCAATATTCTAGAAATTAAATCAATAATTTTTGAAAAGTTTTATAATTAATAATAATCTAGGAAAGAAAGTATGTATCACACTCATGTCATCACACTTGACACGATTTGATGGCTCGATCAATGTGTCGAGATAGTAAACATAACCTAACATCGTAGCAAAAAGAGTCACGATAGGGATTTGCAGTGAGATCTATAAGACAATTATTTTTATTATTAACACCCAACGCAATTTTGTCATTTTTGATTTTCGTCTTATCTTGAACCACAAAATTGCTCTGGCGCAATTTGTACTATGACTTCTAGGACACCCTGTATAAGAGTCTCTTCTGTTTCTCGTTCTCGTTTCAAGTAACTGCTCGATATAGTTGTAATAGCTCGCTTTATCGTTTTGTTTCGTGCATTATATTTCATTTCCCTCTAGTAAATTGTGCGAGAGGAAAGCGTACAATTAATTATGTTGGTTGTAAAGTATTGTACACTGTCTGTTGTCAGACGCGAGGCACTTTCGTGGAGGAAAAAATTCGTGGAGGAACAAGAGAAAGTTAAATGCTGTCAGATATTGATAGATATTTAAAATTGATTAAAATGGAGTGGAAATCGATTGAAATGTTTATTTTATTTTCGTTAACAAACTTGATATAGTAAAATGATACATGATTATTGTAACAATGTGACGATTATTACAAATTATTGTATAAATTTCTTTTGTAAGTTACTTTTTATTTAAAATTGAAATTAAAAATTTAAGGTTAACATTAAAGCTCAAAAATTATGATAAGGAATTACAAGTTATCATAAATTCTTTTCTTTAACGATTTTAAGAAATTCACAGAAATTACATATATATATTATATATTATTATTTAAAATTGAAACTTAAAAGTTATATTACAAGTTGTAGTATCACAAGGAATTACAAGTTATCATGAATTTTAAGAAATTCACGAAACTTTAACGGAATTTGTTACAACTCAACCACCGGGAGAAACATCGACGCATTTCCTCGTAACGCGTTGCTCAAGCATAAAATTACAAATGGCCGTTTGATCGTGGATGCACTGAATAACGAGAAATCGAGGGGAAATTTTATTATGCAATAATCGAAGTCGAAGTGCAAACAGGAAATTACTAAACTGGTGCTCGGTGCTCCTCGCGAGTACACAAGGAAATGACACAATTATCATAACAGTGAGAATTCTGTAAGAACGTCAAAGCAAGCAGCCGACGTCTCAGTAATAATGACATAACAAACCGAATGGTTGTTGTAAAATCCCTGTTTGACGTTTGATCAATGACCTTTAAAAAGAATTTTCTTGTGGGATTAAATGTAAAGAAAGACGAGAGATTTTTACTTTGAAACAGGGGAACAGGGGAAACAATTTTTTGTCAAATTAGTAAATTGAATAATATTCATTTACAATATTAACACGCAATACTTGGTAATCAACAAAATATATCTGACAATATACCAATCTGTACTAGAATCTTGTTCTGATATTACAGCTAATTGATACTAGATGCTATAAATGAAGCTAAATACAATATACTGCTGATATTAAAATCTTATTATTACTTATTCTCAAAAAAAAAAAAAAAAAAAAAGAAAATTTCTCATCCAAGAAATAACTGTCGAGTCCTCGAATGCTAAGAAATAAAATCAACAGGTAGATGATCCGAATAAATAAATATATACACTTACAACTCGCCACGGTTTGCTCCGTTCAATCATACTCACTTACGTATTCTTTAAACTGTGCAAGGAAACGGGATCCATAATTGTTTCGAGCGTAATACGGTATAAATTTTACGGCGAAAGACACTCGGGGAACAAAATGTGATTCGCATTCGGCGAGCAAGGAAATGGAATGACCGCGCGCGTCGCGTAACTGTGTAAAATTCTGCCACGAAACAACCGCCGGTGTGTTCTCTCTACATTCCTGACACACATTACCAGGAATCGATCGCGTGTCTTGAAGCGTGCACCGGAATACGTCCGTGGCTCTCGAGAGGATCTCAAAGCCTCTCGATCACGACCTACATATTCGGTGTTCGTAATGTTCGCCTCGCGAAAGTTGTTGAACGACTCTTTCGAATTCCTTTTTTTTCTTTCATCCTGCAACTTCCTCCTTCTCCACGCGATACATAAATCAAACAATTTCTCACTGCATTCTCACCGCTGGATTCCGGATTCCGTGCTCTTCCGTGATCTTCATTTGAAAAAATTTTTGCTTTAACATTGTAAGCGTTCGCGAGTGGAAGAAAGTAAAATTTATTTCAAGAAAATTAAAATGTAAAGTGTAATGGAATGAAGAGCATGGACTTTTATTGAAATCTTTCAATGTATAAACCGCTTGTTGCAATGATGCAATTTCTTTCTAAAAAGAAAAAAACAATTTTATTTTAAATTATTAAAGTGAACAATATTTATTTATAATATTAATATGTAACACAGGTTGAAATCGAAAGATTTATAATAGTATTTTAATGATCAATTATTTTATTGAAATTTGCTAAAATATATATATATATATATATACCACTGATATATTTCAACAGTAACAATCAAATATTAAAAAAAGAAATTTTCCTTAGATTATTCATACTAGATAAGTAATAATTATTTACTGAAAATATTTCCTGTCTCATACTATACATATGTATATCGAACATTTGGTATTTTAAAAAAATATTTCTTTTATCTTAATATCGATTACTAACATTTCCATCCCACATTCCACATTCCATATTTCATATCTTATTTAATTACCTTGCCTCTCACTAATCCCACATCACTGATTCTCACCCCTGCACCTAACTTCTGTCATAATTTTTTCCGTCAAAAAATTTCCCACAAAGGTATAGAATTTTTAGCCTACGTGTAAATTTAGTTAAACGAAATAAATTTTGTAGTCCCAAATTTCTCTGAAGTTTCACAAAAATGAAATTTGTAACCATAAAATAAGTCTTGTGGTCAATATTTCTAACTACGCAAAAATGATTATAGTTTTGCGAGGAATTTGTTGGAGATTCACTCTGTGGGACAGATAAATTTCTCAGTCCAAGTAGAGATCGTACATACAATTTGTTCTCTCTTCAATGTCATAACAGTTTGAAGTATTGAAGTATGACAATTTTTCATCGTCAACAGTACAGTTACACTTTTGAGTGATAAAAATACAAACTACAAACCCTTCCCGTGGTAAAAAAAAAAAAAGAAACAAAAGGGAGAGGAAAGTAGAAACGAGAAGGAGAACTTTACCACGAGCGATTTACTTCAGCTTCCTGTCAGCTTACTGTTACTTTCCATGGATCGCCCGCGCGCGATCGCTCGGTCTCGGGCTCGATCTTGGCAGACGATTTCGCGTGCGTACGATCGCTTTGAATGGAAAGTCGGAAACGTTGGTCATCCAGCGATGAAACAGGCGAGAGACCTTCGGGAGACGTCCACCTCCGGCGGAGATGAAAGTTTCTGCAGTTCTGGCCAGCCGTCACGAGCAATTAGAGCGCAAGACCTCCGTCTCGTCTCGAAGAGAAGGAGGAGGAAGAGGAGGAACGGTTCGTTGCAGCAACCGCGTTCCACCGAGCGGTGCCTCGCTTTCCCAAGTTCTGGGTCACCGGGTCTTCTGTTCGTCGACTCGGTCCAAAACAGGGATAAGAGCCCGTCAGTCCGGTCTTGTACGTTCGAGACCCGTGTCCACGATCGTCGAATCGATCGCTTCTTCTTCTTCTATTTTTTTTATTTTCCTTTTTTTCGCCTCTCTCTCTCTCTCTCTCTCTCTTTCTCTCTCTCTCCTCTTGTGAGCGTCTTTTCACCGAGTGACACCGTTTCTCAACCTTTCCTCGATGAACGATAAATTATAACGTAACCTCTCTCGTCTTTCAGCATCGGACGTGTATGGTTTTTATTCGAGAGAAAATGGAAAGATCGTAGAAGCAGAAACAAATTTGTGATCAAGAAGTATCTAACTCAGGCTGATTCTTTTCTATTTTATCTGGTGCCTAGAGTTATTTGAATTTTGAAAAAGAAAATAATAATTTCAGTTTCTCACTCTGTTTCATAACCTGTTTAAAAAAAAAGAACTCTTTGAACGAACTAGAATTGTAGATTCAAAGTAGAAATTTTGTCCTTTAAAATAAACACAAGTTACGAAGTTACAAGAGTTCAAAAATCAAGAGAGTTTTTCAGTTACAAGTTTAGTGATTCTTTACTTTTGCAGAGTAATATATATCGACATATTTAATATTGCAATACATAAACAATATAATAATACTATACAGTATTACAATACAATATCTTATATTTAATTACTTATTTAACATATTTAATACTAGTTAACATTTTTATATTAGCTAGCATCGATTGAAAAATATATCATTCCATTTGCAAAAATCTCCAGAATCCCCCACTTGCAAAAAAATCTAACAAAACTCCCTAACTTAATAGAGCAAAGAAATACTATACTCGCAAAATTTTTTCATCTCTCCAGAAACGGAGATATTTACGTTGATAAGTATCACAACGTGAATTACTCCAAAAAAAAAGAAAAAAAACAATGGAAATTTTTTAGAAATGGTTCGCTCAATTTTATCGCGCACTTAAACAATTTAACCGAGTGGGAGGCTCGTCAGTTGAAAGGAACGGATTACAAACAACGAAACGCCATCCGTATTGTTCTCGTTCAATGCTAATCAGGTGTGGCTGGAGACATGCAAAGCGCGCATAGAGGGATTTCCATAACGCCGAGAGGAAGTCTATTTACGCGAGTGTGCGTGCGCGAATTCAAAGCGACATCAAAATCGAAAAAGAGGAAACGTTCATTGTTCCAGCCGCGATAAAAAGGTGGAACGTTGATCGTTCGAGCGAGCATAAACGGGAGAAAATCGTCTGGCCACGCAGCTGACAATTACGATGCGTTTTACCATGAGTTTCCTCCGCATCGTTGATCGGTGATCAACCGTCAACAAATTTCGTCTATCTCGAAATTCTTTCGTTCTGAAGATTTCCTGATGTTTTCTGTTGTAACTTGATCGTATAATTTGACTGTTTTATCGCGAGGGTAAATCTTGCGAAAATTAACAAATATTATATTATAAATATTAAGTATATTAATAAATGTTAATATTAATAAATATTATGAATATTAAGCAATGTTTCATAGTGTGATTTGATCAAAGAATATCTCTTAAAGTAGAAAATTTGTATTACAGTGCAAGAAATGGAAATATTTCTCATTTTTCTTTTATGCTTTTCCATTTTCTCTAATCCAACGAGGAGATTTATTGAATTATTATCCGCCATTCGGAAATTACTGTGATTATTTCAATTATTTTGCGTTTTTTTCTTGATCCTTTGACAATTGACGAATGTTGCGTTATAAAATCGAAAAGAATTCAATTTGCTACTTATTTATTGTTATTTTGCTTGATTAAACTTGCAATTTACCCGTCCCCATTTTCATGCCAACAGAAATTTGTACAGAAACCCACCGCAAATAGTGTTCAGAAAATAGTTCTGTTTAGTTTAGAGAAATTTCAAACAAAATGTCGTGAGAGTCTGTGCCTGCGTTTGTGCAATCTATTGCTTGAATTTTTATATATCGATTACGCGTTGCTTTTACCAGGAAAGCGGATTTTTCCAGAGCAGATGTATTTGTTCTTTCGTTCTTTCTTGACATTTTCACTTCCTAAGCTCGCTAACAAGCAAAGATGTTGTCAGAATTTTGTGGAAATTCTCAATATTGATGATATTCGCTCATACAATTATACGTTGTTATAATATAACAGGTTAGAAATTACGATTTACGCGATCTCGTATGAAAATTGACGAGAAAATGTACAATGTAACTTGAAATATATTTTTTGCACGACACGAGATGATTTTTATAGTGACAACTCGAAACTCGTGTTTTTTTAAGTTCTTTGCAAGCAAACGATGATATAATATCGAGACGCGACTGTCTGTGATCATATTGATAGAATTTAGTTTGAGAATGTATGTAGAAGTTGCAAAATATTTATTTCAATCGTGCATATTTAGTAAAAATTCGATGTACATAATAATAATAATGTGGTTCTTACGCATACTTGAATTGAATTATCTTGTAGATTTGTTTCAAATTTGACCAATATAATCACGATAGTTGCGTTTGACTCCAGTGTTAACGAAATTTTGAAATATTTTGTGTAACACGCTTAAAAATATATTATATCGAAAACCTTTTTATTAATATATTACAAAAAGGTTCTCAAAAGGTTCGGACACTTTTGTCAGCGCGAAACATCTCGTGCAATTTCTGCGTACACATTTCCAGATTGGTTTTCGAACCTAGCCAATACAATCACGACACTCTAGTAAAATTAAAATTTTATTTAAAAATAATTTATTAATAAATGTCAAAACATCCAACAACGGCATACATTTATTTATCTTTGTGAAAACATTTCTACAAAATGTTCAAATAGTTTCGCGAACGCACCTTTAAAAAACTCACTCGAATGAAAACCCAAAAGAAGCAACCTCGACAGTCCCAGGCGTGGAGCGCAAGATCTTTCTCTTCGGAGAAGAATCCTCTGTATATTTAATTAAAGTTCATTGCTCGTCTACACACGGTGGCTGACCTCTGGCATCGATCGGCGCGCGGTGGTTCGACCTTAATCGTGACAGGAAGTTTCGTGACCGATACAGATACGGATTCAGCCGCGAGATACGTTCGTGGTGGCATGGCTTGGAACACGGCGTGGGCGTCGGAGTCGTTCGTTCGCGTCATTCATAGCCCCGAGCCGTGCGGGCTTTCCCGGCTGCAACAGAAAAAAAAAAAAAAAAAGGAAGTCTCTGCCGGTACAAGCGCCGATCGCTGATTATTCATCACGATCGGAATAACGTTCTCGTAATCTGCTCCGTGGACCCGGTCTTTCGATCGGGAAGGTATCAAGGTGTTCTAAGAATAGGCACAACCTCCTTGTGGGAAGACATTGACGGATGAGATATTGAGAGATTGCCGATGCAGGTCGAACGTAATCGTTGTTTCGAACGATTGCGCCTCGTCGGATGGAGAATTGGGTTTGGAGGACATAGGACGCGTTTCCACCGTGTTGCTCTTTCAATTAGGCTGCAGGTGTTTGTGGGAAAGTTGTAATGTGTGTAATAATGTATGCCTTGTATTTTTAAGAAATGAAATTATTATAGCAAATCGCTATATTAAACCTATATATATGATATCATGGTGTTATGTATAATAATTATAATTATAATATATATATATATATATATAAAAATCATTATATGTAATATCATAGTGTTACATACAATAATTATAATTCTGTTATAATATATATTATAACAATGATAGTTATAATTGTAATTATGTTTCGTATATAATAGTTATAATAGTTATATTTAGTTCTATTTCTTTAGAGAACGCGTATTTGTATATAATGAACAGGAACGTGCAATTCTTTTTTATTTTTATATAAGTATTTTCTTGGATGTAAATGTGAACGTTCTTTTGAAAGTAATATATCGATGTTCCGTAAGCACTCCAGCTACTTTTCTCACGG
Organism: Melipona beecheii; assembly: GCA_032399605.1. NCBI lineage: Eukaryota > Metazoa > Arthropoda > Insecta > Hymenoptera > Apidae > Melipona > Melipona beecheii. The sequence continues at coordinate 8,551,911 of JAUCMO010000507.1, forward strand.
ATCGAATAATATCGAACTAATGATTAATCTAGCTTAATTAATCGGGCTAAATCGGCGCGTGGGATTGCAAAGATTCAGGATTGAACAACAATAAAAAACAAACTGTACTTGTACAGGTATCGGGAATTTAATTCAACTCTGTTTTAGTATACATCTATTTCATAAAAATTCGATAATATTCTAATGTTTTCATTCAAGCTATTAGGAATATCTCATTTCAATTAGTATATTGTGTCACGAGTGTTTCAATATCGTGAAACAAGAACTTGGCAAAGCAAATCGAAGAAACGTTCAAAAAAATTTATTTTCTTTTTTACATTAATTTAACGTTGCAATAAATATGTAACAGCAAAATGTTTGATCAAACTGCAAACATCTTCTAAAAACGCATTAAGCAAACACTTCGTAAAAGTCTACCATCTAAATTGCCGCCAATAAAATCGCTGTTGAATTAAAAAATCGATTCATATCAAACGATCGTTAGCAAACAATTTCAAACGTATCTAAGAGATTCACGGAGCTTCGATCGCAGCGGAGAACAGTATCTTTTAAAATCGCCATTCCGGTTATCCTCTCAGATCCTTCCGACGAAAGAGGGAAAAAAGACGAAGGAGATTCTTCAATTAACGAAGAGGCGTCTCGTAAAACACGGCATCACGGCTGTACAACATCAAACGCGGCAAGAAACAGTGGAAAGAAGGTGCGTGCAAAACGCATTATGCTTTACACGATTCCCAAGAGCTGACGAACGATCCGTGGAATTTCACAGGACGGCTTTCACACGGCGAGATCCCGTGACCAATCGGATCAGGCGGAGGTTCCAAGGTTCTGTTGTTAATCGATCTGTTCTGATCGGGGCTGTCGCGATCACGTTGCATCTCGCGGAACACGGGGAGATGCCGCGTCTCACGGTCCGCCAGTCCGGTCACGAACCGATCTGATCTATTGGAATCGCTGAAACCTCTCCCTCGGATATCGGACTCGAAATTGCGCCACTTTCTGGCATAATTGACGAGCTCCGTCGCGGACGAGACTTGGCAAACGGGACTTGGTCCGTGCCAATTTCAGGAAATATTTCCTCTCTAGCAAAGTGGTCAAGTCTTTGGTGGTGGTAAATATCGTGAAACGTTCGCTATATATATATATATATACCGTTCCGTGGGAAATTTTTGACGAAGAGTCGGTGAGAGTCTGATGAATTGAGAGAAACTTCGTAAGAATATCTCTCTTTCTTTTTTTTTAACCAAGTTTTTCTCAGTTGATAACAGAATCTGTGATTAATTTTGGATCACTTTGGAACAAACGAAACTTTGTCCGTTTTTCTGAGACATTACGAGGATATTATGATTGCAAGTTTGATCTTTGATAATCAGTCGAATCTGATTTGAATTTTCAGCGTTGCAAAGAAAATTTATTTGCTCAGTTTCAACATGCTTTACGTTTCTGTACGCACGCTTTCGATGAAGAAGCTTTGCAACGAGGAAATGATGATTTTTGTGAAATAAATTAATGATTTATATATATGGAAGTGTGTATCTTTTGTACAATAACTAATTAAACTAAAAGAGAATGAAATAGAAACACTATGAATATTATTAAATATTCTTTACTTTCTTCATTTCTATTCTTTGTTTTCTTCTTCACTAATTTATTCTAAAGTTATATTTTATTATTGATATTACTGGTTCGTGTCTCTTATTAAAATTCTCCAAGAACGTGATACGTTTTCTTACCTCCTATTGCAAGATTTGAAGAAAGTTAAAATCACGAAAAACAAATTTATCAAACGCAAGAACTTTTTGAAATAAATTATACATTATACATCACGATATGAGATATTTTGAATGTTCAACATAAAAATGTTTTAAAGTATTTTAAATGTACAGTTTGTAACATTCAGACAACTCACGATTAAAATTTTTTTAAATTTGTTTAAATGTCAAAAACGATAATTTCTACAATTTCTACGAGAGATTTCATGATTACACATGGCTGTGAAATGGTAACGAAAAAATGGTAACAGATTAAAGATTATCGAGTGACATTTACGTTTCCAACTTCCACAACCAACGAAGATGACCTTTCGTTCAGAAAATCGTTAAAAAAAGAATCATAATTGAATTTTTATCACTCCTCTGCAATTATGTTACGTAAAGCGGATCCCCAGAAAAGGTTAATAGGCTGTATCTGGGTGTATGACAAGGTTAAACAGGAAATTGCTGACGCGTTCTTTTTTTTCTTCTTTTGCATTCTACAATCGCAGTTCACTGGTGCGTCGTGCGGCGCAATTACTTAGTGTAATTACTCGTAAATCGCGTTACTCCAAAAGCGTTGAATTTAACCGGGAAACCGTTTTAATTTAAATTCAACGCGTACGCGGACGGAATTTAAAATTCGATCGATGAATTCGGAGCTAAGAAACACGAGATGGCGTCAAAGATCGCGATTGAAAATCTCTGATTTATCTACGAAAAAATTATTTTCGACCGCTGGTAACAATTATTAGACAATCGATAAATTTATATGTTAGAAGACTGCTGTTTAAATTTATGGACGTCGATGGTTATTAACAAAACCGTGTCTAAAAATTGAAAAATAAAACTAACATTTTATTTCTTTCTCCAGAAACAAATCAAACATTTGTGCTTGCATTTTTCGAGCAACTTTTTGTGCTTACTGTCGTTTCACGTTATGAGAATGATACATCGTAAAGTATCTGATTTTTATAGTTGCAAATATATTTATTAGTAAAGGAGTAAAAATGAACTTCAACTCTTGAACATTCAGCAAATTGACTGACGATTTACCTTCCTCAGAAAGACAGCGAATATCTTGCTATAAAATTACTATATAACGTACGTACAGAGCAAAGATAAAACTTAATAACCACACGAACTTTTACTATTTTGCTGTGTCAAACATAAATAACAAGAGTACCCATGAGTAATAAAAAGTTTATTATTTTATTATTATTATTATTATTACTTTAATTTTGTTATTATTATTTTTTTTTAATTATTGTCACCAGATGGCAATGTTTATTAAATTTGAAAAAAACGACATTACTCCTAATACAAAATTTACGATACAATTCCATTCATTAATCCTTCGTTCTGATCAGAATCTGCTTCACATCACATCCCATTTCCTTAATCGCATGTACATACATATATGTAAAATCTACGTGTATAAACTCTCAGCCTTCTTGCAACATCCGATGAATAAAACATCGAACGAAGCAGCCGAACGTAATAACGCACAACTAGAACATATCTAGAATATTCTACCGTTGGAAACGAATTCCTTACTCGAGTTCCACTTCTCCAGCCAGGCTCGCAAAAATCCAAACGTCCCACTCGCGAGCATCGAATTAACAAGACGTGGAATTAATTGATTAGCAAGACGAACAAATTGTCAAACCGAAAGATGGCCAATCGCGAAACGTACGATCTTCACGATTTCGGAGATGACCAGGGTGAAGGTGTTAATTATTCAGAGATCGTTAGAAACGTTCACTCGACGAAGGCGTTCTTCGCGGGTAGCTTTAATCATCTAAATCTGGAAACTACGAGATTTCGCGTTTCGTGCGATCAAGCGCAGTCTAATTACCGCTTGACAAAGATCGAGAGGTTCGTAACGAGTCTCGGTGCGGCGATCGATCCGACGCGATAACTGGTCAACACGTTCAACTTGATCCGAGTATAATTTGTGGGCCGACGTACGCGCGATCCTCGCGGCTGATCTCGTTGTTGTCGTTGCAACTCTATCCTAATAATTAACGGAATCGTATTGAACTGCACGATGAGAATAGCCTTCGGGCGAGAATCGTGGAACAAGTTATATGCTTGTGTTACAGTGGCTGTGAAAAGTGTTCGTAGACACCTCTATCTTTCTCGATGAAGCGTCTTTTTACACGTTCAGGTATCGTGTATCGATCCTCTGTGATTGAAATTTTCTTAAAATGTTCTTCCTTTCTTTTTGTGTTATTTAAAAGTCGTATCAAGCACTCGTGCGGGTTATTAGCGACTTGAAATTAAATCTTGCAATTTGTTATATAGGTTTAATATATTTTGTTACAGGTTTATTATAGGTTGTATTTTTATTTGTAGGTTCCAAGATTTAGATACACGTGAAAGTATTGTGTAATCAATCTTCTTTGATTGGAAGATTTTTCTTTATTTGTGAAATGAGAAAATTATTACTCTTGTAATTTATTACATAGGGTTTGGAAGGTGTATTAGTTTTAGAATTGATTCTTTAGGGAAGGACTTTTTTTGCGCCGGACAAGTTGAACTTTGCACAAATCACAAATGTTACTGCGAATTTTTATTCTTTTCGAATCTTCCACGGATTTGTGTTAAAAACTGATCGTGCAACATAGTAACAATTTCATTGAGTCAGTTCAAACTTTTTCTTTTTCTTTTTACATTTTTTTGAAAGTTTAGAACAGTGAGAAAATGTAGGCGTGAACAATGGAATAATATATTTGCCCACAAAGGATTCATTCTAGACATTTGCTCCAATTAAAAATCTAGGAACCAATAATTGTAAAAGCACTAACACAAGTTACACATTAGACGTTACGAAATTCGATATACATGCCTGAGCTTAATTAAATAATATGAAAATGCGGTAACACGCGAATATAGCGCAGATACGCTTTCTGTAGCCACTGTACTCGCCTGAGTTACGTGGGATCGTTGGAACGTGTATGATTAACAATGGACAATTGTAATGGAGTTTGTGAAATGATCGCGTTCATCTTGATGGATTGTCGAGGACGCTCGGTACGTTTGAAAGCGCCACTTCCTATTTTTACAGGAAGTCCTGTGACTTAAGAGAGAGTTGCTTCAAATTTGCCACGAACGTAACGGTGAACGAGACGAGGTTAATTAATCGTTTCTTTTTAAATAATTACATAATAATACAATTTTAATATTTTTACGTGTGATGCTCGTGTATTCTTGTCGAATTATAATATCTTTCGGTTGGACAGTATATCGGAACACACGTGTCGAATATCTTGGAATAATTCGCCTCGAATGTTAGATAGAAGTGCGAAAGAAAAGTCTGTAAATTGTGGATGCTTCTGATTGTAACGATATGCATGATCGCACATGGGATTTTGTTATCGATAATTATAAAAAGATATACGATATTAGATCGTATAAATTCGTGAATAATACGTAATAAGATATTGAAGATATTGTTTTTAATAATTACATCAAACAACTTTCTTTGTTGAACAATTTTTCAGGTAGTCAGAGATATACTTTGATCTAACGTAATATCTAAATAATATTTTGAATATATTAAAATAGAAATAATAATTAAAATGAAAGTGAATAAAAATGAATTTGAATATATTAAAATAAAAAAAATACACACACACACACACACACACACACACTAAAAGAAGCACATATTGGTCTTAACAAATTTTTGAGAAAAATTCAGATATTCGATCGCAATCACTGCTCAGTACGAGATACTCTTATTACTCAAGAATTAAAAGAGGGGAAAAAGAAATAATTGGGAATCCAGAGCCGAGGTTTAATTGAGTAATAAAAAGAAGTTGAAACAAGGAAATGCATACGATGATGTATTCCGTTTGTTACGAAAGCATCGTAAAGATCAACGAAGCCTTAGAAAAAAAGACCTGTGATACTCGATTGCGATCGTTCCTTCACATCTTTTTGCAGGAAGTTACGCGAATTAATGCGGAGTTAAGATAATAAACACACACGATGTATCAAGATGTTCTTTCTTTAATGTATGACAGAATGTAAACATTTCGATCGCGATGAAGTCTGAGGTCGTATTAGTAGATCGAAATCGGTGCTTCCTAGTTTTCAGGAAACGTATTACCGCAACTTGAGAAAGAAGCGTTACAGTTAGGTTTACAAGCTGACGCGACCGTTGAAACAATACAATGACACGATTTAATTATTGCACAATTATTGTTACATTGCAACCGTGATAACGGTATAAAATGTGGTTTCGATCATTCGACGCTGATGAAGCCTCATTTCTCAAATTTATACGTAATTCTCTTCTTCATTTGTGATGTTAAATTGAGAACAAACACAATTGTTTATTTTTCTCTTCTTCTATCTGTGCATCGAATTAAGAACAGATGAAATCAATACATTAGATATTATTAAGAACAAATGAAATTAAAGGATTTGCGTCGCGTTACATCTTCCAATTCTCAGCGATAATATTTCACAATTCAACTTTAAAATATGTAGTAGATTTGATTTCGTGTAGATTTGACACGAAGGGTAGCCAGCGAAAAAAACAAAAAATGTTACCAATGGTAAAGCACGGTTAGCACTTCTATTAACGAAACGTCGAAGTTTGAGTCGACGATCACGGTGATTAAGAAGAGATCGACGGGGCCTCTCGGCCAAGATCAACGATCTACCTCGAGCGGAATCGAGGACCCTCGAGAGGTTGCCCTCGGTCATCTGGAAAGTTGCCGCTCCCATCGCAATAAAAAAGAAAATGGAAAGAGAATTGCAAGAAGCATGAGTGTTTCTTCGCTTTCTTCCTTGCGAACGTTAACCTGACTCGTCCAACGCGATCCAGAAGATTGAAGATTGTTTGTTCGAAAAGCTCGATTTTAGGTTGATTATTCTGTTAGTTCGTCAAAATCAAATAAAATATATTGGAAGAAACTCAACTACCAACAACCACTGTGATGTTTATCTTAAATACTAATTATAACTCGCGTTAAATTAATTGGAATAAATAGAATTATATGTAGTTATTTATTGATATTGATAATATCAAGAATATAATTGTTACACTAAAGAAAATATAATTATTTGGAATACTAAATATATCAAATATAAAATATTAATGTAATGGCATAACAATTTTAAATAAATATAATAATATACATAAAGTGTGATGTACAGTATAATTATATTTATTTCTAAAAATAGATAAATATAATAATACAATTTTCATATAATCATATACAATTTTATATAATAATACAATTTTTAAACAAACTCAATTAAAATTTAACTTGAATTGAAATTCTTCATTTTTTCTATTCTTGTTATTTGTTTTCAACTGAAAAATTTTCCAGTAAATAATTCTAAATACTCCATACCATATGCGATCTTATTTTCCACTAAAAATGAAACATCTAAAATTCGTCGTTTCGAGGGGCGATACTTCCGGCGTTGATCCGTCGATTCGCGAATCATCAAACTTCGAAACTTACAAATCCTCCGTAGTCTTGATCAATCGATTTAACCTACTTGCGCCGTTAATGCCGCGCTCGTGTTCCAATGATCCGCTTCAGACGCTCGCGCACGCTTATCTACGACTCGTGTTCATCGCAAACGATTACCACGGGGCAATTGCGAACGATGCAAAGAGAGTACCGATTTACGGTCGAGGCTTTCCGCCGAAGCAATCGAATTACAGGTAGTAAGCAATCAGGCCGAAGTAATGCAACATCAAGGATCGAGTCGTGATAAAGACGTAATAAGGCGTGCAAGGATACGAGCGGGAACGTGGAGCATGTCTCCGGGAGAGAGACTGCTCGACACGACAATGGCGAGACCGAGCACTTGTCTTCAACCTGCTTCGTTTCGATGCCACCTGCCTGAGAAATCGGAGCTACTACGGAACGAGTCGTTCTTATGCGAAAATAGCTTTGACGCTTCCGATCAACGGGACCTCTCGCACTTCTCTTCGCAGAGAATTTGGACTCATCGAATTGTTTTCGTGTTCTTTTGTCTCGAATTTTTCTACTTTTCTATTTCTGGATGTTACATTGCTTGTGTCACTATTTTGTCAGAATTATCAGAGAGATTAAGATGACCAACTTGCGATCTTTCGTAGAGATTTGTTATTAATCTTTTTGAAATTTATTGTTCACGTTCCATTTGTCTTCTTCTTTTATTTATTCAAAACACTGAAATCAACAACAAGAGAAAACACAATTTTTTCGTAGATATTTAGTATGACACTTTCTGTCTTCAGTCTTGTTTATTTAAAATACTTGTATAAATATTGAAGTAGACAGATCGAGAGAATTATGACGAAAATACTTACTTTTCTCCAACCCATTAATGTCAATTAAACATTATTCTATCGCCAATCAATCCCAGTTAAAGAAAATGATCTGCGTCATAAATCATGCATTTTGCTAAATATTAACAAGATTTCTAAAGTCTGAGCAATCGGTGTTTAAAATATAAACAGCATGAAATGAAAGTTTCTAGACACAGATTCAATACTTAAAGAAGATTAATGATGAAAAACGTCCTGGATTCCACCCACACGACTTTCTGACGCCTACATCATTCCAGAATTCTAAGCGAGGAAACTATCTAAAAGAATCTCCTGATTTAAAAAAAAATAATTCTTTTAATTCTTGAATGAAATTGATTGGTTGTTGGAAAATTGCGTTAAAATTTAAATTACACGTATCGTACGGAGAAACTGCATTTAAAAACAAAATTTCATGCGTATCAATTTAATATCTGGACTGACGGGATTAATCTCAAATATGCAAGTTTATTTGAAGACAACGAAATTCTTGTTAACTGGTCAGCTTCGTTAAACTTACAACAAGATTTATTGAATGCACAAACTGATACATTACGACGAAGAAAGCAGATATTACTAAATACATTGACGTAGTACCATAACAGCAGTATAAATTCTAACGAGACAGAAATATGTGTAAAATCGAAGGAACTGTGACCAACTTCGTGCGTATTTCTCTTTTCTCACGCTAAATCTTCTCACACTATTTTCAATTGACCCCGAATTACTCCTTTGAAGAGTCTAGATATTTTTAAATGATTATTAATCAATTCTGCAATATTATATTTTTGATATTAAGTCGCTTGATTCTCATTGAAGTGACAAATGACTTTGGATCATAAAAATAGGATGGTTGTGTATCAATTCTTTCGGTATTGCACTTTGAAAGAATTGAGAAAAAATATTTCGATATTTTATAAAATTTTGATCAGAAGACGAGTTGAATAGCTCAAAGAAATTATTTTCATCCTATCGAGAAATAAATTATACCCAAGGATAATGAAAACAAAGCAGTACACAGATTCATACGTCGTTGATCGACGAACAGATTTTACGTAAAAGAGTAAATTTAACATTTATAGGAATGCGAGTAAACTTATTATTAGTACACGATCCGATGTAATTAGAATTGTTAATGTTATTCTTAGTTAGATCTAACGTAAAAAAATATTACATTTTTACGACGTACAACATCTTCTCTATTTCCTCGTGAAAAATTGAAGAGATTTAATCAAAGAGATTTGTTCGAACGGATCCGCTGACGTTCTAATTTATATAATGTCGAAACATTATATAAAGAAGGAAGCTACTCTCGACAGTTATATTTTGCACTATTTTAACACGCGGTGTTTGAAACAGCTTTCGCAGGTGATTGGATGGGCCCGAGGATACCACTTTCGGAACACCTTTCCCGGCGAATGAAAGTATCAAACGGGGTTCATAATTTTTAATGACATGGATTTCAATGAAGCGTCGGATGAATCTGTAATTTCAAGTGGAGAAAGGAGTCAGGAGTCAGGAGTCGTTACAAATATCAACTAGAACCAGATGCTTCCTGGTGAATGTCGATTGATTTCATACCTACCTTATATAATTCCACCATGGGTGAATCTTTAAAAAAAAATTGAAAATTCGATTTATTCTTCTTTGACAATAAATAGGATTTATCGCTTGAACTTTTATCTCTTTTGTTTCTTCGTGAAAGTCCTTTCTATGATATCATATTTTACTATTATTTGATATTAATATTTGTATCATTATGTGCTTTATTTCACTATTGTAGTTTATATAGTAATAATATAAAGGATCACATTCTATTTTTTGGATTCTATTATAATATCTATAAACTCGTGGCAATTTTGAGTCGTGTGATAATTTTATAAACTTACAATGGTGTGTTATCGAGAATCCAAGAAGAAAAAATAGAATATACAATGCAAAAATAATATACAAATGAGATGTTACATTACATTTCAGTCATCAGTGATCCTTTATATTATTATTATTATATAAACTAAAATTATTATATAAAATAAAAATTATAATGGAAATTATTCAAAGATTGATCAATTTTCAAGTTTTAACGACTCGACCATAATAGTATTGACAAGTAAAAATAAAAGTCGCTTCGAACAAAAACATTCTCAAGAAATTTTCAAATATTAGCGCATTGTAAATGCTAACGAATAACGGAAACTCGATAAATATTCTGTACCAACGATCTACGCGAATAACATAAATCAAATGCAAATCTCGAAATCGTAGTGATTTCCCTTTAAATCATCGCGATTACGTCCAGCTAAAAATAATCTCTCGATCATCTTGTTCTCGTTTAAACAAGGCTTGCCAAGATTTCTGAGTGAGTCAGAAAAATCGAGTCTCTCGTTCTCACGATGAGAAATATTTACGAGATACTGACATAACCTCTGTCTCTTGTTTCAGAAGGAGTGCAAACTGACTCTAGTCCAAGTGGAATCGTCCATTATCCAAACAGACATCGTATCTTCGCAATAAAGGTATAGATTTCATATTTTCTTTTTAATTCTCTAATAACTTTAGTTTCGCGTTATATTCGATTTCTTTATTTCTGTTTCTTTTTTTTTTCTTTTTAATTATTTTACTCGTTGAATTGTTAATTTTGATTGTTATTTATTATTATTTGTTACGAAATAAAAGTTGACTTTTATTTCAAAGTGAAATGATCTGGTATGCGTGATTTCATCTTTTAAATTACATGTAACGAAAAATATGGTCTTGCAAGAACAACGTATTCTCTCCTCGAGATAATTATTCGAGGCAATTTAAAACAAAAACAGTGCTCCTCATTAGCATACTCACGATGTGCTTTCACAAACATTTCAACGCTTTTAAAGACCATCGATAATTCATTTCATCGTACGAGGAACAGATCTGGCCTGTTAACTGTCTTAAAAACGATTCTTTACTTTCTACTTGTCGTACAGCCACGCGCAGAACAAACAACACGCACAACCTAACTACATGTAAATTATCCTAAAGATCATCTCTACGTGTATAAGAAATAAAAGTTTCTTAGAGCTCGTCAACTTAATGTAGACTATCTCGAAACCCATTCAGCACCCATAACTCTTCGTACTCCGTTTCGAGATGTTACGCATACTTTACGTATGATTTCTCTTCGTGTATCTAAGAGTGAAAATGGATTACCGAAAAAAATTACGAGATCGTCCTTGGTGGTTGGGACAGGGATAGTGAAAGCGACGAAGATAAACAACGTTTGCGATAGTGACGATGTGTAGACGAATGTTTTGAATGTTTTGTAGAAGAATGACTAACAGACTTGAAATATGCTTACTTTTCGAACATAACTGAGAAAAAACAGAATTTTCACAAAGATTTCTGTCACGAATTTACCTGATTATAAATTATAAATACGTCTATTGCCTGAATGTATTAATCCCTTGATTTTTACAAGCCTCGATTCTAAAAAAGCTTGATAACTTGTAGAATATTATTCGCGAAAATCTCCTTATGAATTAATCTTAAATTATCCCGTTTTAATGAAATACTTTGTTTCCAACGATTGAATTAAAGCTACACGATCTAATCGAACTCGAATATAACTCTTCTTTAAAAAAGAAATTTACTGCAAAAAAGTAAATTCAACTCTAACGAACGAAGTAATCCAAAAACTTTAACGGTTCTTGACTTAACTCTAATTTGAATTTATTACTACGTTCGCCTGTGATTCAAAATTGAAAATTTTGCTCCTTGAAAAATTCTCCCAATCAGTCTCGAGTAAGTTCTAAATTTTCTAAACTCAATCCACCGTGGAAGTTTTGAAAAAGAAAGAACTCGCGCCAATGTTGACATCGTAGTATCGAGTTGTCATTAACCTGGATTTAAAAAAACGCAACGCAATCAATTATCACCCGATGTGTGTCGTGTACCTCGTCGACCGTGGAAAAGAATCGTTTTCACAGCGGGAGGCGAGGAGAGGGGGAGGGGCGATGTAAAGGAGGAAGCAAGCTCGCTTTGCAAACGGAAGGAAATTGAAGAACCGCTTGAAAAAAAAAAAGATTCGTTGCCAACGTTGAGTTGGATTTTAATTAACGAACCGCTGCATAATGAGGCAAGTGATACTGGAACAAGGACAGTGTTGTCGAGAAGCATACTAATTGCGGCTTAATGCACGGCGTGCTTCCTCCGCGCGCTGACAATTATGCTTCTAATTATCTGCTTACCCGTACGTTTTTATCTCGCCAGATTAATTTATTTCAATGGGCTCATTATTTCATCTCTTTGCTATTAAGGAAACAATTGTTGCAATAGTAATAAATATTTGACGCTGTTAATTGAGAAAAGTATATGATTTCACAACTGGATCGAAATTGTCAGAAGGTAGAGAGACGTTTCGCGGTGCTGATTCGACAATTCGATTTCTTCGTTTCAAATTACGCACGTGTTTGGTACGAGTGAATATTATATATTATATATAGTTGTACTGCATGACTTATACTCCAGTACGATTCATTTCACTGAAAGGCTCAGAAGCAATTGTTCTGATTAGGAAATGAAGACGACTTTTTTGCCATAAAATTTTATTGATATGCAAACATTTGAATCGATACGAAACAAATTACAGCCGCGATTGCTCGGTACTAGACAACGCCACTCCTACTCAAGGTCTACCCCACGTCCCCTCGCGAATCACGTGACCCAAATCAACCAATCGCTAATTTTTGTTGCATTGGCGTTACACTTGAAGAGGCCCGATTTTCTGGGTTACCCTTGCTAAAATCAGTGATAAAATTATTAAATAGTGGTTGATTAATTATGTAATAAATTTGTTTGTTGTTCTGTTGTATTGATGATAACGATGATCAAAAAAGATTGGTAATGATAGAGCTGGAACGTAATTTTTAAGTCTGTAGTAATTTTGAATTAGTAGCACGTAATTTCTAAGTAGTATGAACCGTACGTGCACAGGCGAAACGCTGTAGGCCATGTATTATAAGTAAAAATGGACGTACACTGTCAGACAAAGTACTGCGAACTTATACCACGAGCGTAAAAACGGAGAATATTTTTCTACACTTAAAATACTTTCACGCATCAGTATATAGAACTATAAGGCAAATTCTAAAATTCCGAAATTGTAAAATTTAATTGTATTTTTCGTGTATCAATTTGCAAGTGTTTCTCAAACATTTTGCGAATGTATCGAATGTAAATATAAAATTTCAAAGCAATTTCTAAAATTTAAAATCTCTAGACCTTTGAAATTCCGAAATTTCGAAAAACGAAAGACTCGCGATAGAAAATGATAATAGTTCCAATGAATGAAATGGCTTTTCAATGCGAACAATCGAGTCTCCGACTGAGATAAACCGAGATATATCATACACGTGCACACTGTGTGTACTTTGAAGTATTCCGATGTTTATCGGAACAGCTGCTCCAGAATCAATTAATCAAATAAAGAAGTACACGGCACGGGGTTACGAGACGTAGCGTTACGTACGTTACGACGTGTGCAAGAACAATAGGAAATAGATTACTACGCGGATTATTCCATTATCGGTAATAATCGTAATTCAGTTAAGATATGTCAGAACGCAGGGGAAACAAATTTGTTCGCTGTCAGATTGACAGCTTCTTTAATTCATAAGGTAGACGATGTTCAATCGATCGGGTTATAAGGTAGAACGATGTTCAGTCAACTGCGAAAATTCTACTATGACATCAATGATATCGAGTATCAACTTGCAATCCTTTTTAGATTTTGATAAAACTAAATCTTTGATAAAACGTATGTAGCACAGTTTAAAAATTATTTTCTAACTCTAATATTAACTATAATATAATGTGTTATTATTAACCATAACGTATAACCATGTGGAAATTCTATTATGACATCCTAAACTTTCAATCTTATATATCTCTCTAGATCTTAACAGTGTGACTGTTCTGACTAGAAAATGAAGACGACTTTTTTGCCATAAAATTTTATCGATATGCAAACATTTGAATCGATAGAAAACAAATTACAGGCGCGATCGCTCAATACCAGACAACGCCACTCCTACTCGAGGTCTACCCCACGCCCCCTCGCGAATCACGTGACCAAAATCAACCAATCGCTAATTTTCGTTGCGTCAGCGTTGCATCTGAAGAGGCCCGATTTTCTGGGTTACCCCCGCTAAAACCACTTTCAGTAATAAAATTAAATCGAATAAAAAAATTCCAAAATCGAACAACGTGAAACATAAACTCTTACTGCTTCGAATATCCAATGACACCAGTCAAGGGTTATATATAAAAAACACCTTAAACTCCTTAACAACACTAAACAATGCCAATCTTAATAACAGTAAACTAAACTTGATTGACAATACTAAACTGAGTGCCACTCCAAGATCCACAAAACGCAAGCTTAACAGCGTGTGCACGTTCGCGCGATCGATCTCCGCAGAGTGAGAAGACGCGTCAAAGAACGATTTCCTATCGGCAACGAAAAGAAGAGAAGCGACAGCGAACGTTTCTCCGGCTAACGTTTTATTCGAATGGTTGGAAACGTTATTCACGTATCTGTGAAACAGTTCTCGGAACGGAGTGAGAGACGGAGAATCGGCGGCCGCGGCGTCGTTAAGATCAGATTCTATCTGGTACGTGTGTACCGCGGCCGGTCTATCGAATAAGCATCAAGTATTGTCGAGAAGAGAGTACGTTGACCGATCAGCCGAGTAGACAGATGGCTGAAGCTCTCCACGGGGAAGTTTATCCCGCGTTGGCAGCGCACTGTCTAACAGGAATGGCGTGGATTTTCTTGGGAACGGTTTCCAAACGTGCGCGTTTCGTATCAAGATCCTTCGTTCAGCGAGCTGCGAGAACTGGACGTAGGGACGAAATTGTGGTAGAAGTCGAGCGAGGAATATTTTTACATACGTAAGTACGTACGTACGTACGTAGAAGGCATGGAATGGTGTTATTTTTCTCTTGGAATTTTCTCGCTGGGTCTTGGTTCTTTTACCCTACGATAAGTCAGTAAAATATGTCGATGGGCTAGATACAAGCTGCAGGTTTTTCTTTAATGAGAACACAATTCTCCATGATTTTATCATATTCTCGCAAATCGAACGATCATTTGACTTGTAATTTCTCTCGTTGCAAACGTGATTCTTACCATCTTTCAATTTCTTCGAGAAGTTTCGAGATATTGAGACTTTTAACTTGGAAAATTTATTATCATTGTGAAACTCTCGTGCGTTTACAGGGAATTTGGAGATCCAAAATTATAAATATTCGCAATTTAATTTTCAAATTGCTGTTGTTACCGGCAACCTGCGATTTACGACTCGTAATAATTAATTTCACCCGCGTGGGTTTCCATCAGCCGTGTGGGAGAATTTCCTCCGCGAAGGAAGAAACGCGGGGAAGAACTTCCCTGAACTTTGGTTTTGAGAAAATTACATGACGAAACTTGCCTGACGGAACATCTTACGCGCAGAGACGGTGTAAAATGAAAAGACGGTGGAATAAATTTCCCGTCGGAGCTCTTTCAAGTTCCTCTACTCTCGGAGAATCCAGTTGGTGAAAATTGTGCAAGAAAAATTCCATCGAGAAGTAAAAAAAAAAAAAAAACACGGAATAAATTTAAAGTTTTAATTTCTTCTCCGAGAATGTGGCAAATAAATTATAACCGCATTTTTATTCGCACCGAGTCGATCGAAAAGAAACCGATACCGCAAGAAATCTCGACCGTGATTGCACCGTGACATTTCCGTTTTTCTCCCCCTTTTGATCGTTATTCTCTATCGGAGCGCGCGATAATCGCGTGCACAACGCGTCAAAAAGATCTCCGAGAAAGATCGAGAGAGAGAGAGCTCAGGTTAACAAGAGATCACGCGGAAAATTCTTTAATCGGATTAACGCGAAACGCGCTCGTGAGAACACAGATTATTGCCTGTCGCCTGTTGGATCCTTCGATTCTTCGTGGATCATGGAAACGCGGCTGCATGCCGACGATCGTTCGCGATTCGACGAAACAAACGGAGCAAAATGATCCGCACGCTCGCGTAGATTACGATAGTGTCGATCGCTTGTTCACGTGTGGGTGAGGAACATCGACTGTTAACGTTGAGAGATCGGAAGGACTGACTTTCTTCGCTTCGACCACTTTCGAGGATCAATGAGGTCGACTTGAATGTTTAATTTCACCTTTTATAGGAGAATCGTTTTCCTTAGATTCGCCGAGAATATTTGATGTATATGGAAGTGAATTTTTTAATCGAAAATAACGTTGAATAATATCAAGATTTGAAATAATAATCAAATATAATTTTTTTAAATACTTCAATATCAAGCAATATCTTTTGGGGGAAGATTAAAGAATACATGGAAATGAATTTTCTAATTGAAAATAATATTAAGTAAATGTAATATTAAATAAAATAATGTCAAGATTTGAAGTAATGATCAAGTATAATTTTTTTAAATACTTGAAGTAATATCTTTTGGGGAAAGATTGAAGAATAAATGGAAATGAATCGTTTAATCAAAAATGGCATTGAATAAATTTAATTTTAAATAATATCTAGAACTAAAATAATAATTGTACAATTTTTAACTAACATTTCTTGGGGTGAGGTTGAAATTATATTTGAAAAAATTAATTATTCCGTATCAAAAGACTGTGAAAATACGTCATCAAACAGATGTATAATAATTCTATGACATTTACAATAATTCTATTTCTCAAGACTGCTTTATATTCCGCTTTCCATTTCATCACAATGATAAAAAGAATACTGTACTACAATTAGCGCAGTATTACAATTATTATTTATATACGCATGTATAATTATTTAAAAAAGATTATAATCAGTTCTAATTCTTTCTCACAAACTAACAAAATTCTAATTATTTATCATGTTTCAATTTCAAAAAAAAATCCTAAAAACTCCGATTTTTGCTAGCATTCAGAAATTCACATAATTATTGCAAATGCACGATATAAGAATAGCTTTGAAACACAATGGAACAGTTTATGAGTGTATAAATTATACCGACCCGCCGTGGCTCCGAAAAACATCTGTATCAGGAGGACGGGGGGCCTTGCCGTGCCACTTTTTCAATGGTCATGTGCTCCTGATACAACGATCGAAATTTCAGCAAGAATCACCTTCTGGCTCTCGAGATATTCCCGCTTCAATTCTTTTTCAGTACGATTCGTCTCACTGAAAGGCCCAGAAGCAATTGTTTCGACTAGAAAATGAAGACGACTTTTTTGCCATAAAATTTTATTGATACGCAAACATTTGAATCGATACAAAACAAATTACAGGCGCGATCGCTCAGTACGAGACAACGCCACTTCTACTCGAGGTCTATCCTACGCCCCCTCGCGAATCACGTGACCCAAATCAACCAATCGCTAATTTTCGTTGCATCAGCGTTGCATCTGAAGAGGCCCGATTTTCTGGGTTACCCTCGCTAAAATCACTTTCAGTCATAATATAAATAGCCGTACATATCCGTTACCTTTACGATCTCGATGGAATAACTATCAACGTACGAATTATTTTGTATAATTTGCTATAATTATTTCGACGGTTGTGAAAGGTTCCTGGCATGATTTGCTCGAAGAACTTAATTGAATTTTCTTCGAACGTTCGAAAATATTTCTGACGAGATAATCCGGTTAGTACGATTTTTAGAAAATTTGATTCAAAAATTTCAAATTAGTTCTGTTTCTGAAATTTTTATTTCGTATATATGGAAATTCTTGAAAAATTGAAACGCAATACTTGAAGAAATGTAGGTAACATTGAAACATATTCGTATATAGATAAAAATTTCAGAGTTCAAGGCGATCGATTGATCTTCCTTGAGACTCGCAATCGATAATATTGCTATTTTAAAATATACGTGAAACGGAGAATAATCAGTTATCTCTCTCGTCAAAAACGTCTTACATTTTATCCGCTCGAAGAAAATACTTAAAAGCAAATTACTACTCAAGAAACTCAGTGTCGTGAGTTTCGATGATAAAAAGAGAGAAAGAAGGAAAAGGTCGTAAAACAAATATACGAGGATGAGAGAAACGGACGAAGAAATAAGATAGAGGTAATGGTACGGCGAGTTCCATCGCTGTCCAACGTAGCGAACGTCATCGTCTAACAGCGATGAGAACCAGACCAGGCTGCGGTGACGCAGCAGGATGCGGGCGACAAAACGAGCAAGAAGAGAAGTCGCGATGGTGGTCGATGGAAAAAGCAGTGAAAATCAAGCGATTCGTGTCGTTATCCGTTAGCGGCCGATCTTGTTGCCGGGGTCCACCCGTTACATACGTAACACGCGCACCTGAGAAACGGTAAAACGGCTCCATCTGACCCGACCATAGACCCGCATTGTGTCCCTCGAACCAAGAAACTGGAACAATCGTTTGAGCCAACTTTGCCAATGAATTCTGTCGAGTGTCAATGTCGACTAGACACTGTTAATTGAATTTCAACTGTCGATGTTGGTCACAGTTACGAGACACGACCAAGAGAAATTAGGTTCGACTTCAGTCAAAGAAAGAAAAAATACGTTAAATCTAGTCGATTAACTTTATAATATCGTGTCTCGTAGCAATAAAGAAAGAAAAGACTTTTTTCGTTATCCATTTGTCCAATGAGCATACAGCGAAACGTGAGAACGTGAAAAAGAATTGTAGAATTGAAAATAAAGATAAAGTTTTATATTACTGGAAAATGTTGAGGTTCTTGGAAATTTATAATTTGTATAATGTAATGTATTTTTGTGTTGTACTTCACTGAAGATAGTTTTGTGTTGCAAAAAGATGAATCACGAATGCCGTCAGAGTTAAAATTGTTCCGAATTATTAAAGACACGTGTCACGTTACAGTTGAGGATAACTCTCTTCATTGTTGGTTTTTATTTTCGCGATTATTTTACGAAAATATAAGATATAAGAGGATAAATAAATTATAACGTAAATCGCGAGAACTGTCAGAAATAGAATTTTCACAATGAAAAGACGATGAAAGTCAACTACTGTTACATAATACAAACAACTTCTTCGCTTTTTATAATTTTTAATAATGACGATGATCTAACTTTTTCTAATGGACACGAACGACCCGTTTGCAGATACCAATTCCGACAATTACGATTATCTAGAACTGCCGAGTAAACGATAAAAGAAGCGTAAGAATGGACTCGCAAGTAGGGAAAAAATAACACACGATAGTATTATGGTGGTTACGGTGCGTGAAACCGCGAAATGGATTACTGCCTTTCGGTCTGGCCATTAATCGGTTAAACACGTCGACCGTGAACGTCGACTCTGAATTTGTGGTATAACTGTCGGAAACACCGAGCCCGGCACGCGCGTTCGTCGCGTTGCTCGATTTCGATGAATTTCCAATTGCGACGCGAAGTTGGAATATTCACAGGGAAAATTAACGATTCCCTCCGCGGTGTAACGTTTTTAACGTTTACTAATTGTCTAACGAATAAGATGCACATCGTTAATAACCTACAACGCGCTAATTATATCAACAGTAGAACTACCAAAGTGGTAAAAATGACTAATTTATAATTTCCTATGGAAATTTTATATATTTACAACGGTATACTTTTAGATACTCGAGTGATTTTTATTGTAAAGTGCATTAATGGAAGCTTGCATTCTTTATTGTATTATTAAGTTTTTCTTGTAGCTTGCACTTTAATATTTATACTTTTTCGTTGGAAATTCCAATGTTAACAGTACGAGGCAGTTACAAATTACAAATTTGCTGAGTTACAAAGCGATGAAAATTATAACTGAAATTATAACGGGGAATTTTTCTTTTAACTTGTGTTTATTCTAACTAGTATTATTGAAACGTCTTGTAATATGAAGTAATATGAAGTAATATGAAGTAATATGAAGTAATATGAAGAAAATATAAATATATATATATAAGTAATGTACGTGATGTAGAATTACGCTTGAAGAAGTATAATTCAGTCGTATAATTGTATTAGTGTGAAATGTAGAGAGATGTTCACCAAAGCGAAATCTATTTAAGAAGTAGAGTGTGAAGGAAAAAACAGCGAACGTTTCCAACCGGGAATCTCTTGATTCTGTTGCCGGTATACGTGTGAGCAGCAAATCGAGATTCCTTGCCGTAATAATTTCCTGAAGATGGTTAGGAAAATATTCACCAGCGTAGTATATTTTAAATTCGACCGACCGCTTCCGTCAGAAGTATTCGAATAACGTGAAAATTTTTATCAAACTTTCCTTTTTGATAAAAATTTTCACTTTTAAATATCTTGAATACCTTTCATTCGTATCTTCTATGTCCAATGTTCTACGACGTGGTAATTTTAATGAATTAAAATTTAATTTGATACGTAATTTTAAAATTACAAATTAAAGCACCAAATATGTGTTAGATATTTTAATTGCAGATTACGTTATAATTAAATTAAAAACAAAAATTCATCACTTATACACCTTTAACTTTAAAGAGATCAATATTCAAGAAATTTTCCTCTCTTTTTTCCAAATAAGTTTGGAATCGACCACCTTCTCACTTTTTACAATTAACGTTCCACTAACCGTGTCGTTTGATGCCTGTGCCTGAAAAAAGTTCAAAAAATAAATAACACCACGTCGCACCGGGCGTTCAAACCAAACGGAAGCCCGGTACGAACACGTCGAACAATTACCAAGCGGAAGCTAAAGAAAAGCAAACACGTAGCAGAGCGATAAAAAGGAACACACCAGCGGGTAGAAATCGAGTCAACGGACACCTAACGAACAATATCCATGAATCAACCATCTTCTGCTCCCATACCCCGAAAGAGAAACAAAGAAGAAGAAGAAAAACTGCACAACTTGTACCTCAGTACGAAAAAAAACTAGGAAATGAAGACGACTTTTTTGCCATAAAATTTTATTGATACGCAAACATTTGAATTACAGGCGCTCGGTATTAGACAACGCCACTCCTACTCGAGGTCTACTCCACGAATCACGTGACCCAAATCAACCAATCGCTAATTTTCGTTGCATCAGCGTTGCACCTGAAGAGGCCCGATTTTCTGGGTTACCCCCGCAAAATCACTTTCAGTGATAAAAACCTTAAGGTTAAGGTTGCGATCAAGCGTACGCTCGTTGGAAAATGGGTAATAAAGGTGAATGCATGATTTCCCCCGTAATGTTCGCCATTACGCAGATAACAAATTGCCTCGGTGATCCTTTAATGCCGTGGCCAACAGCCGGAAGGACGGTTCGTAAATTCACGAGGAAGAAAGAAGCGAGGGAGAGAAGAGCCGAGGAATCCGTAATCGCGGAGGAAGCGTGCAAACGCATGTAGTAATAATGTAATAATGTAACGTGTAATGCTAAGCCGCCGAGGATAAGAAAAGGAAGACGAGAGCGTGATTTTGTTGCGTCTTGTACACACTGTACGACAAGATGCTCTGTGTATCTACGTAATTGTCGAGTGCGCTGGTTTGTCTGCTGTTTTCTTTTTTTCTTTTTTGAGACTCGCCAGCAGATGAAGAAGGGCAAAAATTGTTGTACTACTTGGGGAAAGAACGACGAGGCTTTCTTTGGTTTACAAATTGGAATACACGCGGAGAGTTGAGAAATAGCAATTGAAAAGGATAAATCTGCTAAATAATAAATTGAAGCTCGAATACGCGTACCGATGATAAAAGAAACTTGTTGGAAAATGGAGAATGAGATGAATGATAAATTTGAGAAAACAAGAAGCAAAGAATGCAACTAATATTTTAAAACTATTCGGAAAAGTGGTAAAAACGCGTGTTCAATAAACAAAAGAATGTAGTTTGTGCTAGGGTAGAATTTCATTGCATTGAATTCCGATAGTTGTAAATATTGAACATTCTAGTATCGAATTTCAATATTTTTACGAGTAGGTGTTTTAATATTGTTTGACGTGGTTTCAACTTACGTTACTTGCGATTAATTCAACGGCCATTTCCTTCTCTAACTATCAAAATAATCCATTACAGTTAAATAAATTACATCTAGAAATTCACGTAAAGGGGGAATCACGCGAATACGATCGGTATTAAGAGCCTATTAACGTTCGTTTGATTTGTTCAATTTGCACCGGTTAACTTAAACAACAAGCTCGAAGGGTTCCTCCGACTCGCGAGCTGAAGAGAAATCAAAGGAAATAGCCAACAGGCGAACGATAACTCGCAATTATCGTCCGAGAAGAAAGTACCCTTCTTAAAAGGGTTCGAGATTTCGAAGGCAACAAGCTGAGTCGAAGGCTAATCGAGCAGTTTCCACAAGGCTGAATTCTATATCATCGACAAGTTTGCGGAAGCAACGGCTCAACGTTTCCTTGATCGAGGCTCGATCTGATCGAGTGAAACACGCCGTGATGGAAGAAGAAAACGAAGACGATCGAAGGGATAAAGGCCTAGAAAAACAGTCGTTCTAATAATAACAAACTGTGAAATTGAACGGAGAAAAGTGTAAACGCGAAATTGACGTCTTCCGTTGGGGATTATTATTGTTGGCGTTGAAATAAAATTAAAGTATGCGCGAGGAATGCTAGGTAGAAAAATGAAATGTTGGAAATGGAAAACGGCTGATTTTCCACTTTATCTTTACTCGAACTTTAAACTACGTTTGGTTCATTTCAGTAGGAATAAAGTGGTTGGAAATATTTAAAACTTGAATCACTACCTATCCAATAAATAGCGCTGAATTACTGTTTATTATATTCGCGGAAACCTTGGCGTTTAAAAGTAATTTGCAGCTTATTTTGCTTAGTTCATAATTATTTTATTATTATTATTATTATTATTTTTATTTCATATTTAAACTTGCACCCTCGACATTATAAAAATCAGACATTTATAAACTTCGGAGATGGGATCAGAAAAAAATTGGACCATCGCTGCAAGCTGAAAGAAATAGAAATTAAACTATCTTCACAGAAATTTTTTTAAATTACTTTCCGTCCTTTCCTCCTCATTTCTTACGAAATATCATTTTAAGCGTGAATCGCCAAGGTTGCGGAAAGATCAGCTTACACCGCTATTCCTCAAACGTCCAATTATCTAATATCTTCCCTCGATCGTTTGTACCGACCGCTAAAACTACCCGGAAGTCATGGTGAAACAAGGTATTCGTTACTCGCGCCTCCATTTGCAATTACACCGCGTTCACGGTGTACCCTCGAATGACTTGCCGATATTAGAAATGGTTATTTCAACGAAAGGGAACGGGATGACTCTCCGCCGGTAGAAAATGAAAATTCCAAATGAAAGAGAAAAACCAATGATTAACGTCGTGACAGCTCTCTTCTGGTTGCTAGTCTCGCGTTATGAACAAGGTAACGCTGTAACTTAATTGGTGTGAATTCGAAAAAGATTGCGCTTCATCTCCCGGATGCGATGATAAATAGTTTCTTAATTGCGATTTCGTTTGTTCCGTTTTTTTGACATTGACAGACTATCGATCGAAATGTTAGAAACATTTGAATTAAGATATCTTAGGTTTAATTTTTGTCTCGTTTGATACATTCGAGGCCATTTTGTCTATAATTTATTAAAGTTTGAATCGTTATATTAAAATTCGATGGCTGCTTCAAATGTCATATCGAAATAAAAATTCATAATTATCAAATAAATTGTTCAATAAATTTCTAATTTTAAATATTTCCATAAATTTAAACAATTTCATAATTATTGAATAATTATCAAACAAATTGTTTCTAATATTAAATGTTGTATCGAAGCAAAAATATTCAGAATATCTTTGGAATTTGAAAACAATTGAAATTATTTAATTGCCATCGGTATTTAATTACGCGAAGCGGGGAACGCAAATTGCGCAAATATGAAAATTAAAAGGAAGAACGGCAGTATGAAAAAAATGTCAAGACGCTTCACCTGGTTTCAGTACAAAGAAACTGAAGTATTGGACGTCGAGGCGCTCAACAACACGAGAAGAGCGGGCCGAAGCGTCTTATTCTTCAATCGTGT
This sequence comes from Melipona beecheii, assembly GCA_032399605.1. Lineage (NCBI taxonomy): Eukaryota > Metazoa > Arthropoda > Insecta > Hymenoptera > Apidae > Melipona > Melipona beecheii. Next base: position 8,575,998 of record JAUCMO010000507.1, read on the forward strand.
ACCGAAAGTGGGCTCTCAAACCTTCATGGAACTCTTGAGGAGGCTGTCCATGAGAAATGGCTTTTCATTCAACAGAGATCGCGTGCAAAGAGTCGAAACAATTCGTCTTGCCCCTATCGAGCAGGTATTGAAATATTTCTGAATTATTATCATTGTCATTGTCATTTCTGACGACCACTGTGAGAATATAGAATAAAAATTGCATTCCTTCGCCTTGCTGATTGACAATTCATTTCTAGCTTCAGCTTGCCAGGATGGTCAGCAGCTATTCAGAACCATCTGTCTACATAAAACACGTGTGTTTCACGAATTTCACGGAGTAAGTACTTTGAAATCGAATCATAAAGTCACGAATAATTCATATCTACACGTCTCGATACACTAACAATTTTGGAAATCTTGGAAATTCGAAATGAAGTGCTAATTCTACTGTATCAAATTACCAAAGAGACCAAAGAATTCTACGACAAAAAAAAAAATCGGAGAAGAATAAATCAAATTCTGCAGTAAATCCTTTGTTCATCTTTCCAAAAAGAACAAACTGAAATAATAGGAAAAAGAATAAACTAAAAATAATCAAATCCAAAAATGAAAAAAAAATTCTATTTTTAAAACACTCAAGAAAGAATAAAATAAAAAAAAAATGTTCTGCAACAAATTCTTTATCTATCGTCCTCCTAAAATGTCGGAGAAGAATAAATTGCAATAAAATAATCAAATTCTGCAATAAATCCTCTGTTCTTCATTCCAGAAAGATCAAAAAACGATAAACCAAAATAAACAAAATTCTTCATCCATCGTTCTCTGTCCGTCTGTCCAAAAATTCGAGAAAAAGAATAAACTAAAACAATCAAATTCTTTATCCTCCAAAATGGTCAAAACTGAAACAACGAAATTCTACAATTGCTCACCATCCATCCCAGACAAGAATCCACGATCAATTACAATGCCTACGTTCGAAACGAGCATGGAAATAGAATTTCCTGGAAGAGCGAGGAGAGCCAGATACCCGGAAGTAACGTCAGTTAAATTCCCACGGGATTGGCTCTAACGTGGAACGTTTTTCCGTTTAGATTCAACCTGCCGCAGCCAATTTACATCAACATAGTCCGGGATCCTGTTGAGAGAGTGATATCCTGGTACTATTACGTGCGAGCACCTTGGTATTACGTCGAGAGAAAGCAAATATTTCCAGACCTACCACTGCCGGATCCGAACTGGCTGAAGAAGGACTTCGAGTCCTGTGTACTTAAGGCGGACCGTGAATGTAGATACCTCGAGGGTGAAATTCACGAGGGGATCGGTGATCATCGCAGGCAGACGCTATTTTTTTGCGGCCACAGCGAGAAATGCACGTAGGTACCTTTAAATTGTACATTAACATTACCTTTGTGTATAACGCGCGCGCAACCGGACCGCGCGGAGGAAGGAATTATGTTTAAACGCTTTCGTTGATGGATTTTCTTCGGAAGTGAGTAATCTCGCGCGAGGTGCGCGTTCGTTGATTGTTTGTCCAGGCAAATTGTGACCTACGAGAAAGATTCAATTGTTAGTTTGGCGCGGACGAGTGAACAATTTCTCAAACGTTACAACAAATTGCCAATTTCTATAAACGTTGTAATAAATTCCGCGTATTAAGCTAACATTTTCAACTGTACGAATTTTGTAAGTTGATTTCTGACTTATGACTCTTTGAGAATTTATTGAGAAGTTAATTTCTACGAACCTTTTGCAAACCTTTGTTATTATAAGGTAATTTTTAACTTGTATTCCTTCAACCGTGACATTTAACTTAGACTGCGAATTTCTATGTAAATTCATTTTCTTTTTCCTTTTTTGGTGTATGTGTGTACAATTAAAAAAGTAGAACTATCGTATCTACTTAATACTACGAGCACAATAAAAGTGTTGGATACTACAAATTATTACATCTTACAAACGCATAAAAATTCGTAGTCTAATATTAACTTACAATATTTTTTAAATTATATTATCAACTAAAAAATTATCAAAGAGAAAAAGAACATTCTGAAAATTCTCTCAAAAGAGATTCTTGCGTCTGATTAAAAAGAAATTAGAAATTATGTATAATTTAGTGATAATATGACGTACTGTATAATAGATTATATTGTCAAAAGAAAAGCATTCTCTTTCGACGAGTCGTTTGAAAGATTCTTTTGTACCGGTGATATATTAATGCATTATTCACACCTTGTTCACGTCGCGTTCGTTCAATTCCACGTCTTTATCTTTCGTCACACCGCGCCTCAACCACCTGTCACGCTTATCAATTGTTGTCTGTTCGAAGTCCGTTCAACACGGTGGGCGCCCTGGAACGAGCGAAAATGGCAGTGGAGAAACACTACGCGGTCGTCGGCGTGCTCGAGGACGTGAACACCACTCTCACGGTATTGGAAAATTACATACCCCGATTTTTCCGAGGCGCCACCGACGTTTACTACGGTAATTCCTTTGTTCTCTTATTTGCATGTAACTGTAAAATCCTCTCTGCCGATCGATAATAATCGTGAAAGAAAAAAAGAATATATGCTTCACGCATGAAATATTTTACACCTGTTGGCGAGTAAAATATTTCAATCGTATTGAAAATAACAACTGGCTGTGATCACCTTTTCGTCAAATCTGGATCTGGAACTTACAGCTTTCAGAAGGCTGTAAGAATTGATCGGCATCACTTCTTACTTCTTACTTCTCTCGTTTTTCAAGAACGAAATTACTCTCACGAGTTTGTTCCTCGTGATGAATTTAAGATGAGATAGTAACTGCAAACACAATTTATTCTGAATGGTTCGATTATTATGACAAACCATGATAGTGGTAGAATTAAGTATTCATTCATATGAATGAATTGAGATTAATTGTAGTGTATTGTAATGAGAACTTCATTTTGGAAATTTTCCTGTGTTCCTTACTATTCTGAAATCATGCAAACTATGCAGAAATAGATGTTTTATAATAAATTTAAATGGTCATTAATGTAATAATTATTACATAATAATAAATTTAAGTAGATTTAAATTTCAGAAAGTATTTAGACTATAAATCAAGATAAAGTATTTAATGGATGAAACAAATTTTTATTCAAGTTCCATTCCTCTAAAATATAAAAATGCATGAAAATTATAGTAGCTAGCAACGAAACACGAAGACTGATGAGAATTTTCTGTTTCAGACGAAGTGAACGCGTTCACGAGGATCAATCGGAACTTCTTCAAGCCACCGGTCAGCGAGGAAGTGAAAGACATGGTGCGAGGCAACTTCACCAGGGAAATCGAGTTCTATCAGTTCTGCAAGCAACGGCTCTATAAACAACTGAGAGCACTGAAGCTGACCAGAAACACGTACGAAACCAACAGCTTGTAATTATCTCCAACGTTTTTTTCTTCGATCCATGAAAGTGTCGAATTCTCCTTGCCGAACACATCGATGAAGTATAAATGAAGCATCGAGAAGATTAATTTCCGATAACCTGTTGATCTTTCTCACGACAAGGAAGAAGCTCGATGATGTTAACAGAGAATGATAATTCTCAGAAAAGATCGAAAGATCATTTACCATTGAGAATGATAATTAATTTGCCGAGAGGAGCGAGGACGTTAAAAATGATAATTAATTCGTGGAACAATTTGAATTTAATTTGATGAATTCTCTTTTGAAAAAGAGGAAGAACAAACGGAAGATGGTTGAAGATATCAAGAAGATGATAATTAATCCATCGAAGAGAGATGAAGAACGTCGACGAAGAATGACAAGAGGAATCTCGAGGACGTTCGAAGTTTGCCCTCGGAACTTTGGTGATGTTAGTGACGAAATTACTTCGAACAGTGGACAATAATGGTTAGAAACTATCAATATTCGCTATCGTCTAGATACTTGTCGCAAAAGGGTGCGCACCTGCACGCGAAGACAGATCGAACGAACACGAGAAATTATTGTCAATCATTGCCTTTAAGGGAGGATCGTAGATGAACCCTCCGCCGCGACGCAATTTAGCAACAATCTTTAAACGTTTGTAAATCGATCAGTGTGATAGATGGTGATTAGAATGAATGTTTCGAACAAGCAATATCTCATGTGATCCGCACGAGCGAGTGCTTTCAATTTGAATGGGACGCTTCGAGATCGAGAGTGCCTATTTCGCTTTATTTTGTGATCGTTCCCTCCGCCTCCTCCGCCACTACGATCGCGTTAACGCGTTAAGACAAACCGAATCGAATCGTTCGAACGGGAAAGCAACTGTTTCATTTCGAGACGAGGCATTGAAGAATATTTATTTAGAATATTAACGGGAAGTCGTCGGTTCTTGCGTAATGATACACACACACATACATATGTATAAACCGCGACATCACGGCGCTATTTAGATCGCTTTTTGTTTTCGTTTCTTTTTTTCTCCTCCTTCTTCTTTGATAATTCATTCGACGAACGAGTTGCAAAGACTGACAAGAAAGGCAGAGATAGATTTGCTATTTATCGAGAGGGATAACGCAATTACTCGCAACGACAGAAGCACACACACAGGGTAATCGTTAGTTGGTACTGCTTTCCAGGCGTTTCTTTCTTTCTTTTTTAATCGTCGACTCAAGCCGTTTTTCTTTTTTTTTTTAATGTCCACTGTTTTCCTTTCAGACTTCTTCTCTCTTTCTCTTCTTTTTGTAATAAACAGCTGCCATTTTCAAGCGTGATCTGTCTTCTTTTTTTCTTTTCTCGCTCCACCTGAATGAATCGGCACGTTCGTTGCTGCTGAAATATAATATGTATCCTTCTGTTTCTCCCTTGTGAGAAATAATACTTTCAGTTTAAGTAATAAAGTTGTTTCTTGAGGATGCATGTATGAAATAAAGGAAATAAGAAAGCAACATTACCCAAGTTATTAAAATTAAATTTACTAAATCGACGTACGAGTCAGTAGCAGCAAATGTGCTGGGAACCAAATGTGATTAAAAAGGATTGAAAACTGATCCCAGAGCTTTTTTGTACGAAATATAACAATACGAAGATGGACTTGCGACTTTTACTTTTATAACCGCGAGATTGATAGAAAATTGTTTCAAGACCTCCAATTATTTATTCACACGTTCCTTTCTTGCCAAAATATCTTTTTTTGTCTACTGTAACATTCCAAGCAATATCAAAGTTTCGAACTTGCTCGATTGACAAAATGTAATATGCAACATACTATAATACAATATAACAACAAAAAGAAAAACTTTTAAACGACGAATGACCAAACAATTAAAGTAAAACGGATCCCTTTGTAACTAATTTCCCCTCTCGGAACGTAATCTCCCATTTCGAAGTTTAATCTACCTCTCTCTTTAAAAGAATATTTAAGAAAAACATTGGCATCGTCCCTGACACGATAAATATCGTACATCATGCTGCACATCTTCGCGATTTTTCTGCGCGACCAATTTATTGCTAAAAAAAAAAGAGAGAGAGAGATTGCAATACAATCGACGACAACAGTGTCAGGTCAGATTACCAAAAAATTACGTCTGTGATTAAAAACTCGCATTGGAAAACATATCGAATTCACTACCCGACATCGTTCGTATCGTTCCCACCACGGATATAGATTAAGTTTTTTAAAAGACGCTTGTGCAATGCAGAACAACGACAAACACGATACAAACACGAGCTAAACTTGGCACCGCCGAAAGTGCTCTAAAAATACACGTGGAATCTTGGCCTAGCCGGAAGGTGCAGTTCAATTATTTTCAACCGTGTGCTCGGTCATTCCGTGGCTCACAATGGGGAATTGATAAAATTCGTAATGCAACTTGTTGCTTTGTACAGACAGGAGATTCTTTTCATTCACACGCGTAATTAAGAAGCTCAGAGTAAAAATAGACGCACAGCGTGTTGTACGCGAAATCTGCAATTTAAAATATGAAAAAATGAAAACTGGCGAATCAGTGATATCAAATAATACGAAATTCAGAATTAAAACACTCGACAAAATTGTGATTAATCATCGTTAGAAATTATGACAATTAGTACTACGCATAATTAGATTGAAATTAGAATTAGTTCCCCTATGAAAATTACTTTCTCCTTTGAGTTACCTTTTTACAAAATGTATTTCCTTAAAATTTTTAGACGGCGGTGAAAAAAAAAAAAGAAGAAACGAAAGATAATTGCACCGCGAAGAAAAACATTGCAGATATCGTAAGATTCACGGAATCGCAAAGTACCTCGTTCTATCTACAACCCACGTGATAAACTTAAGGTTTAAACTAACCTCAGATTGCCAGAGAGAGAGAAAATAATATCGATAAAAGAATTCTCGAAATTTGCTTTAATTATTCGTAAAAATAAGTCTGGCGTCAGTGTTGCGTCATTTTCACTCAATAATTGCCTTAAATATAAAATATCGAATAGAAGCTTCTAATAATAAATAATCGCGACGTCAGCTGAATTTGATAATGCGTATGTTCGTCAGGTTACGTAATCGTTCTTGAAATATGTATAATACGTACGTATCTACAGAATCTCGTTAACTCGCTCAAAATTTATTGAATTCGAACGTAAAGTGAAGTATAAATAATTACCACCGCTTCTCTGTAATAAGAATTTTCTTTGCTCCAATTGTTACTACAGTACTATCGAAAATATATAAATTGAACAACAACGATGCCACGTCCAATTTGCATTTTCACCTAAATGGTGACCTAAATATTCTACGTTGAAAAATCTACAAAATTCACGAAGATTTCGCAAAGATGGTCTTTACAAGGACAGAAGAAGAGGCTGTCGATCGGTTTTCCATTTATTGTCTTAATAACATATAGAACATGTGTTACAGATATATTATATACGTCTATTTATATGTATAGATACTTTTCTCATTCCTCCATCAACATTCGCTCCATGCTTCGCCGCAATTATTCCGCTACACCCATTAGAACCCTCAAACGCGATCACTCACGCTACGCTTCGACACTGCGATGAACAATAAACGCCGAGACCATAGCCAAACTACCAAGAGACAACATCATCCAGAAGTAACAAACAGACGAGATTAAAAGTTCGATCCTCGGCGGTGAAACGTACAATGGCGGAAGGAGAAAAAAAAGGAAAAGGAATTAAAAACCGAACTGATCGTCTACATCGGCTACAACCTGTTTCTCGTTGTACGTATACATATACATATATATATATATATTTTTTTTTTCAATTTTTTTTTCTTTTATTTTAACTTTATTTCAATATCCTTCTAATAAAAGTATGCAAAAGTCTGATTGTTGTTATCAGTCTGAGGCGACGTTGCGCTCTTTTCCCTGCGGCGAAACTTGTTCAAAGATCAATTGTTAATTATCTCTATGTCGAATATGTAAGTAGAGAAGAGAAAAAAAAGGAAAAAATTGTACGAGCGATATGTACGAAGATCACAAGGGGAAGACATTTGTTGATTTTCTGACTCAATACTCCTAACGCTCGCTTTATGACTGAACAGGCGAACTTTTATACAACATCGATCGAAAGTGACCATTTCGTGCAAGATTAAGACGAGTAGTATTTTGAAAATTTTAAAAAGGTTGAAAAATACAAGATTTAAAATCTGTGAAAAAATAAAAAGTCTCTTGCCCAGTAATCTTCGTGCAGAGAATATTATGATAGTTTAATTGAAATTTCTACGAAATTATCTTTTAATACAATGTTAAAGAAACTATAGATATTTGTCGATATAACATGAACAGTGTAACAATAATCCAAGTCTTCGAGATGATATTCTAAAAATTTAAAAACTTGATAAGTAATGAATCTTAATTGTTGTCTCTATTGTCAAGAGTGATCAGAGTGATCGATCGTAATCATATTGATCAGTGAAAAGTTCAGTTCGATGAATTAAGGAGCAACGTGGCGATTTTCTTAAATAATTTTCGTAACACAAAAGAGAAAAAAAGAAGATTGAGCAGTAAAATGACGCGTTGTTTGTCACGAAGGAACTATAGAAGAAGAAACCATGCCTCCATTACGTATTTCTTGCAAGTAATATAAAACATCGAACGAAAACCATTAGCATGATTTTGCAGAGGTGTTTCGTCGTTAAAGTCCACGGTACACCTTCTTTCCTTATACCAAATAAACATTAATAAATATAATCGTCCTTTCCTTCTTTTTTTATATTTCTTTAGTGAACTTGCAAAAGAGTGTGAGTCAAAAGTAAAATAAATCATTTTAAAAAATCATTAAAAAGATCATATTGCATTATTACTTAAGAGAAATAAGCTTTTTAATCGAGTATGATGTCCACAATTTAATATTGTGATTGCAGCATTAATTTCATTTTTTAGCCAAGAATTTCTGCAATTATAGAACCAATAATTAACAAAGACAAATTGACTCTAGCTTGGTCAATCTTGGTTCTTGCAAATATAATTATTAATCTGTAAATGTATATCTTTCCTGGAAATAGTTTTAAAAAGGTCGAGTACCTAGACAGAGGTTTGTTTGAACGTTATTATGTTTACAATAAGTATGATATTTTAGATATTTTGCAAATTTTTCTGCAATTATACGCATTCTATGCATTTTTGAAATTTCGAATGCATAAAGATATGCACAGATATAATTTATTTTTGATAGAAGTGACAATAGATCTGTAAATAAAAAAGATAATTATATTCAAAAGATTGGGATTCTGATGATCCTTCTCTATTAAAGAAAGATGAAACTCAAGTACTATTTTTCAGTACAACCAATTATTCCGACTTGTATTTTTTTGCTCGTTTGTTGAATATCTTGATATACAACTTCACTGATTTTGCGAATAAAACGTAATTATAATAATAAAGAAGGAACAATAAAAGACACAGTATTGACTGATACAGGCCCATATTGAGGCCTAGTAGAAACATAAAAAAAAAAAAGGAAAAAGGAGTTTTGATGCGCGTAATTGCTGCACCGTGGCCTTCGACCGATCGAAAATATCGAACGATTGCTTCATATCAGTGACGTTTTTTTTTTTTTTTCGTGACACCGATTAATTTTGTCTTCGAAATTTAAAGCAACGAGCTTTCGTTCAGAGGCGAGACATACGTGTTGCATTGTGAAAGCGCAGAATATTGTAGAATAAGATATGCGGAATATTTTCCATTTGAATGTTTTCCACGCATTTTTTTTTTTTTTTTTTTTCAATGAGTATTATTGTGTTTCGTGTTTTGGGAACAATGTACAATACACAGCGTAATTCTACACATTAAATAACAAATGATTTTGCCTTAATATAAAATGAAGGATACCCACGTAGAATTAATTACTTTGACAAATAATTAATCTTATCTTTTTGTTTCTTGTTAAGAGCAACTACTTTCCTTTTCAAAATTCCTTCTGAAAATTCCTTTTAAAAATTCTCAGTAGCGCGCAACGAGTAATTTCTCCTTCAAAGTAAATCGAAAGAAAAGGAGAGAATTCGGCGCTGAAATCAATTGTTTCTTTCTGATTAGAGAATTCACACCGTAAAATAATATTTTCCCATTTGTTTTCAGCAGTTTTCGGTACTGAATTTCGGCAACAATGACTTTTGAAGATCGCTTAATTAATACATACAGTGATATAATTTTTACATACAGACAAACTTTTGTTTTTTGCGAATGTAGTATACATTACTAACTAAGGGGGGGAGGGGATTCGGTACTGAATTGGATAACTCTCCAATTTTACAATGAAAGTTACTTTTCCCGCGATCCGGTCAGAGAAAAATTTGAATTTCTTACAAATCGCTCTATAATCTGTCTTATACAACGATCGAGTAATTACATGACGTGACGATGTTCACGAAATCAACGACGGCGTAAAATGTGGGTAATCGACGTGAACCGCAACGAACAGAATCCGCGAGCTTATCTTTTAAAATTAAAACAAGATCAAAATGAATTCAAGATAAAAGTAGAAATATAAAATATCACATACGAAGTAAATAAACAACACTTCGAGGCAAAACTAAAAAGCAAAGTGCAGGCAAAATTGCAAAGCGGATGATGATTAATCGTCAACCCGGCGGACACCAAATAAATTTTTTGCTAGGAGAAACAGTTGAGTATAAAATCACACTCAGATTTGGACAATCAACTGGAAACAGTGAAAGTATACAACTTGCTCGCTATAAAATTTTCTACACAATTCCGCTATTGTTATTAAAACTAATTAAAGAGAAGTTTGAGGATTTTTTACGTGAAAAGAGGAAACAAATGGTAGTAGGTTGGCTTCGTTTCAGAGGAAATGTAAAAATTGACATCTACATTTAGAGATAAACTGTTGCTCGAAGAATTTTTTGTTGCCTTCTTTTCTTTTATTTCTCGACAAGCATAAATTTAATGTCTTCTCGAGACGAAAAGAGAGAAATATTTGAGCCGGTTCTTTTAAGAGTAACTAACTTAGGAAATAGTTTATTTACTAGCACAGGAAGGTAATATCTACTAGTTTTATAGAATCTTTGAATTTAGACTTGAAAGAAAAATTAAAGAATTTGTGCTCAACAAGAAGACAAACAAGTAAATGGCAATAACGTAACTCAATCTGTGAAATTGAAAAAGATGAAATTATTGGTGAAAAAAATCTACATCCAGAAGTGAAATCTTCAAATGACATCTGTCAAGAATTTCGAACCATTCGACTAATTAAGCAATGACTGCTCATGAATCGAAGAATTTAGCAAACATAATGAAACAGTTCCAGTCTATAAATTCGACTTGAGGAATGAAAGTCAACGTTACAGAAGATGTGTCGAGTAAGAACAGAAGCTTCTCTAGTATCGATTCAGAAATTGCGAAAATGTGAGAGAGTTTGAAGCAGTGTGCAAAATGCTTCCTTTCAAACATCTCACGATCAAATTACCAATCAAATTACGAAGAAAAAAGTAGTCCGCAGCGTAAAATAAAAATCGGACGCAGCAGAGTGTAAAATATCACATACGAAATAAATAAACAATCTCAGACACGAATTCAACCTTCCATTTCTCCGAGTTTTCGCGATCTGTTCGTTGCTAATCCTCACGCGTGTTCACTCGTTTCGCAATTAAAAGAACAATCGTCTTCCTCCATACGGGACGAAAATAAAATAGGAAGGTAGACCTTAAAACGATTAAAAGTAGAGTTAAAATTATAAAGTAAAAATAACTGTTACACAAATGGACAGAGAGATTGATCGGCATTTCCCATGCTCTTCCGTTTCGTTCTCTCTCATTCGTGTTCCGATCGTACGCAATGTTCGTAGTCGCGACACACATACACACACATACGCACACACGCCGCACATATTACATGTCTTTCCTCCTTTTTCTCCGCACTTCTCTCTCTCTCTCTCTCTCTCTCTCGCGCGCCTTAACGCGTTAATAATTGCCGATTCAAACTTCGTTAATTAATCGTTTCTTTTCTTCTTCTTATTTCTTCTTTTCGTTTCTTTTTTTTTTTTTTTTTTTCTTTTTCTTCCTTCTTTCATTAAAAACTGCAAAAGGCTCGGTAATTGGACGAAAGCTCACGGCTCTACGGACTAGAGGTGCAACGTATGCTTACGTACATTAGAATATAAAAATATACTACGGTTTACAGCTATGGTTGTTTTTTTTTTTTTTTTTTTTTTCGTTCGTTTACTTCGTATCTCGAACGTAGAAATTTCTCGACGACGAAAAATCTTAAGAAGAAAATTCGTTGAAAAATCTCGTTTAATAGGATTTATTACGATGCGATTTACTTTTTTTTTCGTGGAGGAAACTTGCTGAGACTTTCTCTTCTGAGTAGTAACGTAATTAGGAGTGACATGTTTACTTGCATCTTTATTTACGATTACGATGAAAATTCTTAAAATAAAAAATTGTTCAAGCAATTATTTATTCAGACATTTTCTGTAATAACTCTTATTCAATTAAAAAAAATTTGAAAAATTCACGAATTATTTTTGACATCTTGGTTGTGAAGAAAATCCATCATTTTTTTATCGGTTATTTATTTCTTCCAATTAGATTTCACATTCTTACAATGATTTGTCATGATTCGTGATTGTTAATCCTCAACAATTTCTCCGGAAAGTGTAGAAAACATCCACTCTATATTCAAAGTGTAAATATACACTTTATGTTCGAGTAAAGATCATTTCAACTCAAATTTGTAAATATCCTCTCGAATCTCTGCTACACGAAATAAAACTTTGCGAAATGGCACGATGTCAAAAGCATTTCTACGTCCGAGATAAGCGGCACAATGATTTCCCGCGCGTGTTTCGGTTTCCTCAGTGGCCGTACGATCCTTGCAAAATTCGTAGCTGCCGTTGGAAATTGATTTTACAACAACGTACAAGGCATTTCGTGCGAGGCTGCGCCCCGCTGTTCTCGGAAGAACCTCACCAACGAGATGGTAGCAGTAACTTGCAAAACACGAACGAAGATTAACAAAAATAGTTTAGTCTCCGGTTCGTTCAGGGCGTCACACGATTACATTTCGCAATAATAACTTTTCGCTCGATTTTTTATTCGAACTGGCGAACGTGATCGAATATTTACAAAGATTCTGAATATTTACAAGATGAAATTTTTCGAGGTTGTTCGAACTGAAATTTCCGGGTGACACCCTGCGCTGTGCAAAATTTGCAACGTGTGCTCCGCACGAGATTTAACAGTCGCGGACAATATAAATTGCTTTCGTTCTCTGAACCTGATGCACGAAACTCTGTTAATCGGCTCTTTGAATCTTTTCTTTTTTCAGAAGATAGAAGAGTCTCCCTCGTACTATGTACAATTGAATGTCTCTTTCTGGACTTTTGTAAAGTGATATGACTTTGCTTTGAACTTTTGGTACAGATACGACTAATTGCTAAAACTTTGTTAAAACTATGCTTCGAAATGGGAATCAGAGAGACAAAGTTTGTGTCTGGTTGAACACAAAGCGTGCCTGGCAGTAGAGTTTATTTCATCCCTCTCCTCCTCTATTTGTGCATCTCTTCTTCTGACCAATTTGTGCTCCTTCGCGAATAGAAATATTAAAATTATAATCCCTTTAGAATATTTTTCTTTCTAAACTGTTTGAATCTCAACGCAAAATTCTCCAATGTTAAACTACATCAGAGAAAATTATCAAAAGAAATATAAAATTGTTCTCCTCTCTGATACGAAAGCTTCTCCATAATAAAGTCGATGAAACATTTCGCGCATCAGGCTCGATTCTTCGTAACGTCATTAAAACATCTCAACTCGTGACTCGTACAATATATAACTGTTTCCATAAATCTCAATAACCATCATTCTTAACACGTGGAAGAATATCGTTTCTGTCATTAACCAGAATAGAATTCAAACTTGGTTCCTTAAGAGGCATATGTACAGGGGATAAACTATAGGAAAGGCTTTCATAGTCTGTGTGTGTGTGTGTGTGTGTGTGTGTGTGTGTGTGTGTGCGTGTATGTACGTATGAATATACGTGTAAATATCGAGGGCCTCAATAATGGTGGTTACGATGCGCCTAAGTTTAAAACAATTAAAAAAGAAAAAGAATACAGCTTCATTAAAACCTACGATATACAAGTAAAAGAGACAAACGCGTTAAATAAAAAAAAAAAAAAAAAGAGGAAGAAAGAAACTTCTCTGCAAGAAGCATTCCTTCGTGTTTGCGAAACGTCATATAATTATTTCTCCTAATTAAAAGCTCGCAGAAGAATACAACGATAAGACCAAGTGTACGTGAATATAGATCGCTAATAAGTATTCTGTGTCCCCAGGTTAACGATACCATTACGAATAAAGCGAATAAAATAGCAATGCAACGATATCTGCCTTGCGTTCAATATAAAATTAGAAAAGATCGATATCGATCGTGTATATAAAAAAAAAAAAAAGAAGAAATAAAATATACCGAGAACTAGAGAACTCGTTCATAATCGCCGTGTAAATATATCATTGTGTAAAATGTATCGATGATATGTACAATAAAAAAAAGTCGCGTGCAACGAACACCGACTGTGTTCGAACAGGCTGTGTATCATAATGTACGATTAAAAAATATCGATCGATTCGTACTAAACGAAAAAAAAAAAGAAGAAGAAGAAGAAGAAGAAGAAGAAGAAGAAGAAGAAATAGATCTCCTCGTTCTCGAGACACACTTGCCCACCAATACTGACGCCGCCTATGTACAATTTGTATCGCTTTTACGTTTCTCTATCGTGTATCGTATGTAGAAAGCACTTGTTCACTTGATGAAAATTGTTACAAAAAATATCTTAAGAATATACAGTGTAATCTTAATATCGTTCGTACGTTTCCTCTGTTCGACGTTGTATTGCTGTTGCTACTACTGGACACTATTGACACTTTCAACAGTATATGTAATAATATATTTTGCCTGTGTTACGTGTAATCTTGTTAAACTAGATTGCGAATATTTATCGTGATTTGTTGTGATTGAATCTCAAAAACAAATCGAATGGATGAATTGTTTCATCTAAACGTTGCAACCTCGAACTCTGCGCTCTCGTGACTCTACATGAGAATACATAAAAATCCACAATCTAGTCATCAGTTAATTGCCACTCGTACCTACAACTTGTATAAAAGTACCAAGTCTTTTTTTTTTTTTTTTTTTTTGTTTTATATGTACATATATAAAATTCCCTCTTTCTCGATCTAAAACTACACTTTAGAAAAATTACTGCGTGTACGACGAAGAAAAAGAAGAAAAGACAATATTTGAATTATATATAAAATATTTTATATGTACATATATAAAATTCCCTATTTCTCGATCTAAAATTACGCTTTAGAAAAATTACTGCGTGTACAACGAAGAAAAAGAAGGAAAGACAACATTTGAATTATAAAATGAAAAAATGATGTATTTATACATCAGTGGTGTGTGTGTGTGTTAGATAATAACGTGTCGTTATGTACTCTCACGTAACACGTGCAAAATACACAGTATCGGAGTTACAAAAGAAACGCGCCAAACATTACCGAAAATATCGTGTTGTCGTGAAATACTATGTCGTCTCGTGATCTCGAGGTCTACGAGTGCAATCTACCGATTACTCTTTTCCTCTGTCTGCGATTATCACTCACGAGGGTGGACCAGGTCGGTTAATTGGTACGTCTTCAACCGTGGTACGTGTCGTTCAGGCAATACAGCAACCGAGTTTAACGTTGGTCAACGTGTCACTCATCGTTTGGAAGAAAGAGACCGCATTGCCCAATGCGATCTCGGCCACGCGACAACAGGACAATGTTGCTTCCTTTTTGACACTTGTGAAACATGCCAAGATGCTCTCTTTAACTGGTAACTTGGATTGCACTGACCGACTGCTGTCGTTATCCCACGTGAAGGTTAACGCAAATGGTTCGTTTACAAATGGTTTTATGCCAAGGTGCGCAGGAATGAACGATGGAATTTGTTGAAGAAGCTTCGTTGATAGTAATACCCAAGTTCAAGAATATTCAATATTCGAGTATTTATATTTCGTGAAGTGTAATATATAGGATAATGAACGAAAGATATAATAATTTAAAATTGGCGTTGAATATCAGTACCTTCAATTTGAGTGTTGAATATTAAATAGTTTTCGTTACGTTACAATCATCTGTGTTTGCTAACATTCGACAAGCTAAATATTACTGTTTATCTTCTTGTCGAGGAATTCGATCTTAATCCAATTGAAACTTTACTGTCGGGATTTGAAACTGTATATATGTTGTGTATCGTTCACAATGAAAACTTGACATTGTGGCCAAAAAAAGGTGGCAAATAGTCGAAGAAATAAATTAAACAATGTGAAACTTTCGATCGAAGTCTCAGAATGAAACCAGACTTCAATTAACAAATAAACTGAATCTTCGATCTCGTAATATCGTTGCATTCCTGGCACCCTAGCGAGCGTAATAAAAATAATTATACGCGTGCGTAATAAAAATAAAACCGTGAATAATCGAATTACTATCATTGTCTTGGGAATCTGTACAGGTGTTCGCGATTAATCTATCAGGCCTCGACTTTCCCTGACTTACCACCGTCATCCGGTGAATAGTATTTAGAATCGGGGAAACAAAGTAGCTCGTTGCTCGTGGGCTATCACATTTCGTTTAAAAAATCTATGTTACGAACATGGTATTACGTACATCTGACTCGTTATTAATAGTTTCTGGTGTAACTCGTCCGATGGCACTAGGTCAGATTGGCACTGGTCGAACATTTTGATTTAAACAAATAGAAAAGTCTCGTTTCAAAGTGTCCAACTATTGGTTCGTTACGATAGTCGTACCATCTACGGGGCTAAGAATACGGATACAGGTCGTATCAGTGAGTTAACACATTCGTTGCTATTTAAACAAATTCCTCCATTTTTTTTTTTCTTTGTTCTGCAAGTTCATCGTAATTCACTTTTTTTTTTCTTGTTTGTTTGTTCAAACTCTCTGTCGCGATGCACAAACTCAACGGCTTATTTAACGTTTACGTGACGTAACATAGCAGCGAATGTGTTAAACGAAACGAGTTTCGTAAGAAGGACCAGATTGGTCGTAGCCCAGAAATTGCTGAGCAGATATGTTCGTAGATAAAAGTTCATCGACAGGTCGTTTCGACCTTGATCGATCCGAGATTAATATTCGTGCAATTTGCGTAAAACGTACGTTAACGTTTAAAATGAAAAAAAAAAACAAAAAAAAAGGAGCCTTCGATTTCAGTATCAGTACAATCCTAGAAATCTCTTCTCATACGTCTAATAACAGTCTCTTCAACATCCGCCGATCATGTATTGTAATCAGTTTGAGAGTTTTTTCAGATTC
This sequence comes from Melipona beecheii, assembly GCA_032399605.1. Classification (NCBI taxonomy): domain Eukaryota; kingdom Metazoa; phylum Arthropoda; class Insecta; order Hymenoptera; family Apidae; genus Melipona; species Melipona beecheii. The sequence goes on from JAUCMO010000507.1 coordinate 8,592,781, forward strand.
ACATTAGGCTCGATTATCGTGCAGACTCTGCAAAAATTAGGTACTTTCTAGGAACGTGAAAATAATCCTCCATGCTCTCGCGACGAACAGTCCATCACCGATCCATCGCCTTTCAAATATCTTTCACAGCTTCCAAGCACCCAGGCTCCGTTCTTTCAAATCACCTTCTTTTGCCATCGTCGAAGAGCTATGCGTATTTAATGATATCTCCGTCGACCAGAGTCCCGGCTCGTTCAAAGAAGTGACGTCGCGTCAATCCCAAATACGTATTCTCGCTCGCAAATAAGGAACAACGAACGTGTAAAAAATATCAGTCTAACAGGTGCGTCGAGTTTCTGCAGTCCACTGAAAGGCTGTCCGGAAAACGGCAGGAAAGAATAATTGACGCCGGTGCGATCCCTGCTCCTCGATCTGCCTCTCTCCTCGTTCCTTCGAGCCACTCGAGAATAGGACAGTTATGTACAGCACGGCATATATACTCTAGGAACGTTTATACAACCGTAGGCTCTCTCTCTCTCTCTCTATTTATCTCTCTCTTTCTCTTTTCTTCCGCCTCTCTCTCTCTCTCTCTCTCTCTCTTTCTTTCTCTCTCTATCTGTCGCTTGTTAGCCATTATTCGGATCCACTTTAGACACCTTGTCTGCGCGAAGCATCGCCGTATCTTTGTCCCGGTATCCAGTGCTCGAACCGTGGTGTCCATCAGTAGAACACAGGCGACCACTCGTGTTGCTGGTTCTCCTGGGACGTGATCGGTATGTAGCCGACGGTGGACGAAGCCGGCAAACATTGGAAGCAGTAATTGGCCCCGGCGTTGTTGTCCCAGTACTGCTCGCCCTTGCACTGAAACCGTACGGCGAACTCCAGTCTCTGGCCGACCGGCAACGTGTGACAGTAGAGCACGAACGAGAATTTGTCGCTGAAACCGTCGCACGAATTCGGCACGTAGATGGCCTGCAGGTCGCTGAAGTTCCGCCACGAGTTCAACGTGTATCTGATGTGCACCGACTTGTGAAAGTCCAGGTTGATCACGCGGACCGTGCCGTGAATGCAGAGCGTGAGAGGGTCCTGGACGAGCACGTTCTCCAAGCACACTCGACGCTCGCGAACAAGGTCCAGGAAGTTGGGCTGACCGCCAGGCTGTTCGAACAGAGGCACCAAAGTTCTGTCTATCTTGCGGGAGGGTAGCGCGAAGCCCGATCCACGTCGGCTCTCCATGTACCTGGCCCCCCATTGAGTGGTGTTCGGCGAGGTGCTCACAGGACTGGTGTCCTTCTGAAATATGTCGTCGTAGATCAGGTCGTTGTAGGCTGAGTTGGGAATCTTCGGGATCTCGTCCAAGAACGTTCTCACGTCGGCAAGATCTAGGCCTAGGACATCCGCGAATCGTACGATCTTCTTCCTTCCCGGTGTACCTGGCGGCGTTTTGCCGGTTTTCAACGAGGAACATCGTCTGATCTTCTGAGGTCTTTCCTCCTCTTCCTCCTCCTCCTCTTCCTCGATGCTGTCGTCCTGCGGCTCCTCCGGTAGACGCGCGTCGTCCTTCACCGTCGGACTCGTGGCGAGCTTCTTCAACAGGAGACACATCTTGTCCTCGTCGCTGCTGTTTATTACCGTTCCATTCTCTATCTGCAGTTGTATCTCGTTCTTCATCGTCACCTCTACCACTCGCTCGCCCGTGGGACACTCCAGAGTCAGAGCACCGGGGATGTTGATCATACTACTGTACGTCGAATGGTCGTCGGTATCGTTGCCAACGTTCTCCTCCGTTTTCAGAATATTCGTCTGCTGCGCCAGTATTTCCTTGGGTTTCTCCTCGTCGTACGGCAGGTCCTCCTCGAACGTGTTGTCCGAAGAATCCGGCGAATCTTCCTTGACGAGGTTCCTCGCGTTTCTGATGTCCTCCAGCTCGTCGTTCTCCGACAGACCGTTCACGAAGTCAACGTCGTCGGTGCCTATTCTTTCGTCGCTCGGGTCGCACGTGATGGTTATCTTCGGCCCGTGGGCGGGTATCTCGGAGTCGGAATGCGATTTAGACAGCCGGTTCTGGAGCGTCAGGTTGGGATTCACGTTGGAGGGACTTTCGTCCTGCAGGGACATGGTGCTTTCGTCGAACGTGCTCCAAAGTGACTCGTGACTAGGCGACGTGGTCGTCTCCTGCGAGTCCTCCGAACTGCATACCAAATCGTCCTTCCTCGGGTCCTTGTCGCAGAAATTCTTCCTTCTGAACGATGCGCTCGACTCGGACGTGTCCTCGGAATGTTCGACGCTGTTCTCCGGCGTCCTTCTACGGTACGTCGTGTTGCTCTTGGCTTTCATCGTCGTGTCGCAACCGTTCGAGAGATTCGACGTGGTCACCTCGCTGTCCGACGTGGTCACCGGGTCGAAGAACACCTCGTTCTTCGGTTTCTCCACGTCGGACAACTCCGGGTCGAAAAATATGTCAGACGAATCGCTGTCCGGCGACGTACTCAACAGAGGGGACGCGTAAACGTATCCAGACTCGGAGTCTATACTGGAGAGCATGGCCTTCGAACCGTTGGGCGAACTGTGACGAACCTCGCGATGATTCGACTTCAGTACCTCGGAGTTCACAACCAAATCCGCCACCTCCGCGGCCGTTGCTTCCTCCGCCGGCGAGCTAAGGCCGTCCTCGTACTCGAGATCGAAGTCGTAGCACAGGTCTGTGTCGGGATTGTGACGCGGCTGATGTTGAAGAACGTGATTGTTCGACGTGTTGTTCATCATTGTTTTCGCTGCCGTGGAGGAACGTAACCAGGATGTTTCTTTGGGCAACGACGAGTCCTCGTTCTGCTGAGAATTCTCCTCGCCGCCGAGAGAGGTTAGTCGCCGGTGAAGACGCCTGGCGAATGCCTCGGCTCGGCCGCGACAGCTGCTCGGGAAAAGTGAGCTGACCAGGCCGCAGGAAGGGCCGCCGCTGTGGGCGCTGCCCGCCGAATCCGTGCTGCCCATCTCAAGGACGGACGAGCCGGACGTCTCGTCGGCGTGCCTGCCCTCCGAGGGCGAGGTCGTGCTGCTACCCTGTTCTTCCGCCTCTCGACTCTCGGTGCTCGTCTGAAAATAGAGGGAAAGACACGTCAGAGGAGGAAATTTTGTAAACACAATAACTTATAAATAACATAACGTTGTAAATGATGTATAATAATGTATAATAATGAAATAATATAAATATAATAATAACAATGTATAGCATGAAATAATGTATAAATAGCAAATGTAACAATTATAAATATAATTAAAATATAATTTAAACAACAAGTATAAATTAAAATGGTAAAGAAATAAATATTCAGTTACACTACTAACAGTTTTAATTTGCGGTAAGTTTGAATTTTTTTTCATGAATGATGAATTAATGATGAAAAGGAACATTGTAACATTTAAGTATAACATTGTACATCAAGTATTGATGCTTGAATTTAATCTTATATGTTAAGTACTATTATTGGTTGTTACGTAAACGTAGTAATAAAATTAAATTACGAATATAGCGCTAAATACTAAATAAATGTAGACATGATGTGACGTGATACAAACACTGTAAAATTTGTTAGATTGTTCTCCAATAAATACACCGATGTAATTTATAATCGGTAGAATTTTTCGGAATAAAATATAAAAATGAAAATAAGAATAAAATTCTCAAACGCTTCGCTTAATTGACACGACATAGATTGGTTATCGAATGAGAAAAAAACGAACTATCCCACACTAAATCCCTGTGTGACGAAGCGAGGCAAGAGCGAGGAGAGAAATTAATTATGCGCCGGAGGAGGAGCGTTTTAAAATTAAAAAAAAATTTTAAGGTAGTTTCGTAATCACGCGAGAGGTCACGCGTGGGGTCACGATCGTCATTTGAATACAATTCGCGGTCGGCGCGGATCGAATCTTAAGGCACCGCGTATAAATTTTCTCGTCTCCCTCGCATTTGCACGTATCGGTTCGTAAATCTTGCCTTCCGCATATAATGCGCGACAACCTTTTCGTATTAACCTGAGAGACAAAATTACGCGACGCGGTGTTAATGAACCGTTGCACCGTTACGTTCGTGGGAGAAAGTTTGAGAAAAATCCGTCCGAGTTTCACGTGGATGCTGAGGGACAGAAGTTGAACGATTTGTGCGTTTGTACTCGAGAGATAAATCTCGTATTTATTTCGTTTAACTTAACGATTTGTATATTTGTATTTAAAGACAACTGTGCATTTAATATTTTAGAACGTTTGAAAATTTGGGACGAATTTTCACGGTCAATGACGCGTGCTAATAAATAATTAACATATCAAAGGCTGTTTCTCCTGACACTTTACATGCATAAGTACAGACTGCACGAAACACTGTGACACAATTTAATATTTTATTACAAAAGCACACGTTCTGATAATAATTGTCGTGTTACTTTCAAAAGATATTAATAATTTTAAACTTTCGTCGTAGAATTAAACGATGAACATGCTAACAACAAGTGTTGAGTTTTCTGAGCGAATAGGAACGTAACCAACGATGACAAACCAATTGTTACACCACTCGATTCGTCACGAAACGTCGCAAGGAAAATTGCTCCAATTTCATCTGAACATTTTTCACACTCTACCTGACATACTCTTTACGTCTGCTACGAGTACAAATCGTCTGAAACAACGAGAATTGTCTAGATAAAAAAAATAAACGATCGACCAAGATGAACTCAGTCTACTTACGAAAATAAACGCGAGAACACTGTCGCGTCTCGTGCGAATCATGACAAACATTGTGACAGACATTGACATCCAACACTGACGATGACAAAGGTGATTCATCAGTCAATTAATTCTTAATCGTGTACAACGAGGGAAAGAGGGAAATGCAACAGTCATAGAGCTTGCAACGATCAATGATATCGCGTTATTGGGCGCATAATAAATATTATTATCCACCACAGTTACAATTACAACTGCCATTGCGAAGCTGTTGCCGCAACAGCTTCATCGTATAATACCGCAGCATCCTTGAGTGAAAATAACACGCACCGTATTTATAAGTTAGATTCTATTCAGCCAGTTTTATGGATTTTCCTTTTAATCGTTAATTCGGAGCTAAATTCGACCGATCGATGGAAAGACTGACGGAATTTTGAACAGATGTGCATTTATTTTTGAATCACTGAATGAATTCTAAATTAGATATTTATAGTCAAGACGCTGGACTTGTAACATTCGTCCTTCGACGAACCGTTGATTATAAAACATTTTAAAACGCTATTCTGGAGCGGCGATGATAATTAATAATGCAGTGGATGTTGACTCAGTGATCGAGTTACATTTTTTTGAATTGATGAAGCAACGCGGCCTATATTTATCGCTTACGTTGCGAAGAAAGAGTGTCACTGAGCAGATAATTACTCTGTGTTTTACGTAAAATACATAATCTATTTTTATAATTTTGTTTTATTTTTATAATATCTATTTTTATAATTTTACAACGTTTCTTTATATAAAAATAGAATGAAATGAAACGGTAATTTCTTAAATCAAGAATTAAGTTCAATTAACTTGAACTGCTTGAATGCCAACATTTTTCAGTAAAATGTTTTTCAGTCGAAGTGAAATCTACGACTCGCTGCTCCAGAATATATTTCAAAATATTTTTCAAATATAAAATGAAACATAAAATCTGTTTGCTGTTTCTGATTAGATAGCGTCTAGATCTGTTTAATTTATTGAGTTGAAATTTGTTGAACCACAGCTGCTTCAACGAGTGTATTTTGATAAATTTTGTGAATTTAAATCAATTTAAATCAATTACGAATAATAGAGGAAAAAAATATTTCTTTTTTTACTTGCTGGTCGTATGACACGAGCGATATAACTAATTGCTCGCGGCAATTATTATCGTCTTGTTTGTAAACAAGATGATAAAAATGAACTCGCGTTAATGACATCGCGGAGAAATTTGAGCGCAGATCACAAGGCTGGCTTGTAGCCAAAATGTTAATAGAAAGAGCAGGCACAGGAAATGCGGATGATCGTCATCGCGACCTACGTGTTGAAATTTTGACGCGCAGAACGTTCTTACGACACAAAAATCTCTGCAACTGGGTTACGGTACAATAATGAATCTTTCAACGCGCGATTTCTCGCTAATAAATTCGAAACGAAAATGTTATCTGAGAACACAAGTTAGGTAACAACGATCGTAACAAATGAAGAATTAATCGATTAAATGAGAGATAAATAAAAAATAATTGATCAAATGCCGCAGCTTAGACACAGCATAATACGAAATAATTTGTTGAATTCGATCCAAGATAAACGAAAATGTAACACATGATGTTTCAACGATAATCTCTTTGTATCTCCCAAATATAGCATGAAAGTCATTAGTTACGTGGAACAAATAAAAAAAAAAAAAAAAAAAAAAAGAACATTTCAAAAAACTGTTCGTTTTAATCGAAGAAATATTCTACTCAATAAAACACGTTTCGTAATATAAATATAAACGATTAAAAAAATATAAATTTTGATAACTAAATTTCGCAAGTCATTCATTTAAGCAAATACACTGTGAAACTTGATAGAAGAATTAAGCAAATAAATAAAATGTAGACAATAGCGACACGAAACAATTTTTTTTTCAAAGAATGTAACGTAAAATACCGAAAACGGACCGAAAAAAATAAATAAACAAATAAAAAGACGAAAGGACCGATATACATCGAGATAATTTTCCCGCGTCGAAATCGAAAAAAATAATTACCTCACCTTTTCTTCGAGCTCATTGTTGCGCCGCTCCATAGGAACTCGCACGCGAGAATAAAATACAACAAAAGCAAGTGGATGATTTCGCAAGGAAAGCAACGCAGCTGCAAAACGTACACACGAAGATGAAGAGGAAGAAACGTCCCCGTTTCGCCTTCTGTCTTGCGAACGCAGAGGTCTGGCGCAATTATTTTTGGCGCTGAGCTCGCCATAGTCGATCATCGAAAGCAATTGGTCAAGAAATGGAGCGTGATGACCACCATGAATCCATCGGCCGAATCTTGTCTCGATACATGTTTCGGTTCGTTGATGTTTGACCTTTAACTGGATCATTGAACATCGAGAGCCATAAAAATTTAGGTTCTACGTTGCTTGATTTACGGAACTCCTAATTCGATCTGATTTGATTGCCAATGTCGGAGATGATATAAAATAAAGAATCAAATATCTTAAATTTTTGTACAAATTGCTATAGTCATCGATGACTGCTCGATATTAGTATCCTCAAGTAGAATTATAATAATTTATATCGGATTACCACAAATTAAGATATTTTCATTTATTTGATTTGTTCTACATTCTCGGTGATTGACGATTGACGATAAAAAAAAGATTGCTATTACTTTCAACGATATTCAATGATGTCAATTATTGGAATTGTTAATTAAAAGAAACTTATTAAATGACCGTGGCGTAAAATATTCTCTTTTCGTTTGAAATTTCGACTGTAAGAAGAAGCCTCAGGCACAGAATTTTGCTCGGTGCCAAGAAATTTTCAAAGAGAACGTCCAACAAGTTCCTCCAAGTTCTAAGCATGAATTCTATTAATTAATGCAGTGATTTCAACTTTCGAAAAACTGAGATTATCACTTGGAAACTTCAACAGATGAGACTTTTAATTGTCCAATTTATTGTTAATTTCCGATTGTTTCACTTTGACACCGACGTCTTTTAAACAAAAATCTTCGTAATAAAAGTGATTTTTCGATCTGATAAAATCTCACACGGTCTAACAATATCAGTTAGGGTTACATGAAAAGATTTCGCCTACTATTGTCACTTTCGCAATATTTAACAAGTTAACGTTGTTTATGTGTTTTGATAATGCCAAAGAGAAGACTGAATGAGCACTATATAATATAAATACATACGACTGTTGAACGAGAAATGGTTGGTTTCAGCATGGTCCGAAAAAAAATATTTGTGATATCGTACTACGCTGCGTGAAAATTAGAACGAGATAAATATACGCGCTGGCAAGGAATCAGTTCTGCCTACCTGGTCTAGACGGTGATCCGGTGATCTAACCGTGCGAAATTCATAAATATACCCTTATGCGTTGATCGCAATGGCGGTGATTTCTTTTGGATAAAATGTCAAATGATTCTGAGAGCATGCGACATTGCAAGTGAAAAATGTTGAGTTTACTTATTTTTTTTCTTGACCAATCAAGAGAAAAAACATTAAATATTTTGTTTAAAAAGTTCTACATTCTAATGAATAAATTTTTGAAAAGACGCGTTTAATTTGAAAAAAAAAGAAAAAGTGTAGAAGATTTTATTGTTATTCGTTTCAGCTAATTGATAATTATCTAAACTTTGATAATGATAAAAAAATGGCAAATGTTGCAATGTAAAAAACACGTAGTAAATAATTCTCTTGATATTTTTGACATTGAACTTAAGGTTCAATTTGAGATTAAATTGATACAACAGTTATAAAAATAATCTATAAACTGCAGAGAATAAATTCTCGTATCAAAGTTTAATATGTACTCGACTGATCGTCAATACGTGAATCTTTCACGAACAAAACAAAAAGAAAGAAAACAAGAAAAAATTTCGTTAAGAAGATTCTTTCCAGATTCCAATTTATTTTTGAACACAAAGTCACGTTACATCGTATCGTTCACATTTTTCTGTTTTTTTTCACATATATTTGCTTATTATATTTAGAACGCTGCGATCAACTTTGAAATTTTGAATTCATATTTCACGAATTTTGCGAAAGGTTATCAAACAACCTTTGGAACGAGTAATCAGTTTCTTGCAAACTAGTCGACGATAGTGAAAAAAAAATTAATTCAGGTAGTTAATTCAGAGAATAGAGAAAGGACGCTAAAATTGCCAAAATGATCAAAATGACCAGTTTATAATTCTTTAGAGTGGTTTTGTAGATTTGCAATGTATAATTGCATTTTCAGAGGTTCGAGTGATTTTTGCAAAATATATGTGTCCTCGTTCCCATTCCTTGCACTCTAATTTCTCCGATGCAATTTTCATGATTTGATCGGTTCTAAATATTGAAAAATATTACTTATCTAAATATCAAGAAAAATATATTTGAAGAATATCTAAAAAAATCAGAGATATCCAAGGTTAATATCCACAATTTTGTCACGGAAAAATTTTCGCTCGGAAACGAAAATGTTTCATCGCGTAGCACACAACGTTCGAGCCGAATGGCTGACAAAAGTCGGAAGAAGCACTCGAGTTTGACAATTGACCTCCAACGCTTTGGCGCCCATCAACGACGACACAACAGTTTAGTTTAATCGCAAGAGAACGACTGATGTGAGCGATTGAACGAACGTGACCGACCAAGACACACGTGATGCTAACGTAGTAAAGAAATACTATAGTAACGTAAAAAAATATCGTAACATCATTCACGAATTTGCATCACAGATTTCGTAGTTCGATTCAAGGAAATACCGCGTTAAAAGTTAACGAATTCGCGTGAAATTTACGTGACGAGATTATTAATTAACAACGATACGGTAATTAAAAACAATAATATGGTCTGTAACTCTTGTCGTGACGATTAAGTTCAATGTACATTCGTTTTATCGCATTTGTCACAATTACTGAATCTGGATCCGATGAGTGTCGTCATCGTGACAGACATAATCGCAATAAACGCGACATTCTTAATCGAAAATTAATTATCTCGCATCGCATTCTTAACTTTACGGTTCTTTCTGCTCCTTTCTGTTCCAGCAATTGAATTAAAAAATTGTAATTAACCTGTTCAGAAATAAACATTCCTTTCCTATTAATAATATTCTTGGAGATCGGTCAAGACTAAATATACAAAGACGAGAAATTATGGCAACGGGCAACTATAAATTGATCATATTTTGGCAACAATCGTAAGCTACGTTTAAAAGCTAAATTGATTTAACGATCCGTGGGAGAATTTTGCGTGAAATGGAATTTTACGCGATGCTGATGCTTTGTATTAAAGAAGCAGGGAAAATACATAAAATTCTAAAGAATGAAAAATCTATATACTCTTTTTTCATTCATCGATAATTAAAAAACAATGTGTATGTTAATCTTCGATTATTTCTTCTTTAACAAAAAAAAAAACTCTCGCTGAAAAGAGTCAATTATCAAATAAAGTAGCAACCGCTAGAATCGCGAGAGTAAGAGAAGGCACGTACTCCGGAAGAGAGGGACCTCGGTTTAGAAAATACTTCGCAAAAAGAGACGCAATTGCTGAATAAAGTGGCAGTCACTTAGGACCACCTAAGAGGGAACTGATCTGCGCTAAAATCCTTGCAAATCGCAAATAATACGTCGTTTCCGAAATAATTACACAGCCGGATGACCGTGTCGGGTGTACTAGGCGGCTAGGAAGAAGGCACTCTCGCTCTATTATTACGCGTGGAAAATGGAGCAAAAAGACGCAGGTTACGCCTCCGGCATGCAAAACACCTCTCTCTCTCTCTCTCTCTGTCTTTCTGTTTCACGCGCTAGGTTCACGTTACCACTTTGCCCCACCGACACACCGTCGATCTTATCTGAATCGTAAAGTTTCTTTATCTGCGCCGTAAATACAGAAAGAAGTTGGCCAAGTGGCCGGCGGCCGCGTCTAACCGCCAGGGCGTTCCCCGTGCCCGAGCGACGTGCCTCAACGTCAAAGAGAGTCTGGAGGCCAACAGCCTCCGAGACCTCCTCTTACATAACGATTATCTATCACGCGTACATGGCTAGAGACGGGATCGAGTACCTCGCGAGCAGGTCCGGATCTATGATCGTTGATATCGAACCGTTCGTGAGCACCTATCCAATGATAAATGCACTTGAACTTTTGTGCGAGATCTTTACAACGATACAACTAACAGACAGCATTGCTCGCTCAAATGTTACGTTCGTTCTTCCTCTTTGTCCTTCCTCTTTGTTAAAATTGCTCCGAGCATGCACCAGCGACTTTACTTCGCTCGATAAAAACCTCGACGATATTCAAATTCTTATTATCGTTGAAATTTTTGTTTATCTATAAATAGATTATTTATTTGTTTTGTCAATCGTCGTTGGAATGATTAAATAATTATCCTCCTTTTAATTATATATATTTAGTGAAATTCTGTTATTAATTTTCAATTTTTGACTAATAATTTAATTTAATATATATACTAAATAATGAGAAGAAATTATATTATATTAAATATTAATTTAATATATATATGTGTATGTGTATTAAAATTTTAATAGTGAATTTAAACTTCAAATAAAAAATTGTAAAAAGTAATCTGAATATCGTCAAAGTTGACAGAAAAGATATCATTAACACTAGAACTGTTAAAACTATTAAAATAACCAATTTGTAATTTTTGTTGGATATTTTACGGATGTGAAACGGTATTTTTAGAGATTTAAATGGTTTTTGGTAAAATGTACACATAAAAGTGTACTTTGTTATAAAGTATTACAAAGTTTCCTATTTTTTCTCGTTTTTTTACTTTAACATCTCTGATGAAAATTTTACGTTAGAGATTTTTTTGACTTCACGAAGCATGTTCCTTTATATGCGAGTTTCAAATATTATGTTAACCACATCGAACGGTACAAATATACCATTGAATGCAGGGAGGTGACCTAAGTGGCAAAAGTCAATTTCAAGAAAAACGTCTCTAAACATTTAAAAATGTAATATTTCTTATATGTACGTGACATTAAATATTTAGCTACAACGTTAAAAAAACTCTTAAATATTTCCTCTTTATGTGAATATTAATTAAAGGCCTCTGAGGCTTTCATCCTACGAATACACTAACAATATTGTTTTCTGATAATATTATTAATATAACAATAAATAATAATATCATATAATGATATTGATAATATTAAATGAATCCTGCAGAATGAGACTAAAAAACAGTACCGTAAACATTATTAATGTTATTACATTCAACAAGGAATAACAATATATCGACTGATTATATTGAACCGTATCGCAAGCGTACTCATCGAAACACTTTCACTTTCGAGTATCATTCGAAACCCACGAAACGAAACTTTAGATGTCGAACACACGACTCGGATTCCTAAGTTACGTATTCGACTTGATCCCATCTGTAACTTACGCCTAGACTTCCGATAGACGACCCGCGCTGTGTGGGGCACACGCACGCTGCATACCGGTTGCGAATGCCTTTCACGAAGACGAAGAAGAAAAAGAAGAAGAAAAAAAGAGAAACAGATCTGTTCTCGATACGACGATTTTTCCATTGATCCTCAATGGTGACTCGCCGCGATCGAACGATGATTACGCGCCGATTCGGTCGCGAATGCACGTTGCGAGTGCGTGGAATGCAAAGGGCTTGCGTGTATTTCCAAGTCGTTTCTCGCTTCTTTTTCGAGGACTGCTGCTTAAGGTGGTTCTTGAGTTACTCTCGATCTGATTCTTATCGGTCGATATCTATGGAAGACTTTATGGTTTTGAGGAAAGGAGGAGATTGTACCGTGATACGCGTGCCGATGGTGATACGATAAGAGTTCGATTTTGTTGGTATCAGAGAGGTTTCTTTGAGGGGGTGAAAGTTGGGAGAGGTCACACGTGATAATCTGAATGTACGATGAAATTTGTTTTTGTGATAAGATACGTGGTAAAATGATGCAATATCTAGTAACACCTATGTATGATTCTTTTAGTAATAAAATTCAAATGTGATGTACAATTCAGTTATTTCATTCGTGACAATTATTTACATACACACACACTTTAGCTCTTTCGTAATTATTACAAGGTATGACGGATATTTTTGAATATTTTGAAAACAAATAAACTGACCAAATCACGACCGATCGTCAGAGTTAACAAATTCTAAAAATTCGTGTTCAACGATTCTCGAACAAGGATTAATTAATTTATTAATTTATCCAAAAATATCCGAGCTTTTATACAAAAATGTCTTTATTCGTTCAAACGCTGAATTTCATTACGACTTTCCGAATATTGAAATTCGTCGATTTACGGTGGGAAATTAATTCAAAGTATCGTGAGGCAAGCGGAGGTCAATCGTTCTTGACAATAATTGAGTAATAAGATGAACGGAACGGACATGGGTTCCTGAATTTATACTGAGATACGCTCGCGGTGCAAATTATAGTGATGGCGAGGCCAAGGTGTTTGCGCGGCAATTTGAATATTCGAATGGTGAGTTTTTTCTGGCGCGTATTTTTACTCGCGCGATGTTCGATAACGGTACGACCAATTATCCGTCATAACTTCTTGATCATGCTGTTTTGAAAATTTAATATTCCCCCGGCCTGGCTGGTTGTTACATAACCGACAATAATCGTGCTTCTGTGTACGAGCCAACACGGTAATGACTCCAATTTAGTCGAAGAAACTGATAACCAATATTAAAAATAGAATGTAACTGTCTATAAGTTCTAAATAAAAGATGATGAACAGCCGTTAGATTAAACTAATCAATCAAAAAGCTCGGAAGAGCATGAAGAAATTTAAACTTGAATAGTCTGTACGAAAAGAATTTAAAGTTTTTAGATTAAATTAATCAATGTAACGTAGAAAGAAAATTTAAACTTGTGAATTAAACGGTCTGCAGGATTTATGGAAAGAGATTTAAAAGATTTAACCAATAGAAATTATTATAAATCATTGTGATGAATCGATACTTACGTAAGTTATTTCTCCAAAGAATCAATTTTGCAAAAGGCTACGTTTCTAAAACGAATTATTTTTCTACCAAACTTCACTTTTCTCTTTAAATTACCCCAATATGAAAAGTCACTTTTCAAAACCAAACTTGCATTTAAGCAACCAAATCCTTCTACCAAACTTCACTCTTCTCTCTTTAAATTATCCCAATATGAAAAGTCACTTTTCAAAACCAAACTTGTATTTATTTCCAAAATCCCTCCCAAATAAAATTCTTCGCAACCACTTTGCTACAGTTCTTTCTCCCTTCTCTAATATCAAATGCCTCGCATCAGAAACGTTAATATTAACAACAAAGATCTGAAGAACGTTTTTCACAATCACGCGTTTAAATCACTAATCACGCTGTACTGCCTGCAGAGCTCAACTTTCCTAGAGACAACCCCTTCTTACGAGAAATATTCCTCGAGAACGTGTTCTTAAATCACTATCACGAGCCGACACTGGCCAGAGAGCCGCTCACTGTCACGATTGATGAATATTCGACGGTCAAAGGCGGCGTCGTCCTCGGTGATCGATTCGGAAGCGATTTTCAGCGATCCCCGTTGCAAGGAACACGCGTCGATAATCGCCGGTTTCCTGTGAACCAGGCCCAGCCAACCGTTCATTTAGACACGCGTAGGACTCGTTGCACGCGTGTACGTGCCTACGCGATCCAAGAACGTTGCACCTGGGAGGAACGAGACGGCCAAACGTTAAAATCGTGCCTACGTTGGGCACACACACACACACACACACACACACACACACTCCACGATGTGGAATTTATCGAGAGCTGCGCGTGATTAGCGAATAATTAAGGCTGCGAGATGATGAACGATACTTGCAATCCGATATCCCTAGGCGTTCTCTATTCTCGTTGAGTATCGATTCGGGGGGGAAAAATTCGAAAACCGAACGGATTCGTGTAACAAAATTCCGTCGTCGTGACTTGGGCGCGCAATGCGATTAGAAAGCAACGTTTCGTTCGCAGGTCGCGTGGGTAATTTGCATTTATTCCTGGAATATTTAGAATTCTATTCTGCGTTTCGAAGTTTCCTTTCTGCTTCGATTTTTGATCGAAGTCTCTGCTTTTGAACTATATATATATATATATATATAGAATAGAATATTAAGAATAGAAAACAAATATATATATATATATATATATATATATATATATATATATATATACACGTATAACATATATAAATATGTATATATATATTTGTTTTTCTTAATAGAAATTTCTTAATCTGTACTTATTCTCCATCTTTATTTGAAATTTGGAATCTATGGAATTCGAGCATATTAATATTAAATATTTGGTACTTTAAGTTTAACATTTAAATTAAGTTTATTTGATATTTAATTAGGTTTAATATTTAAATTTGTTACTATTTTCTCAACCTTCTGTCTCTGAGTTCTAAAACACGGAAATATTTAAATTCGCGTTTGAATTTTGTCGTTTCTATTCCGCGATCTGAAACAGTTAGAATTCCAAATTGGTGTTCTCTTTGGGAACGGAAGTTTCTAAATTTACATTTTGCTTTCATTTTTTATTACAAGTTATTAAAAATTTCCCATTTCCTTTCCGTTCCTACAAACAGCTCCTTCATTTTCATTATCATAAACGGAATTCTATTATTATCTCATTACGAACTTCACAGCCGTATCTTTCTCACTTGCAATTAAAATTTTACGATCGTATTATCCTCAGATCTCTTTACTGAAAAAAAAAATTTGTTCGCTAGAACGATCAACTTAATAACCATCTAATATAAAATATAAAATATAAAATATGATACCGTGCGGATGCGTTTAATAACAAATATTCAATTCGTTTCGCGTTAAATTCCTATTGGACTCGTAGCCAGCTAGTTTATCGATGGCTGCAAGAAACGAGTCGAGAGAATTGCCAATGAGATTAAAACTGAAACAGATAATCCCTCATACGTTTCGCGAAAGGAGCGCGCAACTGCTAAGTGATGCTAAACGCAGAGCGACTGTAAAACTCAATAAACATTGCATCGATCCCGGTTTATCGTCTAGCACATACATACAATGAGCTATTAGTCAGTTTTCATTCATTAGAAACGAATAGACCATTCACTGATAAGGACGCAATCGTTTTATTGATTAATAGTGCCGGTTTCCACTGGCAGCGCAAGGCAAGATCGTAAACAATAATCATTATGATAATTTGCCTGATAATTGTTATGATAATGAACGTACTTGAATCAGTTAGTTTGATGACGACCAAGGCTGTGATATAGTCTCTTTCGACATCTGTTTCTTTATTTTTTTCTTTATTTTTCATTGTTGAAGTCTGCAAAAATCATTCGTCAAACAGTAAGAAACAGACTACAACATAATGGAAAATATGAATGAAGTCAATTATAAAAGAAGTCGTTGAATATAAATTTACACTGTATCGTAGAATTCTTGCTGTCTGCACATCTTTCCATTCGAATACATTTCTATCAATTCAGATTATCATTAATATTAGAGTGTCATAATATCGATATATATCGCATCAGAATGTTGTCAGTATTAATGAAAACAATATTTTAAAATACTGCTATGTTATAAAATCATTTAACCATGTTATTTACGATTAAAATACGATACTTCCGAATCAGGTGATTTGCTGTTTTATTTATGAATTTATCTTTTGAAAATAATTAATCTAACAATGATATTTCTAAAATAAAAATAATAAAGCAATATAAATCAATGGTTTTTATTAATAAATTATTTGTTATTAATCAATGGTTATTATTAATAAATACCTATCTTCTATCCCTGTTACAAAAACAAAATTTCCTTCACTTCTGTAATATGTTCTGTAATGTGATATGTAACTATCATCGGTATGACCACTATCATAAATAATAGAAGCGTTACTATAAATCCGACTCCCTACTCAGAAGTCAATTAGATGTCACGAAGAAATCGATGAATCACGAATTACCTGTACCGATTTAATTCGCGTCGATTCAAATGCACATGCATTGACACGATGTGGCACGATCGTAAGTACAGATCGTTGTCCAGAGGGTGAATTCAATCGTGCCTCTATTGTAAAAGGCGGTGTATTATTTTCGATTATACACTGACACAGTCTAAATCGTGACTACTTGACCCACGGGCTAGGGCAGCCTCGCAATTCATCGTGACAGATTTATCGCCTTTACTCCTGCAAGAAGGCCAGCAGCCAATCAACGCCGAGATCCTGCTCTAATTGATTAGCAACAAATTACGTGTGGCGCGACGATATATATTTACGCGTGGGCCACGTTGAGAGAGAAAAAGAAAACAAAAAAAAGAAAAAAGTATCTACTGGCTCTCCCTTCACGGCGTTTCACACCTCTATGAACGACCTACAGATTTCATCAATATTCCGCGACGTTCTCTCCGCCATCTTTTCAGTAGAATTATCCTCTACGTGGTAAGGCGAACAAACATAGTCGCACTGGAAAAGTGTGAGAGACATATATTTACTTCTGCGTAAAGTTTTCCGATTAAAAATCGAGGAAATTCACAACTGAATATCCATAATTTCGGGCAATATTTTTTAAAAGATAGATTTTTAAAATTTACGATTCTGGATCTTTAAAATTACAACGCGTCGTTTTAAAAAATTTATGATTGAACTGGCTAATTCTAGACAATAATAATTTTTTAAATCATGACGCGTCATTTGTCCCTTCTTGAAATTTCGCTGTGTTGAGCACAAACTACTTTTAAAGAAATTTTAATAACCTTGAGGAAGAGAAGTCTAAAATCTAAATTCAAGTTTCATTAAATTTTATAAGACAAGATCGTTCAATGCAATTAATAAAATGTATATTACGAATGTACTTCGAATATTAATAAAACGTGTCTCAACTCTAAGTAAATTACAGCGAAATTTCAACGAGCACATCGATTTGTTGCGATAAAAAAAAAAAATAAGGTTAATTAACAGGAGAAGGCTCACGTTGAAATATTGTCTGAGAGAAGACGTTTTATCGAACAGAAGTTTACGCAGGGTATTATTAAAAACAAGCAGAGGTGGAGGTGATTTATGAGAGACGCCTCGAGGGATTGTTAAGGGGATTTCAGAGCGAAAGTATTGTTTAAATTCTGCGATTGTTGACAGCGGCCGGCGAACAGTGTACCATGTTTCAGAAAATATTTTACAAAGTTACACACGTGCTCGCATTTATTTTCACAGTTTAACAAGGACGGATGAAGCAACCGAGAATTCATGGGATGTAAATCAATTGCGTCATTAATGAAAGGTTGGCTACTAATAGATCGTTTTTCATAGATGAATTGATACAGCTAAAAGTGTGTCTGTCGAGAAAAAAAAAATCAATAGACTTCTTCGCATTTTACAAATTGAAATTTCACGTACGCTCAATTAATCTTTTGACTCCAAAGAAGTTGCAATTCCATTTAAAGACTTGAAACTTTGGAAGATACAAAACTTCTTTTTCGAAACGAGATGAATGAAATGAGATTTCGAGATTTTATGTTATGTTATTTTTACACAAGTTGTCATTACAAACCTTACATTCGCCATTCGCGAAATACATGCTATCAACTTTTGAGAGATCTACTCGTATCTCAAGTGTTACTAGAATTATTAATCTCGAGCGAACGAGCCACATTTTTGCACGATGCCAAATAAAATTCACGGAACAATGTAATATTTATAATCTTATCGATGTTTGTACACTCTGATACTCTATGAGATCACATTCATTTTCAATAATCTGCGAGGATCAACGAACTGATAAAACAGAAAGAAATTGTGAGGCGATAGAAACGAGTATTAAAAATTTATGTACAAGTAAGACTCTTGCAAATTACATTTATACTCCTGTTATTAATTTTACTTTCAATGGCAACAAATTATCCACAGAAAATATTATTAAAAATCGTATTGATAAATCTTCGATGGTCCATTATCATTTTCATTAATTTTATTTCCAATTTAACGTCGTATTAAATATAATTGCAATAAATTACCCATTGCAGAGAGTGTTATCGAAAGTCATTAGTAAATTTTCAATGGTCCATTATCATCTGTATCAATCTGTAACAATGTTGCATCAAGTATAATTGCATTAAATAAATTATCCATGGGAAATATTAATAAACTCCCAATGATTCATTATGATTTTTCGATCTAATCGTTAATTTTGTTTTTGTACAATTAACATATTTAGTTGTAAGTCATCTATTAAAAAAAAAATAATAAATTTATCGTTTCTCTGCTCCATTTATTAATTTTACTCTCAATGGAAATTATATAAAAAATCATATTCGAAGTTCTTAACAAAGAGCACAATAAACTTTCACCATACGATTAACCAATTCAGTCGTTTAATCTCGCGCCCAACTATCAATTTCTCTTGCCTCGTGAATGGTAAACGCACGAAGGAAAAGATTTACAGTGAAAATGTTGGTATTGTTCCAGGCGAGATCGTATTGTCCCGTGCAGTTACTTAATCGGCCGTTGATCGAAAACTAATTGCACGACACGCCGATAAACTGCAACTTGGGTTATCGCACCACGACCACGCTATTATTTTTTTCACCTCGAGAAACATTCCACCGGCGATGCATCACCGATCGTGTCAATAACCTTTCTTTTATCTCCTCATGTTCCGATTGCCCGCCATTAGCCAGTTGCGTATCTATCTGAACTAACAGCAAGTACGACTCAGCCTTCTACTTCTGCAAATCTTCGTTCACGTCTGGTGGATCTGAACACTTCATTTAAATCGTACAAGTTCTGCAGAAGTCACTTCTCACGAAACTATCACGCGTGTCAAAAGACACTTTCGCATCGAGGAAAATAATTTTTTATTCGGGAAATTAAAGATCCGAGACTCGATTGTCACGCGATTCTTGCATAACACTTAAAAAAATATTGATTATCTGTAGAAATTAATTTGTCTCCATAAAAAGTAAAAAAATTAAAACTGCTGAGGTTTGATTAATACGTGATTTATTAGAATTTAAAATTTAGCATCGGATTGTTTTAGTTCAATTTTCAAATTTATTTAAGCTGAAAGAATAGAAGAATAAGTCAATGGGTATCAGTAGATGTGCTAATGCACTTGCATTATTTATTGTTTCCAGAAAATTTCATGCATCAGTTGCTTATTGAGATATCCTCGTGTCACGAACGATAATCGATTTAAACCACAAAAATTCTTATCAATCGCTCGACATTTTCATTCGATAAATACACATGTACTGACACAAGTGAAACAGATTGTATGTAGATGAATATTCAATTACTCTGATTCAAGACGCAATAACTTTATCTGGCGATATATCGGAGATATCAGATAAAGATTGTCGCGGCTTGTGATTCCACGTATAACGTTACATGTCTGTCGCTCTAAAGATACTGCAGTGTATCTCCAAAATTACTACGAGTATTCCAGAATTTCGTGCATATTTTTTCAACGAAAGTTTCTACTGCTTGGCTATTTAAAAATACGTATACCTACTGACAAACTTTTTCTTCTCTTTCATGCCTTCAGAAGCCGCTGCACGCGATATTACATATTTAAAAAACGACCGATGAAACAGAGGAAACTTGCAAGAAGGAAATTACGAAACTTCGTGCGCCTAATCGCCTAATTCTCAAAGAAATTGAAGAACTTTCGTTCTCGTGAAACGTCTCAAGAACGGCGAGAGAAAGAAAGTTTTAATAGGGGTTAGATCTTGCACAAAAATGATCGATGCCTCTCGAATCGTTTCTCGCGATTAATCCTGAAAACTGAATTATCGTAATTCGTAGGTTTACGCAAAGTATTTAAAATTTATAAAGAAATGAAATAAATTAATATCAATCCCTGTTTTATCTTTGTAAATAAATAAAATTAATAAATACAGAAGAAAAATATAAATATGGAAGAAAATGATTAATATCGGTTATGGAGTGCGAGATAGAGATGCTAAATACGAAACGAAAATGTGATAAAGATGTACAGCCATTTCTTCGTAAGGTAATTGACTGCGAGATAAAATGTCTGATAAAGTGAAATTTTTACCTGAATGTTTTTTATCGATATAAACGAGATGAGTCATGGGATTGCATTTCCTATTTGATTGAGATGAGAAGGAAGTGGCGCGAGAAAAAGTTGAATGACGCAGCGAGATTTATCTTCTTCGTGACTTTACCATAATGTATCTACAAGATGCCTTGTTTTTTCAAAGTTTCTTCGTGGTTGTAATATTACAGCAAATTATTATGGATTAGAGAATTAAATAATTGACGAGAGGAAATTAAATGTTATGAAATTATTATTTAGTTAAATAAATGATAAATCATTTGCGAGATGTTATGAATTTTTATCTATTTTTTGAAGGAAAAAATAGAAAAAGAACGAGTAAATCTATGAAATTCCATTGTACGTAAAATTTTATCGAACTTTTCTACCACGTCGCTGCTCTCAAACTTTGCGCTTCTGTCCTCGATAAAACAAAATACGCCGTCTCGTTTCAATTACGCGCATTAAACGCAACATGATGGATCAAATCACCGTCCAGAAAACGATTTCCTAACTGAGTTAACACGCGATGAGAAATATTTCATTTTCATGTACGGTCTATGTCTGTCTTAACGTTTAACGACGATGAATAATTGGCACATTTCGTTCGCATTTGATTCGTTTTTTCTTCTTTTTATTACGAAAAGAAGGGATGGGAAGAAAGCGGGACGACGATTTATCGACACGTTTGAATATTCATTCGTCTTGGAAAATATCGTAATGCGAGGCCTCGATGGTGGTTCGGAGTCAATTCGTTGCCAAGAATAAACAAAGTCGCGACTTATATTTAGCCAAGATGGAAACTGTGACGCTGAATGCGCCGCGAGAGATCGTTTTATATTCAAAGGACACGTGAAGATCGTAAAAATCAATTAAGACGCGACAGAATGCCAATAAAGGTCTCGTCGGGTGGTACGCATCGAGCTGCGTTATTTCGTGACACGCACACACACACACACACACAGGGCAGAATGGCAACTTAAACCTTTACTTTGCGATGGTAATTTAAACTTTATCCTTTGTTGCTCTTACTAGCCGTGCAATAGAACCGTTTGCATTAATAATTGTACAATTGCGAATGTTAATTAAAATTTTATAGCACGAACTTTTGGCGAAAGATGGAGGTAACAAAGTTACTCCTTTTTGCGTTCGATGCCTCGCGACGATACGGCGTCGTCCACCTTTACTTTGTCATGGTAATTTGATGAATTTCACGCTTCGTTATTAGCTGTGAAACAGAACTTTTCAATTCGATTTTGTGCTCGATGGCTGTGACACGAACTTTTAACGAAAAGTAGTCGCCAGTAGTATTTCAAGAAAATAAATTGCAAGCAATAATTTACAAAGTTCGATGAAGAATTTATAGATTTATCATTTATCCGTTCGACGTTTCGTGATAGACGGAGCACGATGGTATCTTTCACTTTTAATTTAATGAATTTCATGCTTCGCTAGCTTCGCTGTAGATTATGTTGATAGCATTAAATTCTACGATACAAACTTTTCGTACAAATTAGACACCAGACATTAGAAAACCGGTTTACGAAGTTACGATTTTTCAATTATTCGACCGTTTAATTTTCAATAATTGCGTTCCTTAAAGAAGTTAAGATTTCAATGAATTTTATACAGATATATATATATATATATAAAATGCAAGATAAAATAATTACTTGTTGGAGGTTCAAAGATTATTACTGAGCAAATGACGAACGTATGTTTAATTTCTTACAACGTTCCTCGTTCAATATTGAACTTTTAGAATTTCATTTCCATGGATACTCGAAGAATCAATGAAATTCTATTTAACGCGTGGATCAAGGATGTCAAACGAGGGGACAAAAGTAGCGGAATGGTAGAAAAATTCAAACGTAATTGAATTGCTGTTCAGTTCGCGGAATTCTTTCATCTCCCGGGACAAAAATGGGATGACATTTTACCAGGCATAATATATCTCCTGATCTCCTTTGGCAGTGAATGCGAAACGGATACGTATAATAGCGGCACGTGCATTCTAAAATGCGCTCCACCGTCGCGCCGTGTACAAACTTGATTCAATATACGGCGAGCGTGCGAGGTATTCGTACACAACCATTGAGAAACCGTCAATTTTTTTAATAGTACAGACCTAACAGCCTTATTGCAGGTTACGTCTATCTGGTGACAAATGGCCGTTTAAAACACATACCAAACATACCCTCCTCCCGCAGAATGCGATATGCTAATTTTGCTTATTTTTAGCCCTCATTCATTGGAAATTCAAAGTCTTTCCGAGACGCGACGAATACGAAAAACGGAACTAACGATCCAGCCTGTCACTCGTTACGAAAATTTTGCGATCTTTTGGAAACTTGTAAAATTTTGATTCTGGTTCTGTCGTGCTAACGAAATTTACTATGTTCGTAACGTTTAATATTAGGTAGGCAGTTGTATTTAAAGGTTGATTACGTTTATACATAGAATAAATATTATTCGTTCTACAAATTCTAATTCTGTTCTATGTATAAACACGTGTGTTCATTCTACATGTAAATATATATATAATGAGTCTTATATAACATGTTCTACATTGTACATACGTTCTGCGTTGCTCTATATGTAAATATAGTAAATCTTATGTAATATAACGCAGAATTCTACATTGCTACGTGTACTTTGTTTAAAACTGAAATTAAATACAATTTAAAATTAAGATACAATACTAAGAATTTTGAGAGTTCCAGATAAACGTGCAGAATCGTATCTTTTGTTTGAATTTTATCGACGCTAAACTGATAAAACTCAAAGCGTACGGGCATCTTTTATTCGAATTTTATCGACGCCGATGAATTCTACGAATACCAAAAATACAAAGATATTTCAAGATAACAGAGGAGAGATAGCCGTCTATCTACGATTATTTTTAGCTAATATGTCAAAGTGAATGTGGCTTGAAATAATTTTGATTCTCTGTCCTAAACCGGTAAATTGCTGGTAAACGAGAATTCGAATAAAATCGGTAAGAAACGCGCAGATGTCCCGAGTCTGCGATTGTTTCGACGAATGAAAAGACAAATGGGCGACAACTTTCGTAAGTTCGAGTCCTTTCGTCGATAAACACAGTACGCGTTCAATCAACTTTCCACGTGTACACGACAACGAGGAGGAAGAAGAAGAAGAAGAAGAAGAAGAAGAGATCAAAGTCTTATCTCTGTAAATAGAAAGACAAATTAGCAAAGCGACGATCCTGTAAATTTAGACGCTGCTTTAGAAGTTGGCGTGCCTCGAATGAGAGAACACGGAAGTGCGAATTCTATCAATGCGACACGAATGACCGTTGAATACCCGCGGAATGCTAGAGAAGATAACAAAGCGCTTGGATTACTTTCGCGGTTACCTACTACGAGAAGGTAGAATTTTTGCGAAACGCAGATATAACTGTAAATCGACGAACTACGAACAGATAGAATAGACAGAAGCGCAACGTGAATGTTCCGTGAATGCTGCATCACACTCGGCAGGTACGGAGAAACTACCGTTTCTAAGACGGCAAACAGTCTGCTATTATTTTTGCAAATGCGAAGGCAAACAACCAATAATCTCTTTTGCAAACTGACTAACTGACTAACGTACGTCAATAGGACGTTTGAATGCGACGAATTCTATTAACGTTTCCTGCTGTTGTAGGATTTTTTAATCAGGCAGATATCGAAGATTAATTCTGAAACATTTTTTGAAATAATTTAATTGTAGCATACGAATAGTTCTGCTAAAAAGAGCACAAATGTATAATGTTATTTTGTCGTTACATTATTCTATAGTGTTGCCACATTATTGAGGGTCGAGTGTGCCATTTTCGAAAACAAGATCAAGCAAATAGTTGGCAATTATTTTTATTAAAACAGAGACAAATTATTGTCTGTTAGTAATAAAATTGAAGAACCTAATTTGTTGTGTTTAGATAAAGAAACTGAGAATCTGAGAATCTCAGAATATAAGGACTTGAAAATTTAAGAATCTAAAAATCTAAGAACCTAAGGATCCACAAACTTAAGAATCTAAAAATCTAAGAATCTAAGAATCTGAAATCCCAAAAATCTGAGAATCTAAGAACCTAAGAACCTAAAAAATTTAAAAATCCAAGAAACTGAGAATTTTAAAACTTAAGGGTCTACAAATTTAAAAACCTAAAAATTTAAAAAGAACCCAAGAACCTGAAGATGTACAAACTTAAAAATCTAAGAACCCAAAAATCTGAGAACCTAAGAACCTAAGAATTTAAAATCTAAGAACCCAAGAAACTGAGGACCTAAGAACCTAAGAATCTACAAACTTAAAAACCTGAGACTTAAAAATCCAAGAACCTAGGAACTCAATAATCCTAGAAAATCCAATTTTATAAATTCTCCCGACTCAAATTTACCCAAAGAATCAATTAAAAAGTCACATTAAATATACAATATAAACATAAGCGCATACATATTCCAAGAAGACAAATATCCAATGATTATTTCAACAAATGCGAAGACAAACACTCTTTCAGTGATTATTTTTACGGATTCGAGTGATGCAAGTCGACGAATGTCAAACAGAGAGGCGGAAGTGCAACGAGTTCCATCGGTGTGAATGCCAGCCGTGCTGTTCCTAAGACAGCAGAGAAAGTCGGTGACAACTTCTGCCACTGGGTTATTTTTAAATTCTAACACCTGGATAAGATCGTTGTGACACCGAATACCGATCAACGATTGGTCCCTTCAAGTTCATCATTTACGTGAGATTTTTTGTGTAAGCATCAAACTCTAGCTACTATATCGTTCAAAAATATAATATTTCTATTGTGAAATATTTATTTATATGTGCAATTACTGTAATTTTCTGTCATTCTGTTATTCTGTTATTATTATTATTATTTATTAATTTTGTATTGCTATTATCATTTATAAAATGTAATTAATGTGATTAACTTTCTACAATTTCTATTGCTTCTGAAGAAGCTTTTAATATTTCATTGTGTACATGTAATTGTAAAGTACAACTTATATTTTTCAAAAGCCTATAAAAAAAAACGCAAGAAAAAAAATTTACGTGGAAATAAACAACTCAGATTGTTAACTCTCATCCGTCACTTTTCTAATTTAATTTACCCTATAGTGTCTAATTGATACAGTGGTAAAAAAATTAATACGATGAAAGGATAAATAGTTAAACTTGAAAACCTTTTTATTAACTATTTAAAGTAAATAGGCTCGATTTCTATTATTACAATTGTTCTACAGCCTACTGTCAGGTATAGATACCTGATCTTACACATTTTATGTGAAAATGTGTCAAATCGACGCACGAGACAATGTGATTAATGAATTGAACGCCTCGGCCTTGCTCCTTAGACTAAACAATTTCAAGCCACTTCCTTTTGACTTCTCAATAACCCGGCCATAAAGCCACGTGAACACCCGAACAATATTCTCCATTTATCGCGAGCATTGTTGTACCACGGCACATTCAAATTGACTGAACTTTCTCTTCCCGTTTCACGTCGAGCACTTATCGATCAGGCTTATACAGATAGACGTCTGCCAAGCCGTAAGTAAATTCGCCCGAACGAGCTTGTCTGTTAGCAAGTTTAAATCACAGTTCTATTTGGTCGATCGCTGATTTCTATAGAACCAACTTTGATACGGCGAATGTTCAACATCGACCGGTCGAAGAAAGTAACGAGTCAGCCGAACAACAAGGAGTATTATAAATTCTTTCCTATTTCTTGCAAATTCATCGCTGAATAATGCATTTACGATGAATAATGCATCACCAGTCCCGGTTGCTATCTAATCAAAGAAAATCTGAAGAAACGTAAAAAATATCAAGAATTTTCACCCTATTTCACCTAGCCTACTTTTGTTATATTAAAATCATATCATTATGTTAATTTTATTAATACATAACTTCTTCGTTCTCCTAGAAATCAGAAGAAAACCGAGCATTCCTACACACACACACACACGTTACAATCTTGTTTCCACACGATGTCACACGAACTATAATTATACAATTATTCCGTCATTTGAAAACAAGTTGTCGTCCCTGATTTCTTAATCTAAAAATCGACAGAAACTCCCCAAGCAAGTCGTCATATTTCTCTTTCTCAGATGTCCGTGGAAACTGGAAGATGAGCTTTCTGATTTACTTTTTCTATGAAGAAGGAGGAAAATAAAATGGCAGAACATGTGTCGTTAATAATCAAACGGTCGTCGTAAAAATCTTGTTGTACAATCAATTGAAATAAATAGTTCTTGATAAATCTGGTAATATATTTATTTAGGTATGTAGATGCACGTGCATGTCCGTCTATTGGGAAAAAATACAATTACCTTTTTGACCGACTCAATATTGTTATACGTTAATTGAAATAAATAGTTATTATTATAATTTCTTGTTAAATCTGGCAATATATTGATTTAAAGGAGCAAACCTCTATGCAGATGCACATACATGTCCGTCTATTGGGAAGAAACACAATTACTTTTTGGCCAACCAATAAATAAATATAAACAAATATTGTAATTACAACTTTTCTCTCTCTCTCTCTCTCTCTCTTTCTCCCGTTTCTACGATCTACGTCACAAACCTCGCCTCACAAACACGCAAATAACCGATCGTTTCATTGTTAATTTCTGTCCGTATACAAACGATCGATCCTACAATTTCGCGTGCGCGCCGCGTCTGTTATTCGAGCTCTTCCGCTAAATTAATAAAACGCAATCGAGCACCGTTCCCCCTTCATTTGCATCTCGTCCGAGGCAACCTGTTTCGCGCCGCGAATTGCGAGACCAAGGAGGAGAAAAGAGAGAAGAGACCGTCTCGAGGAAGTATCGACGACGAACGACTGGCGAACCTGTCCCGCCAATAATTGCCAGACAAGCTGAAAAGGAGGAACGAGAAGGGAACTCTCGTCGCGGCACCACGCATTCTTGCGCGTATTACCGTTTCAATGATAAACAGGTATCGGTTACCGAGTCGGTTCGTAGACGATTACGAGCGAGTCTCGCTGGTCTAACTCTCACGCGACGATCCTCTGTAACGAGGATTAATATCCTTCTCTATTTAGTCCCCTGCGACTAAGAGACTTACGAGCGGTAGATGTAATCGTCCTGAACCGATGAGGAGGGGGGGGGGGGGGGGAGAAAGAAACGGCGATGAGAAAATTTATACCGCACAGCCCA
The DNA here is from genome assembly GCA_032399605.1 of Melipona beecheii. Lineage (NCBI taxonomy): Eukaryota > Metazoa > Arthropoda > Insecta > Hymenoptera > Apidae > Melipona > Melipona beecheii. Next base: position 8,620,745 of record JAUCMO010000507.1, read on the forward strand.
CCAGATAAATCTTCCGTGCCACCAACGAATCTTCACGGAGTAACAGCGGCAGATATCATTTGGATTAATGGCAAATGATCCTGCGACCCGCGACACTGGATCTCCTTCGAGCGACGCCACTCGACTGCCGGAGAAAAACAGATAACGATACGTCGAGTCAAGTGCCGGTACAAAAATATGTATGTATTTTCATTGAATTTTGATTTTGCGCTTGCGACTTCGATGAACTCTTATTATTGGTTCTGTTTTAGGAGTCGAAATTATTCAGACGGACTTGGGAACACTTTTGAATGGGAACAGATACATTAGAATCTGTATAATAGAAATTCCACGGAAACAAATTATTTCAGTGAAACATTTAACTGAAAATCCATTTTTAAATTACCGACAATGAGTATTGTTCGTTGAATAGTGCCAGTATTATTATTATATGCCAGTGCTATTATCTGTTCCTTTGTCAGAAAATGTTTTATTTTCATATTTTACAAGTTTTATTAAACTGTCATATTTTTAAGTTGTATAAAAAATATACAACATTTGCCCTAAGACTTTCGAGCGAGGACAAACTGAGTAGCGATTCAAAGAATAAATTAAAAAACAACCTAATAAATCTAAGGAATAATAATTCAACGGTGGATTTGCGTAAATCAATTATACGGTGACTTATCGAAACAACTGACAAGTCGCACGCGAGTAACGAGACAGTAAAAGTTGCGCGCAAGAAAGTACGATATGAATCTGCATTCACTACAATTTAGCAAGGAGACGAGCGCGCGGGTAATACTTATCATTTATTCGAAACGAGCAATTTACATACGTGTGCATGTGCACATAGTTGGCACATACGTGCGCGAGCTACCGCGAGAGTACGAAGGATCACAGCCCGGCTTCAAGGATTTACGCGCAGACGAAAATTTATTATTTCAAAACCAGTTGATCGTGTTACAGAATTACTCGTGCGCTCTAAATGAAAGCCCAGGTGAGATTTGCACAAGGCACCAGACAACGTCCTATTAATCATTTGGAAAAATAGCGCGGCCATTTATCGAAGGGTGAACGATTCCATCAGCCGTGGTATGCGTGTGCAATTTGCTGTGTGCAAATTTCAATTCCTCGTTTCTTTCGAGCGGTTTCTCATTCGCTCGATGATAGATGCTTAATAGGAGAAAATTTCTCATACGGATAGACTGGCTTAATCTTTTATCATACGATTGGCAAGCTCTCGTTAGATAGATTTTACTGCTGCGAAAATTAACCGTGGAAGATGTGTTTGTCCGTAACAAGCTTCCGCTTCGAAATGAAATATGTACGAAACGCTGAATTTAGGAAAATGTAGTTTCTCGAATTGCTCGCGACTGCATTGTCGAGGCTATTTTTTATCGGCAGCGTGCGATTGCGACGAAATGTCAGAGCATTGAGGAAAATGCACGTTACAATCGGAAATATAAAATTTTAAAAGAAATATAGTTAGTTACAAATTATTTCGCGATTGATGATGCAAAGCAAATATCAAATCGATTCTGAAGTGATAAGTACAAATAGTAAAAAATATAATATTAATATCACTTCCTACACAATTCAATATAACTTCTCTGTACCCTTGTCTAAAACATTCGATAAAAATCTACTTTCACATATCCTGCTGTCTCGTATACGGTAGAAAATTTCCACAGCGTCAAGATTTAAAGTGAATAAAATGATTTGCAAAAAAAAAAGAAAAGAAAAGAAAAAGAAAAATGCACGATTGAATCCGACCCTGTGATCGTCACGTGCGTGAATGTAAAACTACCCATGTCCGAGGTATGTTTAAGAAAAATAACCGCGATTACATTATATTACAGGTTTCTTTAGAATTTTGTCAAAGCTCACCGCGAGCCAGGTCTATTATCGTGGCCTTAAAGCCAATACGCGGCCGCGTAATTGCAACTCTGGCTAGATGAAGTCCACTCGGAGGTGAGCAACCGGTCGCGGAAGGGGTTAATAATAAGAGTCAACCGGCATCTGCGTCTTATTACCGAACTGAGAAGGGGATACCGAGAAGAAAGCGAAAGGCAACGCGAGACGTGCCAGCATCAGGGTTGCAGCGAGTCATTAATGCTTTCGGACAAAAACATCTCTCGTACGAGCGCAGCAATTACTCGTACGCGATTTATTATATTCGGTTACGATGGAATAACGAAGAAATGCATGACGACGTTCGGACCCTCCCCTCGCGGCGTTTTGAGAACTCAATGATTCGCGACGCGAGGTTTGAAAGGTTCGTTTGACAATCGTTGACAAAGAAATAGACTCTCGTTGTAGATTGAAATGAATAAATTGAAGTGTAAAACCGGATTCGAAGAGAAGGGAACGCTTGTATTTAATTCAACAGTGATTTACGTTCGCATCTCTTTGGATTTAGTCTTTTATTTTATTTGCGAAAGGATATAAAAGATATAGAGTTATATTGAATACTAAAGACAGATATTGAAGAATTGTGTTTCAATAATATCTACTGAAATATGACGTCTGAGAATGGTAGTATTAAGAAAATCTGGAAATATAATACAATTTTTAATATTAATATATTATAATATATTATAATAGTTATAATATTGCTGTAAGTTATAATATAGTTATATATAATATTACTACAGTTGTAATATACTATTTCATAACAGTTTATGAAAATTCAGTTGAAACTGTTTGTTCAAAAATTTAGATTAAAATTTTGAAAGTTTATCGTTCGTAAAAGAGGAATTGATATAAAATTGGATATTTCGTGATGATATATGTTTCGTCTTTTCAAGAGAATATTTTGTCGTTCAAAATTCGGAATGAAAATCAATTCTGCTCGTTAATCGTGCTAAATTTCACAGTGTTATTTGCAATGATGTACCGCACGTAAGAAATTCTGCTGTTGAAAATATTATACAAAACTACCGAATTCGTTACTAGCAGGAAATTTTTCAAACTTGCGTGAAATGATTTCAGTCAAGAAAAAATTAAAAAATAGATACGTTCGAATTATCACGAAATTTTTTTGTTTGTAATGTCAATTACGACGATTTTTATTGACATAAGTAACTTTTTGCACGTAGAATGTGCATGTATGAAGATTTACAGAAGAATGTAAAGTGAGTCGTGCGTGTAACGCTGTGTCTGACGACAAACGATCCTTTTCTGTTTGAGGTTAGTTTCGACTGTGCTGTTTCATGCGTGGACGGAATGACTGAATAATGGTTAGTACAACATTCATAGAAAATTATTCATAAACAGTTGCATATCATTCGTCATAGTATAACACAGAAAGTTTAATGAATAATGTCAACATTTATTAGTTACATTTAAATGGATCTTATGTTACGAATAGCCAAAATCTCTCTTATGAAACATGTTTTACGATTACCGGGCGGAGGACATAAAATACTGATGTTTGCACAAAACCGGATTTCGATACGTCGTGCAAGTACAAAATATCCAAAAAAAAAGAACGTAGAAAATTTATCTTCAAGGTAAACGATCTCGTGACTGGCTTCCTGATTCATACAAGAACATTCTTGTCATATTAATCAAAAATTGATAGCAACGTTTATATTAAAATTCTTATACACCGTGTCTCGAAAACATTACGCTCGCTCTACTTCTCCCCCTCTATTTCACGCTCGATCTTCGTATATTACAATTATTCGTACTGCGTCGTTGCGTTCGCAATCGAAAAAAGAAGAACTGCCGTCTGTATAGAGATCAATCGTCAGGTGTGAATCGCGAACGTGTGTTGTTCGACGCAGGTTATCACGCAATAACGCATCGTCGCGGCCGAGATCGCCGGGATTGTATTGCGTTTGTCAAGCCACGGGCAATTTTTTTACAAGGATACACACACGGGTTAGATAATCGACGCGCTGTACCATCGACGTAACTATTAAAATATCGAATGGCTCCGATGGTAATCCGATCGTCCGAGCGAATCTCGAATAGAATTCGTTTCGTTCGAATCATAGAAAACGTCCCCGTATGATTCACGCAACAAGAAAGAGAAATCTGCTATTTTGTATTGCATTGTATTCTATTATTATTGCATTGTATCATGCGTGTGATTTTGTAATTGTACCAAAACCGAGGCTCGGACGATTCTGCTTCGACAAATTAGACGTACGCACCTTGACCTGCTCCGGTTAATTAGAAATAACGCAAGGCTAAGACACTCGAGGAGAGCGTTACGTTTTACATTTGCAATACTCGCTGTTGTTTCGCACCTTGCGTAAGAAATAAAAATTGGCTGGCGTTCGTGAACGATCTAAGCGAAATGAAGAGTCAACTTCCTGTTGGCAAGGCAGAGTTCTCTCTTGTTCTTTCGTGAAACGGCACCGAGGCCCGTTTCTCACGGTGCGAATTCAGCGTAAACCAACGTTCTGACGTTACCGTACGCTGTTGGAAATACGCTTTGTTTTATTAGTTAAAAGGAGCGAAAATCTTGTATGTTTGATAAATTCGAGACTGATAAAAATTAAGTTGAAAAGAAATGCTGGAACGATTGTACATAAAAATTGCACCGACGTGGAAAACAATTTTCCAGTAGTTTTGTGTATTATTTAAATAAATGTCGTTCCTTGTAATGTTTTTTAGTATTCCTCGATTCGCTAGTAATTTAAAATTGTGTATAATCGAGCATAAAAATCAAAGTGACACGAAGGACGATTTTCGACGCAACAGTTTTGATGTGCTATTTAGAAATTATCGTAAAATTTTCTATTATTTCTCGTACTTTGAAGTCTAATTTTTTTTAAATACTCGACGAGAATTTTTTTTTAAGAAGGTTATTGAGAATCAGAAGAATGTTTATGCTACGTTTATCTATCGCTCGCGAGTAAAGAGCGATTTACATAAAGAGTGACGGAGATTTGGTCGTACGTGACAAGAACCGCGTTCGAAATTCGGTGAAAATCGAATTTACTTGGAGCTTATCACGGCCCACATATCGACACATGGCTGAAGCTGAGAGGAGCGAGTTTTAATTAATGCGTTAATTATTGGAAAATAGACATGATCGACCGGACGTAACTAATCAAAAAGACGCTCATTGGTAGTCTCGTGACGATAACCTCGGTAACGCAAGCCCCTTTTCTTTAAATGAAATGAAATGAAGGAGGAAAAAAAGAATTGTGTATGTTTGGCACAATGACACTCGCGGATATATCTATCGCGCGTGATAACGTGAATGAAAACGCGAGAGGTGGAGGATAAATCCGTTTATTATATATAATTATAATTGTGCATTATAACAATACATTTACAAAACACAGACATTAAACACATTAATTTTACCTCGTTATCTATAGGTTTAGGTTTAGGTTAGGTTTAGGTTAGTTTTGGTTAGTGACAATTTTTCTACTCCGTAACTCTTATTTCGCCAAAAATATCACAGACGAAAGTTTATTTATATCTTGTACACAAACATTCGCGATTTAGATATTCGCGTGAAAAGATAATTACGATAGACGAGCTCGTGTAATTTTCAGCAATGTTTGCTCACGCATCAGTTAATCGCATAATTCAATGCGCGTCAAGATCGCAATATTGATAATGATACTTAGCGTTTGTACGTCAAAATACACATACGGATAAGAGAGACGTCAGCGAGAGCGCAGGCAAAATAGCACGGCGGCGTTTATTTAACGGTAGTATCAAACTGATAAAACGCGTATCTCGCTCGGAATTGCCACATTTTTCGATGGATCGCTTCGCGAGAACGTTTACGCGAAAATATAAAACTCGTTGAATATGCAAGAATTCCAGCGGAATTGGGGACTGTCAGTGTATCGGTGAAAAACGAGGGGCAACAGGCAGATAAGTAGATAAAAGCGAAGAACATTCTCCGCGAGAATCGTGTCCGCAGATCCGGAGGGAAGACCGAGTACCTAAAAGATGAAATTTATGCAACGCGTAACACTGACGAAATAATATTTCGAATGTAATTCTCTTCTTTCGAGAGAAGAATGAATCCTTTCGGCAAAAATCTGCTGTCTAAATACAGAAATTATGCGCTAACCTTGTTCTCTTGTGTGCAACGACACGAATTCCTAATCTGAATTATTTTAACTCTTTCGAGTAAAAATATTTCGATATTTATGTCGGAGAATAATTTCACCATAGATCCAACAATTATTTCATTATACTTTGAAAACTTCAAATTTCTAAACTCTTATACTCTCGCGTATACTAAAAATAAATAAACACAAGACTCGTTAACGCAAAACACAATTGCCAAACTCGAAGCTTCTAGATATTTGCTCTGCACTTTTCTAATAAAAAAACGTTCCAATATTTCCGAAATACCTTCAAATACCAAAGAAAAAGAAACTAATCCTCACGCCTGAATATTATCGTCCTTCTAAGCCTAACGTTCTTTGCTTTGTCTTTGCAGAAGGCAGCAGAGAAGCAAGCCAGCTAACGCCCATCAGTCAGAAAACTTGAGCTTGAGCACAACACCAGTTGTTCAACAGCGAGATAATTCAACAGGGCGAAAGAATGACTAAAAGTAGATCAAACGTAGACGATGGAACACGAGGGGATGTGCAGCAACAGGTATGTACGTGGCAAGTGGTTAAAGCAAGTCCAAGACGAGAGAAGGCAGGCAAAGAGGAGAGCGACCAAGCCTTTGGAGGATAATTTATTTAAACGACGGCCTATCTGCGCGTCTATCGGGTTGCTAGTCTCGCGGTGGTTCGCTGATAAATCTCTTTCTCTCCGCTCGTGGTGTGTCGGTACTCGTTTTTTCCTCGACGGCGAAACGCCGAGGATGAAATGCATGGAGGGTGTTGGTGCACGTACTAGGAGAGAGAGGGCTTGTTAGTAACTTCGGGCATACCGGGACCCGTTTTGTCTTCTTCCGGTTTCGTAGCTGGACCATTGCAAGAATTTCACGCGATCAGCTTGAATGACTATGAGCAGAGACTTACTTGGAATCGAGTCCCAATGTGTATTTACCAGGCAGAGTTTGGTCTCGTAGATTTCGAATATTACTCGAGAATGAAAGTGTTGCAAGCTATTCATTAAGTTCGACATGTCTTATTGTGGTTCAATGTATGAATTCGATGTAACAAGATGTGTATATTTCATCAATGTTTGGTGTACATTGGTCAAGTTTGATATCGTTTCACGGGGTTTGAATGCTACTCGAAAAATGTTTCAATGAATCAACACGGTACTCATTTTACGTGAGTCAAGTTCAATGTATGTATTTATACAAGTCAAATCTCGTTTCGTGGCTTTCGAACGCTACTCGAAAATGAAAATGTTTCCATGTGTACACTTGCTCGATGTATTCATTGTTTCGAACTCTAGAATGAATACTCACAGATTTTTAAAAATCAAAATTTCGTAGAGTGATCCTCGCCTTCCTCTGACTAGAGAATCCAAAAGGAAGCTCAAAATAGTATCACTCGTATATTGTATATGAATAGTAGAATTTACTTTATTTACTAGTGAATGGCGCAATTTAAACTGATATACTTTTGTAAAGAAAAGAAAACTGCATAACAACCTACTTGGTTGAATTTTGAAATGTGAAATCTCTACAACAATTTTCACTTTGAAGTTCAATGAAATGATGAAAAAAGTTTCAAGAGATCAAGATCGTCGTAAACCCTCAAAGCCATAGTAAATTTAGTCGCGGAAAGAATTTTTTAGTATCTTCAAACGCGTTTGAACTTTGACAATTTTCGAGGAAAATGTATCCTCACTTCCTCACCCGTTGCACGATGTAAAGTCATCTTCGAAGAAACGAGCTCGCGAGTAGAGGTTTCACGCTCCGAAACGAGACCAATCTCCCATGTGATCTTTTTCCTCATCGGTTTAAATTATCGACAATTTGTCGTTGTCACTGGTAGGATGGAGATTGGCCAAGTCAAAACCTTTTGACGCGCACGTCGATCGAACATGAAAGTGGTCGAACAAGATTCAAAACGCCGGTAGAGCGATAGTTCGTAACTAAATGTCGATTAAATTTCATGGAAAAAAAAAGAGAGAGAGAGAGAAAAGAAAAATCGTGAAACGCGCGGCACGACGCTTTTTAGTCGCTTTAGGTGAAAAGTCCAACATCGAAAAACGGGAACATCGCGATGAGAAGCGCGGTGAAAAGTGTCACGGGCAGATAGTCACGACGCGACGTTCGACAGTGTCTACGCATCGGCATAACGGTAATTGTGCCTTCCTTTTGCGAGATTAACGATCGCGATCCTGTCGTTTTACTATCGAAAATCCAACGTTGTAGCGCACCGTGCATCGAGTCACGGCCGATATGGCGATCTAATCTGCACGAAGATGTACGGCAACCGGATTTATTCGTGGTTCGGTGAACCTCTGTACGTACACGTTAAGGTCTTTCCTAGATAAAGATAGGATCGAGTACCTTGCAACTAGGTGCGTACTTTTATGTAAACTCGAATCTAAACGGGACAGTTTTCGAACGTTTCGGGACTTTCTTTTTTAATTTCAGTGTAAACGTGGTTTCATCGAGTCTCTAAAATTGAAATTACCGATCGTTCTTAGATAGATCTTTAGGTAAATTTTGATGTTCTTCTAATCTTCTAGTACATTGACCAACCCTGTTAATTTAATATAATTTAATATTGACTAATTAATGTAACTGTTAACTTTCGCTAATTGACAAAACCAGTCAAAATGAAGGAACTTTTTGTTCTTACAATTTTTAAAGTCAATGTTGACTTTTTTAAACTTAAATATAAATAAATATAGATAAATGCCAATTGACGTTGAAACGAAACACGTTCCCTGTAGAATGATCTTAATAAAACAATAAATAAAGGAAATGTGACTACTTCGCACATTAGAACAATATAACAAGATGAAGCAACAGAATAAAAGTTTAGCCGAGCATTTCGTTGTCTAGATGAAACGTACTCGATGACAGGAACCTGTCAGTTGCTTTCTGTTCTAAAATTCTATAGAGCCACGGTGCTCGAACGAAAGTGGTCGTGCTGTTTCTCGTGCTATTTAGACAGCAACGTCGATGGTAAAGTTAGAAATTTAAAGGCTTGTGTTTGCTAGGCGTACGGCAATGAGCGTGCAGCTCTGAGCTCGTTGCATGAGTTTCTTGAACTTAAGCGTTAAAGTTCATGCATCGGGGCGACCAAAGCTGTGAGAAAGTTATTCCGGGTTCGCTTCTGACAAAAATCTAACCTGTAATTTTTCGATCTTATCCCATTGCGACCTGAATGTTCCCCGGGTCGCTCAATTTTCTCCTTTGGATATTTTAGTACTAGTAGAAAAAATGTCTTTCTGAAAGTATCAGCGGAATAAGAAATTGCAACTCTTTAACAAACGACGAAATAAGGTTCTATCGTAGGTTAAAATCATAGATGTTAAAAATTCATTGTATTTTACAGTTATCTTTTGTTCCGTAAATACTCCATCAGAAATAAATCCACAGATTTAACTCTGAATTGATATCACTGAATATTGGGTCGGCAAAAATTAAACTGTTTAATTTTGGAACTTTTACTCCGACATAGTAAGATAGTAAGATGGCCAAATACTCTGACAAAGTAAAATAAAAAATATAAAATTTTAGCAATATAAAGTGTTACAATTATAATCAGCGATCGAAATTAAAGAAACTTCGTCTAAAAGTCAAAGTGAAAATTAGTAACTTCAACTGAAACAAAAAATAAGAAAGTAAAAGTCAAAACAAACATAAATTTTTCAGTAAATCAGCAACATCGACGAACTTTGTCTGAGAATTATGATAAATTATAAGCTATAATCGCTATATTGTAAGCAAATCGTAAAACCGAGGTAAATTTGTTTCAGGTTGTTTCGACGAGTTACAACGCAACGCGAACGCAAACATACTACACAACTGATAAATAAGCAACGTAACATATAGCAAGAGAGATTCTGTAATAATAAGCATAAGTTGGCAGGCAAATTTAGTGATCTTCCATGTCACATCGTGCTTTACGTTATTCTTCTTATCGCGTTGAATCCCCACTAAAAATATTTATTGCTAAAATGTTTCGTTACATTATGCACAGTCGACTGTGAAGCTCGTCGTAAGTTCGTGCAAACACATTTTGACAAGACGTTTGTGTTTACGCCCGACGATAAACGCGCGTATTCAAACGCGCGTTCCGTCGTGAAACATTTGCCACACGCGCATTACGTATGTGCGTTTACCGCGGTGGTTCGCAATCGTAATAAAACGAGTCGACGTATTTGTAAAAGCTAACAATGTTTCGCAACACTTCCGGTTTACACAATGCAAATTAACCCTTTCACTGCTAGCGGCCTCGTGCGAAAATTACCATGGGCCACGACGTTAAACCCATAAAAACAATACGTATGTATCAAACAGTTTTCGAATATAAAAGTCGAATATAAATTTCCTTCAGTTTCCTGATTTCCGAAAGAAATTCTCATTGCGGCGAGGATAATTCAGAAATTGTCAAAATATGTGCTTGTTGCAAAACCGTCTTCTAACCCTCTTTGAATTACGCGCGCTTTTAATTTTTAAAGTCAAATATTATTATTTTGACACGTGTAAATGTTTCCTAACGTGTTTCCTACACGTTAACATTGAAATGTTTGGAATCTCAAATCAATATGATTTGCATTATTTCACTTGAAACTTTTTACTCTGAAAATATTTATGAATCTAAACTAACGTAAGACCGGGGTGAAGACTTATTGCAATTTTATGAAATTTTCTGTAGCAATAACTGCGTGAAACATTTTTATCGAAACAATTGTATAACGTAAGTGCAACAATAACCTCGACGATCCCCTTAGAGTCACGACCCATAGATTGGGAATCTCAAGCTTGTACAATGGTTTGTTGTTTTTCAATCGTAATGGAATTAGTAAATGAAAATTGAAATTCCAGCTTTCAACTCAATTTCGAGGATGACACGACTTCGAATCTTATTGAGTAGCATCAAAATAAATCTAAAAATAAAACTATTAATGGCGCATAACGTTCACAAAAACCAATGACAAATTGTATAAAAAGTATTTAAAAATATTTGCAAACAATTCGAGCTGCCTTTACGCAATGAAATGAAACAGTACTCTTAGTATGTAAATGAACAAGACAAATATTGACCATTTTTTTCGTGCAGAGAAACGACATCTTTACAACCTGCTGATAATTCTTAAAAAGAAGAAAGAGAGGGAAAAAGAAAGAACGCAAAATCAACGTAGAAAAAAATAAGAAATTCGTCGGTCAGAAAATCCACAAAGGAACTGATAGGAATGTTTTTCAAGAAGTAATCCATTAAATCTCCAAACTAAGTAACTGTGATAAACGAAGGAGGTAAAGGAACTACATTTTGCATTCGTTCCTTGTCATTTCATTACGTAAACGGAACGAGTCGTCCTGTTTGACGACCGGTAGGAACGAAAGCCAAAAAAGGGAAAAAGGAAAAAATACGACCTGCGTATCGAAATGCGCGTTTATTCAGGAAATTTGTATTCAGAGGAATGCAAGGACGATGAAGCAATAGCATGGTCGCGAGGCTTCGCGAGGGAGATGTTCGACTTATTTGTGCGACATTGCCATCTTCCCGACAAGACCATTGTTTTTACACGAATCACGTGAAATTATTAATACCCAATCGAACGACCCGGCAAGGTTATCGCCACGACGATTTCAATATTAAACTGCTTTATTAAAAAGACGAACGCCACGTGTGCCATTTTGCCAAAGGTTAATAACTTATCTTTCGCGGATATACGAGACAGTATCCAAGTGAAAATTTTTGCAAGTATATATCGTATATTTAAGAGAACGAAGAATAACAATTAACTTTAATTAAGTCGAACTTCAATCGATAGCTGAGCGAAGAGACAAGAACCGGACACTTCTTCATTTCGTTTGTACCTTTTGTCGAACAGCAAATCTAGGGGAGCAAAATTTTAAATAAAACGTATCGATAAAGCGAACGAAACTATTATTAGAAAAGACAGTAGAGAGTCGTGCACGCAAGATTCTCAATAACGCTATTTCCAGTGAAGAAGGGGCCAATTATCGAAGTTATCGGTTATCCGTTGCACTCGCATGGCAATAAATCTGCACCCTATCTCGAACAAAGTGCTACGCTCGAAGAAATGAAGATTCGTTCATTCATTGTCAGCTGTCGAGAGGAACACGATGACTAACTGCCACATGGAAAATTCTATAAATACGTCATCGCACTGTTGTCAGAGAAACGCGGAATCATTCAAAACGAAACGCTCGCTTTAAGACGAGATTTTCGTTGTTTGCGCTGTGCAGTTAGTTATTGATTGCGAAGTTTCACGAGTTTGCCAAGCGTTGTAATATTTCGAAAAGAAACTGCTTTTGGTTGACACGTTACGTTGCGATAAATAGCTGATGTTTGAGAATCAAACAAGCGTGTGAATATTATCGTTCGTAAATATTTAAACACTTTTCTTTCAATTAGAAGTAACTGTTGGCTTTAGATGAAAATGGACTTGTTTTAATTGTTTATTATAAAATTACCTCGATTGTACAAAGACTTTATTAATACGTTAACATATTTTATTTTTGCAATAAAATGTTATTGAAGCGACTGTCTAAGAATTCGCTTAATAATTTCTTTTTTTATACATTTCTACAGATACTTCTTTTCATTATCGCAATTAAAGAATGAAAGCACCAATTCATAATTCATTATAGTGTTCTACTTGTCTCGATTAAACCTCGAGTCTATAAATTGTTATCTAAGTTTCAATACGTACCTGAAAATCGAGCTTAAATATTCGAATAAACGGACCTAAAGCTGAGAATTCCAACAAGCACACTTAACTTAAATTTAACTCAAATCTAGACTGAAATAGGTTCGAGGTTCAAATTAAATAAATTTCATAAGACGTTTCGTAAAGGAATTTGCAGAAAATCTTTTAATCTCGAAAATCTTTCCCTTCCAAAATTCGAAAAGTATCCTTCAATAAAATTCCACCTAATACTCTTCTATTTTTATTATTTGCCACAATTAAAACTCGAATGAATTACTAACCTTTCATTATGTATCAAGGTGTAACGTTACGGCAATCAAATTTAATTCAGATTTAATGAAACAGAAGACAACAGAAATTATCTAAATTTTACGTGCCACGTCAAAGACGTAAGAACAAATATATATACACTGACCGAATATTCAGCCCTAAATTTAACTCGAACAAGTCGATGAAATTCTTCAATAGCGATCTAAATTTACGTACCAAGAATGAGGCGTAGCAACGAGCGAAAATTTCAACTGATCGACCGCGGAGACCACGTGAATCACGCGGTTCGGAGGAGCGGATACTGCGCGCTGAGACGCTCTTCTCGGTACGCCTTCTATACGTAGATGCGTTATTGCGTCGTCGGAACGATGCGGTTCAGTCTGATGGACGGACGAGCGCCGATCGCCACTGCAACCGAATACAGGCTGTCGTTCGCGATATTTTCGGTGTCAAGGTGTACCAGAAGCCCACCGGTGCTACTATCATCAGCCCGGCCTTCGTTTTGCGGTGAAACGTTAATTCATTCACGGCACGTACCGCAGGGGGGGAATAACCTGGCCAGCCGCGCCAACTGCAACCGAAAAATCCCTCCTCCCGGATTAATCGAGCGCTGTTCGCTGCGCTTGAGCGTCTCGTCGCAACGCGCGAGTCGAAACTCGGAGGGATTGAATCCTGTTGATGCGAACCAACAGGAAGGAATGATAAGTAGTAACTCAAGACCCCTCGTCTCGCAATTTTCTTTCTTCGACATTCTTCCTTCTATTGCAATTGCGGCATTCGCTTCAGACACAAAACATCGAAACGTTGTTTGCGATTTGTATAAATATTTACATTTCGCGCGTTATTTATATTTTGTTAACTCGCAGAATTTAAATTCAAGCTTCAAATTGAAATTGTACAGAATCGCGATTTGCTCCGTCAAAAAGAAAATTGTCGGGGTTAAACGAGAAACTGTGTTGATTAATCGATTGATAAATTTTGAAATTCGAAAGTATTGTGTTTGTCTTTCTCGAAAAATTCCTAAATTTTACAAAGTTCAAATATATTTGCTCTATAATTTTTCTCGAATATCAATTTTCGATCTAAGCGTCTTTATACTTGTCCCGGCGTGGAACAAAGTTTGCAGTATTATTTAAAAGAAATAGACGTGAGCTTAAGATCATGAAAACATCTGCACTTGAAGAGTGAACCGTGATATCGATATTATTAATTGGTGAGATAATGGACGTAGAGGCCGTAAAATGTAAATAATAAGTTCAAAAAAAACTGTATGGAAAATATCTATCATAAACATTAGAATTATCTTCAACATGTAATTAAACATGTTATATACGTACGGAATTATTGATCAAGTATTACAAATGACAGTGAGTATTTTCGATTGAGCTAAAGCGAAATAGAGAACAATTTTGTTAATATAGATAATATTTATGTTCCTCGAAATTAATGATTTTTCTTACAGTTTCCGTACAGTCTTCATTGAGTCAGTTTGATTTATCAAATTGTACTAACGCATTATTAATAAACTAAATATTTATAATTTATATATATATATATATATTACAAGAGATAATTTATAAAAGATAATAAACAAAGTTCAAAATGTGCGTGAGTGAACGTTCCAACTGCTCATAAAGTAATTCACATTCAGATTTCTAAACAGCCACTCGGTGCAATTGATCTTCAAATGCATCGTATTCCAAATGTACATTAAAAACGAATGTTACAGGATGTTAAAATCACTGTCGCGCCGCGACGGAGAGAAAATGCTGAAAGTCATACGCGATACGATACGCGGGGCGCAAACTAAATATAAACGTGCTCGTTACTAGATACGGGTGTTTAATTTCAGAACAAATAAATTTATCTGCGATTCCACCATATCTTTTTCGATATTGCGAGATAAACGAGCGAGTGCCAATGTAAATGAGCGAAACGTGCTCGCGATAATATTTCCCAATATTATTGTAACAAACATCGTACCGACTTTGATTGAAAGAGTCGCCGAGTGATCTGCTGAGAATCACGTTCGACTTGTTCTCGGATCGGTGAACTCGGCTCGGCAAGTCGTGAACCGATCAACTCCGTGAATTAAATCGCGTAGAAAGTAAAAAAAAAATCTTTAAAATTTAAGACACATTTTTCAATGGATTGAGTGACAAGTGCGTTTTTGGCCAATGAAGTTGAAGTTAACCGGCCATTAACTTATAATATTATAACGATATTCAAGCGATTCAAGAAGTTGCAATTTAATTAAAGGAAAGAGAACTATTCACCCTCGAATGGCCATTCATTTGTTCCGTCGGCGTTTTCGACTCGAAAGTCGTCGATACCTCTTCCGTATGCGTCATAATCATGCTCAAATCGAATGAGAATCAAACGGCAGGAACCTGGTTATATTTCGATGAGGATTCTTCGTAAACTTTCCAGCCAGTTTCGTCCATCATTGTCCTCACATTTTCAAAAAACGCAGCCGCTCGTTCGTGAAATGTCTCTCAAGTCTTTTTTTACAATAATTGAAAACAAAAACGATCCTGCCAATCCTTCGCGACGCCAACAACAATCGTTCTCGAGAGGAATCGATGAATATCTCGAAATTAATCGGAAAATCGGCGGACGCTCGATTCGTAACGAACAACTCTCGTACCGTTCAAAAAATTCATTCTTTCGCTCCCTATTTGCGAATTAGGTCGTATTAGGTCGAACTGGCGAAATTCAGGTTCAGAAATTTGCAAAAATCACTTCGAAGTTCATCGAGACTTACTCGTCGCGCACCGTCTATTTAAATCTTGAAAACGTTTCTACTCAGTCTCAGCTTCTCGCTCCTTCGAATCCAGCGAATTTCTTTCGAAATAAACGTCTCTTCGCGAAAGTCGGTGATGTCAAATTGATGCTTTACTTTGATTACAGTATCTTATTTTCCGCATACGTGTCGTATTGTATATCCTTAATGTATTTTCTTGCAGCACAAGCGTACTTAATTAACAAAATTCGACGAACTTTCGTGAACTAACGTCCAAGTCGAGAAGAGAATTACTTTTTTCGAGTTCCTTTTAAAGTTTGTCCTCGCTACCACAGACAGTAAGAAAGCACAAAGTGTCTGTCACATCATCTAAAGAACATCCCTAATTTGTCGTTTCTCGGCACAAAGTTAATTGATTCTCAAAAAAAAAAAAACCACTCAATTCTCATGGAACTCTGAGTGCTTGGAAATTTTTTAAAAAATTGCCCTCTCCGTCGAACGAAGCAGCGACGACGAAAACTCGGCAAAATTTCACTCAACTTTCTCTCTTTCTCTTCGTGTCTTCGAAACGGACGTCCCTCAAGGTTTCTTCGTCAAAAATGCAGCACTCCGACCCATCGACTCAAACGAAAGGATTTGTTTCTCAAAGTTCACCGCGCACGAGTGCGAAAATCTCAAGTCACGAAATTTCGTACTCCGAAATTCAAGCAGCGTGGAAGGGACGTAGGCGAAGACTGTTTCCACTCGACGGGACCACCATGATATTCACCTCTCGTGACAGATGAACGGCTTTTCGTCTCGCGAGGAATCGCCGGTTTCGCGATGCAGTTTGCTCGACACGCACGAAACGATCGATCCGCGGCGTGCAGCGTGAATGAACGTGCAGCGAAGTTTACGATTTTTCGGGGAACGAAGGTTCAGCCAAGAGCAAAGACAGAAAAGGAGCCGGCGCGACCGACCGGCTTACACACACTGACTTCTGACTGGTCGAGCTAGTAGGTGACTCCGCGGGCCCCTTCCATAACGCATAGCAACTGCTCGTAAGGCGGCTGATAAGTATACTTCTGCATTCTCTTGGGATCGGCAGATCGTCCCAACGCGGCTGCCGCGATCCATCCAAACGAAAGGATTTGTTTCTCAAATTTTTCAATTTGCTTCCTGCGTCGTCGAGGGAGAGAAAATGCGAGGGGATTTTTCACGCGTCGGAAAAGCGTCGCTGCGACGTTCGATTCGTGCGTGGTCAATTCGAGATTGAATTTTTTGAACTAACTGATTCCATTTTGTATCTTCCCAGTGGAAAATTACTTGATAAATTATCTGAGAAAAGTTGACCAATTCTGGTCTTAAAACTTGCATGATGCATGGTTTCTTTCGTTTTTGATTTTTTTGATCGATTGAAGGTGAGATATATATAGTATTAGTATAATTTCACAGAATGTTACGGGATTTTTGAAGATTTTTCTATAGAAAAATATAGAACTTCTTCGCTGTAAATACGTCTGACGTATACAGGGTGTCCCGCGGACTCGCGGATGTCTACGCGACTGGGAGGTGATTCTACGTGCAGAAATGTGTCGAAGAGGAGGAATAAAATTTGTTCGTTAAAGCCTTCGTCTTCGAGCTTGAAAATTTGTCATTTATATGTGGATTTGACTAACTTCGTACTGGACAAGCAAATAAAGCAAAATAGGCAGAATACGATTTAAAAGAAATAAATTTTGAATATATTTCGCTAAAAATTTTCAAACTCGACTTTCTCGAAAACGAAAGCTTCGGTGAAAAAATCTTTTCCTGTTCCTTCGTTTCGCCTCCCAATCGCGGTTGACCGCGAGACACCCCATATATATGTACGTGCATTTATTCCACGTAGGAAATTCCACTTCTTTAATCGAGGTCGAGATTTCGTTGTTTCTGGCAATTTCTTAACGAAAAGAAACGCGGAACTTCGTATTCTGTACATTAAACACGCATAAAAATACACGGGTACTCGTGTATTAAAAATTACATGCATTGAAATTTAGATTCGTTCGCTATACGCATATGCGTGCATTTGCATATCTATGTGCATGTAAAGTAAGGACTTTGGCGGAAAGTTGACTCGAGAAAAAAGAGAACAAAGATCAACTGCATATTTGATGCACTACAATTAGCAGATTTTTACTTTGAACTGGTTTATTTATTAGATGGAAGAAAACGGACGTTTACATTTTGTTAACTTTCCGACTTTAATCTCCTTCACGACTAGAAAATGGTATTTGAAAATGAGAACAACCGGTTGAATTCAGAGTTGTACTAAAAAACTTCTCAAATATTTGTTTCGTTTTATCTTCTGCTTTTCCATTTTAATTTTGAAGTCGGTAACGAACAATTGTCTAAAATTCTTGTCCTTCGAAATTTTCTAGAACAACACGTACGTACGTACGCAGCAGAAGATAAAACGTAAAGAGAACAAACATTGTGACGATTGTGTACTTTGGAAAGAAAAAAAGTTGAACAAACGATCAGATCGAGGAAAGCTTCGCGTACGATTTATAGAAAGGACAAAAATCCCGCGAATTAATTTGTTCCCTCGCGACGTCGAAATTGCGCCAGCAATTTTTTCGATTATCTTTCACGCGACACTGTTATGTAAATTGTGAACTCTCGTGATACTAGTTTGTTACAAAACTTGTCCGGTCTCGTACGCGGCTTGCTTGCTTGCTTGCTCGCTTGCTCCCGCGGCGCTCGTGAAAATCGACTCCGAGCGAAGTAAAATAAACGCCCCACGGTTTCCAAGAGCGAGGCGCCCGCCTAAGGTTCCATTCATGTACCTGGAACGCGGTTTTCTATATTTAACCATTCCCATAAGTTTCTGATAAATTCTCGACGGCAATACGTTCGCGATACGTGCTGAAACGTGGCTTTCACGCGGTGAATTGTAGTTCCCAGACAACTTGTTTGTTATTCCCCGCGCTCGCTGAATCCCTAATGAAGCCACTAAAGACCCTAACCAAGAAGATTTTCCACCTGGAAGTCTCGCGCGACGATTTTAAGCTAATTGCTCGTGTCTCTCCTTTAATTAACATTCCGATGATTCAAGCCGAAAAATGATGACGTACGAATCGTCGTCAATTAATGTGCAAATTGAAACGTGCCGTGCTGAAATACCTGGCTGGTTTATTGTCATCTGGAATTGAGAATGTGTCTGAAAATTATTCGTCGGATTAGAAGTGAGTCGTGTAAGATGTTCTCGACATTCTTAAAATCGAGATTATACCAAATAATGAATTGAACGTATGGAGAATAAAAACGAATTCCTGTTTAATTCCCACTTCCTTAGAATGAAAAGTCAAAGTCGCAAAAATGTATAAACATCCACCCAATTTCGACAATCGATGTTTTTTAAATGTTCAAAAATGTAGAAAGAGGACTTTATTTTGAAAAACATTACATGCATAATCTCAATGAAAAACCTCAACAATTATATTATAAATATTAATTAATTTTTATAATATTTATTATTAATTTATTTATATATTAAGTATATATCAACAATTAATATACTTGATACAAGTATCATGTAATATTATTATTCACATTTTATTAACAATTGCGTCATTTTACAACTAAAATGCAGTTGCGACTGAAAGATTCTATCATCTGCAATGGAGATACCGAACGTTAAAAGTGAAAAACATCCCGAAAGAGTTTCGAAGGGCTGCGTACCACCTAAACTGGTACGTTGCGGCTGGATCCCCGTAAGAACTGAGTGAAATCAGTCCGTGCGTTTGATGGGTCGTCGGAGCGGTCGTAAATCAACGAAGGATGTAATATTATTAAATTATGCGCGCGCTCGATTCCCGGTATTAAAGAGTGCAGCTCCTATCGATCTTATCGTCCGATTTCATCGATCTTATCGCGACGGTACGAAACGCCTACGCGTTTGTAATCGCGGCTCGACTGTACGCGACCTACGCCAACCATCGGCCGATCCGATGCCTAGGCAACCTCGTTTTTCAGCCGAGATCAAGAGAGAAAGAGAGAGAGAGAGAGAGAGCATCGTACCCGGCATCGAGCCGCAAATAATGAAATGAGGCGTAAATGCAGCCTCCAGAATGACTGCCCCCCGGCTTCGCCCGTGATCGCCAGAGATCCCACCGATCGAACGTGCGAGAGATCCATCGATGTCTCTGAGCCGCGATGCTCGCGACATGCAAGCGTTGCGAGACGAGATTGAATCTTCCGATGGAGAAGAAGATGTCAACTTGGGAAGATCGAACACACGGTGATATACAGCTCTGTGCAAAACTTTCGGATCGTCGATCAACTACGTTGATCTATGCGATCGGGTTGTTGATCTCTCGGGAATGGGATAGTGTTGATCCATTAAGGAACGAGAAATAATTTATCATAACGTATTATAAAGATAAATATACGAAGATGGAAATGTACAGCCACGCGCAGAAGTCTCGGATCATGTATGTTATTAATTTTGCGGGTATATACAGCAGAGACACACTTAAGTTGTTTCCACGGGCAGTATTATATTAATTTATTAAGCATCGAGAGGTAATTTGTCACGAAGATAGAAATATATAGCTCTGTTCAAAAGTTTTGCATCTTTCGTGTCATCAATCTAGTGATAAGCAGGGATATTTTATTTTAGGTTTAGGTTAGGTTTAGTTAGGTTTACTTTTAGGTTAGTTTTATTTCCATGGATCCTAACTTCATCAAGGAGTGACGAGTAATTTTGTAAAATCTCAAAATCCGGGTAAAAGATTTTGTTGGTATCTACGATTTGGAGAGAAAATAGATTTACGTCACTTCACGGAGTTTCGTTTTGCTTTATACAATTATAGTATAGCTGTAATTACAGTATAGACGTACATAATGTATAATATCTGAAATATGAAAATAAGAAATCAAAGTTCTCAAAATGATCCAGTGGCTATATTTTTCAAAAAATTTTTTTTTTTTTTAAATTTATTTATCGACCGTAAATATTTTCATTTAGAACTTTCTCTCTTTCTATCCAGGTCCCAAACTTTAAAGGCAATTTTTGAAAAATGATTACAGACGTCAATAATTTTGTCGAGATTGTTTAATATTCTCGAGAAGAAAATTCGATATAATATTCACGACCTTTTGAAAGAAATTTCGCGCCCCGCTCTAATTCATACGTAATGCGCACATAAATTGCTACCAACGTTTTTAACGTTATCTTTGTATTTAGGTCGTCTCTTATCACGTACCTATTTCGATACGGTGTGCAGAATGAATCGAATGACAGAATCACATTTTTTTGCTAAAGTCGGTGATATCGCCACTGCTGGTTCGACATTTCTGTTTGTGCAATCGAGTCATTATATATATTTGTATGATTATCTGCACTTGTATAATTATATATATGTTAATAAATCATTCCAAAATAATAGAGTTAATCAGTGATTTCCATAGTAAATTATATCTAGTAGTAGTAAATTCTGTCCAACTATCATCTTAATTAATGCTAGTTTATTTTATGCGTCGGACATAAATTTGATAATCCTTCAGTGGACTCCTCTTTAACAAACAACAACGTGATTTTATTTGTTCCATTATAATAAAATATACGTACAAGTTCCTTTTTCAAGGAAGAAAAATGTAAAATAACGAATAATCAGTGTGCTAAAGTAATGTTGTTATTATATTGGTAAATTAAATAATAATATTATTACTATTATGTTATTCGTAGCATTGATTTTGCATTCATTGATTTTGTCTTATTTCAGGAGCCAAGTACCACGCGAAAGGGAAAATATCGGGTTCAAACGTTCGAGAGGGACTCGAATAAACTTTTCTTCGCCGCTACTTAAATTACCGAACGTATAGACTCATTAATATTCATCAAGCTTGATTTTCTGCTCCGTTCCCCTCACTTTGTTTTAAGTGACGCTATTCACCGCCTCGAATGACCCGATGAGAAGCTACGAACGACGAGAAGAAGGAAACAAGAAGATGGAAACGTCGCTGGCTGATTAACAAGCTCGGACTCGCGACTCGAAATGTGTGTCGATCGTCAATTTTATTTGTGGAATAAATACTGACAATTCATCGATTCTAAAACTATTTATCTCTGAAAGTGTTCTCATAGGTCATGAGATATAGGATAGAAGAGGATTCTTGGAAATAAGTAGACACATTGACCTAGATGAAAGTTGAAAAGGAACGTTCTTAGAGAAGACGTCAAGTGTGTATCTTCGAAATTGTCAAATCACGAAACCTAGACGAAATGTAGCTTGTTCTACATGGTATAATCGTGGATTTTGATGATTTCTGATTTAACACGAGCGAGAATTGATACGACATTAAAATTAAAACGGAGAGGAGAGAAAACGAAACATTAGACTCGGTTTGATTTTCGAAACATTCTTCCAAGATATTTTTTTTTTATATAACAGATATTCTCGATTTAGTTCAGAGAAAAATTTCATTTTTTAGGAAATGAAGGAAATATTCTATTTTTCTAGAATAATTTTGCATTGTTTCCTCACTATATGTAACATACGTATATTTCGAGTTTCTCAACGAGTTTCGCAACTTTTTGCAAAAAGAATAAATTACTTTTACTGTTTATTATCCGAACGCTTCCTGGACAAAATTTTGAAGGTTATGTACGTCAACATTTTTAATATTGCGCACAGGTTGGTCTCAGCGTGATCTTAAAGTGGTTCTCAACGTTCTTGTTGTTGTTATAAATCACTTCACGAAAGAAATAAAAGACGATAAAGTTTCACGATTTCAGATTTTTACATGCTACTCGATGCCATCGAGTATCTTAATCCCTCCACGGTCAATGTTACATGTACACGGTGTCTCGGATTTGAATGTCAAATCTTCGGCAATGCGCAGAAAATCGATAAACCAAAAAAAAAAAGAATTCGGAGATTTGCTCGTTCTTGCTCCACTTTAGAGAAAACATTCCGGTAAAAAAGAGGAATGAGAAAATTTCTCATTTCTCACAGTAAATTTATTCGATGATTAACACTAGAACTACCAAAATGGTCAAAGTGACAAATTTATAGTTTTTATTAGAAATTCTGAGGATGTGAAACAGTGTATTTTTTGAGATTTAAATGAGTTTTCGCAAAATGTACAAATTAAAGCTTGTTAATATTCTATTGTATTATAAAGTTCCTTTTGTTTTCATTTTAATGCCTCTAATGGAAATTATTTGCTTCAGTTATCTCAGAAACCAAACGTTATTAGAACAACGTCTAGCTGCAATCAGAGCAGTGCTTGCATTTTGAACAGTATTTTCATTAAATAAATAATACGGATGACATAAGATGATAATGGACGACGAAGTACACGAATAAGTCGAAAAACGAAAACCTTTTTGTCTCTTTTCTCGCGATTTTCACTAAAATGAAGCAAACCTCCAAAAGAGGTTAGGTTTCGACATTTAAATTTGAGACACCCTGTATAACAAGTTCGATCGAAAATCGATTAAATCTTGCTCGTGCAGTTGCAGTCGTGCAAGAAAAAACAAAAATATGTTTCTACTTCTTTCGCAAACTAGAGAGAGCTAAAGTTCGACGCCGAAAACGTGAAACAAGAAACTTCTCGCGTTCGAAACGTCAAGCCGCTCGATAAACTACGAAGAACAGAAACGTCTCGAAAGCGACTTGGAAAGCCATGGAACCGGAATCCTTAATCCCGGCTCGGAAATTCGAAGGGAAAAGGAAGCAATCCTGGGCAGACGAGAGGAACGATATCACCGAGTCGTAAGACTCGGTGATATCGTTGTACTCTGATCGTCACATGAACAGTGCGTGTCGTGGGTGCCCGGTGAGCAAGGAGAGAACGAGAGAAGCAATAAAGATAATTCATGCCAGCGAAATGCGGAGAGACGGTACGAGCAAATATCGTGCGCAGACTGGTCCGAGACAACAAAATAATCCGTATACCTGCCACACCGTGTCCTGTTATTTATCTCGCGGTGTCATCGATGCCACGATCGTTTACGCGCGAAAATTAAAACTCTGCATTTTCGTGCGTTTGCGCGAAATTTAAAAATTCAACGGCGCACAAAATACATCTAAATGTACTTAAATTGTGATCGCTGTGTGATCTTTCTCCAAGTTCAACTTCAAAAGAATCGTGAACTTACATAAAAAAATATTTTTATTTATTAATTTATTAATTTGAAATCGTAACTTCGAAGCATTCGTGCGATACATTCACACATACAACGGAACTGAGAGACAAATATACGTACGATAATAAAACAGTTTAAACTTCATATATATAATAATATTTATATTTAGGAAAAGACTTTGTTCCGACAGTTAGCTTCCATAATCTTCGCAAAAGGAAGCAAATACCGTAATACAATAATAGAACGTTCAGATAGTGAAGAGTTAACTTAATGAATATTCCAATTCTGAGATGTTCTAGCCGTACTTCAAAAATTCAATGAAACCTCGCCTGCAATTGGAAAAAAAAGCTCGAACGACAGAAATAAAACGAATAATTCTTCCAAGAAGAATTGTAAAAGAAAAATCGACAAACGAGCATAATTACAGAGATAAACGAAGCGATCGCTGTTAATAACGCTTCTAACTACTCGAAGGAGGATTCTCGTGTTTTATTAGTGTTATGAATAATTCCGTTAAAGTCGAGAAAATCGTAGGATTAGGAGAATTAGTGGATTTTTCCGCTGGCAAAGTGGACAGATATATAGTGGACAGTGTAACATCGAGGAAATATTTCCAAGGATACGGGTGATTTATATCCGGAAATCTTAAAACCAGTAAGAATTTAGGTCTTTAAAATTTAAAGAATTGCAAACGATATCATTATCGTCGACGTCATTACGAGTGTCGTGAATTTTATCTGTTGCCAAGATTACGAGCAATTAGAACGTGACATGTCTCACTCAAGTATCTCGTCCCTTCCAATCTTTAACGTCTTACGTCTTTTCCTTCTTTTTCTCGTATTTTTCGTAAGAAAAAGAGTTGCAGAAAGAGTAAACGTGAGATGGAAGGTTAAACTGATGATAAAGAGTTAATAAAACCAACGGCGTTCAAAAATAATGGCTATTTCTTAAATTTTTGCAAAAAAAAAGGAATCGTTTCTGTTTAAGCGAAAGAGAGCAATCATCAAATGTTATTAAAAGATAAAACATTAAATATATTTTGTACTTTTATCTACGTACTTTCACATCTTTGAAATTCTCACAAATGCAACTTATTAATATCGAAGGTCTACTTGTCGACATTGGTAACTTGCAAAATTCCGTTAATAACATCAAGTCGATTAGATAGAAGAGAAACCAACGTTTCTAATTATTCTAATGTTCGTGTCCGACTTGGTTCGAATTTGGAATACCGCACAGCCAAAATTCAATGCATGAACGGTCTAGGACAAAGACCCGAGTGTCGCGTGAATTATTACCTATAGTTCTACGAGCTATAAATATTAATCACAGCTACGAGTGTATCTTGAGCACGTCTCGACTGGCAGAGACGTTCCACGATTTCCTGTGAAATATCGATCGAGCGTTGATCTAACGACGAAAACGGGCACGTACTTGCAAAATAGAGCAACGTTGTCTTGCCACGCTATTTTTAGCGCGAATTATCAAAATGTTAATGGCTCTACGTTGATAAGCCGGTTTATCAAGTTGAGGTAAATGAACGAACTATTTCTAAGTTACTTACTCAAAGAAAGAGATTTGCACTTTATCCACTTTCTTCTTGCAATTGATGAGTCATCGAATTCTAAGGAAATAGAGCGACAACGACACGTTTATCGAGAGGATGTGCAGATAATAAATTATAGTAGATAGAATTCAGATATACGTACACGTCGTACTTGAACAGTTTTAGAGAAGAGTTATTAATATTCGTGCTTTGAAATTCGCAAAATACGTCATTCCTTAATTTAAACGGCTTTAAACAATGGTTGTGTACTTGGGCACAATCGATGTAACTAAAACACGATTAAAATCCACTGCCTTAATTCCATATAATATTTATTATTTTTAGAAATAATATTATCGTTAGATATATCATGCCTTAATTTCATATATTTGTTGTTTTTAAAAATCGTCAGATATATACCGTGTAAATTTTATTATTATTGCGTTGCAATATTTAGTGAGAAATGCAATCCTACTTTAAAAAATCGACATTTCTCAAATATAATAAAGTGCATCTAATTCGAGTTCCAAAATTATCCAAATACGTAACCTGTTACATATTCCTTCCCGAGTAAGTGTATATTTTTTTGCTTGGCAAGATAAGGACAGTTTTCACTAGCATAATCTCAAGTTCCAGTTATACGAATTTATTTCAGATAACAGACGTAACAAATGCAAGGCTTGAGCACTCGGCTTACTCCGATAATGTTATTCCACTGAGCTTTTACGTCATGAACAAAAAAAAAAAATACAAAAAATACAAAGTGTTACGTCACGATGGGAAATCGAACTTTTCAAAGTTCGAATCTTAATTGCAAACGTAGTAACAATTTTAATTATTAATTAACGCAAATTTCGATTCTCGTTAGATCTCGCTTCGCAAAATCAAACGAAACGAATCATCGAAGATCGATTAGTAACAAAGAGCTACAATAAACAATGAAGACGATAAGAAACAACCGCTCGGTAATATCTCCACGGTCTCGAGTTGTTCGATTATTCTATGGCCGTTTTGCCATTTCTGTGATCCAATTTTCATCTGCGAATTCTGCGAGTCAACATTCGCGATCACCTAGAAGTTGCACGCGAGAGAGCAAAAAGCAACCGCGCACAAGTACCACCGGCTACGGCCGCGTCCGAAGACGAACAACAACGGGCGCCATACTAAAAATAATCGTTTCCTTTAAACGGCACGCTGAAAAAAGCATTCCTCAAGGTGAGAGACGCACACGAGCCGCGCGTTTCATCTGTATCGTTCGCTCACCGTAGATTCCATACCGACGTAACAGACAAAACGTGTTACATGACGAGCAGGATATTCCACGCACAATAACGAACCACGTAATGAGATAGATACGTTACCAAGCCGGAATGGATTCTCGATCGTACGAGTAACGATCAATCGCGCAACGAGAATGACTTTTTGTTGGACAGAGAGGATGTCCATCACGATCGGTGTTTCACAATTTTGCGAAGGGAAAGATTTTGCGAAAGATGGAGCGACGGAGGAAGAATTCTTTGTGGGACTGAAAGAATTTTATGCATTAATAGCAGTCTATATATAAGAGAATCTACATATGTATAATAATGAAACGCGTCATAGGAAGGAATTCTTTGAGGGAAAGAATTTTATTAATGGTATTTTATAAAACATCTACCATTAATCTCTATTGATGGTAGATCTTTTATACCGTTCTTCCTTTATAGAGGAAGAATTCCACGTAGTGTGGAAATAATTTTTTGCAAGGGAGGAAAATTCTTGTGCAACACAGAAAGAACTCTATAATATAGAAAGAATTTGACAACAGTCGAATGTGTTATAATGGTAATTTCAAGGTGGAATAAAATTTTGTACAGGTCAGAGACGACTTTACAGATAACGGTTGGAGAAAGAAAGCAGAAAATGTGTTGCAGAAAGAATTCTTCGCGGGAGGAAATTTCACATGGTAGAGAATTCCGAAAAATTATTTCGAGGTACAACGAAATAAACAGAAGAAGAAAAATTCTACGTCTATAACAAATAAATATTAATTAATATTATGTATTTTAATTAAAAATTAAAAGAGGGAAAATTCTACGTCTGTAACAAATAAATAATATAATTGACGAATTTTGTGTCTATAACAGAAACTATAATTTCAAGAATTTCTTTCATTTCTAGAGATAAAAACGACAGCGTGTCCCTTCGAAGTTTGAAGATTCGTAGAGTACAAAATCCCAAGAGGAATTTTGCCAAATGTCCCTGAAAGACACAGTCGTGAGACAGAATAAAAATGATTTCACGTTCGAAAGTAGTCGATTTTTCGCGGGAAAAATCAGCAAGTCTGTCGTGTGTCGTACGATGCCGTGCATGACGTTGCCTCACGACGTTACAAATATACACAGAAAGAGAGCGAGAAAGAGAGAAAGAACCTCTTGGTTGTTCGAACACGCTCGATATAATTGAGAACAGGGAGTGGTTACAGACAGCGAAAGAAGAACGCAAAAAAAAAGAAAATAGATATATATGCAGAGAGAGAGAGAGAGAGAGAGAGAAGCAAGAAGAAAAGAAGGGAGCAAAGAGAACGAAACGAGAGCGATCCTGTATCCAGAGACGTATTATCGAGTGCAATGGCCAATCGGCCAATCGTATTTTCCCCCCGTAGACGCGTCGAACTTGCACGATTAATAATGGTCCCGTTTTACTCGTTATTAATGTCACGTCGATAATCGTCCACCGTATTGCAATTATGTTGTTATGCTCGTGGGGACACCCAGTATAGAGGGTGTGGTCCCGCGGCGAAAAGGAAGAAAAATTCCTCGTTGCTCTCTTAAGACGCATTATCGTGCGTAACGCATCGTATTTCAGCCTCACCGTTCGAGTTCGAGGGAGCCCCGGTACTGTATCTCTCCTGCGAAAATAAACGTCTGGTAATGTACTCGCTTCGTACGCGTGTATACCAGGGCCGTATCTACCGCTTGATACGTGAAATTCCTCGTAACAATGCGTTCAACGCGTCGGGAGGAAACGTACGAGAAGGGAGGAAGATTTCTCGAGTGAAACTCTCCCGTTTCGAGTGACACCGAGTCTCGTGAAAATGTACTAGTGAAGATCTGTTTTTTTTCTTTTTTTTTTTTTTTGTGAACGTTGAGTTACGTGTTTTGTGATATTAATATTTTTAATATTTTTAATATTGCGATATTAATATCATTATTGTGGGTTGTAGCGATCGGACAGAAATAGAAGAATTTTTAATAAATCTGGTCAAATTCAATGTAACGAACTCGGATGTTCTCGATACCTTTGTGCTTATATTTATTTCAGATAATGAATTATTTAGCTTTTCAGTGTGATGGAGTTATCTAATCCAATTTCCGTCTTACTATCTCACATTTCGTCTGCAACGTGAAACATTTTTAACGTAAAACTATTTAATTATTACGTAGAATATTCAGAATTGCGTAGAATATTCAGTGCAAATGAAATTTCAAAAAATTTTGTACAACTTTACTAGAATAAGTAAAAGATAACTGATTAAATATAGTCGAACAAACGATTCAATCATTTACGACCAATTTCATTTATGAAAAATTGTGGTAAGATGTTTCCAAGAAATTGCAAAAGATAGATAAACTGATGATCAATTGATATTTGAAAGATAGTGGAGAATCGATGTGTAAGATAGTAGCTAATTAATGTGCAATAAGGTAGCAAACGTCGTGTGCTTTGATCGCATAGATATAGTCATCGCTACTAATTGACGCCTGAACGATTTAAACGTCATCCTAATGGTACTACCGGCCGACTGAGAGTGTTAACAATCGATTGAACGATTAATAGCTGGATGCACATATAACATGATTACCTCACACGATTCAAAGCCAAACCGAGCTACATAGGGTAATTCCACGCGACGACAATTCAATAGATGATTCAACAGCTACGAGTTAATCTAACAAAGATTGAGACTGCCAATATAAAAATATGACTCGTGACAGAAAATGTGAAGATTGCACATTGCTTCGCGAGTAATAAAATCTACTTTCTACTTCAATGTTTCTTTTCAGAATTTATTGAAGTCGAGATTCTAGAATTTCTAGAATTTATTGAAAGTAATGTAAGAAAACAACTGGAGGTGTGAATTTATTATAATTTGCTGATTTTTTTATCAATTGGAAAACACCTTCGATGATTAAAAAAACAGCATAGTCTCCAATAATAGCACATTATAAATTCATAAATTCATTTATCGCGCATAATAACACCTTGGCAACAGCTCGTTAAAATAGTCACTTATATCATTTGTATCTCCAATTCAATCCTATTAGTATACTGATCCATCACGGACACTCAAATCGGGTCAAATATCTTCAAATCTTCACAAACAAAATTCTCGATCGTGAAACAATTAATTTTTAATTTTAATTCCACCAAAACAGCTGCTGAAAAATCATCAAAAATCGCTTGAAATGAGATGAAAAAAATGTCGACGACCCAGTCGGAAGGCAGAGACCCGTTAATTTCGTATGCGAGCGTCTAAGGACCGGCCTTAAGCAGAAGTCATTGCACTCCGTGTGTTGCATGTGCTATCTGTGTACGTGTGTACATTGCCTCTCATAAGTATCTGAACTCCTTTATGACACGTTAAATTAATTTTTATTGTTTCTTTCAATATCTCGTGCTATCTCTGACAGAGGAGATCTCTTCATTTGCTATTTTTGTAATTGAATTATTTACAATATATTTTTAAACAACAGCGGGAAGTTGAAATAATAGACAAAAATATGAGATAGATGAAAAGCGAAAAAAATTAAAGTGTAAGGAATAGAAAAAGTTTGTAAACGTATGTTTTACGGAAAAACTAAATTCTAAAACTTTTCTGAAAAATTATAAATTTCAGACAAATTAGTATATCCTATTAAATTATTAAAATTCCAACTCACAAACATTGACTACATTTGCACAATTCACGAATTGCGTTGAATTTCTAAAAATCTTCCAGTTAATTGTAAATAAACTACGTTCAGTGCAAATCAATGTGCCAGTTAGTAAAAATATGTAATTCAAATTGTATCAACAAAACTATTAAAAGAAAAATATTAAACCTAGTATCTACGCGATTTTTGTATTATTTTAATATCTGGAACTACTGTTTGCGTGTCTGATTATTTCGGCTCTTTCTACTGATGCCTTATTTTTACAAAATGTTTCTACTGAAAAGTGAAAGCGTGTCCTTCTTCTGTTTCTACAACAACGCTTCTGTAGTTTTAGACGATACATAAAAAGAGTTGTACCATTAACAAAAATAATACTATTTAAGAGAGTTAAAATTTTTAATATTACGAACGATCGTTCGCAATAATTTCGCTAATTTCTAACATTGAATCCAACGACACGATACGGCATTCTGCAAATTTTCCAAGTGTCCACATACTTTTGAGCGACAGTGTACACTGTGATCGCGAGAGGAACATGGCGCGTGCACGCGATATTATTCTCAACCCTCGAACGTTGGCGAATGTCGAAGGGAAAACGCAAAACGCGCCCTTGTAATTGGCATTACTTATGACGATTATCAAACGCCATAAATAACGAAAAATTAACTCGTCGTCGACGATCCGCCGCGAGGAAAACTTAAGTGAAACACAGCGCTCCGTTTGCGGTTAATTGGCGCAACTAGATGGGGCCATTAATTACCGAGATCTCGCGCGAGTCGACCGATCGATAATTGACCACGGGGGTGAGATTCATGGCGGAAGATATAAAATATCAGAAACCTGTATGTTGAGTCTGGTTGTCACGATTTTTCACTTGAAGACTCGTGTATCAAGTGTGGCCATCGAGGCCGATCCGTCGCGAAGAAAATAAAATGCTAGGAAAATAGCAAATGACCGTTAAGTAACAATCGGTTGATAATTGGAAGAGTAATCGATCGTTTGATTTTATTACCATGTTGATTCTTGACTCGGTGAGTTTGAGAATTCCTCGAGCTCTGGTTTCTGTCATTTTCATTGACACTTGGATTTGGATTTACTGTCTGAAGTGGAGTAAATTGAGGAGAATTGATTCTACCATTTAGCGTGCTTATAAATTTCTTTTGTCTGTGAATAAATTGAAAATTGTATTATTACAATTTCTATTATACGTTTATTCTAACCTCTATGAAACAGAATTAAATTAATTAAACGACAAAATCCATAATAATAATATTCTGCTATTATGAAAAAATATATAGTATCTTTTTTAATGGAAATTCTATTTCTAACATTAAATTGACTGCATTTGTAATAATGCATATTTATCTCTTTGAATGAAGTATCAAAATAAATAAGCTTCTGAAATTTTAAGGAAATACTTTCTACACTTAGCTTATTTTTATAATCAGAGAAATATTTAAAGTCAATTTTTTCAATGAAATGAGTGTTGATTGAGTGATTGTACGTGTATGTACACATGTATGAATCACTATTCATTATTTTCACACGTAATAGATTACTTAATTCCTGTTGAAAGAAATGTTTCCTAATTGGCTATTATTACAACAATAATCGTTAAAATGTTCACATGCATTCACGTTTATGATTTTTCAAGCATTGTATCTTAAACGAGTAAGTATAACGCATTCATCAATCGCTTCATCTGAATCATAAATTATACATAAATAAGCTAACTACGGGTATGAACCGTTAAATTTGTTGCATACATAAAATCATGCTTACACGAAGCACGCTGCGTTGTAAATCATGATACATGTATATTTGAATATAATAAATTTGTAAATTTTTACGCAAACTTTCGCCAACTTTTCGATATTTATCGGATTTCATTTTGTATTTTAAAGTATTATCGAGCAAATGTTTTACATGAAAAATTTCTGCCAACGTTCTAAAATTAAACATTCGTCACGCTAGAAGAATGAGTAAAATTATGTGCTTTATGGAAAGTTTATACATAAATTACTGCATTAATTATATACCGTGTATTTTTAACTTTTAAGAACACAACAGAAGTTTCGATTTTATTTTAACTTTATTTTAACTATTTTAACTTTGCTTTCGAGAACAAAAATACAAATAGATTTTTCAGAAGCTTTTTCAAAAATATCTAGTTTCAAAAACTCGCAAGAATTCTCGCCAAAAAGACGCCCGTATAAAAACCAGCACGATCATAATTTCAAATAAAAGGACAAATGTATTACATTTTACTTTGTTGTATTCCCTGACCTTTTATCCTGATTTTTATCAAAACTCGCTGAAAAATCGAGCCTGATTGGGACTATAACGTCTTTGACCACCTCTCTCCCAGGCTTTCACGCTGCCATCTATTTCTGGAGGCGGTAAAAGGTCGATCGTCACATTGCTATCGACGCATCTAAACATAAAAATTTATCCGAGAGAAAAACGAGCAGCCTGAGCTCTCATGCACACACAACTGAACCTGTTACAGTTACTACTGCTATTAGTGAAATTTGACAAACAAATTTGACGTTACAAGCTGCCAAAATTAATATTGCAAACATCTACTTTTTCACAATAGCAACAAGTTTGGCAACGAACAGACTGCAGATGTTCGTGCAAATTCATATTTTGCAAGAAACAAAAACTGAAGTGAAAAAAAATTTTCGTCATTAAATACAATCAGCACTATATTTTGGATATTTTTTGTATTCGATATATTTCACAGATTTCTGCTCTTTTAAATTTTCTGCAAACGTATAAACATCCACTAAACTACAATAAAATGTCTAAAAATAAAATTTTGCAAATTATAATTATTCGACTGTTCTATTCAACGAGAAAATTGCAATGCCCGATGACAAATAGAATGCTGATCGAAAAAACGAGAAGAGAAAGAAAGAGTAATTAGCCGACAGATATGTATTATGTGTATGTATATATATATATACCTATACATAAAATGAAATTGGCACGCGGTCAGCGCATCACATCGTCTGTTTATGCTCTACGATACTTGCTTTTCCACTTGCTCGGCCACTCAAGGACTAATTACGTACTCGGCCTCCGAATGAGCATAGCGGTAATTAAAAGCTCTCCGCGTAATTACTGTTACTCCTCTGAGTAGACACACGTATCAATTTGTTCAAGAGCATTAGAAAGCGCGTAACGATCCTCCGCAGTGCGATAGAAACGTCTCGATAATATGAAAGCGTATTGCCAGGCTATGATTTATTAAACGGATACGTGTTTCGCGCAAAGTGTGAGAATAGCAAAATCAGCATATAAATTCTAAAAATCTAGCGAGAAGTTTAATTCTCTAATAGTTGCACACTCGCTTTAAAAAATTCGTTTTCTTTTTCCTTCTATTTTATTGTGAATTTTAAATTTGAAACTACGAAAGTCGTAATAAATTTCCAGGATAATCTAAATTTTACCAAATTACTTCCAAATTTGCAATTATCCAAATATTTCTGCCATCTCAATTTTACTGGCTACTATAAACACAAAAACCTATTTCACTTCTATGTGGAGTAAAACGAGATCGAGGAAGCTCTCTCTTCAAATCCTCGAAGAACGAAACCATCCAACGACAGCACGCTATCCCGCAAGATTTTACGATCGGAGAATCCATCGAGGCTAGGCCAGATAAGAAAAAAACCTAGCCATCGCTAAATTCCGAGCCGTTCTTTCCCTACTGTTTTCCAGAAAAGAACTGGTCCGCAGAGAGGAGAACGACCTCTTCCCGATGACCTTTCCAGGCTGTACGTAGGAAGGGAACTACCACATGAATGTTCGTGGGAGGAGCTTGCGCCTCGAGGTGACTTTCAGGAACTAAAATCCAAGCGTTGGATCGAACGCAACCCTCTGGTTCAAGGTGACTTTCGCTGACGTAATCATTTGCAAAAAGAAAAAAGAAATGATGTATATTTGACGAATGCAAGAATTTATTTGATTCCCATGGCTCGCAGAACTGAAAAATATTTGCGTATTTTTGCTACACTTACTAACGTTTAATCATTTTATTCGAAGATGCTTCGACTGACTTCACGATCAACTTGAGTTTATAGAAATTTTGATGAATTCATGTAATAAATAATTTTAATAATTCCAATATTAATATAATGAATATTTAATATTAATATTAATATAATGAATGTTTAATATTAATATTTAATACTTGTATAAATAATTCTTTGTTAAAATCAACTGAAATTTGAACAGATATATGTACCTTATTCGAATACTTTCGTGAATAACACCTTACTTAATTATTAACCCTAATTATTAACCTTTATTACTAGAATTTGTGTCAAAACAAAGTTTCGAACCTAACTCGACTCCCAGAGACTATAATTTCTCGCTCGTTCGAGATCGTAATTTCTTACTCACGCTGGCATCTACCATTCGAAAATCATCGTTTTCAGAAACCCGATGATCCCGTAAATACCCCTCACATATTAACCTGGATTAACACTTCGCGTGACACTCAGCCTCAACGAGGAAGAAGGAGAAAGGAGAAAATCTTACGAATAGCAGTCGCTATGAAATCGATTCTCGCTTCGACGCTTCTCGTCCCGGGGGTCCTACGTTCTCGATCGTAGTAGGTCCTCCGTCTTCGAAGGTCAAAGCAATCAACAGCCTGTGTTCTAATTCGCTAAGTAGAATCACGGCTGGAAACTCGACAAATTCTCTCCTGAATTTGGCCACCCAGCTACGAACGTGCAACGTAGCTCCACATTTTTCTATTTTAATCAATAGCTTCGAGATCTAGAAAATAGGATGTAGAAAAGCTTGAGTAAGAAAGTTTAGGTTACCATGTAGCTGACTGAGCAACGAACCAATTGAAACAAACTCGATATCGTACAAAGAGTAGCTGATTGATTAGCTCGCTATCCATGCTCTATCCTAACTTAATCCACTAGTCAGCTGAATCACAGTGACAAAATCTGCATTCTCTTAATAAACTGAACTTGGAACCATGGTTATTTAAATTATTTACCATTTATTTAAATTATTACCATTTATCGTGGTAATTTTTATTTTTAGCAAACTTAGAGAGTGTCTCAAATTAATCTCTTAACTACTTAAATTTACTACCTTAGAATTAAATCTATTACACTGTGATTGCACCATGATCCTCTCACCGAGGCTTATTTATTATATATGAGGTTTTACTAACCTGACATTATATAAGCTATAGCTTAAGCTAAAGATGTTTTTCCCATAGTCTCTAAACAAATAAACTGCGCTCTGCTTGCACCAATTTGCTTCTATTGACGCCTTCCGTCACGCGACGGAATCACGATTTAAAGGTCGAAGAAAGGCTGACACGATCAATCGGGACGACACGCACGATGTCGTCGAATCGAGGTCGTCGCTCGCGCCTCCTCCGCGAGGCTCGAGCCCCGCGGAACACGAGCGTGAACTCACGCAGGAGGGGATCAAAGGTCGAAGTGTGGAGCCCACCTCGGCGACTCGGCCGCCGAGATCAAAGACTGTGTTGTGGCTCGCTCCTTTTTACCGTGTCGACAACCTAGACGCCTAAGAGGGATTCCAGCGGCGACCTTATACACCTGGTCGTAGGTCGTGGCCCGGCCAGACTGGCGAGATACGGGCAAAATTTTATTCCTGATTGCGATACGTTGCCTGTATGTCGGCTAGACTCGCGGCCTTCGGACGGAGAACTTGCCAAGAAATCGGATACCTGTTGGCGAAAATAAATTGCGACCGGTCATCCGTAATAGGCACGCAGACACCTATCGTGTCATTGCAGTCGAGCACGGAAGTGGATTTTTCGATTTTGAAAATTATTAACGACGAGGAAAGGTTAAGTCCAACGGTCGTAGGCATATATATTTTGTTCGAGAGGTGGTGGTGTGATTTAACAGGTTCGTTACCGCGGAGGTAATTGGATGTAATGCTTGAGAAACCCTCCCCCAGTGATCGTAATTTTCCCGAGTATTTAATTATGTTTTTCTCTGTTATTAACTCAGTTGGCAATAACTCAACTTCGTAGCTTTTATTAACGATGAGTAACTTTTACAATTATTAATAACGATCATTATTAGTAACGATGATGATAATTTATCAATGAATTAAATTGTTTGTAGTGATTATAACTGGAATTAAATAAATGTAATCTACAACCCAATATTATAAAAGTTACTATACTACGTATTTTCTATACAAACATACGCAATTTAGTTATAACGTATGTACATACAATCTGCACAAAATAATCCAATTAATTAACAATTCCATGCTTAGTTTATACTTCAAATTTTTCATTTAATTATATCTATTTGTTTTATACATATCATTTTCGTTTAATTCATACTACGCGTAAAACGCTGTGACTAAAGTTACTCGAAAATTGATAAGTAATCATTATCGTTAAAAGTTAAACAAAATGATGTCAGCGAGACGTTTCCAATAAAAATTATCGTTATTATTATTGCCATCGCTATCGCGTTTTCTATCTGCCTTCATTCTCCAACGAATTTGTTATTGGATTTTGCGCAAAAATTGCTCAACTGTCTGATAATTACTCTTACTCAAGGACGATCGAGTATAAACATTTACAGTTGATAAGCACTGCAGAGAGAAATTTGCTGTTTTGAATCGGGATGACGTAAGAATTGTACGTCAGACCCATGTACGAAGGTATGTAATCTACTTAGATTCGTCAGAATCGTGGATATAATTCACGATAGGTGTAACACCATTGTAACACTATGAATGTTATTCAACGTTAATTACATTTTATTCTTAATAATAATTTCACGTTTAATCAATATAAAAATCCGAGTGATGCCTTCAATTCCTATTTCTGTTAAAAATTCTTCAATTTATTAATATTAAACACGACCATCATTATTGTCAATATTCTTCACACAAGCGATATGAAAAATACATTGAGAAAAATTTATGGACAAAACACTGCGGGTAACAGATTTTTATAATGGTACGTTTTCACACGTGATCGGTATTTGAGAGAATTTGTAACTTCATCGGTTTAACCCTTTTATTATAAGATTCTCGTTAGAGACTTAATGAATGGTCAGACTGTACACACCGACGTTGAAGTAAATTAGCCGCTCATTCACGGCTGAACATCAATTACATTTTTTCGAACAGCCTGTAAAACACGCGCGAGGAACCTTATACGGGTCTTAGCATCAAGCCAGTCTCTTATCCTCTAGAAAAATTCGTTAATTCCTGATTATCGAGAGAGGTTCAAGCGAGAGGTTCGCTTATTTGTAAGGGAACCTTGGAACCTCACAGTGTACCTGACTAACAGTAAATATTCCTGATAGGGAAAAATAGCTTTAATGCTGAGATAATCGTGACATTTATGTTTACCGTGTGAAATAATAAGAATAGATAATTTATATCATATGTCAACAGCGTGACGATTAATTTGAAATTACTTAGAAATAATAAATTTGATGAATATCGATGATCGTTCGAAATCATTTTAAATATTACACAATCACTTTGTCACTGTAACACTCACAATTTGTTCATTCTCCGATTATGATATCCATTTTTTTAATATTTTATGTAAACCTTCTATCACTAAAGGAAATCGATTTTATAACATTTACAATGAAATCGTAAAATGAATGTAACCTTTCTCTATGAATAAACAATTGTCACGAATTTACATAAAATATTCTATTTAGAAAAATAGAATAACAAATCCCTACCGAAAAGAAATTTCAATCAACAAAGAAATATTATATTTGGAATTGAATCGTGTATTTACAACTACGTCTACAATATACTTTCAAATATATATACGAGACACGTCACTAAACGAGAAAATGAAAATCAGGCGAACTCGCAATAATTAAGCTGGATACGGCTTGTACGTTTTATTGTACACAAAGAACGAGACAATAACGCCTATTCAAATCAACAAACATAATTTCAAGCATGCGTGAGATACGATAATAACGTTCTACGATGATGCTGCTCTACACGACAAATAAACGTATCGTTGGACAAACAGAGAAAACCAAAATGACGGTATACACATATTTCTATCAATAATCGATCTACCAACAACGTACCGCGTGAACATCTGCAACGCGAGCGGGGCAATCTCTCTTTCTCGTAAGTTCGGAAAATCCCGATGGTTAATCGGAGCAGCCGAGAATAGCGGTAACAATGCTATCTTCTGTTATTTAAACAATCGAAGTGCGTGTACATGCGGTCAGTACGTGCAACACCAAAGAAACGGACAGGCACGCGTTAATGGCGAGCCGATAGAGGGAGAATTCTTGGATTGTGCGAACGCATTGATTCATCCTCCTCGTTTCCGCTTCAGTCGCAAACAAATCGATCGTCTCGGTTATCTAGGTACTTCTCTCTCTCTCTCTCTCTCTCTCTCTCTTTCTGGGTTTTCGTTGCGTTAGTTCACGTGTATGTATGTTATTTACCTGTTGCTTGATCTCCAGAGATTTCGCAAGGAATTTCTCTACTTACTTGCTTGAGAAATTGGTGACCTTTTCTTTGGAGCAATATTTACCAATTTATAATTTTGTTAGCAATCCATGAGAATGGATCAACAAATATTTTTAGAAATTTGAATAATTTTTCGTATTAAAAGCTTCTTCCCTGTTTCTTACACTGATGCAAGTTTTGTAGCTTAATCATCGGTAAAAGAATTTTAGTATTAAAAAATATAGTACTGAGATATCGAGATACTTTATTCTGAAAGTGGAAACGACAAAGAGAAATTTACGTGAATTCGCGCGTTTGAAATTAACATCTGAAACTAGTGACTCTGTGTATAAAGCATTTAGAAGTTCATAATACGAACATTATATAAAGCAAGAGAATTACTGAAAATACACAGAAAAAAGATTTCAAGATTTAACTAGCGATCGTGTGTCAAAGAGAATTAGTCGATATAATCGCGCAATTAAAAATAAAACGAAGATTGGAACGAGAATCGAACAAATTGGCCAACTTAAATTTACGGAGTGTAACGAGAAAAATAAACAGCTGGAAATTCCCAAGAGCCCTTAATAAAGTGAAGCCAACTTTAAACTAACAAAATTCCGTATATACATATCGATCGATTGGAACGGCTGGAAATGTCGAATATTCTGATTCAATTAAATCTATTGTGCTTGCGGGTTGACGTCAAGACAATCAATGTCGAATAAATCGTGCAATGGATGATAAGAGGGTTCGGAATCGTCGAGGAACAAGAACGCCACGTAACATTTCCTACTATCAGTTGCATTAATTTGTGTTCGACATTTGAGAAAGCTCTTGTATCGAAACGCAATACGTACGTTCACACTTGTAAGAGTACGTAACGCGACACGGATCTGCAGCAATCTATTCGATTTCCTTTGATTGCGTTGGAAAGTGGATCAGAGGTACAGAGGCATGCGTGTATCTGTGCCTCGACCGATTCTCAACAACTCACACGTAAGAAACGAAATATCTATACTCGAAAAAATACGATATTGTCGATAGGCTGTGGATGTTCGTACAAATTGAAATTTTCACAAATACAGAATGCGAGTTACGCAGAAATCTTGTTTAGCTATGAAATAAATGCTATACAGTAAGTTATGTACTGTGTAATACTATAAAACTATATAATGCTATATATAAGGTACAATATTATGTATAACATGTATAATAAGTAGATTATTGCATTATGGATATTATAACATAATACAATAATATATAGATATCGACAATCTACTTATCAAAAATTTAACACACGAATTAACGAAAGTGACTGACAGACAATTCAAAGCAATTCACGCTTTCCTACAAATTTATTCGTTTCATCAATCGTAATCAAGTGCAAGCAATCAAAGTTTCGAACGTTTAATTTGTCATTTTCGATGTTAATTAACATTAATTATCAATTAATAACTTCGCTTTTCATTTGCACATTAAGGAGAACGAACAGGGAATTTCGCGATATTTTTGCGGTGGGACA
The DNA here is from genome assembly GCA_032399605.1 of Melipona beecheii. Taxonomy (NCBI): domain Eukaryota; kingdom Metazoa; phylum Arthropoda; class Insecta; order Hymenoptera; family Apidae; genus Melipona; species Melipona beecheii. The sequence continues at coordinate 8,661,071 of JAUCMO010000507.1, forward strand.
AATCTGAGCGCAAATAGGCCGACAGATTAGACAAGGCTATCGAAAGTTGTCTGCCCAACTGCCGGCTGAAACTCATCCTTCTTGTACGACTCTCAACGAGAAATACATTCTTGATAATATAATTATATTGAGAGTAATTTAAACTAGAACAAAGAGGTAAAAGATGCGGTTAATTCAGGATATTACGATGAACGCGAATAACCCGTTTAAAAATATGCCTAGTGATTGAATTTTGGTCGATATTTTCGCAACTGCGCTCCGACGATATCAAAATTGAGAGGTAATCACCGATGATGTGCCGCGAGGATAATCACCATTGTGTAATACCGAGATAATAATATACGCGAAAATATACATAGATCTGATCACGAGGCGTGACTTCTTGCGATGCTATTTATAGTTGTAACTCGTGTAAAAGCACAGCGTGACATATTTTTCAGATACACGTGGGACGAAGGTAAACATTTAAATAGCCCTGCGATATTTTTAGAATTATTTTAAAGATCAAGGAAGAAAATTTATACTAAGATGTGTAAGAAATACAAGACTGATGTATAAACTCGAAAGGTATAACGTAAACGTTGCACGATAATCGCGGATAATCGATTTACATTGTTATAAATAAAATACACGAATCAAATAATTTCACACACCCTAACTGTCTAATGAAAACGAATTTGTTCATCTGCTCCAATTTCACCACTAACACAAGCACTTGACATTCCCCCTGACATAATTGAGCACAATCATCAAAACAAGTATAGCCTACACCTTCGTTACAGTTAGGCTTCCCGTTCAAAACAATCCAATACCTACTTCGATTCTATGTCCCGGCGTAAATCAAAACAAAAGCAGTTGAACCACTGAAATATCATTGAAAATTTTATCACGGAATCATATTCGAAACGGCTCCCCTTCCACCGACACCGTTTTATCTCAACGAAGCAGAGAAAGAAGTTTACAAGTTACTCTGATAAATATTTTTTCGCGAACAGCTTGCCGAAAGTTCTACAAATTTGTAAGATAATTACTCCGCTCAACGTAAAGTCGTACTCCACAACCAACAACGTGTCGCTCGATTGACTCGATAATTATTACACAAGAAACATGTGTGTGTTATAATAATTCCAAAAACGAACAACGTGTTTCGCTTGTAAGTAATCGACTCCCTGTCGATTACGGAGTACTCAAAGTCGAATATCGTCAAGGTCGAAACAAACAACGGTAGAAGAAATTCCAACCTGTAAGCTCGAACAGCTTGCTGGAGCGCCGTCTACGGGGTCCTTTAAACCTATTGCGCAGGTACACGGTGCGACGGGGGTGGATAAGCGAGGAGGAAGCGTGGAAGGCGAACGCGCGCTGGTACCCACCGCGACTTTCGCCGATGGAAAGCTCCCTTCCAGAGGGTTACTCGCCGGTTAGCTTCACACGACTCGCGGCACTGCGACGTACACTCTCCGGTCCGGAAGTACCAAGCGGGTCCAACTGTGAGGGTGCAACGCACTGTCGTTTGCCTCGCGAAACGTCACCGCAGGAGAAAAAGGAAACGGGCGAAGAACGGAGAACGCGGCGGTGTCTGCGTGGTGACGGGAGGAAAAGCAAGCAGAGCTGACCGCGCGCGTAGCCGTGCGTACGTCCGGCGTAAAAATGAGGAGGACGGGCGTCGCGCGGCACGACCGCCGGCACAAGGGCGTCGAAGGTCGCAGCTGCGCGCCAAGCGGCATGCAGGTGCGTCCCTCTTTCGCGATACTTACGACCACGCGCACAGATTTGAAAACCGCCACGAATCGTCCCTGCGAGATGCGGCTGTATCCTCCGCGCGCCGCGGCCAACGCGCCTCGGGTGGGGAAAACGGAAGACCCGGCTTGTAAACCCGGTTTACGAGTTGTAAATTTTTAACATTTTTTCTCAAGATTTTCTTGACGAGCGTCAATGTCTCGACAATATATATGTATATGTGTGTATATGTGTGTGTGTCAGAGATATTTTTTGACCGGACGAGGTCCATATCTGTTGGTTCTCTGTGTGCAATTTTCAAACGCCGGATTTGCGCGTGCGTCGAACGAGCAAGCGGCTAACGCGCACGCGTCCGACGTTTATAGAAAATCCCACCGGATATAAACGGTCGACGTCCCGACAATGTTCGTTTAACGTGTGCTCGAAATCTTTGTGTCTGTACAAATGTCTGCCAGCAGGTGATCTAGTTAGAAGATCAGCAAACATTCCACTCTGATGATATAACATCCAAATATTGTTCGAAAGGGAAACTCTGTTGTAGTAATGTATCAGAATTTCTGCACAAACGAGAATATTTGAACAAATATTGGAAGTACATTTGAATTGTACTATATGTATATAAATGTAAACGCAATATTAAGTAGATAATTTGGAACGAATTTAAGAACTTGCAAGGTATTTAAAATGATTCACGTATCTTCGTGAATCACTAGAGACTTTTGAAAGTTTATCAAATCAAAGGTCTCGTTTCGAAAAGGGGAAGGTTGAGAATAATTTATTTATCGGTAAAGACAAAGGTCCTGTTTCGAAAAGGGGAAGGTTGGAAATAATTTGTTTATCGGTAAAGACAATGAAAGAAACAATTATCGTACCATCAACGTCACTGTGGCTGCGTCGGTGAATCACAAAAGGTCAATTGAATCTCTCAGAAGCCAAATTGATCAATCTCACTGTCTCAATCAATGATATCAATTCAAGGGAAATTTCCAAATTTGATGAACCCTATATATTCAGATCTATTTTAATTTATAATTTATGCAATGAAGAAAAATGTAAACAAAAAGCAATATCTTATAATTATAAATTATAGAATATAGAAAATATTCATACAACGAAGAAATAAAATTTTCTTTATAATTGCCACGTAACTGTATCAGTTGCAAATATCCTACACTATCGATCGTCATTTCTCTCAGAAATTACGCAAATCTTTAACTTAAGTTTATATTTTACATATTACAAGTATTACTCAAACAATAAGTACTCAATTTTTTCATCCAAAAATTCCCATTTCTGATGCGCTTAAAATTTTATTTTATCTATATATATTGATCAAATAGAAAAATTTGTACAGTCCGCGAAATAAATAATAAATACAAAGAAAAGCTCAAATTTTCCGAGAAGTTCGCGTTGATTGCATCAACGATCGCAAGTAACATTTGTCTCGTAGCACGACAGAGGAGGCAGCACTAGCTGGACCTCCAATTAAAAGCTCCCCTCGTTCGTTTCAAGTAAGTCTACACAGCTATAAGGCCACACGCACGACGATGATGAGCCAGCAAAAAATTTCTACAGCAGCGGCAATGTAGTTACAGATACGAACGGGATACGTCGTATTACGCGAACGTGAAACCTTCGCCGGACTAATCTTTAAACGTAATTTACAACAACGCTAAGCGTTTGTTTAGTGATCTTCGATTCTATCCAATGCAAATACATCACGCGTGTGTAACGAAAGTGATGAATATAGAGGACATAAGTTCTGTCAGCGACAATTGCTCTGGGAATTAACGCGCGACACAAACTGTGAAAGTAACAACGTTAATATTACATTAAATTAATCTGACAATCTCATAGCTAAGAACTAATTTACTTTTAATGTTTAGTACTAGCGTTTAACGCTATATAGTTGACGATCCCCAAATAACACAAAAGGGGAGACCGGTGTATCGAACCGGTTATATCAAACGGTATGTATGAAGCGAAATTTGAATAAGTCTGTCTACCCAACCAATCGATACGAAGAAATAACTCTTCGATCAAAATAACCAAGCTTCTTCCACGCCGAAGGAAATCTAAATATATACATATACACGAATGTCTTAAATTGAGCAAATCTTGAATTAAATCCAGCAATCTCGAACAATTTAAAAAAGAAAAAAGAAAAAACGTGTCAGGCAAGAAATACGGTTCGAAAATAGCCTGCCAACCGTTCTAACCTCTACCCTAACCGCTCTCCCCATCCCGAAATATTAAATCACCGGTGTGTTACGAGAGGGTATCGTCGGCGATCGAGCGAAATTCGAATTTTTCTCTGTGGGACCGTGGTCTAAATGCATACGAGCCTGCGCAACGAACGGTGTCGGGAGATCCGCCGCGAGAGGCGCGGCGTCGCGACGCTCGCATGTGCCGCAGATTATGCCGCATTGCCACAAGCGTACGGCACCGGTCGGGCGACGATCGCGTCGTCGGGACGAGGCTCGGGACGGAAAAAAATAGCGAAACGAATGAGCCTGCGATCGCGAACAGGCTAGACGCGAGACGTCCTCACGATGCGCCGTCGAGGACGCCGTCGATGGGACAGTTACTGAAGAAGAAGAAACGAGACAGGACGAACTGGACCAAAGAACAACTGAGACAGAGAACAACCGACATCGGCGAGTACTCTCCGAGGGAGAATAAAAGAACGAGGAAGGTTTAAATATTGATCGATAATCCTTGGACTCACCCGAGACAGAAGCAATCCCCAGGATCATGAACGTCCGACGACTGCCCGGTTTCATGTACCACTACAAGGTGGTCACGCTGCTCCTCTTCACGACCATGCTCCTCGTCGTCTATCTGCTCCTTCACTGGGGTATTATGTGCACGAATCTCGAAGCCTGGCGGCACGTATCCAACGTGGTGAGTCCCTTCCGAAATACAGTTCGTTCGCACCACAGCCTACGATCCGAGAGAGAGAGAGATCACGACACGCGGTCTGACACACGACACACACGCACCGCGTACAGAGAGCGTTTTAGACGTACAGGTCGCGCTAGGATCACACACAGGACTCGCGCTAGCAATGGGGTGAAAACCGAAAGAGAGTAGAGAGAGAGAAAGGGATAGGGAACAGAGCAGACGGGCACGCACGCGCCCTTATGACGTGCACGAAACCGACTGATTCTGTGCCACGCTGCCGTGCCAATTTCAAGTGTATACGTACGAATCTCCGTCTCGGGGAAAGAAAAAAATCTTCGTCGCGTCCTCACTTCGGCGCGTGTGTTTACATCCGTTGTGATTCCTCTGGTCGTCGTTGCGTAGCACTTACCGAGTAAATTCTCGTGTAGATTCTCGTCTGTTTAAATTCTTCTGAATTAAACCCTTGGAATAGGGTTGCTTGAATATTTTTGTGAATAGGCTGTTGTCTGAAAATTCCGAGGTTCATCGACGAGTTGACGATGATGAATTCTGATGAAATATTTCTTTTTTTCTTTTTTTGCTGTATGTCTGAAATTGTCTACCGAGGGTGGGGTGAAATTTTTTAAATTTCAGTGTTTCTTTTGAAGTTGAGAGTGTATGTACCTGCTCGTTTATTAGTTTCGATGAACACTGTCAAATTAATCGAGTGACATTTTCTAATTACAAAGACATTCCCGCGTATTTGTAGAAAATTTAAAGAGTTTTAAAAGAGGTTCGTTCATTTCCTCTACAATTCATTTTAAAATCGCATTCTTTGTGCAAGTGTTACATCGAGAACATCCAGTTAAACAAAGCATCGTTACGTTCTCACTGTAATTCAGCGCACGTGGCTGCGATGGAATTTGATTTTATTTAAAGACATTCGGGTTACATCGGTTAACACTTTCATTGTACTCGATGAGTTGCCTATGCTACGTACAAAAATTAATTTTCTTGAAAATTGAAAATATCCATTTCCAAACGTGCAATCGATATTAAAAATGGTGCTTCTGAATATCGAGTTTCATTAATATGTAAAACTATACAAAATATCCAAAATAGGATGCTTATTACAATATTTAATAAATAAAACAAATCGTTATCGCAACTCCGTACATATTTGCATAAAAATTTGCAGTTTGCTCATACATTACAATGTTAATAAAATTTCAAAACATCTCGTATAATGCACATGATATATTCATATCGTTTTTATAAGTATTCAAATATTTTCGCAAGCCACTGTATATATACGCAATTTTGTAATTCAGAGCGACTTTGTGCACTTTTTACGATGGCACGCTCTCCACGACCGTATGCTCAATACCGATTATAAGTGGATTAACATTCTTCAGCTGTAGGTCGAAAAAAAAAATTCGTCGAACGTGGTCATAAATTGAATTTGTCGAGAGACTGGTTGCATCGATGTGACGAGGCAACGAATACCAGCTTAGTGTCACTACTCATTATATTCAAGCCACACTATCATGCTGGAATATTAAGAACGAAAACGTTTACGTAATGTATTATCAACGCACGCGAGGTCGCGAAAAGATGTCTTTGAATGATCCTCGTGCTAAATTATTATACCGTTTAATGGTTTTCCGCTTGTAACATTGTGCAAAAAAATAAAACCGTAAACGCCAATCGTGCATTATTGAATAATTTAAGCGCCGAGATATTATGTTCAATCAACGGTATTTATTTTGCGATATTGATATATACGTATGTATATACGTATAGTTAAATGAGTGCATCGTGACTCACGGAGTCGCTTAAAGCTTCGTTCAAAATATTAAACACGAATTGCCCGTACCGAATTTCTTCTCCAATCTTGTAATGTATCGTGATTAATAAATTTTAAACTACGCAGTTTATACGTAAATAAAACTTATTTCTCGACCTTGACAATTCTAAAATATTATTCCACGATTTTGATATATCACAGCTTGAAGAGTGTAGCAGAATGTAAAGTTACTTTTGAAGCAGCTTTGTTAATATTTTTGTTATTTGATGTGTCACGTGAGTCGTGCAACAATGCATAACTTAAGTTTTAAAAGTAACATTGCAAAGTCATGCGTAATTTTTATATAAAAGAAAATCATACGTAATTTTCCCATTAATTCCAGTCAAATTCAATCGTTTGACCAAGTCCGATTTTTTTACTGTTTTAGCCTTTCAAAAAAATTTTAAAAAATTCCAAGACGCTTCTCTGTTCTCGTACTAAATCATACAATAGTTTCTCGAATCAAACGTTCATGATCTTTTCTAACAAGAAGAAACATCAAGAACAGAAATTAGAAGATCAAATTTCGTATCTTCGGTTAATAAATTTCTTAAATAAATCAAAGAAATTTCATCAAAATATTCGGAATCTTTGCAAGCCAACAGGATTCCGCGAAAGAAATCACTCGTGACTCGCAGAAATTTCATTACTCCCAAAAAACTCTGAACTCTGATACACGTTTCCTGATTGGTTTTCCTATGTCAGTGTGCATCGGGAAACGCGCGAAAGAAACGTGGAGCCTCCGCCAGTATCCGGTCGATAATAAAACGCGCCCCAGATACAACGGTGGCATTCGAAAAAAAAGGTACATATAATACATCCCGAAACGTTACACGGACCTTACCGGTGCGCAAAGGCCCGTGATACGCGTATTATGGGGCCCGGCTCTACCCGAGAAATCCTCTCATCATGGCGGTCACGTCGACTAAAAATATCATTGTGCATAGTCTACAGCACGTACGTACAGATCTGAACGTGTATCGCACGCATGCGAAACCAGTCATGCGTTTGCAAATACAAGCGTGTCTGTATGTAACGCAAGTACCGCCCACGCAGCAGGAGAATAATTCACTTTTATTGCCCCCATTCCGGAGGATGCTCCAACATCTACAGATCGAACGTAAAAGAACTCGACGACACGCGTCGATCTATCCACGCTTCACGAAAATTTTTGCTCCCTTCATATTAAAACATTTCGAATTTTCTATCTTTCAAAGCTTTGTTAAATCTTACCGTTTAACAATCTTAATATTTAATAAGGAATTAAATTTTCTAAATTGAGTTTCTAATTTTGTTGTTACTATCGCGACTGCTGTTTTATAAAATACATATTTTCATTTAATCGCCGATTGCGTGACAACAGACTGTCGACAATATTGTTATTCATTGATGTTCAATATAAATGAAAATCACGTAAACAACTTTAGAATTCGATAATCAAATTTATCAAAGTGTCTTTTTGTTTGGTGATGATACTAAGTACGTATTTTTACGTGATATTTCTCCACTTTTGCACCATTAATATACTGTTTACTGAGATAAATGTGACTTGACTTATTTCTGCTTCCATAAATATTCTTGTGATTCAAAACTCTTATATTTCGACTCAAAATTACTCTTGGCTCGGTGTCAATAAAAGAACATCATACGAACGTATTTTTACGTGAAGAGGTTTTTGACTGTTATGTACGAAGCACGTGAAAGGTTTGTTTTCATTGCCTGTTCGATGCTTCGCGATAGTCTTGTAATTCGTTTTAGCTCTCTCGGTGAACGAGAATCTTTTTGTCGGGCGTTTCTCGAGTGTTCGTGCTTGTGGTTCTGGGACGACGATAAGGATTAGTGTTTCTTTCTTTTTGAACTTGGGACAGTGAGTAGAAAGTAGTACAGAGGAACAGGGACGTCGCGAAAGAGGACGCGCAATGATAAGAAGGTCATAATAAAATTCTGTAATTAAGATCGTGATAAAATTCTACGATTTATATAATATTATAAAATTACTCATAAAGACAATAACATATAAAATAACGTATGTGAATCAATTTGCACTCCTGCTCAGAAATCTTTGGACAAATACTATATTTGTTTCAAAACTACAAACATCAAACTTCATACAACGAAAGAATCTGTAATATATTAATGATATATCAATGATAATAATTATTGATATATTAATGATTGTGTTATAAAATACACGCATACAATTTGAAAATTTTGTGATCTACGATAAGTTAACTAAATGTTAAAAGTAGAAAAATTGAGCGTATTGCATTCATATTGTACTCTTATTAATGGCTAAATGTGTTCAATAAATTACAAGGCAGGCGTACTGGAAATTCAATTGAAATCACGATGTGATCTTTTGTGAATACACGATGTTAATATTCATAAGTATAAAATACACGCGTAATTTAGAAATATGTTTAAACATGTCGTCATCCTACCAAAGAACTATGAAACTCAATGTAATTCAGAATTATTACGCCAACAGTTTAATCGTAATTTATGTAAATTGTAGACTTGAATCTAAATAACGTAGCTAAAAAGATAAACAAGAATTTATTGCATAATTGTACAAGATATAAATCTTCGTTGCCCTTTTTAATCACAAAGAAAGTTTCGCCGATAATTTCTTTCTCCGAGCTCGTGTCTATGAGCTTATATAAGTTATTATTGGTTTTACTTCTTCGTAGAAGGCAATCGATATATAAACTATGTCGGTTTTTTTTTTTACCGAGATGATATATTATTATAGGAGCAAACATAGAAGATAATTTCATAGATAGAATTTGAATAGAAGACAATATGGTTGTAAAATTATTAAAATGTTATATTTCGAAATATTTGTACAAAAGTGTCTATACTGAGAGACTGTTTTTTCATTTTATATTTCGAGACATTTTAAAAAATTTTAATAATTATTGTATCACAGTATATTTGTATGATATACAGTATTATTTCTCTTACTTACACCCAATTTAGAATATGAAATAAAATTTACTTGACCGACAAGCTTTGCACGCCGTTGTATATTTAAACATGTAACAATTTTCTAATGTAAAAGTTACTAATGTACCCATTAAAATATTAAACTTCGTCACACCAAAATACTTAAGACAGAAGTTAAATTTCAATATTCTTCACTTTAACTTTTTCCCATTTTTCCTAATTTTTCTAATTTACACCTTCTTACAATCCTCTTAAATGCAAAGTTGCATTTATGTTGTATACCACATGTACGTGGCTCAAAGAGAACACTAACTCTTTACTCTGTTTATGAAAACCTCCTGTGCAGCGTGCTCTTGCAATAACCTTACCTCATTCTAAAATGGCTTCTAAAACAAAGTATATAACGAAGAACGTAACACACGAGTACGCGACCAAATGTAAGAAAATAAACTTACACGATGCTAACTGTAACGATACCTAACCAGACGCTTTTCACCAGCGAAGTAACCCTTAAACCGTGACTTTTACACAGACGGACCGGCTTGGCCGATTCAAATATCTCTATCGCGTCGCGACGAACGTGCAGATATCTTGAATGAAAGTCGTTCGATTTCATTGAGAGACCAGAATAGAGTCGCATGTTCTCTTGGATAAACGAGACTTCCAAGACAGTAGATTCTCTTCTTTAGCTGCTCGTTATTATTGGTACGAACATTTTATTTCAAGGAAACAACAATTTTATTTTACGTGTTTGAATTTTGTAAGAAATTGATTCCTTGAAGGAAGTGGTTTGATGGTGATGGTGACTTTCAGATTGTACGTAGCTTTTAGAGAATTTTAACTGTAAGAAATAATTTGTAAAAATTTCTATTGTACAACTAGTGCAAGTAACGAAGCAATATTTTAAAATATTTCGAAACGAGAATTTGAAGAGAACATTTTACATCTCTTAGATCGCTCTAGTTGTATTAAACTACTATAAGCAACTTATATATAAGTGATAAGGTAATATTTTAAAATATGTTTAGGTGTGAGTTTTTAAAAAACGAGAGCATTTTGTATATCCTTCAGACCGCTCTTACACATTGTTAAACGAAATTACGAACCACCATGAAAAACAATAAATTTATAGTAAATGACACTTTAATGTAGCGAGAGATCTCGCTCCGTGCCCCAAAACTGCTTTAAAAGTTCCCTGTAACCCTTTAGCCGGACAGATGCTCTTAAAAATACTGCAAAGCCAATAAAAAGATATATAAAAAAAGAATTACACGAGAAGAAAAACTCCAAGCTTATGACAAGATCGCGTTGCACCAAGTTTCTCCAAATTGCTTGGAGGATAATGAAAAAATCGATTGAGAACAATTCGATCGTGTCCCTTGGGAAGGGAAGTTTTACGACGCGAACGTTCACTTTACGGTACCTGATCATAATTTTCATTTCAGTGCAGCACGCACAGGAAAGGGGCTGCGATAGGAATTCTCTGCGACCCGCTATGCGCAGAGAGAGGGATTCACTCGCTGGCGTGCGAAACTCTTCACGCTGGCAAAGAAGCAGTGTTTTCGGCCCACTGGGAGACAACCCGACTTGTATTCAAGGCCTCAAGGTTCGTATTTTCTCGAAACATGAGCCTCTCGAAAACCAAAATACTGATCAACGCCGTTCCTTTTCAATCAATTCCTTAATTTCGTTACACAAATGCAGAATTGATGTTCAATGATCGAGGAACGAATGAAGAGAATTACTTTCATAAATTTATTTGTTGGAAGAAGATGATTCAAGTATTTTTAAGGCGTAAATTTCAAAAATTTGCAGAATCGATCGATACGTCTTCGGAATTCTCAAACTATCGAGTCTATAGCTTATAGAGTCCATTGATCAATCAGCTATACTGACTATCGTAGCGATCGATTGTAGCGATTTCAAAGAATCAATTGAAAGGGAGAAGCATCTGAAGGGGCAAGCTCGTTGCGATGATTGTGATTTCAGAACGAAGACCCCGGTGGAGCAGTTCGAGTCGTTGTTCTGGACGGACGCGTCCGGCACAAAGCACTTCCCGTCCGAGACAGACTTCAACACCATGATCAAAGATCTGGTCGTTAGCAAGCTGAACGTGACGCTGTCGCAGCATCAATTAGAGAGGCTCGCGCGACTTCGTACGCATCGCGTCGAGACCGAGCCCAGAAGGCGACAGCTCGAGATGGAAAATCTCTGGCCACTGTTGCAGGAGAACGAGTACCTGATGAGCATACTGTACGAGGACAGAGACATTTTTCCGCAGTTGATTGGCACATGCGGCACCTTCTACGCGGTCGAGTACGTACGACCTATAGAAACACCCACGACAATCCTCGCGCTGTCCGATTCGAAACCGGAATGGGCGAAGCGATTGAAGCTGGCCGTGATGATTCTCGACCTGTTGGAAGAACTCGACACCAACTTCCCCGAACCGATCCATCTGTGCGACGTGAAGATAAACCATTTCGGTTTGCCTCTCGGCGGGCAGAAACTCAAGTTCCTCGACCTGGACGCGGTGTTTCCTAAAACGATTATCAGCCGTATCACCTCGGACAGCAAGAGATGCGAGAGGCACGAGGACTGCGACTACTTCGACTGCAGGTCCTTCTGCTCGAAGAACAAACGATGCGAGTTGCCGATAGCCAACAATAATTTACAAGTAATTGTTTCGCGAACAATTAAGGTTGATTTGACAAACAGTCCGAGGGGAGGCATATCGTTAAATGTGGTAGGATGAAATTTACTTGTTTAATAAATCGTACATTTCTCCTCTTAGGAGATTTCTTAATCTTTTAAAAATTAAGTTTCCAATCAATTTAATCTTTTAATTAATTCCAATGAAATCCAAAATTCAGAAATCAGAAAAATATTAGAAAGACGTGAAGTATCAAGCAATTTTAGATTTTAGATCAAATGAAATTTTTTGGGCGTTGATTTAAAAAGGAAAATAATTTTTGTTATTCGATAATAGCGTGTTTTTATGAGACATGATTAGAAATTAACTAAAAATAGGATAAAAAGAAAAGAACTATGTGCATCGAGAAGATTATATGTTGGATAGTATAAGGTTTCTCGTACGCTGCTCAAAGATTTTCTATTTTTTGAGTAACTTTATCGCTAGATACAGCTACTTACACGATAAAACTTTACGCAATATATTAATATTATGAAACTATTATACAATGTGTAAAATACATAATCGAAATATTCTTTATGCATATACAGAAGTATAATTTTCTAATTATACAAATTTGAATTTTTATGAATTAACTGTTTTAGCTGCTATGACAAAAGAGAGTTGAATCGTACTAGACTTTTAATTATTTAGCAATTCCCCAGAGATTCCTCATAGATCAATGGAGCCTGGTAATTAAGGACAACGAGAAACTACCACTGTTGCCAAAAATATATACATAGTTTCACGATATACATGCACATGAAAAAGATAAGAACGAAAAGAGTAAAAACTCCTTATTTTTTTTATTACATTACCATGGTCATTATTAAATCTCGAAAATAATAATTGATTAATAATTAAATAATCTCGAAGGATTTTGATTGATTTGTCGGATCATTTTAAACCAAATTTCGATCATCTGTTGTGAAAGTAGATTTTCTTTTTAAAATTCTTTTCAATTTTATGCTAATATCTTTTTCCATCGAACGTATATAAATTAGTAGAATTTGTAACAGTCGATGTTGTTAAAAATTGTTTTGCAAAAGATGTACACACTTATGCATCGAAATGTGCTTCACGAGAAGGCAAATTCAAACATAGCTACTCAATTTCAGATTGTATGCGAGAAAATATTTCTCGGCTGGACTCTCTCAGGGACTATTATAATTCCTGGATTACTCATGTCGGAGCACACCACCAGCACACTGGCGGTACTTTTGCGACAATGCGCGAATCCAGCCGGTGACATCGAACATTTACCACGTGCTGCGGTTCCGGATAATTTGAAGACACGACTATACAACATGCTGCACGAAATGGAACAAGAAGTTGCTGCTTCCGTATAGAAACGTTAAGAAACAGTTACGAGAAGAATTCGAAGGATTCTCATTTATGGACAGATATATTTTCAAAAGTGTTGGATCGAACGAACGAAAGGGCGTTACGAAGTCTAATTGTTGAAATTTGGGATAATTTTATTACACGGCGGTATACTAGAAATGAAAACGAAGGAAATGTCATCGACGAATTTCTTGAAAAATTTGCGAGTAAAGGTAAACATTTCTCGTCGAAACTTAAAAAATTTCGATGAGACAATCCAACTAATTTGATTGCAATTTTTCAAAGAAATTCGCCTGACTCGTTAAAATATCTGTCTATTATGAACAATAAATACCTGGAAGTGGATTCAATCTATTTTTAGAATTTATCGACCCCCAAACTTTTATAATTTAACTTTCCACGTTTCGGTAAACTAATGAAACTTACTTGAATAAGTGCAAGTACTTAAAAAGCCTTTGTGAACTTTAGTCATTCTTCTCGTGTGAAATGTTTATAAAATAACGAGACAATTTTTTGTCCCCAGCAATTTTAAATAAGTACACCGATTAATTTAAGCGTGAAGGTAAGCGACTAATTTTTCGAATAACTGCGAAGTTAATAGGAGGGAAAGTTTGAAACTCGTTGTAATTCGAAGCGCGTTACAATGTTCGACGCGCATTAACAGATTATAACAGAAACCCTTAAACGGCCGACTTTTGTAGTTGCAACGCTGTTCGTTAAGCTTCATTGTCATTTCAGCCTTGAATATTGATTTACGTTTGGTTTCGAGAGGTGAAAGAAAGCGTGAAATACGCGAGAGCTCGTGCGACTCGAAATTTTTCAATCTTAAAATACTTCCAACTTCCTACGCGAATCTGGAGGGACGAGAGGAGACGAATAATCTTTGTACTCGAAGAATATAATAAAATAAGCGACCATTAGAGGCTAGTGATAGTGATAAGAATAGAAAAGTAAACGTTAACAACGAGCACAAATACCAACTACCTTACACGTAATTGTAGCCTTACTTGTGTACTTTAAATTAAAGATCTGATACGCTTAGATAGAATTCGAAGGTATAACGATATTGTTATTTTTAGTATACGCACGTATAGCTTGAGAACTTATTAAATAAAATTGAATTAACACGAATTTAGTAACTTAATTGCAACGACGAAATTTTATAATTTAGAAGAAGAGGTGTTAGAAAATTGTATTTTGTTGCCGAGATTTTGATATTCGCTGCGATACAAACTTTGCATGTAAGAATCTATTTATAAACCGAATACTAAGCTTTAAGGTTAATCAACAAATCATAGTATTTCACAAGTTTGGACGAAAGAATTTGTTTTTAATAGAAGAGTTACTAAATCTTAATTTTGGAAATAAATAATTATTACCTTAAAACTATACGCATTTAATGCCTGTCCTTTGAATTAAAATTCTTAGTCATCAAGAATTGTAAAATAAAGAATTGCGTAAATCGAATCAAATTTTGAAGATCAATATACATTAAATTTACCATGAATTTAAAAGAAATATACAGTTTTTACTTTAAATCTAAATTACATAAATCTTCTCTATCTAAATTAATAAATTAATAAAGATTAATAACTAATTTTACATTCGTTACATTAATGTTATTATTCGTTTTAAAAATGACGCAGATTGAAAATAATTACCAATATCAATTTTTAAAATCACTAGTAAGAAAATACAATGATTTAATTTGTGTATCTAGGGATTTTGTTTCTAAAGGGTCATATTCCATATCAGACATAACCTTTATACAGACCACTGAAACCGAAACGTTTTAACTAAAGATTCGTGCTCGATAATTCAATTACAATGGAACAACTTTGCAACAAATTTGCCGAATTGATTAAATTTGATTCCTGGGGTTGCTATCCGAAAGGATATGATCGTGCAACACACGGTCCATACGATCCTTCTCGATATTACGGAAAACGTAAGTTGTATCATTTTTTGCCATTTTAATATGCGAACGACTTGATAAAATATCATTCATCTTTACAGCTGATACACCATTTAGCCAAGTAAAAATTCGTGATCTACCAGAATGGTTTGCCAGACGCGAAAAAGGATTAAAACCATTCGCATCGCTAATTTCACGAGGTATTTTATTAAATAAAGTGCTCTTATCATGGCTTAAAAATTACATAACACTTTTGCTGCAATTTGTATCCGACTATTAATATATATGTCAATATCATTGAAAATATTGAAATAGAAATAATTTCTTTAATATTCACAATCAAGTGTAACTTATAATATAGAGCAAAAAATAAAAATTAATTGCAGTTAAATTGTTGCTCTACAATAATCTACATTTAGTTTCATTGAAATGATAGAATTTAATCTAATTGTTATAAACTTGCAGCTCACTGGCGATGGCAAATGAGATATATGCATCCTAAAAAAGGAACGGCAGCTCCACTGTGGCAGCTTATTTTTGCTGGTATGACAGTTGGCTACATTGCGAATTATATGCGTCTCAGTAAGTTAATATATAATAAATTTGCATAATTCATTGTTACAAAATAATGAAAGAATACTATTTACATTACTATGTTTTCATTTCCAGGGGGTCACAGACATTATAAATATCATTAATATATTATTAAAAACATCCTCAGTTGAAATAGAGTAATACTATAACATACATTAGTTAACAAAAATAATGTCAAAACACTGCATTGTCTGTAATGTGAAATAAATACTGTTTAAACATTTAACTATATATGTGTAATATGTACAATATAATATTCTATTCTATTCAGAACAGAATTTAATATATATATGTATATATATCGTGATTTGCTTATGACACTGCCTTCATTATAATATTTATATTTTATCATTTAAAAATTTACATTTACGTAAACTATTTTATAAAAATTATCCTATTTACAATGAATATTATTTAATTTTTAAAATAATCTTAATATGTTGTACAAATTATGAAATAATATAAATATTGAAATATAATATAAATAATCATTTACAAGTTATAATTATTTCTAGTACAATTTTATAATTATATAATCTTTTATTCTAATATAAATATGAATCTTATAAATATAATCTTTTATTCTAATATAAATTTGAATTCGTAATAATATTCCAACGAATTTCCAACGTTCGAACAAAATATATCAATAAATCAAATTAGCTTATATATATTGTAATAATATGAAAAATAATAAATATATACCTTAAATTTACACGAAGTCTTTTTATTTCGATTCAAATTCTCGAAACTAATGAAATCACTTTCATCACTCAAAATTCTAACGTATCGAAGTTTAAAAGATTTAAATAATGTCACCTGATCATTATATGGCACAAAATACGAAACTACGTAATACCAAAAATTTTAATCATATTGCATATTTGAATAATTTTGCATTTAATGTGTCAAATGTATTCAGTGTTTTACATACCTTTCATGATTAAGCAGTTTTTAATTGTTTTAGGAGAAACAAAAGTTTCTCATATTTTTAAATGCGTTTTGTACTAATAGACATATTTCAGTTGAAAAATGATGCATTTGGCAATATAAAATATTGAATAAATCATATGTTAACAATATAAAATAAATAAAAGATAAAATATAAATATATTTTAAATATAGAATTTTCGAAACAATGTGAAAAAAAAATATAAATTACCAAAAAATTGAATTATGCAAATATTTAATTGTATGATACTTTTAGAAGTAATAAAAAAAAGTAATAAGAAAAATAAATATATACTTAGTATTCTTGAATTGTAAAATAATTTTGCGATATGGATTACAAAGTGATTTTGAAAAAAATTAATGCACATAATAAATATATGTACGCGGCATGATTTCGTCCTACGCACGAAGCGTGAAGATTGTAATCGTTGACGAAGACAACGTTGATTGGTTAATCGATCTACATGATACAAATAATCAGCCAATGAGAGTAAAATTAGGGGACAAAACTCAGGTTCCTCAGCAATATGGCTGTCAGTATAAATTTGATGCTTGAACATGCGTTTCTCTCCGAAAAATTTGACAAGTAGTCTATCTATTTGTCGACTTTTTCGAAATATACAACGTAATGTGATTTTTGGTAAATCAATACAGTGGGAAATGGCTATGCGGGTTAGTTAAAGCGTAATAATAAAATAAACTATATTTTAAACTCAGGTATGTTTAAGCGTTCGTTCATTACTATTTATTTATATATCCATATTGTGTTTTTTTACAATATCTTTGAAAATATTATGTTTCACTTAATTTTCTTAATTTATACCATTTTCTCCAGATTTTACATTTCCTAAATCTCCGAACTTGTTCACCGATTTAAAAAAAAACGCATCCTCGCAAATGTCATCTATCATCTTTACTTCATTAATCTGACTACACACAAACTTTCATTCATTCTTAAGCTTGACAATGGAGTTTTCCAATATAGATCAATTTCTTTTTCTCTATCAAATAACAGAGTAAATAACAGATAATACGCTGTTTTTACACTTCATTTTATTTTAGATAAATTCCGTATATTAGCTATTAAATTTTGTAATGTCTAATAATAAATATACGTTTAATAATTGCTTTGTCTATGTTTCTAATGTGTTTCTTTTTTAAATATTTGTAAATATGTAACTTTTTCTTGTAAATATGTGACTCATTTTTAATGATAATTTATTCCTTATATGTTAGTAGATATGCACATATATATGTACATATATATATATATATATATATATATATACTATTATTTTGATTTTAGGCATTTACAATTGTTGATTGAACATCACTTGTAAACATGACATCAAGGTAAAGCATTGACAATTATTATATTAAAATAAAATGTATAAAATAATATATTTACATTTGTGTAAAAATAAACTGTTTATTGCATTATAATATAATATCAAACATTAATGTAACATTAATAAAATGTTATTCTTAAAATTTGTGTGTATTTTATATAAAAAATATAATATAATGATTGTATTTAATAAATAAATATATTTGTCTGATTAATATTTTTAAATCTTATGTTTATAATATCAATAAAATTCTATAACATCACTATATTTCTATTTTATGTAATAATAAAGAGAGATTGACAAATGTGCATAAGAATATTAGCAAATAATCATATCTATCTATAGTTAACTTGATGACATGATTGCATATATCATAATGTATGGGTTTCTATTAGGCTGGACCGATTATTTATACTATTGGAAACAGGGACAAATGCTGTAACTAAAAGAGCTGCAGCGCAACAATTAGGAGAAGCACAGAGATTACACCCTCATGATTTACATCATTTACTAGCAAGGGTTTCTATCCTTTTAAAATCTCTACAATGGGATACCAGAGTTTCAGCTGCACAGGCTGTACAAGCTATACTTGCTCAAGTTCCTGTTTGGGATCCACAACCTATCGAAGAAGAAACACGTACAGGTAATTAATTTTATTTTCTGATATTATTTGTATGTAGTAAGTTTGGTTGTTAATATTAAAATTTTCAACCTGTAGAGGATGGAGAAACAAAAAGATCAAATAATAAATTAAATTTGGAAGACTTTGATATGGAAAAGGTTTTAGCACGTAGTTCATATCTTATTGGATCAGAAGGCAGTGAATATGATTTAATTACTGCTGATGGGGAGCAAATGCTACTTTCCAATCAAGAGGAAAAAATTGCTGCTAAATTGGGCCTTCATCCGCGATTAATGGGAGTTGATACATCAGAATTATTTACCACTGAAGATCTTACTCCAGTAGTATTACCACCTACCTCAAATACACAGACTAAATTATCTGTGAATGAAACATTAAAACAACCTGGTGGTCTTAGTAGACGCGAAATGAATAGAGCTAGGCGTAAGGTAATACATAATTGAATTACTAAAACATGTTCTCATTGGTACTAATATAATAAGATAATCTAAAATGATACTAATTTTTTGATAGGCACGACAGTCCGTTTTAAAACAACGTTCACGGGAGCCTGACGATTATCGCAATAGCGAAGAATATCAGAACAATTTAAATGCTCAATCTCCTATCAATAGTACAGGCGAGTCACTAAATAAAAAAATAAAATTAGAGGAAGTGATTTCGTCAGAGATCGGCGTTAATTACAGTACACAGACTGAATCAAACAACGGAGTACCAGATGGTACAGGTTGCTGGCCAGATTCTCTAATAGATTGGCCTCTGGAATCGTTTGCAGAAAGTCTTTGTCAAGATTTATTTAGTCAAAAATGGGAGATAAGGCATGGAGCAGCAACTGCTTTACGGGAACTCGTAAAACTTCATGGGCAAAGTATGAAAAATGTTAATAATTATAATGTTAACACGAAAAAAAGTATAAAAATAATATAATATTAATTGAAATTTGATACAGGTGCAGGTAAATCAAGGGATCAAACTGCAGAAGAAATGGCTGAAAATCATTATCGATGGCTTGTTGATGCCGCTTTACGACTACTATGTGTCTTAGGATTAGATAGATTTGGAGATTTTGTTTCTGATCAAGTAGTTGCGCCAGTACGAGAGACGTGTGCTCAAGCACTAGGTTCTCTTTTGTTACTAGTGCCAAATCAAAAAGATAATGAAAATAAAAATAGGGGAATTATAGGAATACTTTCAGTTATGTTAAAATTGTTAGAGCATGATGAATGGGAAGCAAGACATGGTGCCCTACTTGCACTGAAATATTTACTCGCTGTACGAGATGATCTGTTAGATGATATACTACCAAAAGTATTTCCAGCCATTATGCAAGGTCTTTCCGACCCGGTCGATGATGTAGGCGCTGCTGCAGCAAGCGCGCTTATACCAGTAGCATCTGCTCTACCACGTTTATTAAAACCATCAGAACTAGAAGCAATTGTAATTCGCCTTTGGGAACTTTTACACGAACAAGATGATTTAGCAGCAGCATGTAATAGTTTTATGGGATTACTTGCTGCTATACTTTCGTTGTCTTCGGCACGCGCTTGTCTCACACCTCAGCCATTGTCGCAAGTAAAGTTTATATTAATATAAGCATCATATTTTTTGTTATTTAACTCTAATATTAATCCAACATGGTTCTAGGTTTTACCACGATTATGGCCATTCCTTAGTTATTCTAGTTCGAGTGTACGTAAAGCCACCTTACAAACATTACAAACATTAACCGGAGACGACGGTGCTCATAATGAGAATAAAAAAGAGCGATGGGGCGAAGGAGGCGGACTTGTATTGCAAGAAGCTCTTCGTCATGTTTTTCAACGAGTGTTAATAGAACACGTAGTTGCCATACAAGACGTAGCTGAACGTGTTTGGGAAAATCTAGTCGTACAAAGTGATCTCGAGCTTTTATTACATGCAGCGTGTCCTCTTGTCAGCACGTGGCTCTGTCTTGCTATGCAACCGGAACACGTGCCATTTAATCCGAACTTACTAATGATAGTAAGCACTTCTAATAAAGGAGTTAAATGTAATCAAGCTGTTGGTATTTGCGATGGACAGGCAGATGTCAGTAATAACGAAGAAAATAATACTGTCGGCGGAAATGTAAAATCCATGTCTGAATTGAAAGTTTATATCGGTGGAATCGAAACGGTAGCTCAAAACATAAGGAAATTGAACGTAGTTCAGGCTCGTTGTAGAGCGGGACGAATGTTAGGATTGTTATCGCATTACGTAGTACAACCAGCACCGGGTGTTATTTACACACCGGATATACCTAGTCCTTCACTTTGTTACGCTAAAGTATTACTGGCACACCTTAATTCGCGTTCGGCATTACAACGCACCGTTGCAGGTTTGACGATGTCTCATTGGGCGACTGTAAATAACATGAAAACACCTGCAATACCAGATATTTTAAGGTATAAAGTCTAAAATCTTCTTATCTTATATTTGTTTGATATAATATAATAATAATAATAATATGTTTGCTCAAAAGGAAGAAACTATTAGAGTGTTTGAACGAATGTGTATACTATGACGAAATCGCCACATCTTTTACTCGCCTATTGCACGATAGTCGTGATTACATTGCCACTCTCAAACATTATAAATTGCCTGTTTCTATCGAAACAAATGCATCGGGAGTGATGACCCTCGATCAAATTGCAAGTCTTGCAGGGAAACCAATTTCGAAACTTTGTGCCATGGGCAGTACGACGAACTCCGGAGGATCTAATGGAAACGTTAACAGCAATCCTAGCACGATTAAATTGAAACCAAAGTTGGTCGAAAGTTTAGAAGAAAGGCGAAGAGCATTAGAAGTGGGGGCCGCTGATACAGCAGCCCAGCAGCTGTCGTACAATGTTATGTCAATGGCGGCACTCGCTGGCGCTGCAACAATGTTACATTGTCTTCCTTCATCTCCACAACCTCTTAATCCATTGGTAAAACCATTAATGGAAGCTATTAAACGTGAAGAGAACGAAGAATTACAAAAACTGGCTGCAAAGCATTTGTCTTATCTAGTTGATCTTTGCGTAGATAGAAATCCTTCTCCTAATACAAAGGTTTGCACAGAAATATGATTAATGTGATTAGTACAAATAGTTGTTATATTCTTTTTGAATAATTTAATCTAATTTAACATTATAGATATCAACCAATTTATGTACATTCCTATGCTCGGATAGTGAATTCACACCTCGTGTGAATCGTAATACGGACACAGATCTGTTTGACGGGATTCTTACTTTAAACAATAGACAGAAATATGCTGAAAGAGTAGCTTATAACCGAGGAGCCAACAGCGGACCTGGTGGAGGCAGAGGGCCTGGCCGACCACCGACAACTGAAATTCCTTTAGAAGAGCTACTTGCTTGCGAAGAACCCGAAGCCAAAGCTGCTAGGACACGTCGTCGTGGAGCTACCTTGGCACTTACTGCTATAGGTTTGTAATACAAAGTCTAATCTGATATAAACCTATTATATAAATTTACGATACTGCTTTTGTAGCTACCCTGTTTGGTGCACAATTACCTACACGTTTGCCACATCTTTGGGAACTAATGTTACCAAATATATTACGAGAAGAAGACAAAATTGATGGCCGTGAAAATACTCAAGAAGAAGTGAATCAATTAATTTTTGGTTTGCAAGTTTTAGAAGTTATGACTCCCAGTCTTGATAAAGCTTTGCTGCCTCCTGCTTTAGAATGCCTCTCATGTTTATGTAAATTATTGGCTCATCCTTATAAAGCTGTTAGACACATGGCAGCCAGATGTATCGCTGTACTAGCTACGTTAGATGCGGAGAAGGTAATGCTTCAAGTTAATATAATCAATGTCAACTTAATGATTAAATCTTAATCTCAAAAAATTTTATTCCAGATAATACTGTACGTAACACGCCGCGTAATACCACTTCTCGAAACAACCGGTGGAGAGAAAATATATTCAACAACTGTAACAGCACCAAATGAAGTTGATTCAATAAGACAAGGTGCAGCTGAATCGTTAGCGTGTCTCGTCGAAAGTTTAGGAGTTCATATTGTTCCGTACGCTATATTGTTTATGGTTCCTTTACTTGGACGCATGAGTGATCAGAATCAGGCTGTAAGATTAGCTTGTAGTGCCACGTTTGCAACACTCGTACAACTTTTACCCCTTGATCCTGGTGCGATTACGGATCCACCAGAATTAGTGTAAGTTTAAATTTTATTAACAAGCGTATATATTCAATGTATATATTATAAATTTTTTAAATATTCTAGAGAAAAGAAAGCACAAGAGCGGCGGTTCTTAGAACAACTTTTGAATCCACGCAGTATTCCAGATACCGAATTAGTTATTCCAGTAGCTGCAGAATTGCGTTCGTATCAACGACAAGGTTTGAACTGGTTAAACTTCTTAAATCGTTACCGGCTTCATGGAGTTCTATGTGATGACATGGGCCTCGGAAAAACGTTACAAACTCTTTGTATATTAGCACTGGATCATCACCGTAACCCTCATGCTCCGCCAAGTTTAGTAGTGTGTCCACCAACTCTGACTGGTCACTGGGTGTATGAAGCAGAAAAGTTCTTCGAAACCAAAGATCTCTCGGTGTTGCAATATGCTGGTACCCCGCCGGAACGTGAAAAATTACGTCCAAAAGTTACTTATCACAGGCTCGTTGTTGCAAGTTACGATATAGTGCGTAAGGATATCGATTACTTCGAAACTCGACAATGGAACTACTGTGTGCTCGACGAAGGCCACGTTATCAAAAATGGAAAAACGAAAAGTGCGAAAGCAACTAAACGATTGCACGCGAATCACAGACTTATACTCTCGGGAACACCAGTACAAAATAACGTACTTGAACTATGGTCCTTGTTTGACTTTTTAATGCCAGGTTTCTTGGGCACTGAAAAACAATTTGCGGCGAAGTATTCGCGTCCTATACTAGCCTGTAGAGAACCAAAAGCTGGCCCGAAAGAACAAGAAGCGGGAGCCTTAGCAATGGAAGCACTTCATAGACAAGTAATTTTTTTTCTTTTTTTTCTCTTTTTTTTTTGTTATATACATTATGTTTTAGTTTTGTATTTAAATAATTTATAAGTTTTTGTAATTTTTCATTGCACAGGTTTTGCCATTCTTACTTAGACGAAATAAGGAAGATGTCCTCCAAGATTTACCACCCAAAATTACGCAAGATTATTATTGTGATCTATCACCCTTACAACGTATGCTATATGAGGATTTCCGTACTCGACATTCTGCAAGTTTATTATCCAGTACATCGTGCACTTCAACTGGAAATGATGCACATGGTGGTCATGTTTTCGAAGCATTACGATATCTACGTAATGTTTGCAATCATCCGAAATTAGTATTAAGTCAACGACATCCGTTATACACAACAGTTAGTGTCAACATGACACTATTAAAAATGTCTCATTTGTAATTTTAAATTAGCAACTTAACAATTGTTTCTAGGTATCCAATACATTGAAGCAAAAAAAAAGTACGTTAGCAGAGATAGAACACGGAGCCAAGTTGCCTGCATTAAAACAGTTGTTATTAGATTGCGGTATAGGACAACCACAGCAACAACAATGTCGTAATTCTGCAGCTCCTGGTACTACACCAGATAATCAACCACCGCAGCAACAACAATTAGTGAGCCAACATCGAGCTCTAATTTTCTGTCAATTGAAAGCAATGTTAGATATCGTAGAAAAAGATCTTCTTCGTACACATCTACCAACTGTTACATATCTTCGTCTCGATGGAAGTATACCAGCAACGCAAAGGCATTCCGTAGTGGCACGTTTCAACGCAGACCCATCGATAGACGTGCTTCTGCTCACGACTCAAGTCGGTGGTCTTGGACTGAATTTAACTGGTGCAGACACTGTTATATTCGTGGAGCATGATTGGAATCCTATGAAAGATCTTCAAGCGATGGATCGAGCACATCGTATTGGTCAAAAGAAAGTGGTGAATGTATATAGGTTAATCACGAGATCAACAGTAGAGGAAAAAATTATGGGTCTGCAAAAATTCAAGCTTCTCACTGCAAATACTGTAATTTCGCCAGAAAACGCGTCTCTAGAAACGATGGCAACCGATCAGGTAAAATACATAAAGTTGAATGTATCAATTTACATAGTTATAACTATTTCGACAATAAAAATTTTTATAATAACAAAAATGTATTATGTATGATCTTCTGATATTTTTATATTTCTTATTTTATAAAAGTTGCCCCAAGCCCAATTAAATAGTTATAACTATGCACATATATACTTTCGAAATATTATCAAATTATCAAAGAAATTTCAATTGACGATAAATTTTATTTGTAATAATTTTTTATAGTTGCTAGATTTATTCTCATTGGACAATGGCAAAGGCAAAAGATCGGAAATACAAGATGATGCCATGTCTAAAATTACTGGGTTGCCAGGCATTAGCCGCTCTGTTTTAGAAATCCTCCCTGAATTATGGGAACAACAACAATATGATGATGAATACGATTTCGACTCATTTTTATCTACTTTGAAGGCTGATAACCAGTGAGCTTATAATTTTCATTGAATACATATTATGTAAATACACATACATATTTAAAAGTTGATCACAAACAAACATAATAACAATTTGGACCTGACAGCAAAACAGTGATTTTAATTTTATGGACTAAAAATGACAAATATTCAATGAATATGTAAAAGAATATACATATTAAACACAGACAAAAAGAATGAAACAAGCGTAAGAGAAACTCAGATAAGTAATATCGCGAATAATATTAATTAAGTACTACAAGTAAGCGAGTTTTGTTTATTTATAATAACTTATAAAAATGTCGATACAATTACAATTCCGTATTTGTACCAAACAACACCATAGTTCATGTTTATTTATATTATACTAATTTTTTTCTTTATACCACTGTTTCTTTATACCACCACAGCTCAACCGATAAAAATGGCAATGTTAATTGTCTTTTTCTTCCCTTCTGTTCTATCTGCTACCAAATACCATTGAATAGAAACCAATTTCCCAAACGAAATAATTTTTAGTATAGTTC
This sequence comes from Melipona beecheii, assembly GCA_032399605.1. NCBI lineage: Eukaryota > Metazoa > Arthropoda > Insecta > Hymenoptera > Apidae > Melipona > Melipona beecheii. The sequence continues at coordinate 8,687,051 of JAUCMO010000507.1, forward strand.
TCAGTTATCACAATTTCGTTACTGTTCACTTCATAGTTTCGATAAACATTGTGAATCCAAATTCCCAGCCGCGAATATATTATGAGGATCTAAGTGTGCTTTCGCCGCTCTATAAAGGGACACTCCCGCTTTTCCTACCGCATCCGCGTAAAAGCAAGAACGTAATTTCCCTACACCATGATGATGAGATAGAGAGCCACCGTTTGCAAGAATTTCCTGGCGGGCAATGTGTTCAATAGCCTCGTAAGTATCCATCGGGTTCAAAAGGCTCTTGTAATTGAATGCCATATAAAAGTACACACAACAACCGGCATCGTAAGTCTGCGTAATGCGACAAGAGATAAGATACCGTTCAATACCACGCGAATAACACTCTCTGATAACACGAGATTTCACATTTCTACACAACGACAGCGCACGATTCCAGGAAACAGACGTCTCGAATGACTCCGCTAATACGTAGTACTCGAGACCGAGATCTCTGATATAGGCTATGACAAATGTTAAGAGATAACCTCGTTCACCATTCGTTTCCCCTGCTGGAACACCATTGTGTTTCTTCGCGATGTTGTAAATCTTTTGTTCCTGCGCTGCCACCTCCGCAGTCGAGCTACCTTCGAACAATAAGGTAGCGACACATATTTGGTCCCATTTAAAACGTTTTATCCTAGTGATGTAAGCTTGTTTTAATCCTTGTAAAATTAAACCACCCCAGCTGGGTTTTGGTCGCAACATTTGACCAAACTGGAATTGCTCATTGTCAACCAATCGTATACTAGTCGGCTGACATCGATTCTTAGCTACCTGTTTGTAAAAATGATACAACTTTTTTTATGACAAACAACTACAATATATTTAATGTTAATTTTCAAATATATCAATCAATATTTTTCATGTAGTTAAGAACGTTCATCAAATCTTAGAAAAAAATTCAACAAAAAGAAGATTTGTATACATATATATAAGACTATACTCGTAATTTATTTTTTATAATTTAAATTATACAGTAGAACTTCCATTGTCCAGAGATAAATTCGGATAATACAGAGAAATGAATTTAATAATGTAAAATTTTAGCAAGTAACTGTATTCAAATTTTCCTGGTACAAAGAAATTATTGTTTTTCATATCAGTTTTTTTTTTTTTTTTTCACGATAAAGAACAAAACATTTTAAGAAATGAAAACAGTGGCGACGCGATATCGCAATCGGCTGATCATGATAAGTACATATTTCATAAACTTCAAAACGTCTCGGATAACACGGGGAGTTTCAGTTGAATAAGGCTCGGATAACCGAGGTTCTACTGTATACAGCTATTGAATTAACGAAAATTCACCTCACGCATCGCTGACACGCCAGCTTGGAAATTTGGGAAAACTATGCTACCGTATTTGACTACATTTGGCAATGGTCTAATTTTGATCACCACTTCCGTAACGACGCCCAATGTTCCCTCGCTACCAAGGATCACATGGTCGAAGTCAGGACCGCAGGAAGCTCGTGGTACTAATATACCCCTTTCCAATGTTATGTCCGGATCCTCCGTTCTGCCGGTGACCATTCTCACTCTTACAACTAGGTCTTCGATGTTCCCATATCGATTTTTTTTCATGCCGCTCGCCCTCGTTGCCACCCATCCACCTAAACTGTTCTTTCAAAGAAATACAGTCGATCATGCGGCTAGTAGTTTTGTACAACTATCGATGCAAATAACTATTTGACATACATTTTTATCGTACACGATATATCGTACGATAATAAAGATTTTATTCATGAAAATAGTAAAAGTGAAACTCAAGTGCTAAGCACTTCGTGATTTTCATTCTAAATTTTAGTTCTTCGAATAAAAGCAAAATATCGTATAGTTCTTTTTTTTTTTCACATTTCTGACGTAGAAACGTCAATTACGTCAAAACACAAACATTTGTATATTTTACGACATTTGGTTTCATCGCGACCTTCAAGATACTTAGCATCTTCCTAATGCACACAATTAAATGCGTCAAAATCAATAATTATCTCATTTAAATGAAATAACATTTTGCGTTAAGGCAAGTCTGCACTAATGTTTGTACAGAAATTAATTTTAAATGTACAAAAAGTAAATTTTGTAACGTATTAAGTACGACGATTACGTGTTAACATTGCACAAAGCGTCGTAAAACTGCACGTCTACAAAAAATAAATTTTGTAACGTATTAACTACGACGATTACGTGTTAACATTGCACAAAGCGTCGTAAAATTGCAAGGGTTTGTATTCAATACTGAAACAATATTGGCGATCAGAAAAAACGGGTTTTCTGTCTTAATAGCATCGTGTACCTAGAAAATTCGTAAGAATCAGGTTCATGGCCAGATGTCAGACCTTGAAGTCGCAGTTGCTTCTCCAGGTCCTGACCGATAATACCAGCCTCGCAACAGGCAATTAAGTTTCCTCTGTCTATCCACAGTATTCTATTCATTTGCGACGTGTCCAACAATATTATCGTTCGTCGTTCATTCTTCGGGCACGAGGCAGCACCGCTTACGCTCGTTCCACCACCGAATGGGATACAGACAGATCCATATCGAGCACACAATTTAATTATTTTTACGACGTCTTCGTGGCATTCTAGAAATACGCAGACATAAATGTTTATTATATTCGACACTTTCACGATATAGAAAAAATTTTGGAAACATTAAGTTCGTCATCATTTCGAATGATCGAAAAATCTTTGATAAATTTGAATTATTAAAAAGGTGTAGAGAAATGGAGGTAATTAATTTACGAATCTTGGAGAAACATATCGACGAATCTGGAAATTTTTAAAAGTCTGGAATATTTGGAAGAATGAAATTTTCCAGACGTAATGCGAGGAAGTTATAAAAAAATCTATCCACGACATAGAAAACTGGTTTTTTCGTATAAAACGAAGAAATCTTCGCATGAATTTGTCTTCTGTTTTCCGATTCATAATCATTACGCAGGTCATGAATAAATATGTACATGTATGTATGTATGTCGACGATTGATGCACTAGTATAGAGAAGCTAAATTAGTCATAGTCTGAGAATTCACTTGCAGGCATTTACATATTCTCATCGACCATTTTAAGGTATAATACGAACAAGTATAGTCATTTGGACAATTACAGACAATTCAAAACGAAAAACGAAAGAAAAAAAAAAAATTGTAAAATATATCATAATTTTATTACATTTTTCGTATGCGTATCAAGTTTACGACATGTACGGTTTAGCACTCTTGAATTGCAATGCATTTTAACTTCCTTATCGATCTTTTCTACATATAAATAAAACATAAACATTTGTCTAAACGATTTAGATCTTTAGAGAAGTTTAGCAATCTACGAAAATGCAAAGTTCGACGGTGGTAAATTTGAATAATCAGTAAAAAGGTAGTGATTTTACATAATTGAAGAAATATTCGGAAGAGAAAATTAAACAAGCTCGTTCGTGCATCTGTATATTCGTTTGATTTAACTCATTCGCACAATTCGTGGTGGAATAATGCAGAGATATGTTCGGAAAGTTATAGGACGAAACTAAGTCAAGGTTCGAGAGTGCCATAGGTTCATCCACTATTCCTGTACAGTGTAGTACTTAGCTAACGTCAACTTCAAGTTTACTTTCAAATCAAAGGGAAAAAGTTTCAATGATAAATATAAATCTCCGTTTAGAATGACGTTTGAACGGGAGAGTTTAAACAAGGAACGGGCATTCGAACGAAGGATCATTTTAATTAAGTGTTATTTTAATTCAAAATTTTAATTCAAAAAAAGAATATGAGCTACATAGAAAATCCCATTCCAATAATTTCTATATGCGTGCAATTGGTAAAATTTAATAATAAATTAAAATTCGATGTTACTCACTCGGCCAAAGAACTACATCCGGTATTCGATCGAACGATCCATGTTTGAGGAGATAAATTTCTCGGAGCGTGTGTCCGTGTGCCCTGATCAATCGATCTATACCCTTCAACGAATATTCGATGTTTAACTGTTTAATCGCCTCCAATACTTCCGAGGAAATGATCGGTTCTGGCAGATCTGTCGGCATCGACTGAGACACGTTCCTTTTCGTCGGGTCTATGCCAAACATGTTTATTACCCACTGTGTGAAATACGGAAGTTGCTTGTTGCCAATCGGATACCTGTAAATATTCCATTTGTAAATGTCAACAGTAAAAAATTGAACAGACATCAATATTACGTTCATTTTATTTCGGTTTCACTTAAGAAGTAAACAGAGTGAAAAAAGAACGTTCCCTGTTGCACTGTATTACGAGTATTACGTTTGTATTTGTTTAGTCAACAACATATCTCACAGACTGGACGTGATAAGGGACTTGATAAGTTAGCCTAGTAGTTATGAATGATCTAACTAAAGAAAATGAAATACCATAAGAATACCATCGTATTTTGTAATATTTCATGCGATTAATCATTTTGATCAATTTATGTTTAGGAGTCATTTAGCTTTTAAAAATGAACAAAAGCACGATTAACTGTCTTAAATAAAAGTCAACGCATGTACTTATAAAATTATAAATTTTTTGCAATATCACCTAAACAAAATTGCATTTTTACGATTTTGTTAATTCATCGTGTTACGTCACGTACTTGTCATAGAGAATGTTTGAGATCGTAACACGTGAGTTTTTTAGAGACGCATTAGAATCAATTTGCTGAACAGAAAATGGTAAACGAAACTGCACATTTCGAGAGTGAAGCAAATACAGAATTTTAGTATTTCCTAGATGCATGTTCTTGACGTGTACTTGGAATAATAAATTTTCAAACATTGTCTTAATGGACGTTATCTCAGTTTAATTTCAAAATCCATCTTATATCCGCTACTGGTATATATTTATTTTTTCCGTGTCTCGAAATCTAAAAAAAATGTTGTTGAAAAGGAAAGACAAACACTCGAATTTTGATAATTTATATTTAAAGAAACATGATTTATCTAAATTTCGTTTAATTTGTGGCATACGCTGAAATTTATCAATGTAAAAGTAGTTAAAAAGTTTTAGTGTATTATTTGTCACTGATTAATATTTAAACCACATAACTTTAATTTTAGTTTAGCAATTAAGACTGTGATTTATCTCCTTCAAATAATCGGCTTGTATCACAGATTAAATATTACAAATTAAGCGTAAAAAAAAAAGATTATTTATATACACGTAAAAATATAAATTATATGCCAATTATAGTACATTTATTGTTAGTAGTAAAAGTAGCTTTTTGTCAAAACGATCTGGTTCTTTTAAGTTAATCAATTTTATGAATGAAATATGAATGAATTATAAAAATACAGCATGCTTTAAACGATTATATCTTTATTCTTTCCTCTTCAACCTAAACGATGCAATAAATATCACATTTGTTTTACGATAAAAGTTAATAAATAAATCAAATAATAAAATCAATTATACGGATTCCATCGTTGAATACAATTGCAGAATATAAAATTTACAAAATTTACAACCATTCGACGTCGGTTTACTACGTATCGGTTTTAAAATTTATTGCAACAGAAATTCGTTGAAATATCAATTATCTATGTAAAAATTAAATGGAAAAGTGTGTTTAAGCAAATGAAAGTACTTAATTCGCTAATGTTTACGCTGAAACTAATTTTCTGTTTCTATCCAACGATATCAAGTATTTTAATCGGCTTATGCGATAAGCATAACTATTAGTTCATATAAGCCTAAGTGCTCCTAATTGTGGAATGGTGTAATCTTTTATAGCGACGAAATTACGCTTTCTTTACGTGCAAATAAAAATTAAGTTATCGTAAAAAGAATCGCAGAAAGAAGATTGAAAGTTAATTAAAAAGAAACGCGCAACGAAAAAATATACAGTAAGAACATATCATTCCATTTTGATAATAACAGGATATATATGTAAAAAGCGAATTATTGCGCAATGAAATTAAAATAATAAATTAATGAATTAAATAACGGATAAATATATATAAACAAATATATGTTTATTTATTCATTAATTTATTCAATATACAGAATGTTCCACGTAACGTTTTTCACGATTTTTCAAGTACTTGCGATAATCTGTTGATCAGTTTCGATTGGCTATACAGTGGAACAAGAAAAATTTCAAAAAATTTTTTTTCTACAATTGTTTTTTATTAACTCACCTTCGTTTTTTTAAATGGCACTTTATATTTTTGAGTTGATAGCATTGTAACTCGTATCTAAACGAATTCAACGACCTGGTATACCATGACCAGGTATGTTCTTGTAGGATGTTCTTGAAGGCGAAGAAATGAAAATGTCAACAATTATCAGCACTAATGGGTGACAATAACTTGTATTTATTATCAAGACTCGAAATTACATTCAATTCAGGAACCTTGAGTAAATGTTGTACTACTAGAAACTTATCTAAAACCTTATCTATCAACTGTCGACAATTTACAACAAAAACAAATGTCAACTTGTGATAACTTAGCTATTAAGACAGTTCTTGTGTTTAGTCTTGACTTGTCACGAGAACAAATCGTATTTTAATATTAAATATCAAAAATGTATTCTAATAGTGAAAAGATTGATATGTTGCTAATACTTGGCGAATGTAAAAGAAATGCACGTGAAGCAGAGAGACACTATTCATCTGCACAAACATTTTATAAATTGAATAATTGAAAAAAATTTACGAAATTATGGAGAATTTGAAAAGAAAAAGAGAAGCAAATCATCTAGAATTACAACCAAAGGCAATACTGTTACTGTTTTAACACATGTAGAAAGAAATCTGCTATAATTCGTGTAATTAGTGCTGACTGATTTATCTAAGAGTTCCGATCATAAAAAATGATAATTATCATCCGTACAAAATTAGCAAAGTACAACATTTACGCGAAACTGAATCACAACGTCGTTTTCATTTTATAGTTCTATAAAATTCTATGAACGAATGAATGCAAATTTTCTGATAATGGTATAATTAACTGTCACAATGATCGTTTCTGATTTAAAGACAATTTTCACTGGTTTAGAGAACATAATTTGCAAAATTGTAGTGAATGCTTGGTGTGGACTAGTACACGGTCATTTAATTGGACCTTATTTTTATGAACATAATTTAACATCTCAAACTTATTTAAATTTTCTTTCCACTGCAAAGGCTTCCATGCAAAGGTTTCCAAATGATATCAGCAGCGTAATTATTTCCAACAAGACGGTTGCTCACGTCATAATGCTCGAATCATTCATAACTACTTAAACTTAAAGTTTGAAAAACATTGGTTGGGCACTTATGGTTCTATTGCTTGGCCACCACGATCCCCTAATTTGTTACCATTTGATTTTTTTTTTCTATAGGGTCATCTGCAGTCAATAGTTTATGCTGTTCCAATACAAAATATGGAACATTTAAAGCAGCAAATCGTACAGCATGCGAAGTTCGCAACGACAGTATCGTAAGAACAACCAATACAAACTTACTACGTAGAGAGGAAGTGTGCCTACAACAAAATGTATTTCAATTCGAAGATTTGTTGTGAATTTTTCACGAAATCGTTTCCATTCAATTACTCAAGGTTCCTGAATTGAATGTAATTTCGAGTCTTGATAATAAACACAAGTTATTGTTACCCACTCATGCTGATTTTTTGTTGAAATTTTCATTTCTTTGCCTTCAAGATCATCCGAAGGTCATGGTATACTAGGTCGTTGAATTCGTCTAGATACGATCTACAATACTATTAAGTCAAAAATATAAAAAACAAAGGTGACCTTGACAATTATCGAAAAAAAAATTTTTTTGACATTTTTTTTTGTTGCACCAAGTTATAATCAATCGAAAACTGATCAACTTTTCTGATTCAACTTCAAAACATTTTTTTTGTCAGGTTATTTCGTGAAATTACATGGGACACCCTGTATATGCAAATAGTTTTTTTTTATGCAACTATATATCATGAAACAATATATTTATTCTTACATAAATATTTATATGCGAATATTAATGAAAAAGGGATTTAAATACTGATAAAGAACTTACTTGTCGCCAGTGAACTCGATGATATATTTTTGATTCATACGAAATTCCGAGTCTTTATATCCCCAACCATTCCATTTGAGTATCTTTTGCCTTTAAAAATCCAAAAAGATACGATAAATTAACATATCGTTGCCATTTGAATTTTTATCTTGAAAGAGATAAAACAAAGTGGAAAGACGTATTTGTACACCCTTGGCGCGCGCGTTTCTCGCACCACGTGACTGATCCAACCAATCGGTAGAAATAGCATTAGCCTCACAGACAGTAAGCACCCGGTAAATAAATCGAAACTTTTATCGAAAAAAAATTTCAGACAATAGCAAAAAGAACAGAAAAAAACGAATCGTCACAATGTTCTCGCCGTTTGTCACACGAACGAATCGCAGTATTCGCGGGAGAGATCGCGACTGTCATCAAAATGGAAAAAAATATTATCGATCGATTTCTTTTCTCTTTCACGCTCAAATAGTGTAAGGGGGTGCTTTAGGTCCGCAACATCTGCCGATGAGTCAGCTAGTAGTTCGGACCCGAGGCGTGGCTGTAAGTAATTTAACACGAATCACGTTCTCGCGAACGACACTTTATCGCGATACTGTCGCTTAGCATCTGCATCGGAAGTTTCTATGAACTATGACATAAATCAGAAATTGCCGGTGCAAGACTGACCTTTCCTTCGGCACGGCACTCTGGAAACGAATCGGCCCATTCAAATTCTTCGGATCCTCGTTCGTGTCGTTTTTCGCATTAGTCGACATGTCTTTATTGACTGCGCCACGAAGGGCCTAACCTTTCGATCCGCAGAACACGATCAACGAAGAGCAGATGCCTGAGCGCGCGCTCTTCGCGGCACTGTGTTGACTATTGACACGCGCACCGGCAAACCAAATTTAAATCAATAGAGCCCCCGCCCTGTGGCTACCCGCCTACCGACGGATCTCCTCGTGAAAGGAACCAATCACTTACACCCGATACATTCTCGCCGTAAATAACTAACGCTTCCCACCTACTAGCGGCAAAGCCAACGCAGCACGTTCCACGGTTCTTCTTCACACATGTTCTCTCCGATGCTGCTAAGTTTTACTAGATTGAGGGATTCCTCTCATGAAAGGGATTTCTTACGCATGCGCAATTAGACGTTTCGTACGAGGGTTTCGCCGAAATGCTCACCAAAATTCTATGTTTGCTCGAGCGTTTTGTATGCAATTAACACAGTTGCGTACAAGACGCGACATGAAATGATACGATGGCATTTAAAGCATTTTAAAGACGATTACCCACTTCAGAACCATTTACGAATCTTATTTCAACGCTGTAGAGAATTGTTAATACAATTAACCCTTTGACTACGGCAGCAGACTTCGAGGCGTACCAGCCGTACCATACGGTAGGAATTCATCGCAAACTACAGCGAGAATGGCGAAATATTTCGTTAGGCGTGCATTTCTGAGAAAGTACATTAAAATATTCTACTACATTAAACCATTATTTATTTATTCGTATTAAACATTCGTCAAAAATTTAACATTAACATTAAGCTTCTTTTCACAATATATCTAATAATCTAGTATAGTGTGATACAATTCGAAACATGGATAAATACATAATCCTACATCACATTTCTTGCATTCGTAATGTGTATCACTTCTTCTGCCATGTTTTCTACACACTACACATTTGCGCCTTGCGTTTTTCCGAATTGCTGCATTGTTTATGTATGGAGAGGGAAAATGTTTTTCCGTCAAACGAAAAGGCCCATTATTAGTACTTTTACTTGAATTGTATTTTAGTAAAATTTCTTTTATTAAATATAAATGAAATTTACTAAAAGATAAATTTCTTCCAGTTACATAGTTATATAAAATAAATGTATTATACACAGCCAAATCAAATAAATGAAAAAAGAATTTCTTGTACCATTTTAAATTTTTTCTGGTAGAATTTAAAGTATATAACATCTGGTCAACTTTGTCAACCGCCCTCATTGTGTTACTGTAATCAATTATACATTGTGGTTTGATTATTTTTTCTTTTGTTGGGTAATATATCTTATTTGTATTAATCATATTGGGACAATGATAGGTGGAAATCATCCACACTTCCCTTTCGCCCATCCATTTCAACGCTAACACATTTTTTATCGAATAAAATACGTATTCTCCTTTATTTATCTTTTTATTCAATTCCGGTATACCCAACCTGTCTTTTCTTACCATTCCAAATGCGTTGGTTAAGTTTTTATGTAACTCTAGGAATAAACTGGGGCTGCTGTACCAATTATCAGTCACGAGTGTATGACCTTTTCCAAGATATGGTTCAAGAAGCGTCATTACTACCTGTCCGGACTTTCCTATCGATTTTGATGGTATATCTTCAGACATTATCATGTCTGCCTCGGAATATACAATTAAATCTTGAATATAGCCTGTCTTGCTATCACACAAGACAAAGGATTTGATCCCAAACCTGCTTGTTTTTGACCGTATATATTGTTTGAAATAGCATCTTCCTTTGAACAATAACAAACTTTCATCTATACATAATTTTTCATATGGATAAAATGCAGTTTTAAAGCATGTTTTTAATTTTTCAAGAATATGGCGTATTTTCATAATTGGATCGTAATGTCCAATGTTGCTATCACAAAAATGCAGGATCTTTAGTAATAGTGTATATCGATCCCTTGACATTATTTCTTCAAACGATTCTGTTCTTATCAGCTTGTCCTTACTCCAATATTCTGATAAAGATGTCTTCTGCATTCTTGCCATTAGCATGGTAACGGCCAAAAAATTATACATTTCGGGAACAGTAGTTACATTAGAATTATTTACATCGCCTCTTGTACCATTTTCATAATATTTGTTACTTTGTTCGACAATAAATTCTGTAAGTTTTTCTGAAAAGAAAATTTGAAAAATATCGAGAATAGATGATTGCCTGTCTACACTTGCTTTGATTCCACTATTCTTGTCATCAAATTCGTGAATTACAGGTTTGAAATCTCCCTGTGTCCAGGAAAATTTATTTTCACGTTTCTTTTGCTTTGGCGTAGCTTTTGTGCTATTCTCTTCTGATTCTGATGAATTGGTTAAAATACGACGTTTTTTAATCATACGCTTGTAAAAAGCAACAGGCATTTCAAAATCACTTGTTTCCTCAGAATCAGAACATGAATCATTTGTTGTGTCATGTTCGCACGTATTTTTTCTAATCATTTTATTATCCCAATTTTTAATTTCAAGGATATAAAAAAAAATAACTGTAAAATAAACATATTTAAATAATATATAACTAACGGAATATGTAATTGAATTAGCATTCACTTACGTCTAGTTCAAATGAGATTTGCTGGAATTGTCCATAAAATTTTCCGGGCGCCTATAAGCGCCTACAGTATCACAAGCGTAAATTTATTAAGCGCCTTTAGGCGCCGACAATAGTCAAAGGGTTAAGTTATAACCTAAATAACAGTGTTATGCAGCGTTCTGTCCAGCACTTCAACTTGTCTGTTGATCATCCTTATAGTAATACTTGTATTTATCTTAACAGATTATGCTTTAATAAACGTCAAATGAACGAAAACAAACGATAGTCACGCTACCTAAATGCCATTGATAAATGTAAAAAAAACTTTAAACACTAATTTCCATTTTGTGTATGATACATTTTTCCCTGCTGAGAATAAAAATTCAAGCAACTTTTTTTAATTCCTATTGTGAGAATATTTACAAAATAAAATAATTATCTGTTTTAAACTGTCACTAATTTAGAAGCAACTTTTTTGCTTTTTATTACACAGTGTATCTTATACTTGCAATGCATGTTTTATCTTTTAAAACTTTAATATCTCTGATATTTTTATGAACTGAGTAACTAATGCATAATGCTTTAGTTACTCCAAAAACCATTACTTCATACACATATTACACATATTTTTTGGTATCTCTTACGTGCATTACGGCGTCACGTGAGACTTTATTTATAACTACGAATGTTCATCTGATAATTCTTTCGAATAAAATGTTGAATTAAGGAAAACCTGCTCCTTTAATGTATACTACCATAATTACTATTTATAGTAATTATTTATATCTTTTATCCGTTGGAAAAACTAAAATATTGTACAACGTAACTTACATAACCTGTAAATAATCTATATTCATGGCGCCACATACAAAAATGCAACCGAAGTTACTCAATGTAAATAGAACACCTAGTCAACCGAAGAAACGCAAAAAGATTACTCTTGTATTTGATGAAAACAAGAGACGGTAAGTATATCAATCTGAATTATGGATTAAATAACTTACAAATCATGTATAAATTTTATGCTTGCAAATACAGAGAATTTCTGACGGGATTTCGAAAAAGAAAATTACAAAGAAAACAAAAAGCTAAAGAAGAACTGCAACAACAATTAAAAGAAGAACGGAAAAGAATTAAACAAGAGGAAAGTATATTTATATATACATATCAATTTTACTGTGATGCAATAATAAAATATTACTTTTTACAGACGCGGGAACGTTATAAAAAGTTGCTATCAAATCGCGATATTCCTGAAATTCAACAATTATTATCTCAACAAGAATATGAAACAGAAGGACATACTATTAGTATTTTAGAATTAAATACTGCAGATCTGGCAGAAAAGAATACTTTAATTGGTGAAAATAAAGACATTGATGAAGTGAAAAGTGATGAGGAAGAAGAAAGTGATGGGGATTCCAGAAATAATGAAGAAATTGTAGGAATGCCTTTAAATGAAAAGAAACAGCCTAGAAATTTAAGAGAAAATTCAAAAGAAAATTTCAAAGAAAAGCAAATTGAAAACAGAAAAGATTTAAAGAAAGCAATAAAGAGAGCTTCACTGAAACAAGTGAAAAAGAGTAAAGCATTCCAACAGAAACAAAAAATGGAACGTCAAAAGAACAAGAAAGAAAGTATAAGAAAACGTAGAAGAGTTGAAAAAGCTAAGAAACGTAGTGGAAAATTAAAAAGAAAGTCAGATCATTAAATTATTTTAAAGTTTCTTTCTTAAATATTCTAAATAAATACAGTATATAAATACTTTTATAATGTTATGTCTTTTTTTTCGTACCACCCTTTGTACTTGACGGACATATATTTTTATTTAGGCATTCATCACATTTAGGAAATCTTGGCAAACAGATTTCTTGTCCAAATCCAACGAGTAAATAGTTTACCTGGCTCCATAGATCTTTTGGAAGCCATTCTTCCACTGCAATTCTTGTGTCTTCTGGTGTTTTAGTTAGCTTTTTCACCCATCCCAATCTATTACAAATTCGATGTACATGTGTGTCTACTCCAATACCAGACACTTCACCCCATGCTATCTGCATGCATAAATGTCCCATTTTTGGTCCCACACCTGGTAATTGACATAATTCTTTCAAGGTTCTAGGAATATCACCATCATATTTTTCAATTAAAATTTTTGACGTTTTCTTAATATATTCTACTTTCCTCTGAAAAGTAAAATTTTTATTCTAATTTGAACATATTGTTTAAATAATTCTTTATCTTTTCAAGAACAAAAGAAAAGAAAAAACCTTTTTTTAACGATTTTACGTTATCTTGATAAATCTTATACTAATTACTGGAACATAATTTATACCTTCCAAAATCCAACTGGATATATGAGCTTTCCAAGAGTATCGTCAGGTGTACCTGCTATTAGTTCTGGAGCACAACCATAAGTAATTAATCTTTGCATAGCAGCATGAGTAACTTGGTCCTTAGTCTGACTACTGAGCATCAATGCAATCAATGATTGGTACCTAGTAATTTTGGCAGTGGCTTTTGGATCCGTACATTTGTGACAACCCATTTCATCTACAGGTGCTGTTTTGTGTTTTCTCATTTCCTTAACATTTTCTAAAACAGTTTCCCAATTCGGTGGCATCCATTTGTCTTCTTTGTTTATCTCTATCTTCGCACTCCCATCCTGTGGATCGACATCTTGATCCTCATTTTTTGAATCAATTGTATCCTTCATTTCTTCACATTTTACTTTTACCGATTTAGGCTGTTTTTTTGCGAGTCTATGTTCTAAATCTTCAACTTTAATTTTCGTGCTTTCAGAGTCTGTTGAATTCTTTGTTTCATCATATTCTATTTTTACGGGTGCGCGCTTTTTCTTTGCAACTTTTTTTGGCGAGGTATCTTTATCATTGAAATACTTTGATGTTGTAAAAATATCTTTAATGTCAGTCTTACTTCCTGATCGTAAGGATCTTGGTGTTGTAAGGCCATCAAACTTTAACTTTTTATTCATCTTATAAAGATAATTTTGTAATAACGTACATGTCAACACTCTGCTTGATATAAAGAGAAGAATGTCATGTCGGCGACCGACAATGTAATTCGAAGATAACATAACCTTTCGCGTTATGTTTACAGTTTGAACTAATAATTTAAACTTCTGCGCATGCGTGGCAATACAATAATTGGCAATCTATATATGCATAAGCATGAATACGCATATAAGTAAACATACATATATTGTTAAACAATTAATTATGTATATTAACTAACTACTTAAATCAAGTACTTTGATAAAATCGCTATATTTTGAATATATGAAAATAATATGTTGTAAATTGAAGTCAACATTTTATTTTCAAAAAGTTGTACATGCCAAGAAAAAATGGAATAATAAAGGTCTAATAAGGCTATACATAATTTTTCAGTTATTTATTTTCCTTATTTAATAAGAATACTTACATAAACGAATGAATAAATCATTAACTAATAGTATGATTTTCACATAAATTATTAAAATAATATTGTTAATGCATATTCATTCTATGATAGCATTGAATCCAGACTGGTGCTTATTTAATTTCTTTGTTTTAAATATTCACATTTGTAAAGTGTTATTAACAAATAAAACTCAACAATTTTGTTTTAAATGAAACTTATCTATAAAAAGTGCATAAAAAAATGCTGAGATGACATTGTTTATCAATAATTATACTTTTGATGCATAATAAAAATTGTTCTTTTTTGTTGTAAATGCAATTTTAACATCAGGTAAAATAATATATATAAATAATGATCATTTAAAATTTGTAGCTGATAATAAGAACAGCTTAACCACAGATTACCTTATATTTTATACTTTATACAATATACGAATAATATTACCCAGTCTCAATAGATATAAAATCAGTAAAACAGGTCCAAAATTTCATCAAAGTATTAAAATACTTACATTATAAAAATGTATGCAATTAGTATATAATTAAGTTATATGTAACTATAAAGAACATAAGTACAAAAATGATAAAGTAATATAACAAAAATTGTGCAGTGTATCGCCTTCACTATTTCATATCACAAACATTCCAATTTAATTTGAAGAGATCAGATTGCCTTCTATTATAATTTATATACTTTATTCTAATATATACACATCCCTTTATTTTGCTAATACCACCATATGTTAAAGCTCACTTTTCTTCATATAAGATGAGCAAATAGTTTGTTACAGATATTGTCGGTGACACTTGATGCTGCCATTATATTAAACTGGGCAGAATAATACAAAATATCATTTATTTATACATGCATTCGTAACTGGTCATTTCAGACCAATAATGTGCTAATATAAATTACTATCATATCAAGACAACCAATGTAGTTACTATTATTAAATATGCTTTAAACAATAATATGAATAATGTTTTGAAAAATATCTTATATCATAAACAAATTCTTCTAAAATTTATTATCTGTAATATATCTGGATTCAATGCTTATTTAACAAATTATCAATGATAATGGACGGAGTGGAGGAATGCATAGATATAATCTAAAAAATAAAATTTAAAGAAAATAAAATAAACGATACCTTACGCTACTAACTTGTGCCGATAATTTACAGAAATAAAATTGTTTACATTTCAAAATCAGGCAAAGGGATTCTAATAAAATATTAAAAAAGAATAGTTCTTCTATATGTAAAAAATCACATAATTCACAAAAATGGCAAAAATCGCGATTCAGGTTTGTTCACGTAAAATTAAAAGAATGTTCACATCGTGTGTCCTTACTACACATCGACGCAATTAACCTTTCTGATTAGCAATGGTATTGGGGCCAATGGAGACTACCGTGGGAATTGTAGAATCCTGCATTAAGGTACGAGTTTCCTCTTCTTGATCAGAAAGTGGTATCGCTGGAGTGTCATGAGGACTTGTCTGTTCCAACTTCATCGTTAGTTGATTCGGCAGCTCCGTTAGTACAGGTCCGTACTGCGAAGTGGAACCCACCAGGAAGTCAGTTGATGGATTCAAACCGCCCAACATCTTTCCTCATAGCAACGCATATATAAGATAAAGGAACGAACATACGAGCCAAAACACACTGGATGGCTTCCGGTAAATAAAATAAAACTCAAAATATAAATCTACAAAAAAAAATTATGCCTACCTGACCACTGCTTAAGACCATTCCACCTCTTGTAGATTTAGCGCGATGGAAGAAATGCAGCCAAGCCCAAATTAAGCCCAACACTAGCCCTGTTAATATCAGGAAAATACCTGGTGGCATGGAATGTTTTGTAGTATATTTAGTATGTTCTTCATCGCTTTGCGACGTAGTTGGATCCTCGTCTACCTTTATGTGCACAATTATTTTTGAATTTAGTGTCATATATTATATAATGTATATAAGAAATTAACTGATAAAATTATTTTAAAAGCATGAAAATTGGTTTTATAAACTTTTATAAATATATTCTGCATAGATATAATAGGTACAATAGGCATGATAACTAATGATAATACTTTGACAAAAAATAAAAGTTACTGTCATCCAGTTACTTTAATACCAAATGAACAAGACACTTGCTAATTAAAGTAAGGTTATATATACATGCATTCTTATATTTCGTATACGAGGCACGGCCGTGATTTCGTTTGAATACACGTCATGCTGTTGTCATCTTTAAAGGATTAAAATATTCATACGTAAAGTATCATAGACTGAAATAAAAGCTATTAAATACCTTTTGCGTACTATTTACTTTTGTTTCTTGTGATGTATCAGTTGTTATCATTGTTATACCAGCAATGATAAACGACAAAACAGCTGAGACTAATATCCATTCAAGCCAGTTTCTAGAGCTAAGTTTATGTCTTGATATGATTCTCCAGAAACAACCTCTTAAATTGTTACTACCTCCAGTACCGTCACCTCCGCTATCATACGTGTAACCTACTGTCGTAGGTTGATAAACAGCACCACTATCTGGCATATTTTCTCAGAGATATATACAATTTTGACGATTTCCTCGGTCCACAGGCGGGCACTTAGTAATCGCGCAGAGGATTTTGGTTAAAACTTTCTGACAGGAGACAAAAAAAAATGGTATTGCCCAATACAACGCACAAACTAGTTGTCAACGTATCAGCTTCTAATGTCTGTAATTACGTCTGAACTTTTATTTCATGTAACGTAATGGTAATTTAATGGTTTTTTCACAGTTTTCTTGATATATACAGATATATACATTCGCAATGCAGATACAATGTGCAAGTATAACACACAGATAACCAGACGTCATGTATCAAAAACCCACTGCGTACGCCATAACTATCATGAATTAGAGTTGTATAACTCTAGAAGTTATTTCTTCAAAGTTAGTAGTTATTACAGCCGTATGGTGGCATTATAATCATAGACCATATAGCGTTATCTCCGCAGAATTGAAATAGTTTCCTCATCGTTCCGCCGAGGAATACGTTTCCAATAAACTAATGCCAACTTCAATTCTTAAAATTCACAAACAATAGAAAATTTATAAATTGGTATTTTATTTATTTATTACTATAGAGATGTTTGATAAACGTATATATAGCTGGCATCAAACAAATTATTTCATTCTTCTTTCGTTACTCTTTATTTCGTCATCAGTTTGTTATTAAATATATTATTTTATAAAAATAGTACCCACAACCATGCGTAATTTGCACGATAATGAAATATTCAGTAATTGTAGACTAATTTTAATCAACATGTAATCAGTAAATAATATATAATCAGTAAATTTGTTTACATATTATATATAGTTTCGAAATTGAGTTTGAAATTTTACTAAAATTGATATTTTTTATACTAAACGGACTAATTTCGATGATGCACAATAGACTTCTATTGAACGAAATTTTTATTAATAATTAATGAAATATCTATAATAATCATTATAATTAAATAGAGAAATGTTAAATGTCGTAAGAAAATATAAATTTTGAATATCGTTAAATATGCACGTAATATGTGAATCTATATTTTCATTTTTACTATAATAGTTTCATCTCTTTATCATATCATATATGTAAATAAAATATGAAAATTTATAAATGTTTGATGTGTTTTTATTTTTTGTTTTCTTGAATTTAGTTTAATTTAAAAATATTAATATTAATTGTACGGTATACTGGAAAGAAAAAATAAAATGTATTATATTTGAACTTAAATGTTAATGTCTAAATCATTAAATTATGTTTTACGTATCAGTTATAAAATTTTTTATAAAATTAATTGATCAGATAAGTAAATGACATATATACGTATATATATGTACAAGAGAAGTGTGAAATAATATATAAATATTTAAAGATATTGCAAGTTACATATATATATACACATATATAGTTTAGTAATATTTGAGAAATTTAATTATATATATATATATATATTTAGTAGTTTAGTAATATTTGGGAAATTTAATTATATATATATATATATATATATACACATGGAGTCTAGCATTGTGTATCATTTATAGCTTAATGAGGGGCCGCTATATTTACTTGTATCAGCTGTGGAATGACAGGTGAGATAAAAAATGGCTGAAAATGGGTTGGGATCGGATGCTGGATCTCAAGAATACCTCGCAACCGAGGTTATTAATTTAGATATCGAAGAGGTAATTAATTATATTCATTGTAAAAATGTTCAGGTGCAGTAGAAAATTTTTAATTTTCAGGTTATGTTCTCATAACTTATTTGCTCTATTACTATTTTATAATGTTTATAACTCGCAAGATGCAATTATTTTATTAGACTTTATATGATTGACAGTGAAATCATATTACATGCTCTTTTTTTATTTTATTTTTATCTAAATTTTCAATGTAGCAAATTTAATTATATTACTACTTAAATTATCATACTCTGCAGATAGGATTGCTAAGATTAAAATTATACATATATATATTTCATAATTTTAGTTGGATAACACAGAATATGCTATACCAGCCGTTGAAGAATTACCTTCCTTGGAAAGTATATTAACAGAACCTGACTGTACATCATTATCTGGGACAGATGATGACTTTGGTTTAACACCAGGTGAAAAATTAGGAAGCAGTGAAACAACAAGTGTTGGAAGTCATTTATCCTTAAACTCTTTAAACAAATCAAATAAAGCTTCGCAACCAACATCTTCTGGTGCTATTTTGAGGCATGTTATATTAAAAGGAATATCATCACAAATTGTATCAGCTAGTGTAAGGCTAAATATTTCCTTTGAAAAGAACTTATAATTATAGATTCGAGTATAGTATATTAGTTTTAATTCTTCTTTTATATAGGAAAAGGTTAATGCTGGTTTAGCAAGTGCAGTTGCTGCCGGAGGAAATATGTTAGTTGTTGGAACTAGTCATGGTCTGGTATTAGGTTTTGATTCTTCACAGACATTAAGATGGTGCGATCAGGAAGCAAGACACCAGGGATCTGTAACTGCATTATGTTTTAATTATGATGGAAGCAGAATATTAGCTGGATTTGCTAGAGGACATATATTAATGTTAGATAGCTCTAATGGAAAAGTATTAAGGACACTTACTGATGTTCATCCTCTTGATACAGCTGTATTACATGTAAAAGTAAGAATAACTTATATTACTCAGTACTTGATATATAATTATCATAATGCTAACTATTTATTAATAAAAAAAAAAATGTATTTCTACATAGTTCACAGATTCACCAAAAGTAGCATTATGTAGTGACAGTGGTGGATCCGTTTTTGAATTAAATTTTACAAGAGTTATGGGTGTGAGAGGCTGTGATAGCAGATGTTTATTTAGTGGATCTAGAGGTGAAGTGTGTACATTAGAACCTTTGTTATTGAATCATCTGCCCTCACATGCTCTAAAAAATTATACTTTAGTGGCAATGGCAACATTATCAAAGGTTTTTTTCGTCTTTTATTAAAGAGTTCAAAAATTTGTAACATGTGTATATAATTTTATATTCTTTGAATTTTTTAGGTAATAGTAGTTTGCATAAGACCACGAATGCGTGTTGTATTAACTCATCCTTTATCTGGTGCACCTATAGCACCGCCACAATTATCTTGGCAGCTTGTTGTCATACAAGCAGCAGACGCTTCTCGTGTAATTGATCCTGTTTTGGCTCTTGCAAGAGACGATGTGGTTCATTTTTATCAAGTATAAAACTTATATAATATAATTTTATATATTAAGCAGCTGTAATAAATGACAAAATACATTACATTGATAAAATTTTTTACCTAGGTATGTACTGAAGCTGGTTCAAGAGTAAAATTATCTCCTTTGAGAAGAATGACTCTCCCATATACAATAAGTAACTTACGATGGCTAAATCCAAGATCATTAGCAGTATTAGATACTCAAGAAAGATTACATTTATTAGATGTAAGAGCACAGGATAATTTGGAAACTTTAGATATGAGTCGCGTTGGTATTTCCTATGCATCCAGCCATTTTAAAGGTCTGTCCACTGGTGGAAATGTTTCGAAGGTATTAATCAATCAAATCATACCAATTAATTATTAAATTTAAATTATAATCACATCGTTTTGACTTGTAAAATTATAGGCAATGGCGTTGGCTGGTGAAAGAGCATGTTACAATACTGTGGTAACGTTTGGTACTCAACTTTTGCTACTAGGTACCAAAAGCTTACATGTTGTTTGTATACGGACATGGACAGAGCGATTGCGACACTTGACAATGCAGGTTTGTATAATTAAAGTTATACAACTTTTTATTTTATTACATTTTTTATTATTTCAGAGAAGATATCCAGAAGCATTAGCTTTAGGACTTTCTTTTTATCAAGATAAAGGAAAAGCGGTTGTTGGTCTTCGTGGTTCCAAACAACGTCGTAAACAAATAGCTCGCGATAAAGTATGTCAAGTTTTGATTCAATATATGGAAGAATTGAATCATTGTGTTGCAGACGAAAATTCAGAATTTGAGATAGTCACAATTTGTGTAGATTATTGTATACAACTAGAAAATACAGATTTATTATTTGGCAAATTATGGGACTTAGTTTCGGAGTCTGAGGGATTAAAAGCGAGTTATCTACATGCCCTCGAAAGTCCTTTGTTGGACGGAAGTTTACGACCGCGATTACCACCATTAATTGCTCAACAGTTAGTTACTCTTTACGACCAAGAAGACAAAGTAGATTCGCTTCAAGCAATCATAGTGTTATTAGATGTTGATTGTTTAGATATTCATCAAGTAAGTAAAAATATTTACATTATTTTCATAGATTATCTCTTCAATTTAATTTATGAAAATCAAGTTTAAAAGCATTTGTTTGTATTTAAAAATTATCACAGGTAACGACACTTTGTCGACAACGAGGTCTCTGGGAAGCTTTAATACATCTTCAAACCACAGCATTAGGCGACTTTACTGCTTCGATTCATCAATTAGTACCGATATTACAAAGTATGTTAACGAATTCGAAGGATTCACTAACTCGAGATAGTATACAACTTGGCAATGCACTTTTGGTCTATGCTAGTTGCTGTCTTGCCGGTCGTGGTTTTCCCAGAGATGAACTTCCAGAGGGTATGTCTCAAAGAGCAAAAACAGATGTATTAAGAGCATTGCTTTCACAGCATTCGAGTTTGGCTAATGATACGGAAAGGCAATATCCGTATCTAAGAACTTTGCTACAGTTTGATGCGAAAGGATTTCTCGACGTGATAGCAATTGCCTTCCAGGAGCCAGAATTCACGTCTGAGATGGGTCTTAGACAACGGCAAAGACTTATAGATATATTATTAAATATCGTTATGCCCAGCACCCCATTAAGCCCGAGAAATCCTGATTATATTACTGACGAACAAAGAAATTTAGTTCTTATATTCATAGCTAACGAAGTTGCAGAAAATACTGTTAATTTAGAACCTAGTATGTTAAATAAAATGATAGAAATATTATGTACTGACTCAAATATGGGATCATCACACGAGCTTAAGACTGATAAAGAAAATGCAATACTGGGATTACTGCGCTCAAAAAAATTACGCAATATATCAGATAATACTTTACTTAATTTGGCAGAAAGAGCTAATTTGTAAGTATATGCATATATAAGATATAAAATGTTGGACATGTACCATTATTTAATTTTAATTATGTATCATATTTTTATGAATATATTTGTAATGAAAAAAATATCATACTTTTTAATATTACATTTCAAGAAATTATATAGTATTATTTATACTAATAGCATCATACATAGTAACTTGTATCGCAGCATGTAATGTTACAGTATGCGTGTTGCGGAATTGCTATACAGCGCCAGAGAAGATTGGATCGCTGTTTGTAAATGCATGATACTGCATCCATCTAGACATCATGATATTTGGGTCTGGTTGAAACATCTTTCTCCAAATTCGTTGCAATTAGTCGTAATGGCAAATGCTGAGGCTCTAGTGGGCATCAATGCAAATCAATTTGCTATACTGATAGCAACACATTTGCAAACTAAAGTTTCTGAAATTTTACAAATACTAGAAAATACTCCAACCTTACAATATACTTTACTAGAAGCTTTATATCAAATAGTACAATACAAAGAAGAAGATATCACGTTAGAACTTACGACTGAAATGTTAGAAAAATATTTGGAATTAATGTGTGAATTACAACCAGACCATGTTAGTAAAATCTTATATATCAGGATATTAAAATGTGCCACTTATTAATTTTCGGATTATCTTTGAAATTTAGGTTGTTGAACATATTCAAGGATTTCATGGTTGTAGACTGAATCAAGCATTGCAAATAGTTCAAAAGGCAAATCACAAAGATGCTGAAGCAGTAATGTTAGAAAAGTTGGGAAATTATCAAGATGCCTTTGATATTCTTTTGAAAGAATTTCAAAATAATTTAGAATTGGTATATTGTATGAGAATAATGTAGCAATGTTAATCATTACTTTCTATTTTAAGAATATTTATTTTTAGTATTGTCGGAACAAAGTATCAGAAAATGCATCTATTCACAGTGCAATACAATTAGCAGGAATATGCAGACGATCTGCGGGAAATTTAGATTGGATGCCACTTGTGGAAACTATACTTCAAACACATTCAAATAGTAATAATGATGAAAAAGGTATATTATATGTGATGTAACGTGATAACAAATTGCATATATCTTTTAATTAAAACATCTTTTAAATTACAGTTGAAAAATTAAGTGGAAAACTATTAAGGATTGCGTTAGAATTTCTTAGTGGAACAACAGCACTGTCGACCGTATTAGAGCAAATATTGAAACATCCACTGGCAACAAGTGGAACTATAGGTGATATAAGACAATTGTTATCTGGAGTACTTACACATTCCCGATACGAACAAACTTTAGTTGAAACTACTGCTCGTTTGGTTAGCTTGGAGCTTCACAAGGCACTGAAAAAATCACTTAGGTATAAATAATCACAAGTAATTTTAACAAGTCTATCAGTTATTTAATATTAACATTTTTATATCTCAGGGACGCGGGGAGAGCTTGTGCGAGTGTATCGGTGATTTGCCCAATATGTAAACATTTGTTATCACAATGCACGGAATATATAGTAGTTTTCAGCTGTGGGCATAGTTTTCATTTAGAATGTTTAGGAGAACCTAAATCTTGTTATAAATGTTTAAAGTCTAAGGGGTGGGCACCTATTGTTACTAATGTCACACATACTACTAAATCATTCCATGTAAGTAATATTTTGATATTTGAAATATATGTATATGTAAAGATATCATCGATAGTTCCACATTAAAATTTAAATTCATTATTTTGTAGGAACATAAACAAATTCTACCACCGGAATTTATGCGTAATAAAGATCTTTCTTTAAGACTTGCACCACCTACTTCCTTACCGGATCTTGAGGGTATTTTTTAATCTAGTCTTTGAATATCAAAATTTATTATCACACTCACCACCAGTGTATTAGTAAAAACAGACAGTTGTGTGTTATACATGTACATTATATTGGATCTCTTATTCTTCATTCCATGAACATTATATTGTTCTATTATTATATTTCATATGAAAAATTAAATTATAATTGTTTTTATCGAAGCTCCTTTTACATATATAAAAATATGAAGCCATTCATATTTTTCATTATTTCTTGAACTCCGGTATTTAAATCATTTTTTCTGCTTGGCAGAATTCAAATATTGTATGTATGTTTGTATATTGTAAATTAATATAGCTATATTGTGTATAGTATTGATAAGGACTTGTATACTTTTATCAATGTAAATTCCATTTGCCCAATGTGCAGCACGTTGCCAAATATGTCATTAAGTAAATAAAGATTAATTAAATAAATTCATTATTTGCTGTTAATAATTATGTGGACTATCTTAGATATTTAGCATTTATTTTAAAAACTTTAAATAATATTTCAAATTTAAGAGCATATAAGTTACATAGTATAAATACATATATTTTATGTTGAATGATGCGGGTAAATTGTTTTACGTTTAATATTTTTGATAATAAAAACTGGTTTTTTTGGCATATTTTCCATTAAAATATAATTAGGATCGATAGATTCATAACCGAGTAAATCACCAGTTAATAATTTCGCAACTAACGAAAAGATACTTAAATCAGGTACAAACAAATTTTTTGTACATAATACCTCAACGTTCGTAACATATTTGTCAATCGCAGATTCTAATTTTATGAGATGGGGCGTAATATTTGATATAGATAAGTATTGTTGCAACTGCAATTTAAACAAATAATTCATATTAAATATTAATATTTGTATTAACAAAATATTAAGCAAGTTTTACCTTGCTATCACATTTTTCTAAACTGCTTATAAGTTCTTCACTTTCAGTAATTAATTTGTATCCTTTTGATATATATTCTTGATCATAAGTAGATTCATAAAATTGTAATGATACTTTAAATAGAATAATTTCCTTTTTTATTCTATCTAAAACTATTGATAATGGTACTCCGTGTAATGTTCGACTAGCCATTCGTATTTTAGAATATTTTTCGTAAATCTATATGTATAGTAATGAAATATTTGATTTTATAATAATAATATAAAATTAAAATTAAATGAATAAAAAGTGAAAAAGTTTAAAAAATCAAAAAAATATGTTTTAAGGGTATAAATAAATATTACCTGACGATTGATAGAAGTCCATGAACTTGCAATTTGATCAGCAAATTGTTTTATTTCATTTTCCGTTGGCTGATGCGTTTCAGCCAATTTCCATAAAGAATCAAGTTTGTCCGTAAGACTACATGATATATTATGGAACCATGTGAGCTTAACATCCAATTCATAATTGATTTTTAAATTATAATGATTTTCTATTCTTAAGATCGCTACCTAAATAAATGTCAATTGTTTTGTGTTGCTCATCTTTATTTACATTTTTTAAACTAGTTCTCCAAGTAAACAGTAATGCACTTTTCCATTTTTTTTTTTTGACATTCACTAATTAATGTTGTTAACTCTTTTTATCATTCAACTCTTTCATGCCAAGCAATTAAAAAGTACATCTTTGAAATCAATATATTACATGAATTGTTAAATATATTTCATACCACTAATTTAAATAAAAATTAATGATAATTAATATGAACATGTATATTTCAAGCATGAAAGGGTCAAACTGTTTACTCACATTTCTTTCGACAGTTCTTATGAGCTCACTGGATGAAGGATCTTCCTTTTTCATCAATAACTCCATTTCAAAACGATGGAGTAAATGAAGAAATATAAAGAATTACCTTCTTACAAATTATAAGAATACAAGATAAAAATAAAAATAGATTACGTGCGTCTACAGATTACAGTATCTTCGCTTAAAAACGCGATAGTCTTTTCCTTTTCTGTACGATATAAATGAATTGGTTTCTATGGATTTATCGTCTCTTTCACTCTGTTCGTATCGATAGTTCGAATATTGTACAAACGACAATTTCCGTTTCATTTGTGATAATATATAAATTCAATCTGGTGTTTGCTGTTCACCATTGTACGGAGTGATATCACATACGTTTACAATATCAGATGTACCGATTTTACAGAACTCTCTGAATCTTATTCTTCAAATGATACATGAATTTATATAATGCAAAAACTATCATTATATTTCAACGGATGCAATTATCATACTTAACTTAAAGCTATATTACGATAATTATATTCACCGTAATATTAAATATTTAATAAGCTAACACGATTATTGAATTGCGACTAATATTTTGCATAAAGATACGAGTTTAGCATGTATATTCAAATCATGTATCTTCTGAAAAATATAGAGTACTATAAAATTTATAATAATCACCAGATCTTAGTATGTGGTTGTTTCTTTTTTTCTCTTGGCTAGTATTTAATTTGTAGAATAATATAACGAGGTATTATATATAACGAGCAGGCGAAAAACCAGCTGTTTCTTTTTATCATTGGCTTAACAAATTATCTATGGCTTTGTAATTTTTAATGCTCTATGAAAAGTCCATAATATTAAAATTCTACATTTATATAATTTACAGTTTTTTTCCCCTTTTAAACTAATATTTCAATAAGTTGATACTATTAATCCATTACCATGAAATACTCTTCATTCGATTATTCACAAGTACCACAATCGCTCTGGAATAATAATGTATGTATTACGTTAAAAAAAGAAAATTGAAATCGCGCGTTGATGAATCATTCACTTACTGATTAATCAATGATTAATTATTACGAATATATTTTTCTTCAGTAAGCGATGACGAAAACCATGTTTTTTGATCGAGCAAGATGTATGTTTAATTAAATTTTTTTGTTATAGCTCGATGAGGGAGGAGTATCTTTATCAATTAAAATAAAGGACGGATTATTATATTGTAAATGAAAGATATTCTCGTGAAATTTTCAAAATAGCTCCTTTTCCTTAATTTTATCTTTGCATTGTTAAAACCAATTAATTTTTATAGTAAACAATATGCATTCTATTTCTAGTTGAAAATGTATGGACACTTCTCTAGTGAAACATCTGTCGAATATAGATATACGTGGAATATTATGTTCACAATTTTAATTTAATATAAGTAACATAAGATTAACACGAAATACTTATCGGAGGTTTTATATTGTTACGCAATATGAATATTATTTTAAATTAAAAAAGAACATAATTTTATAATCGTAACTAAAATATTAAAAAACCTATAATATTATCGTAAATGAATTACTGTTTAAACTCTTAAATATTGCATCCATACATACGTTTAATACGTATTCAAAATTAATGCACATATCATGGCACAAACAAATTTGTTCCGTTCATACTGAACACAAGATTGGCAGAGCTGTTGATACTCATCCCCCGTGTACTATGTACAATGTTCATAGACACATATGAGCTACAAGCAACGGTAGAGTACACGAAGACTCTATCAGGAACATGCAAAGTTGTTACAACGCAGTTACAACGCAGTTTGACGATTCATTGCAATAAATGTTGAACCTCCAACATTAATTATCTAAATCAGCACTGCCACATCTGTATTTTAATTTTAACATATTGAAAAATTATAATTTGTTTTAGCAATTGAAAACTAACGAAGTCTTTCGACATCGGATTGCTTTCGAAAATTTTTCCCAACAACATTTCTTTTTTATTTTATTCCCGTTGCCAATGTGCACGAGAATGATTATGATATCTGTAATGTGGAGGTCTGTAATTTCTACCATGCCGCGGTCGTACATTGTTGGAAGTATTATAGTAATGTCTCCGGTAATAACCACCGACAGATCGGTTCCACGTTTTGCCATTTTGATATTCTTGGAAAGGATTATATCCTGAGTTACTTCTTTCTTCATACGTTCGATGATCTTTTACTTTCTTTACTCGACCACGGTCTATTTCTTCATCATCTGTATTGAAATGTCGCTTACGCTCTTCTCTTCTATCATTGTCAACTTCTCTATCTAAATGTGTTCTATTACCATTCCAATTTGTAACTGTGGACAAACAAGCATACATTTATAATATAATTTGTTTAATAAGAAAGTGATATTATTTTATCGATAAATTTTTAAAATAAAATTATTTATACACAGTTTTTAATATTTTCGTCATTTAATAGTGTTACTTTAACACTTAACAATTTTTTTTCAATAAATCACAAAATATATCTTCTTATCATTACTGATTTAACAGAAATGTAACAAAGCAAATATTTTCAATTTAATGATTAACAACATTTCGAAATTTTATGTTATCTTACATTTACAATTTATCGTTTAAAAGTTTATAAATTTTAAAATATCTTTTTTTTTTTTTTGTTAAGACATACCAACATGATTTTTTATTTCAAAACATTCGAGCAAACAAGAATTTCTTGTATGTTTGTTCTATTGCTTTATCTACGATTTTTTGACTTAGAACGTATGGACGCAGAATAGGTTGATGAAGATTTTGAAGGAAAACGAGCTGATTTCAATGGATTCTTCAATAGAATTCTTTTGTTGTACTGACCCGAAGAATTGCCATAACCACGAT
Source organism: Melipona beecheii (assembly GCA_032399605.1). Taxonomy (NCBI): domain Eukaryota; kingdom Metazoa; phylum Arthropoda; class Insecta; order Hymenoptera; family Apidae; genus Melipona; species Melipona beecheii. The sequence continues at coordinate 8,715,963 of JAUCMO010000507.1, forward strand.
GAGACATCTTTAATAAGTGCGAAACCGTATCGGAACGATTTGTTCCATTGAAGTCTCTTAAAGCTGCAGCACTAGGTGTCATATTATTTTGACCAATTTTATGAATATCTTCCCTATAAATAGCAAGAAATATAAATTAACATATTGTTGATCAATCACGAGTTAATCCGTCTTTTCATATAATTTAAAAAAGAACTGCAAGCCAAAAAAAAAAAAAAAAAACAATGTAGTAATATTTATTATATATATGTATAAATATAATATGTGCATACATATACACACATATTAAATTTTATGTAAATAACATATTTTATATTTACATAAAATATTAAATTTTATTATATATTATTTATTAAATATTGAATGTAACAAAAATAGAATGTAACTTACTTATCAGTCACAGACCAGCCATTTGATGTTGCAGCTGATGTGGCAGAAAATGATGTATCCTTTGAAACTTGCCAACCTTTCATACTGCTGCTTGTAACTTTTGTAATCACTTTGTCCTCTTGTCCTGCTTTTCTAACAGGCTGATGCCATTTGTTTTTACTATTATTATTACCATTTTCTGCCTTTCCGTTTGTTTCTGATTTACCATTTTGATACTTCATTGTACTTGTAATGGTACTACAGCTAGAGCCATTTTGTGTTTTTATACATTGCGTACTTTGATTCTGAGACACACTACTGCCATTTGTCTTTGATGCACATTTTTGCATTTCTTTAGAATTAATTACTTTAGGGAAAGTTTTTACTGAGGAACATTTCTGTGTACCATTAGTAGCATTAGTAGAAGTGTTTGTTTTTGTGGAAGTATTTAAATTTGTATGATTTTTTAATGTTTCAATAGAATTAACATCCTCTTCTTCACTGGATCCATCATAGGGAACTAAACTATTCCCATTCAAAATTTTCCCATTTTTAATATGCATAACTAATCTTGGTTGAGATTTATCTTGTAATTTTTGTGGTAACTGTGGTCCAATAAAATTTGTAGTCTTTTGAGTAGTAAATTGAAGTCCTGAATTTTTATTTGTCGATATTTGTAAATTTATTTCTGAATTGCCCGTATTATCTTTATTAGCTGATGTGCCATTAGTTAAACCATTTAATGAAAATAATCCAGATGTCGATGCCTTGGGAGTTATAGTTTTATTCATAGTGCTTCCTGAAGATAATGTATTGTTTACAGTCACTGTACCATTTAATTTAACAGTCTGTTGAGCATGAATTTGAGATTGTGTTTGTTGTTCCATTTCGAAAATCATTATGTAAGCATTTGTATTAAATACATTGCTTAAACTAAGTGGACGAACCTGTATATAAAAAAAACTTTTTATATTAACGAAATAATTTGATATTTTATGAATAAAAAAATCCTGTTAATACATACGCAAGAATCATCAAAGGAATAGTATTGGCCTGTTGAAACCTTCGCAACAGCAGTATAATGGCCGCAATTAACTGATGGACCCATATGTGTAACTATTGACATAAGTTTGTATGTAAGTGATTGTGTAGGTTCTCCTGGTTCTTTCCAGAGATAAGGGCCCATGTCTATAGTTTGCTTGAAACCTATGTGTTTAGATATTTTTCCTCCTAGAACGCTGAATCTTTTTAATTGTACACAAAGCACTTTCGGGGGCCGTTCTAAGCTAAATTGTTTTGTAGCAGGAACTCTTCTTTTGCAAGCTTCACATTTATAATCATTGTTATCTAGTTGTTCACGACTAAAATAGCTACTTAATGCTTCATCCAGAGTACTTGCTTTACGTATATCAACTAATAAGTCCTGCAGAAATTTAAATATATATTTAATTGATTGTATATTCAATTAAAGCCATGATTATTAAAAAAAGAAACTCTATTATATATACTTGAAAGTGTTGAAAAGTAGTGGAAACATGCCGACACTGTAGGCACTTTACTTCAGTACGAATATAACCACCAAAAATTTGGTTAATAGGTGTTGTTTCCTTAGAGTAACTGTCTAGTTTGCTAGCTTTATGTCTTGTTAAATAAGCTTTTTCCATGCCTTCTAATAAATAACGTAGAAATTCGTGAGCATCTTCTTGCTGTCCTGGCACCATGGTTCGACAAATGACTAATAAAAAAAAAAAAATCAAAACATGTTTATAACAGATATAAAATTTAATAACAATTCAGTAATATTTAATACTTACGTTTCAATTTGTTATATATGTAAAATGGTTTAATAGCACATCCTGATTTTTGGTGACTAGATTGCAAAGTCTTAGCCACTGCACACGTTAAGCATTCTCCACTTCCATCTAAAATTAACCTATTATCACAATATGATACAAAACTATGGAATTATAATCTCATTTTTTTAAAAATTTGCAGAAAATATGGTAAAATACATTATAAATTTTAACAACGCACCATTTTGTTCACATTTTGACGCATGATGAGAGTCTGACAATAACCAATTGACAAGCGCTGGCACATGAAACAAAGCTTGAAGAGTGCTGTTTAAATAGCATGTATTTCCAACATTATACATGCCAGCCCCAACTGGAAATGTACCTTTCCATCCTAGGCTAACTTTCTTTGGAGAGTATAAAGTAACAGTTGGTTCTGGTAGACTGGGACCTTTAAATGCCCTTTCATTCTTTTTTGCATAATTTGCTCCATCTTTCATCTTGTCATCAGAGCTCTCAGAATTTGGTAAACTTAGTACAATGTATTTTGCCTTCAGTTGATCCAAAATTGTTGTCTGATAATCATCAACTTCTTTATATTGGATTTCTGACTGAAGAATTCTTGATGCATTGGTAACTAAATTTGCTGACAGATCATCTGATGTTTTGGTCTGGTTGGTCTCCAAAGTACGACGGAGTGTAGCCGCAACCGGATCACAAATGCTCACAGCAGGCATTTTCACTTGACTTTATTTTATAGTAAAAACCTTTGATTCTCCTAGGTAAACAATATATAAAAATAAAATTAATATATTAAACAACATATATACTTGTTTTACCATTAAGATTAAAAAATATTAATAAGCAAACATAATATTAACATAATAATAATTTATCACTGTTTTCTACAATATTTGAGAACATATAATGTCAATCTAAATCAGAAATAATATCTTATGTAAATAAGTGCTTCAAACTACACCAGTTTCACATGTTAACTTTAACATCAATACATAAATTAAAATTTTTTTTGTTAGTGTTGTCAATATAGCATGTAAATAACAAACATCATAAAAAAAAATCAAATAGTTTATAAAACTTTGTTATTAAAAGCACAAAGAAAAGAAAATTTTTCTTTTTTATAATATATTGTAAAATAATACAATTACAGATGACTCGGACAGAGTCGTTAAAGGCAAATAAATTTTACGCGACGTATCCTTTTTCCCACACTTAAGATATGTACCGACTATGAATGCCATACATACTAAAAGTTAGAAGGGTTAATTTCACTATTAATTCATTTACGATATCACTATTCATTTACGATAGATTTAAGCAATGACATACGAATTACTCGAAGCAGCGAGAGAACAGGCGAAATTATGCGGAATTTTCCTTAATAATTACACGACATCAGCCAAAACCTTTAATAAAGTACACTAAAAGCACGCGGCGTGCAATAGATACCGCGCCAACAGATTCATTGTTTACCTTCTCCTGATGATTATACACGTTATACCTTACGTAAATATTTCTCGTCGACGGTATCGTAACACATTTCTCATTATAAACGATATTTTCCGACCGCGGCCACGTACAATCACAATGCTATCGATTAATTCGAAATTCCACGCGCTTACGTGCCTCGAGACGGTTACCGGATGAGTTTAACTGAGGGCGCGTGTCTCCGGCCACGAGTCATTTTTTTCCCGCGTACTTTGTCACACTTACCACACTTACGTTTAATTCACGTATAACTGTGACAATAATTTCAATGAGAAACACCATTCAAGCTAATACGTGCAAACGATGCACGACACTTTCTAGAAATATTAATTTCGGCCACACGAAATCAAGACTCATCCTCTCTCTTTCCGTCAGCCATTTGCAATTACATCGGTAGCCATTAAACTTTTTCCGTTGGGTTCTGCGATTTTATCGGGAGTGCCGGATATCTAAAGCTTGGTTTCCATGGCGCGTGAAGTATGTTCGCGCGTAACGTTACATGTGCAACTTCACTCATTTTACTGTTCTTTTGAAACTTCTGACAGTGTCTCTCCCACTGTTTAAATTTAATTGCGTCTGACAAAGGTGAAATTTGTTAGTGTAGTTTTATCGATAATTATTATCAACGTGCTGAACCAATGAGATCGAGCAGAAACAAAGTAAGCTTTTGGTATTTTATTTATTTCCGATTTTAAATTTCTCTCTCGGTACCTGCAGTTACAGTGCATATTGAAATCGAGAATCATCGAGAATACATGTACTTTTTAATATCAGAATATGAATTAGCTTAGTTAACTTATCGATTATAATACTGTTAACAGTATATTTATTCGTGTATAAATACGTATAAATTTTTATGTAGAATATATTATATTGAACAATTTATTTTAAGATCATAGAAACGAAGTCTATACGGTTTTGTGCGTAATGTATATACACCATATACTTTTTACACTGGAAAGAAGAAAATAGTAAATAAAATATATTACTTTTAGTGATTACGGGTTTGTTAATTAGGTTTGATGAAACATTGATCTTTAATAAAATTTATTATTAATTAATTATATATAATTATTTCTACAATTAATTAAGAAATGTTTTATATATATATATATATATATATGTATGTATGTATGTATGTATAATAAATTCTTTTGTTTCCAATAGACAATGTTTCGTACAATCAAGTAATGACCACTATTTTGTTTTTATTTTAAACGTAGGTATGTATCTGTTAATATTTCTCCATTTTATGACAATTAGAACCATATTTTCTGTCGTAATAGTATCTTTATTAAGTGCTATCGATAATCTTTGCTTACAAAATATACAGATCAACACAACTTTCAAGCGGCATGGTAATAATATTCCAGATAAAATATTTTTAATGTATAATAGCCATTACTAGCAGTTTTAATACGTTTACGATGGCGAAAGGGAACATCGATATCTGATTGATTTTACTTTCTTTTTTTTTCTACTCTTCCGTTTTTCCGTTATCCGTATGTAATTTGTGCAATAATCCACTTTTTTCATTTTGTCTTTTAAAAAGAAATCAGAGCCTCGTTCCAAGCATACGTACACTAAACAAACTATGTTAAATCGATCAGCATCATGCGAGGAGCGACGAAACTGATCGATTTATGTTTATACTCTTAATCATACATTTTCTTTAAGAGGTCTACGTTATTTTTCAAATACTCTCTGGCAGTGATAAAACAGACTAAACTTCTCTTACGAAAAGTTTGCTTTATCCCAGTTGGTTCTTGAGAGCTACCTTGATTAATCATAAACATTTAACTATGTTACTGAATTACTGAGAAGAAATTTATTAATAACAAAACGAAAAATTGATGTAACTTTGGAATCTTTTTTGTGCTTTGAAGTTTGTGATTATAAAATGATATATGTGTGTGTGTGTGTGTGTGTGTGTGTATGTATACCAATGTTGAATCGTGGAGACAACGTTGAATGCGAATTTATGACGGACATAACGATGAAAAATTACGCCATCGTGAACGTTTTATCATTATGTATTCCGTAAACGTTATTGTGATACCTCTAGTTTTAAGCTTATCGATAAAACTTTCTCGATTACGTGTACTAATCGGCAATACGATAGTGTATTTCGTGCCGTTACAAAATTTTCCTTGCATTAAGCCGTTTTTTTTAAATTCCTGTGTGACATTATAGCGCCTCGTTAATTCGTATCTGATAATGGATCACGTGGTTACGTTTAACCACGTGTTGTGTATGAATGAGCGGTTAACTAACTCCAACCGAGCCTCGCAAATCGGTAAAATTAATACGATGTTGTCAAATCGATCTTTAACTTCAACTTAAATTTCATTAATGCAATAGTAACTTCCTTTCCCTCAATCATTCATTCCAAGAATTACAAAAACCAATTGTACGATCCAACCTAAAATTTCTTACGTAACTTAAGTTACTCTCGATAGCAACTGTTTTCTTTCTTTTTATCAGACACGGATTAAAAATCGTCCATCGGTAATTTGAATTAAAATTCGCCTTAACAATTTCATCGTGACGTCCCAATTGGTCATTAAACGGCTATTTATATATATAATAAGGATATAATAACGATAATAAAGTATTTTTACTGTCATCAAACGTTCCCGATGACCAACAAAAGAATCATCATTGCGCGTTGATAAATTCTGCCCTTGTCTTTTTTTTTATCACCATTTAATGTTCTTTTGTTGAATATTCTAATATTTACAATAAAAAGTACTCGGCGCGTGTACCGTGGAATAAGTTCCGTGGAATAAGCTGAAGATGTACACGCAATATGCTTTCGATTTCTCTCTCTCTCTCTCTCTCTCTCTCTCTCTCTCTCTTTTTCTTTTTAACTTCAGTAAGCGACAAAATGAAAATTCTTGATATTAGAAAGAGACAAATTTGTGTGATGATATCAGCATTCGACGGCAGAGACGATCTCATAGAGCACCATTATAAAAATTCTTACAGCTAAATATGTGCGTTGAATGACTTAATATTAAACTGGATATCAACATGCAACAAGAAATCTGTTCTCCCTCGTTATTGCAATTATTCTATACGACTGAACATGATGAACGCCTTACCGTAAAAATCATATACATAATCATAGGATTGTAACTTCGATTTCGAACTTATGACAAATCGGAGTAGTTTCGAATTCATTAAAGAACGTGGTAGTCGATCACGAAATGAAAATGACTCAATCCTGAATGAACGATGCGTTTACAATCATTGCAAAAATTAGGAAATTGCGTTTTTTACCTTTCTTCGTTTTCGACTTGAAAATTTTGCAACTTTTTCTTGTTGCACCTTACCCAGAGTTTCGCTTCATATTAAGTACTACTTACGAGAGCAATATTTTAGGGAGAAATACAATGTCTCGGGACATCGACGAGACTGATTAATAAAACGTCAGATAAGAAGGGAACTAATTTTCCAATTCGAAACGATAAGAAGCTACAATTTCGGCGTCGAGAATGTTCGAAATAAACTCGCAAACGAACAGAGGATCCAAATTTTTTTCGTTTCTCCCGAAAATATTTCCGTCGCCCTATTTTTTTCTTTCCCCCTGCCACTTTGTCTATTACAAATTACTTCACGTTCTCGAAAATAATTGCTTGCTCGCCTAGAAACGTATTCGTATTTATCCCCCTTCTCGTCGAAACTATACGTCCTTGCTAACTCTTTCTAAGATATATGTATTTATATATGTAAAGGAAGCGGACATCTTACAAATTAAGGCAAACGTCTCTCACTGTAGAAGGAAATCTCAGCGAAAATGGGATGTCGTTTGATAATAAACGAATGTTCAGTAGCGGCGTGTCTAGCGTCGTTTCAATCGCTCTTTCCCTTTTTTTTCTCTTTTTTTTCCTTTTTTTTTCTTCTTTTTTGTTTTACTCCATTCTGCTGTACATACTAATGGCAATGAAAAAATAGTTATCTACGTATCGCGCTTGCTCGATAGATATGTTTCCTTCGAAATTCATTGCTTATTGCAGAAAATAAAAGAACGTACGCGTCGTCTTCGTTGATCCTAATGATCAGTGGAACGAAACGCTGATCGTGCTGTAATCGTAAAACGAAGTGGATATTTTACGTAACTAAATTAATCTGCGACACGTTGATTCACACTACCGAACTGCTTCTCTTCGTGCTTCTTCGTTCGTTATGAGACGTACAGAGCGTCGACGTAATTTTTCGTTCAGCGTTCGTTCGTTTTAATCGAGAAGGATCAAGAAGGATTTGATTTTCCAAAAAACCACGTCCGTTGCCCGTGAACGAAAAGAAATAACTTGCAGGCGTGAATTTGTTGCTCGAGAATTATTCGAAATGAACGCTACCTCGTCTATCCATGTTCTATGTTTCCTTACTTATGGTAACTTACATTAATTACATAGTGTTATCGTTTAATCTTACGTCATTATCGTTTATACGATTACTAGCGATCATTGAAAACGAAACCGATCGTGATCCTTTGATAACGTTTTCACGATCAATCCAGCTGTATGTTATTTCCATTCCCAATAAATGATGGTGTAAACGCTATTTAAACGTTCGCTATAGTCTGTATTCGTCGTCTTTTTTGTCTTTTTTCTTTTGCTTTAGAAAATAACATCGTACGCGTCGTTATCCATTAACCATCGATGAGAAAATTGGTAAAAATTTCGAGTGATAAATTTTTCACGATGATCGTGCGGCCGGATTCGTTCTGTGTACGCCCAGACAAAGGTAGTTATCGATCGAATCAAATGTTAAGTAATTATCGTTAAAGGAAACCGCGTATAACCGTGGACATAATTTTTAGTTACTTGATTCAGTTACATGTGGTAGAGAATAAAGTTGTAATTTACGAAACTAAAGGAACGATATTTCTTTCTAAAATTCAATTGCAATTTTAGTAACCTATGGTAATTAAGATATGATATATAATACGTATGATAACAATATAGATTTCATTAGATAATGCGAATCGCTTTTACAAAGACGTTAGATTTTAAGTTGTTAAAGTTTACTGTAAGTGGCTTGCGGACAAATACGTAAAAACCGAAGAAAGAGAGACCTAAAAGTGGAAATTTATTTTTTTCGTTAAAGGTCTTTTGATCTGAACACTAACTTTAATTTTGTATTGTATCACTATCATTCCATTTCAAGTGGCCAAGTGTAGGAAGATCACTATCAATACTTCAATGTTAAATTGAGTACGAGTCTAATGCTTCACGAATCGCACGAATTATTTGCGAATTACACGATCATCTATCATCAGTCTGGGCGCGTAACGCGAATCGAATCCTAGGACGAATTGTCATTTATATTACACGTGAAATAGAAAATGTAATATGATCCTAACAGCCTTCCTGAAATCGGTACGATCGTTTTTTTCTCTTTCTCTCTCTCTCTCTCTCTCTCTCGAACAAATTACCTTTAAATTCCACAATATCTTTTTAATCCCCCGCCGAGAATGTCATTCATTCCACCCTCTCTTTAACACACGAACGAGCAGCCTTAACGCCTATGGACTAAGCCTAAACATCGATTTATGTTTCGTAATATGAAGCACATCATTTATTAATATTCGTCTTCCGGTATGTTTCAGCGCTCGTGGCCTCACTGTTCGGCTACGACACGTTCAATTTATAATCGAATCACCTTCGAATCGTCTTTGAACGATCGATGAAAACCACGAATTTTTCTACGGTTACTTTTGTGGAACGGAATATCATCATCAATTGTGTTCCACGATCTCGTTCAACGGCCACATCAGCTAAATGGACCGCGTCACATTCGTTTCTGTCATTCCACGATTATTATGTTGCGCGATGAGAAATCCTGACCTCTGGTTTGATATCGCGCGAAAAGTATTTCGCACGAACGATGTCGAAAACTATATAGAAAACGTGCATCGCGAGAATCCAACGAAACGTGCTGACCCAATGAAGTACGTAACGATCCTGATATGGTTCAAGTACAGTACATATCTGTGCGACAAACGTTCGCGAAATGAATTGCTGATTTAAAAGACACATGTATACGTATATCTATATATGTATGTATATATCGCAATCCTTTCTTCTCACTTTGTTCCTTTAAACTCCCCCGTCGTATTTTCGTCGACCATAAAAATATTTTATGAAATATATCGCTCGTAAAATTCACTAGCTTATTAGCTAACGTTCGCGAAGTGTCTCGTCTCAGCGAGTCATCTCTTCTTCTCTAATATTTTTTCTCTTTTTCTTCTTTTTTTCTAACAATCGGCGAGATTGATGGATCTTCTCATTTTTGTTCTCGCTTCTCTCGTTCGAATCGATCATTTTTCTCATCGAACACAGACAGTATTGACAAGATATTGTAGTGATAATTTAGCAGGAACTCGATATCTGAAAGTAATTGTTCTCTTGTTCACTCGGTGCATGTCCTACGTACATATGCGTATGGCTTTGGTGGAGTAGATGAACGTCAAAGAAACTGTGCAAGGTAAATGCTGGGTACGTCGTCGTTATCTAAACAAATAACGATCTAACTCGTCCGTAAGTTGATTCGAGAATCACGTTGATTAATAATAATTCGATATGATTTTCTTTTTCTTCAGTTAAGAAGTTCTTCCTTCAAGATATCGACTCTCGTCACACTGTTTTGTGTAAAATATTCCCTCCCTCCCTCCCTCTCTCTCTCTCTCTCTCCACACTTATCCATATTCTTCCAAATTCGTTTACAGCTACTTAATATACTCGAAGATATGTGCAAGTATAATCATGCGGTGATAGATACTTACTAATGTGAGAGTTTATTTACTTAAATGTATTACTGGCAAGTGAACGGGCACTTGGGCCCGACTAAAAATATTCTGCGAGTATCTGCAGGGTGTCTGTTGACTTGTAACAAGGCCGCTCCAAGCTACTTACGCGATTCGATTTGATCGTTTCCAAATAGCTAAGTTCTAAGCATCGCACGCCATCGACGCGTGTGAAAATTCACTTACTTGTCCTCTTTCGTTCCTTTTTTTTCGTTCCCCCCCCCCTCTCCCAATTTTTGCGTCGCGCGAAGTGAACAGTTGTAACGAAGCAATCAAGTGTCACAATCGATCTAAATTTTCATACAAAAAACTTTACAATTGTACGATTTCCTCATTTATCGTACGCTATTTTACGTTTTTTTTTCTTTTTTTTTTTTTCTCTCTTTTTTTTTTTTAGACGTAATAACGTTTAAAGGGTTAACATACTTGAGAGTCAGACTTGTATCTTGGCGATTTGAACACAATGAAGTCCCGAACGAAATTACTTTTTTTTTTTTTGGTCTCTTGTGGTAAACGATGTCTCGAACAATCGAAAACTTTCAGTGATCGTTAGCCGTGAAGCAGCCTTTGGGTTTTTTTTTTTTTTTGACGACAACTCGATTAATCATCTGCTTAATTCGCAATCCGATCTTTCCCTTCTCGGTCGAAGATCTTTGCGAACGAGCAACAAACGCGTTCCATTCTGTTCGTCGTCGTTCGAGGAACGACCAGTTTTGTCGTCTACGCTCTTAAACGAGTGAGACGGAAATTCCACGCGCGCAAGTCGATTTCGTCGCGTTCGAAACGCTACTCTTACCCTTATCAAACGATAAGTGGTGCAAAGGCTAAAACGTAATTCGCGTGCATCGGATTTTGTTTTCGTGCAGTTCTCGACGATGTTTTTTTCTTTTCTTTCTTCTTTTGCGAGCCAACGAACGCTTACGGGAGATTAACTATACTTAAAAATACGTCGCACGACTCTACTCCTGTTAAAAATATTCGCAGAGGAATTCATACGGGAGCAAGGAAGCTATTGCTCTGAAACGAAAACAACGTCCGCAGCGTGCTTAAGAAACTAATCGTAAGTATCCTCTACAAGTGAATCGAGAGAGTTTTAAACGACGATCAAAGGAAGGCAGCCGGTAATTAGGTCCCTTTTTGCTTCAATTTTTATTTTTATTTTTATTTTTTTTTGCATCATTTCGTGCGAATTGAATACGATGGTATTCCTGCGCTTCTCGTTAACGAGACTCGTTGCAAACAATTCTGACTCGTTCGATCGATTTGCGAAGAGAACGTTCACGATCGGGAAAGATCGTCAGTCCAATTGATTACCTTCGTCATCGTTATCACTTTTCTTTCGTAGTTTCTTTCGCAGTACGAAAGATCTCAACGTCCTCCAGTCGATATCTTCCTTAATCATTGTCGTCGAATTTTCTTCGATTCACAGGTCGATTTCTCAGCGATTTCTCATGCATATCATTGTACAATTGTCCGAAGTTCACGAAGCGACGATCAATCGGTCAATCAGTCGGAAAGAACACGGACGTACTACATACATATGTTACTGACTTTTGTAGGCAAGAGTCTATCGCGAGTGCTTATCAACTGAAAGAGAATACGTAATCCGTTCTTGTATCCGTGACATTTCACTCGATCGCCTTTGGGTCTAAGGTATTTACCGCAAGCTAAAGGCAGGCGTGCGCAACCTTCGTAGAAAGAAACAGCTGTTCGTTGCGTGCACAATAGTCGAAAAATCGATTCTGTCTAAAAAAAAAAAAGAAAAAGTCAAGCACGCCAGTGTTTCTCTTGTCCTTGTCTTTTTCTCGTCTTTTCTTCTGCCACTTTTTCTTTCTCTTTTCTTTTTTACGTTTCGCTTCTTGCTTAAACCAGACTGTGTTCACGAGAGTCGTAACGATGCGTGTAGAGAATGGATGAGCTAGTTCCTGGCGACGTCGATGACGATGGTGTGTTCGAGCACGGTGGTGACGATGAATGGGCCTTCCTCGAGGCCGACAACACCTAGGTATTGTGGCCCTGCTTGCGGATTTTATTCTCCAGGGCGGAGGTTGGTCGGCCGACGAGGTCCTCCAGTTCATCCGGCGTCAGCACCGTGAAGTCCCTGTTTGCCAGAAAATTTCACTCGTGTTATTGATGCATTTCATTTTTCTCGAACAGAGAATTTCATTGCATAACAAACTATCGCATTCTCTATAGCAGCAATCTTAAAATTTCCATCTGTGTCGAATATTTTTTTAATGGATCGTTCTTTTGTTCATTTGTCTATACTAGCGTTAAAATCTACTAAACTAAATCTAAAATCTGCTATATACTAGAGATATTAAAATTTGTATGGAATTCTATTCAAATTTATTACCCACAAATTGAGCAACAGTCAACAAACTGCACCCATGTTCCCCACTGATCGATTATCTGTCCAAGTGCGAAAGACAGGTAATAAAAATCTCAGGAATAACTTAACAAGCCGATCGTAATAACCGTGTCGCCATCCGTGCTGTTTTAATTACGAAACGTGATATATGTACCCACCTGTGTTGAGCCAAGAGCATGTCTATGCTGGTGACACTTCTTTGATGCGTTCCGTCCTTCTGAGCAGCCTTTTGTTTCTTGATGCACAAAGCTCTGAGGGGCGCGAGGAACACACCAATCACCAGCAGGCTGCATCCGACGACAATAAGGGCGGTCGAGTTTTGTGCAGCTTCTGCCCCAGGTGCGAGCTGCACCAGGCCTACCACCAACACCACTGCGCCCAACAGCAGTGACCCAACCACCACGTGCAAAGAATTAACCTTCGAAAACATTGGAAAAAAAGACCTCAATCAATAATCAGCGTCGCCACACAGTTTACAGTTTACGCTGTTTATCGGATCAATCCGGATGAGCGTGTGAAAGAAACGACGGTGAGACAAAAATTAGAATTTTTCTTGTCAAGAGGGAGATTAAGAATTAATTAATCAAAGTGGCAAGATTAATTACGAAAATTGAAAGTTTATCTCCTCCTACGTTCTTGTATTCTTTTGCTTCAGTGACCTTGGTAGTATGATAATTTTTTTTTTGATTACTTTATCTTTTCCTTTTCAGGTTTGCCGATTTAATATTTATCTTTCATTTGGAACGAGATGACAGTGACTCTTGTATTTTAGACTAGGTGCACTCTGTTTGTGGAAAATTCCTTTTTTCGTGACGCTGCTTTGAGCAGCGCACTCCAGTTGTGCTCGTTCCACAATGTATTTCGTTATTTAGAAGATAGTTTATTTAATGTTGCGCCTGCTACCGCCAGCTAGTTGCAGATTTGCTGTACGCGAGGCTCAACTTCGAAGGCTTCTCTTTTATGAGAGAACTCTCCTTTGTGTACGGAGTTACGCGAAGGCAAGCATTGTTCTCGTGCGCGTTGCGCAGAAGTGAATCCACTCAATTAGAAATACAATTCTTGAAATACCTTCGCAACGGAGTAATTAAGCCGAACAACGAGCAAAACTTAGAGACGAGGCGCCATCTTCGAAAAGATCGTTGTCGATTGAGTCGTAATCGAATAATCGGGCGGATACCGCGTATTGACGTTTAATGCTCTTTTTATGAAAATCGCGGGCAAAAGGGTTAAAAGGCAGTAGAATAACCTGTTAAGGTTGAATGCATCTGTTCGACGTTTGAAAAGGACGGTTCTAGACCAAGAGATAAATAAAAAAGCCAAGAGTGCCCTATTATACTTTAACCTTTAAATCCTGACTATAGAGATAACAGCATGCCATTCCTTATCCTCCAAGTGAAATTTATTACAATTATTTTTCCTCCGCTTTTTCGGAATTGTCTCGATCACAAAATATCAATAAATTTGGTAATATCAAAACTTGGAAACATCTCACCGAATTTCCGAAATTATTCTATTATTATATTTTGAAATTTTCAAGGAGAACGATTTCTAGTGTCGATAGCGTGAAAATTCGTACCTCGTGTTTCCTCACTGTATATCTCGCTGTGATATCGAGTTTCAAGGCTGTACCTTAAAGATTTTAATTAATCCCTCAAATTGCACCATTCTGCTTAACTAGTGGATTTAAATTGAGCTCACTGGCACGCAATGTTATCTAGCGAAGCACCAAAAACTCGATGTTTCTCCTATTTAGGTAGGTGAAGTTCAACTATTCGTTTAACCCGAGGAAAAGGTATCGCAACTTTAAAAATAAAACACGTAGCTCGTATTCATCGTGAAATTGTCCTATTAATCCAAAGAATTGAAACAATAGTTTACGATATTATAACATAAACGATTTTATAACATAAATTCGATCTGTTTCACAATCACAGTCTAAATTCCCTTCCTTACAACAATTTTGCAACGAATTTCTTTTCTCTAGGATTTTTAACAATCCTCAAGTTCTCGTTTCTCTCACTAATCCAGCACTTTCACTTTCACCATTCGATAAAAAAAAAAATCACCTTATTATTATTCCGAACGACGTTCGATCAAAGGAGAAGAAGAAAAAGAAGAAGATGGCGATCGTTAGGTATAAAAAAAAAAAATGGCAACTAAATTTAGTGTCGATCGTCAGGGAAAGACGTTGTTCATAAAAATTGCCACGGGAGGATGTGCGAAGTGAGAGGTGGAAAAGCGAAAATAAATTTCAAACGCGGCTCTAACCGCACGCTTTATCGTACGTGCAAGAAGTTACACGCCGCTTCAACAGACCGCCCACGAGTTTTCAATGACGTCATTTCCCGCGCGCCGAGAAAATATTCCATTTCTATCTCACTCGTCCTCCCCCTTTCATTCCTCAACTCGAGTAATTCGTTACGCTGCCGCGTCCACTTTTCCAGCGAACAATTATGCAAAGGAAAAATCACGATTAATTCGCTGCGACTCTGCCGGAGATTTTCATTCGGCGCGGCCGATTTAATCGAGTTATCGTCCGCCGTGGCTATAAAATCAACACGAAATTTCCTCGATCGGACTTCCTCTGCTTATTCTTTTTGCCTTGATTCACGGTGAAATTCACGTCGACAGAAAGGAAGAACTACGTGGTTCATAAAATGACGTTCTTGGTATTTCGCGAGATATCATTGAATTGATATTTCTGGGAATCGCTGTTGAAATAAAATTACTCGCGACGGGAAGAAACCTAATTGGGAATGAATTTTCAATCGAAACTCTCTCTGAAGCCCCGATAAGGAGTTTTATTAACATCTGATAAACAAGCGATGAATAACTTTGGATTGGAGTTCTAGTGGCTATCTGGGGGATTTTATAACAAAACTTGCAAGGTTATTTCGGGTCAATAAACGTGAAGGTGGTTCCTTGTTAAAAGTTAAATCTTTCGCAATTTAAAATAAGTGAAAATTATAAAATTTCCGGAAGAGGAATATGTGAAAGATCAAATTTAGCGAAATGTTAGATGTTACGAATCGTAAAATTTTGAAGACTATAACGCATTTCTTTTTCAAAATTTTATGATGTTTTTTTAGAATAAATTTTTGTAGAATTTAACAGAAGAAAAGAAGAAAATAAGAGTCAAAATTTTGAATAACATCTTGTATTATAGAGGAATGTTTCAGCAATGAAGAATTACAAGATGTTAATTTTAGATGAAACGAAAATTAAACTCTAAAATAAAAATTTCACGATCATAGTTTATGCTTGGATTAACTTGTTTTAAACCTTCACCTTTCGAAGTCTAATAGAAATTAACGGACCTTGCGAGCGTATAGTATATTATATTAGATTCTTTTTGTTTTCTTTGTTCAAGTTTCTTTTTTTTTTTTAATCATTATCGTGTGATCGAGATATCGAGCATTTCAAAGTTGAGAGTCGAAGGCGACATTTTTCTGTTATTGCGTTTCTCAAGGATTCGTCAGACGATAAATCGCACTTTTCCAATTGATATATTAATTTAAAATTTTCTAACGTAACACAGAAAGATTCTATCGATAACGTTCCGAGAAACTTTATCGTTTGGTAGAAATTGTAGAGTCTGAATTTTATATCTTGACTTTAAATGCTTTACTTTCAAAGCTTTAAATACTTCTTCTTCAGTCATACGTCAAGTCATTTTTAAAATGCATTCGAAGGGAAGAAAGTCAGATGAAAAAATACTCGAGAAAATATCCGTAAACTTTTTATGGGAGATTAAAATAGATTCTGTCTGTATTCTCTGTCTTCCTGAATTAATTAATTTATTTTACTTTTCGTGGAACATCAACGAGAATTTAAATTTCATTTTTTAATCATTTTAATCATCAATAAAATCATCAATAAAATTTCATTCTTTTAAGAAGATATTTTTCTTTAACACTAATTTCATGTGTCAAACATCCTATCGATCGGAAAAGTTACTGAGATCGAAAAAAAAAGATTGCCTGTCGTTTCGTCTTTTCTCGATGGATACCTTCAATTTCAGTCAGTCTCAAGATCAACGTCGCTGACATTAATTTCACATCAAAGTTTGATCTCACGTATCTAAACGCATGGGAAATTCCGCGGCCTTTCTTTTTCTTAATTTTTGTTGATAATCCCAATCCCGACCCAGTTTCCCGGCGGCAATAAAAAATGTAAATCGCGCCGAATACGCAGAGCCCTCCGAACGGCCCAAAGTTTCGCGCTCGCGGGTAATTTGCCTTTGAAATCTCAAGTAGAAATCATTTGAAATTCATAAGCGAAGCTCGAAGCCAGCCCCTCTCCTTGTTCCCTCGCGTCGGAGGATTTTCTTGTCGCTCCTTTAATTCACGCATTCGCACGCGGATCATGTCCGCCGCGAATTTTCTCAATCGAACTCACTTTGGAAATTCTATTTATAAAGCGAGACCGGCGACGGAAACCGACGAAGGATACGACACAATTTTTCACGACATCGGTATTCACCCGAACAAATAGCTGGGAGTCCCGTTTCGCAACTATGAAATTATTTGAAAGTTACGCAGTTCCGTGTACCCCGAGTGAATTTAAATGGAGATTTTTACACCAATGTAGATCACTGGGAAATGCTCTGCGACGTTTCGTTTCGCGAAAGTGCGGTATTTGCTGATCAAACTGCGGATAAACACATGTGCGTTTCATTTATTTTTAATCAGGTTGTATTGTGGCTTTTAATCAAAAGTTCGTTTACGATTGCAAGTATATGTGTTTGTTTGTTGTGTGAAAGAAGTCATTTTAATTGTTGGCGTCATTCTTCGTTGCGAAAAGTTTAATGAAATATGCCGTGTTATCTTTTAAATTTTAAATTTTACACAGACAAGTATACAGACTAAATAAGTAAATGTATCTGCACGAGTTTGCTAACAATTGGAGTCACTTAATTTCACTTTTGTGACTTCTCTCGATTAAATGATGAAATACAAAAGGGATAAATATTTCGAAATAAAATGCAATGATCTATAAAAATTGTTGCGGTTCTATAAAAAATGCAGTTGTCTAACGTTACGAACGAGAGTATTCATTTCATGATTTAAACGTCCAACAGGAACACCTACGCGTTAAATTATACGAATGCTTCAACTCTTGTATACAGGGTGATTCACGCAACTTGCGCACCTGAAGTAACCTTTTAAATTATGCGTCTATCAAAATCAATCTTTCGTATGTGTTGAGGAGTTTCGAAATTTTCAAGGTTATCTTTCTTCTTCTTTTTAATTGGACCATATATTTTTTCATTGTGAATCGAAAGAATATTAAATTCCAAGTAAAAGAAAAGAATGGTCCTAAACCTAACGATATTTTACGATAATTTGTCTTGATCACCCTGTATATGAGCATTCCCTCCAGAGTAATATTCATTTGCAAAAATCAGTAATTTTAGTGTGCTCACCCGTTTAGAACGAAACGAAAAGATATTTATTTGCTTCTACTGCTAGATGTACGCTAGATTCTCGAAAAATGTAAAATAAAGGACAAGAAACGAATGGCATTAGTACGTAACATCTTAGAAATTGAAAAGGTAAAGAGCATTCGGATTGAGAGATGAAACGTTGCATCAGCAGTAGTGGAAGTGTCCGCGATCGTTTCTCGAACACGTTCGACCATTGCAAGGGCACTTGAGTAGATTGAAAACTTTTTGTCGACGGCGGTAAAACGCGAGTTCGACACAGAAGCGAATAAAGTTAATTAGCAATGGTATTTAAAAGATTTCGAGGGAAAGCGTGAACGTACGCCCCCGCAATCTCGTGATTCATTGGCTTTTCGCTGCGACTTTCGTTCTATTCGTAATTCCAGAGTTGATTATACAAGTGTTTTATCTCACTATTTTATTTAGTAATTTGTAAATGTAACAAATGTAATAAAATAGTGAATATCTTTTTTTTTCAAAGAGTCGGTTTTTTAGGCTTCATCTATGAAACATTGTTAATTAAATTTGATATGTAATTGCATTTATCGTTAGAGATTGAAAACAATTTTTTAATTTCAAAGAATCAGTCACAGTAATTTTGTTTTTGTTCTCATTTTCACCCTAATTGTTCGCAGAAAATTCTGATATTTTTATTCAAAATTGTTTTACACTTTTGAAACATTAAAAGCAAGTGAACTGTGTCAATTATATGCAGCAAATACCGAATCAACCTCTCAACGCGATTGAGATAGATTTTTATTTTTTATGCTTAGACTTTTCAGTTGTAATTGTAAAAGATCTTGGGAAATTTTTGAAATTTCCAAAAGAATTTTCAAAAATACTGCAACTACGAAAGAATTTGTATTTAATTTCCAATATTTTTAAAATGTCGAATAGGTTGTAAAAATACGTACATACTTGATATCGTAATCACAAAAAGGACAATTTTGCCAACTGATCAATTGAAATTGATGATTCAATCTTATAACTGCTCCTCGTGTTTTTCCTTTCTGATCTTTAAATACAATAGCGTGCAAATACTTTTTCCGACTACTATATCTAAGAAGTAATATTTTATGTCAAAATACACGTTTAGTTTTATTCGAGAAACATCGAATTACTTATCGTTTATTAATATAATGGTTCTTACCTTTCCACAGAAATAGTATTCCGGAGGTTCTTTGTCAACTAGCGCCAGCACTGCTTCACTCTCGGCCAAAGGACTTCCAGGCTGACTGCTCCCTATCCTGGACCCTTTTTCCTGATAGTAGGTTTTGTGAAAGACCTTCACCGAGGGCACTGGCAACGCTGTGATCATCTTTAAAGAAAAACATCACTCGTAAAATGTTCGTCATAATTAAATACGAGACGTGTTAAAGAAGAAAGAAAAAAAGAAGACAAAATTGTTGCTCTGAAAATTTTACTACTCTCACTGTCTGATCTGACTGACTTAACATCACTTAAACACTAAGGTTTTTTCTTTTTTGAATACGCCTAGTACGTCGATATTTAATTAAAAATTCAATAAACCGAATATTCACTCTCCTTTTAGAAACAATACGCCGGCAGAGTAAAGAGAAAATACAAATGCGGAGTTAAGTCAATCAATCAATAACGAATAGCCTTACAGCTGTGCACCGATGAAATTTTAATTGCACTAGCAAACTATTGCAATTTAAATTTCTTTCGACGGGCGTGGGCGTGAGTTTTCGAGCGAACTGCTCGGTAATTTGAAAGTACGTCTCATCGGACATCAGTTCGTGTTAGATCAAACGTGTCTGTGCACGCGTGTGTAAGTATCCAAACGATTTATTTCATTTCTTTAAATAGAATTTTTATAGTTGGAAATCATTCTGAGAGGAAACACTTTTGTACGCGAAAGGGAGGGAATTTTGAATTTTGAATTTCATACATAATAATAAGAATCTGATAATAACAGTGTTACAAAAATCGCAAATTTTAGGATGATTTTATAACTATGAATCAAACAGTAAATAAAATCTTCAACTTTATCCTTTGAAAGATACAAACATGAAACTGATACATACGCCGTGTATCAGAATATAAATACGTCCTAAACTTTAAAGAAACTTCATTAAATTATTATTTATGGTCTCGTAATTTTTAATCTCTAGTTTCTAGTCACCAAGAATTTAAATTACAAAATAAGATGAAATACCTTAAATTTTACCTTTATCCAGTATAAATTCAGTTCGTTGCAATCTAAGTCTACGATCTGAGGATTAAATATACCAAATACACCAAGTATGTCTTACTCCACGAGATACGCGAAAGAAAGATTAAACGAAGCATCGCTCGTGAAATCGCGCATCGATTTTGAAACGCTCCCTTGATTTTACAAGTTTTATTTAGACGTGATTAGTTAAATTAGTTCAGAAACACAGTAGATCATAAAATAAATAATTTGACTAATTTGTTTAAAAATAAAGTCAAAACAGTGATTAAACGTGCGCGAAATATATCACCTTTTATATCATTGGGAGGGGATATTTTTTATAAATATTTAAATGTCAAATTTCATCGCGATATCTCTTGGCGAGTGAAAAGTTGTTTAAAAATGTCGCGTGAACTCTCAATCCGGCCCACTATGGGGGCGTCCTCGCTAGAAACTTTCCCCCGTTGCCTTACTCCACGTTGCTCGAGCGCACGACATCCAACAATCGAGTCAAGTGCGCTCTGGCTGTCCGGGAAAACCTCCGAGTCCACCACCGGCTCGTCGATAAATACGGCAATAACGCGACCCTCCCTTTTTCCGTTGTTCGATCTCAAAGATAGGTTGCAGCCTGTCCTTGGCTTTAATTTCCCGATCGCCGCGGACGTCCCTTTCTCTTGCGCGTTTGCACGACAAAGAAGCCGAGCGTGTCGCATTTCCACGGTGGACGAGCTTCTCGTTCGAGCTCAACATGTGGCGATCCCTCGTCTTTCCACTGTACGCCGCGGAAGATTTTATATTCCTCTTTCTCCTTCTCCTCCTCTTGTTCTCGTAGTTCTTTCGCTTCGGTTTCTTTCCGCTACAGGATCGATGACAGGGGCGGTGGCACGTGCGAAGGTCCGACGTTCAAACTTGTCTCTCCGCACAGTGCGACTAATGATCGCGTCCTTGGCACAGCTTTCGAAATCTTCATATGCAGGCGAAGCGTAGTTTCGTTTTATTGCGCGTCTGCTGATGTAGATGTCTGATTGATGCTGAAGGGGGGAAATTGGATTCGTTCGTGCCTTGCTGAATTTTGTAACACATTGACGGCGACATTGATTCTACGTGTATGTCGTTCTTCTTAAAAAAAATTTCGAAGTTTTAGTTATTTTTGTGTCATATTTGTCGTGTAGAATATTTAATTATTAGTTCGTGGGAATTTGTTGTTTAATACAAGGTTGAAAGATTGAAACATAGGGGAAGTATTTGAAAAACGTATCTTGAAAAATGAAAAAAATATTAAAATATTAAAAAGAATTGTAACTGAGGTTTAGAAATTTCGAGTGATTGTATAGTACGGTTATTTGCGATTGTTTCGATTTAGATAAATTTGGGAAATTTCTTATTTTATAATGAAATTAAATATATTATTTTCAAGGCAGATATTTGAGACGTGATTTGGGAATTTGCTTTTAGGAAAGTGAATGCTTGACAAAATGTGGGGGGCAGGGTCGCTGCGGCAGAAACAGTGATTTTCATGCAACAGTGATTTTGGAAAAACATACGTAACTTTGGCCCCGTAATATTTATCAAAGTGCATACGTTTGGTAAAAAAATAGTAGTGACCTTTCACATCGATTAACGGTGGTAGTCAAGTCTCTGATAGCAATACTGTGAACGTATTTACAATCTACCTTATGATAATTGTGCCGTAGTTACATTTCATATTCAACGTTTCAATATTTCAGCGATCGATATTTATTTAATATTTCATATTCAATATTTCAATGTTTCAATGATCAATATTTATTCAATATTTCATATTCAATATCTCAGTACTTTCAATATTTTTTCACCAGTTTTACAAATATATCATTAAACTTTTACTTTACTAACGCGGAATACTATTGTTTCAAAATATTTTCATCTCTAATCATCGAACAACGCCATTGATACATTGATCAGAAACATCAAATATATTTGCTCCCATTTATCAAATATATTTTAAAGGAAATTGCGTGGTTAAATAAAAAGACTGAATTCGAACACTGCGATAATCTTCAGAAACTAAATTTAAAGATCTCAACTTTGGTAGGGTGTTTCATCGAAAAAGATATTGTAGTGACATCCCAAACTGTGTTTCTCGAAATAAAACTGTATAATTTCCACTGTACCTAATTTTTCTTACTGTCTAATACTAACTTCAAAAGATCATGGTTCAGTTTGTATTAATACACACGAAGCTCAAAAGACAAGCGGTACGAGTGCTCGACCTTCGAATCTCAACGAAACACTTGGCTTAAACTTAAACTTTAAGTAAGAATCTGCGCGTCCTCGGACGTATTACACGATGTAAAACAACCTTACTTATCCTCTCTGCTCTTCGTTCTTAGTTGCAAGAATGCACTCTTTACGGCAAGCTTTACTCTCAACCATCTGTCTTTCTCTTTTAAGCTTGCTCGATCCAACGATTATTGAGAAAAACGCAAATTCCTCGACTCATTGGCATTGGCACTCGTGTGTAACAATGTTATTGCAGCAACAACAAGAATGTTGCAGTATTAATGCAACGATGGCTGGCGATGGTTGTAGTAGTAGCAATGATATTGATGGTGGTGCCAGCGGTGGTGGTGGTGGTGGTGGTGGTGGTGGTGGTGGTGGTGTGGTGGTGGTGGAAATGCTGGTGCCGGTGGCCTAGATCCGTTCTTGGGGCCGGCGGCCGTTGCACCTCGGTTATCGAACAGCAGAGCTTGCACCGGGTGCAGCTGCACGGCTAGAAGACTATCGCAGACCCGTTTTTGGCGTCCTCCTTGATTCCCCTTACGGAATTGACCGGTTGCGTTGGAATTAGCACGCTCGCGCGAGCGTTTCGACTTTTAAACATCGACTTCTCCCGACTTCGTCGATGATTCAACCGATCCAGTTTTGCGTTCGCGCGATTGATGTTAAGCGCAGTTGGAACTACTCGTTTTAAGGTCATCTCGTGTCGACGAGGTCCGTTCGATCGCGAGGCTTCGTTCTTTGAGGATTCTTTTTTTTCTTTTTTTAAGGAACTTTAGAAAAGGTAAAAAAGTTCTTTTTGTCTTTGATTTTGAATTTGATTCATCTTTCTCGCACTCTAAATGAGTTTTGGCACCTTTTTAATGCTTGGTTATTTGATTTAGAAATTATAGTAGCTTGAAAATGTGTGTTCTTTTTGTTTTTTGCTGCTTTTTGTTTCTACGGAATTGTTTCGTGTTCTTTTTGATTGAGAACTGAGACTAAATAGTCTAAGGAATAACAATTATCTGTATACTTGGATCGTTGCAGAAGTTGCAGTGATTTGGAAATATTTCTTTTCTTCCTCCCATTATTTAGGGAGTCTTTTCGTACGGTGAATAATATAGAGAGTACTCTATTATGCGTTCAAATCTCTATTTAGAATTTCAAATTTTGACGCACAAGTGTGCGCAATAACCTAGAACAAAGATCTCACGTCATTTTGTTTAAACGACGAACGCGAACAATTTTAACATTACAAAATTAACACAATTGCCCACTGCGAAACTACCAACTAACGTTTCTGCGTTTCAATCCGCGCGTCGTAACGAATATCACGCCACCTCTCGAAATAATTTAAATTATACCTCGTCCAATCTTCTCGCCCATAGTACACTAAACGGAGCTCGGTGACGAGCCTTTCTTGGAATATTAAAAATTCTCCAAAATTTTATCCCGGTTCCCAGAGAGGCGACAATGACATAAATTCTTCGATTTACCAGATGAGCGATAGGCCGTGAAAGGGTACTCGTCGGGAACGAGTCGTCGTATTTCATCGTTAGTCTCACGAAGGAACTAACTCTGCACGTGTTAATGATAAACACGCTCTCGCGTGGCCCACGATTACGTTCACGAAGGGACGGCAGATGAACGACACGCGATCCAATCTGCATGTGTTGTGTTACCACGCGTTGCATATCCCGGATATTCAACTGTGCACGAAATTTCCAACCAACGCGCAAGCAGCGCGACGTCCGAACAGATGGAAGACATTCGCAATCCCCCGGTTCTGTTTACTCGTACGTTTCGGTGAAAAGCTGCCCGGCTGTTCCAGTGGATTTTCAATTATTGAACTCGTTCCCATCGGCTTCGTTCGAATTAGAACGCGGAGGAAGCTTCAGCTGTTGTTACCGGACAACCTGCGTAATTAATTTTTTCCCTCGTTGTTTTCTCCGTGTCGCGTGACTCAATTGAAAATTTTTAAAGGTGGATCGTTCAAATCAATCCGATGGACGAGATAAATTTCTGACAGATAAAATGTCTTGCTACGATTGTCCAGATGATGGAAATACAATTAACAATTAGCATTACACGTTTACCCTGATTTCTTTAAATTTTGTAGAATTATAGAAACGCAACGATTGAGGATTTCTTGTCGAAATGATCAACAGTCCAAGTATCAAATTAATTGAAAAGAATCGCAAATAGATCGTAAAACGATGCTCTTTGATGAGTTAACGAGCTACCAAAAAACACAATTAAATTCCAAGGTTGAACTCACTTCGATTGATAACCCTTCAACTTCCTTCCATCACTTTAAAGTGATTTTGAACTTCAAACTTGTATCTCCCGCTTTCTGTACAAATATTTTAAAGGAGAAAAGGAAAAAGATCCAGAGAAAATCGACTGAGTCGAATTGAAAAAGGACAATCGCTATGTCTCCGATAACTGCAGAAAACTGTCAAACACACCGCGCGAGGACGACCGACGTACATATATATATATATATATATATATATATATATACATTTCCTCCGACGTATAGTTCGATATCGCGAACACAGAACAATTAAAAGGAGGCTACAGTACGAAGAAACAGTAAGAGCGGCGGAAACCTAGATTCGCGTTGCGGAGGAGAACTTTCGTCGGCGCGTCAACTTTCAAGGCTGCCCCGTTCAAGAGGACCTCGTCAATGGTCGCTGGTGGCTTTTCACGAACCGGCGGCCGCCGCCGCCGCCGCCGCCGCCGCCGTTGTAAACGAAATCTCAAGGCCGGCCCCTTGACAGGACTGTCAACCGGAAACCGCCATCTCTTTGGTCCCGCGGGCTTCGAAAACGCGCGAGTTCGACTCCCCTCGAGGGAAGGGTCGAAGAAACCGCCGGGTCGCGCCGCGTCCGGCGTCTCGGCAGTTTCCAGCTAGAGAATCGTACACGACACGTAGGTTACGTGCACGAAGAACGAACGAACGAACGAACGAACGAACGAACGAACGAAGGGGTAACCTTTATTGCTCGGAAAGGCGTAAAGTGGGATAGTGGCCTGATTCCTGGTGTCATGGCTGCAGCTGCATGTGCACCGACCAGAGTGGAACTCTGGCTATAGACACACACACACACACACACATACACACACTATCGCGAATGTGCAACCAGTACTCCAATTCTTCCAAGTCTGTTCCTTGGATCTTTGCCAAAAACTCGCGGCGATTCTCCGTCTCTCCAGTTTTCGTCGGCTCGGTTGTTGCAAAAGGAACCGTGGGAAAAAGGAAAAAAGAAAATGGGGGAAAGGAAACCGTGAAAACACGTAGGATTAATATGCGCGCGTTATGCGAGCGTACAGTGGACTCGTCTGGTTTCACAGCGCTCCAATCTCCCTCTCTCTCTCTCTCTCTCTCTCTCTCTCTCCTTCTCTCTCTCACTGATTCGTTCCACTTTTTTCGGTTCGTTTGGTGGCAACGTAGCGCTGACCAAGCTACCATAATTTTTTTTCCTTTTTGTTCAAGCAAAATCTTCGTCCTAAATGGATATTAGGGAGCGAGAGTTTACCGCAACGCGTTTTTTTTTTTTTTTTTCTTTAAATTAGGTTGAAGATTTTTGGTTTTAACATCGTTTAAGTTTGATACGACGAGATGATTGACAAGTGAAAAATGATGTCCAACTAGATCGCGTTTTCTTTTTCTCCTCGGAGAATGTAATTATTTTTTAATAAAAACTTGAAAAGATATATATCGGAGAATCTTTCGAATCACTCGTTTCAAAGTTCTCTGTTCTGTCACACTGTCAATATGATGTTGACGATAGTTCGAGGGGTGGAAAAGTCGAAAACCAATTAGAATCTTTCTTTAACGTTTCGTAGAAGCGTACGTGGGTCAATGCGATTTTATCGACAGTCTTTTATTTTCTGAATCGTTCGTCACGATCAAAACTGCAGAGAATCTGCTAGAGTTCAGAATTTTTCGCCTGTGAATTTTGTTAATGCGATTTTATCGATAAACGAACACGAGCGATTCGATACGTCGAGGGGAGAAAACGATCCTCCGCCGTTTGAAACGATACGTGTGTATCTCGTGAACTGGGAAGCGGAGGATGGATAAGTGAGAGCCTCTTGAAATTCTGGATGGTTCGTGAGATCCTATTAATACGGTTTGTTGGCAAACGGACGAACGGAGGGAAGGAACGTTTTATATTTGATATACTTTCACGCGGGATCACCAGTCCCTGGCCATAGAACGTAAATAATTGGAGGACGATCGATAATCTGTTTCATGCACGAGAAAATTATCGATTCGGAAAATTGGATTAACGGGACACGACAGAGAGTTTCGAGTGCAAAAATTAGTAAACAGATTGTTGACCGCGATAAACGGCCCTTTGCGCGTCCACGCCACGCGATTGAACTCTCGGCTTTGTAGAAAATAATGCCACTATTAGAGATTAGGTTTCACCACGTCTTATTAAACGTCTCAAATTTATTACCTAAATTATCCAAACTATCCACTTCTTTTTTTCTTTTTTTTTTTTTTTATTAGTTTCAAAGCCGATCTTTGTCGCAGAAATGTCACGTGAAACACGTTTTCCCTCTTTTTTTGTTATCAGTATAGTAGATTCGTAATAACGATTCGAATAACAAATGTAATCCTTGTTTCTGCCTCTCCAAGAAAGGAAAGGAACAATCTAGCGTGTTTAGTTAATTTTACAGAACTGGTCATCACGGAATTGGACGATATATTGAACTATTACAAAGAATTGCTCTTCAACATGATTACGATCTTCGTATTATAATATCGATTCCACCATGATGTGAATTTTGCTTTTGATTATTAGAATGCACGACGATCTAAAAATACAATTTGACAAAGGTTGTTTTGAACCCTCAGTTTTCCTTTAACCACTCAATCCTTTAACGTGCATCTAAATATGTTCCGTACACTTAATCGATTTTAATCCATAGGTATAGATAGTCGTGTTTCTGTCTCGATAAAAGTAAATATTAATATTTAACGAGGAATAAAGTTGCTGCCAATTATATCGATCAATTTCACAATTTCCAATGTTGACGAAATACTTTTTTTCAACAAGGGGCTACGTTCTTCTACGTGCTTCTTCGAAGAGTATTTCAGAGACCGTTCGAGGGAGAAAATTGACGAAAGAAGGCCGTCGACCGGTCAGCTTTTTTTCCATAGAATGTTTAATCGAACGGGGACCATATGCCGCATGTATCCCGCACGATAAAAGAAAATAGCTTGGGAAGTATTTATGCAAATACGCGACTTCGCATGGTGCATGCAAGTCGGTTTTATCGAAGGTGGCACGACATCAAGGTGGTTCACCCTTTCGCGGAAGGTACCAATCTTACAGGGGTGTTCCGTGCACTGCGTGAAAATAAGCACGGTTCCACGCCGGCCAGCAGTGA
This sequence comes from Melipona beecheii, assembly GCA_032399605.1. Taxonomy (NCBI): domain Eukaryota; kingdom Metazoa; phylum Arthropoda; class Insecta; order Hymenoptera; family Apidae; genus Melipona; species Melipona beecheii. Next base: position 8,744,085 of record JAUCMO010000507.1, read on the forward strand.
CCCTAAGCTGATTTCAACGAAATCTACGCTCGACGAAATCTACGTTCGATCATTTTCTCCATCTGCCCCTCGATTAATCATCCAGATATTCGCTGAACAATTTTTGTTGACATGCATCTCGTAAATTGTAAGTCGTTAGCAACTCTAAACTCAGTTCACTAACGACATTTTCTCCGTATTTCGCTGACCTTCCGATTTCGATAAAAGTTTCATTTTTTTCCGCCGGATCGGGAGGAAAATTTCGTAATTCGTAGTTTAATATCAATTACCCGTACGAGTTTAGTAGAATTTTAGTTCTAAACTGATTTATCAACGATTTTTCATTCGTATTTCATTCTAATCAGTCGCTTACACGCACGTCCAATTGTTTAAATAGAAATTTCGAAGCAGTTTTAATAATCTCCCTAGCTTTCGTTTCAATCGTACTTTCCTTCTCCGACAACGTTTCCTCCATATCGACAACTTACACACACCTCCTCGACTAATCCGAGTGACGATTCTCCCAATTTTCTCCTTTTTCTTGTTTGTCAACCAACCATTTGTCACACCACGAATATTCGCGCATAAATTTCCTCCGTAATACCATGGTTTCTCGAAACTATTTCCCCTTCTGATTACTGTCCGCCGCGACGTGGATTACCAGCACCTTAAAGCTCGAGGCTCCTTCGGTTTCCTCGCGGCCCCGTGCCACGGCTTCTCCCTTCTTCTCGTCGGCGTCGGAGAAACGGAGTCGAATATCCGGCTTAAATCTCACCGAGACCTAATTATCGACCGTGCGAAAGGCCGGGGATCCTCGTGAGCGTCGAACAACATTGATTTACTTCCCCCTCCTCCCCCGGCGACGAGGGATTCCTCGTACGTTGACTCACGGCTGCCAGCCGCGCTAAATGCAGTTGCAACTTTGGCTCTGGCTCGGTTCCAGCGCCGAACCGTATAACCGTATACCCGCCCCGATAGATTCGGTAATCGAGGTCAGTGTACCCCTTGCTTGCTTTGACGTATCTATTTGCAGAGTAATTTTAATGCGCGCCCCTTTCGCCGAACTTTGCCCCCTCCCCCAGCCCGGTCACCCGAGAACGAACCCGACGGAATTTAATAACGAGGATTTTTTGGAATCTGAACGAAAGACAAAATTACATGGTTCGCAATGGCAGACAATTAGCTAGCTGGGTAATTAGTAATTTTACAGGAACGATACACAAGGGTGAGGCAGAAGATACGCAGAGGAAAGGTGTACGCGCGCGATACGCGATACGCGCGTCGAAAACAATCGTGGAAATAGTTCGTTAAAATCTCGAGAATCGATAAATGGGTCACGGCAGGTCGTCGGGCAATATCTCACGTATCCACGACGAGTATCCTCGATCGTCAACTGGGTCATTCGACTGTAGCGAAAACCGTGGCGATAAAGCTGAACACAGCGTGTCTCTCGAGAAGCGTCTGTTATCGTTCTGCGTCGTTGGGAATGGATTCACAAAGGACGAGATCGAGGGCCGAGAGACGTAGCTACCGTAAGCTACTTACACGACACCTGCGCCGACGATCACAACAGAGCAATTAGACAACCTACGCGAGCTAACTTCCATTAACGCAACGCAACACGTCCATAAATTATCTAACCAAAGATAATTTGACGCTCTAGCCTCCTTACAGGGGAAACTTTAGTCGCGGAAAACTCTCTATTTACACTCATCGTCACCAACTCAGCGTCATCCCCTCGACTGTCTAGATCCTCGCGGAGGAGGACTTCGAATCTCGATCTGGTCCGAATGACAAATAGTAGAAAAGAACGAACAGAGTCTTTCGAGACTTACCGTGATGACGGTCTTTTGCGTTTTCGACGGTCTTCTTCCGCCAAGAAACGGCGCGTCGATTCGGCGGTGAGAGACGCCGGTGTCACAGGTGAGGGAGAGAGAGAGAGAGAGAGAGAGAGAGCTCGTTCTCACGACGAACGGCACATCGGAACTCGAGAATCGTGGCAATCGAACGGAGCGCGAGTACTGCACCGCGAGCACGAACAGCACCCAGTGTACGAGTGCGGGTGTAATATCCCGGGCTGGCGAGAGATCGCTTCGACGGGGTGGTGGTCCCGCGAATACTGAGCCTCCGGAGCTTCCTATCCTGGTCGATAAGCCACCCCTCCGGGCCACCCACTCGCGCTAAAGGTACGATCACACCTGCGCTGGCTCACGTGGGGCCTCGCGGTACATTCACACTTGTTAGCCGCGGACGCACCTTTAACCTTTCCCCCGTTGACGATGTACCAACCGATACGCTCGTACCCCGGTGCGTGCGCGTGCACCCGGGCTCCGAAACGAGATCTCGCGGGACGTCCCGCTGTTCTTTCCGTTTGCTCTTGCAATTTGTCTCGCTGTCTCTGTTTGACGATCTCCGCCCCGCAATCCGCTGTTTCGTCTCCCTCCCTCGACGAGTCGCTACGGGGATGCTCGTTACTGATTGCGAGCGAGTGTCGCCTGTCGATGCGTTTTGCAGATAATGCACGGTGCAACAAGTACCAGAGACGCGGAGTGCCGCGACGTGGGTATTTTAGGTTCGCCGGTGCGGGGTCTTGGAATAGGCTGACCCTGGAAATCTCGGGGTATCAGTTTTATCGAACAGTGACGTCGTCGGTTCGTAGATTCGTATCTGGTTTCAACGTTTCAGCTGCTGATTTTCAGTATTTGTTGTATTTAAATGCAGCACAGGCGGTGGGCGGAGGCGTCCGCTGTGAAGCGGTAAAATTCGATGAAAAAAGAGAAAATTGTCGACATCGTGAACTGTTGTAAGTTTTGTGAATAAAAATCGCGCGACAGTCGTGTAAAGTTCGTGTAAAGATACTGATGGGAAAGGAAGCATGCTTTTGTTATCGGATATTGTGAAAATTCGAACGTCTCCAAAAAAATTGCTAGAAAAATCTTTTTCATAACTAAGTCTACCATGATCTTGGAGATTGAAGTGTCCCCTTTAAAATATTTTTCTTTTTCATTATTTTATTGATAAAATAATGCATTACAAAAGTGAGATATCAATTCTCAAGATGGCAGTGGGTCCAATTACGAAAAAGAATTTTTAAATAATTTTACGTTACAAATAAAAAGGTGAAATGGTAAAACATGATACTATACGTATATTTGTTCATTTTTGTCTTAATAAGAGTCAATATCAAGTTTGTTAAATAATCAAAAATATCTATTTTTAGTAATTACAAAGACGAAAGATTTGAAATTTGTTATTTTGCGTTGGATTTTATTCATCTACAACTTAATTCCCAATATTTATTTTTCTATAAAAAGTTGAAAATACAAAAAGCTTTTTAATATCAGAAATAACGCCAGAAATGTCAAGAGTCTTGAAAACGAAGAGATAATTAATTTCTATTTTATTCCACTATTCAAAGGATTAATTATTACAACGCTAGATTATTAATTGGAACTTTAATTGTCTGCAGAATTCAGTCTATTAAATTAAATACGATTTAATACGATTGTAAAAATTCGAGATGAAAATGATTGAATGATTTGTTTGTTCATGAATATTTTTCATTTCATTTCATTTTTTCATTTTGCATGATAAAATCCATCGACTTAATAAATGATACTCTATTTTACGTGTAAAATATAGTGAAATAATTAATACGTAATGTAGTAACACTGATAGAAAAGAATGATAGAAAAGCGGAAACAAATGGAAAATATTTCAACTAACTTTCTTCGTATTATCAACTCACTGTATTGAAATTTATGCACTGCAGAGATGCTTCCCCTCGTTGACGTACCTTTAACCTTTCTTCTCGACCACTGACATTTTTCCAACGAGAAGCGAACCATTTGATAATATTTTCAACTACTTAACAATGTTTATCTTTGAGTAATTAGCATTATTGACATTACGTAAGACTAATCGACACTTGTTAGTGTCATCAACAGATTTTTCTTTTATCTTCCGTTTAAATACGACGAAATGAAATTTAATTTAACATGATTGGTTCAGTCTTTTAGTTGCATTTTAAAAACAGTTGTAACATTCTCCTATTTCGCACAAAAGTGCAGAAAAAAAGGGACGACAAAAATAAAAATAAAAATCGAACATCGGTAACAAAATAAATTTCGCCAAATGATAAGATAATAACTAATTGCTCGTATAGATTGAAAATTATATTGAAGTTTAAACGAGAGAAATAAGATAACAAATGAACAGCATGACCATATATTTCAAATTCAGTTATATCGAAATTGACTAGAGGTTGACGTTGACGGAATAACAAATTGCAGCATCGTAATTTAGAATGTAACCCTGCAGCATATTATATTTAGAATGTAACTCTGCTGTCTAAAATATCGATATTGCAACGACACACATATATTCATATAAAATTACAAGATTATTTATTATTTTAATGTTAACATCCCCCGTTTACGTCAAATAATTGATACGATGTTCTTTTAGACGCTCCTCTCATCGTTCATTTATGTTTCGATGCTGCCTGAAATGTTCATCTGCTCTGTATCGAATTTATCAAAATTAACGATCAGTGTCGAAATTTATTCTAAAAAAAACTCTTCTAAAAAAAATTTACGTCGTAATAAATTGTACGTAATCTTGCATTTAATTTACAACACACATTTGATGAGACAGCGATCTCAAGAAATCCTTGCTTCCATCTGATCGAGACACGTAATTTTTATTCAAAAATTATAAATGGAAACGGAGTGAGTAGCTTCCATACACGTCTAACGTAAGACGCAGATTTTCACATTGTCAGTAGCGTTCAGGGTGATTATTTTTAGAGCGTTCGGAGTATAGGCGTTACGCTATCGATAAAATATCGATGAGACCTTCTCCGCAAGGTTGGCAGTCTCTTCATTGGAGCTTAACGCGATGCTCTGAACGGCAGTGATTAATTTCGTAATTAACCTTGTAAGATAAACCAATAATAATGTTTCGTCTAACGAACGACACGAATCCTCGAAGCCAATATCGATCTTCGATTTGCCAATTGTGTAATGACGGATGAGATTGTGATTCGTCGAGTAGAAAAGAATTGCGTCGAAGAATATGTTTTTGTTTAATTTATTTATTTATAATTTTCATTTTGTTTCCGTCAGATGATATGTATCGTTGGAATTTGTAACGAAGAAAATAAAACAATTCGATTACTGCACGTTCTAACGGAGTGTGTTAGACGAACAGTGATGAAGCGTATGACAAGTCAGCCACTCTCACTTTTAACCGATAACGTAACAAGGTGAATCTAAATTTAATACGTAAACGTATAACGTATTGCAGCTGTGGCAATATGAAAAATTTCACAAATACGTACAATTTAAACTTCAATAATTTTGAGAAGCATTACGACGAAAAGGACCAAAATTCAAGCAATCCTAACTAACGTGTCGTCGTTGTATTCGTTTTCATTTAACACTCGGTATTCGATAAAAATGGTGAGAAAAAAATCGCACGACCAATTTTAAAGGGAAAAGTCTTCAGTCTTCAAAACCGATAGACGAATTTAGTCACGAAAGAAAGAAATGTTTCAATGTTTCTGGAGACAATTGAGTTTTGACTAAATTGACTTGATTAAAGTCGAGACCAAGTGGGTTGGTACATGGTTGTCCTTTTAAAAAGTCTTTGCAACAGTTTAAAATGCCGACGATTTTTCATCGTTAATGATACAGCTCTCTTTGCTCTTCACTGTAAGCCATGTTTTTCGATAATTGCCATAACCTTTTGCTATCTATGCCTAACAGAACCTTCGTGAAACCAACTCACAATACCTATTTTTGAAAGTACAATAACCAAACTATAAATAACGTGTAATAACGTACGTGGCTCGAAGAAACCGGTAAATGCGTCTTCGATTTCATTGTTGAGTTTTCCAATGACGATCTATTGCGACGTGTCTTTCTACGTTTGGCGGAACACGTTCGTCTGACAGTTGATGTTTCTCCAAAGCGAAATCAACCGCTCTGTTTGTTTGCGCGAGATGTTTAGAAAGTAGAGAACGTTTAAATTTACATTTGCAACGTCCAAAGAAAACTGTGGCTCGCGCGAAGAAATTGCCGAGTTCAGGCCAATTAGGACCGGATCGATACGCATACGGGATTAGTTTGAATACTTCCCCCATTCAAGGAATTGATTGCGCCTCCCCTCAGAAGCGAATTCTCGCACGGCTGTTTCCCAGAAGCGGATGACCGAGACATTTGACGACGCAGTGATGTCATTCTTCCTCGGAATACGTTTTCGAGACACTCGCGCGTTCCAGCGAAAAGATGTTCATCGTTACAAATTATATTTTTTGTACTTTGCAGAAAAGCGAATTTAAACAATTTAACGTGTAACGTAACGCTCGTTGAATCTAAAAGCGAACCTAAAATGTTACAAATTTATGAATTTTTGTTAACTGAACATTTTCAAATACGGTTTCTTTTCACGAGCAAAAAATGTTTTCATTTTGAGTTCATCCCAATTTGTTGTCCATTTTTGCGGACTTGGAATTTTGATTCGAATTAATTGATCGATTTATTTAATTATTTTTTGTGCAGTGAAACGTACTTAATTTGAGTTAATTCTTCTCGGGACTTTGGAGATCATCCTGCTGGATGACTCAGTCGGTTCTAAATATCTGACAACGCGGAGGTCGTAAAATTAATATTAACTCGCACCATCTATTCCCGATCAAAATTGTCGATATCAAACTCGCATAATTCGGATGTTATGCTTGCTCTGTTTGGTCTCACAACATCTCAGATATAACGTCGACATTCATACAGCTCTGGGATATATTGCTCGCAAACTACGTAGGTGTAGCAGGTTACGCGATTAGAATTTATTCCTCAGTGTGTTGTAACCCGCATAATTTTCGTCCGTTAGTCCATTGTTGCGTTAAAGAATGACTACGGATTTTTCAGCAAGTTTTTGAGAGTATAATTCCAAAAGCAGAAAATTGTTTCACTCGCTAAATATTTTTATAAATATTTTAAAGAACCATTGTATCTTGGACAATACTTTGTACATTCTGTTCAATCTGGTGCTGTCAAATTTCTCATAAATACAGGAAGTAGCCTCATCAATGTTATTCGCAGTGCTATGTGTGAAAACATTGAATGAAAAGATTCATTAGAGAAAACGGTCGTCGTTCACGTTTATATCTTTCCCGGGAGAGAAATTAAAAAAGATAGATACCAGAGTCGAATCCCCACATTCATTTTGTCACACAATTCTTATGTCTTTAATTAAACGATGAAATCGTAGGTCTTGTGACGAGGATTGTTTCTGTACGACCGATTAGTTTTTTTCAAGAAATAAGTCAAACATCACTTTTTTTTAGTTGTCAGAATAAAAATTTCAGACTTCTTGTCTTTCTTCAATTTTGGTGCGATATTTCAAAGAAGGAAAATTTTCATTGCTGGCACAACATCTTGCAATCAATTGTGCGTTCGTTTTACTTTTCAAACCACGTTCTCCTGCTTTTATTTTTAGAGGCTAGTCTTACGGAGGAAATTGAACGAACGGAAATAGAATCATCGTTTCAATCACTGATGCCATTCGTTTATGAATTAAAAAAAATCCTATGAAATGAGACGAGAAAGAAATTGCCATTGATGTCTCTAACGTCAATTCGTGTTACGAAAGTTGAACAAGGAGATATTTCTCCCAATAGAAATTAGTACCGCAAATATCGAAGAGAGCCTTTAAAATGAAAAAACGTTGCCGAGGCAATGATACTATTCTTAATTGAAAAAAGCAAAAAGATAATTCAAATTGATGATAATTTTTATAATTAATTTTACGACTTGTCTTTACGATTAACTTTCTAAAATATTTTTTTATTTAATTAACGCTGCAGATATCAATAGCAACTTCTTCCTCCCACTTCAAATGATTCTTCACCGTAAAAGAAAATAAACAAAATTTCTCCTTGTTGCTCTTAAAATGCGCAAACGGAGGTAACGATCGATCGTCCCTCTCTGTCTTCCTCTGTCATTAGTATCTCTCTCGTAATTACAATTCGACGCGATGCGTTTCGTATTGGGCGTATCTCGCATCTCGTTCGAAGAAGATTTTATTACAGTAATTTGCGTCGCGCGTCTATAAATTTTCCGTTTTGCTGGCGGACAGGACTGGAGGAGGCGTGCAAGCAACGCAGAGAATCCGTGAGTCAGAATTCTCTTGTACGTTTGCCATTATAAATCGAGTAACTCTCGAGTGTTATTCCTTGTTATTCGCTCCGGAGGAACGACTCACAGTCCCGATCGGATCGTGTATTTTCTTTTCATCTCTTCCTCCTAGAAACAACAATTATTTCAAAATTTCAGCTGAATAAAAAGCAAAAGCGGTTCGCTCGAAACGCGTCGTGGAAACGCGATCTGAATTCGCGAAACTTTTACGTTTCTTTCTTTAGAAGATAATGGTATTTATTTTTAGCTGAAACGTTAGGTACGTGACGTCGCATCGACGATATTTTGCTGCATCATTAACAATTATATAGCAGTATCCTTTGGCACGTAATAAATTTGAATTATTGAATTATTAAATTATTATTAAATTTCATTTGTTTTCAAATGTCTTTCAACCAAGTTTGCAACTTCACGCTGCAATGAGAAAGCTGAAATTAGAAGAAAAACCAAACGTAAGAATTGAAACTTATGATTCGCCATTGTGGCCGCGAGCGTAGCCATACTTGGGAAGAAGAATATTTTTTACTTCACAGAAAGGTTGGTCGTGATTGGAAACTCCCCCCTCTGTTAGTGAAAACGTTTTATTAAACTCTGAAAGTTACAATAGCAGTAGAGTTCTGTTCCTTTTTTCTGTTATTTACGATTTTTTCTTTTTTTCATTTTTGTTGTTGTTCTTTACTGTAGAATCACATACACAAGGTTACAGTACTTGAGGCCCTCCACGCGTAATAATTGCGACACATTTCCGTGCAAACCTCACCAAGTTTCGTCGTAATTCCGTGTTCGCGAGAAATAATTCAGTCTTTCCGGAAATCATTGTTGTCAGGTTATCTCAGGGGAGAGGCGTTTGGTCCCTGCCCCTGCGACAATTAGCTCGAGACTTCGAAACGAAACTATCGAATGAACGACGATCTGTAATGAGCTGCAAAGAATCGTTCAACTCTTGCTTCCGAACTAAGGATCGCGCGAAATAACGTAAACGCGACGCTGAGGTTTCTTCAAATCTTTAAAACCTCAGAGTACTCTACACGGTTTTGGAGAAAAGTATTTTTTAAAATAGCTTTGCTTAAAATCAGTCTTGCAGAAGATCGTAAATATTTCCAGTCGTGTTACTAAATAAAACATTTCAATCGTCTTCACTGTGCCAATAAAATGTCAAAATAAAATCGAGCTGATTCACTTTCTAATATTTTACTACGTAATTTTACGTTGTTCGATTCATTTTGACGAACGTAGAAAAATATTCTAGAAAAAGTGCGAAAGAGAGAACTCAGAGTCGAAGACACAGGTTGAGGAAGTTTTGTAAAATAATCTCATCTCGAAATTTTGAGGACCGACGACGTCCCGTCGTTGCAGTCGCGGTACTCTCGCGTTCATGTTATTTCGTTGCATGATCGTGCAATCAGAAAGGAATCAAGGGCCACTGTATCACACTGCCATGGAAACTTCACGCACGAAGTTACGACGAGCTCGGATGCGACAAGAAAAATGATCATGTCGTTCGTGCATGCGAAGTCCCGCTACGTCACCAGGTAATTATCGAGCCGAGTGTGCGATAAGAAGGTTCCGCGATAATCGTAACCTGCACGAACCTAAACTTTCACGAGGTACGTGCGCGTATGGTTTTGTGTGTAAACGTACAATAAACATTATACCGAAGGAGTAGCGTATATCGTATATATATATATATATTATTCTTGTATATATGCATATATACACATACACATATATATGCATATTTTTATATGTTTGCACTTAACGTCGCTAGGAAAATATTCTCTCCTTGATAAAGTTTAATCACAAAATTCCAAAAAGTGAAAAGAATATAACAATAATGTCTTTTAATATAGCAAATGTCTGTCAATATATTAGAATTATACGTATAATATAATTAAGTTTTCAACGAATTGTTTGGAAAACTCTGATCTACCCACGAAGAACGGTTCTTTTAACATAAACTGACAGTTGAATATATATATATATATATATAATTGGCAAATTTCATAAAATTTATGGAATATATATTTAATTCCATGTATATAATATATATGGAATTATAATTGTATGTAATTATACATATGGAATTATATATTTAATTCCATAGAAAGACGACAATAAATATCACTATTCACGCTAAATTAAATTGAGAGTCCGGATACTTCCCAGCGATGATAAATGCGTACATGCACGTATACATATATGTGTGTATATCACGCAGGTAAATTTGAAAAGTTCACGTCTCTTCAGTTATCCATCTCTCTCTCTCTCTCTCTCTCTCTCTCTTTCTTTCTTTCATCCTCGCTCTCGCTCGCTCATTCACACTCTCTCAGCCGAAGGATTTCCACTCGCGATTGGTCGTGATCCGTTTCGATCATCCATCTTCCCAAGGGACTGATTTCTCATTCCTCTTCTTCCCTCTTGAAATCCCCGTTCCGACGAGCAAAAAAGTTAAACAGAAAGTTCGCGTGCAAGAGCCCGTGTTCGAGTGTTCGTTGAGTCGAGTCCTGACGATCGGAGTGCGACAGAGACTCGAGGCGAGCGTGCGTGTATGTACATAAAATATAACGTACTTTTTTTAGAAGCTAGAGAAGATCACATAATCTCGCGAGAAATGGAGAAGTTTCTGAACGGTTTGTGCACGGCGAACGCTTCCTTTTACTCCCGGTTTTCCTACCGCCGAACGACTCTTTAGGGCAACTCTAGAGTACACTGACGAGGAATTCGGAGTATCTTGGACGATGCCTTTCGTTTTTCTTCTGTTTTTTTTTTTTTTTTTGATAGAACAAACGGCGCAGTTTGTTTCTCGCTTCGGCGAACGCAGTAAAATCCTTCTGCACGTTGCTGGACGATTGCCAGTAATTGGTATATTTTTTTCGTATTTTCGTACATTCTACGCACTCTTTTCTAAACTTGCAATAAATCGTCTATCCGCTAATCGATCCAATTATCGCAGGGCTGCGAAAGTTTGTGCAATTAAAAAAATGAAACTCGGATAAAAGATCGGTTTACCTATCAAAATTATAAAAAAATTTGCAGCGCAGCTACCATGTATTTTCATCGATTTACTTGGTGTGTATGTAACACGTAATTACATGTAATTAATAAATTCAATTTAATCGTGATATAATCATTGTTATCCACGACTTTAATTCTGAATTGGAGGATTTTACAGCGTTCAGTATTCAGAAAGAGCTATTGAGACACTGTAATTCTTATTGCTTTCACGTTTGCTGTAGCCCGTTCCAGAGGTTGTTCGACAGTGTCCAAGATATTCCGTACGTAGGCTCCGTTATATTTGTCGCAATATGTTACGCTAAGTTCCTTTTTTTTTCTTTTGTTTTTTTTCGTTTTTTTTTTCTTTTTCATTTTTCATTCTTACTATATATATATGAGAAAACGCAGTTATTCCTAGAGATTACGAACCCGTAAATTAAACGGTAGCTTTTCAGCCTCTAGCTTCGGACGAACGGGCGCTATTAATATACCCCTAAGAACCGAAACGCGAGAGAAGTGTGGTTGAAACGTTACGCAACGGCAACGAAATAATAGCTTTTTGTGCAGGTATCGCCGCACGTTTTGTGCAGATATCGCTCGATAACACAGAGACTCGAAGTAAATGAACTCGCAGAGAGAATAAAGATTACTAGAAGATTATTCTCGTTAATCTCACAGCTGATATTTTTTTATGAGATTAACAGAAGATCGTCAACCCTTAACTACAAATTCATTTCATTCATTCGAGTGAAAGATTTTTTTCCTTTTTTTGCGAATCAACGACCTTGGAAATAAAATTACCTCATTCCGAGGAAAAACCGTTCGTGCTTCCGATAGTAACGAGGTGAAACGGATCTGTAGTCAAGGATTAAAAATCAATGGACTCTTTGTCCAAAATCAATTGTTCGCCCAAGACTAGAATACAGTTTAACAAGTAAATTTAGTAAATATTTTGATGATCGTTTTCCTTGCTTTGAATTTGTATTCGACAAGAGAAAATAAGGTCCCGAACGATTAATCGATTCCGGATAACACTTTCGCACGAAACAGAAGGTAGAAACGCTTGGCAGAAGGCGGAAGCCTTCCAATACGGTACGTAATTAAATCATTACAAGGTACAAGCAAGCTTTCACGAAGCGATCGCAGCAAAGCAATCAATCAACAATCGTAAGCGTAATGTCGTTTAGAAACCTTAAGAAATCTTCGCTGCTTCGCGATTACAAAATAGAGTTCGGCTCTCAGTGACAGCAGTTGTCCGCGGAAAATTATCAAAATTTGCCCTCTGTTCTCCCGTTGTGAAACTGATCATTCGGCGAAGAATTCAAGAATCAGCGCGTAGAAAAGCAACGTACTGCAAGTAAGCGTAATTCGTACAGTGTCGATCATAGAACGATTCAAATGCAATGGAAGTCGTGCACAGGGTATCTCCCTTAATTCGTTCGCTATTTGACGATGGCAGAAAATGAAAAGTTTCTGAAATAAACGAAACAATCAAATCTCTTAGTTTCGTTTATTATTCGGCAACAGATTTTCTTGAATATATGAAATATCATAGAATGAAGTGTTATTAAAATTAATCCATAAATAATTCAAGATACGATTCTTCTTATTCAATCGTCAACCGATGATTTTAAAATCACGCGACGACGAGAAAATATCTTCTCCGTTCACAGAGCAAGTTAAATTCATCGCGTATGAGAATACTTTAACCACGAAACGATCAAGTAAATTGAAATACCCTGTGAAATACACGACATGATTCAGCGGAAGAATCGTTGACAAGCAATGTTAGAAAAAACGCATTTGAACATGTTCGTGTCTCGATTCGTGAACGACGATTCGGTCGAGAGGGCATCGGAGCGTTCTTACTCGAAAAAGAGACTCGCAGAACACAGTAAAAAAGTTAAAAGATAGCGCGCGCGCGTAGAAAAATCGCCGTCGAACGGTTGTCTATGTGTCTATCAGCGAGCTTATTCAAATTAGTTATACGAAACTATTTACACAGATCGCGTTGGAAACGGAAGGTTTGCCGAGCTTTGTTACACGTGCTCGTGTCTGTCGCTTGTACTTAAGCTTAGCTGGCTTACAATTAAATACAGATACCTTAGTTAAGTTTTTAGTTTCAGAGATAACTCGTGCGTGTATCGTTATTATTTATGTTAGGAGTATATGTATGTATGTATGTATGTATGTATGTATGTATGTATGTATGTATGTATATATATATACTTTTTTCCCTTTATATATATATATATATATATATATGCATTATATCGTAATATATAATTATATTATGTTATGTTACGTTACGTTATGTTAATGTTATGTTATACTATATTATCATATATCACTAGCACTAGGTGAGTGAGAACTGAAACTTGGAGACTGTATTCGTCGAATTCCTTCCTCGTTCACCTAGTGCCCAACGCTTTGTAAAATAACTTACGTAACTGTTCTCATATACATATATATCGGTGTAACTTTTTTTTTGTAATAACTTTAAGTGGACCCCAACGGTAGTCGAACGTGCACGCCCGTGCCTCGAGAAGAGTCTTTCTTGTTATTTCAAAACAGTAACTTCGATCAACGAGTGAAACAGCTATCTACGAAAGTCTATCGTCTGAGGGAAATTACATTAAGTAATACGTACCTAAGAGAACAACCTTTCAACGCTTCTTTTCCTCGATTTTTACTTATCTTGCATAGTTGATTAAAATTTTGATACAAATTTTCAAGATGGTGGATGTATAAATTGAAACTCCCTGTTTCAAATAAATATGTATATGTAACAAGATAAAAATTCCAAGTGTACGTACAAGAGATTATATCAGCAACAGGTACTTGCCAAATTATTTACAGCACATTGTGCACTTTAAACCAACGTAGACAATTATAACTGGAGAACAAAAATTCTGGACAATAAAAACTTTAACACTTCACTTGCTGTCTATGCTTGTTCACAGTTTTAATTGTGTTTCATAGATAGTAAATCTAAGTATACGTATATATATATATTTCTTTTAAATTTCTCACAAATTCACAAAGTCCTAAAAACTTGAAAACTTGCTTCTACTCTTTTTTTTTTTTTTTTTTTTTTTGTCATAAAAAGTCAATTCCCATGGGTGAGGTCTCCTCGGCGCACGGGCACAGAAGAATTTGTAAATGTTCACTTTAAGTATAAATATTGCAGTGTAAATAGATAATTTAAATATTTGTTACTCGAAAGACACATCTAGATCGCGCATCTCTTGCGGTTTCCGCGTCGTAAGATCGTCGGGAGAACGTTGCTCCCCGCGACTTCTCCTACGCGTACATCCCTCGCAGTAAATCCTCCCTCGAAAAAAATAACATCGAAGATGCAGGGTGCAGGTGCTGAGTTACATTTATCGACTTGGGTGTTGTAAATACTCATAGCGACGTTCCCGCAATTTCCTCGTTATTTTTCTTCGTTTCCTCGTGTCGTTCCTTTCCACCTTTCCACCCGCTTTTCGTTTCTCGAGTCGGCACGCGACGCCTCTTCGAGAAAGATGCGAACGGACGAGTCGTCAAAGAATGTCGCGATTTCTAGCTCTATTCGTCTTCTTTGTCTTTGTTTTTCTTTTTTTCCTCTTTTTTTACCCAACGCATGTTGCCACTTTTTCGTCGTCTGAACAGGCACGCGATTTCCAGTTTTGTTTCATCGTGTTTCGCGATTGGACCGCGGATGTTTACGAAGATTACAACTGACTGCGAGAGATTCATCTAATGAATTTAGATGAGAGAATATTCATCTAAAAATGATTTTTTTACGAATTTCCTTTGCAATTTAAACGTTCCACAAATTTTGCCACTTCTTCGTTTCCTTCGCCATGGAATAAGAAGAAGCTTCCTCGTATTTTCGTATACATTCAAATATATAAGAAATATAATGTACAAGAAAAATGTCTGAGAAATATTTCGTGCTAGCGCTTTCGACTTTTCATAGACATCCGCCGTCCGTTCGCGAGATCGATTACCCGATCACCTGTCTAAGGCGTTTAAAAACAATTCTACCGGAAAGAAGTCTTTTTTGAGATCAGGTTCGTCGAGGAAATCAAGTGTTCGATCGCTCAGTGATCGTACCGATACACGACGACCTATCATCACTTAATTAATTATACTTCGGTCGTGTATCGAGACGCACGAAGTCAGACGATCGGAATTCTTTAAATGTAGATAGAATGGTTTTTTTTGTCTTCTTTTCCTTTCTTTTCTGTAAACGTCTAATTGGTCGTGACAGAAATTTATCGACAAAGGTATAACGATGTACATATAAAAATCAATCTAACAATCTCTACGAAATACCAACGTGCTACGAACATTCTAAGTACCGCTTTATTCTCGAATGTTGTTCTCGGAATTGTTCACGGAACGACCATAGTGCGTTTTAGTAGGCCTAGCACACACGCGATTGGTCGAGACAGAAGCTTCTCGCGGAAAGGCAAAGTTCAAGACAGAGGTAGAATCTTATCGTGAACTTTAGACTGTATTCCCACTGTTGCAATGTCGCGATACACCATGAACGGTCGAAAGAACTTTATTTGTTGGAAATAAATGTCGTTATTAGAGAGAATTTTTCAACATCAACTTGGAATATCTTCTTTTACTTTTTTCTTTGGAATATCTTGGAATAACTTCTTCAATATTTTTAACAGCAACGATATAAATAATAATAATTCAAATAATTTTCTCAATACTTTCTCAACAGCGAAGAAATTCATATTTTGCGAAAGAGAAATATTTTCACTCGAAATTCTTCTTATACATCTCGAGTGTGTTTTTGTAACTTTACATTTTATAATTCACGATTTGTTCTTTTCGTTTGTCACGTTTGTCTGAATCTTTCTCCAAAGTTCTCTCGATTTCGCGGTATCGGACTACTCCACGCCAGGAAGTAGGAAATGTTCAACGATCGTCGAGATAAAATTCGAATAGAATTCGTTTCTTCCTTCTACAAAACGTGTCACAGATATCAGATGATTTACGATGCGATGGAATAGATTGTATTTTCTAGTAAATTTTGTGCCCTAGATTTAGTGCGTACAGAATGGTTCACACATCGTTACCGTGTAAAATAATATCACGCTTCGAAAGGACGGTAATATCATCTAACATAGAAATAAATAATTTTCCGAATTATTAAACCTAATAAATTTGTCAAGATTTGTCATTTATTAAAATGGATTCAACGTTGGACCATTTTGTACGTTACACAATGATTACAGAAGGTGATAAGTACCACAAGATAATACAGACATCTTAAACTTAATTGAAATTCATTGAAAAATTCAAGGCGACAGCGATGACTTGTGAAATCGACAAAATATCCGCGAATGAAACGTTTAAATACCCGTAGAACTACCGACGCTAGGCCATAATTTTTTTTCGACTTCTCGCGCTTTTTAATATCGACACTTATCCTAGAATCTGCATCCGCACACACACACACACACACACACACACATACATGCGCGCGTAACGTATAATGATCAACACATATGTCAAGCTATCGAAGAACATAGCGTCGCGAAAAGAGGATACTCGAGAAAGTATCGTTTCACAAAAATGCAACTGAATCATCTACGGGGGGGAATTGTCACTTTAAAATTGGCACGTGAAAATTAGATTCCGTCAAATGTCAGATTCAGAAGAATATCACTCGAGCGATCCGCTAAAATCATTGAATCCCTTTCGTTAAAGTTTTACCCCGTTCCTCCGTGATAAATTTGAACAATCGTGGATAGATTCTTCTCTTTCCTTTGCGCGTTTTCGACAATTCGTTTGTTGTCGTCCTCTGTCTCATTATGCTCGCGCGTAGAACGTTCCGGTTTTGTCGCATGAGAAATATACATACAATGCATCTATTCTATGTATACATGTTTGTTAATAATTTTTTTTTTTTTTTTTTGTACAGAGCTTTCATTGGTTTTCGAAAAGAAGGAATTAGTCTTTCAATAGTGATAACGAACTGTTTTTTTTTTTTTTTTTTTTTTTTTTTTTTTTTTTTTTTTTTGATCGAATGCAGGGTGTTCGGCTTTGCGAGTTTTTTTTTTTTTTTTTTGGTTCACCTTGTATGTATCACTTTCCTCCACTCGTCAGTGGAAGTACTGCAATTATTTTAGTTTTGCAATTATTTCTCAGAAGCCCGAGGAACGTTTCCACTTACGTTCGCGAGAGCCGATGCTAAAAAATTTCCAGCGTTTCAGAGAAACGTGTCGACAAAGATTTAATTCCACTGTGATTTGCACGTCTCACTCTTGTTTCAACGCAATAAAAAATAACGTTTGACGCTTCGAGACAAAACTGAGACAAGAAGCAATATACTAACAATTTCAATTCCTTCAATTAAGTATAACAAAACTATAACAACACGAATTACGAAACATTCTCGTCTCGAGATATCTTCAATATTCAATTCAGTGTTCCCTCTTTCTTTAATTTCACGACAAAACAAGATAAGAAAGTAAAACTATAGTTTTAGTATTATGAATACACGCAAGAAGAAGGAGAAAAAGAAGATACTGTTTGCAGTATCTCGAGGACCCACGTCGGTCGACTTTGTCCCCAGCGCGATAACAAGATTATCCTCGCCATGTTCCTCTCCCTTTGCGCTGGAGTTCTGCAAGCTTTCGCAATTTGCATCCGCAAGTGACCAAAAGAATCGTTTGCCACGGAGACCGCGATCGCGGTAATAGTCCAAACAGCTCGTACTTCGTTCACGTAAGGGCAAGAAAGATCAATAAAGTGATATCGCGTGTCAGATAAAGCTCGAACATCCAGCATGTACAAGATAGAAAAGTGCACTTTCCTCAGCGGCGATTCTCAAGCTGAGTACACGTTACGCATTATACATGTCGATAATATATACCTACGTGCATATACATTTACATACAAATATATGTAAACATATATGTGTATTGTATATACATATAGCATGTATTGTATATGTATATATACATATACAATATAGAAAGTTACAAAAGATAAAAGAATCGAGTATAATGTACACGTACAGACTGTCTCCAACAAGGGGAAGGGGATTGTTCCCCCATTTTACTATCCTCTCAAAACCTTCAATCTACGCTTTTCTTCATCTTTTTCTCTCCGTTCTCTCCGTCCCTCCTCTCTATTTTCCATTTCTTTCTTTTTTTCTCCCTCCTCCTTTTCTCCTTCCTCCTCTTCCTAATTTGGTCTGGAACGTCTCTCTCCCTGGAGTTTCTCTCTGTCAGCGGATGTACTTTCATCACCGACTTAACAGGATCCATTTAATTAGCCGGTTTCTCTGACGTCGATCATTAGGCTTCGTCGGAGTGAGAGCCTTGAGAGCTGCGCTTCTTCTTATGGTTGCCGTGATGATGGTGATGGTGATGATGATGGTGTTGATGGTGGTGCTCGGTGTGCATCAGCGCGTCGGTCTCCGGTTGATTCTGATGGCCCACCAGAAGGTCGAGCGTGCCTCGCGGAAGTCCGGCCTGGTCGTTAGCCGGCGGCGGAAGCGGGGTTGCCACGGGCGACTCGCTCGGTAATGGCACGCAGTGCAACACGTAGCATCTGACACCGGCTAGGATGATGCCTAAAATTATTATGCTTCCGTTAGATATGATATTTTATGACAAAGTTGCAACGTCGATGTACCGTTGAACTATTTAGCCAATTGGAATTGCCAATGACTAAATAAATCGAACGATAAGCAAGAATAATAATACTGGAGAATTTTACAGAATGGATTATTATTTTTCTACTCTGTTTGTACTCTTGGTTGAAAGTATAAATAAATAGTAAGTAACTTTTTAAGAATAAATAGTAATACTAAATTGATCTCGCGTTATGTAATGAATTCGTAGCATATCTTTTATAATGACAAAAGATTGATTATAATTTCTCATAGTTGGAGGTAAAATTTGGTTCACTTGAAGATTGGAAAATTAGAACGTGACACGCTTGTCACTTGAATTTGATTGTATGTTATGGTATTTGCATAATTCTACAAGCAGAAATATCTCGTGAAATATTTAATTAAACATTGAATTATCTCAATTTCTCAAATTATACTCGCTAATTTCATAGAGATGTAATCATATTTGTTCATTTCGTTAGATGTGAAAGAGTAGAAATAAGTTAGAGTACGTACGAGTAGTGACAGAGCGTCTGACTAATGCCAGGACAATCTACTGTGAAGCGTGACACAAATAGAAACTCTTCTAGTATTTAAAATAACTTGTAACTAACACTTAAGTAAAGATTATACAATTTAAAGTTAACAACAAATGACACAATGATATCTCCATTATATCTCTCTTTTATATTTTTACATGTTTATATGTTTCATATTCTACACTTGGCTCAAATATCCATAAATTACAACAATCTATAAATTTTCCCATTGAAACTTGCAATAGCAATTCACTTCATTTTTGAAATATTCGATCTCCCGTTAGTCTATTACAACGACTTTGTTTATTAATTTAAAGCTTGGTGATGAAAAGCTGATTTATAGTTTTATACACATATATAATACATCTACGTATTCTACACTACAGATCAAATATAGGTTCATGATTTACACTTGGGTCAAATTTACAAATCTTGCAACAACAATTGGTTTTTAAAATATTCGACCAGCATGTTAGTCGTATTACAGTCGAAATACAACGCGGAATCCAGATTATTATTAGTTTAAAGCAAACTCAGCGATGAAAACGAGCTTTGCCTTTGGTCTGCAGCGATAATTTCCGTACACAGGCGTGTAACGAAAATTCGATTAAAATTTGTAAGATTGTAAATTTCGAACGACGCATCAATATGTTTCGCGTTAATTAATATCCTCCGCAATGCACTTGGCGAATTTAATTCCAAACCGGCCACTTTATCCGTAAGTTTACGTGTATGACCGCGCGTTGATAATATCGACGCGCATGAATTTCGTCGAGCAACTTTAATGAACATGCAAATGCATTACAGAGCTTCTTGCCATTGCGTTCGAGTCGAGTCTGCATTCAAACCATCTCGCTAAGAAACAACGCGATAATGTCCCATTATCAAACTAAGTAAGTAACGGCATACTTTTCCCTTTTTTTCGTAACAGTGTACGAACAAGTTCTAATCCCCCCCCCCCCTCCCTCCGATCTTCTCGGACGTGATTTTGCTTTAAATTTGAAACTAAATTACAGAATTCAATTTCGTGCGACGCGCACGAAAAAGAAAAAAAAAAGAGAGAGGGTCGGTTAAAAATTTGCATTAACTTCGTTTCGATGTAGAAATGTTGTTTAACTGTCGAAAAACTGCTGGCGAGTTAATTTTTAATGGAATTTTTCGGGCGAATATAAAAATGAGCGCCCGAGCATTTGGGATTTTATTTCAGCAGAGGAAGTTCAATTAATTTCAATCTCTCCTGCTTCGGGAACGGGATTATCCCCTTTTTATTTGCAAAACTCGTACTTCCACATATGGTCGTTTTTTTTTAATGTAATTTTGCAATGGATAAATTTATAATTATAAAAATTATAAATGGATAAATATTTACGATTCGATAAATTGATATTTACGACGAAAATTTAAATTTATGCAAAAATGCATGGAAGAACATATTTGGAAAAATATGCAAAATACCGATTGTGTAATAATTTGCACTGAATTAGTTTAAGCGTTAAATTATTATATTCGGTACGCGTTAGTTAAAATTCTATTTCTTTAAACGTGCAAACGTCGACATTATCGTAATTCGCTCAAAAACAACGTTTTCTCATTGAACATCTTCGTTGGAAAATTACGCAAATTCGTAAAAATAGCAAATACGTTCAACATGTTTTTGGAAGAAAATTCGCATCCTCGAAGGTTTCTCCTCGAAGCAAGTCGAAGGATGGAACGTCACTTTTATTACAATCACGATGTTAACTGGCAGTAAGTTGATTACTGTTCGGAATGGATAGCTCACAGCAATACGATTAGGTCATAAAAGCTCCGAAGACGAGCGAGTTCTTTTCAAACTGTTTCTTATTGCCTCGACATGGTCTTACATAATATTACATCTGATAAATAAAACGAGTTTGTTTCATTACTTCAGCGTATAAAAATGGGCTCATTAAAGACTTTAACAATAGATAACTCCAAAATAAAACGCGAACAGCGTTTCGTATTTCCTCTCGTTTTTGTGTAAAATATTTCGTGATTCAATCGCGCGGAATCGCTTGGTGTCGTTGGGAGAACTTTTTTCTGAAAATATTTTAATAGCGGGAGTTTCCGAAATGTTGAAAAGTTGAAGTTTTTTTCCAGAGAGCGGCCGTTAGAACAGAAAAGCCGAGTTTTTTCGCGGGAAATCACGCGTTCGTTTCTACGCTGCACTGCCGAAATCAATTGAACAAAATTGAAACCGACGAAAAGGAACGAAAAGGAGATTGAATAATAGTTGAAATTACCGCGATGTGGTTATTAAATTTCGTTCGTTGCCCACGTGACATTCGAGAACAGTAGTTGTGTCATTGTTTAAGCATTTACAGCGAACATAAATGCTGGTTAACAAACCAACTGGTTTGGGAATTTTGCAAAGGTTAGTAAGTTTTACGATTGAGTCTATTCCATTTCGCAATTTGCCAAAGCATAAACTTGCCTCGCGAGTCTAAAGTTCAAAAGTTACAGA
This sequence comes from Melipona beecheii, assembly GCA_032399605.1. NCBI lineage: Eukaryota > Metazoa > Arthropoda > Insecta > Hymenoptera > Apidae > Melipona > Melipona beecheii. The sequence continues at coordinate 8,765,910 of JAUCMO010000507.1, forward strand.
AATCAGTGAATAGTAGTAGAACGAGCTGCACAATGAGACGCAGGACGCAAATTTGCGGAATTCGAGAGGAAAAGGAAAAGTTCTTTTCCTTTCTATCGAGATTCCTTCGTATATTTATTTTACTACACTTTTACTCCGAAAACTACGAGATAAATAAAAAAACTGCACGACTTGTACCCCAGTACGATTCGTCTCACTGATGACGAAGACGACTTTTTTACCATAAAATTTTATCGACACGCAAACATTTGAATCGATACAAAACAAATTACAGGCGCGATCGCTCAGTACCAGACAACGCCACTCCTACTCGAGGTCTACCCCACGCCCCCTCGCGAATCACGTGACCCAGATCAACCAATTGCTAATTTTCGTTGCATTAGCATTGCAGCGGTAAAGAAGACCAGTGATAATAAAATAAATTACGCAGCTGGAAAAAGTCAAAATTAATTTTTACTGATTTCCTTCGTATTATTTATGAATATCCACTCTGAAGGAGATTCGGACAAAAGAATAATCGAAAACAATAATTCTTTAATTTATTATCGCGCGAATGTTCATCAGTTTTTAAAATTGTAAATTGTGTTAATAAACGAATGTGACCTCTTTCACTGATATCACATTTCTGTAAAAAAAAAAAAAAAAAAAAATACGCGTACGTATTCCAATTATTCAGCGAAATTATATTAAACGATGCGTCTCGTTTGAGGATATCACATTTTGGTCACAATTGTAACCCAATTAATCAATAAAATTAAATTACATATCTTGCTAAAGACACATAATGAAATGTATAGGCAAATCACGCATTCTGTTGTAAATATTACACGTTATAAATGAAAACGGCAGTTATGCATGAATATCGAATTGAAATATCACGCGTTGAAAATGCCATCATTCTAATCAATATGAAACTTAATTACTGAAACTAGATCTCATGATATTGGGAGTATCAGATGGCTGCGAGAAATATGACCTAATTATTTCAATGGAATTATGTTACACGATGTTTTTCCTTTTTTTGAAAATTCTTCATTTCTGCCAGAAATATAGTAGTAATTAAACAATAAAATTAAATCGCTATAAAGTATACAGACAACGATGCAACAAATGATATATCTAATTGATATATCAAATATGTAACCAATGATTCATATATTACATGCTTCGTTTGCTTTCTATCAACGTCATACAAATATATCAAACGTATAATATATAATATACGGATTTTAGAATCCTTTTATCAAAAGGATAGAATTTATATTCATATCGAATTTTCTTTGCTCTATTTAAACTCTTTTGCAAGTTATTGATCAATATATAATATTTAATGTTGTTAAAATTTACTTTGATATAAGAAAACACGTGTCTCTGCTACAAAATAAATGAAACAAAATTTTCTCCACGGTTCAAAAAAAAAAAAAAAAGAAAAACTGCACGACTTGTACCCCAGTACGATTCGTCTCACTGAAAGACCCGAAAGCAACTGTTCTGACTAGAAAACGAAGACGACTTTTTTGCCATAAAATTTTATAGATGTGCAAACATTCGAATCGATAGAAAACAAATTACAGGCGCGATCGCCCCCACTCTTACTCGAGGTTTACCTCACGATCCCTCGCGAATCACGTGACCCAAATCAACCAATCGCTAATTTTCGTTGCATTATCAGCGTTGCACCTGAGGAGGCCCGATTTTCTGGGTTACCCCCGCTGAAATCACTTTCAGTGATAAAAAGTGACAAACACACAAATATGATTAAACTTCACGAAAGCATGCCTAGAGTTGCAAATTCTAAATCTAGAGAGACACAGCGAGCGAATTCGGGAATTGAAGTTCGTCCCTGGCAAATCTATCGTCTATCCCATTCCCCCCGTGCGTTTTAGCTTAGAAATCAAGCGCGGAACGGCGGAAACCTATTTCCTTGACCTATTATTCTCCAATGAACCCTCGCCTGCCGTTCTGACAGAAGTTCAGGATTTCCTTGGTACAGAGTTTCGCTCAGACTTGGAGGGAAAAAAAAGTGGCTCACCTAGGAGAAGCAGAATAGTTCCCGCTACGAGTAGAGCGAGTCGATGGTCGGTGGTCGTCGCACCCGGGGCAAGTTGGACTAGACCAACCACCAGCACCACTGCACCTAACAATAGGCACACCACCACCGCGTGCAGCCCCGATATCTGTGAACGACAACGTCCATGTTAAATCATTTCCCGAGCGAATCATCTTGCGGTCATTCCACGTCCGTGGCTGGTAAATTATTCACCGTTCCTGAGTGAAGCTCGCGAAGTGTTTCTATCGAACGACTCTCTGCGAAAGGAATCATTCAATGATCCGCGTTTACATAGCCTTTTCTTTTTTGAGAAACTCTTTTTTGAGAAAAGTTTGAACAGATTGTGTGATGCTTGAGACAGTTGATTTATAATTCAAGTGTGGCAGTTTCTGTTAATCCTTTATAACCAGAATTTCGATTACTTGCGAGAATTAATTCGCTCCGATTAAAGATCCAAGGACGAATAATTGTTGCGCATTTGCTGTTTATTGTTCGTCCGGTATTTTCACAACGTAACAAATGTAACAACTTTTACGAATGTTTTCAAAACGTGGATACTCGTAGACGTTAAACTTTTAAACTACGGAAGGTTAAATTATTCAAATTGCATTTAATTAATCAAACACGATGCGATTGAATACAACGTGAAATGAAATCCAACCACGAAACAACGTGTTTCTGTGTTACACGCGTTTTAATCAATAAACTTTCAGAAAACAGGAACTTTTAATAGGAAGAAAAAGTGCACGATATTTCTATGGTATTTAAATGACACACACACACACACACACACACACACACAGTGTGAAATAATTCAAGAAAAAGCATGTGATGCGTAGCGCAAGTTCCCCGAGATCGATAAATATACAGTCGCCTTAACGCGACGCGATGATATCATCGCGTATGTGTACATATATGTGTGTGTGTGTGTGTGTGTTTAAGCGAGAAATTACCTTGCCACAAAGATACAATTCGGGTAAAGGCTCCAGGTGGCTGTTGTGGCCATGAGGGCTGGGGGTTGGCGGCGAGCCTTGAGGCGGTGGCATCCATTGGCCCCCTAGGTAAAGTTGACTAGGACGTTTTAGTCTTTTCTCTTGTCGTTTACGTTCGTGGCGAACTGCCACCGCTGGCATTGCACCGATCATTCTGTAAAAAGAGTCGGCCAACAATTAGCGGGCAATTAAAGCGGTACTTTGCGCTCGTGAAAATTTTCCTTACGACTTTAGCATCTTCAAATATCTTTTCTTGTTTTGCGAACTTTCTCTGCCGAGGGATGAATATTTATAGATTGTAGATTTAAAAAAAAAATATTTACATTTTGTCATTTCGAAGAACGTTCGTCGTTGTTTTCGTATCATTTTATCAAACGAGTGAGGTAGAATTTGAGAACATTGTTATGTCTCGGAAGAGACATAAAGTTCAAAGAACTGGGAATCGTTTCTTTTCATTTGTATTGAGCGTACAGTTTTATTTATATTCTTTTCTCTTTTCTTAACTTCAATTACCTCTACGCGTCTTATTTGCTTCAATTAATGGATAAAATAATAACGCAGCGAGTAAGACTAATTTGCGGGACTAATTTGACCTCGATCGAGCAACCACGTGAGATATAGTCTTTATTTAACCCAACGTGGCTTCGTTTATTTTAATTCCAAACCGGTCCGTTCTGAAATTCCAGTCTTCGACAAATGCACGGCATTCGACCGTGCTGTTGAACGGCACGTTTATAGAAACGCGTTAAAACACACGAAAGCGTCTCTTGCTTCGTCTTGAATCTCGACTCTGTCGTAATTCTTTGAAAGGTTGATCGTAAATTAAAGCTAAATCGTCGTTTGATTCAGTCGAAACAATGTCGTTCGGTGAATCGGAATAGGTATAAATTTTTTTGAAAGATCACCGCGTCAAACGCAAATCGATGCACAATCTCGGAAAGTCTTGTTGCGTGCGAGTGAAACGACTGTTTGCTAGAAAGTAGCAACGACGTTGCAACTCAGCCACAACACCCTGTTTATCGAGTGCGAGAGCATTCGACGCGTGTCGATGAAACTGTTTATCCCAATTTCCCAAAGTTTGCACAAGATTTCACCGTTTATCTACTATGCGCGACATCGTAAAAAATGACATATCGTATTTCAAGGGAATAAACGACGATAACAGGAGGGATTAGCTTACATCCACTCTAGGCGCGCTTGATAATCTGACAGCTTTATCTTCCACTATCTATACGATACCACTGACAAATCACTTTCTCTTTTTCCTCGTTCCATCATACGTGCATTAATCCACGAGGTTCGTATTAATTCACGTTTATGCTAAACGCAGTGAAACGATACACCAAGCGAAGATTAAACGCGATTAATCCATTGCATAGTAGTATGTAGTTTCAAATATTCGATATTTTATGCAATATTTATGATCCTTTTTTTTTGATGTATTTAAATTTGACAAACTCGGGAAGTTTTCGTACGTCGTAAAATTGTGTGTTGCAGCAGGTGACGCTTATATATATATTATATTTTCTCTTAAATATTACACATTGTTGTTGATAATTTTGCACGATTCATTAATGCCCACCGCAATTAGTGGAACGTTCAAATAAACAATCTGAAGGTTCAATTACATCGTGTGTTGCAGCTTCCAAATTCCAACAACGATGCATGGTTCTATTCTCCGACGACGGGGAATAACACATAACTGATCAAACGTACTGACGACAACAAGACACCAAGATTGCCTGCTAATGTCCTGTCCCGTTAATTAAACGCTTCCTTCTTGTACCGCAAGAAACATCACGGCTGAATTCATGAATTACATTATAGTGTACGTATCTTGGCAAAATTTAATCGCTAGTTGAGAAGTTACAATTGATAAATTAATCGCTTTTAATTTAAGTTTAACAGTTGTTACATAATAAAGAGCAGGCACACAAATTCGAGAATTACAAGCTTCAAGCATCTATTTCAGGCATTGATTTTAAAATATTGTGCTTAAGGTAAAGGTCTGATTAATTTAAGAGAATAGAATGATAATGTAAGAAACAGAATAGTATTGTAAGAGAATGATAGAGAAATAGGGAAATTACAATAAGCCTCGAGTGTTATCTATTGGTAGTGCGCTGATTTTAACAGAAAATGTAAAATTAACCGAAAAATATTGTATTTAAAGCAAAGGCTTGATTAATTTAAGAGAATAGAATGAAAATGTAAGAAACAGAATAGTATTGTAAAAGAATAATAGAGAAATAGGGAAATTACAATAAGCTCGAATATTATCTGTCGGCGCGCTGATTTTAACAGAAAATTTAAAATTAACCGCTTAAAGCGGAGGCGCTTTTCAAGAACTAATAGAAAAATACGTCGTTCGTTAGTGTGACGATTTCGACAGAAAATTTCAGATCAAATTTCAAGGTTTGCGAGAAAGATCGTGCTTCGAAGCAAAGGGCTGATTAATTTGGGGCCGATTTTCGAGAACGCGAATTACGCCCCCATTGGCGTATTAATTAGAGAAAATTAGAAATGAAACAGAGGACAGCCAAGGGGCTGGTAGCTGCGGCTAAAAAGCTGATCGATCTCGCCTTCGAGAAGCTGACCCAAAAATTCGAGTACCACAAGCAGGTTCGAAGCAACCAATGGGCATTGATTTTGACGAAAATACGAAAGAGAGAGAGAGAGAGAGAGAGAGAGGAAAGTAAAAGGAGGAAAAAAAAACAAATTTCGATTTGAAATGAACAAACGAAATGGTCGTCCGCGTACGAACGGCAACAGAATGGCGGCCGTAGTTTCGGCGAGTTCGTGAACCAGGAGACGCTATGAACTTTGGTGACCCCAGGTGACCCCGTCGGTCGATACGTCACTACAACCACCCCTTTCGCCCTGCTGGCTCACCAGCCAGCTCGAACGTAGCCCGGTTCCATGGGGTTGCTCGGATCGACGTTAAAAACGAGGTTGCCACGAGACGCTTTTAATCGCCTCCTCGCGTACAGAGTACCGGGGTTCAAATCCCAAGCAAATGTTTCCGGAAACGACAAATCAAGGAACAACGAGGCGAACTCGCGTCGCCACGTCCTGTTGTTAAAGCGTTATTCGGACGTCTGCTTTTCGTCCAGCCACTGTATCGCGGATTTTACGACTGTTCGTTGCGGCAATCGATCGGCAAGGAAAGTGACGAAGTACAGACGACGAAGAGGGAAAAGGACAGATCGAATACAATTTACAGTGACTCGAGAGTGTTGTTAAATAGAGGAGAATCGAGGGTCAGAGTGGCTCGTCGAGGCAGCATTACGTGGTATTATCTGGGCGTAAAGTTATCGATACGCGAGGAGCTTTGTTCTTGCTTAGCAATGGCGCCCGCTCCGACCACCTGGTGGTGGTGTTGATGGTTGTTTAAAAATGTCGATCATTCGTAAAAAGGGAACAAGTAATGTACAATTGTAACGTACGATTACGTCTTTAATTTACGATTACGTGATCCGTGATTACTTAAAAATTTCGATCATTTGTAAAAAGCAACGGTACAAAGGATACTTTGTATTGAAGGTTAGGATCGACAATTAAAGTGTAAAACTAGTTGTGTCACACTGAATTCGAGTGTAGAGAGTAGGAGAGAATTTACAATAAACCAAGGAACAGAAACATTGCATATTAATCAAAAAGTTTTACATTTTATCAAAATTTCATTCGAATTTCTAAAAATTTCCCAAGGTCTGTAAGGTTCTTGATGAGAAATTGCTTTGGATCACTCTAGATAATTCTAGCACTGATCGAGTTGTATTTTATGACAACCAACAGGCTGCTCTCCTCTTTTCTTTTCTTGGTGAATTATTCTTAAATGCTTCTATCGCAAATGGAAGACACTGGAGGAAATGGAAGCGAGGATTTCTTTATTCCGATTTATCATGCCTTTAAATAAATTGTCAGCAAAAGAAATTTTTGTACCTGATCGCTTCTTTCGTGAAGGTAATACATTGAATTAGTAACGAACAAAGCAACTAAATTAAAAGAAATATCGATACTCCCTCGGATATAAAGAACAATTTATAACAACCGCCGAACAAAATTAATTTTATTACCACGATGGAATAACACGTGTATTATGCACGCTGCCGAGCGAGGCAAAGCACTGACCTTTCGAGATACAATTCGATATTCCCTGTTTTGAAGTAAAGCGAATAATAACAAGCTCGTAACTAAAGATAAAAGAAACCTATCTAATAAACAAGCGAATTCATCCCTGCTTCAAGTTTAACTTCAACAGAATTTCTTAATGAAATCACCGTTTGAGCCTCGCTTTAAAAGCAGAGATCTTCGTCACGTAACGCAGCTTTTCATTTTATTTTCATGTTTGTGTCCAGAGTTAATTATAAAGAGGTATAAAAGAGAACAGAAATCTTCTTACTGAAAAATAATAATAATAATAATGATAATAATAATAAGTAACGAATGTAGTAGCAAAGTTTTAAATGCAAGAAAAGAAACAAATAATAATAATGGTAATAATAATAACGTCGAGCTCGTTTTAGCTTTAGTCGACGAAAACTTTCTCCTTCTTCGTACTGGTATTACTCTCAGTGCTCTCTTTCCCACTCGGTGATTCTTCTTTGAGATTGTTTCCCCTTCGTCCACGTGAGAAAGCTTCTTAGCGAAATTCAAGAAATATTTTCTTGTCAAGTCTTGACGTTGGATAGAGTTTGAGAAAATATTTGCGATAAAGCGCGGCTCGTTCAAAGCTGGAGGAAAACAAATGTCCCGTAGATGCGCGCGCGCGCGCGCGAAAAAGAAAGACTTTGTGCGAGCGTGTGTTGCAACGAAAATACAAAAATGTAGAGCCGACGGCTACTTTTTTAAGGCACCGGTTAAAAATGTCATTAGGTCGTTATATAATAAATAATCGATAAAAGGTCAAAACTATTTTTTTCTCAAATTTCGCCAGCAACAGTTTGAGGCTGTTGAGTAACCAACCTCATTATCGATTAGTTTCAGCATTTCTGTATGCCGAGTCTACTTTTTTTCTTTCTCCTTTTCGATCGTTCGTAACTTTTTAATTAATAGTCATTTCATTACCATTCGTGCAAATTGAAATATTTGCATTGCTCGAACCACAATTCACAAGTATATGTACGTCGAATTTTTTTACTTATAAACATGCTAATCATTCATTTTCCGTCTTGTAAATTTAATTTGACCTTTAATCAGTCAACGTACCTTATGCACGTTACATTCTCTCTTGTTATTAAATAAACGAACATTGAAAAATGAAATTTCGCGAATGAACGATTACAATGAAAGTAAAACAAGAACGCAACCAAAGAATCAAGTTTCTGACTAACCACGATATGCTTAATGGAAATATTTTTGTTGTTACTTTTACGTAACAATTACGTTAGTGTTATTTTAAAAGCGCATAATATACCCCAGTACGATTCGTCTCACTGAAAAGCCCAGAGGACGACTTTTTTGCCATAAAATTTTATTGATGTGCAAACATTCGAATCAATGATAGAAAACAAATTACAGGTGCGATCGCTCAGTACCAGACAACGCCACTCCTACTCCAGGTCTACCCCACGCCCCTTCGCGAATCACGTGACCCAAATCAACCAATCGCTAATTTTCGTTGCATCAGCGTTGCACGTGAGGAGGCCCGATTTTCTGGGTTTAGGCCCGCTAAAATCACTTTCAGTGATAAAATGTCTTGGGGATTATTTTCATCCTTCGACGCGAAAAGGGAAACGTTAATTCAAGACTAAATTCCAGAAAGAAATCGTACGTATTCCGGAACGTAGCTTCACATCTTCACAGTTTTTTTGGTGTGACGAATAACGTCGGGGAACAATTGGAGGCGGTGCTCACTGGTGGACGTGAAATTTTCCACTTGAAGACGACCTTTTTCTCGGAGCGTCTCCTCCGAGTTGAAAATATAACGTCTCGCTGTGCCGGATGTCATGTATACCCGGTTCGAAGAGTAATAAAGCACGAGTCGGTGAACGAGGAAACTTTTTATCCAGGTCGTTGAATTTGTTTCATTGCGCAGTGCTCTCCTCTCCGCTCCGTCGAAAAATCCATATCGCGTAGAAACATCGCGCGAAAAAGAAGGCCTTCGCTAAATATGTATATTTCGTGGAAATATATCCGCGATCCTGGAAAATTTTTTTCTTTTTTGTTGCCGATGAAACGATTCATACACCGATTCGGAAACGAATTATTCGCGAGCTGCTTCAAAGCCTCAAAGTTTCGATGCTCGGAATAATCCAACGATTAGACGAGGAAAACGAACAGACGTACGCGTCTGTGTCGACGTAAAAATGATATTGTTGATTCGGCATTTTACGGGTGGTCTTTTTCGTCGAAACGAATCATTGATGTTCGCGAGTATTGCAAAACGAGAGAGAAGGCTCAGAAGTTGAAGTCGTTGTTGTTACAAACGAGCGAAAGAATAATTGACGACTGTTATCGTTGGAGGATTATTGATACGACTAGAAAATAGCGAGTAGAAAAGTACGAACGTCTTTGAACGTCGTTATCTCCAATAAGATATCTCTTAGATTATTAGAAAAAAATATGAAGTCTCGAAAATGATTAATTTTTTTATGAAAAAAAAAGAAATGAAAAAAGCTCCAAAAAATTGCTAATAATAATGTCAGCGATTCGTGAATTAGGTTACAAGTTGTAAAATGATAGTGTTCTTTGTTGCGATTGTACCAATCAAACAAATCTGAAATTGCAAAATTCTCAGGTTTCGATATAATAAATATTTTATCGTTACCGTTAGACCGTGGATTTTTAGGTATTTCTAAATTCCGACGAGCACATTATATTAACAGCAATGATCAATTCTGAACTGAAAAATTTATGTTGGTATATTTATACATGCTCCGTGTTGCATTTGTGCCGCTTCCTCTTAGAATTCTCCTCTCTCAGTTGGCATCGAGGCGAGAAAGACCGACTGTACGAAATTAGATTAATGATCGTCCTGGAATCCTTCAAACCGCACGCGAGAGAGATCCTTCGAGAGATTGGAATCGATCGATTTTCTTCGCGAAGTGTGTTTTATCATCGTGTCTCAATGCACTGACCAGTCTCGCAGCCTGAAACGAATCCTCCGTGTAATTGATTATCTAAGAGAAGGAGAAGCTAATCAAGCGTGTCATCTACGTTCGTTGCTTCAACTCTAAGAAATTCCGTGAAAAACTGCATTTGCCAACATTCAACGAACGGCAAAGGAGTAAAATCGCTTTCAATCTGCTTGCAATTTCCCTAAAACTAAATTTAATAATAAAAATATTTCACGTTTAAACGAGATACGATTAACAATGATTTTACCAAGTTTTACTAACTTTTAAACATATTGTCGAAGTATCGCGAATTCTTTTTGTTTTCTAAGAACGACTGTAAAACTGAAGTACGAAGACTCGAAGACCGTAAGACAGGGAGACCGTAAGAGACAGAAACGGAAAAGATGCGACGAGATGACATCAAAGTGGCGTGCTGAATAATTATCATTTCGCTATCGGGTTTCCAGCTAAATTCAATATTCGAAATTTTATCCTGGGATACAAATACAATTATGGAATAATTTAAACGATCGATAAATTTTGATGAAACACAAATTGAATTTAAAAATCACGTCGAGATAAAATAATAATCTAAATAACACTGTAAAATAACCTAAGATATAAGAAAGAAATATATCCATTTTTTAATCGCATAGGTTGAAATTTTAATTATTTTCTGCCATTTATTATCACACACGTGATAACGAGAAACCGTGGATCTTTCGATTCGGTTAATTTTCTCCGTGCCTCCATTAATTCTCGCGAATCAGCTACGGAGCGAATGTTGCGGCCATGATGCAAATTGTTTCATTATTAATTTCTCAGTTGTAAAACCTGCACGCGAATCGTGCAGTAACCGTTACGCTTCAACGTGGAATTAATTCACGCGTCCAAAACTTGAAACCGCGTGTTACCAAATTAAATTGCACGTTGGCAAACTAAACGTTTCAAAAATATTCAAAATGCGGTACTTTATCCATCTATAATTTTTATAAAAATTACCCGACGCGTTGCAATGGTCCTTTTTACAAAAATTTCTAATAACCCTTCTTGCTTGTTACAATGAAAATTCGAAAAAATTAAAAAAATTAGCAATTATCGTCGTTTTAAAATTTAAAAATTTCCCTCCTTCTCTCATTGCCAAAAGATTTAAAATTTTTCGAAATCAATAATTGTCACCGTCTTAAAATTGACACAGACTGTTAGCAAAGATTTGTCTGCTCTGACGGTGACGATGACCGATTCACACAGCAATTGAAAAAATGAAAAAAAATTACAGAAATTAATGATCGTCGATCATCTTGTCTCCTGAATCGAGAAGAGTCCCCTGGATTTTCAAACTGTTCTCAAACACATTGGCTACATGTGTGAAAACAGTTTTAAAGAGTTATTAGGACATCAGAGATGATGGAGTAGCTCTATTGATGAAATCTTTATTCCAGCGGCGGGGACACTTCGATGGGCTTTTCACTCGCATCGTTGGGCTTTTCACTCGAAGCGAAAGAACGGCTGCTTCAAACTGCCAGAACGTGTCTCCAAGATCACAGAACGTAGTAAGACGTTGACGAGACTTGAAATGAAATCGCGAAACGTCACGTTCGATCGTGTTCATTCGAAAAATACAGACGAGGCTCGAGTGTTTTTCCTCTCCTACGAACGCACTTCAGGCCAGGAATTCGAGAATATGTGTTTTAAATAGGATGGAAATTTTTGCGTTGACATTTGTGACGATTCGTTTGCGTGTTCCATGATCAAGAAATGATTTCACGTTAGGATTTGATTAAACGTAGAATAATTCCCTTCCTCGAAGAAAATTGATAATAATTCTTCCAACTTGGATTCATGGAAAAAAAGACACGCATCAAGTCACAATTTTTTAATTTAAAATTCTGTTTCGTGTTAATTATTTAGAACTGAAATTATTAGAATCAAATGAACCGTTCTTATTAAATTATCTAGAAATTGACAAACAAATTTTTCTCGAGCAATTCCAAAATAATTTTCAGAAAGAAAGACAGTCTCGAATTCAAATTCAACGTGTTGATTTTTAATTTATTCCAGACGAAGTATATCGCGTAAAATAGTTCGTCAGATTTTGTCGTGCGGGATTATAATTAATCACCATTCACGTTAACTTACTTTTAAGCATTTCCCCGATGATTTCGCTTTCTATTGACGTCGTGAACTCCCGTTCAATTTGTCAGTACGATTTCTTTTCAATCTCGGTACAATATTGGATCGTTCAGAAAGTTTCGCAGCGTTCTTGGCAGTCGATATTAAGCTCCGTTGTGTGTGAAACACGATCGCGACACAATGATTTATTATTAACTGCAGTCAAGCAAACGGAGAAATCAGAGAAAATTGGAGAAGATATAAATAAAGAGAGCGGAAAATTGAATTGTAAAAGAGAAGACAAAATCTCGCGTATGAAGGAGGAGCCAGCAAAAGATGTCTGACCTTAACTGGAATTTTCTACTTCATCTATATGCTACTTACTCTGATCTTTATAGATATACGAAGACTGTGCATAAATCAAGAAGAGAAAATTAAAGCTATTTCGAAATATAGACTAGGAAGATGTTAAACTCGAGAAATTATTTTAAATAACAAACTGATAAAATATTGGTAAACGAAACGGTGAAATATTAATTTCATAAAAATTGCATTTGTCTTCGCATTTACCACGAATTTCTCCAAACCTTAAGAAGACCTTAAAAAGAATTCTACCTAAAAAGAACGCGTCGAAGAAATTATCTAAAAATAACAAAACGATGAAATATCGATACACAAAACAACAAAATGTTAATTCTATGAAAATTGCAATTCGCAAGGACGTTTGTCTTTGCTTGCAATTTCTCCAAATTATCCGACGTTAAAAAGAATTCTATCTATACGAAGAAAATGAAATTCAAAATAAAAATAATCTAAATGTAAATAATATGTAATAAGAAGTATAATGTATAATAAGTAATAAAAACGATTGCGCTGAATCTGATTTTTCTTTAGATCGCGAGACTGGGGGACGCGCAACGGTGTGAGACAGTCCAGAAAGAACAGCCAAGTTACCAAAGACTGGAGCGTTTCATAAAGATTTATTCTCGAAAAAGTCGTGCATCAGGTGTATATAAGTGGTACAATAGAGAAACGGCATAAGAAAGCTTATTAATCCCTAATTTAATAATAATAGTTGCGGTAGTAATATGTATTGCAATAGTGTATGCAAGAGCTATTAATAATAATTGTAACAATGATAAAGATCGTCGCTGTTCACAGTCAGCCACATACTCCACAGAATTCTTATCGTCTATCTTACGTCCTAAGTAGAACTTGTACATACTCGTAAGACGACGCGTAAAATTACTTCGCACGCACACGAATCGATTACGTTCTTCTGATCGTTTTCCCTCCATGTTGCTCGAAGAGCAACCCTTTCGGTGTTTAATCTACATTGTTTATCTACGCGCTCGCGTAATAACATTGTTCTCGCACTCGATCGATTCGATTCGATTCGATTCGATTCTGACAATACGTCGTGCAACACATTCATACGCTCCCGCACAAGAATCTAGAGTGTTGGAAAAAAAATTGTTCAAATCAATTATCGTACCAAATAAATCTTTATCTTTCATAGCGTTGGAATTTTTGTCAATCGCAAGATCGAGGTTACAACTGTAACATTCTTGTTTCTCAGTTTGTCAAAGCAAAAATTGCTTCAAACATTCGAGCGAGAGTGTACTAAGAAATCTGTTCGAGTTACAACGTCTTCGTTGGAACACGTTTGAAGCGAAATGCGTATTTCTCTTCGTGTCCTTACAGCAATTAGAAAGAAGTACACACTTTTATTCTAGTTGAAAAAGTTACAAAAAAACAGGGTGCCCAGTATAAATTTCGTTCTTACACACACAGTAAACACTGAAAGGATCACTTAAAATTCTCCCAGCTTCTTCCCTTCAAATTCTCAATTCGAGAGAAACCTTGCATCGAGAGGAGAAAACATCAGAATTACATATTCTCTCTCTGTCTTTTCAGAAATGACACGTTCTTTCCCCCTGTTGGCCCACGCTTCCTTTCTCCCGAGATACTCCTCCTAGGAAATGAACGTACCTGCCCGACCAATTGAGTTTAACCATCGTTTAAAGTGATAAAAAGTGATGAAAGCGTAAGTAAGTAAATCAGAGAGGTTTAGGTTAGATATTGAGGGCTAGTGTGAAAAAGCTTTTATACTAGCATAAAGTTGCATTTTATACTACTCCTGCGCAAAAGGGGACGAAGGTTAAGCTCTCTAAACGTGTCTTCCACTTAAAGGAAACTACGCGAGACAAAGAAATTCTTGTAACTAAATATCTTTTTATGTAATTCTTCGACCGACAATTCGAGTCTGTGCACTTCTGTGTGAAGTCATTTCAGAATCTCGCACACAAACGAAATCAACGCTTGAAGTTACCAAACCTGCTTGATCATTAATACAATTCTGAAATCCACGAGAATTCTGAAAAGTCCAAGTTCTAAATCATCGACACCGCAAGTTGATCGACGTGTTTCTTTGTCCACGTTGCGACAATTTCTAAGCGAGACAAGCAAAGGGTTCAAATGAACAACCGAATAACTCGTACGCCACTCGATCGCATTAAACGATTATTTCCATTAGTACCAGTTGATATCTCGTTCGAAATTTCAAAGCGCGGCCAACGGAGCAACAACGATACAGAGCTTCTTATCTATCCCCCCCCCCCCCTGGCGATCGACGGATTCCTTATTACTACGAAAATTCTGTCCCACGAGGGAGCGAACCTTCCCCCTCCCCTACGCTTACGCTAAGCCTTTTCGCTATCCTTTCCAGTCTCGAATCGATATGACGTGAACGAAGAACTTCGCGGGTCTATTTTCGTTCCTGCGACGAATAAAACGTCGCCAGTTTTATCGTCGAGTTGTAACCCTCGGGGGGGCGAGCGAGACTTGGCAGTTGTTGCGTAAAAGAACGAGTCCACGATGTGCGAGTCGTTCGATAGTTAGAAAATACAGTCGCGGATCGAATGATTGCGTGGTGGGACGCACCGCGTCATCTATGCACGTTTTTCATCGTGGTTCGTTCTCTGATCAACTCTCGAGCGTTCTCTTTTTTTTTTTGTCTGAACGAGTCTCGATCTCGACAAATCGTGGATGAAGTAATCCGCTCTGTTTAACACGCCCCGCGAAGCTTCTGAAGAATTCCTTTTCTGGAATGTATAATAATAATAATTCGTGCTCGAGGATCCCTTCGTACGTAGGTATTACTTTCATAGTGGTTATTTTTACTTTCTCCCTTCTCTTCTTAATTATTTTTCTCTCTTTTAGGTCTGGCGGGATATTGGATGCTCAGCGCGTGGAAAAAGGAAGAGAGTAGCGCAGTGACGATGTATTTTGTAATAATTAATATTTAAATGCGGCGCTGTTGGGGCAACGATTTAGAGCTAAATTAGTCAGCTTTAGAGTTATGATGATTTGACTGAATCTATATCACAGAGAACGTGAAATCTAAAGTCTAAAATTACCGTAATCGACATGAAATAAATTACTGTAAAATTGCTGTTTGAGAATTAAAGTACACGTTGGAGAGTAAGGAATGAAAAACTTTGAATGTCTACGAAAATGACATTATTTCACGTAATGAGAGGAAAGATTGCGATCGATAAATTCGCGAATAAAGAAAACAATTAAAGCAAGAAAATGCTGCAGGAATTTTATCGAAAAATGCAAGTTTTATTATTTTATATTTTAATAACCAGTCTGATATTATGGAATGTTTTACGATAATAAAAAGCAACGTTATAAATAGCGTTGAAGCAGAAATTAAGATGGGCAATCACGTGTTCAAGAGGAACTTTGATTATATTTACATAGAAAAAAAAGTAGCAGGGCAAAACAGAAGATATTTTAAAACAACGACGATATTTTTAATTTGTTTTCACGCGTTCGTAATGTTACTTTTCATCAACTGTGACACGCAGCTTTCCGATTTTAAAATTAACATTTTCATTAAAGGGCGCGATGCTTTATTAAAATTATAACACTCTCTTTCCTCTCTTTATTTAGAGATTCTTAATTCTTGAGATTTAAATTTCACCAACGACTAAGGAGTAAGGCTGAATTCTTCAGATGGAATTAAACGGTGGTCAAAGAACTCTCTCGAACCCGAACTTTCTTAGCTTTCCGAGAAAAGTTATTTTTCATCAAAAATCAACAATAGAAATTCGTTTGTCTCTCGTGCTACAAAGAAGACACAGCGTTTCGAAATACGAGACCACGTTTACCGAAACCCAAGCAACTAACAGAATTAAATATTAAAAAAAGAAACGAAAACAAAGTTACGTACACGCAAGATCGAATGCAAAAGAATTATCGTCGAACCACGGATTTCTTAAACGAATTCTGAAACTTTTCCAAACGAAGAAACGAGATTCTACTATAAATAACAAACGTTCTACTTTGAACATCTCACGTACGTAAATCCGCAGCCCGATCAGCGTTCAACTCCTCAATAAATATCCGCTGAAGAATCCCCCGGGAAACCGAGATTCTCACGTACTAAAAATTTTCGTGCTAAAACTTCGAAGAGACCCTCCACCGACGAAATCTCACTCCACCTCCTTCCTCCTTCCTTCTTGCGGCTTTACAAGCTTTAGCACTCTAGAAGTGCGCGCGAGGTACCACGATAAAAGTAATCGTATTACACCTCGCGATAATTTTTCTTTCCACCGACGAATTAACGTGCCGTGGAATCCGTCGCTTTCGATAGCACCTACCCTCCCCTCGCGTCACCTCGCGTCTGACCCACCCCTCTTTTACGCAAAGTGCGTGCTCCTATCGGGAGATCTGTCGTGCGTTAAAAGTCCATCGTACAATGTACATTAATGCGACAAAGAAGAACCCGGATCACGGATACGACAATACAAAAACGTTTACGGAATGAGTCCACCGTTCGGGAGAAGATGCGGGATACAGATCGTTTCAAGTTTAAACGAACGCGAGGGAGGTACACGCAGGAAGTGCGCGTACCCGTACGATTGAAGTTAATCTGCGGATTTCAGCCTTTCAGTTTCGAGGGAAGATCGAAGGGATGAAACGAACGCAGTTTACCTTGATTACTGTCGACTGTTGCAAGAGCGAGTGAGTTCGAAACGAGCGTAACGGAAGATGGACCAGTAATTATCACGATTGCGAGGAATACTTCACGAATCGCGAAAGATTATTTTAAGGTGATTGTACGTTTTCAATTGATTTTTCATTTCACGGATGCGCGCGAGAGGATCGTTTTGCGAGAATTTCCACTGACTTTGTGCTCTGCGTTCTCCTTTTTCGTTGCTTTGTTCAATTTGGCGAGAACACTTTTCCTCTGCACGTGAAACGTTTAACAAAGATTATTTTAAGACGATCGCATCTTTCGTTAATCGAATTATCTTTTCTATCGATGCGAGAATTCGAATAGCGATTTCATTTCACTCTTTCATTCGCTTCGTTCATCTCTGACTCTATTAATTGCGTTAGTGTGATATTAACATCTTACGGCTGAAGTAATTATTAATTATCAATTATTACAATAGTCGGAGACTGTTAATCGTTACAGTAGTAGAAAATACGTAGGACAGACAAATTAATAATTACTGGCTCACTGGTTTCGTACATACTTTGGATATGTATAGGATGTTCAAGAAACATTGGAAGAAACTTTCAGAGGCAAAGTGTTGGCACTTAAAGGAACTAAGAAAAAAATTGTACACGAATAACAAAGAGGTGTATACAACTCGATTGCTATAATTAAGATATCGACTGTCGATCAAATTTCGATTGCAAGAGGTAGAACGATTCAAACACGGGTTTCGTTTCAATTTTTAATTTTAAGAAAGAAACTTAACGATACTTTCGTTATTTCACCACTTTCTCGCATGTTACGAAACACCCTATACATCGAAGCGCTTGACACACTCGACACGTAATTTATCAATCGATCGGAGAGATATGGAAAACTGAGGAAATTCAACGTTTCGGCTTCGGTTCGTGTCCGATAAGTTACACATCGCCGAGACAATTTCTGTTCGACCGCAGCGCTACAGAATCGTTAATCGAAAGCAATCGGTTCCCCTTCAACACCGAAAAGCTACGCGAAATACGAAAACACATCGCAAAAGGCACTTTCACTCAACATTCAATCGAACCAAATCGCAATTCGTTTTAATTTTTGTAATTTTCTTTCTCTCTCTCGAGCTCACTTTATTATTTTCTCTCTCTCTCTCTCTCTCTCTTTTGTTCTTTCTCAGCTTTGCATAAGAGTATACAAAAAGTTTGAACTGCGCGAAATGCAAAAAGTGGAAACACCATTTGTCTCTCCTTTTTGGTTTCCTTCGCTGGATCTTCCTCTCTCCTCTGCCCCCTTTCCGTTCTTTTCTTCTTGTTAATGGATTCGCGGTGTCCCAATTTAAAAAAGGTAGAGATGTATAATAATATAATATATGTACAGAGTAAGATTCCTCGAAAGAACATTATTCACGTTTTCTCGGTATGAGATTAATTAATTAATTGATTAATTAATTTTTTTTTTCATTGGATCACAGAATGGTAGCGCCCGAGCGTGGCAATTTTCCTCGTGAAGACGTTCGAAAACGACCGGTCGACCGGGACGTCGGAACGTCCGTTCGCGACACTTTGGGACTTTTGTCGAAAACTCTGATTTCAGACTCAACGAAATTCAACAAAGCTGCACTCTCGTCAGTAAAGTCTCTCGAAACTGGAGACGACAAGTCGACTCGGAAATGCTTCTCCAGCGTCTTAGAATTTTAAACATTTTTCGTCCCCGATTGAGAGATGTATCTGAAAGACGCTTTTGTTTCTCTACATTTTACGTCTTAATTATTAATTATTAGCAGTTCTAGTGTTTAAAAAGAAAAATAAAAGAAGAAGAAGAGAACGATGATTTTCGTCGCTTTCGTCGCGTCTTCCTCCTCCTTCTTTTTCCTTTTAATCGCGCTCCGTTTTATGATCACAGTCGCGACGATATTAATCACGCGCAAGCGAGCATCGAATCGCGGTCGTTTTCGAAAATCTCGCCGTCTAAAGCTAGCATATGTAATTAAATACCCAAGGTATTATAAAATGGAATATAGCATATTAAAATTACACGCTATCTTAATATGTACTGCGCTATCAGTCACTGGACGCGCCCGGTGTCGATACACCCGGGCTCGTCGAGAGAAATTTCTTTTCTTTTCTTTTTTTTTCTTCTAGAGCTGCCTCGACTTTAAATTATCGTTTCAATCGTGACGTCTGAACGAATCGGAGATTGATCTCGAGATCGAACATGCGCTTACGAGGGAAAGAAGCAGCGTTTAACACACGCAGCGTAAATTTAATTAACCTCCTGGCTACGAGGACGTTTGTCGAACGAAATACGGAGAGATACACGAGAGCCGCACGAATCTGGACTGGCGATTTTCGATTTTCTTCTTTTTCTTTCATTCGTCAAACTTTCAAACATCTCGATCGATCGGGGCTGTTCCCTTCGTCCACAGACACCACGCCCAGACAGTTTCACGATCTTGGGTACCTCAATTTCTTATCGCCACATGTCCCAATTCTTCCTTGCCATGTTCAAGGTCGAGGGAGCTTGCTATAGAGCAGAGCGGTGAGTAAATTTCCACTAATAAGGGGTTAGTATCGATCGTTTTCCTCCTTTCTGATATTTCCTCCACTTATCGAGTGCAAATTTCCTTGCGTTGGTCGTTTTATCAGAGACTAATGGCAAAACTTGAGGATTTTTATACGTTTGTGACGTATAGTGTGCGTAGAGAATGTACCTAACAGGGAAAAGTATGCGAAATATTCAATCTTTCTATAATAAATTCTACTTTTTTCTTTAACTGACTGATAAACGAAAAAATAAAAATTTGCTAATAATTGTTTAATAACTGTCTCGTAGTATATATACTAATTCAATTACAAGATCTCAACCATGGCAATTTGTCTTTCGCTTTGAGCCTACTATAAAGTTTCAATGCTGATAATTGATCATTCATTTGCATTTCGAAGCGTGCCAAACATCTTCGCAGTAATTTACTTTGTAATTTATCCGCGTGCATGTTCTATGGCATGGTCAATCACTGCCACTCGGTTTTGTAACTTTGTAAATTATAAATTATAAATATATTTATTTAAAAACTATAATTACACAATATATATTATATAAATTAGCAATTACAAAACTTATGTTATTAAACAAGTTTTTGGAAAAACCACTCGTTTAAATTCTCTCGGTCAGATTAGAAGAATATTTCGCATTCTTTAATAAGAAATATTTTTCCCTGTGTTTCAGTGTTTTACAGTTTGGACTAATAGCACGAGACATGCAATGTATAATGATCGACCCGGAATTCCAAGTACCCTACCCTTTATCCGCATCGCATCATCGAGGCAATATCTCTTCCTTTCTTATTCTTAAATCCTCACGAAATGTAGAAAAGAGGCGAATATTATTCTCCATTCGGAGATTAAACGACCCTAAACGATCGATATCTTTGGGGACGTTCCAATAACGCGTCGGAATGTAAAGATTGTTCGATTTCCTTTCTCAAGAGTTTCGTCCTTTCGTAACTGTGCGCGAAAGGGAACGCTAAGCGCCTCGAGCTTTTGCTCGAGAAAATTTTGGAACATTCGACGGGAAGCGTGATCGTTTGATGAACTCTCACTTTCAATCGTTTCAACCCTTTCTTAGATTTCGCACTTTGCAAAATCGAAAATTGCGAAATCAGATCCGTGACGCTCTTTCTCTACAATGAAATATTCACCTTCCCGACTCTACAGAGATACCCTACTTAAAACTTCCTACAAATTCGATCGTTCTTTCACGAAAAAATCGCGAGATCTTTCAACTCGAAGAGTTTCAAGCTACGAGTGTCTAATCGTAGATACACCTCGAATGGAATGCTCGATCGCGTCGAATGCAAAATTGGAATGCATCGTTCGAGGGACGAGAGTAACGCGGACCCGTAATTGGAGAGCAACAGATTTTGTTTCGTTATCTTCCGTTAGATCCTCCGTTGACTATCGCTACGTACTTACGATCGATCGAGTCGATCAGCTAACAATAAGTGATTACGCGAGACAGATCTGGCAGAAAAGAAACGAAGGGCACGTTCAACGATTGTACAATTCATTTGTGCATAAGAAACGCGATGGAGTACACTGGACTTGATAAATCTTTTGAAGAAAAAGAAAAAAGAATGGAAGATCTGCGACATTTTATTTCATTTGCGAAACTAGAGAGTATTACGGAGCTAATTTTATGTATGAGATCCTACGAAGAATGGGAACGGAGAGAAAGGCCTTGTCAGAGGCAAGGTAAAAGATTACACGAAAAGTTATGAAAATATTATGCGACACGGCATGGAACATTCGCGGAACTGCGTTTGGTGGAAAACCTGAGCCTTCATTTTACAGTTCGCTATTAGTAGATCGACTGACAAAATCAATATTATCAATGAAATCCTGCGAATTGTAAATTAGCAAATTTCCTCGCGCGATAATTAAAACAAACAGTGGTCTTTAACAATTTCCTAATATTACTATACTATAGTATTCACTAGTATAAATCAAAGAACACGAATGTTCAAAATGACTCTTATTTTCTGACGCGAAAACAAGTTGTTGATACACGAACGGAACGTTACAATCGGAAACCGAAATGATTTTTCGCCAGACTGCGCAGATCGTCAAGTCTGATTAAACGATGTCGCACATGCAACGACTGATGTCAGACCATCGATATCGGGACCGACTATGCTTAAACGTTAAAGGACATTCACTTTCGATAAATCGTGTTCTCTAGAGACGCGTAGAGTCCCGATCTCGAGGTCCTGTCTCCATTTACGATTTAAATATTAAAGTATATATATATGAGTATGTTGGCGTCGAAAACCTCTGTATAGTTTCTTAAACGTCTATTAAATCGAATCCTTTTTTCTTCTCTTTTAATCGAGATATAGATGATTAATCGATGAATTCAATTACTGATATTCCGCGAGCGAAGAAATATCAGCCATCGTGCGGTAACGCACCATCTCCCCTTCCACGTTCATGTCATCTTTAACATCCTTTCTTTGTCTTTTTCGTGACTCTCCATAAAATTGTCTATCTCAACCATTCGAATTAATTGTATCTTGGTCCTTAAGTGCATGGTTTTATATTTTCTCGCTTATAGCTTCCTCTATACACCGTGTCTCGTAACCGTAAAATCTCATAACTTGAAGCGTTCAATTTTTATACAGATACGGAGACGTCAGAACTGAAGGGATAAACTTGCAACAGTCGTTTAAAAATATGTAGAATGTGTTTAAAGCTCAGAAAAATACGAATTTGCGGTTATGAAATGAATTTGTTTCACTTTTTCAAGTGTACATCCGTGTAAAATTGGCTAACCTAACCTAACCTAAACCCATAACATTTTAAGTGTAAAAACTTAAGCTTTCGATCAACTGCTTTGGCACTGGAATTTAAAGAAATTCAAAAAGTGCGTCATTTTGCAATTTACGTGTCGCTTACGGTATAGTAATAATTACACGACAAGTGTAAAAATTGAAGGTTTACGCGGTTTTACAGGTTACGAGACGCAATGTTCGGCCCTCCCTCAATAGCGACTCAATATGGCGCTCCTATGGAATTTATCCTCGATACTCCCCGCATATTTTCTGCGCCGCACACGTACATACATCACGAGGATCTCCGTCGCACGTAGGGCATAAATCTTGCCACGTTTCTCGATAACGGCGCGGTCCAAAGCTTGCCAAGAATATTCCTCGAAATCGCGTCCTCGGCAATACGGCGCGAGAACTCGGAAAATTTCGCAGCACGATCGATTCCTCCGCGCTCACTCACTTCCTCGTGCGCTTAACGAGGATCAAATCGGTTCGGTCGAGAACTTTCAACGACTTTTCCGAACTTTCCTTCGAAACGAGAGAGAGAAGAAAAAAAAAAGGAAAAGTGATCGCCACTCCGAAGCTGCCGATGGACGAAAAGTTTCGTCGTTTCATCGTGGATTCTGCCGCGAAACTTTCGGATCGTCCCCGTTTTTTCTTTCGTTTCACCGTTCGATTTTTGCCCGTAAATCACCGAACAAATTTGAAATTCGTTCGACGAAATTAACTTCTTCAGCGACTAATTTATCGACGCCAAAAGTCGTTAAAAGATTATTATTTTCTGTTTTTCTCTCTCTCTTTTTTTTAGATGTAACAATTTTTTAATCGTCACGCATGTATGAAAAGTAAAAATAAGAGAAATGGAAAATGTCAATTTTTAAATGATTTTAGGATCACGTATTTTAAGGCATATCTCGTTTTTTTTTTTTTTTTTTTCTTTAGTGGTGTACTAAAATATTAAAGTTTAATTTTCGTGATAAATCTGATTTTTTATTCTTGCTCTGCTCGTCTTTTTCGTACGTCCGTTAGACTCTCACGAAAGGATTTTACGCGCTAAGGAATGTCTATTCGCAACATATTATACTTAATCTATTTTTGAGACAAGATTTAAATAAAAAAAAAAAAGAACGAAGCTAATTAGAAAAATATGTGTGTGTGTGTGTCAGTATCCCACAAGAAATTAACAATTGATCACACAATTAACTCTAACAAATCGTATCACCAAAAATTACCCTCTTAACCCTGCTGCGATTCTCGAATTTATACACTTCCTCTTCCTTTTCTATTCATTCTCCAAATAAAAAATATTCAATCACACCGCATAACAATTTCTCCCGCCCGATCTCGAAATCGACGTTTTAATCTTAGAAAAATACAAATGACAGGAAGAACGCAGCAAGGTTAAATTACCAACTAAAAAATTATACACGCTACACTTAAATATAAATACTTAAAATACTTAAAAAATTGTACGCGCGTCGTTGCTTCTCGCGATCCGCGAGAAACTTCGCTCTCTCTCTCTCTCTCTCTCTCTCTCGGCTCACAGTTCGAACTAAAACTATCGTGATCTCGATCAGGTTCCCCAGGCAGCGACAATGTCACGAATAACGATCTCACCACCGTTGTAATTCGTCGAGGAAATTGATTTCCTACCGAGCGTTCACTACCTCGAAGGGTTTCTTCCTCCCCTTCTCTCTCTCTCTCTCTCTCTCTCTCTCTCTCCCTTCTTTTCTCTGTATCTTGTTAAATCTCTCTTTCCCTGTAACGATCGGATCGTACACAAAGAGACAGGGGTTTGCCCCTTGCGCGCGGCCCGATATCGGTTCCCATTGGACTTCCCGACAGGAAATTGCTCGGAGTAGAATTGCGTTCGACGCCCGGGCAGATCGCTCGGTGAATGCACCGTGTGAAACTCGATTCCTCGAGAATACGAAACTTTCAAGGAGATAGGGGCGCACAGCTCAGCTCGGATCGGATCGAAATTAGCGTGAGGGAAATTGCATTTTCGACTATGTAGATTGCGCAGTTTCGTTGGCTTGCACCTCGATTCAAACATTTTCGATTAGTTGCTTGTTTTACGCTCGATTGCCCCCTCCTTGTCTCCTCCTCCTCCTCCTCCTCCTTGGTTCAACGCGCGCAAGAGTTGAACTGCGGAGTTCGTTTATCAGGAATTGTTCGACGATCGATCGATAAATTTCGTTGATGAGTTCGTGTTTTGGCTGTCTCTTGTTACGTAGTTCAGCGAACGTAACAGCGTTGCGTTTCGTTTCGTTTCGGGTGGATCGAGCGCGAAACCTTGGTCCCACTGATCAAGTTTCTACGAAAAGCCTTCAAGTTTAACGATCAGCCTTCTTCTTTTTTCCTTTTTTCGAAGAATATCCCTCGTTATTGGGTAATTTACGAGAAAAAGTACGTTGAATCAGATGTAAGAGACGGTGAGACTGTTACGAGAGATCGATGAAATATCTCGACAACTTCGAAAAAGAACAGATTGGCTCGTTCGATTTCCTCAAAATCCGGCAAAACCTCACGATTCCATCTTTCTTTCCTACATTTCCCTTCTTCTCTCGTCGCTTGGCAGATTCCGCCATTAGATCATTACTCGCTCGATCGAAACACGCTCGAAGCTTCCGCGATACCGATAAATGATCGAAAGAAAAAGAAAAAAAAACAAAAGAAAAAACGCATGCCATCGCCTTTCATCATTGTCGCCACCGTGGCAGAGAGAGACTCTCCTTCTAGACTCTCTCGAGTTTGTTCCCGATATACGTACACCACGAGATCCCCGTAAAGCAATCGTTCCAACTTCAAGCCAGAACGGGCTTCGAACTTCCCTCGGTTATCTAGATCCTAGACACGTAAAGCGGCCGATGAACCTGCTGAGGGTTGCCGTTCTGCTTCGAGTAGCGAGGATTCTGCAGGAGTTCCCTGGTCTCGCTCGGCGAGCCGGGGCTCAGGCTGTTGGTAGTCGACGTTTCCACGCGATCGCTGATAATCTCCTCTTCGGTGATCTGCTCGAGGTAGAGAGCGGATTGAACAGCTTGGTGGTCGCCGTTCATCGTCGGCGGCGGCGAGTAAGCGGGCGGCGGGCTTCTAGGCGGCGAGCCGGACACTTTCTCGTTTTCCGTCTCTATGGACGCGCTGGAAGCCACCTGCTGCATCTGCCTCGCCCTTCGAGCGTGTTTCGTCGTCAGCCCGCCGGTCTCCGCGTCTCTCTCCAGCCTGTGCCCCGACCTGGATCTGGTCAACTGCCTCTGCACGTACTCCTCGAGATCGTTCTCCTCCTTCTTCGCGATCACCTTGTTCAATATGATGAGGAACATGCCGACAAAGATGGCGAACAAACCTATGGCGACCAGCTCGTTCCACCATCCGCCGGACGCTTTGGTGCCCCACTGGGCGAGATCCCCGGGCAGAAGGCCGCTCATCAGAAGGAACGCGCCGAACACTAGGAAGACCACGCCGATGTGAAGCATCCCCACCGACGTGACCACCTTCGAGTCCAACATACCCTGGCCGGCCGAGCGGCTCGAATGCCCGGCTTTATGATGCCTCGGTTGATGGTCCAAGGAACCGGTCGAAGCCCTCGGCGACGTCAGGCCGCTCTCGCCCGATTGCGCGCTATAACGACGCTCGCGGGCACGACGCTGCTCGTCCCGGCGTTTTCTCTGACGCTTGATGGCCAGCGCCGAGTGCAATCCAACCGCGTGCATCCTGCAACACCGGAAACACAACCCTTTGCTCAGTCAATCCTCTATCAGCTCTCTTTCTCTCTTTTTCTTTCATTCTCTCTCTCTCTCTCTCTCTCTCTCATTCTCTTTCTCTCTATTTCTCTGACTACGAGTGTTTACCGTGTCTCTTGTTCGTTCTTTCTCTCTCTCTCTCTTCTCTCTCTCTCTCTCTCTCTCTCTTTCTTTCTTCCCTTTCACGCCCGAATTCTTGCCCGGAAAAGCGTGAATTTCTAATTTCGGATTTCGAAGACGACACTTGCCGAGACGAGCAACATCGCATACAAAAAAAAAAAAAAAAGAAAAAAAACGCGATCTCGCGAAGATAAAAGTCTCGACTTGGATCGCTAATCTCTAGAGTTTCTCTACGTGTTCTATTGCTCTTTCTATAGCGTTCGATCACATGCATCGGATCACACGCACGCCTAGGGGGGCTAGGCTCTTTGTACACAAAAGCGAAGGATTCTTTCGATGCCGGTGATAATCGTTAGCAGCGGAGACAACGACACGCTCCGACGATTCGCGTGTATACACGAATTTTCGCCGATCCGAGGGAATTCAGCGTGTTAACTTCTAGCTCGTCTCACGGTATAACGTTTCGTTGGTTCTATCGATCGCTTAGATACGTTCGTTGCTCTAAAAGGCTGTAACAGGGTTCGCTCACAGGGTTCACAGGATGCACTGCGATAGAATCGTCGCGTTAAATTTCGTTACGTTTTTTTCTTTCTCTTTTTTTTTTCTTTTCTGTCAATGAATTTACCAAAACAGTCTGTGGGACGTTGTCGTCGAAACCTGTGAAAGATCTCCTCTTCCACTCTTCCACTCTCTCTCTCTCTCTCTCTCTCTCTCTCTCTCTCTCTCTCTCTCTCTCTCTTTCTCTCCGCTCTCGTCTCCTGAACAGCGTGGTGCTCGGCGACATGGAAAAAAGGAGATGAGATGAACGTCTTCTTAATTCAAAGCTGCTACAAGCACGCAGTAGTCCTTCCAGTTTTAGCGCGAGGCAAAGGTGAAATATGAATTCTTTCAGAACACCATTCTCTCCCTTTCTCTCTCTCTCTCTCTCTCTCTCTCTCTTTTTGTCTTTAAAGCTCGCAAAAGCAGAAAGTTGTAGGTCAGAGGCTCCATTGTGAGGAACTTTTAATTATTCCGTTACACCTCATTTCCTTTTTTCGTCCGACCCTCGTCCGTGCCTGCGTGTGTACAAGTATATCGTAGCTTCTCGCGCGATTGTCGTTGAACATTCAAATTAATGCGCTGCTTCGTGTTGTTACAATATGAATATTCATATTCTTCGTCTCGCACACATATTTCGCGTAATTAAAAAGTGTCGGTCAAAGGTGTCGGTGGGATTTATCGGCGACGTTTGAAGTTGGAATTTCTAATTAGTTCGATTCTGACGTGCCATCCTCTCTCGGTTGACGTGTGCTTGACTTCCGTTCGGTTCGATACGCGCGCCGGAAACTGACCAATTTACGGGCCAACAAGTCCGGCTGACAAATACAAATCGTGAGAGAAGTAGCCACCGAGCAGGCTCGAATGGAATTACGGCAAAGTAAAATCATCGCGTTGCCTGTACCCAATCAATCAAATTTCTCGATCAAGTTTCTCACGCTTCTACGATTCTGCCGTTGTGTCGTTGAATTTACGACGTTTTGATCGAGCGGAGAAGTTATCAAAGTGCATCGCAGAGTAAAGAGTGTCGAAGCTCTACAAGGTAGACTCGGTGTTTCACGAACGAAACGTGTGGAATTCTCTCGAAGAATCGAGTCGAAGTGATCGATAGATTTTGTAAACGGTGCGTCAATTACATACAAGTAACGTAACAAATTGATGTACAGTCATGTAATACGTTGATATATGTGTACGTGTGTTGATAAAACTGACAAGACATTTAAAGTATTTTTTATTTTCGAATTTTTGAAATTTGCCACCTGAGTTAATATTTCCTGATGCGCAAATGAATATTAATGTTTTCTATTGCACTTAATATCCTCAAAAATGTAATTTTAATAGAAAAACCTTCCGGATTAAACGTTGTCTTAAGATCGTAATTAGCATACAAGTTACGAATTGTATCTCGAAGAATCTTCAATAAACAATGAACAGAGAGAGAATTATCCTCTTTGCGAAACTCCGATAAAGAAATTGCGTGAATAGACTACCGACGTATCGATCATTATTCCGCGGGGAAATCAGGTTGAAAGAAATTAAGTTAGAAAGCGTTTTTAATATTGATTTCGACGACGTCCCTTTCTACCGTAATGTCGTTACATTTGCTTTCACGTTTGAAGAAGCGTCGGACAGAGCAATTTTCACGGTTAATTTTTCACAAAGTGGAAAAGAGACAACGGTGAGAAAGAGGGACACCGGCGCTTTCGCGGTGCACTTTTAATCAACGTGAAACATCAACGTTGCGATTTAATCAATGCGTCGAACCAATCCAATACATCAATTCAATTGAATAGAAAAAATTTTACGCGCGAAGGAGGATTTGTTAGAATTGTTTGTTGGAACAATATACGACAGAACGTGTGATAATAATAAATTTGACAAGTGTGAAAGATGAAACGAATATAGTGCAAACAACTCGTAACTTTTCGTAATTCTCATCCTTGTTCTCTTCTGTGCAGAGCGACAATTGCATTTGAAAAATTAATTTCCCAAGCAATCCAACAGCCATTTCAAATACGAAACGGCGATCTGAGAAAAGTTTTTTAAACATTTCCCGTATTAACGTTTACGTTTCGTTCGTTCCGCGCTAATTTATTCCCTTTTCACGAGTCTCAAACAAGCAACACTCTACTCTCCTGAGAGAAAATACTGCACGTTGCGTGTTAACCTCTTGCGCTGGAATGATACCACCCACGTCGAGAACTTTTTATCCTAACATCGCAATATTTCCTCAGTTTTAAGTATATTTAAACCTAAACCCAGACAACGACAAGTAATAAATTTATCACTTCTAATTTTTATCCGGTGATATCGTACTGACGAGGTCAAAAAGAAAGTGACGAATTATTGTATACGGTTTGGTCACTCGTTATGGTCCGTGAATCAGTTGCCAGCGCAAGGGGTTAAGAATACGAAATCTAGGGTTTATCGTAAATAATTAAAGTAATTAATTAAATAACAATAAATATATAATAAATTAACGTAAATGTCGTTCATTAGAAATATAAAAAAATATATATTTAATGTTCCATTACGTGTCACATATATTTTGTCGTCCCTATCTTTTTTGACTTGTAATGTTAATTTCACGAGGACGTTCGAATTGAACGTTTCTTAAAAAGACGCGTTAAAGCTTCTAAACATAAAACCGCACTGTGTACTCGCACAATGCAAATATAAAACTTCTCGCTGCGATAGACGTAATAAAAACGCAAAAGTTTAATATTTCGAAATAACCTTTCGTATTGCTGTCATTTATTCGCCCAACTCCATTGTTATTATTGGACTTCGTATTACAGGGAGAACTTTGTTTTCTTAAAACTTTTGTCATTTCTCCTTAATATTTATCCTTTAAAATTTTCGATGCCTCGGAGGCGTAATAGCGTGGCGAATAGCAGCTGTAATAACGATAAAGGTTAACTCTCATCATTCTTGTCTTTTGTTGTTTTAAAAATCTTTACAATCTATCTTTAAAACGTTTCTTTAAAAAGAAATGTATAGCATGTACGAAGTATATTCTGCGAAGAAAGCATGTGCATATTTTGTTTTTGATTTATTGCGTTATGTAAGTGTTCGTATTCGAGCAAATAATTTCGAAATATAAGGTGCGTGTTTTTTGGGAGGGGAAATGTATTACGCGCTTTTATAAGAATTTGTAAATTTGTAGCACGTTAATTCCCATCGCACAATATATATATATAAAAGGGAATATCATGATACATACAGGAGGATATATACGAGGATATCATGAAGTTTGAACGAAACTGCTATTAAACATTCATGCGAGAAACTTTCATTCAGAGTTATATGAAACTATGGTTCCTACCGTGTATAGTGTACAAGCATTTTTCGATTTTAGTTGTATAATATTCGACCATTCTGAAGAATTGTTCCGAAAATTGACAATAAATTGAAAATAAATTTATTGATAATTCCATCTTGGATGTTTCTTTGAAGGAACTTTTGCGTTGATAAAAGAACAGTTGCATAACTTGCTGGAAGTCAATATCTCCCCAGTCAGTAACAAGAATTCTTACAATTTCTGCAGTAGTTACGAAGATATTTACTCGCAATGCATTGCGTGATTCACTCTCTATATTCATTGAAAATACAAAGGTACGGAGAAAGATTTTTCTATACTGTACAGTGATGAGCACAGAACTGAACAAACATGTGAAACTTTAACGCAAATAATATTTTACCGAGTGTTTGCACGCAGAATACAAAATATATAATGTTTAGCTTTTCTAAGAAAATTCTATTATCGCTATTTCTTGGCAGATGCAAACTGTTTCCGCGAAGTTTTGCACCGCAATTAACTTAAACGAAAAATTATCGATACTTTGAACTGTCATAACTTGTCAGCGAACAAATTTATATAACGATATGTTTGATCTGAATTTAAAGTATAAAGCTTCTAGTTTGATATTTGTGATGGTCGCTTTTCTTTAACATCACTTAGCAAATGGAAAAGTATTGTTTTCTTCAAAAGAAAATATTGTAATGTTTCACAAGTATGTAGAGATACTGGTCTTGAAGATTGAAGTTTTCCCTCTGAAATCAGCGGTACGAATGTTTTTCGTCATTTTGTTGAAATTTGGATTAATTGGGGTAGAATAAAAAAAAAATTTCAAGAAATCCTAACGTTTCATCGTCTAACGCTAATGTTCAAAGTTTAATTGTTTTTAAAGAACAATTTTCGAGAATAAAAGTACTCTTACTTTTCTTCCCACTACTTGGTGTAAAAACATTTTTGAAAGCAACGAATTTAGGACAGTCGAAGTAGAAGCTTCACACTTTAAAATGTGACGTGTAAATTGTATGATTTTCTTTTACAAAATTATAATAATTTCGAAATATCGATAATTTCTCATCGTTATGCGATCAGTTATGCTCTTCACTGTAGTTTTAAGTCTTTTACAGTTTTTTCTTTACTTACTGTAGCACTAAGTTAACCAGAGCGTATTATTTTAATTGTAAAAAATTCAATAACAAGCATAACAATGGTAGAAAAATTGCTATGCAATGATCGTTTTATAAATCATATGAAATTACTTAACATTAACGTGTGATGCAATGATTTTAATTATTAGTAAGTTTCACTTGTAGTGCTGGAAATTTTAGTTTGAAAATGCACATTCACTAGAAAAAGACATGATTTTATATTTTCTTTCCTTGCGTTTCAAACAAGTACACGTCACATATGCTGCATTCGCGTTACATGTACGTTTCAAAACCTTGTTGTCTCAACAATACGATACAACAAAACTAATGGAAAATGTTCACAGCTGCTACACACACGGGGTACAAAACTTTCCTCGTGTTATATTAAAAGCGATATCTGCGAGAATTTTAATTAATGTTACACGTCATACGGTAAAAAAAAAAAAAAAGAGAGAGAGGAAAAAAAATAGCAGCGAAAGCTGGAATTTTCAAAATTCGATTTTAGCCGCGCGTTTCAATTTTGTGAAAGCTTATCGCGACTCATTGTCGAACGTGACACGAATATTTTTCGTTCTTGGAGAAACATTCTCGTGATCCAGGAATTTCATCGTCAATCGAGTATTCGGGCTTAGTGTTTCAACGTTTTCAGCCCGTTCGAAGGACCGTTCAATGGCGCCGTATTTTGAATATTTGTAATTTCCACGAACGTTTCCAATTTCCATCGAGCTCGTTCTTTCCACGAACGCGTCCAACATCTGTCCATTTGCGAATTCCAGCATCCAACATGCAAATTCAGCGACAAACATCGGTGGGCGGAGTTTCTGTTTGGAGAGATTTAAAATTTGGCTGATTGAAAAGGGGAGAAACTACTTTGCCCGCTTTTTCATGGCCGATCGTTTCGCAGGTTTTACAACTTGAAACTGGTTGGCTCGCGAGAGACGTGTTCAAACGCCTAACATTGAAAGCTTTTCGTGAATATATTACAAAACTATCGCGCCTTTTTATAAAATTTGAAACCTATCGGTAAATGTACACGAGAAATTACGAGATATGAATTCTGATCAAGAGCGTTTTATAGACCGCGACGTATGTGTTCAAATAGTTTCGTGAATCAGTCTACACATTTATGTTATATTATATCCGCAAATGAATTTCCACAAGTGATCCGCGCGATTCAAATATTTCCGCGGGGCACCGTCAACGCGGCAGCAATAAGTCCCGTTTAATGCATCGTCACGCAATGAGAGAACATTTTTCCTCTGTTCGAGGGAATTCTTCCCGCGAACCGAGAGAAGAATGTGTCCTCGTTTCTTTGCGGCAAGTCCCCTGGCGGCGTGGCTCCTTTAATGGACCTTCGACAGTGCTCTCCACTTCCAGCATCCACGGGATGTACGTAAACCAGGATTCTTGCAAACTGCGCGTCGTCGCGACACATCTTCCGAGAAAGCCGCCCTTGTAAAAGAGTTGCTAACGGCGCGAAAATAATTTTCTTCCGCGAAAGTAACTTCTCTTCTCTTCTTTTCTTTTTTCGTTATGGCGGAGGGACGTTCGCTTAGCGTAGCTCTCGTCAAAATTCAACTTGTCTTTGTTTACAAGGCAAACGAAAACGTAATAATAATCGTGTAAATTACGCAATTTTATATTTTCGGAATGGAAATCGAAATTCAAATAAATTTCAACAGAACAGATATTTCATATATTTTCGTGTAGATTTTGGGAATCTTAAATTTCCCAAATATGCACAAATTTTTGAGTCTACGTGCCGAGGTTGTATCTTTGACTTTTGCGAAATTTCAGCTAAATTTTAGACTTTTCCAGTCTGAAAATCTCCGTGCCAAAGTATCCTCCTTTCAACCGTAAAGCGACCAACCCGCAATCTGTCCCCAATTTTCTCTCCCCGTGCCTATATTTCAAGAAGTTAATTCCAATCCAACGATCTACATTTTAGAAAGTTAATCAGCCAGAGTTCGGTAACTGGAGAAAAAGAAAAAAGGAAATTCCAACTTTCCGTGAAACTATCAATAAAACACGTACGTTAATGCCCGTTTCGTTTCTCCTATGAAAATTCGTATCGATGCTTTCCAGTTAATGAAAACCAGTGGTAGCGAGCTTCTCAAAGAGAGCAGTCGCAGATACGACCGTAAATGAAGGCTCAGAGGATCGCGTGTGAGGGAGACTACTCTCGTACACGACCCGCCATTCGTCGTTTATGCCGAAATGAATATCAAACGTTCTGCTAGGTCCAAGTAATTTATTTCTACCCTCTTTAAATGCGAAACCTTTCTGTTTCGTGATTTACAAGTTAGATTCCGTAAACAGAACCGTCGAACATACTCCCCCCGTCTTTTCTTTAAATTATTCAACCTAGTTTCTTCGACGTGGTTGCTAAGGGATCAACGAAGCGATGAGGATTGAATATTCATATTTTATCCCAATATTGATTCGTATAATCTCATTAATTCCATTCGAGATCCAAGTCTCTTTACGTAAGTATAACTCAGATATATATGTGTGTGTATTTTTCCTCTCGAAACTTTTTCTTCTTGAAAAAAAGAATCGATAACGATACGGGATGAAATTGCTGATAAAAAACGAGATTTTTGTCGACGCTGGAGAAATTGTACGTTATTTGTTAAGAACGAGAAGAGGATGTACAACAGTTATTTGTAATTGACTTTCATCGTAATGTGCGTAATGTCAAATACAATACTTCGTGTTTAAGTTTGAGTGAAATAAATTTCGCGTAAGAAATCCTAAAAATTGTACATATTAAAAAACAAAAATGCACATTAGGTAAAAGCTTCCTTTTAAAAATTCAACAGGTTTTGTAAAACTTTTAAAAACACCTTCCTCCACAGTCACTTAACGAATAAAATATTCGTACAGTGCTTTCGTTCCATTTATTAATACGAAACGCTTCTTCGATTTTCCCTACGCGTAAACACCGTTTTAAATCGCCTCTATTCAACAGCACGCCGTACCAAAAGAATCGATAAGCTAAAAATACGTCGTTAAATCATCTCCGATAAATCAATCTACTAAAAAAGAGGAAAAAGAAACGAGGCGCGCTCTCCTCGGCGTGTTTCTCCAACAACGAGAAACGAAAACAAACTCCCGATCTGCACGTTTCTTCACCCAAACTTCCATCTCGGAGCGTGCTCTTCCGCTTTCGGGGAGATAAAACGCGCATCTTCGAATCACGACGGAGAATCTCGACGACAGCGCACTCGGGCGAAATTCCTCCCGCGCGTTCCGACCGCCGCGAAATTTTCGAGCCTCGCCCTCGCGAAGGTTCAATTTCCCAGTTAGCCGAAGGAGCCAGACGCAATTTCCCCGGTGTTCCACGTTGACAGAGATTCGACAATGGCGCATTGTCGAGGCGCGAAAACGCAACTTCCGGTACCCGCTCGATTGTTTCGTTTCGAAAACTTTCTTTATCACGAGAGAGAGAGAGAGAGAGAGGGAGGGAGAGACTGGCGAGCGTGCTCCAGCGTACGGCCGGGTTTATATTTACCAGCGCCGCGACCGAATGTAGGTCGAGCTCCGATAGGGAAAGCCCCGAGGAGGCTCACCTCCGAGATTTTTATCTTCGTGCCTCCGTTACCTCGTCGTAAACAACGATAGCCCGTTTTCACCCCTTTCGATTCGATCTGAACCGTTGATCGATATCTTCTGTGTGAGTGAGTAATATCCGTGGCGCTGCCCGGAATGCAGATTTCGTGGCATTTAATTTTCGTTGGCGATCGATGCTCGCGGCGATTTCAACGTTGAAAGCCAGGTCTTTTGAAACGTGGAACTGATTGTGTGAACTTGGAATATTACGTTCGGACGCTGTAGCGTTCCAGAGAGACTATTGTTCTAGGAATTTTGAGTAAATTACTTGTTAATGATTTCACGTATTCGGTTCGACGTAAGACCAAAGGAGAAACATTCGATGAGCATTAATCACGTGGAATCACGTGGAATCTAAATTGTGCGAATTTAGAATTTAGTATTTTATGTAAGTTATTAGTGATTTTGCGCATTTACATTGACACGAGACCAAAGGAGAAACATTTGAGACGTGTTAAGAGATTTTTGCCAATTGCCAGCTTTCAGTTTGGAAATTTGAAATTGCTATTTTTCCGTGAAAAATACGATCGTACACGTATGTAGAGTGATAATCTCGGCGTTCGAATATTAATCTGTACTGTTGCGTTGACGAGAGAAAATTTCAGAAACTAGAGTCTGAGTGTATGCTCCGCGTAATTAATTAAAGGATGGAATATATTAACACGAGCGACGTTGCGTGTCAGAAATTTATGACGAGTTGTCTGGTTACTTTGATAATTTAAGATATTGCACTCGACAACGAGACTGTAAATTCCTTAAAATTCCAGGTTTTGTAATCTTTTTCCCCGTCTTTTCGTGTATCTTTTGTAAATTTGTAAATTACATTCAACGATTATCACGATATTTCGAATTTTATACCAGTGACAAATCACGTTTGACAATAAATAAATTACACGATGTGATTTTTGATTTGGCCGATTTGATCTATTTCGTTCACTCGATCGGTATGTCTCCACCTATTCATTCGTTTCGTTTAATATTATTCTCTAACATTTGCTAGAAATACTGAAATATTTCTAAATATGTCATAATAAATGACATAAGTTAAAACCTCAAACCTCTGGTACAACGTTCGCTGTTACATTTCCTACTAAAATATGAATTTCCAAAGCTGATTACGAATTAAGAGCACGAATTATATCCAAACTACTTAGAACGTAATATTCTCTTGCGAAAAAATTACTTATTATTAACGTCTTTTATCTGTGAAACACGAAACACAAAACTGAAAGGACTTCAAGTGAAATTTTCATTTAAATAATATCGCTTTCTAATTCAGCAGAATGCAAAGACGTTGTAATTACGTGAACAAATGCTTTTGAAATTAATAAAAAATTCGATGACATTTGAAATACGATATTTATAGAAATTTACAAACACTCCAGTTCTCAAATGAAGCACGAGCTCGGCTACTTACAAAAGAGGACTGTGCAGTAATTACAACAAAGTTCAGAGAAAAAGTTTCGAATATACCTCTCCAATTATTACGGTGTTTGCATTCTTTGATACCCTTTTATCGTAACTTTTTTCGCGGACTTGTCGTTTAATTAAAACGTCGCGCACGTCGCCATATTCAAAATTTGTATTTAATCAATTACTGAGCATTAAAAGTGCTCAGCAGTATGTTACATTTACACGATTAGAATGTGAATTGAATTTTATTTAACATAACATATTTATATCGTTAAGTATTAAAATCAAGAGGACTTTTAATTTTAATTTAAAATTAGAACGCTATTCTCTATCAACAATTTTAACAGTGCTGCGTTCTTTCGGTTACTTTCGATCAAATTATATTTTTATTGCGTAAAAAAGAAAACGCATCTTAAATTCAAACGAAATAAAAAAGAAAATTTGTTCTTGCTTAAAGAAACTTTCTCACGTTACACGCTCTTTCGAAACATCCTTTTTGCTCGCTGCCAAAACGATAGCCAAAAATTCGAGGATCGCAATGGGATCGCAAGTTGAACAATTAAATATTATTTAAAAATTGCGTTCTACACGCGACATCATACACCTCGTGCATAAAAGGAATATTATATACTGCTTTAACATTGACGTTATATTTAAACACTTCGCAGAGATTGTTCAACAGCGTTATCGATCTTTCGACTTTGGTTAATCATTAGAGTAGTTTGCAAAGTGTTGGCAACTACTTCGACATTGTTCTTTCAAACATTGTAACTACACGTGGACAGAAATATGTTAATAAGTCGTATTTAATCGCCAATTAAAAATTATACTATTTAACTAGTGGAATTAACAGAGTTGATTATTTTCTCGAATAACTGCCTCAACCATTCGCGTTTTCACCTAGTTTCTTGAAGTAGTCATTTTGGTGAAAATTAGTCTCTCGACTGAAACTTGCTACACTCGTCTCTCTTCCTTTCTAAACTATTTGTTTAGTTGTCTTTTGTTATTCCAATGTTGTATCTATTTGTTGTCTTCGTGACAATTGAATCCAAATGATTGTGATTTAACGATTTATTCGCTGTTATGTGTTACACAGGTGTATGTGAGGAGTATGTGAGCCAATTAGGAAGCTAAGCTCCGTTTCGCAGCCACTCTTTTGTAACGATCGTTAAAAAAAGAACCTATTCAAGAGTCGTTAGCTTCTTCTCTGATCTGTAACCACCTAAATTTTTCAAAGGTTGTTTTCCCTCTTGTGTAATTACGACACTCTATCAAGTGCAATTTTAATTTCATTTAATTTCAGTCAATCGATTCTTTCGAAAACTACTTCGGAAGTTCCCTGATCTTAATAAGTAACTTCTTTCGAAAACTTAATCCTTCGGTGTAACTTGTCAAACGCTTTTCGAATTTTTTATTTTCCGAAGCACATCGACAGTAATTGCGTCAAAAGCGTGGCGATTTCAAAAGCCAAGCCAAAAAAATTCTTCCTCGGGTTCAAAAGTAATTTCTACCTCGATCCGGAACAGGGAGCTTCGATCAAATATATTTAAAAATATTCCGTTATGTATATATATATATATTAAATGATTGAAAATTACGGCGTTCGAGGTACTTTGCCTCTTTCGTCGAATAAAATATTCAATCGGTTATCGGTTATTAAAATATGCAAATCAGCATCGTGCATAAATTGTCTCGAAACTGTGTTCGGTCCTCGGCGCGTCTCTCCCCCCGTTCGTTCGGAGAAAATTGCAGTTTTCCATGTCGTTCCAATTATCGTTGAGAAGAGACCCGAAGGAAACTGTGCTGTATATATCTCCTTAAATACGATTTAAAACGTTACGTACCGGGCTTGAATTAAACGTCTTCAAATGTGAAAGGACGCTCGACAGCGTCTCATTCTTCCTTGAGATGACTTCACAATGGAAAACTATCCCTCTTTGCAATACCCCTCGGATTCTTAATTTGCAGCGCATAAAATCGTGCGGGAAATAGTACGAAAAATTGCAGCAAATGTATCGCGTAATTTCTACGAATATTTATAATTTATACGATTCCATTAATGCTTTCTGCGCGTCATAAAAAAGTTACTCGTGCAAACTATGTACTTTCAATGAAAAATCTGAGAAAGATTATTTCAAGTATCAGTTATAAATTAACTTGGGGATATTTCAATCAAGATTCTGAAGAAATAGTATTTAGAATTATAAATAAAGAAATAGTATTTACAATGTTAACTCTTACGAGACTGATTGACTGATAATGAGAAAGATAATTTCATTATGGAATCACATATGATTTATGAAATCCTGATTAAATCCTATTTTTCTTTTCAAACTTCAGCATGTCGAAATAAAATTCGAACTCAACCCCATCCAGACAAATTTTGCTCCAACAATAAATAAATACATCGGTTACACCGTGTATCCTCTCACTCGTCCAACTGTACTAATTAAAGTTACGCGTCCTCGACAAATCTCGACGTGTTACAGTTTCCAACAAGAGACCGAATAAACAGAAATTTCTCATAACGAAACATTCAGTCTATCAACGGGAACAGCGAATATACTATATCAAGTCCGAACACGCGCCGCAACAAGTAACTTCTCCACACAACTTCCTTGCCTCCGTCTTCCAAACTCTAGCCAGGCTCTAATCCAGAACCAACCTAGATTTAACTCCTTTAACATTTACTTCTCCCTCGAGTAACTTCCCTCGACGAAATTCAATTCGACTCTCGACCAGTTCGAATTGGCACCTGACGATACCGAATACGAAAAATTGCCTTCGTCTCTCCTCTCGAGTGTTACAAAATTAACATATCACGTCCAACGTCGTTACATCGTGTTGTTCGGAGACGAAGGGTTGGAAGTTTAAATTTGCTTAATTTGAAGCATTAAATTTTTATGTTTTATAAGTGACTGTACAAAGTGAAAAAGTTCAGATTTTCACCCTTTGCTTTTTCGATCCTCTTCTCTCGATGGAAAATTTTACTCGCCGGAAAATGGGACGAACGCGATTTTGTTTTTTAAATCAGCTCAGCCCGAGTCGGTCAGAAAGAAGGGAGACAGAGTCGAGAATTTAAATTTACTTAGTTCAAAGGTTGAAATTTTTTTGCCTTGCGCTTTCCCCCTTCGTTCCTTAAACTTCTTCAGAGAGAAATTTTCACGAAATGACGGAGTTATTTGTCGCAAGTGGCCACACTTAGGATACGAAAGGTTTGAGATGAATTCTTTCTCTTAGAATCTGTCACAAAAAAATATTACGTAGGATTTTTTAAAGACTTTAACGACAGCTTAACGAAAAATTCAATTTCGCGAAACTGAATGTCAGATGCACCCTCTTAAAAGAGGCATCTCGAGCAAAGTCCTCAAGTTCTCCTCGCCATTTTTGATGAAACTCTTTGACGCAATGTTCTCCGCATCTAATATCGTTGCCCTCACTTTTCCTTCGCATTTCTGTCTCTGATATTTTCTCTCTTTAGATGTACACGTTATTCGCAGCAACGTGGAACGTATTATTCATAGATAACGTTAAATATAATAGAAACAAAAATAAAACTGTGACTACTAAAGCCAAATATTTGAAATTTACCAATCTTGTCTTGCTATCGTTTATTGAAATGTAATATCCAATTTGGAATTGTGTAGATCCGAGAAGAAAGAAATAGTAAGTATTAGAGAATGCAAGAAAATTCAGGGACAAAAGGAAACCCTTTGTCAGAAACAAAAGAATAAGAATACAACGAAATTCAGAAGAACTCGATTTCTCGAAATGACCAGACTAACATAATCGCGTTAACTAGGTCGCTTCTTTTAAAATCCAAAAGTTTCTAAAATTAAAGAACTAATAATTAACGAAGACAGTTGATCGTCTGGTTAATTTTGACCCTTTCAAATGAAATTACACTCAAAATAACAGAAAAAAAGAAAAAGAAAATAGAATGGAACACCGGTGAACTCTTCATCCTTCCCAATTAACAAGCCAAACAAGAAATTTCGAACGAGACCTCTTGTTTACCTCTTAGCTGGGGTGCCTTTAAAAGTGTGTATCTACGTTGTGACGTCGCGACGACGATTATACTCGTCAAACACAGAGTACGTGCAGAGTACGAAAGAAATTGAATTAAATTATAAGAAGATGACACTAGCTTTTTTTTTTTGAGGAATCAACAATTTTATTGTTCGACATAATTAATTAATAATAATTGACATTAATAGCAAGAAAATATTTAGAAATGATTTGAAAAGAACTCCGTCAAGTCTAGTCTCAAAATATTCCAAAACGTCCAAGATTCGCAAATATGTTTCATTTTCCATGAAAAATTTAATTTAAGCCACAAATTGTGTAGTCGTCGTTACACAAAAAATTGTCATTGTTTCACACAGCTAAGAGATTAAATTCTCGTTTTCATCCGCGCTTTCCAATTAGATTCTTCTCGAAGTCGTTCGGCCAACAACAGATCGCGCCGGTCACGCGTGCAGAGGAGGAAAGAACGTGA
Source organism: Melipona beecheii (assembly GCA_032399605.1). Taxonomy (NCBI): domain Eukaryota; kingdom Metazoa; phylum Arthropoda; class Insecta; order Hymenoptera; family Apidae; genus Melipona; species Melipona beecheii. The sequence goes on from JAUCMO010000507.1 coordinate 8,806,816, forward strand.
AAAAGAAAATGACAAGGTGATATAGCGCCGACGAGGTGATATAGCGACCGATGGTTTTCGCGATGGTGATCACGAAACGGCGGGACGCAGAATCGTTTCCTCCACGAGCGATCAATAAACCTCCATCCCCTTTTGCGGAACGCAAACGCAAAGTATACCGGCTCGGGATAGTGCAGCACAACGCGCAACCAGGTCACACATGTGTGCGTGAGCTTGTGTGGGACGCTAGGCGCCACGACGCTCCGTCGCTCGCCGGAGAAGAAGGAAATTAACGGCCGAGTCCCCCTGCGATGACCTTAATTTCTCATACGAAACAACCGATTCCCGAGGGACGTTTCGACGAATCATCGGCGTTTCGCAAAACACTCGTTTCATTTTTTCTCTTCAGGTGCAACGCTGATGCAACGAAAATTAGCGATTGGTTGATTTGGGTCACGTGATGGGGTAGACCTCGAGTAAGAGTGGCGTTGTCCGGTACTGAGCGATCGCGCCTGTAATTTGTTTTGTATCAAATGTTTGTGCATCAATAATATTTTATGTCAAAAAAGTCGTCTTCATTTCCTAGTTAGAACAGTTACTTCTGGGCCTTTCAGTGAAACGAATCGTACTGGAGTAGAAGTCGTGCAGTTTTTCTTTTCTCTTCCCTTTCTCTTTCTCTCTCTTTTGGCGCGTTAAACGATTGCCAGCACGAGCAGAGACCACTCTACTTGGAATTACAGAGCTGTTAACTCGGACGACGTTCAATGGCGGTCGATACTACTTCTTGGACAGTCACCAGATGAAAGAGACGCAACTTTAACGATAACGATGCAAGGGTTGACGATGGGTTTCGCTCGAAGGAATTTTACGGTGGAGTTTGTGTCACTGCTCGGTCGCGAGTCAAGCAAAGAGAGACGAAGAGATTTATAGAAGAAGTAGGGATTTTTGAAAATTTTGTATCAAAGGAGAGATTCCTTTTAAAAATTTCGCACCAAGATATGAATTGAAAGAATTACTAAGAAAGTAGTAACAAAAATTAGGTACTGTTTGTAGATTGTATGGTCAAACTAACATTCGTGTTGAACTTTAATAAGTAGGATCTTTTTAATGAAGTAGGATATGTAACCAAAATTGTATAAAGAAATCTTTCGCAATTACGAATCTGCTGTTTGTTAAGCTTGAATTACACATTGGGAAGCGAAAGAAAATTTGGAAAAGTGCTACGAGAAAGATGTAACAATTACATGAAACGGAATTAGAATTAAAAAGAGCATTGAATAAATATAATAAATTCTTTATCATAGAAAATATAAATATTAAATAATTATTATAGAAAAGGTTATAGTCTGTAACATGATACTTGTGTCAACAACATGATAAATTTATATGCAACAGAACTATTTTTATATTAGAACTACGCAGAGCCATTTTCATCTCATCGTAAAGAATTTTTATTAGAAAATATAGAAGTGAATGTTTAAGAAGGTCTTTGTGAAGATCGTTTAATTTTGTTTCTCTCTCCTCCTCCTTTTCTATCTGCGTTAAATGTTGATTAACAATATACTGAAGCACATCGAAGTATCGGTGTTCGGAGCACGTAGAGTTACATAAAATGGCAAATGGATTTCTTCAGCAGAGAGTGGCAGATGAAACCTTGGCGACGATAAAACTTGTTTGAATGGAAGGTAAGCCATTGACAATAAAATTTCTAATCAAATTTTTATTACCGAGAAAAACATTAAGCCTTTCGTGAATTTTATGCATCGACCGGTAGCATCGCACGATGCAACAATAATAGTCTCTTTTCTCTTCTCTAATTGATGATTTGTATCATCTTAAAAATCATATCTTAACATTACATTTTATTTAAAAAAATTAATTATCAAAATATTACGAAATTTTCACTGTAGAAATGAAACGTACCGAACATTTAAATTTCCCGAAGAAACGAAAAAATCACCGTCGGGTTATTTCGAAATAATAATCGTTTTGTTCGGCGTCATGCTCGATAGAGCGAATCATTGAAACATGCAATACCGAAATCAAAGTTCCAAACAGGTAAGTTGCTTTTGGCACGATTGGTTCACTGACTCGATTGATCCAACGTTTACTCTCGTATACTTCGAGCAACTTGCAGGTTGGAGAATCTGTTGCTCGCTCCTCACGCATCGATTAGAACGAACGTGCCGATGTTAAGACTTGAAAACTTAAACGCTCAAACGTCGAAGTGATAAAAATAATTACTGACAAAATCTCTTTTCTATTTTGTTTCACTTTTTTTTTTAAATAGGAATTTTTAATAAGAATCATAGAAAAATAAAAAAGTGAGAATTAATTAAATTTCGTCGCTTGACTTGAGGATGGAATCAAGTACGAAACGTGATAAAAGTATTTCACGTTTCAATACCTCACAGACACGCTTTGAAGCAATTCAGACGACTTTTGCTTTTGCTTTTTTCATTATTAGTAGCCCCGACTACTATCTAAACCATTCGTGTTTGTAAAAGACAGGCAAAGATTTGTCAAAAAAGTCGATAAAGATCTACTCCCGGATTTCGTGGCACTTTTGTTATTAGTAATTCTCTACTTTCCTCCCTGTTTCATCATCTCCGCGCGCCATTAATATTTCTTAGTAACAACCGCAGACCTCTTGCTCAGCTTTACTCAGCTCTCTTTCACAGGACTTGGATCATTACTGCTTTTTGCAACCCTCTTTTCTTACCTCTCTCTCTCTCTCTCTCTCTCTCTTCGATTAATTCCGCGTTATTTCTGTATCTTCTGCAGGAAACGCGCCATTGTATCGATTTATTGGTGCCGACAAAGCGTAATAAGGTTATTCGTTTTTAATCGATTTCTACAGGTCATTTTGCGAGGCAGAGGAAACGTAAACTGTGAAAACAGACAATTATCTGGGAAAAGGGGAGTTTCGCGCAATATGGTTTTAAATGGAGTCTCGCAATGTGCGAAGGATAATACACTGCCTTTTCCCTCTCGAAAGGTACTCGTAAAATGGAAATATTTCTTCTCGTTAAATTTTGTTTCCACAGGTAATTAAATCTCTTGAATGTTTGAACACTTTTAACATATTGTCACTTGCAGTAAAGATAACACAAATGCAACATGGTATCAGGGGTATCCACGAGTAACGTCGTTTTTTAATGCCGTACAAAATTTTTTTGATTTAAAAGTTAACACAGTTTTAGTCTGTGATATAATTTGACAATAATTGTACGCTAAATGTCAATATATTGGAATATCGTACATAGTTGTAATAAATTAAATTATTGTCACTAGATGGCAATATTTATTAAATTTGTAGAAAACGACATTACTTGTGGGTATTCCTAATAGAATACACGTGCTGTAAATATAAATATAATTATTACACACACACACACATATATATAATATTCTCCAGAGATGTTTTGTAGTTTCGAGTTACAAATTACATTTTGTGCGTCATAATTGGGTGTGCATCGCGTAAATGTGCACGGTTTTGTAAAAAATTTATTTTATGCGTTACTTCGATCCTTCGATCCCCCCCCGGAAGTGAATTTCCGCAAAGAAAGAAAGTTATTTCCTTGCGAAATTGCGCGAAAATCAGAATTTTTTAAGTCGAACGGCTGCCCCCGTAAGTCAGGCGCGATAACAGAATCGATTTCGCGATCCTGTGAATTTTTAGTTCGCGCAAAGCTACCGACCCAGTTCCCTCGAGAGATTGTTAATGATTAATCTGTACAAACACGGTTGGTATTCGAATCGTACGAAAGGGGTCTTTGATACTCAACAACGTGAGAAAATTATTATCGCTCGACTCTCGCGTGAATTGAACCAGCTTAGGGTAATCCAGAATCACGGTAACGTCGCATTGGAGCGTTATTTGTAACGTTCGAGTTAATGTCAAAAATATAAAAATAAAACGTGAAAAATTTTGAGAAATTTGAAAGCTGCGATATGATGTGTTCGAAATGCAGGAAATTCATCGATGCGCAATTCGCGAGGACGGCGAGTTTAATTGAAATGCTTGAAACGTCGAACTAAAATTCCATATCGTTCTTTCTACTACGAAAAAAAACCATACCACGTGAATTTTGATTTCACTCAATCAAAGCGTGCGATCGGGGATATTCAATCTGCGTGAACCGGAATTCCTGTTTATCTGCACGAATTGCTTCGTACCCGTCAACATCAGATCTCTCTATCTTTGACTGTGGCAATAACAGTCCGCAATTTCCCCACAATTAGGGATTACCGGTAATGAGACTAGCGTCAGTAATTACCCTCGGCGACTCTGACAACGCTTTCGGCGGCAGATTTGCGCTCTTCGACAAAAATTCCACCGCGTTTCATTTCATCAAAACCAAAACTCCATTTTCTATCGTGTGTAAATTTCATTTCGATTAATATCATCTGGCGAAACTATTAACAAAAAGTAAATAGAGCAATTTAGATTAGATTTGCATTGTTATTCAAATTTGTTATTTTTACGACTGGAGGTAAAGGTCAAAGAGAAAGAAAAACGATTTTGATTCAAAATATGATAAGAAAAATATTGTTTTGCAATATGGAGATGCGAAAGTGTCGTAAGCGATCCAAAAGTACGCGAAGATACGATCGAATGCGCAATAAAAATATACGTATACGCATACGTGCGTGAACATTTTACTAGTCTAAGGCCTGAAAAGAAAGTGGGAATATCGAAATATTTGAAATTGAACGAGATGTAATTCATACGCGAGTATAATATATATATAGATTTTTATTGCTAGTGATATTTCTGAATATTATTCACTTCGTGCTTTTTACTTCGAAATATACTCTCGTCGTTATTTCAATAATCCTATAAACCTCTAAAAGCATCATCGTTTGATTAACTCCTCGTGGAGGAAGCTTCAATAACTTTTTTTTACGTAGGGATCCCTTTCTCCCCGAACGAACAAATTGGACAAATTGGACAAACAAGACCACTCGTCGTTCGGAAGTTATTACTGGCACTTTAATTCGTGCGTCTTGTTGAATCGACGGGAAAACAGTTGACAAGCATCGGTAAGAAATACGAAAAAACTTCAAAATCTTGATTTGCATTTGCCTGAAAAGAAAATATATACATATCTTAATGAAAACCTCTGGCTAATTTGGATTTATCTAGTGTGTATCACATTCTAAAACACGCATGACCAAACTAATGAAATAAATCGGTAATGATATTTGAAAATTTACAAAACCTACGAAACGAAATATAATCTGTGGCAAAATAAATAAAGAAGATGAAACCAGCGAGAAGGATTTAATTTATACTAAATATCAGCAGATATAGCACGATCTTGCCGAACGTCGACTACGTTTTAAAAATGCACGACGGTCATGTGGAAGCAAAATTTAAGAAAATAATCTTCGGATAAAAAGCGAAGAAGGCGGAACATTTTTTTTCCCCTCTATAAAGAGGAGGAAAAATACTGAAAACATTTTCAATCGTATACGAGATAATTAAATTGAAATATACACGCTTTGAACGAAATAAACGAGTAGAAAAACGCGTAGTAGAACAATTGGAGGGTGGAAATTGTGGGACGTCAGTGTTATCGTGTTATTAAACGCTTATCGTTATCTTCGGAAATTGCTTGTGAAAAAAAGAGCCGAGCGACAGCCTCGCGTGGATTTCCACATGCGCAGCACAACGTCGAGCGACGAACTTTATTCAGCCGGAAAATTCAGATATAAACTGACAAAGCCAGGCAAATCGACACGACAAATCGATCGTCCCTGTTTACCGCTCTCTATTTGAGCGCCGATTCGCGCCGCACCAATAACTGAACGATTCTCGTTTCGAGTTTGCAAAAAATACTCAAGCGCTCATGTTTTACATATTTTATGAATAGTCGTCGCATCCTTGCGAAGAAAGTGACGGGAAAACTCGAAAAAAAATATGTTCCGAGCGGAATTAGATATACGGCGCAATTCAAAGTAAAATAATTCTCTTTTTGCACAATCGAAAGAAATAAATTTACAATAAATTTATGGAATATAGCACGGTGTCACACGAATCAGAAGTAACATGATTTCTTTTTATCAGTCAAATTAGAATCAAGATCAACGAAGAAGATTGACGAAGAGTTGTCTTTTTTTATAGTGATCGCTCGAAACTTGCGTTTTTTGAATTGCGTCACTTTCTTAGCAAGGGTGCGATCTATTGTCCTTTGAAATTTTATTAACGCTGCAATAAGCTTCAAACTTCATCAATGTAGTAATGACAATTGTGTCTCGCTGCACTGCTAATGAAATTTCTGAATGTTAAATTACACGTTCTATGAAAAACGTGAGAGGAAAAATGTGGGAATTTCTAAATGAAGAATTTTTTAATAACGAAGGAATTTCTGGGAGATCATCAACTCATTTTTAAATTCTGAGAAATTTAAATTTGAAGGCACAGAGTGACACTAGAGAAGAAGAGCGATGTTTTTCTTTTTAGATCGAGTTTGCTTCCAGCTCGCCTCGCCAAATTTTGACTTTTCGTGTACGGTAAGCAATACGCCTGCAAAAAGAGAGGCAACAGAGCAAGCTGAGAAACCGCTAAAGCCCGAGACGAAACCAGTGGTTCGATAAATCCATTGTGCAGATGTGCCAAGAACGCAGTTGTTTTATGCAAAGTAAGATATAACGCACGAGGCAAATACCTTAAAAAAAAAATCTCTTATATTTTTTAACATAATCTCAATACTCCGATGAAAAGTTTTTTTAAACGAATATACTGCAAAAATTACGTTAAAATTATATTATAAAGATGTTAAAATTGAAAATAATCGGCATATCATTGTTAAGATTTATCAATTTTAATTTCAATCGAAATGACGAGTTTCACTCGATGATACTTCTGCTTACAGCGAATTTCCAAATAAAATCAGACAATAAGAAATATCGCGTATACCAGCGTTGTATAAATTAATTATTATGCTAATGACAAATAATTAATGTGAACGAATGTGGATTCTCGCGGTGCCCGTTTATACAGCGATCATTAGATATCAAGTAGACATCCATTGGAGTCGAAACATTCCACGCATGAATTAATCAGTGATGTCAATGGTTAAAAGTTATCAATACAAACGTAATTCACGAGTTCTAAGAAAGTGTTCGAGTTAATTGAACCGTGAAACATTAGTAATTAAATCGACTATGATTTCATAGCTATAAATATTCGCTCATGCATGAATTGAAATGAATTCATTCACTCCAAGCTGTTATAGCTATAACAAATGAAGATGGAATAATATATTTGACCAAGTCGTCCATTAATAATAAAAAAAAAAAAAACTGTCTATAATTGTGAAATTACAACAATTTCAAACAGATCGATTTTAATTTTTCCAGATAAAAGTGAAAAGAAAAAGAAAATGCAAGTAAAGAGACGAACCCAATTAGGTTTGGGTTGGGTTAAATTGCGTTGCTTCATTATCTATGCTGGAGAATCAGATACGATTTTTCTTCATTTTTTTATCAACTCTAACCTAACCTAAACTCTAAGAACTTTTGATAATCTCACTTTTGTATTTTTAATTAATATTACAAGGAAGACGTGCGTGGTTGAAGTTAGTAGTAAGTGGAAAATAAAACATTGGTCCAAAGAGAAATAAAAGAACGGTGCGTGCATGAAAGGGAGCTGCTTGCTTCATTCAAACAGGGAACCTAATTTTTTGAGGTCGAGAATTACTCGAGAGGGCTGAATTAACTGGAATTTTACGTCTCTCAAAAGCAGACATACCGACGTTAGTTTTAACCATCCCATCTCTCGACCTAGTGATCTCTCTCTCTCTCTTTTAATTCATTAAGCTTGAATCCTTGTTCATCAAATGTTGGACGCGACTGGAAACATCAGATAACTTTACAATGTACAATTTTAAACATCCAGATTTTCCGTGACGTGCGCAAAATGGAACAAAGAATAAATCGAGAAGAGGGATAGCACGTTTCAGTCCGATCCGACAAAACTCAGAAACTCAATGAAGCTTAAAAAAAAAAAACTCAACGTTCTAACCATAGGAAATTAAAATTTTTTTGATAAAGGGACATGAAATTTGTTTGGTATTCGGTAGTTTTATAAAAAGAATTCTTTTACTTTCAAAATAATTGTAGCACTCGTTAAATATAACATTTAACCGTAGTTATAATTTGAAATTGTATTATACATTGACATTTATATAATTTCCCAATGCTCCAATGTCATTCTCATACTCGCCGTTATTATCAAAAAGCCATCGATCATTAAGGACCGGAATCGATATCATCGAAAAAACCAGATTTATAAATTTTTATTTTCTAAAATTTTAATCCGCGAAAGTGATCGAAGAGATCGTACAAAAGAAAAAGTGAACGAAAATTTATGCGAAGAGAGACAATTAGTCGACGTTCAGAACAGATCCTTTCGCCGTGAATACGTTTGTAGAAATATACGCGGCGTGGTTTATCTTTGGTCTGTATTCGCCGCGCAACAAGCTTTACGGTCGCGTCTCGATAATGTAATTAAAGATTAAACCAAACTTACAGAATGGAGATTACCGACATCGCGCCACCGTGAAATCGGCTTTATGACCAGAAAGTGAACCTATTCATCGGGCGAGGCAGGCCCGGAAATGAGCAGAAATCGCGTAGCGCCGGGGCGATTCAACGCGAGAGCTTTTGTCGAGCTAGCGTTGAATTCGCTGTCGAAGACAAGAGCTAATTCCGAAGCTAGCGCTTTTTTTACATTTGGCCACTGTGGCCCTCGAAAAGCAAGTATACATTTCAGAAAAATTACAGCTCGTCGTATCGGAATTTTAACAAGAATCCTTATTATTTTTTTAGCACAAAGAGAATTTTAAATTCTCATTATCTTTCGTACCGAGTCTCGATAGTTTTATACTTTGTATTTTAATCGGATCAAGACCAACTTTTGCGTAATTTTTTCCGAAGAAAGTTGCAAGCTGGAATTCTCATCGCGAAAGTTTCTCAGAGTTCAAGAAATGATTAAAGCGAAAGAAATGTGATTAAAGAAGTTGTAACAACTATGCTGTTGGAACAACTTCCGCTGCTTTTCTTATAATTGCGTCGGTTAAGACAGTCGAGCGATCAGGAATTTTATAAACTGAAAACTTTTCACTCAGACCCTCAGAGAGGACGTTACATTTTAATAAAATTCTTAAATACGGACTCGTCAGCGACGTCCGAATCAAATCGCTTTGGACGAAAAGAATAAAGTTTTCGAAGACGAGAGTGAAAATCGAAATTGCTATTTCCTCGCTGCGAGCAACTTTCAAATTTCAATCTACCAAGCAATCTCTTTCAAGCAGCAACTAAAAAAATAACAGTAACAAGTCCAAAGAATTCGAGTGAAAATCCAATTCTCTTCAAGTTTCTTATCAGCAGGTAGAAATTTCCTCTCAAAAGAAAGGAAAGAGAGAGTCACGCGAATTATCGGTCAAATTTTCGGCGTCGTTGCTAATTCGGTTAACCGTGTGCTTGTGGATTACGGATATCGTTGGTCTGCGAAGCTTCGCTCTGCAATTGGAAAGGAAGCCATCCAAAGGAAGCGAGACACGTTCGGGGATAAGCAGCGTGTACTTGCAAAGGATTCCGAAATCTTCCACCGTGCGAAAATTTCTTCTATCGCCTCTCGACAAGCCACCATTGTAACGCGCTTTGTCGGAGGTGCAATTGTCGAGCAATTTCCCGCGTCGCGCCTTGAAACTTCGTAAACCACTGAGCCCGCAATATGTCTCAACTTCGGACTACGAGCTAACGATCTGTTGCGCAGAACGGCGAGTTATTTATTTCCGCCGATGAGACGCGTGACTCGCAGTCGGATTAATGACAATTAAAACTCTCTCTCTCTCTCTCTCTCTCCGCGTATTAGTTTTTGCAATACGTTCCATTTCGCGTGGTGTTCCGGAGAAAGCAAAGGGATTAATTAAAACGTGGAACGTTAAGATAAATTAAAACACGTACCGCTGGTATGGTGGTAAAAACAATATTTGCAGAAATCGCGAGCCCCCTGTGCTTTCCTACCGCCGCGTTTTTAATTTTCGAAAGTTGGCTTTTAATTTTTTTTTGGGTAGATTTCAAAGCGAAAGGAACTGCGGATCGTTTGATCAACCCTTTATGCTGTAAAATTTTTACTTCTGTTTGATTAAATAAATTGTAATTTGCTACATTTGAAATTAATGGAAAACTACTTCGTTAACGTGCGAGTAATTTACAGTATTAAGCTATGTCATGTGTGTTTTCAATTGTCCATGCGATGATACAACAGAGAAATTCCCGAGAAACGTGAATTTATGAATATCGTAAAATCTGCTCTAGTTTCAATTTTAAATTACATCTATTATGCATCAAAGATCTCCAGCTGATATTATTCCGTGTCTGTTGAGGTATAATTTTAAACTTTTGATAAACGAACAAAGAGGAACTAAAAAAATCCACAAAAGTTCCACCTCATTAATAATGTATACAGTCTAGAAATAAATTTATAAGTAGACTTCCAGTGTTTTTTAAATTAGCCTTCCGTTTTTTAATTATCTAATTGCCTGATTTTCCTCCTTCCTGGCCGAAGCAATTAATATTCTATTCTCGCGTCAATTTAAAAATGGACGATAGACAAGTTCGATGACAAAGTTCTTTTCGTTTCGAGCTGATTGTAAAAAAAAAAAAGAAATATTCGTATTTTCATTTTACTCGTGAAATGAAATTAAGACTTCTCCCTGTGCACGTTCAAGTTGAGAACGTCAGTTGAAAAGTTGAAAAACAAACGAAATTGATGCACGTACGGAAATCTTTGGGCGCGAGAGCTTTGCAAAAATCATTTCTACGGAGAGGTGTGGAGTTAGCAAGCTGTGCGCGTACCAAATGCAATTACTACTTAGTGCAATTTCCCTGGTTGTACTAGCAACGCGCTGCGGCGAGCGACCGTATCGCCGCATTTATTGGAATTAATGTTCGTCAGGCACTAATGCTAAATGCATACGATCGATCGAAACAATTACCGAGTGAGAGACGTGAAAAACAAAATGTATTTTCAATCTCGCTGAAATCCAACGAAATCCCGTTTCTAGTAATCGAACAATGGCAATTGTTCGCTTTCGCGATAAATTTTTATTTAATTACGTACTTCAAACTATAAAGCATGGTACCACACCATGATCAAAGAATTGAAACTTCATTGTTTCAATCAGAATTCAATCAGAATAATTTGTTGTTTCACTTAGAATTAAATCAGACCAAATTAAACAGTATGATCTTTTTTTTTTACAAGGAATAAACATATTTCAATGTAACGTTTTTTCCTGTCTTTAATGTAAATTATATCATTTCCCAAAGGTAGGATATAAAATATAAAATTATTCACGTGTAATACTTAGATTTTTAAAACTCGTAGAAAAATTTATAAATATTGTACCTGCACGTAAAATTATATAAAATGATAGGTTTCGGAATTCTCAAAAAAAATTCTTACACAATATACGTACTGTCTTGTCACTACAAACCATCATGTTGTATTTACATTGCAGTTTTTAGTCTATTAAACAAACCGAAGGTGAGTAAAATTAAACAAACTTAAGGCTGAACTGTAGATAAAACAAGGAACGTGAGAACAACAATTTATCTCTCCGTATTAACGCCGAAGGAATAGTTTACACGGGACGCTAGAGCAATTTTATTTTCGCTTCGGGACTGTTTCTCGGTAGGCGGATTGCCAAATCGTTCGTTTCCCCCTGAACAAACAAATAATAAAGTCGTAGACCGGCGAAGAACGTGAAAATACATCGGTCGTGAGGTTACGCGTGAAGAACGCGAATTTTTGACCGGTCGGAATGTTTCTCGCTTTGCCATGAATTACACTCGCGAGAACGTGACCGTAGTTCAAACTCGACGAATTACACTCGCTGAATTACACTCGCTCGACGTTACTCTATTAAACTTTTATTAAGCTAGAACGCGCAACAAACGGAGCGCACTCTCGAATCTTTCTCCCTCTTCTTTTTCTTTTTCTTCTTTCTCGCCAGTGGAAACGGGGCACGCCGCCAAATTTTCATCCCTCGCGAACGACTAAATGAAAATTAATTGTCTCTTGGCAGGATGGATGCGTTCGCGAGATGCGTTTTTTCACTTTGTTGCGAAATATTGAAGTAAAAAGTAGGGAAAGAAAAGGTGAAAACAGGGAAATACTATTTAACAGGGTAGTTCTATTTTCTAGAAATTTCTTAACACGATTATATCATTTATACGTATCTGCTTTCAGGAATTAACCGATTAAATTTGATCGATTGCGAGAAGATCCTGAGGTTCTTCGAATATTTATCGAGCCCCACTCTCGATTAGAAACCTGGACTCTAATTCAAGAAAATGTTAACAAGTAGAGCGTATACCATAAGTATATACAAAGTGTGCGCAATTGTTTTTTGGACATAATTAACACGTAATCTGCACACATTAATTGTTACAACATGTGAATATATATCGAGCTACATTAGAAAAAAATTACAAAAATTGCAACAGTCGCTTTCTTTCCCTTTTTAATTTTATAAAACAACGTTTTTTTACGTCAACCAAAGTTTCACAAAAACTAACACAGAGGTATAAATATTCTTAGCAACAAAAATTTAACTGGTATCATTCAATAGCCATTAGTTTCAAAATTGCTAACTTTATTTAATTAAATACTAATACCAATTGAGAATATACTAATACAGAAGTATAAAACATTCTTGACAACAAAAATTTAATTCATAGCTATTTTTCATTCAATAGCCATTAGTTTCAAAATTTTTAACTTGATCTAATTAAATACTAATCTCTATCAGAGAGAGTAACAAACACAATAGTAATAAAATTAAATACCCAAAATTTCAGTAGTCCAACTATTGTTTCTTAGAAATATCTACAACCACACAATGATACGATTTAAGAGTTAAAGCACACTAGAAAAGTACCCAAGCATCAAGTGTGAACAAAATCGCAAAGTGTTATCGAGCGTTGGTCGTTGAACAACCCTCGACCTCCCCAATCACGTTCCACCATCGTGGCTTCGACGTGCAGCGAGAAAATTGGGTCCACAGGACGCAACAAGCGTCGCGTCGCGCAAAGCCATCGATTCGACCAGTCTGCTGACACAATATTCACACGGAGGCCTCTCGTAAAACGAGCGGAACGATCCAAACCATGATAGAAACAGAAAGGCACGCCGACAGGAAGGAAGAAAGAAACTTTCCAAACCACTGTCGTCGTGTGCGTCCGACAGGAACAGATAGGCCCTGACGAATACAAAAGTAGTTTGAAAACTGTTGCTTCGAACCTGCGAGATTTTCAAAAAAAAAAAAAAAAGAAATGCTTTTTCGATTGTTATTTTACTCGCCAATGATGTTAAAACAATAAATATTCCTAGAAATTTGTACGTACGAGATTTTTTCTTTTTCTTTTTCTCCCATTTAATAAGTTGTAATTTAACATTTAAGTTGCTGGTAAAGTTCGGAAATTGTAAAATTTTGTGATACTCTTTGCTTTCTTCAAGAAAATTCAAATATGAAATTTCCGTATGAAATTTTTATTTGTAACACTTCGAACTTTCTTTCTAGCATGATCATTCGGTCCGTGTAAATGAAAGACGAAAAATCAAAATCTTAATTCAGCATCACAGAGGAACTGTTTTAAAATCAAAATACGTGTTTCGATACATTTCAAACAGGGCAGCAGTTGAATTTGAAATTAATCCGGCAAATCGAAGGAATAAATTCACGAATTAGCGTGAAACAGCGACATCGGTCTGCGAAAGTATATAATTTACTCGACAGTCTTCAAGCCTGACTAAAATTAGACCGTAAGGTTTAATCCGAGCAATTAATCCGTTGGTTAGATATTCGACCGCGACAGGAATATTTTTCTTCATTATTCTCAGTTAAACCGTGCATCAACCTCCAATCGACTATCATGATCGACCGTGTCGTTTCGCAGATACGGAGTAATAGGGATAATAAATAAAATTCCTCCGCGTACGCTGGAAATTCTGATTCATCGATATTCGTCGCGATACGTGGCACTTTATCATGCTGAACGAAATTATGCAATCCGATTGTGTTTTAAGTTCAGTAAATCGTACTGTACAAAATTATCCTTTCGAAAATTAACGCAAACTGAGAATTGCATTCTATTGGATAATTTTGCTGTCTGAGTGAAATCGGCTGAGTGAAATCAATTTACATTCCAAATTTTCTCTATGCAAGTCCAACTGTTTTGTTTTTTCTTCTTCTTTTTTTTAATCCCTATCAGCATAACTGACAACTACTGGTCTGTCAAACACAAGCTAGAATTCTGTTGCAACCGATGCGATTGGAGTGAGAAGAATTATATATATTTTCTTTTTTTTTGTTTCGTGGAATTATAGAATTTTTATTTATTTTAATTGAGCTTCTTCGTAAATGCAAAAAACTCGCTATTCATTTTATGTGAATATTTCTGTTGTTCTAATATATCTTTCGTATCTTAACGAAACAATAACTTGTTTCACTTATCTATAGACTATGTACGATAATTTTACTCATTTATATAAAAAAAAAAATAAACAGAAGAAACAGAGAAATTCAGAAGCAACTAAAGAAAAATCCCCAAGAGGTTCATTTTGAAACAACGATCCTTCTACGCTTTCACTTTGCGAAAAATGGAGACGAATCGGTTCCGGCGATCGAAGAGCCGTTGCTGCAACGAAGGAGAAGATTCAATTTAAACTCACGTCATCGATCAACTAATATCAATACAAACGAACTTTCTTTGAACAATTAAACAGTACGAAAGCTATGAATCTTCCTTCCAAGATTGAATAACGCAATTGAAGAACGCAAAAGTTGTGTCTCGTAATCCTAAAATTCTGAAAATTCTTGAAATTCTAAAAATCTCGAAATCCTCGAAGAAAGTTCAACTATAATCGACGAACGTCTCGGCGATATATATATATTTCGCCCGACTTCGTTCGACGGTAAAACGTAAAAACGCGTCGGTTGTAAAACACGGACCGGTCGTAAAAACGAATTGAAACCGTGCGGAGTGATCTCGCACGCACGGCGAACCTGAGCGAGATTCGTTTTTAGAGCGAGGATAACAAACGAACGAGTCCCGGTGCCCGAACTTGTCTATTTTCCCAGCGAGCTGTTCCATGTGTTTCTCGGTGCTTCTCATCGTCAAGATGGCGAGGGGTGTACGACTCGGTTTACTCGGCCCCTAATACCGCACCGTCTCGGAGGTTCGTCGCACGAAACTTCCGTTCTCGTTGACGACGTTCCCTCCGCTATTATGCAAATATCGCGATCGTCGCTTATTTTCCGTTATTTTCAGACTGGCGGCTCGCCAACTCTTGCTGCCCTCCGCCATTGTGCCTCTTGAAAGACAGATGCACCTACGTCTCGATTTGCATTTGCATGTTCTTGCTGTTCTTGTAGTTGTTGCCATCAACACGCTTTTGTCAGTGTGCGTGTTAATATGACAGCGGGAATGGGGATTCTTTCTTTTCGAGTAGTTGAGATTTTCATGTGTAAAAATATGCACACACGCGCAAAGATACCTACAGAAAATATTCAAAGCGTAACATTTCGTCAACAACGTTGTCAAACACAGGTAAAGTAAAATTGCGGTCTAATAATCACACTACGGAGATTCTTTTTCTCTTTTCGAAACAAAACTTCTGAGGATCGTCTGAGGGAAAATTGTGATAAAGAAACTGAGGATTTATGGGAGATTGGAGAGTGAAAAAGAAATGCAGAGAAATGTATAGAGTGTATAGAAAGTAGAGTGCTTAGTTGAGGAATCCGCACTCTGACTAACTGTAATTTTGTTCTGATTAGAAGGAGATGTTATGAAAGTATAGAGATATAATTAAGGAAATTCTGCGACAATACAGCTACAGTTACTGACGCAAGCTATGTTTTACTATTCTGACAATTTTCTTTAAATCGTGAGAAATATGAAAAAATAGATTTTTGATTGAATGTTGAAATTATTCCCATTATTGTGTTAGAAAATGGATTATCTGAGCTGGCGTGTCCTTTTTCCGTAGCCTTCAACTGTTCAAATGTAAAATATAATCGATGCAAAAGTTTCGGTAAAAGTGAAACGAGTTGGATTAATTTAATAGTGAAAATTAGCACAACTGTTCCACGAATACAAATGATCGCGAGTAAAAATCAATTACGAACAATCAGCACGTTCTGTCGCCGCAATACGCAGTCTTTTCATTTCAGAAAGTTGAACTACGAGCTAGAGGATTAACACAGACGAAAAACAATCGAAATGAAAATGGCGACAAGAGAGAAGTAGAACACGTTGGAAAGATCATTCATAATTTCGATTAAAATAGACTCGAGAAGTGAGATGATTTGACGCTGGTTTATGAGAACAAAAATACACTCCTTTGAAGATCAAAGCAGTGTTAAGAACTAAAACTCGAGACCAGTCTGTATTATAACGAACGAACAACGAAATTTATCACAGTTTCTGAGATCAGCGTTATTAGAGTGATTTACTTCGCGGTAGACAGGTAAAGTGATTGTTTCACATTTATATATATATATGTTAGATGTCGTTAAAAAATGAGAAATTCCTCTCTCGTGGCTCCGGTGCCGTTCGTTTTTTGACCTACATTCGATTTAATTGGCTTTATCCATACTACCAGGTTCTCGAACCCCGTTTTCTGCATAATTTAAACCATAACTAAAGGAACAAAAGAGTACGGTTCAATTTGTGGATGAGAGATTGAAAATTTCGAGAAACCCGACCGTTCGAAGGTAATCGCTGTACGAACTATCGTCTGGTTGTCTATCACTAGTTCGTCGATTTCGCGAGGAATTTCCAATTCTCGGTAAATTATGCGAGTCGCTCCGTTTAATTTTCGGTTATTTTAATGGTCGGGCGTCGCGTAAACGCGAAATAGAAAAATTTTACGCAGCGAGTTGAGCGAATTCGAACGATCTACAGTGTTCGTTTCGCAAACTTACACACGTTTGCTGGCTCGCGGCAAATGATTCACCGATCAAATTGTTCACGAAGAATTCTGTCTGAGTGAAAACAGAAATTCGAAACTCTCGTTTAGAGAGAAAATTCCGCTTTTTTTCCTCTCTTTCTCTCCGCGAATAATAAATCGGAGTCGTCTCCAATTTCTTTACCGACTCGTGCATTTTGTTACACAACTGCTTCAGAGATAAATAGATGTTACACAAACATTTTTTGTAAATTATATACCAAGCGACAAAAGAAACGCTAATCCAACAAATTTCAAACATTCCTCGCGATTTATATATCCGACCAGAGGTGAAACATTTCTTGGCAGATGAACGCACCGACATCAGATGTATATTACAATTTCTCTTCTCCTTCGTTTCACAAAAATTAAAAGTCCATTTCTTGGTAGATCTTTCGTACTTTTAGAACTCGAGACGTTAATTTAATTATGTTGTAAGATACATTTCCGTGCTTCGTATTTTAAATTAATTCGACAGATGTAACTTTCAACTTTGATGGTAGAACGTCGTGTAAATATGAAACAGGGAAAGAAGTAAATTTGAAAAGTCCGCGATGTTTTCTCGCGTCTCCTTTCGCATTTTCTTAAGTAACTCTGAAAATACTGCCACGATATTGAAACATCCTTCTCCGTTTCAACGGAAAATTATGTTTTCTTTAATTACGTCTTTGGACCTACTTTCGGTGCACTATCAAAAGTTCAACGATCGAACGTTAGGTGTTTAATATACCGAGGCTTGGCTGCGATCATGCGTGTTTGCACGGCTCGCATTGTTCCATCCGTATGAAAATTCGTTTCGCGCAGGAAAGCTGAATGTGGGTCATGCGAATAACCTTTTGGATTGGCAGCAATCGTCGCGGTCCTTCAAAATCGATTGCACTTCCATTAACGACGGATGAGCGTGAGTTTGAAACCGAACATCTTGAAATCCCGCGCAATACACGCCGAAATTCGCGGATTAATAGGTAACTGGCTTTGATTTCCGCGAATTTCCGAACTTGTCGACATTTCGACGTCTCGCCGCGAAAGGCAGCGAGTCTCTAAAAATAGTTGATTGAAGTTCCACTCTAAGTGCAGATTCAAATAACAATTACGTTATTAATTAATTACGAAAGAACAGCAGTTGCGTTGAGTTTCTCTCGCGATTTCGCTTCGTTTCGTGCCCGCTTTAATTAAATATTAAATTGAGAAATATAATGGAAATTATCTTCCGAATAATATCGTTGTTAAAATATCATTACTGAGAAATGGACGACATACACTTTATTTGTAATTACTTAATAAAACTATTTCACGTATACAAACGTTAATCTTAACAAGTTAGTTGATATTTTTTTAAAAACTTTGGTACTAGATGGAAAATTACTAAAATCCCTAACTGAACGGAATACGTACTCAAACGCAATTTTAAATTCAGATTTATCTAAAATCACGCATGGAAATGTTGAATTATTTCGTCTCGAACTTTATTTGCGATTACTTAATAACTATTTCACGTATACAAACGTTAGATCTTAACAAGTTAGTTGATATTTTTTTAAAAACTTTGGTACTAGATCGAAAATTACTAAAATCCCTAACTGAACGGAATACGTACTCAAACGCAATTTTAAATTCAGATTTATCTAAAATCACGCATGGAGATGTTGAATTATTTCGTCTCGAACTTTATTTGCGATTACTTAATAACTATTTCACGTATACAAACGTTAGATCTTAACAAGTTAGTTGATATTTTTTTAAAAACTTTGGTACTAGATCGAAAATTACTAAAATCCCTAACTGAACGGAATACGTATTCAAACGCAATTTTAAATTCAGATTTATCTAAAATCGCGCATGGAGATGTTGAATTATTTCGTCTCGAACTTTATTTGCGATTACTTAATAACTATTTCACGTATACAAACGTTAGATCTTAACAAGTTAGTTGATATTTTTTAAAAACTTTGGTACTAGATCGAAAATTACTAAAATCCCTAACTGAACGGAATACGTACTCAAACGCAATTTTAAATTCAGATTTATCTAAAATCACGCATGGAGATGTTGAATTATTTCGACTCAAACAAACGATTTAAGCGCGCGTACTCTGATGTTCAAATTTTTACACATTTTTCTCTACATGCACAATTATAACTATTTATTTATCGGTAAAATATTTATTTCAACACTTTTCCATAGAAGAATGAAATTTTTTTTTTCTGCTGAAAAAAGAACTATTTAAAATAGTCGACAGAATCAACTCTATTTTTTCTGAGTTTTGTTTTGGCCAACAACAACAGTTTTTATTTTTATTTACCAACGTATGCTTCTATCCCAGTGTTAAAACACGATTTCTATACATTTTTACTGTGAAAATATTTACTCTAGTCTCAGAGAGAAGTGAAACTTTTTACATTCGACGAGCATTTTCGTGAAAAAATACGCAAGTCAGTCAATAGGATTATTATTTGATATCATTTTGAAAATTTCCACGAATATATCTTACGTCTGTCAAACTTTTTGAAATTTCATTAGCACTGTGATGAGACATTATCGTGATTATATTAGTAATCTTACAAATGAACAAAGCCTACGAAACATTTATTACAAGCATGTACTTAACTGACGAATATTAATCTTCAACATAGAGTTAGTGTTAAAAATAGTCAATTAATAATTAACTGAAATACTTTGATGATTTTTACCAATTGTATATTTGTAATTTCTACGTACATTTTCAAATTTTATCAATACGCAACGATGAGCAAAACTAAACACACGAAAATTTTAACACAGATAATATTTTATCGAATATTTGCATTTAGAATACAAAAAAAAAAAAAAAACAAAATATGTAGCGGTTTGCAGGATATTTTGATTTTCCCAAAAATATTTTACGATCTTGTTACCATTTTGACAGATATATATTTGTCAATTTATCAGTTTGTCGTTTCGTGGAATCAGTTTTACACTACAATCAATTTAAATGAACAATTATCAATAATTTAAATTGTTACAACTTTGTTAAAAAAAGATCATAACGATCTACTTCATCTCGTTTGTTATATTTTAAAATGTAAAGCATCCATTTTAAATTCGTTTTTTTTTTTCCAGACATTTTTAACATCATTTAGCAAATGGAAAAATGTTGGTTCCTTTAAAAAGAAAATTGTAGAAACACTGAAAAATTTGGTTTATAATCAAATCCATCGTGATCTCGATGATTCAAGTTTCCCTTTACAATAATCTTTTAAAATTAGCTGTACGATTTTTTTCTCATCGTTTTATTGAACTTTAAACATTAGGGTTAAACGACAAAAATTTAAGAAATCCCATTTCGTCGCCTAACCCTAATGTTCAAAGTACAATTAAATGGCCAAAAAAAAAAGAAAATCGTGAAGCAAGGTTACAAAGATCGTTGTAAAGAGAAAGTTTCAATTGTCAAAACCGTGGTAGTTCAAGTCGCAAAGAAATTTTCTAATATTTTCAAGGATACTCTTACTTTCCCACCCGCTGCGTGACATGTACAATAAAAGCATCTTTGGAAGAAACGAACTTGGAACAGTCAAAGCGTAAAAGCTTTACGTTTTAAAGTGAAGCCAAGTAGATTTTTGCATAATTTTCTTTTACGAAGCCATAGCCAGTTTAAAGTACGCATAATTTTTTAACACTGTGTGTTCAGTTATCGCCGTAATTATGACAATCATATTTTATTACAGCGTTAATGAAATTTCGCGTGATACACACAATATATCTACAAGTATTCAAACAAGCCACTGTATCACCTCTAACGATAAAAATGAAACTTAGACAGAGGATTGTGTTATCTATTAAATGTCATAAATATTTTACACATCTTTGCACTGTCAAATGCGTGCACTTTGAACGAATCCGCAGTCTAATTACCGCTTTTCCTCAAGGGAAATATTTATTTTGAAACCGGCGTGGAAGCTCTTTACATCCGTCGCGATGCGTTCTACGGGAAAAAGGATTAAAGCAGTCGATAGAGCCCGTATCGGGCTATACCCGAGATATTTTCGATGCCCGTTTCTTTTGATTGCCAGACTCGTCGCGTTTCATCGCGTCGGCGCGATGCATCTGATAAAAGCAGCACGCGTACCAGGATCCACAGTTAACAAAGAGCGCACCATCAAATCAAACGGGACCAAAAAGCAGGTCATGCACCGCGGCTAAAAGCACCGGAGGAGGAAGCGGTTCTCGCAACCGAGAATAATGTGTGCCGAACACTCGACTTTCGACACCACGGACCTCCTCGTTTTAGTCCAGTAAGTGCTTCATTTACCCGTTCCGAATCCCAATTACTCCGGTTACTGCACGCTGATTTTATTAAGCTTCCTTTAAGAGGGTTCATTCGGAAGTGGGCTATGCGATTTTTATGCAACATCTTTACAAATATATGTATGCAAAAAAAAAAAGAAAGAAAGAAATAAGAGAAAATAGACGATGAATATAATTATCCCGATGGTGAAAAATATCGACCGCAGAAACGAGAAATTGCGAGTATGCTTTGGAAGGTTTAGTACAACTCGGGGACGTTGAAAAATATGGTTCGTAGTTATAGCTACAACATGGTGAAGTTGAAGCTGCCTGAGTATAAAAATTATTCTAGTGTCTCTCTTGGAATCTTTGCATTATAAAATATTAATAATAATAAGGAACAAAAAAGAAGAAAATAAGAACAAAAAAATGAAATCATTTTGATTCCGAAGCTAGCTTTGGTTTTTTTCCAATTAAAAATTCTTATTTTCAGCGGGGAAAGGAAAACATCAAGTTTTTCATTGCATACGTAATTAAAAAAGAGAAAAGAGAACAACCATACTTTACACAGTCGTCTTTAGAAAAAAAATTCATTCTTTGTATTCTTAATTCTCACTTGAATTTATTTTATCTTCCTAACAGAAGTGAAACAAAACTGGTAAAAGATACATTTTCTAAACTTGATGAAAGTTACTTATAAACTAAATAAAAGCCATTATATATATATATATATATATATATGTACTCTAACCCACAATTAGAATATTTTTAATTAATTTTATATCATAAGTTTACCAAAGAAGTTACCAATCGTTTAACAGAAAAAGTGAAGGAAGGTGGATATCTGTTATTTTCTGGCGCCCAGGTCAAGCCGCCCAGGTTTATCGACCAAAGTGGTATTTAGCTCTTCAGAGATCTTTAACCTGCTCTTTATTTTTGATGCTAAAAAAGGGGATAAAAAAGAGAGTGTATGATGCTTAAGAAAAATCTATTCATCGCGGTGGAAACTTGATTTTGTCAACACGTTCACTATCATCACTAAGAATTATTTACCAACAAATAATTCCCCCAGGCGAAATAAATAAATCTTGATTTACATTTAATATCATTTTACGAATTTTTTCAAGAATCATCCAAGTTTGCTTCGTAAAGGATGTAGAACTACACTAACACAAAAATGTAATTCAAAATAACATTTAAATATTTCTATATACCTCTGTGTTTGTTGAATTTTGATAATTATATCAATGTTAAGCGTTAAATTATATTTTGAGATATCTCTATAAAACAATTAATATTTTATAAGTGACGAGGTCGCACATGAACCTGAAATGTTTGAGCGATTCTATTCAAAAGTGAAGCGTATTAACGAATATTGTCTGTCCACGGTCTGTATACTGTTTTTGCTTACTATTTCTTGCGTATTCCGATAAACGTGACCTGTTGCGAAAATCCAAGATACAACATACTAGTGCCTCTATACACAAACATATACCCGGAAACGAAGTCTTACAAACGTTTAATACTTAATAAAGATAACGACACTAGTCTCGTGTCGTTTTACTTTAAATGGATATACATTCTATTTAGTAATATTAATTACATATTATTATTACGTGTATATGCATGAAAATTCGAAATAAATTTCTTACAAACATTAATGCGAAATTCTAACGTATAACTATGTTGTACAACAACAATGCAACTCCTAGATCGTTAAAACTAAGAGAGATACTCAAATACCCAAATGAGCCGAAAAATACTAAAAATCGGTCGAAATGATTAAGCTCGTGTTTCTGGTGTGCAACGAAAGGTGAAGGGGGAGGCCAACAACGTACTGCGTCGTACATAGTAGTCGACCACGCAGTCGGATCGAGTTTTGCGCAAAACGTCAACTACGACCACAACGGTTATCGTCCATCTGTGATACCCGATGTTTTTATTCATAGTCTTCACCAGACACGAAAAGCCGGCATGAAATTGCATCAACCCCTTTGAGAATGTAACAACCCCTTCCCCCGTTTGCAACGATCCTTCGTTCGCATACATTTCGATTTAGTGAACGATTTCGAACGTCCACTCACCTACGGAAACAAGCGTAAAAAAAAAAAAAAAAAAAGAAAGGTGGAAGAAGCCGGTAGCGAGGTAAGAAAGCGAAGCTTTACGTTACTTACTAAATCGTCAATTCCTCGAGCGACTTATCATTCGAGGAACAAACGAAAGCAGGGAAAGAAATATACGCGTGTCCACGTACCTGATTTCTCTCGAGCTTCAGACTTTCGTGCAGAAATAACTGAATGAACCAACTGATGCCTCACGCCATGGATCCCCTTCTCTTCGAGATGCTTCACTCGCGAGCAGCGACACGGGGGAAAGGAATATCACCTCTTTCTCCCCTTCTGTCTAAACCAATTTTCCAGACAACCGGCCCCACCACTGAGATCGTTACATTTTCGCGTGCGAGACGACTCTGTGTCTGGTCTTTCTGGATGCAGCGTCTCTGCTACTTGTGGGATTGGTACGTGGTGACCCGGCCGAACGCGAACGAGACCACCGCTCTCTCCTTCCTTCTTCTCTCCTTGTCCCGCTACAACGAGAGAGACGCGCACGCTCCAGCACGAAAGCTCGTCGACGAGTAAAAGCCCGACCGTAGTCGGACGACCGAGCCAGGACGCGCCTTTCGAAAGCACCGCGCAAGCTCAGATTATTCGTACGGAATCCAGTTCCCATGGTCGTGTTACGGGTCGTCTTTCCTCGGTTACGTTCGTCCGCCAATGATGAACCCGACCTGCCAAACGTACCGCGTGAGTGGGGCTGACTCGTGCTTATGTTGTCGTATACACATCAGAATGTTGATGCAGACTAATCTCCAGTTGTTTTTTCACAGTCATTCTTGTACTTATTACCTGTAACCTATGAAATTTACAATTATAAATAAATATAATATTAATTATACAATTATAAATAAGTGTAACAATAATATAGTAATAATTGTAAATAAATATAATGCATATAATCAAAATAAAGTCTACATTATAAATAAATGTTACTGTTACAACATATGAATATCGAAATCTCTTTGATGTATATAATCATAGTAAAATTTACAATTATAAATAAGTATGATATTAATTATACAATTATAAATAAATATAACAATAATATAATAATAATTGTAAATAAATATAATGCATATAATCAAAATAAAGTTTACAATTATAAATAAATGTTATTATTATAACATATGAATGAATATTGAAATCCCTCTGATGTATAATTTAATTGACACTATATTACACTAATATACTGGTATAGCTCAACAATTAGACTGCGGATTTTTTTGCAAATTCATATTATTCGTGAAAATTATAGTTTAGATGGAGGTTTGTTTTGCGTAGTAAATATTACAACATTATACTTTTGATATGATTTTATGTACTACGTGCATTGTACACATTTTTATATCTTTGAATTTTCTATAAAAATGCATAAAAATTCCCAGTTTATTGACAATAATTTGATATACACAATACTAAACCAAACCAATACTGAAAAGTGTTGATTTTTGACATAAACAGTATGGACTAAGATAATGGCATTACTGCTGGAGGCATTAGCTATTTAATAAAATGAAATTCCAATCTATGAATTCTTGAAAGTGCACTGACAATAAAATACTGAATATAGAAACTAAAAGAGTTGAAATATAATTGTTAATTGCAATTAGTTCAATAATGAATAAATAGTGTGAATAATAATAATTATTGCAAAAAATGTAACTAAATTGGGACTTACACTTTTCACTTTTTTGTTTCACACTTCTTTTCTCGTTAATTAGAAACTATGCCGTTACTGTTAATTATTTAATTAATTAAAGCACAATGTTGAATATAATAACAAGTTAAAAATGTCATCAAATGCTGCTAAAGTTTTGAACCACTTCAACATGTCGGTAAGTGTACTTTTCGATAAAACGTTTCTTTTGATATTATCGATAATGTCTGCCGTGAGTATCGATATGTAGATACAATATATCGATTGTTTCACAATTAAATACCGCTATCGATAGTTGACAATACTGTGCATTTAATCTATAGAAAAACAATAAATTTCGTTACAAATGTGAAAGTTGAATGTTATTACACGATATAGTATACTTGGAATAATAATTTCTTTTTCGTATAAGCATGGATGAAAACGATAGTCCTCCAACAATAGTAAGTAATAAAATCTTTCTGAACCGCGTGCACGCTTTATATTGATACTTAACCTATATTTTCTTCTTTTCGTGTAATTAATATTGTTCCAATCCTATAAAAGTCATATAAATTAGATATAAGTTTATTTAGCAAAAAGAAAGCATGATAATATTATTATAATCTTATTCTTATTTTTATACTAGTTAATTTAAGTTGATGAAACCATAGAGCTTAGTTTATTCTTATAAGATATTGTATTATTTTAGCTAGATTCTACATTTTGTATGTGAAAATGTATTAAAAAAAAAATTTTTATTTGTAGGATATTCCAAATGTTCCTAAACATCTACGTATAACTGGAAATTGGGTCAATAGTAACAGAATTGGCATATATAAAAAATTAGCTAAAGGAAGTCCAGAAAAATATGACCCGACGGTATATATTTTAAGACCAGAAATAATTTTATTTTCACCGCAATTACGTAAATTAGTGAATGAGAGTAATGGTGTCTTTCTGTCCATTCAAAAAATAAAATCTGTGTCTGGAGATGTTAGACCAGAACTTTTAAAACATAGCAAGCAATACAGGTCTATTTTGAGAGCATGTATAGAAAGTTTGCAAGACATCTGTGGAAAATGTTTGTCAGATAAGAAAGAATCACTAGAAAATTTTCTGACCATTTTTTATCAAATAGAATGTGTTTGGCACTTGATTGAAATTCTTTATGTAGATGTAGTGCCAGGTAAATTATACATTGAAAATAGAAAATAACAAATAAGTATCCAAAGTTCTAAAATTCAATATTTTTAATTTAGGTGATGTAGTTTTACCACAGCTGTTAGAATGGATTAGATTTCACTTTCCATCTAGAGAACTTGTAGCAGTTAAAATATTAGCTCAGAAGACAATCGGCGCTGATTTGGAGTATCCAAATTATTGGGAAGCTGTAATAGGCTGTGCGTTACATGGAAAGTTAGATTTAGTGAGAGCTTTATTGGCATTGCATAGTAAAGCAGATCATCCTGCTTTTGTAATGGCAGAAAATGTTCTTAAAACAATGCCTATCTATAATGTATACGGTGGTTATTCTATAGATGGATTTACTACGTGTTGGAAACGTTGGCAACTAGAGTTATGTTCAAATTTAAACAGTAAAGCTTTTATTGTTGACACTAATTTAGAAATGATCATGAAGGTATCTATAACAATATATATGAGTATATACAATAAAACGTAGTGTTACTGTTTAAATTATTAAAAACATTTAATACAGTTAATTGCAGGAGAGCAAGATATGCTGTGGCAATTTTCACAATATACAGATGCTTGGTATGAATTGTTGGCAGCAAAATTATTTTATACCTCTCCGTGTTGTAAGCAACCTGAACTTTCTCTTCATGCTAATAATATTTCCAAAAGATGGCAAGCTAATAGACCTTCCGATAATGCTATACGTGCTGTGATGGAAAGCAACTTGCACCGTGTTATTAAAGAAATACAATACATGGGTGATAATGGATGGTTTGCTGCTCATTTGGTAGATTTATTATATGCTTGTGGAAAACTTAAAATATTGGATAGAGACCAAGTGGAGTAAGTGGAGTTATAATAATTATTCGTGTTACTCGTAGTACAAAAAAATGAAAATTAAACTAAACTAAATTTTATTTTTATCAGAGTCAGTAATCAACTTCACGAATCTCTAATATTGGAATATGGCAACACACTAATGGGACATCGCTCCTTGTGGCAATGCGGTGCAAGTTACTTGATACACTGTCCTGTTCAAGGTTTAGCGAGATTAGAGATACTATTACAATCACTACCAATGGGATCAGAAGCAAGAGTAAATAAGATCCTGGACATAGCACGAGATAATAAGATGGATCATATAGGTTGATATTTCTCAAATTAACATATTTTACTCATTTTAACACAAGATTGTCTATTTAAACATTCTCCCTTGCAGTTACTAGTATTTGTAAAATTCAAGGACTGAAATCTATGAAACAAGGAAGATTGGGTAATGCACTTGCATGGGCATTAAAAGCACAGGATAGTGGTTTTATAACATATATCGCAGATCAATTTTTAAAGCGTTATGCAGAATATGGAGAATTGGATTGTCGTGACTTGTTAGAAAATTTAGGTTTTTGTATGATGGCTAGTGATAGACTCACATTTTTGGGTAAATCAATTTTGAAATTATAAAATTTTAAAAACATAAACAAATCCTTAATAAAATATCAATTGTGCTTTTCGCTTTTTGTAATAGGAAAGTATTGTGAATTTCATCAAATGTATAGCATTGGAGAATTTAAAGAAGCAGCAAGTTTATTAGTATCTCTTTTGGTTTCAAATTTAACACCGAAATAGTAAGTTATTTGTATTTAGATAAATATAACCGGAATTTAAATGGAAAATTAATACAATAAAAAATATTTATTTCAGCTTTTGGTCGATACTTTTGTCGGATGCTATTCCACTATTAGAGGCGAAAGACGTAATATTATCTTCCAATGATTGTTTTGAATTATTACGTTGCGTAGAAGCACATGGAGATGACCTAAAATTTCAAAATAAAATTGAAATCTTCCGACTAGCTGTCGCTAGGAATCTGGCTCGAGCATTGAGTCTCGAAGGTTGCCAAGTGGAACATTGAAAGTTTATTAGCAATTTATTATGTTAAAAAGTTTTCTAATTTTTTAATTAAAAAAATTTCTATACATAATTATTAATGTATTTCATTGAATCATAGAACATTTCCTTAATGTTATAAATATAACGATAAAATTTGTAAATAAATATTTTTACATACACGACTCTTATATATAATTGAAATTATTTACAATAGTGATATTATTTTAATGAATATAATTTTTTTTATTATTACTAATCATGAAACTTCTAATAAAAAATGAAAGTCAATTTCTAATAGAATATATTATTTATATACATATTAGCAACTGGAATATACAAAAATATTGCACGTAAAAATTTGCTGGTTCTCACAAATTTGATATTGAGAGCAAGGTCTATTCTTATCTATAATCAATACAATATTGAGTTAAATATAATTTAAAATAATTTTAAATTTTTTTAATGAAAATAAATTAATGATGATTACTTATAATTAAAAAAACGAGTTGTATGTATTTTATCATGATAAAAATTAAACTATCATTAATGAATTGATGAGATTCGACCAATATAACAAATATATTTTTCAGAGTTATATATTGATATCATATACAATAAAATTTATAATAATATCATGACAATATTTACGTACAATCTGCATAAGATTGCATTTGAAATTATTTTCTCATAAATCTATTAATAATGTTTTCATTACACTGTATTGTACATATGGAATATGAGGAATATGAGAATGCAATTTTTCATTCATGAATGATTCATTGTGTGTGATACTTTACGTCAGTAGTTTTACTATAATTCCAACCACACGATACAATTACATACAATTTTTATACTCGAGTGTAACAGAAGACATTTTTCGTTTGACACCCACTAACTTTATCAAGTACGATGATTGGACCAATTATACTTCCTGAAACCACCATTTTAAAACTAGAGCATAATAAAACTAGATTTTTCGGTATTTCAGTGTAACACGAAATTCTATAAAATAATAGATCTATTCTGCATTCCGTCTGTGACGGAATGCGATTCATCTAAATCGATTCAACGTTATTCATGCATGCCATTAATGCTCATGCATAAAATTGTAACTAAAGGTGCGTACAGTCGATAAAGAGAACTGACAAAATGGCCACTGCTAAGTGTTATGTTTGATACTGCACTAGTTTTTTGTTCCGAAGCTATCATGGAAAACGAACAATTGTTATAATTGTCAGTGAAAAAGAAGACAATTAAAAACCATGGGGAAAAATTACGCGTGTACAGTGAGCAGCGAAAAATTAGGAAAGACTAATTCAACATGATTTTTGCGAATATTTTTGAACCGTACCCCGATTGACATGTGATGATGTATTATATGTGAGTTTTATATTAATACACTAGTATTAAAGTATTTTAAATGATAAATAAAAATCATTATTTAACCGCTAGAAGAAAGTAACCATTACTAAAGTAACAAGAATAAATTCAGAGATTCTATATATTTCAAATATACATAGAATTTTTTAATACAAAAGACGTAATTAAGTAATCGAAATTTTACAAATGTATATAAACAATCTCAAATATTTAACTTCCACTTTAGACACAGTGGATTTAAAATTCGTAGAACATGGTACAATTTTTTGTATATTAAGTTGTATTAAATACAAAACATTCAATTTTGATCATTCAATTGAAAATAAAAAGTCATATGCGAAATATCGCAAAAGACGAATACACCAACAATATCACTGCATAATCGATGATCAAATGAATTTATAATCATGTAATTAGATATTTACATCCAAGATTCAATTGGTAAGTACAAAATAATATTTTTTACAAATAAAATGTATTATAGAAATATAAAACATAAAAATACCATATGAATATTTATAGTTCACACCATGGAAGATTATACTCCTATCGATGAAGACTTTCCTGGCCGTCTGCTACACCAAGCTGCTTTGTGGGATAATGCAGAATTGTTGGAAGATCTTCTAAGAGGAGAGCATGCACAATACATAAATAGTCAAGATTCATGGGGTAGAACGCCGTTGCATGCTGCAGCTATTACTGAAAATTCTAGATGTTTGGATGTACTACTGTCTGCAGGAGCAAATCCAAATATTCCATGTGGACCACGAGGTCATTATCGTACACCATTACACATTTGTGCAGAACACGGTCACAATTTCAATATTGAGAAACTGTTAAAATTCAATGCTAATCTGATGATTCAAGACAATAATGGCGAGAGACCATTGGACGTGGCTGAGAAGACTAAGCAAGACGTCTGTATAAATTTGCTTAAATCGGCAGCTGAAAAATACGAATTGGCGAAACTTGCGGTGCATGCTTCTTTGCGTGCAATCTGTATTCAAGGAGACATCGTGGCAGCTAAGAATCTTATTCAAGGGCATACCTCAGATTTGGAATGTATTATCAACATGGCACCAAATGGTGCAAATACTCTGCTTTTTATAGCTTGCGAAATGGGTCACAAAGATATAGTTCGTTTGCTTTTGGATTATGGTGCAGACTGCAGAATGCATCCTGTAACCAAATACTGTCCATTGTATATAGCTTGTTATAACGGTAAAGTAGAAATAGTGGAATTGCTCCTTCGACATTTTCCTAAACAAGTACAATCTTTAACCGTGGAAAAATGGTTACCGATTCATGTAGCAGCTATAAATGGTCATCATTTAGTTATTGATTTGCTGTTGAAATTCGAGTATCCACAAAACACGTATCAACGCTACAAAGACTCATCCGGTGAATATGAATACGAGATGCCATTTGACATCAATACTCAGGACGTTACAGGACAGAATGTTCTTTATATATCTAGTATGCTTGGAAATATTAAAATTGTAGAGTTACTATTAAATTATAAAGTGAAAGCAAGAAAAATCAAAGAAGAAGACATGGGTGTGGCGCAGCCGCTCCCGATCTCGAAAAGAAAAATTTCAAGCGGAATACAAAGATTAATGTCTAGTTTAAATTTTAGAAGCAAAGCGTTCGATAAAAAGGATGACAATATGATATGTCCATTAAATTTAGATTTGTATTGCAACAACGCTACTGAAACTTCTTTACATGCAGCAGTAAAAGGCAAGCGTACAGAAGTAGTTGCCGCTTTACTATCGGCAGGTGCCGATCCTAATTTGCCAGTAAAAGTTCCTTACGATCAGAGCGATCCAGAAAGTAATTACTCTAGTGCGTTAATTATAGCTTGTCAACAGCGTGACATAAAAATTGCGGATCTTTTATTGAAGCACGGTGCTGTGGATAATACATGCAAAGCAATCAAAATCGCTGCACAAAACAGAGATGAACCACTTACGGCAAAACTTTTATCTATAAAAGCTTATCCTGATTCAGAATACAAAATTAATAAGAAAGCTATGACCGAGTGTACTCAAACTTCTCACTTTTCTGCATTATCGTCCTTTGGGAACGTAACGTACTCGGCGCTATTTCCAAATACACCGACGATGATTAATTGGCACGATCAACAGTGTCACCTCTCGCAAATACGAGCTCAGTGGCTGACAGATGCTGTATTACACGTGAACAAAAAGCTGAGCGCTAAGAATAACGACCTGGTGTTGTATGCTATCACGAGGATAGATATTTCTTTGAATTCTATCACTTCCATACCATCTATTATATTTTATTTACAAAGCCTGCGATACCTCAATATGGCTCAAAATAAAATAGATACTCTCACAGCTGAATCAAAAAATCCTAAAGACAAATTGTGTCCAGTTCTGGAAGAGATGTACCTTCAGGACAATCGATTGGAACAATTGCCGGAATTCATAATGAATTTACCTGCATTGGAAATCATGGATGTTTCAAACAATAAATTGCAATGTCTTCCGGATAATCTGTGGCGCGCACCGAAACTGAAGGAATTGAATGCGTCGTTTAATCTGTTGAAGACTTTACCTAGTCAAGTTTCCCAAAATATTTCGCGAAAAATACAACGCGAGGATTGTTTAAACAACAGCCCTAGCAGTCGAAGCTTAGCGTCGCAACTGGCTATTTCACGCGAGGATTCCTTGGAGTTTGAGTCATTCACTAAAATAGCAAATGCACAAATCATAGAGATGGATCGTCCTCATGTTTGGACCAAATCTGTTCAAGTATCGGAAAAGGTCTCAGACGATAACGAAGGCGGGGCAAGATCGGTGCTTGCGTCTCTGAATTTGGCGCATAATTTATTCAATAGTATTCCAGTAGCTTTGCCATGCTTGGCTGTCAATTTAGTGAGATTAAACATGGCTTATAACTCTCTTCGATCGATGAGCCACATCACATCGTATCCGGCAAGTTTAAAACAATTAGACTTATCCAATAATCAGATCTCTCGGTGGCCCAGTTTACCGCAAGTGGACGGTGCTGACTTGATGGAACAAGCAAATACCGCGTGTTATTGCCCCACAACAAACGTACAATCCCCGATCGTTCCAGGCAGTAACAGACAAACGGCTACATCTTTACGCGACGTTGTTCTCATGTCGGTTTGCACGCACAGACGTCACTTGCGTTTAGAAAATTTAAGGACGTTGATTCTTGCTAACAATCTATTGAATAGAATTCAATTGACGTCGATCGATGACGGAGAAATGCCGAATTTAGAAGAGGAGAACGTGGACCGAGATACGAAA
This sequence comes from Melipona beecheii, assembly GCA_032399605.1. Lineage (NCBI taxonomy): Eukaryota > Metazoa > Arthropoda > Insecta > Hymenoptera > Apidae > Melipona > Melipona beecheii. Next base: position 8,839,609 of record JAUCMO010000507.1, read on the forward strand.
ATCTCTTATTCTGGCTCGAAGTCATACCTTCTATTCCCTAATGTCAGTATGCTCGACGTCAGCAATAACAAGTTGAAAGAGATTCCCCAGAACATTTACGAGCTTAATAATCTATCTGTTTTGAATATCAGCGGTAATTCGGAAATTGTTGAATTGCCGCCGCAAATGGGATTACTTTCTCGTTTATGGAATTTAAATACTCAAGGTTGTAGATTGCAAGAACCTTTGAAAACGATGATCGAATCGAAAAAATATAAAACAATGGACGTGATCGGTTATTTAAAGTCAATTTTAGAGGATGCTAAACCGTACGCGCGCATGAAGCTAATGATCGTAGGAATTCAAGGTATCGGTAAAACTAGCTTGTTGGAACAGTTGAGGCAAGAGGGTGAAGTCCCAAATAAAAAGAAAGCTGCAGAACATTGGGCGAAAAGAATGGGTAATAAAAATATTAACGCGAAGACTGCCAGAGGAACAACAATATCTACCGTTGGCGTTGATATCGGAGACTGGATTTATGAGAAGAAAGTAAGAGGTCAGTCGTCTCACGGTCCAGTTTATTTTAGAACGTGGGACTTTGGTGGACAAAGAGAATACTATGCAACGCATCAATACTTCTTGTCTAAACGAAGCCTATACTTGGTAGTATGGAGAATCATCGATGGTTTTAAAGGTGTATCTGAAATATTTCAATGGCTGGTAAATATTCAAAGTAGAGCCCCCAATTCTCCAGTAATTATTGTTGGCACTCATTATGATATATCGTACGAGCACAGCGAGGCATTGCAACAATACATTCGTGATAAATTTATAAATGTGGTCGATGCTGAAAAATGTGGGTTGCCGAAAGTCATGGAAACCATCGAAGTGAGCTGTAAAACAAAACACAATATAAAAATGCTATGTAACTTGATATACGATGTTGTATTTAGTTTAAGATCACCCGGAAGCAAAGAATTATTGCTTGAACAAAAAGTTCCTGCCAGTTATCTCGCCTTGGAAGATGTGGTAATACAGCTTGCACACGACAGAAAATTGTCCGGTGGAGATCCAGTCTTAAAAGCTGATCAGTATTATATGGCAGTTAACAACGAGCTTCAAAAATTGCACAGATCGTTTAGGGATCCCGCTGAACTACATCAAGCAACACTTTTTCTTCATGAGAATGGTATTATCTTACATTATGACGATGCTACATTAAAGGATTTATATTTTCTTGATCCACAATGGCTTTGCGACATGTTGGCACATGTAGTAACGATACGTGAAATCAATCCCTTTGCCAGATGTGGTATAATGAAGTTAGACGATATTCAACATGTTTTTAAATCTTCTACGATATCATCTATAGATACGCAAGGATACATCGTTAGCTTGTTAAATAAGTTTGAAGTTGCGTTAACTTGGGATTATCGTACTTTATTGATTCCTTCCTTATTGCCAACTGAAGAGGATATCTTAAGAAACAATCAAATAATCAAAATTCCTGTAAAAACGCGTGGTTGGCATATACGTTCTAAAAAGATTACATCTCCGATGATAACATTCCAAAATTCCACCGGGGATGGTAAATCGAATACGGAATGTGTACTAACGTCTAGATCACAACCCGATTGTTCCGTCACGCGACTGCTTTTAATGTCATATTTTCCCAGTGGTTTTTGGTCGAGGCTCATAACTAGAATTTTAGCTGACGATGCTATTGTCGAGATTGTGATGTCATTTCTAGCGCCTTTCAAAGATTTTGTTGACGACAGTATTTTTACAAGTTTGTTGGATACACAAGCTGAATGGGTACTTTGGCAAACAGGAATAGAATTAAAATATTCTAATATTACTTTACTGCGCCTCAAAGAAGTCAATTATAACTTAAAGAATTCACCGTACGACTATAGGCAATATAAATTTAAACTAAAACAAGATGGAATATGGTGTACAGTAGATTTAAAGAATTCAGCAATTTTAGAAATTTGGTTTCCAGTTGATACTTTAGTGATAAAACAACCCATTATGTCAGACTCGATTGAAGAAGAACCAATGGGGTATCAAGCAATTGTAGTGGAACCTCGACCAGAAAGTATGCCACAGTTATTGGCTTTGATAGTCGATCACATTGATATTTTATTAGAAGACTGGTATCCTACATTAGGAACACGTTTTGTGCATACATCCGAGGGTAAGTTATTAGTTACACGATTAATACCATGTCCACGTTGTTTATTGAATAATGGAGAAACTGAGAATGATATTAGTGATAATGATCGCTTGACAGAAGATATTCAAAAATATTACATAAATAAGGAAAGACAAAGTCAGGATAGTTATAAGTCTGATGGTGATAGTGGTGTAGGATATGATAGCTTAACGTCAAGTAGGATGCCATCTTTAGAAGGTCATCCAGATATTATTAAGCAAAATACCCATTCCGAAGGTATTTTAGCATATTCTTGGATGGTTGAAGAATGTATTTTGTCTGCCTACAGTAATAAACCAATTAGTTGCCCTAAACATTTTGATATACCATTGTCACATGTAGCTCCAGATATCATTTTTATGGATCTTGGATCAAAACATTTAATAAAATCGGAAGACATTAAATTGGGAAAATTATTGGGTCGTGGTGCATTTGGATTTGTATTTAAAGGTGTTTGTCGCTTACCAGGAACTTATCAAAAAGTTGACGTTGCTATCAAAATGTTACAACCAGTTCCACCAGGTCCAAATTCAAAACAATCTGCTATTCTTGCTTATAAAGCTGCGCAAAGTAAATGGGATAGAGATCCTTTACAATATGCTTGTAAAGCTTATTGCACTGCAAGACAAGAATTAAATATTTTACTGACACTCAGGCATACAAATATTGTACCTCTAATTGGAATAGTGGTTAGTCCACTAGCATTGGTACTAGATTTAGCACCAGAAGGTGCATTGGATAATGTATTGAAAAATTATAGACGTTCCGGTGCAAAATTAGATCCATATACTTTACAAGCTATAATTCTTCAAGTAGCAAAAGCTGTAGAATATCTCCATCAACAACATGTGATTTATAGGGATTTAAAATCAGAGAATGTTTTAGTTTGGCAGATGCCTTTACCATTCCAAAATTATCCTGAACATCCTGTTCATGTTAAGGTAGCTGATTATGGTATATCCAGACTTACATTACCAACTGGTGCTAAAGGATTTGGAGGAACAGAAGGATTTATGGCACCTGAAATTATTAAATACAATGGCGAAGAAGAATATACTGAAAAAGTTGATTCTTTTTCATTTGGAATGTTTATATATGAATTGATCACTTTAAGACAACCATTTGAGGGTCATGAAGCAGTTAAAGAGTGCATTTTAGAAGGTGGTAGACCGCCGTTGACATACAGAGAAACATTTCACCCTTGTTATGCTCTTGATTTAATGGTCATATGTTGGGCTCAAAATCCAAAAGATCGACCTACTGCAAGTCAAATAGTTTCCATTGCATCAGCCCCTGAATTTACACATCTTATAGATGTTATATTATTAACAGAGAGAACTCAAGTAACTGCTATTACCATGACAAATAGAACTATAGAAGAAAATTTAAACGGAGATGAAATTTGGTTTGGACATAATAATGGTGAAGTTGATATGTTATTAGGAACACAGAAAGGTTGGTTACAACATGTCAGGATTGAGACTCCTATAATACCATATGCAATGTGCGGAGTAGATGGATATATATGGATTGGTGATGATATAGGGCAAATACATGTTTATTTAGGCAGTAACTTTGGTTGTGTTGCTAGTTATAATCTTGAACTTGATCATAGTATAGAATCTAAAATAGTAGGTTTAATTTATTTGGAACAAATAAAACAATTTGCAGTGGCACTACATAGTGGAAAAACATTTTTATTGTCTAATTCTTTCACACAGATGAAAAAGGTTGAAATTACGACTGATATTCAGGATAGTGTAAAGACATATTCTTTGGCAGCTGTTTACAAAAAAAAGCGTATATTAGAATTGTGGGTGGGACAAAGTTTTGGTAAAGTATCAATTTATGTTTTAAAAGACAACAATCTAATAGATACGGTACAAGTTTCTCACGGAGAAACAGCTATTAAGAATTTATTTGCTACACATTTACTGAGTGCCGAAAATTGTGTACTGTCATATACGTATCCTGGATGTATTGTGTATCAATGGGACGTGGATACTAGACAAATAATAAATAAATTAGACATGTCTAAATTAGTACCTTGTTCAGAAAGTTTAAAATCCATTTCTATAGAAGAAAATTTATCAACTGAAAAATGCCAAGTAACAGCTCTGGAAACTTGTAGAAATCAGTTGTACATTGGTACTACTTGGGGATGTATTGTAGTAGCTGAATGCAACTCTCTCAGACCGATTACCGTTTTTAGACCCTTTGAAGGTAAAGTATGTCAAATAATATCGTTTAAATCAACAGATGAAAAAAAATTAGTACTGGCAACTGTTGGTCAGGGTTACAGAAGTTTAATTTCACGATATACAGATTTTCTGATCGATAGCTTAGACGCAGAAGATCTCAAACATAGTATGTATGCTCTCTTATGGAGATCTGAACATTGGTCAGCTGCTTAAGTATAAATTTCTATAACAAAATAAAGCCAAGAGTGCTTTATGGTGCAAAGATAAAAGTGATATAACTGGTTGAGAATTCTATACGTCCATGATATACTTCAATCTGTAGATTTTAAGCTTTTTACCTTGCCTCACCTTGTATCTTTTGAGCTGAAGATAAAAATATTTATCCTTTATCTGTCCAAGCTACACGGTGCTTGATTAATATATTCTCTGCAAATCTTTATTTACAAAATGAGCATAATTTAAGCAGGATATTTTTATCCTTATGTGATGTATCACAGTATAGTTTTATAACTTATTATGTAAGTACTTAGATTTTAAAAGTAAGAATATATTCATTTGATTTAAAAAAGAGGTAGAAAAGGGGATTAGTAACCTCGCAATATATTTAAAAAAAATTATTTAATGATCTCTGAAACATCAGTAAATATTTGCATATCATAAGAGTTTAGCGTGCTTTTATTTGACGGAAAATTAGCAAGCAGATGCAATTAATGTAGTACCAATGTAATATATACATACAAAATGTCTGCTTAAAAATCTTTCTTGATATGATCAATAAGTGAATAATGAGTGATAAAAAGTAATGACTCAAAGATGGTTTTACTATTAAAAAAAAATTGTCAAATTAGTGTAAAGCTAAATTTTATTATAATTATAAAAATGTAAAAGTGAATTTTTTAAAGTTATTAGTATGGATAGAAGTGTATGTAAAAATTATGAATGAAGTATGGATGTTAAAAGATTTAATCTAATGCTGGTAGTTCTTCCATAGTTTCAATGTTATACTTAAGAATTAGGTCTTGACCTCGGTACAAAAAATATCCCTTAAATAATTGTCCTCGTAACATGTAAGGGAACCAACATTCATCATCCGGCCACATTTGTTTGAAAGGAATATCTTTCAAATTATACCATTTTGGTTGCATTTCTGGACAGAAAGATATAAATATAATTACTAGACAACAGATTTTTATGCCTTATGTTTTTATTAGTAAATGAAACTTGGAGATTTCTTTTATCTATCAAAGATTGTAATAAACATTCTACTTTGGATAATAAATCCATAAAAATCTGCAGTTTAATAATTATAATATATTTATTACATTTTTAAGTAGGTATAAATTAGATATTGCAAAAAATAGATATATTTTTTAATTTTTTCAGTTTGCTCAAGCAGATCTCTAGTTTTTTTTTGTTCCTTTTAATTGGTTTTTATAGTTTGCATAATTCAAATACTGACATGCAATTTCATGCTTATAATTAAATAAAAATTATTGCAACATGGTTAAAATGAACAAATATAAAGACATTGAATTATAATTGAAATTGCACATAGAAATATATATATAATTAATAAGAATAAATATTTTATAATAATGTAATATTAATTTTAGTTATTAATATTAATGTTTGAAATTTAAATACCTTCAGATTCTATTAGCTCTCCACTATACTTGTATGTTTCAAAAACATGAACTTCTAATAGGTCTTTATCTCCCTCAAATTCAAATTCTAAAATTCCAATTTTTTTTAATTTCTGTGCAGACAAACCACATTCTTCTTTTAATTCACTATAAAATCATACACTGATAATTAAAAAATTTTTATTTATCAGTTATTATTTATTTTATATCAAAATATTACAAAACACTATTCACATTACGTTTTATACATTATAGATTTAGCTTAAATATTTTCTACTATTTTTATCAATCACTATTATAATTTTAATAAGCATTTTATTTTATATTTATTTAATTATTTAAAATTGTACCTGTGTATATAAGGTGATTCATGAAAAATATTTTGTAATTATCTTAAAATACAAAAGAAGATTAAATAGGATTAAATAAATATAAATAAATAAATATATTGCGCTTTTTAAATATATTGCATTGTCAAAAAAAAAAAAAATCATTGTCAATAAAAATGATGTGTAACAATTTTGTTTTTATATTGTAAATAAAAGAAATCTTTGACATTTACAAATATGTTTTTATTAACTATATTAAATTTTTATTATTATAATTTTCATGAATCACCCTATATATTATTGAATAAAGTGATAAAAATCTTTGTTAAAATAAGTTGTTATTTAATGTATCGGTTATTATGTAATACAAGATTGTTGAATATAAAGTTCTTGACTTATTACTAACGGTAATTTTTGTTTAGAAAAATTTATAGTATTAAAAGTGAGAATCTAAATTTACAATCTTTTTCTAATTAATTTGAATGAAGTAATTTCAATCTGATGTTAAAAATTATTTACCGTATAGCTCCTTGAAATATTGATTCTCCTTTTTCTACTTTACCGCCAAAACCGTTCCATTTATTTTTTCCAAACCCTCGTTTTTTTAAGCCCAATAAAATTTCTGATGTTTTCCTAACAAAAATTAACGAGAAAACTTTTCTCGAGGACATCTTGACTTGTAAAATTATCTAAATTTCAAGTTTTATTTTAGTAAAATTTTTAGAAATCACAAGAATAATATAAGTCTTTGACCTATATACATGTGTCCGACAAGAACTACTAACGTGGATTATATATATATATATATATATATATATATATATATATTTAATTTGAAACATATATAGAAGGTTATGCTCTTAAAGTACTGACAATAAAGGTAGTTTCTGAATTTACTTTAACGCGTGTTTATCATACGAATTGTTAGTGTAGAAAATTTTATGATATCTATTGTTTATTATATTAACTATATTTTAATAGTTACAATAAATAAACAGATTGATATTTTTATTAAATTATTATGCAGCAATGATATGGATATTAGAATACCACATATATACAATTAAAACAATAAGAAAATAATCTTATCAACAAACTATACAGTATTAACAAAAATAAAATGCGCAACGAAGAATAAATATACATGTAATATAATTTTTTTCTATTTTGTATATTATTACAAATACAATATATATCCTAAGGTTCATTCTGTTTAGTACTTTTATGTAATTTTTTAGATTCGTAAATCTTGAAAATTGATTTATAACTTATCATTGCTTTCTCATATGCTTCTTCTTTTTCAACACCACCCTATAATGAGTATAGGAAATCATATAACATTTGTAATTTAACAACAGAATTGTATATTTTGTAAATAACAATAGAATTTGTTTTATATTACCTGTAACAAGCATTCGTATAAAGTATAAAAGATTTGAGTTTTGGTAACATCATCACTTTTCATATCTATTATAGGAACTGATATATCGTTTTGAAATTTTCTACAAAATTATACATTTGTAATATAAATAGATGTTATAAGTATACAATGATAAAAAAAATATGTATATTCATCAAGTTTATTTACATAAACTTCAAAACTTTACTTACGCCCTTATAAGATCTTCTTGGTAAAATATATTTTGTATTTCTGTTGTTGGTGGTTTTCTATTATATTTTGGTTCATATTTTGGAGGAAATGTTTTATATATTTCATACCATAATGGTAAATTATTTGGGTGTAATACATCTGCACGTACCAATGCTGTCATTCTAAAAGTAGAGTAAATGAAGTAGAAGAATAAAATTTAAAAAAAACTTATGAAGGATTATTTTTTTGTATTTCAAATAAATTTGATTTTCTGGAGCTTCAAAATAACTGGATTTAAATTTTTTGCTGTGTATTTATAATTTTTAATAGAATAAAAATGCTTTCATCTCTTATCAATCATGTTGTATGTAAATAATTTTATGTATAATTTATAAGGAATTTATGTATATATATATATATATTACGACAAATACTAGTAGAATTTTTAACCTATTTTATTATATAAAATACACATATGCTTTAAAGTTTCATGAAATCTATGTGAAATAATATTACCTTGAAAATATTGTTCCAATTCTATCTGTTCTACTCTGCGCCATATTTCAAATACAGATTTATAATTCGTGAATTATAATTTTGTGTATGTATATTGCATATAGTTAATGTGCACTGTATATGTACGTATCTTTTTATTGTTTCCAGGAAATTTTAGACATGTGACATTATTCGATGGGATACTTAACCTCAAATGTTTCTGTAAAACAGTAGCTTAGTATACATATGTTTTCATGTTTGGAATTTATAATAGGTGGCATCAATTGTAATTGTAAATATCAGATTTTACATGTTCAATTAATTTCATTAAGAAAACATGTTGAAAGTAAATGAAAATCAAATATCTGCAATTGGTCGCGTTTTAAATGATCAAAATCGACCATTAAAAGAAAGATTTCGTGCTTTATTTACTTTAAAGAATATCGGTGGAGCTGAAGCTATTGAACAAATTTATAACTGTTTTAATGATGAATCAGCTTTACTAAAGCATGAACTCGCATATTGCCTTGGCCAAATGCAAGATTCCCATGCTATACCAATTCTCATAGAAATATTAAAGGACGTTAGACAGGAGCCAATGGTTCGTCATGAAGCAGGTACCACATATATTTGTTTTTGTTGTTAAACTTTATGTTACCTATAATAATATATTTCTTTCCAATAGGTGAAGCTTTAGGTGCAATTGGAGATCCTACCGTTATACCAATATTAGAAGAATATAGTAAAGATTGCGTGCCAGAAGTTGCAGAAACATGTGAATTAGCATTATGCAGATTACAATGGCTAAAGTCAAATAGCAATTCAACAAATTTACAGAAGAGTCCTTATATGTCAGTGGATCCTGCACCACCAGCAGATATTACTGACGTTAAGAAGTTAAAAGAGATTCTTTTAAATGAAAATATTTCTTTATTTGAAAGATACAGAGCCATGTTCTCTTTAAGAAATATATGTACTCCAGATAGTATTCTTGCTCTTAGTGAAGGTAAATAAGATAATATTTCTTCCCTTCTTTCTATTATACTTTTATAATTTAAAGTTTTTGTAATTTTAATGATATTCATAGGTCTAAAAACAGGCAGTGCCTTATTCAAACATGAGATAGCTTTTGTTCTTGGACAACTTCAAAAAGAGATTGCTATTCCATATTTAGAAGCGTCTTTGGAAAACGCAGAAGAAAATGAAATGGTGCGCCATGAGTGTGCGGAAGCGTTGGGTTCTATTGCTACTACGGATTGTTTTAATATTCTAAATAAGTATTTAAATGACAATAAGAGAGTCGTACGAGAAAGCTGTGTAATTGCACTAGATATGTGCGAGTATGAGAATAGTAAAGAATTTCAATATGCAGATACACTGGGGAAAGTTGCTGTATGAAATTATGATTCTGTTCATTTTTAAGTAAACACAAATTTTATGTAAAAAATTGTGTCTAAAATAAAATTGGTCAACGTGGAACATTGTAATTGTTAAACATTATAATTTATTATAAATAATTATTATTAAATGAAGTCTGCTAAGAAATTGGAATATTTTCAACTAAATTGTATGTTAGTTTATTTGAAATTTTGGTACGAAATTATACATACTATAACTTCCTTTACAAAATTGGAGAATTTTAATGCAAAGACAATTGCGTTGAAAAAGATTGGTAGCAGGGTTCATTCAGTTGTACAACTGTTATACATGTTACAATATATTCGTTTTTTAAATTCCAGAAATCGGAAATTCCCTAATTATCCAGGTTTCAGAATGATTAAAGATTATGATTAAAGATTACGACGGTTATATTCGCAAGTCAACATAAGGATTTTAAGAAAATTAAAAAGATTTAGTTGATTGTGGAAAAAAATGCTCCGCATTGCGGATTTGCAATTTACATTAAGTGATTATAAACTGTTACGATGATAAATGCAATTATATCGCTATCAAGTCATTTAATATAAAATTCACGAACACATAGGCTTTTTCAAAATTATCCAGTATATGTCTTGAAAAAGATCTTTAGAAGTTCATGGAAAACAATACACTGCGTAATACAAAGCAAATAAAATCATCATCAAAAGCAGATATAGACTCGGATAACAATGCGTTGAATCAAGAACTACGAAGTAACGCAATATTTTAAGTTATATAATTTTCAACTTAATTTCAAGACATACATATAATTAGTAATGAACATTCAAGCTAATAAGCTTGTTATAATTAGTGATAAGCATATTTCAAGATATACATAAAGCATTTTTTAAATATTCTTATCTTTCTTCTAATTGCCATTGAAAGGACAAAAAGTAATCATATCAATCAATTGATAAGAATTTCGCTATCGAAAAGAAGCAGGGAAAAATGAGAGCACGAATCCAAATTTTTTCCAGTAAAATTTGTTCAGGAAATAGATAAATAATTTTTGTTTGTATTTGCTTTTTTTATTATAATGACAGTAGATTATTAATCTTCTCTAGATGGAAAAACATCGTAATGGCAATAATGATTCGAAAGATTCAACCACACGCAACACATCTCGCTTAAAATTACAAGAAAGTATATATATATGTGTATTTCCTTTTATATCTTACAATTTCCATATTTTCATATTTATTGATTTTTGTATTTTCCTTTTCCTTTTCATTCTCATTGTCGATGTATTCACGAGATCAAATTCTTTCATATTGAAGATACAAATAGAGAGGTCGTGAACCAAACAGCAAGAGAACGTAAACAAATGCGCGATCTTACTCGTTCTGATGCTTAACATTTAGTATGAAATACAATACAATATTTTCTATCCTTTTCTTTTAATTCTTATTCTATTTATCCAGCGTTAACATTTTCAGAGATTTAGACAATCCATACGCACGAATGTATGTCGGGACGCTCGTGTTTTCTCGTGATAGTCAAACAGTTTAAAATAGGATTTTGATGGCGCAATGAAAATCACAGAAAAAACTTGAATAAATAGAATGCAAACAGGTTTTTCTTATTTTATTTAGTTTTCGTCTTTGTTCTTTTTCACCTTGATTTTTGGCTGTAGATTTTTTTGAATCTGTCCGAATGTCTTCTTTGACGTTTCCGGCAAGAAAATGCTCGCAAGGATTGCGATTATAAGTTGGATGACGGCAAGGGCGAGAAATATCACATGATTTCCCAAATTAGTTACTACACATTGATAACATTTTGGCACAAGTATGTTAAACACGGATCCGTAAATATTAGCGATCATGGTCGCCCAACCTTTCATGTTTGTTGGGAATATCTCCGAGGTGATGATCGCTGGTATCGGGAGCAAGCCAAACGAGACAATGAAAATGTAAAGTACAAGAGCAATCAACGGTACCAAAGATAAGTCACCGATCTTCACTTTTAATTGTTCAAGCAAGAAATACGCTCCAATGACGGAAAGGCATAGCGTGGTGCCATACGATGAGATCAGGAAAACGAATCTTCTACCGAATTTGTCAACGAAGCACGAAGATAATATGCTTGATATCAACGATACCACGGATATTAAAAGAAGAATGGTATCAGAACTGAAATTTAGATGGAAATGTTTAACCAAAGTATCAAGGTAGGACACGACAGCCATGAATCCGCACAACGTTTGACCCGTAATCACCAGCAACAGGATCAAGAGTGCTTTCCTGTGCGACGATACCGTGAATAATTTCTTAAATCCACTTTCCTTTTCGCTTTTTATTGATTCTTTCATTTGCTTTAGCTCGTCGTCGTTGTTCCTCTTGCGTCTTAGCCATACCAAGGTTAGCGCGGCGCTCTTCTCTTTATTCTTCTTCAGGTAATGATAAGGCGATTCCGGTAACCATAGGGCAGTGAGTAGAAACACGGCTGTCGGTGCCAAACAAATCAGTGCGAACATCTGAAACAATTGTGAAACACGTCATAGATATATTTAAGATATATTTATCACTTGGAATTTGAAGTTTTCCTGTATTTGTAGATTTACAATAACATCGATGATTGATTTCACAACGTTCTAGTTGAAAATTTGGTACAATTACCTTTCTGCTGAACAACGGGCCTAGACCGTATGTGAAGATATACCCGAGATTGATCATCAGGGACATCATCGCGCTGCACGCTCCTCTGACCCTTGGTTCTGCGATTTCTCCAACGTACACCGGGACTATACTGCATAAAGCACCGACCGATATACCAGCGACTAATCTCGCAACGAAAAGTTCCAGCCAAGATTTTGCGAAGTACACGAGTACCCAGCAGGCGATAAATGGAACGCTCGTTGCATAGATGAACCATTTTCTGCCGATGCGATCGAGCAGTAATCCGACTATGATAGGGCCGATGATGCCGCCTATACCTAACGCGGAAACTATCCAACCTCCGTTGTCGTCGCTCACGACCAAGTCAGAACCTGGTTTTAACTTGGATAGAGTAACCGCTGGCCAGCTGACACATATTCCACTCGCAAGAAACGTTAGATTAACTTGAAAAAAAAAAAAAAAAATGAAAAAAACGAAAGAAACGCATTATATTTCTTAATTACGTTCGGATAACGCAATAACTGAGAGATTTAATGAAAAAATGGTACAAGTGCGTGGTCATGTCTGTAAAAAGGGGATGAATACAGAGAACGATATGCGTTAGAAGATTTTTCTCTTCAAATCGAACATCCTGTGAACTCGTACCATTTTATCTCGTAAGTTCTCGATCCTGTTTGTTCTTATTTTTGGGAAACACTTACTTAAAGTCTCGTAATTTTCATTTCTGAGACATAAAAGATAATACAGAATTTGAAAAGTTCGTGAAAAATTAAATATTCGTTATTATCACGTCAACGCGAATAAGTGCGAAACATTTTGTCGATGGTAATTTCTAAGATAAACAACGTTTTTTATTATCTAAAATCGACGAAATCTTTCCGTTCATCTTACAAGTTGAGTCTCATAAACGATATTTACTTATTACGCTTGATGTCAATTGCAGATAAATTTTGCTCTTCTCCTCCTTCACGGCGCATTCCACCTCGATTCCAGACATGTCCAGTTTGTTCTCTAATTTACTGCGTGAAAAATAAAATTTTCTATTATTTTGCGAAAGCCAATTCGACTGAACGAAGCGACGTATTTTGAGACAATTACTCGTGTCCTTTCCACACAGTACGTGAACCTCATGCGAAACAATGAAAGCGATGTTGCAATTTGGCCACCTGACAGGTGCACATCGAGAAAGATAGTTATTAACCGTATCACGTTCTGTCGGAACGAAACAACGTAGCCGAGAGTGATCGCGTCATTTTGAAAATCGTTTAGATTCTCGTTTTTATATTAGACACACATATTCAAATCGTTCGAACGGTGATTCTGTCGTTTCGTTTTCGCAATTTAACGGAACAGTTTTTTTCATCTCTTGAATTTCTGACGTTCGTCGAAATTTACAGCCGCTTGCGTCCTACATGGAAATCCTACGGGAGCTTTAGACGGTCAAGTTTGTCCAGTGTAGTTCGTGGAGTGACGTCAGTGGCAGAAATTATGGTCAGGATTACATGAACATCGACCACGAACGTTCCGGCTCGTCTTGACGTTTTTCCTCCCGTTTTACATATTTCGTCTTCGTTATTTAAACTGTTGTTCGACTCGTTCTGAAATTGGTTCTAAAATCTGAATTATCTCTCTGTTGCCGAAAAATGATATTTTTGTATTCTTCTAGATGCGCGAAAGATTTTGTAACTTTTACTCTTATATTGATAATTTGTTCCAGTGCAAAATACTTATACGTATCTTACGTCCGTAATTGTCACATTTACCATTTCTTCGATTTTTTTTTTCTAGTCGATTTAATCTCAAATTTCAAGTCGTGCCAAACTCGTCGTCTTATCGTCATTTTCCTCGAAGAAAGAAACTTGCCGAAACGGCTCGACACTTTGTCGGACGAATATCGGAAAAAGACGAAGGCACTGAAAAACACGCGGGGACGTAAACGACGAGCAAGCATGCAAAAAGCACGAAAGCAAGGAAACAGACAGCGCATGTTGTCGCCGATTTTGTACTGCGGCAACGGCGTAGCGCAAGGTTGATCGATTAAAAGTAACGAGTTTCACCGTATCGAGATAACTCGATACGAACTAATCAAGCGGACACGGGGGTGGCGCGCGATCGAAAATTAACTTAGGGGGCTAACGAAGCGGTCATTGGCGATGGTCGTCGTTCCCCGCCACTTTTCAGCAACCGATCGAACCGATCGAACGGTATCGTATTGGCGTTCGGCTGGACGAAGCGGCGCGAGTGGTCGAGTTCACTGACCAAAGCGTTAACCAGCCGAATCGGTTTACCGACTTAGCCAGTCGGTTGCTGATCGTGTAAAGAGGCTTAATTCCTTAATCGTTTAACCGCGTGGCATTAGCAGCAGCGGCTGGCGATCAAGCGGAGGGGGTGGATTTAAAATAGCATTAGATAGGCAGTGTGCCGTCAGTCGGGCTCGAAGAACGAGTAGTAGTCGTCGTCCAACCGTGTCAGCGATTGAGCGAATTGAAACGGCAGTACGCGGCACGTGACATATCACACAGAATTACGGTAATTGTGCCGGGCTCGGAATCGACCGTTTGCACGCTGATGACCGGCGATCATGACGTGATCCAGACGTCGAATCGATTTGTTCAACGAGCGTGCAGACCCTCGCTCCACGGGCTCGCCTTTTTCCCTTTTTTCTCATTCATTGATCCTTGTAACGAAATGCTCGCCGTTCGCGCAGCGGTCTCTCCCGCGTTCGTGAAACTGAAACGAAAATCATTTGTTTCATTCTTCTTTTTTTTGTCCAAAGGTCCCGCCGTTTTTTCTTTCCTTTTCTTTTCTTTTCTTCCTTTTTTTTTGTTTTTTTTTTGTTTCTTTTTTGCGACGATACCCGATTGCCACTGAAGATGGGAACGTTCCTCCGTTTCCTCGGGATCTCGTCGTCCGACGACAACAGAGTCGACGAAGCTACAGGGTTGACGGAGAGACAGAAGAAATTGGTGCAGAGCACGTGGGCCGTTGTCAGAAAGGACGAGGTGGCTTCCGGAATTGCTGTGATGACCGCGTAAGTGATACTGTCGATTTCTTTTTTCTTTTTTTTACGTATTCTCTCTCAAGTCGAAGAAGTCGGTCGGATCGTTTTCGAAAGACGAGTCGAAAAACATTTGCATCGGTGCGGCAGTGTTTTTCCACGCGTAACCGTACTATTTATAGTTATCTACGCAAGTTACGCAAAAATATGTTTCTGCTTGTTTCGTTTTTTAAATGTCGTACAACTTGTTATGGACTGCGCATGGTTGATAACTTTCGTAATATCGTTGCGACGCGGTGTTTATCTTAATTGATAATGTAGAACTCGAGAGATAATTTGTCCGCACTACTGTATTCCATGTTTTTCTCGTTTTTTGAATTCTTCTTATGATTCTATATCTCGTTGGAGTTAAATAAACGTTTGCTGAACGTTTAAAGTAAATTTCTCTCAATCTGGTTATAATGCTACACGTTATTTTATGATTTTCTTTTGTCTCTTTGATTTCTCTTCTTTGTGTCTTTCACGAAATGCCATAAAACTTTCAATACTTTATGTACGATAAACAAAAACTGATGAATCATCGCAGTTCAATGTTAATTGTCAGTTAGCACAACGCGCTGATTGACAATTATGTTAACGTGACCATTAGTAGCCGTAAATTGTTTGTTCAGACAACAGACGACTTCGACGAACAATTTTTCTTCGAACGTAAAGGTTACGTTTAAACTAAAGAACCTGATAAATCACATCTTTCGTGTCTCGCGGAACATTCAACGTATCATCCAACCAATTTCATATCAGAGTTATTTCTGCACTTTGAGACTAGAGAGATTGTGTTGTCTTTGTCACCAACTTAAATATTGAAAAGAAAAGAAACTGATAGCATACAGCGATACTGATACAATTAAATCAATATTAGTCGTTTCTTACAATGTTTCTCACGTTCAGATTTACATCAAATTATTCTAAACTTGTAACAAAATTATTCTTTTGCGTAGTCTTTTAAAAGAAATTAGAAAATTTTACGTTCACGTTTGTGAATTGAAATTGATTCAACTCATTGAAACTCGACTCAACGATTCTTTTGCAGGTTCTTTAAAAAATATCCCGAGTATCAACGATACTTCCCCGCTTTCAAGGACACTCCATTGAACGAACTGCCGGCTAATAAACGATTTCAAGCTCATTGTGCCAGCGTAATTACAGCTTTAAGTAATGTTATTGATTCCTTGCACGACCCAGCGTTGATGGAGGCGAGCCTAGTCGGTTTGGCCGAGAGGCATAAAAAGCGTGGCCAGACGAAAGAAGAATTTCAGGTAGGAAACTAACGGTGCAAGGATCGAGCGAAGCCTTGCTCGGCGAGCGAACCTCGTCACAGGCGAGAGCGTCTTGCTTGTTGGTTCTCAATGCGGTCGAAAACATTCGTCGGGACGGAAAGGGAAACGACCAATGTTTTTCCAAATGACAAAAGCTATCCTTGATGGAAAATTCTCACGTGACCATGATCGCGCGCGATAAGCAAACTCTCGCTATCTATCGCTCGTCGAAAGAGCAAACTCGATCCGTAACGAGATTTTCCGAAGAACAGATCGACAGACAAAGACGACTCATCATCGTGCGTTTGATTCTGATTTTTAGAATTTGAAGGAAGTAACGCTGGAAGTTCTTCGTCAAGCGTTAGGGAAGCAGTTCACGCCGGAAGTAGCCGAGGCGTGGAGCAAAACCTTGAACGGGGTGTTCACCAAGATATATCAGGTTTTCGCTTCTTGAAGAACGAAACGATCGAATCGAGCGGAAACGAATCTCACCCTCTTAGTTGTTAAGATTTGAGATTTTGAACGTTGTATATAAAATGCACTGTTTTACACGCAGCTCGCACAACTACCATTGTTATTGTGACGTGTGGTAGAGATACGCTCGATGATAAATGAAAGGAAACTCAAAGGTTATTCGTGAACATCGAACAGAGATATATATATATATATATATACGTTTGTACAGGGTGTTCACGGATTCATCAGCCGGCTTCTTTCTCGCAAACCGAAAACAAGGGAAAAAGAAACGTTGTTTTTTGTGAGCAATAATACGAACTTGTTTCTAGAATTCAATTTTTTAAATAGAATGCCACGTATTGCTTTTACTTTCTATAAAAGTTATAATTTATAAAAGTTAAAATTGAATATTTTACGAATACGCTCCTTTACGTGTAGGAGTATTCTAAATAAAATATTCAAAATTTTTCTTCCACTTTTGACCTTATGCGACGCGAAAAAATCAGCGCGTGATATGCATCTCTCTCCATTTTTTTTCCATACTTGTGAGAAAAACGCTGGCATAATCCGTGAACAGCTTATACATGATTTCAAATTTACTAGATTTCCGCGCATACTAACTTTATTTAGGTTATCGTACAATGCATCTTATATATAAAACAATTATTATTATCGTATTATTTTATTATTTTCGTACGGTATTATGTACCGTATGTTGATTAAAGTTGCACGTCGATTCGTCAAATCAAAACGCATAAATATTTTCATCCCACTTTCACGTCCTCCGATTCGTTTTACTATTCGTTATCCTCTCGGCAGATTTTTATAAGTTTATCAAGTGTGGAAATTTCCCATGTTAAAATCCCAGTCGACCGAGTAAGAAAATCTCGAATATCCCAATTTTTGAGAACACACGCGACAATTTCGAGCGTACGAGACATGTTCCTCGTTGTACGATGTCCACACTTTTCGTGTGGAACTCGACTAATTCCCAAATATTTCTAAGCGATCTTTTATATCATTCGCGATTCCCGTTTAAATTCCTCTCCCGATTGAACGAGGTTTGTCGTTCGACACCGTCGGATCGAATCGTACTTTTGGACGAATATCAGAGCGAAAAATCTCAATTAACCGAATTCAATTACCGGGCGATCACGAGTGACGGGCCTCGATCGGACGCGAGATAGACGAAATACAAGTTGTGCAATAATGCTCAACGTACGGCAATACTGCGAGACGCGTTTCTTCCCTTCCTTTTTTTTTTTTTTTTTTTGTGAAACGCGAAACAAAAAGTACTGAATTCCAGGATAAGTAGAGGGGTCGAGTGTCATCTGGAATTCATCATCTGGACGACTGTTCACACTTACGATGGAAATTCTGCGCGAGTTTTCACGTTTTTCAGCCGGAGGATCGCGATCGAAAATTAAATATACGTACATTGTATTTGTATTTTAATGCTGGACGAAAGAACGAAAGCACTTCAAGTTCAAGCAAGACGTTGCTGAAGATCATTTCGAAATGTTTGTGTAAAAAAAAAAATGACTCGCTCACCTTTTATGACAAACATTCACAGCACACACATTAACGGTATCAATTCTACTGTCTTCTGTACAGATCTTAAACATTCTAGAGCGTTCTAGTCGTTTTATAAACTTTTTCGATTACACAAAAATTGGATAAAGACACTTTTCTCCATGTAAGAAACAACAATGAACGTCGTGTAGAGTGGTGTACCAACGTCGTATCAGTCGCTTTCCTCCTTTACGTCGTTTACATCATTGTCTAGAATATATACGATAGCCATAGTCGATAATAAAATTATCAATTACTTTTTTTCTTTCGCCCGGGTATAATATTTATTATAGTGGTGTGTAGCGTTCCACTGTGTCATCGCTGGTATCAGTGACATTTTATATGTTACGTCGTTTTTTATATTAATAATCTAGCATTATCTATCAGATATAATTCTTGGATAAGTGATATTCTCTCCTTCGATATTGTGCGTTTTTATCTCGAACGAAATCACCGGAGTGAGAAGTATCGTTCGTTGAAATTACCATTTTTTCCCCGTGGTAGCGATCGAAACTGTCTGTCCCTTCGTCATTGTCGTTAAAATCGTTAAAAAAGCTTGGAACAATTTAAGAGTGTTGGAAAAGTATAATCCCACGTCAATGTGTGGTTTCTGAGATCGTACTCTTACATTCTTATATAATGTTGTATATTCCCAGCTAAACAATGTCACTTACTCAAACACCATTGTAAATCCTTGTTAACATCAATCTCTCGTTAAACTTTAAAAAGTTTGCTTCGAAATGCTTGTCATTAACGCATTCACGTATTTATAGACAGAGTTCCATTCGTCAAGGAATTTTAAAGAGGAAAAGATCAAAACGTACATTCTCAGCGTGGAAATCATCGTTTGAAAATTAGAAAAAAAAAAATAAAGCGACTCTTGATGCTTACCAATGCTACTTATTTCCCCAATGTATACAAACGCGAGAAAAGGAGAGCCGGTTCCTACTATTTTTACGTTTTACGACTGTCATCGTCGTGGTCCGGCCCATTGCAAAGAACGGCCAGTCCATTCGAAAGCGGCCGTTCCAGTCGCTGGTGAAAACGAACGATTATTACGCTATCTGCATAATTAGAGACAAAAGGAACACGAAGCGATTACGTCTATTAACGTCAATGTTTTAATTGATGCGCGCGTATGTGTGGCGTTTTAGGGTGCAAAACACGTACGAACGTAAAGTTCTGAATGCGCGGCGTGTCCTCGCCGTAACGAGCCAATGATATCGCAATAATCGGCGATACAGTGCAACAAGTAGAAATCGAAGTACGCGTTAACGAAAAGATCGTAAGCGACATCGAAGATATCTGGGAGATGGGCTCTGTTCCAAGCTATTTTTTCGGCTACGCGGACAGCGACACCTTGGATTCGAAGGTTGGACTGACCAAAAAGAGAAAAGAGGCTCGTGAGAGAAACGTGGAACATAGTGGGCGTACATTCGGTCGAAGCTGGCGTAACTATCATGGCAAGGTGTTACGACAATCTACTATTTAAAGCTAGGATGAAAGATTAATTATTAATGTTTATACCAGATATCGAGTGCTTATACGCAACGTTCAACGAGGCTCATGCGTACGAGGTTATTTCGTTTCAGCTATTTCAGAAGATACCCGCAACATCACCAAGCGTGATGAGTACATTGAGCAA
The DNA here is from genome assembly GCA_032399605.1 of Melipona beecheii. Lineage (NCBI taxonomy): Eukaryota > Metazoa > Arthropoda > Insecta > Hymenoptera > Apidae > Melipona > Melipona beecheii. Next base: position 8,860,083 of record JAUCMO010000507.1, read on the forward strand.
CGCGATCGATGCTTTGACGGACGCGATATTGCATTCCACCGGCATAAGAGAGACACGGCCGACGAGGCCAGGGTACGCAGGAATTTATCGTAAGTTCGTTTCATTTTTTCACCACAGTATCCTCTGACGATTAAACTTTTTATAGGCAGTAGCGATACATAGTAGTGTACCAGTTATCGCATCATCGTCGTCGCATTATCATCCGCGTAACGATTATCTTTGTGCGGAAATTTAGACGAAAGACGCGTTTTACATTTCTCCTCTGTTTCTCGAATTTTTAACAAACCCTCGATATTGCGTACGAGACGGGCGTCACAAGATGGGCGCACATCCTTCTCGATTCTACGCGCACGTCTCGAGTTTATTTCTAAATATATTCTCGTTCCGCGTGGCGAAAACATTCCTCGCGCAATTTTATCACCATCTATCGGATTCGATTAGATTAATTTCAAAAATCATCGTCTAATTTTATCACTCAATGTCGTAATGCATCATCAACGTTGTACGTATGACGACTGAAGTATGAATCGTCAACAGAGATAACAGAACCCACCATAATTAAACTTTATCTTTCTTTCTCGTTTAATTTCAGTACTGTCTCTCTCTCTCTCTCTCTCTCTCTCTTCTTTTTTTTCGATATAACAAGCAGAGACGTTGATACAATGATTCGATATATAATAATTTCTCTCAAATGTGTTCTTCCCCTTTTTGTTATCTGTTGCTAAATCGGAAAAACTGTGACAAACACGAGGAACATATCAGACTCGACGAGCCACGCTATAGTTCGTTAAGACCGCCACTTTAAGGCCATTGAAATTGAAAAGAAACTGAAACGATGCTGACGAAACGTTTTCCTAAATATACACAAGGTCGGGACTAACGACCGGAAGTCCCCGATTTCCAGAACTTGAGACACGAGACGTAATCTTAACACGCAATTGAACATTTTCAAACGCAAACGATTCGGTATTGATCGTTCGACGTTAACGACGTTTGAACATTATCGGTTCTCTGTTCACGTTAACACGTACTTAACACGCACGATATTAACATCTGCATGCTTGAGCTCGAGAGAAAACTAAAAATGCGCGTGATTTCGTTTTTTATCTCAACATTTCGATACAGAGTTCGATTAAAAAATATCAAACTAAACTAAATGTCAAAAATCGAAACGAGAGCGCGAGTCACAAGGCGTAAAAATTTGAACGCTCAGGCATTCTCCGACTTGATATTTAATTTTAAATGATATTAACATAATATTAATAGGATATTTAACTTTGAATAATATTAGAAACCGTCTTACAAACGAAACGTTTTATTTCTATCCATCAAGCTTGCACACCGTTGTTACGTTACCTTTCAGGACTTGAAAGGAGTGATGATGGAAGTGACGAAGGACGCGTTAAAATCGAAATTTTCCACCGAGGTGGAAGCCGCTTGGAACAAAACGATCGATGTTCTATTTTTAAAAACATTCAAAGGCATCGAAAGCGTCGCTTCCTGACAACCACCAATCAACGACTTTTTAATCAGCATCCGGGTCGCTGTCGCTGTCTAAGTGCGCGTAATCGGTGGCTTCGCTGCTCGTTTCGGTAGTGTACCTGTTCTTTATCCTCCTCCCCCCTCTCGTTTTCTCCCTTTCGTCTTCGCTTTCTTGCTGCTTCAACTTTCTACGAATCACGCGCGAGTACGTATTTGTAAAAGTAAAAGAAGTGAAATGTAAAGTGAAGCGATCGTACTTGTATTTAACCGTGCGAAAATGTTGTCCGATCCTTTGCAAGACCGTGTAACATATCAGCGTTAGCAGTGTTCCTAGCAATCCTAACAGAGTCGCCATGAGAATGACATCGACCTGCGTCCAAGGATCTTCCTCCCGTTTCGATGGTACGAGAGTCACTGGATGACTGCAATTGTAACATTTATGTACGCGTGTTGCTAAATGCCTGGTGGCCATAAATAAATAACGATAATTTACGCCTCTATCTTTTGTTTTTTGAGAACGAGAAAGTTCAAAGTAAAACTGGAAAATAAAACGAGTCCGAAGCTAAGGAAGAAGAATATTTCAGTGTCATTTTGTGTAAAAAAAGAAAAAGAAGAAAAAAAGATAAATTTTACAATGGTTGGAGATTTAGAGCGAATTTCGTTCTAGCGGAAGGCTTTGTTAAGTCTTTGTTAATATTGAATCAAGATTATCGAGTCACTCGTTCCGATACGGTCGCGCGAAACTTACGGCAATTCTGTTTCTTCCTTGCTGAGTTCATCGAACGGCTTCACCACCGCCCTGTCGAGATCTTTTCCTATTTGCAGGAACGCGGACTTGCCCAGCCAATCTGCCAGATCATTTCGATTGATCTGCCGGAGCCTGTGAGCGAGAACCTCGTGCGTTTTGCCCTTGCCTTCGGCTGGTGAACTGTTCCAATGCGCAAGATGTCGAACGCAAGGGATATCGTCGTCCACGTTGCGCTCTTGCTCGCGAGATTATCGATATCATTATTAGCGACCGGAGACAAATTGTGAAAGAGATATAACGCGGTCGTGAATTAAATTTGTACAGTTAAATTAAAGTAAGAAATGTATATTGTTGCACGATCATGAATGTTGCGAATATTTTATATTTAACACGTTCAAGTACCACGAACGTTCTGTGGTTAAGTTCATACTACGAACATTGTACTCTTAAATCCCACAAAGGCACGAATATCCAAAGTGCAACGATATTTTAACTATAGATATTGGATATGTAAGCAAATTCGTACTTTTATAAACTATTAACCCGCGAATATTTAATAGATAACACGTTCAAGTACCACGAACGTTCTGTGGTTAAGTTCGTACTATGAACATTGTACTCTTAAATCCCACAAATGCACGAATATCCAAAGTGCAACGATCTTCTGACTATAGATATTGGATATTTAAGCAAATTCGTACTTTTATAAACTATTAATCAGCGAATATTTAATACATAACACGTTCAAGTACCACGAACGTTCTGTGGTTAAGTTCGTACTATGAACATTGTACTCTTAAATCCCACAAAGGCACGAATATCCAAAGTGCAACGATCTTTTAACTATAGATATTGGATATTTAAGCAAATTCGTACTTTTATAAACTATTAATCTGCGAATATTTAATACATAACACGTTCAAGTACCACGAACGTTCTGTGGTTAAGTTCATACTACGAACATTGTACTCTTAAATCCCACAAATGCACGAATATCCAAAGTGTATCCAAACGATCTTCGAAAAACGACTCGATTTTCGAAAAGCTAAACTTACGAGGAATTTGAAAAGAATTTGAAAAACCGGAAACATGTAATATAATGGAAACATCAATTGAAATTGAAATCTATCAAACTCCAACTGTCCAACCACTCGAGGTTTAATTTCCAACTGATCTTACGATCGATATTACGTTTCTTTCGATCGAAAGGACAGATGCTATCGTCGTTGTAATCACTGATTGCTTTACCAGCGTCCGCTAAATTGCTGGGTAGCTCGTAAGATGTGTAATGAAGTGCAGCTATCAAGCGTCGGCACTCGAAAGGATTAAGACGCGCGGCTAAATACTGCAGTTCGTTTAGATTGACGTCGATCGTGCCGAGGACATCGTATCGCGATAGAATAACGATGAGGCTGAACCGCACGGGCCACTCGTGCGTCCTTGATAGTTCCCTCATTGCCAGGTTAACAAAACGAGGCGCAGAATAATCGTCCTTCGCTTTCTGTTCAAACTCACGACTGACGGAGCGAATTTTGACAAATTTCAAGTAGAACTAAGGACAATCATCAACTTCAGGCGATTTGACAATTTGACCAACATCGCCATGACATTTGGCTATAATAATTTGTCGCTGATATTAATAAATGTCTTCCGTAGCTTCTACGTACGTTTCTAAATTGACTTCAAATTTTATATATTTTTGTAAATTTTTATATTCAAATTTACACTCTTTACGAAGAAACTTACGATAGAAAATTGTTTTACTTACGAAATGTTATGAAAAGTACTGTATACTTTAGTTGTGTTGCACTATGCAGTTTTGCTGTAAATTCAAATGCGTTGATAGAATCTGTTGATAAAATTTCAGATAACGCTCGCAATATATTGGCAAAATTTTGTCGCGATCGTGCGTGATCGTTATAAAGAAAAATTATACGAGGGAATGTTTAAGAGGAACGTTTTCTCTTTGTACACTTCGTTTACGGATCTTTCAATGTTTGTCTTGGATTAGTACGTTTAGTTGCATTGGCTTCATCTGTTTGGTCTTCTCCTGCTTTTCTTTCGTTTCTTCTTGAAACATCTGTAACAAGCTGGCAGCTCTGGCTCTTCCGGTTCCTTTGGCGGAGGTGCCGCCACGGTGGCGTTTTCCGTGGCCGTGTGCACCATTTCGTACGACGGAGGTCGTTTCCTCTTTGCTCGCGGCTTTCGAACGAAGTAACTTCTGGACACGTCCCCCGCATCCTCTATGAATTTACTAATCGAAAGACAATTGTTAAATTCACTCTCGAGTCGGGAAACAAAAGAGCGAAGATAGTTTACCGCTGTGTTTCGATAAAAATGTCAAATTGTTTGGTCGGTCGCAATGATAAGACGACCGGAATTTAACGCAACGTGGATTTTTAAATTAAAAAAGTAAAAAAGAGGAGGAAAAGGAGATATTGATATATATATATATATATAATTTTCCCGTTGATAAGAAGTAAAATTCATAGGCAAAGAACATTTTTGCTTGATTGTTCACTATCTGGCAGATAGAGAAGCTCGAATATCATATTAGTCATCAGGTAATAAAATCGTACTGTAAATCCACATTACATACAGATACATTGTACGCTCGATAAACTTGCAACATATCGATTCGTCGAAAAATTGAACTCGTTACTCCTCGCTTTTTATTTATGAACGTTTGAAATTTCGTTCGAACAAACAGAGGATGCTCGGCATTGCTCGAGACTTAACTCGACTCAAAGAAGAAATCGGTACACTTGTAACGATTACCCTTTCTTTTTCTTGCCTCGTATTTTTTCGTATATTTTCGTCAGTCTCCTTCTTATGATGTACGAACACAAACACGTGCACAAACAGGTTACGAGCACGATCGAAGCGACGACGATGCCTGCGGTGTGCAACGACAATTTGATAGTGGTACGTCCTGCGGATGATCGAAATACATTGATTTACGGTTAGGGGTACGTCACAGTTACAGTTACAAAACACGACCGCTTCGTTACCACTGATCTTTTCGATCATTTGGTCCGAGAGTTGAGCTTGGTCCGTATCACTGTCTTTCTCCTTCTTCGTCGGTGCAGTCGTGGCTGTGTCTTCGTAATCGCTGAGGAATGTCACGGAGTGACAAGAAAAAAAACAACTTATTGTGACATTCCAAGAATATTGCCATTCACTCGCAGTTGACGAATAAATTAAGAACAAACGAGAAATACTTAAACACTTCGTTAACGTACTCGGGATCGTCCGTTCGAACCTCGCGGATCACTTTCGGTGACTTGGAAGTTTTCGCGCCGAGCTCCGCAAGACACGCGACTAAGTCTCTCCTGCCGATGCGTTCGAGCAGGCTGTTCAAGATCGGATACGTGTTCCTCGTGACGGTTTTCAAGTGACAGACCCATTTCACGAGCCGCCGAAAGCAATTTTGTTCTCGAGCTAACTTCTCTATCTGCGCTTCCGACAGCCGAGCTGTTCAAACGCGCATCGTCAGCACTTATGAATACCTCAAACGTTTGAACAGGAACGTTGAACAAAGTGCAACGTTAATTTTCACGAAGTAACGTAACGTTTAACGCTCACTGTTAGAGTCCAAGGACACAAGTTTCACGCACTCTTCGGGCTTCAAATTCGACGCCAGCAGCTGCAGTTCTGGCACGTCGACCTCGGTAATGATCTTTTTTTTTAAAAAAAGTAAAAATAGCGATTTTAAATAAGAATTGATTTCTCTGGGTAGCCGAATCTCGCTGGAATGACTGAAAACGCGAAGTGAAGGAACATACTTGGAGGAAGGAACTGGTGAAATTGAGCAGAAGAAGAAACAGCGCATCGTTCAATACGTTTCGTAGGTTCATCGAGGGTCTCGAGAGATCAACGAGAGATGTACGGTTCAGTTACATGCTTCGAGTTGATTCGTCACGGTTCTCAAGAAAGATATCGCGGCACCGATTTTTACGCTCAGGTCGAATCTTCTCAATATCCTTGGTACAAGTGCGATCGATTGGTTGAGATGTCAGAAATGACGAAGCAACACTGACGTAACGAAAAGAATCGACGAACCTTAAAAATGTTATCTTGCTCAACATAACTGGCTTCGTTTAAGTAAAACAGTGGCGCAGAAATTGTCTTTGTTTCATTTGCTATACTTTTACAACGATACAGAATGATACTCTGAAAAATTATTTTCGACGAGAAACAGCATCAAACTTCATGCTTCGAGTTGATTACGTATTCTGCGGGATCTTGTACGTGTGCTGTGAATGCAGTCGTCCTTTACGATATCAATAATTTGCGAATGAGAAGTCAGCTTTCAGTTTTCAGTTTCTCGTAATCGATATCATTTGAAACGACTGTCGATCATAGCGCGATCCGTCAAAAGTGTACATTTCCTCGTCCGGCGAACGTGACAAGATGTAACTCACCGATTTCATAGTGAACTTTACGTGCGTTCATTTTAGGATGAAATTTGTATGCTCGATTTATATTTTGATCGTGGTTTTTGCGGAGAACAAGGTGAGCGCCTAGGAATATTGAGCTAGGACTTTAGATTTATAATCAGGAATCAATACCGTATCGCGCGATAACGCGTTAACGACACATAGCGATAAGACAGTGCGAAGATAATCAAGTGATTTTTTAATTGCACAATATTGTGTTTTCTGTTTTGTACGTTTCTTCGAACTACAGTTTCCTGTAGAAAATCCGTAGAAGTCGAGTCTGTCGCGTAAAAAATCTGTAAAAATTTCCTTCGAAGAAGAAGAAGAAGAAAAAAAAAGAAAAGATTTTCCCTTTTCAAGGAAAGATTTTTAGCACGATGCATCGCCAACGTGGAAGAGCACGAGCTCGTGCACTTGTCACAGAAATTGAACGCTCTGGAGTGCCTGCAACTCGTACAAGCCGCGTACGAAGTAACTCCGACGAGAACGGAACGTAAAGTGAAGAATCGCGAGACACCACGTGAAGACTCGAGCCGAATGCCAATAACTTCGAAGGAATGCCTTCTTAATCTTGAACAATGGAAACGCGATTTTCCAAGTAACAAGCCGACAAATGGAATCAACTTAGATGATCGTTATTAGAGTATTACAGTAGATGGTATCTCTTGCTCGGATGTATTTTTCATATCGTACAATACGTTGTTGATTGATATTTCTTTTGAGTTTGAATACATTTGCGAGAGATACAGAGTCGATCGTTCTCTATTGTGCAATGTAATAACAAACGTTTTAATTGCGGAAAAAATTTTCGACAATTTAATAATAAAATTTAACAATTCCAAAAAAATGGACAATGGAAAAGGTACAGAAAAGGTGAAATTTTTCGTAGCAAACGCGAGACCAACTGGACGGGCAGCGATGGAAATGACTTTAAGATGGCTGGGACGACCCGACCTGGCAAAGTACGTGAGAGAAAATCCCAGACTGATCAAACTCTTTGGTACGGATGGTCGCGATGTAGCAGACGCGTTGGAATTCCCAGGACACGGAGTGTCGAGAAGGCATACTCCGGAAGTGGACAAAAATTCGTACGCCGGCGTAAAGACGAAGAAGAAAACGGCAAAGAAGAAAAAGAAAAGGAAAAGGACGAGGCATCGCGGAAGTTCCAAAGCACAAAGTAAAGGAGTGAAAAGGGCAATGATCGTTGCAACAGCACACCCTGCATCGTAAGAATTTTTCATTTCACTATCGCTTTTTAGAATCGTCGTATGGAATTGTGTCAATAAAATTATTGTCTACGAGTAACGATTATTATTCAAAAACCGCCATCTGTACATATTCAAGAGTCAATAAAGGAATGATATAGCCATTGTAGTATAGCAGATTTTCTATCGAGAATTCTGTCCTTTTCATTCTGCAACGAAATATTTTCGTTTCCCTCAGTCACAAGAGTCATCGGTTGAAAAAGAAAGGGAACCTCCAACCGAAGAAGATTGGTTCCGCCGTACGCACGTCGATCTGGTGTTCAATTTTGTTCGTTCTGTTCTTTATTACCGTTTGCCTGGTCGGTGTCTACTTCTACTACAAGCGAAATCATTCAAAGGCACGTGGTACGCGATTCAAGTAATTATCGTAGAGAAACTGAGCGTAATCTGACCGTTCATTTTTATCAACGTGCACATCTACCGTTATCGCCAGGTTGATAATTCCGTAATACAACTACAACTACGATGAATTACTTCATACGTTCTTTTTAATTAAATTTTTATCACTCGCAACGCAATTTTATCGTTTTTCTTTTTAAATCAATGTAACATGATAATAAATTGCAAATGATAATGAGTTAAGTTATTTTTGGAAAAATCAACTTTTCTTTGATACGCGACGGTAATTCTGAAAATGCTACAGATCAATTTAACAACTTACGATGATACGATCGAGTTGATTTCAGGATGTTCAGGATTTCGCAAATTCTTTTCATTTGCATATGTCGAATTTAGGCACATCCGGAACGAGAGTAAAAAGGATAAAAACACCTTCACCGATTCCTTGGAGTGGAATGACGAAGACGTTTGTTCCTGTTCGGACATGGAAGAAGATTGTACAGGGAAATGTGAAATGTGCGATCAGAGTTATCAAACGCGTTACGTAACGGATCATCGGATTGGTACTGACGACTCTATCAAAAGTTTGACCTCTGTTCGTAAACCGAAGAAGGAAGAGAAGAAAAAGCAACGACTTGGTTTCCTTCAGAGGAGCTGCCAGAATAGGAAAAAGGAAAAGGATCGGAATAATCGGGATAGGAAGTGCGTAAAAAGGAGGAATCTTGGTACGATAGAATTTGAAGATAGGCAGTATGCATCGCGATCGTTCGTGCAAATAGTTTCATTTAAAATTACGCGATGCGTCTTGTTATAGGGTTATTAGTAACGTAACGATTCTGTTTTGAATTAAGGAAAATTTTGGACAAGATAGCTGCGAAGAGATGCGAAAAAATGCCACGAATCGTTCGAAAGGATCAGTGTAAATGTTGCAGATGTATCTTGAATTCTAGAGGTAAATAGAATACGACTTCAATATCTAAATTCGTGCGTATATTGTTACATTCAGCTTCACCTGTACGTATAGATAAAATACGACGCGAGAAGAAAGAACTACACAAATGGAAAGCGAAGAGAAAGAAGGAAGAGAAAAAAAGAAAGAAAGAGGAATTACGAAGAGCAGAAGAAAATGTAAATGTATGTTTCAACGAGACGTGTAAATAAACTACTATATCATTTGCTATTTCATTAATCTCCGATGATTGATCTTAAGAACGAATATTTAAAATAGTTGAGAAAAAAAAAAAAGAAAGGAAACAGGTAATAACACTAACACAATATAAACAAGATTATATAAAATCTTCTTATTTTGTTTTATTTTATTTTATTAAATTATTTCAATATTTTAATAAAATTTTGTTTTAATAAACGTAATATGTATTGGCACTGGTATAGTGCTAATCGTTTTAATCGTCACCAAATAAATCATAAGTCCCGCGTTTAAGAGTAGTGTCACGTGATCTTTTTTGAATTCGAGAATATCGATCTTCTGATTCTCGAAGACGGATCGCGCGCGTTACTGCACTGGCCGTGGCAGTTTGTTCGTTACGTTATAAAATTTTCGTTCTGTGAAAAATCCACGATATCGCCGGTTATCATCGTCATCTCAACAGAAATATCTACTATTTAGGTAAGAAGTTATGCACTCGAATTTCCATAAGAAAAACGATAAGAGATATATTTCAAAACCGCAAGTCAAACTTTGTCGTCCGCACGAGGCAAAGCGTTTGTGAAAGAGCTATAAACGATTCAAACACAATGTATTTTCTTTAACCATCAACTAAAAAAAACTCCATTTTACAATATACATTGTTTTATTTTATTGTAGAATGTTATTCCTAACAATATTTCTGATTACAAAGATTACAAAGATTTTATTGTTTATAATTTTTTAACCATATGGCGATGAAATTAAACATTACGTTTCAGTTTCGTATTAAAAGTATATATGAAAATATATAATTTTTGTACTACATAATTTCTATTAATATATGGAATGTATCTCTTATTGGAATTAAAAATTGTACTGTGGAAAGATATTTTATATCTTGGACCTCGAGACAAGAGTAACATGATCAAAATTGCTATAAAATAACTACGTATTGATAAAAGATATCCTCCAAAAACTGATTATTTAAAATAATTGTATAAAAACTAATTATATTTATTTATCAGTTATTCATCAGTCTTTGCTTATTTTTACAAATCTATTGTAAAAATAATTCATTGCGAATCATTAACCAAAAAAAGAAAAAAATTGTATTCCACAATTATAAATATTATATGTATAATTCATCTGCAAAAACACAGCGCGTTTATTATACTAGTTTGGTAATTTGTCTATTTTTATCTAAATTAAAATTAAAATTGAATTAAATCAAATTATACAAATAATCAATAAAAGCAAAAGACAATTAAAGAATCACTTATCAAATTTGGTAAGAATTCTCAAGAATTCTATTATTCTATCAAACGTTATTAACTTAAAAGTGTTTGATTAACTCGTATTTTTTCCTTTCAACTTCTTTTGTCCAACGAAAAATAATAAGTAATAATAATATAGTAAAAATAGTAATATTATATAAGTCAATTAAAAATCATTGAACTATCTTTTGTACAAGTATAGTCAGTCTTTTAGTTTAGGGATCTTCAAATTGGCCTTCCTCGTGATTTGACGACCAAACTAAAGTCCCATTTTCTAGCATCTTTTTAATTCGTGTTATAACGCGGGTCTCGTGAAAGTCTGAAGGACAAAATACTTGTTGATATGGCTGATAAAACTTCAAAGGGGGATAAACTCGTGGCTTTGGTTCCTTATTTTCTGAAAATTAAAAATATGTATATCGTTATAAATACCTATTTAAATCGTTATACAGAATCAAAGATTCATAAATGTTCTACAGATGCATTCGCTTTGACAAGAGGTAACACGAAGTTTTAATTAAATGTCGGTTATCGTGTCGATAGAATTATGAAATTCGTATAATTTTATTTTACCGTGAGGATCAAATTCGTCGGCCGAATCTTCCGAGGTATCCCACCGTTCGTTAAACTCGTACTCATCATCCTTTGGTCTAAAATAAAAATGATATTTCAGTAGGAAGCGAAATAAGAAAATTTAACTTAATTAATTTTAACTTACAACGGATTGAAGGTATATTCTGTTTTGAACGAAGAACTTTCAGAAAAATCCGACGACGGCGATAGATCCATTGCACTATCTGACAAATACTTCGATTTGACTCCAGAGATGAATTCACAACCATATATGGGATTCGTCCAATAATTTCTCAAATTATCTCTCATATATTTATACCTATACTATTGATTTGATTTATTAATATGAAAAATGCACGATAATGTTCTTTTTTTTTTAAACAAGTGAATTGTTAAATTGATTTTAAATGAAATTTGGTTTGGCTTGGTTTCAGCCATGTCAATTGTATTCCTTTTATGCTCTTACCCATAAACTTTCAGTTGAGAAATAATTTTGTTCTAGATCCAGTCCTTTCAAATTTGATAAGCTCTCTATTACTTCTGGCACTGATTCAAATTCATTATCGAACAGATCCATGTACTCCAAGTTGTACAATAAGTTCATACTCTCAGGCAGTTCGTTCAATTCATTGTGACGTAGTTTCAATTCTTTCAAAGATGTTAATTTTCCAATATTTTCAGGAAGACACGCTAAGTGATTGTTGTCCATTATTAAAATGCACAAATTCTTCAAATTACATATTTCTTCTGGCAAGAAGAGTAAGTTATTGAAACTCAAGTTCAAATCAAACAGATTTACGAATCTTTCTATCGTCTTGGGCACTTCCATAAGTCCAGTATCTTGCATATCAATTACTTTGACACTGGATGGTTTTTTCTTCTTGTCAATGGGCATGAATGAAAAATAATTTGGATGAAATACTTTATTATTTCCAATTATTAATTCTTCAAGATCTGTCATCTCAGTGATTATTTTTTCAATACTTTTACTATCTAGATCACACTGTTTCATAAAGAATTTTTTAATATGGCACGTAGATACATTTTTCAGCAAATTGAATTTTTGAAATCTAGTTTCATTCAGTGATACTGTTTCAAGCTTTTTATAGTTAGAGCTCAATATCCATTTTGGAAATGAAGTGCACTTACCATTTTCTTCTGCATAAAATGTGATCAAGTTTGTACTCTTGGGATAAATATTCATATCTATGTGTTTGTTATGTGACAGATCAAGGACTTGTAGATTTTTCATACCTTTGGCTATACAGTTTGGCATTTTTTTAAATTTGTTGGCACTGAGGCTACAAATTTCTAATTGATTTAACCTTGCACATGAATTTGGAAGATTCGTTAATTGATTCGTATTTAAGGACAAGACCTCTAAACGTGATAAATTTCCTAAATTATTAGGAAGTTGATTTATTTTATTTTCACAAGCCCATAATTTTCTCAGATTGCTCAACTCACAAATTACATCTGGTAGTGAACACAATTGATTATTATCTAGATTTAAAGATACCAATCCAGTTAGCATGTTCAAAGAGCTTGGTAGATCATGAAGATAATTATTATACAAATTAAGATCAACAAGTTTTGATACATAATTAACAAATCCATCGGGAGGACGTTGCAATTTCGATAAAGATAGAGTTTTGAAAATTTCACTTCCCGTCATATTTGTAATTGTATCATTTGTTTCTTCATTCAATGATATGTTTGAATCACTTGCAGATGTATCATTTGTTGCTTTCTTCAACAATGCGTTGCCACTTGACAAATCCATCAGGCTGTTTTTCTCTTTCGTGTCTAACAAACAATTCCAAGTAAAATATTATATAAAACTATATTCATGTATGCTGTATATAAAATTTTCTAACAGATCAAAACAAGCTCAACAATAACAAACAATACAAGGTTATAACCTAAACTAACATTTCTAATTTTCTTCCTTATATATAAATATCTTTATACGTACATTTAGATTGCATCGTCGCGTTAATATTTTTGTAAAAGTCTTTTAACAAAGGTCTAAATATTAATTATTAATTATTAACCTTGTATTAAAAAAATGTTGAACTCAAAAAAAGGATACCACGTTAGGAAGTTTATAAAAATTGAACACTAACGCCCTCTTTATTAACCAGAGTCTCAAAGATCACTAGTAACACACTGTCATAGTAACATACTAAAATAGATAAGATGAAATAACATAAAATTTATTATTATTATTAACGTAACGAAAGAAACATAATTTGAAATGATTGAATTGCGATGACAGAAATAAAGGTGATATATCGATATAAATTCTTGCATCTCTGAACAAAGAGGTTTCAAAATGAACATTTTATTTTAAAATAAAATAAAAAGACGTACTTTTTACGTAAAACAGCTTGCAGAGGCCAGCTCATTTTATTTAGGAGGTTTATATTTCTGTTTTGTACACAAATGTATACGTATATATATATATATATATATACACGTATGTATGTATATATATATATATATATTTATATATTTAAAGCGCTGTTTATAATCTTTAGAACGTCGTCAGAGTTTTCTGTGCAATATGTTTTGTTCATACGTTCCATTTCACATTTCAATAATGAGGTTTACATATTCCTTCCAAATAAAATCGACGCTCAAAACTTTGAATTCCCTTTTTCACAGTTGTTTCGAAACTTTTGTTGAACTTTCTTTCATCTAACTCGAAAACAATTCCCAATGTTCCAGAAAAGTTCTCAATATTCAATGTTCGAATTGTAAAATATCAGAGGACGAGTACATGCCATAAAAAAAAAGATTGCACCCTGTTACTTTCAGAAATTAAGTACCTTAGTAAAATTAGCGAACGAGACTGATTCTCTTGAAGATTCGTTTTCCGTATCAGGCGTCGCAAGAAAGTATGAGCGCGTATTTCATGCGTGTTGAAATGTTAGATGAACAGTGATCGAACCGAGGGAGGATTTCAGTTGAAATATTTTCTCCAAAACCTCTTTCAGTATCTACAGATGTAGCGATGCTCGACTTTACGCGCGACGTTCGATCGACGCGACGTGTGCTACGTTATATTTACAAAATATTTCCCTCGTTCGTTTATGCACGTACGCTAGTAAAATTCTGTAATTCATTAACAAACAAAAAAAAGTAGCATTCGAAACAGAAACGCGAGATTAATTTTGGAAGAAAAGGGGGGGGGGGGGGAAGAAAGAGAAACATACGGATGGATTTCGAACGAGAACCGTGGAAAACATAATTTCTGCGTAATTACTTTCTATTGCAAATACTATCTTTTTCTTTTTTTCTTTACTCAGTTTCTATAGTCAGTTATTAGCGATAAATAATATCATGGTCCGTATTCATCGTGGAACATGGGGGTTCGTACAGAGTGCGTCGACCCGAAATGACAGGAATTGTACTAACGTGACATTGTAGTAATAAAATATTAATAATATTAATAATAATAATTAATAATAATAATACAAATCGTAGGGTATCATAGCGATAACAATAATATGGTGCGCAAATATAAACTAATATGTGGCATAGGAATATGTTTTCTCTTGAAGTATGCAATTCTGATCAGTGAGTATGAGTGTGTAATGGGATGGTAAATGTGTATCACCGTTAGCTTCGATTGTTATATTCCTTCGAAAGAGTACGATAACATTAAACAAAAAAAAAAAAAAAAAAAAAAAAAAAGAACCATGAAAAAATATGGCGTGGAACTTCTTCATACTTTCTAACGTTAACGTTAAATTCGATTTCATGATTGCACGATGTATCCTCGTCGGGTTTGCCGAACAGAAACGCAAGAAAGAAAGAAAGAAAGAAAGAAAGAAAAGAGGAGATGAAAAAGAAAAGTCAGCATCGGTACGTATCCCAAGTGGAGAAAAGAAAGAAAAAAAAAAAAAAATTTTCAATCCGTCGAAACGCTTTTTACAAGTCGCGACAATTTACAGTACGAAAGGAAATTCCCGCATTTGCGACTCATCATTGTAAGACAATACATTTTCGTTTCTCGCGTCGTTCGTGTCTATAATTTAATCGTATGCTTATACATATATATGTATACGTGTGCGCAAACTTCTCCTGCACGTATCTGTCTTTTGTGTGCGTGCGTGTGTGCGTGCGTGTATGTGTGTGTTTGTACGTTACATCCGGATTAACCGTACACACTCAATTATTTCTTAGCGTTGCAAACGCAACGAGCACATTCGCGAAAAAGAAAGAGAGAAAGCAAGAAAAAGGAAGAAACGTTATATTTCCATACTGGAACGACGATGAAGTCGAACGATTCTTGCGACTGTTAGCTGCCATCGATGTTCGTGATAAATCTCACGTAGTCCTTCAGTCTAGAACAATCGTTCGAAATCGTTGGTTCGTAGAATGTTCATTTCGCGTGAAACTCTTTGTATCGGATCGTTAGTTCAGAAGTTAGTTCAAACTGATTATGAATTGAACTCGTAGAGATTCTTTCTCCCTTTAGTTTAGTTTAATAGCGAGGAAAACGTAGATGGCTTTGCAAGTATCACAGTTCTAAATAAACAAAGATAGAAGTAATACAAGTGAACGAATAGTTTACTCTTTAATAGAAAAGAGTTAGTTTGCTTTTCATAGAAAAAGAGAAAGAGAGAGATTAAATTTCTATTTTCCAAATATATTATCCGAGGATAATTGCAATTTCACTGTTTCACTTTCCACGTAGTCCTTCGAATTTTGTTATTCGTTCAGTGGGCCAGGAAATAATTGATTGTGCACTCTTCGAATCGAATACATAATTTGTTACGTTTGTATATCTATATATGGATATATTCTCGTTCCTCGCGTTTTCTTTCTTTCGACGAAACACGTGGATACGCATGCGCAACCGCTGCGCGACTGCATAGAAATGCGTATGCAGAATATGGTCACTTATAAAACTCTTTCGTTTAGAAAATATATTTCTACACACACACACATATATATATATATGTGTGTGTGTGTGTATGTATGTATGTTATGGATATACTTTTTCGTATAATATATATATATATATATACTACATAGAAACATAGCTCAAGTATATATACACTCTTCTTTCTTTTTTTGTATTTAATCTTACGATATTTAGTCGCGTGTATGCTTGGAAATCCTTAGTAATTCGATAGGGATAACGTTCGCGAAGAACCGTGATATTTAAAGACGATAAAAAAAGTGGGAGGGCAATATAAAAGTCGTACGAATGTGCTAAAATATCTGGGCTAGCTTTGCCTAGATTCTCTTTTTCTCGCGTTCGGCCGACGTGTGTCGAATGAAAGAAACAAAGAGAGAGAGACACCATTCATTACCAAGGATTTCACGCGCATGTCACTTTCTCTCTTAAGCAGTAATCGCGCGTTACGTCAAACTTACTAAAAGTTGGAAGCTTCACACACACAGAAATGCAAGTATCTCGCTTGTATCTATAAATTTCGATAGAGAGTTTTGCACTTTTTGCACGGAAAGCCACGTTGATTCGCGGAGGGTTGACGAAGAAGTTGGTACTGCGCGAAACTCTCGACGTAAGGAAGACACCCCGGCAAAAAGAGCTAGATTTCTGTTTGACACTGCCACAACAATCTCTAATATATTTCAGTTGTTCGCAACGTTACGAATTTTCTATATTTACACGTGGTAGTTGAAACAGACACAGATTTGTCGGATGCGTTATCCAGCGTGAGTCTCTTTTACACGAAACAGAGGGCAATCTAGTCTCACTAGATTTATTATTCAGCTAGAGCGTCAGAGATCGAAGGACGCTAGTGTCGATTCAGCGTCCTTTCGGATCACCGATCAGGCCAATACGCAGTACGAAACCATTTTCTGAGAGGACGTGCGTACGTGTATCTCACGCTCGAAACAGTTTCCAAGCGGCTTCTCGCAAAAATCCAGGCAGGCGAGAGTCGCGAGGACTATTTATAAACTTTTAACTCTTTCTTCTTTCTCTTTCGACGGTAGACGCTGCTTTCAGCGCAAGGCAAGTATCACATATTTTCAGACGTACTCTCGTTCTCTAAATTCGCTCGGCCACGCTAATTTTCACCAGGTCGTGGAAACTTTAGGATTCGTGTCAACTTCAAACAAACGCGTAGGACTCGGGTTAGGCTCGACGATCGTTTCCACGTGGAATCGATCAGTGATCGCAAAACGGTAAATGTCGGAGGGAGGCGATTGTTCAAGCGAAATGTAACAAAAAAGGAGAAGAAGGAAAAGAGAGAGAGAGAGAGAGAGAGAGAGAGAGAGAAATAACACCCACGAGTTTAAGGCGAATGAGATGAAAATCGTACGTGACTAGTTTCGTATCATCGACCATGACACATCTCATCGATTAAATGCATCGCCCTGCTCTTATACCGAAGAGAGGAGCGTGGAAAAATCTCGCGGAATCGATGGTACGAAGCTAGTCGAAGCGCGTCATCTCGCGTCATCAGCGAGATTTGGTAACTTAAGTCGATGTCTCTGGTCCCCGTTCTCGAGATAATACAGTAAAATTATTATGTTATCACATTCGTGATTAATATACATCGCATTAATCACCAACGTGCTAATACACACGTATATATATATATATTTGTAATATGTATATGTCTAAGGTACGCGTTATTCTTCGAAAGTCTCTGTCTCTCGGACATACTTTCACCCACACGCTTCTTTCAAACTCGATTCAAACGTCAAACGGAGCTCTTCGTTTCTTCCTGTATTGGCATTGTCACATTGGCTGATAGCAACGATATATATAGCGACATTGTTTTCTTTCGTAACATCGTAGTTCTATCGATTATCCGATTAATTCGACAGATAACGTTTAATATTTTATCAATGATTTACTTCTGGAGATAGCGACGCGAGAACAGATCGAAATCCCTCCGATACGATCTATGCAATTTGTATTTGACAAACTTTGGAACAGCTTCCAACTTTTGTCGAAATCCAACTTTGTAGCGAATTTTAATCCCCAAATGTTGTGCGTACCGTTTGATGCTTGAATCCACGAATAGGATAGATTCTTTTGATCGCGGTCACTTTCACCAGTTTTCCTTCATCGTTGCTCTGCGGCGTCGGACAACGTCGCGTCGCCTCCGGTTTGAGCGTCCATTCCTGACGAACGTCCCCCATCGGTTCTTATCCAACTTGCAGACCGTAAACCGTAGACGATTACCACAAAGAAACAAAACAGAAGAAAAAAAAAAAAGTATTTAGCACGGTGTCACGTGCTACGAGGTTCTAATACGAAATTCTATCACAGTTTCTCACGCACTTTAGATTCTTTCTTTTTCTGCACTCGTCGATTGTTTATCGTCGTCGATGCGATTCGATCTTACGGCGTCGACCTCGGAATCCTTCCAAGTTCCGCGCAAACTTTCCATTTCTTTCGTTTGAGCTACATCGTCGATATTTACTCGTTTCGTCGTTTCGGCTTCGAGTACCTTTGGCACATGATTAACACGTCGAGAGTGGGCGCAACGAGTGGGTACCGGTTCACGAAGATCGATGCCACTTTGCCACCGGAAAAAGGGAAGAACAAAAGTTCCGTGTTTGCGACGGAACGGAAAGAAAGAAAGAAAGAAAGAAAGAAAGAAAGAAGAAGAAGAAAGAAAAAAAAAAAGAATAGAAGAGACGACAAAGCCAGAGAATGCTCCCAGTCGGACTGGCCGCGAAGTCAGTCTTTTTTTCTTTCTCCGTCAATCTTGCCAGCTTGTTGGCCTTCGAAAGATCTCCAGAGGTCGACCTTGGACGGATCATTTCGTAAAAGCCGAATTGCATCTTCTCCGATAAATCTCGAGTGGCTGTTTAACGATCGTTCCTCGACGACGACGACGACGACGACGACGACGACGACGACGACGACGATTCTCGTCTCTCGTTCGTCTCGTTTCCACACGATGAAGAATTCGTCTTCTCCCCCCTCCCCTCCCTCTTGTTCTCGTCGTCGTTGTCTCTCGTTTCTCTTCCACTCCTCTCTTCTCTCGCGCTCCCGTTTAATTTACAAAAATACAATTCGCGACTGAGAGTCTTCTTCTTCTTCTTCTTCTTCTTCTTCTTCTCTTTTTCTCTTCGACTGGCTCCAAGAAGAAGACAGCCTGAAATGAACAAAGTTCAGCTTCACCGAAGTAGGATTTGTCAACGAGGCTCCGTTGCTCGACCGTGTTCTTGGGACGCAATTAGGCCAGCTACGGTATCCTGCGCTCTAAATCTTCATGAAGTAGACTGTTGTTGTTGGTTTCGTGCATCGATGCCGGGGATGCTTCTTCCGGTTGTTCACCGCCACTTAATTCTAATTGGCCTGTGCTGTCGCCGCTGCTGGAGCCACACTCGCCATCGACGAATCTGAAATTCAATTGTCCCGTGTTATCTTAATTGCCCTCTGTTTTCCTAGCAGCCGCTGAAGGGATCCGAATCTAATTATCCACGTAATACAAATGTTCTGCGTTCTAAGTTTAGTTAATTTAGGCGTTCGTCGCAGCCGTTTTGTCGTTGGAACGTTATTTCCGAGCTAATTGCGTAAACGATATTTCGATAACGTTACGGTACAATTTGATTGCAAATGTAGACCATTGTTTAGCGCAATTCGATGGTATTTTTGATCGAAAGACATTCCTCAAACAAACTGAAATCGGGGAATGTTTATTTACGACGAACTGCCGAACGGTTCGTAAACATTTGCATAAATCTTTAGCGTTGTTGGAAACGCATATTTCGATCGTTCGAAGATTACCGAACAAACACTCAGCATGAATTTTTATTTGATTATTTTCGATTTATTATATGTTGTTTTGTGCGTACTAATTGATATTAATATTAACTGTCTTTTTCATCGTCTTTTTCAGCGACAACCGAAATTATATCAAAGATACGTTATTTACAATAATTTGGAAACACCGAAATACTTATAGATTTGCGTAGCGTATAAATTATATGTTTGATTAATTGAATTAACAATGCTAAATATATTTAACACTTTGACCAGCACATGGCCGAGAAACGGAAACGTAATTAAATTTAAAAATACAACGACTTAGCTTAAATGTCGCTCATGTGTATACAGCTTTTGCAGCAATTGCAACTCAATCGACCGAGATATAAAGTTCACGATCTCTCGGAGCCTTTAATGAATATCGTGAACGCCGAATGAATGATCAAAATACAAAATATTTAAGTATTTCACTTTTTTTTTTTTTGAAGAGAGATAGGGAAATATTAAGAACGAGGCACAAAGTGTTCTTGTTTGTTTCTGTGGAGCCTATCTCCTTTAGATTAAGTACGATCGTCAATATTTTGTTACAAATGAAATATGTTCCATTAACACGTAACATCTGAATAAATATGCGTCTTGTTTGTATTTTTACTACGAAAAGTTTTGTACGATAGTACGATTGATACAAAAAAATGTGACAAACCGAATCGAATTGAAAGTAATTAGTCAGCAATTAATTGATTGTCGCAAAACATACAATTTTTATTCAAACAAAATTTGTCCAAGTTTGAACAAAATACTGTCCAATAGCCGAAAGCAATGACACTCGACGCTTCAGTCGATTTACAAAGTTATTCAACGTCTCATCTCAGATATAATTAACTTATTCTTAACTTTCGTGATAGTTATGCGTTTCATTTCTGACGAATCTCAACCAGCGTACGTTACACGGATCTCGCAGTGTTTTAAAGAATGTTCAACTATTCGGGCAGATGTCGAGTCGAATTGAATTAAATTCTACGATTAAATTATACCGAGGGCCTCGCGTTGCGAAAATATCTCTCTCCCGCCGAGGCGAAACAATTTCATCGAGTCGAACGCATCAGTTAGCGATTTCAGCGCCAGTGTGCGTTATTTATTGTAATTTATGCCGCAGTTTATAAACGTTATTTGCATATTACGATACGACACATTTCCCAGACGCAATGAATCACGATGTAATTGACTATCTTGGCCTTGAGACGTGACGAGAAAGAAAAGAAAAAAAAAAAAAAAAAAAGGACAAAAAGAAAATGTAAACACGAATAAAAAAAGCGGCGCATCACTATCACTCGTGTGTCCTTAATCAACGTGCCGTTGATGAGGCTTGTTTTCGCGGAGAAGGCACGTCGTTGGCACCGCTCCAGCTCGACGAGTGATAAATCGACTCCTGGTGATTTATCGCGGCTATCGAAAAAACACTTTCAAAAATTTCTCTCCCGTTAATTACACCGCGTTTCGCGTACGAATCTCGCGAAAGCGGCCGATGCTTCGACGAAGCGCTTCGCGATAAATGACCGACAAAGAATGGAGATCGTTCGCGATTCAACGCCCGAGCTTCGTGCGATCGACCCGCGATTTCGGAAATCGCGAAGCCACCGCGAGGCCGACTTTCGATATTTTTCAATATTTACTGACGCTGCATTTCAACTTGGACGATCGTGACGCAACCAAGCCAGCGCCGAGTCGCTATCTCGCGCGCTATCTCACAACGTTATTATCTTATAATTTCGATGTCGGCGAGGTTTCTCGTTTTTCTCTTTCCTTTTCTTCTTCGGTCTCTCGGGCGATCGCGTCGTCGGGCGGTATCGATTGCAGCGATCGTAGATCGAGCATCGAAGGAAGAACGGAAAGAGAAGGAGAGATATATTCGTAGTCGGTTTAATGACGACAAATTTGGGGAATTTTCGAGAGAGACGACACTGCTTCGCTTTCATGTTCTCTTTGAAGATCCTCGTATCGATCACACACGGATGGATCGTGGTTGTCAAGAATAGATAAAACTAGTTTCTCGCGAGATTTGTATTTTCGTTTTCTCGGGACAAAGGATAGAAAAGAAAGCTTCGCGTTATTGACCGTAGATGGAATATTATTGATATGCTCTCGGATCGAAAGTGAGAAAAATTCAGCAAAATGTCGATCGGCGTTCAGTTTACTCGCGGTGGGAGTGAAAGATAATGCCAGTCCAGAGGAGTATTCCGACAGTCGGTAAAGCAAAGGTCGTCGATAAAATGCTGCCTTCACTTTCGAATTTATAAATAAGAACGAGTAACGACCAATTTATCTCGAACGCGACTGTCTAGCGTGCACGCGTACGAGACTGTTCCCTCCGAAGCTCGATAAAACTAACAGCGGGTTCGACGTTAATGAAGACGCTTCGATCGCACCATTTAGGATTCGGCGAATGCAATCGTCGTGGAATGCGAAATTTGTGGCAACGATTCTCGCCGGTGTACGGACGGAATATAAATGTTCACGTAACTAATTCACTCGGTATGCATACCTCGCGCCTTGTGTATTAACAGCCACTGTTCGCTGCTGGTTTTGCAATTAGAAAATAACGCCGCAGCCGCGGGGGATATTTACAATTCGCGAATGAAAGTCGGCCATTAATCGCCGACGAAGAGGAGAATTTACAAAATCCTCGATTCTGAAATTGGAGTTTCTCTAACGCTCTTTGAAATTCCACTTTCCGTCTTTGTAGCAGATATTTTAATACTCGAGCTAGTTATTGACAAGTTTGTTCGAGGTTCGAGTTTAAATTCAAGCACTCTCCGTCTAGCGAAGTTTGATTTGTAACTTGGAAATGGAAAGGTCTCGCGAGAAAATTGATTCTTTTTTGCATTATTAATGGTCATTGAGAGAACCAAGTCACTTGACTCGATCCAGATTTTTGAAGAGTCAATCTTGAAAAGTTCCTATCGTCTATCGCTTCTTTTCGATATATAACCATAGTGCGGATTGATTAAACGACGTGTCGGTAATACAGGACTCAAGCTGCCCCACGTGTTTAAGGCATTTAAATGATCGACAATGATTTTCATTTCGTTCTTTAGTTGGATTTAGAGGTTCAAAGTTTATTTCGATCTCAATTTCTCTTTTTTCGTCGCTCGATTTTGTCTGAAAATAATCGTGCCTTTGTCAATGTCAAAACTTCATCGATGAGAAGGCACGTTCTATCCCTAGTTGCAATTTTCTAAATTAATGGAACAGAACGACAAACGAGAGTCGAGCAGGAACCGTGAAAACGATGAAAGAGCGGCGCATCTTTGACCGTTTAATGGCAATCGGACGTTGTACTCTAAATCGGTTACGTCGGCACGCACGACGTTTGAAAACGCACGCCTCTTCGCAAAGAACCTCCAATTGTTTCAACCATCTCGACTAAAATTTTTGAGTCTGACCAATGTGATCAACGTGTGATTCGATCTCCAATCGAACGCATCCTCTCGAATTGCTCTACATACAAATAGCGTTGTAATTCATTCTGAGAGTTCCAGATTTAGAGTCGCGTCTAGTAAAATCGAATCCTCTTTTACCATCGAATTGAATTTGAACAAACAAACTCGTTATGAAACAAAGGACACTTGCGAGGCGAAAGAAAAATGTTTCAGCGAGTGTCCCACTTTTTCCCTGACGCGTGGAACGTGTTCGACGTGAAACGCGCACACAGTTTTCGCCGTTACGCTAGAAAATAAGTCTCGCGTTTTTCGGAGATTTTGCCATTTTGCAACGCGAGATTTACAATATCGCTACGCGCGTTGTTCTTGCGCGTATTATTATTATTATCGCGAACAACCGAGATTATGGCGCTTGTGTTATGGCGCCACGCAATAACGCAATTAGGCTTTCAATCAAGCTTGATTCTCGATTAATTCGCCGCAGAGAGACGTTTTTACATTGTTCCATCGATTATCGGATTACCGCGTCTCTCCTCTTTTTTTTTTCTGCTTCCTCTTCGTTTTTCTTCATTGCGCGTTACGTGCGTTGTTTTCTTCGCGAACGAGGTCGCGCGCGGATTACGATAAAGTTTACTTACGTGTACGGTTGCTCCTCGCCGCGCATTTCACATATGACGTTCGTCAGGGCCATTATGTAATTCTTGGCCAACGTGAGCGTCTCTATTTTGCTGAGCTTCCTTTCCATTTTTACGTGCGGTATCACCTCGCGTAGTTGCTGAAAATGATAACATTGTTGCCGATAATGATAATACTCAGTCAGTTCGGTTGCGATTACGCGCGCTGAAACCGCGTTTCTATCGCGAGCTTTTGTCTTTGGACAAACTTTCTCTTAAAAGTGTAAATACATCTAAAAGTGTGACGATAACGCGAGTCTAGATATCAAAGGAAAAGTATCGGGTCGTCCGGAGAGTTCGTGCCGATTTAATATAAATTAAATTTAACATTTAAAGCAATAAACTAAAAAGCAATAGACTAAAATTTAAATCTTCCGCGTTTCAATTTCCGCTTGAAATTGTACTTCACTCGCACTGTTGTTATTACGTTATTCAGCCGGTTCGAAGTAAGAAACACACGCAGCACGAGTGAAAATAGAGAAGAAGCTTCGTCAATGTATCAAAGTGTTTGTAACACGAAGCGATATGATCTCACGCAAACTTTCTTCATTCCCTTCGACGTTTAGAGTCGCACTCGTAAATACCCTGCGTAGCGTGTAGCACGTTTCTGCGTCTTGCGATACCCGTGTTGTCTCTTTATCCGTCTGTTTTCTCCTCGACCTGTTTGCGAGAAGACGACGTCTTTTGCATAAGGCGACGCGACGAGTAAGCTACCACGAGTGAACTTTACATCTCTCTGAATTTCCTTATTTCACGCCCGAGCGCGCGTCCTCCGCCCTTAAATAACATCTCGAGCGCCACGCGGATCACCCGGTCACCGTAATAGATCCGGCATTGGCAACGTCTGCTAGACATCGCGCTTCTGTTACTGCCGCCGAGCCGGAAAAGACCTTTGAGCGTGTGAAATAATAAAATGAAATTTCCTCGTCGGCTTGGGTATCGCGTCGGAAATGGAAATTGGAAATTTTCTTTAGTGTTTCCGAATTTTCGAGACGTTGAAAGAAATTTTGACCGAGTCGTGAACTCGAGTGATCGGCACTTCAAAAAGATACACGGCGTTTCGTGAAAGTACTGGAAGTAGTACTGACCAACGCATCGCGTATTTTATGTGTATCTCGGGACATGATTTTTACGATCGCGTTGATAATTCAAATAAAATTCGAAACGTTTCGTCACTCTTTCTTCTTACGTATCATATTTCTCTCAAGACGTTAATTGCATACGAAAGTGTATAAAGTACGATCCTTAATACACGCAAATTATCTGTATATTTAAAACGAATATTTACGTAATAACTGTTTGGTAAATACATGTTATAAGCTATAAATGCTTCGGAACTTTTACATAAATTTTCGAGTAATCGCATCTCGTAAAGATTTCAAAATACCGTAAACCCAATACATTCAAAATACATCGTTTTAAAATGTATTTGTGATATATTGCGAATATATTTTACTAAGTAATTCATCAATGGACGATCAACTTTCAAAGAAATAAATTTACGAGCATCTTTAGCATTTTGAGCATCTCTCGGATGGAAAAAGCAACGACAAACTACAGGTATTTTGCAACGCGTGAAAAATTACCTCGAAAGCGTCGTTCAGGGAGTGCATTCTCATTCTCTCTCTCTCGTTGCTCTCGAGCCTCCTGAGGTTCCTCTCGCGCGCGGAAATTCCACTTTTTCGTCTCCTCGTCGTCGGTGGTCCTCCGCGGTTCCTTCTCTTCGCCTGTTTCGGGCTCCTCTCGCTGCCACTGCTGTCGCTCTCCTCACCCACCTTTCCAACCGTTTTAAAAACACCCATTAAAATCAACCTCAACCTCTCGCGATCACTTGAATCACTTGCAACGCTAATTATCGTTTTCTCCTCCTCGCTCTCGCAAATTGACAGGAAACGATTTCATCCCGACCGAACGCGAACGCCCGAGCGTCGAAACGCAGATTTGCGGACTGATCGAAGACCAGCGATTCGCGCGAAAACCTTTACTCCGTGATTTCCGTTCGTTCGAGGCGATCGAGGAAACTTTTTCCTCTTTTTTTTCCTCGAGACGAAACATTCATTCGACTCCGCGCGCTTCGTCGATGTGTATTTTCATTACGTGCGATGTAATCGCGGCA
This sequence comes from Melipona beecheii, assembly GCA_032399605.1. Classification (NCBI taxonomy): domain Eukaryota; kingdom Metazoa; phylum Arthropoda; class Insecta; order Hymenoptera; family Apidae; genus Melipona; species Melipona beecheii. Next base: position 8,886,293 of record JAUCMO010000507.1, read on the forward strand.
TTACGTAAGCCGTATTCTAATAGTCGCTGGAAAAACGTCAGTTTCGCGCAGTGTAACGGATAAGATTAAGACCGCCGCGATATCCGTGCAATAATTTCGCGTTTAGTTTCTACACGCCGATGATCGGGCGTTTGCCCCGAGAAACGAAAAAAGAAACGGAGTCGGACGTTCGAACCAACGTTTAGCACGCGAGTCGATTGTTTTATCGTCGCCTGTAAAAAAAAAGCGGCTACGTGAGTTCTTACTTCCGTAGTATCGATCACGATTAATTGAATTGGAACTACAACGATCGTTATCTTTAATCAGTCGAAGGGAGATAACGCCAAATTGCTGCACCTGTGTGTGTAGTGACTATTCGTGGAAATAAACGTTACTGTTGAACTCTGCTGATTTTCAGACTCTGTCGAGCGAAACGAAAAAACCGGCAACGAAATGGCAACGAAGCGTATTTGCAATTTTGATTTTCGTTCGAATACGCATCGTTCTAAATATATGTGTTTCTCTCTCTCGTTATCTCCGCAGGCGAGCGCTGCGCGCTACCGCGAGATTTGCTTGAAATAATCGCGTAAACTTGTTCGCCGCTCAACGTGTGATAATTTTATCTTTGTATTTTCTTTCGCGCTTAACTCCTTCGGGCATGCGATGATTATAGAGTCCGGCACTGCATAATTCGGCCATGTGTTACTTCAACGATACATACTGATAGTTCAGTATGAGTTTTGTTTGAGTTTTGTTTGAGGAAACGTTCGTTTCTACCTGTTGTTGTTGTTGTTTCTCTTCTTTTCTTTACGCAATATCCCGGAATTTCTGAAATACGCGATATCTTCGTGACGGCAGAAAAGCGAGACACTTCTCTCCGATTGTCAGTAAATAGATCGAGACACACGCCGATAAACTTTGCTCGATCTAACGAGAAATTTACAAACACTAACAACTAATGTAACTACAGTGACGTTCTGCAACTTCATTCATATACAAATGTATTTACATACATCGGTGATATCAGTCGGTTTTTACATAACGATAAACAAAAGTGTTGATACAGATGTTTTCTTCATAATTATTTGTACTTTTCTCACGATGTACTCGTAATTATTAATTACTTTTATTACTTTTTTAACGCGATTTCCTTTCATAATTACTTTGAAAACAAAACGCGTTGAGATTGCTTCTTGAAACGACCACGAGGCAGACTGCATTTTTAAGTGCTGCGAGAATTGAAATTTCTGACTTTATCTGATCAAGATAAAAGTTTATGGAGTCGGTAGAAATCTTGCGCGGACTTTTAATTAAATTTTTATGTTTTTCTAAAAACGTTTCTACGTTGGTTTATCTATTTTTTTTCTTCATCGCGCAGCTACTTGGCGACAATTAATCACGCTGCTATGTCTATACGTATTGTATCTAATTATTTAATTATCGTGGCACGTTTAAATTCTAGATTCGAAAGTTACATCTTACAAAGACTCGAACTCGAGGAAATTCTTCGCAGATTTTTATTTACACAGGAAGAAGTTCGATCTGCGCAAATATTCGTCTTCCTAATCATGGTACATAGTTCTCTTGCAGAACAACATTTTTACGTTCTTACAGTCACTTTATAAGTAAAGATAAGAAATGACGTACAGTGAAATACGATCACCTTTTATCTTCGCACAGAGTTTTACAGATACAAGTTTAGATAGAAAGTATGATACATCTGTGTCAATACTTTTGTTCTTTGCCCACTTTTTCTTCGCGTTTATTTTTGAAGAGTCACAGAGTCTTGTGCAAAATTCAATTTTCAAACAGATATTTCAATTTGTACCAGTACTTCTGTCAGTCACTCTATCTATTTACATTCCCTTATTTCCACTCTCCTCTGAGAAATTCTCAAGCGAACGCAGAAGAACGAGAGGAGACGCGTTACTCCAGTCTGACAACGAGCAGAATTTAATTTGTTCGACCCGAGGGAGTGCCGGCGACCGGCACTTCCGCCCGGCCAAATTACACGCGAAAGAAAAAAGGAAAAAAAGAAAAGAGACGTGCTCGAGGGAAAGTACTCACCTCCGCGCCAACGACATGATGGCGACTACGTTTTCCGGTAAGCGAGTCGACGGAAGCGTCGTCCAGGTCGATATACATCTCCTGATCGCAGTCTTGATCGCTACCCGATAACCTCTCCAGGCTTCGCATTATCCCGAGGAAAGCTGTGGTGCTTTGGACCCCCTGCAATCGCACACGGTTTCGCAACATGTTATTATCTCCATACACGACACACGTTACATATTATACGTTCGAACACTAGTGCTCGAAATATAGCACTAGTTTCTCTCAAACGAACGTTGTTCGTCAATGAACGTTCGTTCGTGACTCGGTGATTCAAACATCCGGTTCTTCGGTTGCGTTCCGTTAGTTCTCGCGAGAAGGAATCAATAATTGTCGTCGCGCAATTACGCTGCCAAGTGTCGCGTCTGTTGTAAAAATTGCAAGTAAGTCGACAGCTGTTGGTCGTTGAAAAGTTCGCTCCAGCTACGTTTCACGCGAATCGATTTCCATCTTTCTCGGGATATAGCAAGGATCTTCTCGGTTTTACGCGTACAAAGTAGTTTGAGAAAGGAATCGGTTTCGTCGTGTAAAATAAACACGACGAGTAAGACGACAGTTGGCAGTCGTCGAGGAATTTGTGGTTTGGAGACGTAACAGGATCTTGTCCTTTTTGCAGCGATTTTTGACATTTGAATTTTCGAAATTTTTTTGAAATTTCATCGGTACTCACAGCTGTATTAAATTGTGCAGAGGTTAAAAGTTACGTGAGATACTCGTGATAGATGATATTTAGTGGAACCATCTTTACCATTATTCGTACGTTTGAGACTTTAGCAAGTACACATCCTTGAACTAACCCAGCGTAATTAATTGCGAGATATTTATATAATGACGATAATATTTAATGGAACCTTCTTTACCTTTATTTATACATTCAAGACTTTGAGTATTATTTGGTCTTTAGCAGCGTGTCTCGTGACAATCTTAGTAAAAATTAAAAAAAAAAAAATTCCGTCATCGCGAGATACGTACAAGTATTTTTGCAAGTTACCGTAAGTAGCTTAACAGATGCACGCGTAACCGTGTTAACGCGGTATCAATTATGATCCGGCCGGAGCTAACTGTGAATCCCCGCAAGTTACCAGAAGGCGAGCATACGCGGCAGGAATTTCGATAATTCATTGACTAAACAGTCGTTGGTTCCTAGTGTCAATCGAAGGCGAGCAGCGATTCCTACGATCAGTTTTCTCCAAAAAGAAATTCTAATTTCGATACCAAACATTCGTCGGATTCCAGGCACACCGAACTGAATCGTCTACAAATTTAATTAGAATTTCATTCTAATTGTAAAAAAGAAAAATTATTGTATATAATTTATACGATTTATGTTTATATAATTATTAATATATGGCGTTTTAAAATCTGGGATTTACTTGTTATAACCAAACTACGGATTGTAGTAAATCGAAACTGACAAAAATGTAGAGAATGCATACAGTATACAAAGATATACGAAGTCTATAATGTAAATTATCTATCTAATGATATAATTATTGTGGCACGGTAGATAAAACAAATTCGTAGTCATTTCGTATTTTTGCGTAGCGAGGTGTACAAGTATTTACAAAATATTTATATAGGTAACTCCCAAGTCGCGAAATACAAAATATGTTTATACGTAAGAGGGAATTACGAGAAAGTCCGGAAAGTCTGCAGTGCAAACAGTGGAAAATTGCTGTAAAGCAAAGAGATAAGCGAACCGGGGGGAGACCCCCGGCAATTTGTACGGACGTATAAACATTTCAGGACAATCGATATGACGTGCACGCGAACCGAGATAATCGAACTGGGATATCCCGTTTTCCCTGGCTCCGCTTGATTCAATGCCAAGAATTCCTCGCACACGATTACCTCATTTTCCGCGCTTTACCAACTGCGTTAATAAGCGTGAGCATTAACGCGACGGCGATAAACAAACAGGTCGAGTATTCGATAAACGGAAATAACAAAAATCACTTCCTACTGAATAAATCCATAATTTTTTTCATTTCTTTTTGTTTTCGCAGATCGAAGTACACCGATTTAAGTTCGTGTTTGAATTTACGTTTACTTACTAATTTGCAATTGACAATTTTAAAATTAATTTTTTCCTTGTGTTTTGATGTTTTATTAAAAAAAAAAAAAAAAATAAAAAAAAAGTGGGAATAAATTTTTGAGCCATCCTGTACAATTTGTTTCGTTTATTTTTTGTTCAGTTCGAATGCACAGAGATAATCTTCGAACGATGGTTTTATTGCCAGTAATAAAACGTGATATATTCTTGTACCATGGTAGAATATTATTGGTTAAATAGTTAATACTTGTTAAACTTGTCGATTGGACTATATAATAATTCATGTAACATTTGAGTAATAATTAGTCACTGGATTCTTCCTTCTGCCAGTGTTTTTTCGTTCAAACAATAAAAGTTCAGGTTAAAATAAGTAGATTCAGTTAGCAAGAGTTGACTCCGTTGAAAGTTTAACTCAATGCAGACCAATATAGGTTTGATTAATTCTGCTGCATTTAATTAACGTCCAATGTTTGACAAAAGAAGAACGGCAATGAAGACTTAAATTTATCGAGCTATCGAGTTAATGAATTATTTGTCAAAACTATGAGTAATCACTTTATCGATTGTACGAGTAATTATTTCGCCACACTCTGACAGCAAATTCGATATTCACGATCAATGATTTCGCGTAGAAACTGAAATAATTTTACATAAAAAAAAGTTAATAATTTCGTTCCTTCCAGTTAAAAAGAAAGTATCGAACGACTGTGTCACCGAATTAGAGAAATAAACGAGTTCCATAAGTTCGCGTATCACCTTGACGAGAAAAAGCAGCGAAGGAAATATGGAGAGAAAGCCAGTTGCGGCTAATGCTTTCTTCTGGATCGTTCAGTTCGATTTTCACGTCGGGGAAACTGACTCGTAATAATTCTACGTTCTTACGCTCCGCGAATCGATGCTCTAACAACAATCCTAGACAACAATCGCGCAAACGTTTTGAATTATGAAATAACAATATACGCGTATCGGTAAAATTCATGACCTCTCGATGCGCCTGTGTAAGCGAGTCGCTCACAATCGCGCGAAAATAATTATACATTCCACGATATAATTTGTTATCGTAATTATTCCTCCTGTCGTGGCTCTTGCAACGTTGTTGCGTACTACGATGCGATAAAATTTGCAGAAGCTATTATTTCTGTAGAATCTGGTGTAGAACGTAATTGCACAGGCTACGTATTGACAGAGAGAGAGAGAACGTAGACTCTCTAGTCAGCCAGGAAATGGAATATTGCGAATCCTTTTTTCTTTGAGAAATATTCTCGCTCGAGAAAGAGGTTATCTGTCTGAAAGAGATGGAAAGGAAAGGAGCTGTCATTCAGGCAAGGAAATTACCTTGTAGCTGGAAATTTTATTTAGGATAGAATTCTCCGTTGTAGCGAAGAAAAAGCTTCGTGGAAATTTTTGTCCTCTTTTTTTTTTTTTTTTTACGTTTCGTTACTTGACATTTTCCTATTTTCCTACGACGAGATATCCTGTTTTCTCTCTTTGTAACAGCTTCACGGAAGAGGCACGTGACAATTTAATTTCGTTTTTATTTTCTCAGATCGAATATCTTGCCTGATATCAAGATATCGAGACAGTTGAGAGTAGTATTATTAGATAAAAGATCGGCAAACATCAATGTTCGTTATTTTCGTTATTTGCTCTAATCACTTATCGGTTTCTTTTTTATCGCTCGATTAATTTTGTACAACAAGAGTGTTGTATTTTAGAATCATGTTGCATAACAAAAAAAAAAAAAAAAGAAAAAACCGGTATCGCCGCCTTCCAGCGGAATATCTTATTTTCAAACGTACGCAAACGCTCGCGAGATTCCCCCGTGTTTGAAAACACGTTCTTCAAAGAGGCGAAGTCGCGCGTCAAGCGCCATTACACGCGAAAAAGGCAATTAAAACTTCTTATTGTGACACTCGATAGATCCCCGGCGTGTACTTCAACTGAGACGTCTGCTCGACTCCTCGAGGCTCGCTCCTTCCAGCATCCTTCGTCGATATTAATCGTCGAATCTATTGATAATACATCGTTTCGTTCGTCGGGTGTCGGAGCAATTGCCCGGCTCGGAAAGGTAGAGAGAAAGAAATTCCATCGTGGTGTCTCTCCATTGACACCGTCGAACGATCGATCATTCCTAGAGAAAAAACGATTCCTCCCCTTCTCCTCGTCTTCGATATACTCGCAATTTCCTCTTCTTCTTTATCACTGAAAGTTAAGATTTTAGCGGGGGTAATCCAGAAAATCGGGCCTCTTCAGGTGCAACGCTGATGCAACGAAAATTAGCGATTGGTTGATTTGGGTCACGTGATTCGCGAGGGGGCGTGGCGATACTGAGCGATCGCGCCTGTAATTTGTTTCGTATCGATAAAATTTTATGGCAAAAATGTCGTCTTCGTTTCCTAGTCGGAACAGTTACTTCCGGGCAACTTTCAGCGAGACGAATCGCACTCGGGTACGAGTCGTGCAGTTTTTTGTTCTTCACCTTTCTTTCTTCTTCGCTCTCGCGTGGTTGTATTTTCTTTTTCCCTTCGCGCCGTCATCGACCTCAGACCACAACAGCGGCTCTGTTAACGACGTTCACGAAAGGCAAAGGCATTCCTGCCTCACGGCCGAATGCAACGCTCGAAGCTCGCGTATAATGGTATCTAATGCGAATACATTCTGCGACTTCATTAATGACGGGGACGCGGTGTGTGTCACGTGGGGACCATTACACCGTGAGCGCGCACACATGCACACGTACGTACGTTACGTTGGCAGAGTTATCTAAGTTTACTGCCGCGTGTCAAATCCTTCGGAGTTGGACGCGTGTCTATTCATTAGCCGTGTAATGCACACCGGATTACGTTATTATCCGCACACACCAGGGACCACGATTCGTACGTGATCGCGAAACGAACGTAACAGGCGAGAGGAGAAAATTCGAGCAAACTCGCGCGGCCAGTTCATTCGGACTTGAACCGTGGGATTTTTGAATCGTCGGCGACGCGACGTAGTGTGGCCGAAAACACGTGAAATGGCACGTGATGGAGTATCACACTGCGGTTCGCGTACGCTTGCGCGAGAGTTATTTCTAGATTCAAAGATATTTCAATGCGTGTTTTTTAACCAGAAGAGTTCAAGGAATTTCTGTAAACAAACGTTGAAAGGCTGAAACTGCCAATGTTAATTACCTGTAATTAAGTATGTAACCGGTCTATTTACATTTTCATTTTCGCAATCAAGTTTGTAGAAATTGTGAAATTTGCATAATAAACATCTGTCTATAATTTACCTGCTATTTTCGAACAGCGAAGAATTTCGAGTAATTAACCATTATTGACTGAAATATCTTGCGTTCAACCTTGACGATCGACAGCTCTCGCTGTGTGTTGTTTGTTTCGATTTGATATTCTTTTAATTATCAGCCGAGGGGGCGAACTCGATCAGAGTGTCGTAATATCGGTGTAATGTCTTTTTAATAACTTGCTCATTTACTTCTCGACGTGTCGTTCCCAATAAAAGTTAATTGTGTCATTCTCGCATCTCCACGGAATAAAATCGACGAAACGAAGCCTGTCTTTGTTGAATGTTTGAATAATGCAGCAGTAGTGTTTGTACCTTGCCGGTGTCTCGTTTCGACAAATTGCAGACGTTACACCGTCACATCCGCGTGGAAACGTAAAATTTCAACGTGAGATTAACTCACGGTTCCGAGAGTGATCGTTTCTACGTCATTTCCTGGGAGTGGAAATTTTCGACGTCACTCGCCTCCATTTTTCTCTTTTCTGCTCGCCCCGTTTTCGAAATCCATTTTTCTTTATCAGTTTGCTCGTTTGCGATTCAGTTTCAAATGTTTACAACTGATTAAGAACGACAGATTGCGCGTGTATGCTACGTCTCGCAAGTATCCGGGTAATTTGGTCGACTCTGTAGTAACGGTAGTTGCATCAGTGATAAATTGGCAGTTGGAAACAAGGCTATCTCGTTGTGGAGCTATCAGATTAGTACAACACGTAATTTCCAAAAACAAATATATTTTACTATTTGCTGTACTTTACTATGTATTTATTAAGGCACAGTTCCTCTTAAATGTCTTAAATTTTTAATTTTTAATTTTAAATCCCAAATTTTATTTTAAATCTGACTCGTCGTGCATTTGTGGAGTTTGGGAGTTGCAGAAATGCACGTACAATGCTCGTAACGTACAAAAGGTCTATATAAATTATATACAAATCTGCATAATATCTGTATAAAAATATACATCATATAATATGTATAAAAAATCTATATAAATTTATATGAAATTTATATAAGAATCTATACAGATTTCTATCTGTAAAATCTATATAGAAATCTGTATAAAACTTATATACAAACCTATATAAAATCTATATAAAATATCCAAAGTAGAATATATCACAATATACATTAAATATCGTAATGTACATTTTTCTTTAAAATTTCTTTCTCACAAAAATTTTTAAAATTGCAGCTCAAAGATGAAAGATCTGTCAAATAACGAAATATTGTATCGTGTTGTTTTTCAAAAAATAATTCACTCGGGTTGTAACGTACTATCGCACACGTACACGTCATTGCAAAGAATAATATTATCGTAGCGCGATTAGAGAGAGTTAGAAATTCTCGCAAATATGACAATTAACGTTCCGTCAGAAATAAAAATGAACATACTTTCGAGCGAACAGAGGTCAAAGTACTCTCGAGGGGGAAATATTTCCCGGGATATCGTGCGTAGCAACCCGCAATATACCCCGCGCTTTCCTTCTTTCTTCTCATTTCCGAGCGTGTAAAACTTTCGAACCTCTGCTCTCGACGACATCCGCCAACAGAATCTCGCAACAATTTCACGGACAACGTCGAACGAATTACCTTCTTTCGGACTGTTGCTTAACATTCCCCGACGCGTTCTAGAATCGACCAGCATCTCTAATAACCTGTTACGTTTCTCGAACAGCTTCGACGGTGCCTCGCGCACGGTCATTTGGATAATTCTTAGCGTGGCAAGTGGAATTTTAGAAAGCATCATGCTCACAATGCGAAACTATTCCGAGACGCGACACGCCTGAGGAAACAGCCGCTAAAACGCAAACGTTTCCCGACGACGGGGGAAAAATCGTTGCGTTCCCAACGCTTTGCGATTTTTTGTTCGAAACGAGGAGGAGTAGGAAATTAGCGAGACAATGCAGTTTTTATCGATCGAGAGATTGGTTTTACCGATCGAGGCAAGGTCTTCTTTTTCTCCTTCGTCGAAAATACTTTTTCGCTGACAGGAAATAATGGTGGCTTTCTCGCCGCGAAGATCCGGTTTGTGAATTCATTCGCGTGGAATGTTATTCGAGTTCTTTCCCTAAATCCTTCTGTTCTGAGATATTCCACGCATCGAGAAATATTTTTTCGAGAAAGAATTTACTCGCAATGCTCGTTCGGCTCGTTTTAATTTCTTCTTTACGATAGTCTTTTAACGGCGGGAAATTTAACGATTCGTTTCCGATCGATGCCGATTTTGAGCGAGGAAAGGAAACGCGATGGCAAGAAAGAATTGCTTCATAATGGAGAAATTGATTAGTTTCATTTCGGAGACAACGAAGGATTTCTTTTTTTTTTTTTTTTTTTCAATAAATGAAATACTTTCAGCTTTGATTAATATCGCGAAAGATAACGTCACGCTGGTAAGAAAAACACGGCACGCTCGATGAATTATCTATTATGTGTACACGGAACGGCGAGTTAAAAAAATGTCACATCCGCTTTTGCTTCTGTAGTTTCTTTATCTTCGTAGTAATCTTGTTTGTTCTCGGCTCTCCGTTGTATTGCGATTATTTAGCAACTTGCGTTATTTAGTTTTTTTTTTCTCGCGACGCTTCGTTTAAACCCTTCGTGAGAACCTTAAATCTGAATCCACTGCGAGTCAATGAATATTTTTATAACGAAATGCTGCGACTTCGACATTCGAACTTTTGAAATTTCAAAGCTTTGTAGGATTCTACAAATATACTCGATGAAATGTAGAGAAAGAATTCTGGGAATTTCTGGTATTCAGATAACAAAGTTTCATTCTTAATGACTAGGTACATCAGTTTTACTATATTCCGTTTCTAGTCAAACGAACGTAACTTTGCACAATTTTAATTTAGACTTTTTTTAACCACGGGGTTAATAACAAAATTTCACAGAATTTTCCAACAATGGGCGCAACGAGATACTTTGAACGTAATTAATTCAGAATTTCTAACTGAAGAATAAAATTGCAGGCAAAGTTCCTGATAATTTAAGAAATTCTAATTTCGAGTTTGCACCTATATTAAGAACAAAAAATATAATAAAATCTCATATTTTGAAACAAAGTTCATAATAACTTAAGATTTCTAATTTCGAATTTTGAATTTGCAACTATATTAAGAAAAGAAAATATTATAAACTCTCACATTTTATAATATTACAAATCTCAAATTTATAATAATTTAAGATTTCTAATTTAAAACCTCAAAAAGCATCAAAAATCAAATTTTTAAAGTTCATAATATAGTTTGCGACTATGTTAAAAAAAAGAATATTATAAACTCTCACATTTTATAATATTACAAATCTCAAGTTTACAATAATTTAAGATTTCTAATTTAAAATCTAACCTGAATCTAACCTAAACCTAACCTCAAAAATCAAATTATAATTATAGAGAACTCGTGACTATGCTAAAAAAAAGGAGAAAAAAGAAAACAAAATTAACAGAGGTAAACCATAAAATTAAATCGCGTCTCTCGAACGAAATGTACAATACCTCTCGCTTCCAAATAATACCCTGCATTGACTCGTTATTCCCAACTAATTCAAGCGGCGAACAACCTACTTTCCACTCACGAGCAGGTGGGCTCCGGATCAAAAATTCTCAACGTGCCTCCGAACGATCCGAGATACCGTAATACGTAAAATCCATTTACTCTCGTTTTAACGATCCGAAAAATTCCCCGGGAGATTTTTACGTTCGTGAGTAAATCGCTCGTGAAAGCGGACGAGTGGCGTGAATTTCAACTTTCGGTCGAATTCACGCACGCCTCCTTCCTGTTGCGCGGTCGCGCTTCGACAAATGCTTTCGAGGAGGCAGAACGAGGAAAGATTACTATCAAGCGGGTCTAGACGTTCGTTATTATTATTGTCACGACACGCGAAAATTATTCTAAAATCGGCCACAATTTAAAACCGACGTCGATCTGGTCAAACGATCTGCCAAAGTTGATTGTTATGTTATAATTGACGGATGGCTTTTGGATATGCAAAAGGGGGACGCGTCGTCCATCGTGGTTGTAGCAGTAGAAGTTTGTTCGTTGGATCAAGAGTAACGTGTCGCGACTCGAGAAATCAGCGATCCGAGCAACGACGAGCGTCGCTTCATTCGATGCGACAGAACCGAGTGAAACGATAAGAGAAAGTCCGATGATCGCGTGATTATTAAAGCGCGAAACGTAACGAATAGAAGAGACACTATTGAGATCGAAGTGTGGTAAAGTTATTCAAATCAGAAGGATGCTTTTTTTAATTCGCCAAATTCCATGGCGAGTAATTTTAAAAGAACCTAGTTGCTCAATTTCTTCACGTCGTTTTGTTAATTATATTATTTTAATATTATTTTATTAATTATAATATCTGATTTAAGAGTATTTTATTAAAAAAAGAAGAAGAGAAAAAATACAATATAGGAGATGAAGAAATGCTTGATGAGATATTTTAATTGATTCAAACCTGTAGACGTAGATTCGTTTCGGAATCGTGAAGCACATTTATAAACGTTACGTGAGAGTAAAAGCACAGATGCGCGTTGAAGAAAGTAAGTATAACAACAACTGTATCGACAGAATCTCTTGAACGTTAGAGTGATTATTACGCAGTCGTTACAGTAACACGCAGTAATTATTTCCTTTTGAAAAACAGGCATAGGAATTTTACCGTAATTTGTTCTAATACTTAAAAAAAATCTTTTGATTTTAACGCAGAAATTTAAATTTACCTATCGTGGAATAAAGTCCACAATTTGTAAATTTATTCGTACTTTAGAAACTTTTCAATTTTAACGCGTAAATTTATCAGTTACGGAGTCAAATCTGTGAATACTGTAAACGTTCGAAAATAATTGTTCGACTCAACAATCGAACAATTTGGTTTGATCAGAGGATCGTTGTTTCTAGTGGTGGTTTTGGTAAATTGTAAATTACGAGGTCCGACAGCGTGGATTAGAACGCGATCGTTTTGTTTCAAGCGCGTACCGTCCCGTTTAATAGCTGGAACCATACTCGGATCGGTGGAATGGCCTCTACATGCAAATCCCTGGGGACCAATCTGAGCCAAAAGTCGTTTCCTGTGTTCGTTTTAATGGGTTACCCGTGTTCTTGAAACGATAGTACGCGCGCACTAACCCCGCGTTACCTCGAAAACTTATTTGACCTACTACACTTTCTTACGCGCTGCCTAGTTGCTCTCGTTTGTACAAACAGCTGGGTTTTCGCGATAACGATAACGGTTCCACGTAAAAATGATAACGCTCTGGCTTCTAAACAAGAAACTTTCCCCTCACCTTCTGTTCGTTCGTGCCGATAGCACAATGCGAGGAAAACGCGTGTTAATTTAATTAAATTGATTAAATTAATAATCTTCGAGAGAAGAATATCGATGAATATCAATGAATTCTTTTCAAAGAGTTGTTCATTGTAGTTCATTATAGTTGGAGATGGTCGATGTATTATGCGAGATGGATGTTATCGATCGATTGTATTACCTTTTTTTCTTTTTCATGAAAATATCCGCTCTTTTAGATGAATATATGTTGCAACTATCTTAATATTTCTTTTCGCTGTAAATAATCGAACTTTATTTGTAACACGTTCCGTGATATTGAAAATAGAAGAAATTACAAATTTACGTTTATCGAATTGTACGTGTTGAGGCACTTCAATTCGGAGACATGTGTCAGCTATAAAGCAACGAGTAATCTTTAATTTATCGAACGATAAACGATAATATTGAAAGTGCGCAAGTAGTTAAAAGAATTATTTTTTCACCTAGTTTTGTAGGTAATTCTTTCCAACGAAATTAATTCTAACGTAAAAATTAATGACACGAAAAAAAAAAAATATATGTATGATCCAATTAATAGTACGTTGACACTAGTCGCCGTATAATTTACGTTTAATCGAAATGAAAATGTTTCGTGCGAAACACACGACAAATTCGTAAAATGCTCCATAAATATTCAATTACTAATACATATGTATATATATATATATATATATCTCTTCATGAGTCAACGCTCCATTTTCTGAATTTCTAACGCGAGTATCCGCGTAATAAATTCCGCCGCTCATCTAAGCCGCCTCGCCGGAGAAAGTCGAGCAGATTGCAGCCACGGCGCTGCTACGCGACGCGAGTCGATTTTTCGAAACGTCAGATAAATCCGGCAGCGTGCAACCGTTCTCGTAAACATCGTTACGGTTCGTTTCCGTCGCCTCTGCTTACTTTTTCAAACAACTAACGGAGAGAAACGGAGAAAAAGAGAGAGAGAGAGAGAGAGAGAGAGAGAGAGAGAGAAAAGCCGAAAAAGAAAAAAAGGAAAAAGAGGGAAGGATCCTGTTCCTCGATCCTACGTTCTCGCGCAAGGTTTCACGAGTTGACGAACGATGGCCGATGGTAATTACCAAGCGAACGATAACCTTCGACTGAACGACAAACTTATCACGAGACCGTGTAATCTACAACGCAGATACAGTAATCTTGCCTTTATGTTTCATTGTAACACCGTAACAGGCCACGGCGTGGAAAAGATTCGCCTTCGACAATGCGCGAACGATGGAAAGGGAATTCGATCGGCAAGGAACGAAACTAGGCAAGGAATCGTTATGTACGTGTTCCTTGTGTTCGCGAGCGAATAGCGTCGTATCACGGTTTCATTCGTCACTTACTTGAAAAAGGAGAACCCTGACGCATGCATGCTTACATACGCCTTACCCTTCTCTCTCTCTCTCTCTCTCTCTCTCTCTCTTTTATTTCTTCGTCGATGAGACACAGCGTGCACACTCGTGCACCGGTCGCGATCGCAAAAATGCGCATTGCTATGCAAACGTAGGTGAATGCACGCACGCACCGGTATTTCTGCACGATCGGAAGAAACGCGTGGGCATTAAAGGTGAGACAGAACGGCCGGGGAGGGGAAAAACAGGTGCTATATTTACCTTGGATGTCGGCGGTCCTGGCTGGAGCTGCGCTCGATTATCTTCGACGCGCGTCCATGGAAAAGAAGTTTTCAACCGGCTCTCTCAGACTCGAACTCGAACTCGAACTCGATGAAAAATCGTTTGCCCTTTCCTCCCTGGAGAACCTCCCTGTATCCTGTACTTGCGCGCGCGGAACGATCGACACTTTCCAATTATTGGCACTGTGTACGTACTTCTTGCTCGATTCCTCCGATTCTTCTCTTTCCGAGCGAGGAAAGAAGCTTCTCCTCGGACCGCTCAAACACACGGCGACACTTGCTCCTCGCTCCGACCGGCACAAGTATTATTCCGTCACTTAGGTTCTTTCCTCTTCTCTCCTCCTCTTCTGTCGCTCGCGGCCAGAGTTGATCAATAACTCTCTCTCTCTCTCTCTCTCTCTCTCTCTCTCTTGTGACTGCTGCACTCGGTAGGAGGGTATCTTTCGGGGATTCCCAGCTGGATCTCTCGGGCGTCCGACGAGAATCGACCTTCGATCGCCAACCACGGGGGAAGCCGCTATCTGCGCAACACGTGGAAATTGTATTTGCGGCTGATGGTTGGGAGAAAGTCGCGTGTTTTGTTATTCGCGTGGTTAGAGAAGACGGGAAGGCGCGTGGACGAAACGACGAGGGAATTGACAGTTCTCTCTCCGGCCGCGGGATCGGCGCGGGTGGGAGACCTGTTGCGCGTTGTTGCTCGATTTTTACGTCTCGCGAACGTTGAACGCGTTTAAAAGCTCGGTTCCTGTTTCCCTCCCGCCTCGAAAGTTTTCGACGACGCAACGATCGCCGAGGAGAGATATTTTTGTGCAAACAACCCGCTCTCGCCGCGGGGAGTTTACGCTTCCGTCGTGCCTGCCGTCTCGAATTTAAGCGCAGCAGAGCGACGAGTATTCAGTTTCGAAGAACGTCTCTGAGAATTTCGAATGTTATCTTTTCTTCTTTTTTTTTAAGCTGGAACTGTCGATCTTTGCGCGTATTCTACAAGAATTTAAATAACTTTTAAAGCGTCTTTTGTTTCTCAGAGAGAAGCAATTTTGAAGATGGACGTGAAAATTGTCTTTGCACAATTTTGCTTTACGTCTGGCTTCAACTTGGGCAGCTACTCTCGGATCTTTGAATTTACTAATTTATACAGTCGTACGGAAAATTAACAAAAGTATACTTGTGATGTCTCTCTCTCTCTCTCTCTCTCTCTCTCTCTCTCTCTCTCTCTTTTCGCGTCACATTTATTGTTTTCAGTGACGGTAAAACACTCGAGAAGCAGAGACGACAAAAAAATTATTAGACGACAAAGCTGAAATTGGATAGGATACAACGGAAGGTAGCGTGTAACATTAATTTAAAACGGTATAACAACAAAAGCCCAGAATATTCCTTGTTATGCCTTTGATACATTCTGTTACTTTTATTTCTCCTATACCAAGGGTAGGGAATATTTCAATTTTGAAACGCGCAACAACAAATTACGAAAAAGCACAAAATTCTCCGACACAATGTACTATTTTGTTACTTTGACGTTCTATTGTACCTCTGCGGAAAATCAGACTGGAAAACCGTAACCATTCGCGATCTCCGGGTTAACGAGCAATGAGAAATGCAGTTGCAGAGGGTCAATTCTTTTTTTCTTGTTTTTTCTTCCTCTCCTGCTACCGAGCGAATCGATACATCGATACACGCAGCAACGCGTTCGCGAGTCATTACTGCCGGATTCGAATTCATGAATGGAGGAAGAAGTGCTCGGAGAAGAGGGCAGAGAAGCGGCTCGTACACGGCTAGCGGGATTTTCCTCCTTTCTCCCTCGTCCGCGATTGCTTCCTTTCGCTTTTTTTTTCTCTCCCCCTCCCTCGTTATCGCGGCATTCGCGGGATCATCGGTCTAATCGAGCGTTCCGGTATTTTTAGCCTCTGCCAATTGCGTAATCGCCAATCGCGAACTTCGAAATATCGGAGGACGATTTGAGACGACAGCTCGAGGCATCGGGCGCATTCCCGGACTCCCGGATTCCTCCAAACGCGTTCCAAGTAACGTTCTGAAACGTTGCTCGTGTCCTCTCTGTCCTCACGCTCGCTCGGATTTTCGTTTCTTTTCGTTTCTATTATTCGGACGAAGCTCGACGAGCGAACGAAGCCGAGCCTTTCGCGCGATGAACGAGAAACGAAGTTTCGATCGAATTCGACGACGACGACGACGACGACGACGACGACACGGGCCGAACGGGAGAATTGAAAATTTAACGGATAGAGTTGAACGATCCGACGCGAAGTTCTTTTTCCTCCCAACTGCTCGACTAGAACCGTGAAGTACCGAAATGCTTCCTACGGGTACGTAGTCGGAGAAACAGAAAAAGAGAGAGAGAGAGAGAGAGAGAGGGAGACCTGCTGTGTCCAAAGCTGTAAATTTTCGAATTTTCAGAGGAGACCTCCGAGCTTCGAGAGTCACGCGGCTGAAATTTCAGGGAATTCCAGCAGCGACGAGGCAGATAATCCGCGCTGGCGTTTCCATTTATCCATTTCGATCAGGGACCGATCGTCCGCGAGTCCTCGCCGAGTGTTACGAGGTCACATCCGCGTGCCGAGCGGCCGTATTCGTCTCCGCGTGCGCGTTCTTACGCGCGTCCACGCGCCGCTTCTCTCGCCGCGGCGATTCGAAAGTCAAAACAAATCGAGCAGGCTTCGAACGCAGCTCGAAACGGCTTCGTCGTTCGTTCCTTCGTCCCCCTTCCCCCCGCCCGCCTTCCCCTCTCCCAGCCGAGCTCGTTCGTGCAACGATTGGGAAATCGTTTCTCGCGCTCCCCGATTGGTTATCGATCCGGAATGTTCTGACAATCTATCTGATAAAGATACGACTGGCAAGAATGTTTCTCTCTCTTAAGGCGCGCGGGTCAGAGATTTCTCGAGCGTGTTTCTGGTTTCCTACATCGGCGATTTTCAAGCGACCCGAACTTTTGTCTCATTTCGTTCTATTCGCGGTTCCTCCTTGGACTTTCTCAACTTTTCCTCCATCCGAGGGACGTATTTGCATTTGTTTACTGAAAGAGAAAACCGATAAAGGATACTCTTCGTCATTTGACGTCAATCTGATCTTGAAACAGTTAACGCAAGGTACGAGATTGTTGATGCATACGTGGTGCAACATTTATTTTAAATTAAACAAATTAATTAAACAAAGAGAGCTACCGAGTTACTTCAAAATTGCGCGTTGCAATTTAAGGAAAAAGACGATACTTGCAAAACACTTGACAACAGATCTCTCGGTTCGGGGAATCCCTGAATCTCAAGTGGATGATCTTTAGCGTCGCGGAGACTCTAGCTTGACTCTTAGCTCTGCAAAAGTTAATTTCCAAGAGGAAGAACGTTTAAACTAAGAAATATTAACCGGTGTAAAAAACGAGTTGTCCAATGTATCAACGAAAGAAATAAATTTTAATTAATAAAGAGCGTTCATCGGTGACGAGCACTGTCGTTTGAGCGTATTCACTTGATATTTACTACACGATGTAAAATTCGAGGAAGAATACGCGCGGTGCACGATATACGTATTCCACTCTCGTTCGACTACTATTTTTGTTCTTCCGGCTTGCCGCGACAAACTTTTAACTTTGCTAAAAGTCAAGCTTCGAATTCTTTACGCGCTTCGCGTTCGGATCGATCAGTGTTTCGATTCGAGTAGTACGTTTATACTTTAGAAGAGCAACAGTGGCTCGGGAGGGAAGTCTCTGCTCGAAACTCTCGAGGATGATCCCGCATCGCGAAACGGGAGCACGCTTCTCCCGGTTTGACGGTTTGACGGTTTGCGGGGAATCCCAGCTTTGCGCGTTTCGCAACGACGAGAGTGCGAGAAGAAAGTTAGAACGGCGAGGCTCATTGGGGAAAACTCTCACGATCGGGTATGTAGGAGAGCAGGCAACGCGGGCAGGGAAACAGCCGCGGCGAGATCGGGGAAACGCGAAAACGAAAGAGTCGAAACACTCGAGACAGAGAGAGGAAAAGTGAATCGCGAGGAACGGGATATCGTACTCGTTCGATACCCGCGCGGCCCGTGTCCAATTAATCGTGCACAATGAACCCACGAACGATGACGCACACGTATTCCCGGCGCTGTCGTTTCGTCCGCGCGGATCTTGCTTTCCGCCAGTCTGCTGTTATACCGTTAATTGTGCTCGATTCGATTTCGTCTTTTCGGCTTCCTCGAACCAACTCCTCCCGTTTCTTTCTTTTTTTTCGAAAAAGGAGAGAGAAAGATAGTCGCAAACGGTGACACGGGTGCAAATGGCAGCCGTTATCGTCGAGGCGTTCGAGAGGGAACGAACGATCCCTGGATAAAGAGCTGGTTGGTTGCTCGTTGTTTGGCCAAAACGTCGACAGGGTTGGACGAGACGACGACGACGACGACGACGACGACGACGACGACGACACTTCACCAACTTCTCAAACTCTCTTCCTTTCTTTCTTGCTTCTATCTCTATCTCTCTGCCGCGTGTACGCGCGAATCGGCGAAGACAACGACCGCGGTTTTAATACACCCGGCTCGACAAATCGGGATCGATTGCGGAGTTTGAACGCTTGGCACAAATAGTCTCGGCTGACCGAACGCCCGATCCGGACTGACTATAACTGTAAACCATCACTTGTCGCTGCCAAGCTTGCCCCCACCGGGCCGCCTGCGAAACGGATCGTTCCCCACTTCGTCGGCTGGCATGCCACGCCGCCGTTGCCTCGTCGCGCCACTCCGCCGTGGTGTTCTCCGGCTTCAAACCAGTTCTCGATGCGCTTCGCCACTTCCACCTTCGTCGGCTCTGCCTCAGAAGCGTTTTCCACCTGCTGCCGCCGCCGCCGCCGCCGCCGTAACCAAACAGAGCGAACGCACAACACGGCCTTTCCACCTTGAACCGGCTCCGGCCCCCGAAAAAAAACACCGGCTCACGCTGCCCCCCCCCCCCTGCTCGCCTGATGAAGGCTTAATTCTGATGAATTTATTCCGACGCGGATCGGCGTTTCTGCGACGCCGCAGCGCTTGAAAACCATTCGAACGTTCAATCGTTCGGGGGAAAGCCGGTCGTCACTTTGTCACGATCTCCTTTACAATTTCTCGACATCTGTCGACGTATTTTGGAGTAATCGTACATTAAAAAAATACACTTTTCTGGACGTGCGTGATGCGCTTTAGCCATCGAGACGAGCTTTTTCTACTCTTTTTCCAGTGGAATATTTATCAGAAAGACACAAAAAGTTATCTATTCCAATTCGACAAAACGGGTATAGTTGTTGATAGCTCTTAAAGACTTAAGGTTTTTGCTTGAAAAATTAAAGTTTAAAGAAAGGAAACTCGTCAAAATGTTGCCAGGAAATTCAGAACAGATTTACGGACTTGGGGAAATGATTCGATTCGAAGGGATTAATTAGAATTCGTTTATTTGTGTATTACTTGACAATATTATTTGAAGGAGTATTAGAATTATTTAGAGGGTGTCTATACGAGTTTTACGTGTCTTAACCCTTTCAATTATATAACATTGAGTTACAATGTGTCCATAGGAGTTGCAGTCTCAACTTTTTGAGTTATAGTATAGTATCGAGTTGCACTCGCGGTAATTATGGTTCCGACTTGAAAAATGTGAATTTGAAGTTTCGATTGTGATTCTTCAAAAATCGAAGACTGATAAATACAATAATATAATGTATATAATAATAAATAAAATAAATACGATGTGTTTTACGAAAAAAATCGTAAGGCAAGCTGTTAAAAAATATCATTTGTTGGTATTTAAAGACGATGTTTAAAGCGATACTATTAAATACGATTAAGATTGCAAATTATGGACAGGTGACGAATTTCATTTCTCGATTTGTAGCTTCGATTCAATTCTTCGGTTTCCCCAAAAATGCCAATTTTCGCGTGTTTTTACAAACACATGTTTCGATTACGTAACGTTGTATCAATAAACACGGTAACTGGAATATTATCAGACCATGTCAGTTCACGCAGAATTCAATCTTTCTGGCGATCAGTCGCGTTTCGAATCGTGTCGTCTCGATAAAACAAAGGAAACGCGCTGCGTCGAAGCTTTATTTATTCGCAAATCGACGACGGTTGAAACACAGTTGAAATTTATCGATCCCTCCCGTTATCTGTCGACTTGTCGTTTAAATAACAGAGGTTCGTGTTCAGATAAGTGGATACGGTCGATAACAGTTCTGTTAATCAGGTATTAAGTAATTGGAGAATGATAGGAGGTGATGAAAATCTGAGTAGTTGTTCATCTAAAATGCGAAAAAGACGGCCTGCGAGAAGTCGTAAAAACACAATTACCGCGAATACGGATAAGAAAATGATAAAAAGAAAAAGAAAAGAAACAGATAAGGCGGAGAACTTTGTTATAGAAAAAAATTGTTATATCTCGGCTTCGAATGATCATAATTGCAAAATGATTGCGCAAAGCACAAAAATTATCTTCTCCCGATCCTCCAATTACAGACTGCTGATGATTCATTGGAAATTTCATCGAACCTTAGCGTTCATTTAAAACGTTATAAACCAGACCATTCGACAATTAATATTAAACAACAAACAATTTCCAAACTTCGTGACTATCGATTTTCGTAACGACATCGACTGTCTTCGATTGCTTTCGGGTATACGAAATAGGGCTGGCTCGTGATGCATGGGATGAAGCGATTTACGCGCCGGGGAAAGTAAGGATTACGTTCGAGACAGGGGCATTAAGATGGAAGGTTTGCGCAGCTCGCTGGAACAGCGAAGGCTCGGTTAGACGCGCTCAGACGCGGCTGGTTTCAAAGATGTGTGGAATGACGTCGAGTCGTTTCGAGATCTATGGTTTCAGGCATTACGCGGCTCCGAGTACACGTGCACGGATTTAAATACCGTTCTTCAACCCTTCGGTCGTAGCAGGTGTAGATCGTAGCCGCACAGCTGTGTACAGTCGTGAATGTTGTCGCTTGATATTTTCGATTTCTTCGTGACAGATCAATTGATTCAATATATATATGTATATATATGTGTGTGTGTGTGTGTATCTATACAGAGCTAGAAAGCTCTCGGTAATCTTGGTTTAATGAAATTCAACGTAATTGATGTTCCAGCTAATTAAATAGCTTGATACGATCTGTTGCTGCTTTAACTTCTGTTACGTACGATTTTCAACTGTACAACATTAAACGGAAACACGTTTTATGGCGCGTTAAACTTGACTGTCGTTTCTGGCTGTGGATGCGATCGTATGGATCCGTTACCTGTAATTACGACGATTTTTCGTTTCAACGCGTCAACGCGTTGGAGTTTTGACCGTAGATCTCGAGGAGAGACCTAGTTCTTCTGTTCTCAAAAACATGTGCAAAACGATCATACAGAAACACACAGTTTCAACAATTTCAATGATTTGGAAGCACGCAAAATGAAGTTCACTGAAAGAAGAAATCCAACTTCAAAGAGAAACAGAAAAATGGCCACCGAGCCGTTTCTTTAACCTCTTAGCTGCGAATGACGAATATACTCGTCACGCGAGAAATGTAATTAAAAGCAATCTGTCATTTAGACGAACTTTCTTGCGAAAAATAAAACGCATTTGTAAATGTTTTGAACACTTTAGGATATTTTGAGACTAGACTCGACGTCGTTTCTAAATATTAATATTAACGATTATTAATTATTATCAATCGAGTTAAACAAAAAGCAGAACTAGCGTTATTTCTTTAAAATTTATAATTCAATATGTAGGGGACACAGTCCAGACTGCAAGAAGCACCCCACGACGTGGACCCAAGTTCGTAGTATCGGCAGGGCCATGTGGTAATTGTCAAATAGCCTCACATGGGCCTGACTATAGACAATGTCCGCTTTCCAATCTCTTGAGGAAAAAGGACATGCATAGACCCATAGTATAAAAGAACTGACTTTGACTGGTTAAGCTCTCAGTTCCCTGAAGGTCTAGTGCGTTAAATAGTCCACGTCGGTCAGTGTGCAGTTGATTGCGTTTCCCACATAACTCAAGTCAAGAGTTACAATTACTGTAGTATACTTGTATATTCCAAGCGATCGCGGTATCATCGTGATTATCGATTTACTTTTATTGTTACTACTTTGTTGGCCTGTAATCATTTTATTAGTGAAATAAAGATCTTTTAACACTAAACAATAATTTACAATTAATTTATAATTTCTTTATAATTTATAATTCAATTTCGCAGCCGCTACTCCAAGTATAATCGTCGTCGCGTCGTTCTAGCGACACAATGTAGACGCACAGTTTCAAAAGCGGCTTAAAAGAGGTTAAAATAAAAATAGTCGCCTTAAGAAGCAATCGTACGTCGCGTCAACAGCAAAATCAGAGTCCCGCTATCGTCCGAATAATTATACCCCGGTATGATATCGCGCGGTATTTTCTTCGGTGTTTATCGGAGCGACTGTCCTTCTCTCTCTCTCTCTCTCTCTTCGATTATACGAATTAAACGAAGGTTTTTTTTTTATCGATGTTTAGTTTCCACTGCGGTGTGTGTTTGCTGCATCGTTAAGAGACGCGCCCCGCGCTCCCGTTTCTGTTTCTCATGTCGATGGGAGATTCAGCTTCAGAAAGGCTGCGCGCGTGTGTTACCTTACGACGCGAGATCGTGAGAAGAACTCTGGGAAAGGAGAGGTTGTCGGTGGGAGGCTGATTCCCGAGACAGGGTTAAATTGAGTCGCGCGTTAACCGCGCGTTCCTCGGCTTTATAATTAGACGAGATAGGCAAATCAACGGCTCTTTGTTTCGGATCGAAAGTTTGTCAACACGCTCGTTAACAATAATACAAATAGCCGTGCTAAAGGCTGTTTGTTTGTTGCTCGTAGCGTCGCATTTACGAATCTTCTTTGTAATTGCCAAGCGAGGTGAGCGGGTATCTCTTGACGCTTTACGTTACGTTCCCTCGGCGAACAATACGGACTTGTACTATATTTTCTTTGAAATTACTATTGGCAAGCGTCGACGGGGCAGTACATAGGTATTGAGTTCCAAAATATCGGTAATTTAAACAGACAGACCAATTAACTTCGCTTTAGATTGCAAAATTGCTCGAGCTTGTTTTTTAGAAGAAGAAAACGCACGATTTCGTTTCTCGTCGATTTCAAAATAAAAGAAGGATACGTTTTTGTTAAAGGAAAATTTTAAATATTATTCTTTAAAGGAATAGAAGGAAAAGAAAGGTCGTAAAAAATGACGCGTATGGCGAGGAAAATTTCACTATTGGCGGGAGGACTTTTTTCTTTTGTCGAGAAAGATAAGAACTTTTTTTAAACACGACGTCATGAAGTTGACAAAAGGTAATCAAACAGAATGGTCAATATATCAATAAGTGTTTGTTTCTCGTGCATTTGCACGCGAAGAGATGCAGTTACTTTTTGGTCAGCCTAGTGTATGAAGTGGTTTGCAAAAGTATGCCAAAGATTTGTCACAGAGCTTTGATGGATGTATTACAGATTACGCGATTATGCATTTCAAAATTTCATTAACACTGTGACTGATAAAGTCCAAAGTCGGCCTGAAATTGTACATAGAAGATATTTATTGGAGAGATATATTTAGCAAAGAAGCGTTTAACAAATGTTAAATATGATCCCACTCTTACGAACCTTACTGACACAATGACTGTTTAAATTCCTTTATGACGTTTGTGAAATATATACTTGTATCACAATTGTCAAATTATAAATAGCCTGAAAAAAGAGAAAATAAATTTCGGAAAGGTTCCTAAAACCAACTTGTACGTGAAATGTCCCTTAGTACGAAGTCCGGTAGTTTCTACAGTCTTAGAATAAACATCCAGATAACGTTATCGCGTTGTCTCTCGTGACGTTCGGTCACTTAACTGCTTGAAATTAATTGTATCAATTATGGAAACGTGTCAAGCTTACTATTTCTGTCCAGAGAGATAATCTCTCGTTGAAAATTATTAGCTTTTAATCTTTCCTTACGCGTTGCACCTCTCGAGAGCCACGATAACGCGTCGTCGTCGAATGTAGTGCAGTTATTTACGCGTGAAACTTTTATCTCGCGCGGTTCGATTACCGAAAATCAGTCAAAATTCCATAAAAATTCGCTGCTGGCGAAATTTCGCGAAACCTCGTTGCCGATTATTTCGGAACTCCGCCGTATATGTTCAACGGTATCGAGCTTTCAAACAGAATGCTATGTTAAATACCTGTTTTAATATTGAAACAAATTAACAACGTCGTAACACGTCATTCTTTCTCCAACTGTTTCCGTGGAATTTATAACTCTTATCATCTGAAAAACTTACTTACTTGGAAAATGAAAATTGTCAGGCAGAGTTTACCAGAGTCGATGTAATACCTTTCCGCCGTTTTAATGTCGTTTAAGACCGTAAGGGCGTAATTAAATTCATCATCAGTGAAACGATCCATTTAACGGCCTGCATAAATTACGCTGCAAATCAGAAATTCTGATTTCCTCGAGCGTTGACGAACGTGTTTGATAAATTATCGAGTATCGATTGCGCGATATCAATGTAACAGTTGATGCAATTATATTCGTCCAAGGTAAATAACCAAACTTCAACGCCAAAGAAAAAAAAGAAAGAAAGAAAGAAAGAAAGAAATGAACATTTACAAAATATAATTAAAATTAATTGCAATTGAAGATTGATATTCTTCGTCGACTCCATCTTCGATTTCCTTCGCGTGCTGAAAAATCCGATCGGCTTTCACGATTTCACTCGCGATTAAACTCGCGAGATTCGCGAGTGTGAAAAATCGCAGTCGCGAAATATGCTTTTCCTAATTAAGGCTAATAATTATTCGCCGGGCAAACGTGGCTACTGCCGTTCCTACTCGCCTCTGTGCATGTACGCACGTATATTCGCAAACTGAATCCGATTCCGCACGCAACGTCAATTAGCGTGCAGCTGTTGCACGTCGATTCTTGTTATTCAATTTTCAATTTAGCCACTCGTTAAACTCGATATTGAGCCTGAACGAGGCTTAAAGTAAGAAAATAATGATAATAACTAATCCTTTAATTACATATACACAAGTTATAATATAATTCATATATTAATCTTTAATTTACAAAATCAATGTTTTTATTAAACTGTATAAACTTCAAAGAAAATTTTTTTAATTATCAATAATTTCTAAAATTATTATTCTTTTTTAAACTGTCGATGTGATCTGCAGTCACGGTCTTCCTTCATTCAGAAACGGAGGAAGAAATGCACGGCGAGTTTTACAGAGTTTCAGTTGATTTTGCCGCAGTTTACTTTATCAATTGACGACAATTTTCAAAAATTCGATGCCGCCTTTCGATTTTTTCATCGTAGTTAAAGAGACAAGATCTTTTGTTACGTAATGACAATGCCTACGTGTCATTTTTTTTACGTAACACTTTGGAAATGTTTTGAAAACGTTTGTCTATTACTTATTTTTAAAACACATTTTCTCTTTAAAAGTACAAAACAATAATGAAATTACTCGAATCGTAGAACGTCGTTCCGATTAAATAATAAAAATTGCCATTTTAAAAGGCGCACGAGACAACTTTCTTTCGATAAATATTCGTGAAACTAGAAAATCACAGCTCCGTGTTTCGTATTTATGTATCTTTAGATAAGAAATTCAACAAGTCGGCCGAGCGATTACTAATTACTATTACAGTTTGCAAAGTTAGTTAAGAGAAAATGGCAGTGATTAGCTCGTTTGTAACGGCGAGCTGCAAAGAGACGTACCTTCGGTGTTGCTCGTGCGCTGTAAAAAGCTCGATAAATGATATCGGTAATAACAGGCTGGACATTCAAAATCGTTCGCGTATCGCCGTGCCGGTCAACTTTAATGTCAGCGTGGGCGGTTGCAGGTGAGCGCGTGAAATTGGTAATTGTCAAGTGACGTGAATTCTCAATGCGGTCACCGGACTAGTTAACTCGCGAGCTTTCTAGGATCGTCTTTCCTCGTAACGTTACACCTATTATAAAATGCGATACGCACGCAACGTTAAAACTCAATCGAAAGTCTCTGTCTGTAAAACGTAAAGTGAAAATTTTCCTGTGAAAATGAAACAAACTGCGACGACAATTTCTTTTTATACTGAGACAAACGTGTTGATTTTTAATTTGGCGAACGACTTTGCAAGCACTCGACCGCCTTTAACGTGTTTGTAGCCCGATTTTGAGAAAACAAAGAGATTATCAGACGGATCGAGCGACGCTAAACAGCGAAAATTCGTCGAGTTGCAAACAGTTAAACGGACTACCGCTTGCAGATGGATTTCTCGTCGCAATCGTAAACATCCCGCCAACTTTTCATTCCACGGTGCACACCTACGCGCGTCCACGCGCGCGTAGACGTTCAAATTAAATCGGCGGAGAAGAGAAATCGTCGGTCGCGAAATTATTCGAGATGGCGCGCGTATCGGTTGAAAGGGGCACAATCAACGGCGAGCGTTTCGCCAGCGGCGATCGCAATCGGCGTTGACAAAACAGACGATCCTCCGGTGAGGAATCGCGGAGGCAAATGGATCTGCGAGCCGATCTATAAATAACCGCAAGGCTGCGGCGCGTAATAACAGGGCCCTCGAATTATTCAAGCATCGAGCGCCGTAATTATTCCAATCGTTCAACTCTAGCCCCATTCAAAATCACCGGAGCAGCACGACAAGCAATAACTTTTCACTTTGGATTCCGCGGCCACGACGCCCCATATTTTACGATTACAACGTCCACCACGTATAGGAGAGCGCGTGATTGTCCGGCGCGACGCTGTTTCATGAGCCTGCTGCGTTACGGAATAACGAACGGAACGAGAGAGAGCGCTCCGAGCGATCCCCGGAGCTCGGTATGCAGTGATTCATCGAGATCGGTCTCGATTTTGGTAAAAGTTCCACGATAAAAGTCGTGACCACCCTCCGGCGTGTTTCTCTCTCTCTCTCTTTTTTTTCACCGAATTATCCGTCGGATCTTTTCTGGCAATTAATGCGCGCGTTCGTGATTGAGGTATCCACGCGTTTTCAAAAAAAATCGTAGATGAACGTAGATGCGAGTCGCGGAAATGTTCTCTTCCGACAATGATACGTGAATAATTCAATTTAATTAATTGGCGCTGTCAGTGCCGCGTATATTTGAAACGCGTGCAAATCGTACGAAATTGGTAATTTTGGTAATTGGTAATTAAAGACGATCCACAAACACAAATTTCAAAATTCTCTTCGACGACGATGTACATCGATGTACAATTAAACTTAATTGACTAATATTCTCAGTGTTGTGAGTTTTGAAACACGTATCGTGTAAATTGTATACGAATATTGCATCGATCATCAATGTAGAAAAAATCAGTATTGATCCGAGCATTCGTGTTGCACAAATTTCTTCACCTTCTCGAATTCGCAAACAGCCCAATGACACGAAAATATAATCGAAAAGTCACGGGCGACTCGACACCGGATGTAAAGGTAAATATTACAACCTCTTTCATTCTTCCAATGACCGGTCTACGGGTGCAATTATTCAATGGCGGGAACGATAGCAACGTTTCGAACTCAACAGCCGGAGATAAGTCGTACAGGGTGTTTCGTAACTGTGTTTCGTACAACCAGGTAGGAGGTGATTCTACGTGAAAACGAAAAATAAGTCGAGAGGAAAGAACAAAATTTTTCTCGCCGAAGCTCTCCGTTTTTTCGAAAAGATCTGGCTTGAAAATTCAACTGATTGATCTCATTTATTTATGCTGAAATTTATCTCTTCACGTTACATATTTTATTACATATTTTTAAATCAGAAACTTTTGTAAAATGCTTCATTCTCGAGGAAATTTTTGATTTTCCCAGCGCGATTTTTAACGAATCGTATTTCCTTGAAACTTTTTTATACTTATACTTTTTCTTTGCCACTCGTTTCTTTGGGATCGATCGTAGATGATTTCTACGACCAGTTACAGAGGGCACTCTTTAGAAGGGCACTTTTTAAAAAGAAAAAGACCAGTGTCGAACGACGGGAAGCTTTCGGCGAGCGGCGGAGCCGCGTGTGCGCGCAACGCCGAAGGAGCACACGTCCGTTCGAAGGACGCGCGTGAAAGTCCTGGTCCCCGGTGTGCCTGTGCTCGTTGTTATCGACTCCGCTATGCCACATTTCACTCCGGTGCCTCCGCCTCGGCCCCGGCTATCGGCTATTGCAACGCTTTTTACGCGAACGACGTGAACCAGATCTTTTTGCGGCGGCGCGCACCGTAAAGTTACTTTTAAACGACAGGCCAACGCCTCGCGACTTTCCGCTGCCTGTCCATTTGCGGCGCTTTGCCACGTCAATGCAAATGTTCCTCCTGACAATGTA